>CM076271.1:2740000-4110000 GCA_038380795.1 Pyrocephalus nanus | reverse complement strand
ATAGTCCAAAGCCTTTCTATATTCAAGGGAATATAGAAATTCCCTATGCCAAGGGAATTTACATGACACAGGATATCCAAGTGCACCTCCATATTCCTCACCTGAAGACAGAATAATCCCATAATAATTCCTCCCAAAGCAGGTATGTCCAGGTGGTAATTCAGGTGTGAAGTCAGGCACTGAGGCCTTGCTTTTTCAGGCAAGATGAATACAAAAGGCAACAACAAATTGGATTATCATGGTACGAGTCTAATTTTGTTCCCTGCCACGTGCACTCAGTGCTCTTGCAGGACTGTCCAGCACCTCCCTCCCTGTAACAGCAACAGGCTGGGCTGATTTCAAAGGGCTTCAGTTCCTATGACATCAAAGAGGATGCCACAGACAGACCAGGAAGGTGCCTCAAGGGTGAAATAAATTTTAGTGAAGCTTTTATCACACCAGGCAGTTAATAACCCAACTGCTGAAGCCCCACCATGTCCTCAAGAAACGCTCCCACTGCATGACCCTGATGTGCTCTTCTCACAACGAAGCTGGGATAATTCTTCATGCCAATTTTTTAAGCTGGCTTCAGTCAGGAAAATCCTCAGTTACTGAAACAGTTGCTGCCCTTCTGCCTTGAGTAAATTCGCTGGTAGACAGAAAAGGATCGCTTTGCCCACAAATGAAGAGTTAGAAACACGTTATTTATAAATGTTTGCATTTTGAAGCCCTAAATGCTGTGTGGTGCAGTGAGGCAATGCCTGCATGGCTCACAGGGAGCAGCAGTGATGCAAACAGTGATGGTGTGGGAGCTCATCTGCTCAATCAAACCCTTCCAGTCACACGTGGCATTAACTGGCACATTTATTTATATTTAGCAGAAAGAAACCAATTAATTAGATTCCGGATACCAGTGCACTGCTGCTGAAAATCTTCAAAAAAACACATGTGCAAGAAAATCTTAACTATGACTACACTGTATTTTTAACTATATATTTTACACTTGGATAATCTAAGTTTTCTTCTTCATCCCTGTGATTCAGATCCTGAAAAAGCTGAAACGTTTGTATTTGGATGGAAATCTGCTGGTCCATATTCCCTCTGAACTGCCATCAACTTTGGAAGAAATCAAAATAAATGACAACCACCTTCATGCCATTGATGAAGATGGCTTAAAAGGTATTTAGAAAACCAATACTGATCATGTGAAAAGCTTAAAATGAATTTGAAAAGGAGAGTGTTCAAACCAAATGCATCTGGTTTGATATATAGGCAGAAAAGTAATTGTTGGCTTTAGAGTGCCCTGTTTTCAAAAGGCAACAAAAGCTGAAACATTTTCATGATGGGGTCTTTTAAAATTACATTTTCCCTTCTTATGCAACTGCTCCTCTCCCAGATAAGTTTATATTTAAGGTTACCAAGTAGAGATGGATTTGAAATATGTTGAAGATACCTCCTCTTCTGATTTGTGACCTGATGGCTTCCTGTGTGGTGAAAATATATTAACTATTTTTAAATTGCATTAAAGTGAATGGAATTTGATCCGTGTGAAAAAATAAGGCAGAATATCATTGGAGTTCAGCATGATCATTCTAAGCCAAGTTAAACATGGGCTGAGAGGAAAAAAAAAAGAAAGAAAAAAGAAAGGGGACTATGCATGTCATAATTGGATGGAATATTTATCCTTTGATCTCCTGCCAACAGGGTCCCATCTAAACTGGATCAGTTTAGTGCCACAGCTCACTCTGGAGCAATCCAAAGACAGAAAACTCAGCCCAAGGGCTGCAGGAGCCTTTTAGCTCAAAATGCCCAAACTGCACCGTCAGGAGGAGCAATACAAGCCTTCTGTGAAAAGGAAGTTATTTGGGATTATTTGTGAATGAGAAACTTATTATTATGAATTGATGTTTCCTGCTAACATGCACTGACCAGCACTGATTTTCCCCGTGCCCTGCACTTGGATGAGGAGGAGGAACTGGATAATCCACTGGGGGCTCTCAGCACACGAGCCCGAGGGAAGAGAACATTCCCATTGTCCCCTCAGTGAGTGGAGCCCCGTGGGGATCCCTGGGGATCCCTGGGCAGCTGCACAAAGGTCAGCACCCACACAGGGCCCTGCACATCAGCTGCACAACCAGGAAAAATGGGAGCACTATCCAAGGGCTGCAGCTGCCGCCCTTTCCAACCCAACTGGGAGAGGAAACTATAAATAAAGCTGTGCTCCATCTCCAAAGCTCTACAAAGTTATAAACAAGATAATTCTATGGTTATGAGATAATGAAATCCCTTCACCACATTTTTCATTGCTGTGAACTCCTCTGAGTAACGTTTAGCACTTGTACGTTATGAACGTGCATTTTATCAGCACTCAAGGTGGCATTAACAGAATTAACTAACACAAACTCCTTTTCTCCCCAGGTTTAAAGAACTTGGTCACTCTGGAATTAGAAGGAAATAAACTTAATGAAGCAAATGTCAGTCCTTTGGCCTTTTATCCTTTGAAAAGTCTTTGTTACTTGCGACTGGGAAGAAATAAATTTAGGATTATCCCACAAGGTCTTCCTGCCACTCTGGAGGTAAAAAGAAAACAAAACAACAAAAATAAACCCACCAAAACCCCAAAAAACCCAACAAACCAAGAAAGACCCCAAAAGATATGATTCTTTTTCTGTTTGACCTTTCAAAACAATCTGCATTCTCACAAATGAGAAAACAAAACAACTGCTTTGAAAAATTGTGTTCCTGAAGGTCCCACTCCAGCTCCAAACTGCCTGTGGTTCAGATTCAGGAATTAGCAGATATCCCAGGGAATTCATCAGATATCCCAGGGAATATGGAGGGCAGGCAACACCTACATTTTGAATTAGGAATAGGAAAGCCGGTATATATTTTGACCTCACAAATTTTCTTCCCCAATGCACTTTCAGGAGTTGTATCTTGAAAATAATCAAATTGAAGAAGTGTCAGAAATTTGCTTTAACCACACGAGAAACATCAATGTCATTGGGCTAAAGCACAACCAATTGGAAGAGCACAGGATAGCACCTTTGGCCTGGATAAACCAAGAGTAAGTAGCAATCATTTAAAAGACATTTATTTTATTTTTCCCTGTTACTAGTGAATCAGATAACAAAATAAATATTTGCACTTCATTATTTTTAACTTAGACTTGTAATTATCCTTTGATTTGTTTGTTTTCCTTAGCTAATTTGTCTTAATTGTTTTTTCCTAATTGTATAATCTAGAAGGTACACAGACAGCTGTCAAATGAAAATATTTTTTCTGACCATCCATTAAAAAAGTGAACATCAATTATAAATAATACTCCCTGGAATTACATGATAATTTGGTATTGATACATAATTATCCCACAGGTAATTTAAAAATAATTTAATACTGTCCTAGCCTTATTTCCCATTAGATTAAAAATTATGAAAGTAAATAAGATGAAGGGATGACCATGCATTGCCTGTGAGTAGAATACAAGCAGAGCAAGTAATGAGAATGCAAGGAGTAAAAGATGCTGCTGCTTTTGATCCTCCTGGTAAATTATTTACTAAACCACAGAGGGTACCCGGCCTAATCTGGCACTGCAGCCCTGCCAGCTGATCCCTGGATGTGTAAATTCCTTAGTCTGGGAACCACCACTCTGTGACTACTGACAGCATCTCTCATCCCTGGAAGTGAAGCACTGTGGGGATGATTCATTCACAAAACAATTCCATTTCAAATGGGCTTTAGAGCAAAGTTGAAAACTCCCCGTTAATGGGATAATGACTGCAGTCCCAAGCTCATTACGTGTTCTTCAGCAAACACAAATTAGTCCCTCGGGATTCCCCCGTTCAGCCCCCTCTGTCCTCATAACATCAACAAAACCATTGTGCTTGATAGTTAATTCACGACTTCAATTCCTTCTGTTCCCAGGGTAATTATACATGAGCACGTTCCACATAATGCATCCTGTTCCAGTAACAGGAACAAATTTCCCCTGGAAATTCAGTTCCTCAGTAACCCATCACGCATTACCAATGAGGGACAGAGAGTTTTCAGCCCTTTTTTTTTTTTTTCCTCCTTTAATGCAGGAACTTGGAATCAATCGATCTCTCTTACAATAAACTCTACCACGTTCCCTCCTACCTGCCAAAATCTTTGCTACACCTGGTACTGATAGGAAACCAGATTGAGAGAATCCCAGGTTATGTGTTTGGCCACATGAAGCCGGGGCTGGAGTATCTCTACCTGTCCTTTAACAAACTCACCGACGATGGCATCGACCCGGTGTCGTTTTTTGGAGCGTATCACTCCCTGAGAGAGCTGTTCTTGGATCACAATGAACTTAGGGCTGTGCCATTTGGAATTGATGAAATGAGAAAGCTGCGTTTTCTGAGACTGAACAACAATAAAATAAGGTAATTTCCAAGCTCTTCGTTAGGTTAATGGCACTGAAATAAATGCCAGAAGACACTCTTTGCTTTAGGAGTTTGCTACTTTAAAGTAAATATTTATTTAGAGATATTCTGAAGGAAGACCTAAATCCTGAGTTTTCCTCTGCAATATTTCTCAATATGATAAAAGTAAGACCTCACCCTCCCTTATAGTGTTGAAAATGCTCCCAAAGATGTGGCACAACACATCTCTCCAAGAAATTAAGCTGTAAAAGTGCTTGGGCCACGTCCCCTGGGGCAGCTACACTTTGACAGGCACAGCAAGCACCAGCTTTTTGTGCTCTTGGAGCAGAGCCCAAAGGATTCCAAAATAACTGGAAGAGCAGGTTCCAGCCAGGCCCGGCTCTGCAGCCCCTCTGTGCTGTTTTCACTTATTAAATTAGTACATTCAAATGCATTTACTTATTAAATTAGTATATTCAAATATCTAAATAAAGAGGAACTCAACAATGAAATGATGAAATTGAGGGTTGTTTAGAATAATTAAACACAATCTCCCCCCCTGTGTCCCAGGACGGTGCCCCCCGAGCGCATCTGCAGGACTCGAATCAGCCACAGCCACAGCGAGGAGGAGGAGGAGGAGAGTGAAGATTCACGTTTGGAACACGTCCACCTCGAAAACAACTACATCAACACAAGAAAGCTCTCCCCACACTCATTTTCATGCATAAGATCCTATTGCAGTGTTGTCCTTAAGCCACAGAAGAGCAAATAACACTTCCTCCCCCCCCCCAAGTTCTGCACTGCGACCCCCCCATCTCTAGAAACACGGCTTTATTTATTCTCTGCCACTCACAGGTCTGCTTAGTGCTACTACTATAAATAAGGTGCTGTGTATTATATACTGGAGAAATGTATTAGTGTTTTTTCTTTATATTGTTTCATTATAAAAACATTAAATGTAAAAAAATAGAGGCTTAAGGTTACGTCATCCATTTTTGTTTCTATTAAAACTTTCCCATTTAAACCCAGCAGGTCAAACTGTGCCCCCAGGAACGCCCTCCACAAGATCAGATTTTAGAAAAGAGGAGTATAACTATAAACCCTCAACTTGGTCCTGTCTTATTTGATTAACTGAATTTAAAACATTTTAAACATCAGCTTTAAAAATGATAGCGATAAAAGTCCTTGAGCTACAAAAATTCCACCAATGCAAGAAGGGAATTTCTTAAGACACACACAGCTACTGGACTTTGTACCAAACATTTTGCAGGGATAAGTTCTCTTCCAACTGAAATTTCAAGGCAAAAAAAAAAGTTAAATTGTTTGTTTTAGATGACCCTGAAAACTTCCTGTATTCAAACACAGATTCTGATGACTTATAGGAAGGAGTAATTAATTTCTATGTGAATTTTTTTAAAATTTAAATTAAGCATTTATGATTTTTTTAACTATTTTTCAACTCACAGTGATAAGTCCCATCCATTTGTACTGTAGTTGGTTTGTTAGATTTTTATACTGTATAGCATTAGGACTAACTAGACTTTCTCAAAACTTTAAAATATCCTGTTAGTGGTTAATTGAACGCTTCTAGACAGTCACAAATCACCACTAAGAGACAATGTTGATAAAGAAAGTTCAGAAACACATTCAATATGAATTTCTTTTTAGCTGTAAAAAGCAAGTGTTTACAAACAGATCTATTTCCTTAGAAAAGAGTTCTGGCTCTTGAAAATGTTTTTAATCTCTCATTTCATAGAAAAGAACCTTTTGTAATATCCCACTCCAAAATTTAATATTATATTCTTTCTCTGAAGTAGCCAAATTTTTGATAAGAAGTAGATTATATTTTTATTTTTAAGAAAAATATCTATAAAAATTGAAAGTAATTCTACCATCTTTCGTATTTCTTGGATTCTGAGCCCTTCCTCATAAGAGCAGGTTGGTGGCAGGAAACAGGGACAGATGACTGGGCAGTCATTATTTTTTCACATAATTACTTTCCAGTTTCTCTGGGCTGTTCTGTGAGGAATTAAAAAAAACAAACAAACCCAAAGCACTCTGTTTTCTTCCCTCCAGTAGGTGTGCTCTCTAACCATTTCCTCTTCAGAGCAGATCAGAACAGTGGATGAAATGCCTTCATGCAGGGACTGATTTTCTTAAAAGCACATAAAAGCTGGAGGTCACTGCACATTGTAAACCCTTCAAAGGGCACACATTGACCCCTGAACTGCAGCTTTACTGCCCTCACTCTGGAAGTGAAGGTTTCCCTGTGCAATCCCCACTCATCCCAGCAGCTGCTGCCACAGACACACCGTGTGAGCATCTGAGCATCCTGATCTCGCACATTTAACAGGGAAGGGCCTCCAAATGTTCCTTTTAGAGTGTTGTAGACAGCACATATGAAAACCTGAGTTTTGTTTGCTCTGAAGCTTCACATTCATGATCAGACAAAAACAAAATCACGCTCTTGTACCTCAAAGTTCTCTCTTACTCAAATAGACCATGAGCTCAGTGGGGCTTGATCTGCACTGAGTCAGAACCTAACACACTTCTTGTAAGAAACAATTCTAAGGTATATGGATTTCTGAAAATGACTGCTTTGCATATTTTTCCTGATTAACTACAGTCAGAAGTCCTGCCTTGGTGATCAGCTAAGTTTGGGAAAGAACGGTGACACCAGCAGGCTGAGTTTTTACACACCACGTCCTGGTTTAGGTGGTTTGTTTTCATTTCTTGTGCACTTTCAACATTTGATTCCTCAGTTCCCCTTCACTTTGGTTAATACTCCTTTGTCTTTGTAGAATACCTTTTGAGTTCCCAAACTACCGCTCTGAGAGGCTAAGAACCCTAAATTATTAAAAGGAATAATTTTAGACTATTTCTTAACAGCTTCAGATTTCCTTTGCAGCACTGCTGAGCGGGGCTCTCAGAAGCCTCACCAAGCATTTTGAATACACAGATTGAGCCCAGGAGGGATTTCCAAGCAAACTACCTGTTGTATTACAATAATTGTTGTAGTCTTATAATAAATGTAATAAAACACCCTACATTGTTGCAAGTATTTTCATTCAAATAGAATTCTTCTCTTATCAAAACATTCAGATTCATTAAGAACCACTAGAAAATCTCCACTGGATTTGCAGGGGGATAACACAGCTAAAATACAGATGAATTCTTGAGACCATTAACATCCTTTTTTCTCCAATATATACTTTTTCACTCTTAAGATAGTGAAAGTTTATGGTGAAGATATAATACCACAGTAGTGCAAGAGGGAGACTGGAGGAAAACCATTTTGGAATGAGAACACAAGAGTAGCAGAGGCAGAAGACCAAGAAGGAGAAAAAAGCCAAGGGGTGAAGGGTTTGCAACAAATAGGTTCTCACTCACTTAAGAAATACACGGGCAATTAAACCTGGATAACTTTTCCATATGTCAAATGTAAGCAGTTTAAATCTGTCCACTCCTCAAAATTCCCAGCTACATTGGAAGTGGAATGGGCTTTATTATACAAACTCCCACTACTTTTTAACAGTGATTTTATAATGTATTTATAATCAAAGGGTTTTATAAAAAAGGTCACCGTTAAACAGCTTGTCACAGTAAGACACAGTGAAGTGACCTGACCATTCTTGGTCAAGAAAAATATGGGAACAAACGGAGTATTTGGCCACCGGTAGGATAAAAATACACAGGGATAACTCAACACAAAACCCCTACAGGGACTGTTTATTCTCTAAAATACATCTGAGCAAATAATTAGGTTTTGCAGGCTTACACTGGAAATTAATATATATATTATATGAATATATGAATACACTATGCATATATAGATGTGTATAGGTGATTATACTTAATATATTAATATACTTCAAGAAGGCCACAGGATTGGACTGGATGATCCCTGTGGGTCCCTTCCAACTCAGAATATTCTGTGATTCTGAGACTGAGAATGGAATACAGTTCTGTTAAAGTATTACCAGACTCAGAAGTCTTACAAAATACAATGAAGCAAAAAATGAGCCAACAGATATTCTTGTGGAATTGAAAGAACTCGTTTGAACCTCAGCCATGCAGGTCCCTTGAAAAATTCCTAAGTTTTATGGAAGTTCACAACACTTGATCTTTTAGTCTGAGAAGAAGCTCAGCTGAGAGAAACTGGGAGAGCCTCAAGTCCCTGATGGGAATGGGGTTTGGGGGAGAAACCGTTAAACCACCAAAGTCACAATTTTGACACATGACTGGATTTGGGGACTCAGCAATACTCTCATTTCTGTTCTCCACACACAGAAGGAGCTGCAGTTTCTTTTCACAGCTAAATTCAAGAGAGAAGCAGCTGCAAGCTGCTAGGACTGCAGAGAATTTTGTAACCATTTCAGAGAGGAAACTACTGACAGTGCAGCAGGAACCTGAATACAAATTTTTCACTACTCAGCCACAGACGAATGCAAGGTAAATATTTCTGAATACAAGGATGTAATGTAAATGTTGCCACTATGAGGGGTAAGGTATTTTAAACTCAGTAAGAGACCCAGAATAGCTGGGGTAAGGATTCAATAGCCAGAGCAATTCCAGAACCACAATGCTTTGTGGCATAAGAGGAATTTTGGGGTTTTAGACTCCCTGGCTGTTAGATTTCCAAGTCCTGACTTGCATTGTTGGCTCGTGCATCACACACAAGAATTTTGACACGACTTGCTAAACCCTTCATACAGGTCCCATCATAAATGGAAATGTAGCAGATGACATCCTGTGCTCATCACCAGATCCATGCAAAAGGTATTGATGTTGTCACTGGTTTTGAGAAGGATTTTTCTACTCATTAAAAGATGACAGACCTTTGAGGATCTGCCTGAATGATTGTTTTGGGCACAGGGAAATGCATTTCTGGTAGGATAAAAACTGCAAAGGTGTCCAACAAAATAGGGTTGTTACCACGGGAGCTTGGGCAGCTTTCTGAATTTGAAGGAATGCTTTCTCCAAGCAAGGTAAAAGATCTTTCTTACAAAAAAACCCTACCAAAAGCTCAGAGAAATAAAGTCCCCAAATGCCTCCTGAAGTGAGACTTTTATTATTAATGCCCACGTGTTGAAGCTGTTAGAACCTCTGAGACCCCCAAAATGTTGAGCTCACAGTCCACACCCTTCCCCACCTTCCATTTCAATTTAATAAAGAACAGAGATCCCCTGGTGACAAAGCAACAAATCACTCAACTTTACCCCAAAGAGGAGTTAAGGTGTGACCACTTGTTTTGTATTTATTTGCCCAAGACAAAGTGAACTTCACCCAGGAAATTCTCTGTTACAGAAACCCTACAGAGGGTGGCTGATACAATTTCTGAATTTCAGCTCTAAAACATGCCCCAGACATGTTACTGCAAACACCCCTCAGCATTCAGGAAGAACAAAAATCACAACTGGCAAGCAGGATTTTTATCCTTTCTCTACCAACAACTTGGTTATGCTTTTACTGAAAGAAACCAATGAACTTTGAAGATCTCTCTCAAGCCACAGTTTTATAAACAGTTGCATCACAGCAAGAAAATAAACAGTTTATCATTTCTGCTGTATAGTAATACCAGTGCTAACCAGTTGAAATTCTCATGAAAAAACATGTGCTAATTAAAGTACTATGTTTATATTCCAATGTATACAATTTTCAGACAAAACTACAGACAGTAAAATAGTAAAAATACAGGCAAACACCACCAAAATAATTTAACTCAGTAATTCTGGTAACTTCCTGTTTGCAGAGAACAAGTCTGAGGATTGTAGGGCCAATACAATATCTGGTGCTCTGGAAGCTTCCTTAGGACAACTCCAAATCTCTACTCATTTTGGAAGTGTAGGCACCTAAAAATGTAACCTCAGGGACCTGCTTACATCCTCTCTGGATTTACAGCCTCGAGCAACCAATGTCAAAGCCACACTGAACATGCAATGCCAACGTGGTACAGCTTTTATGTCCCCACTCCTTGCTGAAGTCAGGTTTTGGAAAGCCAAACTTTGGGTCAAATCACCACTTCAAGGGGGTCAGAACCACGCTCTGACCATCCTGTTGAACATCCCAACCACAGAGGTGAAGCCAACACTTTGGAAAGAGTGCATGTTTTTAAGGACACTTCCTTTAAAAGCTGGTTTTGGCTGCATTTGAAGGTTTAGTGGCCCAGAAAGAGCAGTGAGCTGTGTAACCTACACTCAAAACCTGCACAAGGGTCGTGCTGTCTTCTTGGAGAGTGGAAAAGGTATAAATATCCATGCAAAAAGACTGGTTTATAATAATATATCTGACTAATTCAGCAGACACACATTCCTGTTTCCTAATGAACAAAAGAGATCCCTGCAGCTATTGCATGTTTAGTAACACGACCCTTCTCTTACCACTGAATCCCAAACTCTCCATTTCAAGGCCCTAATTTTACTTCCCTTGGCACACTGAAAACCATTTTAAATGAGGAAAAAACAGCAGACATGTGAAATAAGAGCTCTGATTTAAAGATGTCAACAACTTCTGTACAGTCTCAAAGCCCAAAGTATTGTGGAAAAATGTTGGAACACTTTTTCCATCTAAAAGTAGGGAAGACGTCAGTTCAAAACCTCTAAAATGTATTAAACAGATCTCCTTTTCCACATTAGGAAATGACCACAGGATCAAAATGAATCTCACTGTTTATTTTCCTAATAAATTAACACGCTGCACATAAGTTTTATATCAATTCACAAACCAAGCAGCTCCACTCCAGTGCCTGCAAGTGTGATTTTAACAATTTTGGTGCAAGTGCTATGATGAAATTCAGTGGAAATATACTACTTAACGTTCCCAATATCCAAGTTACAAAGTCTCATTACAAAGGTAATGTTCCTTGCTAACAGGCACCCTGCTCTCCATTAAAATTCCATCAGGATAGACCCACAAAGACTTGACACTTTTTAACTTTTCAGTTTAAGGTTGAAGAGAGAACATCAAATGGAACTTTTAATAAAAATATTTCATTTTATATGATGCAAGATGAAGAAGATGCAACAGCTACTATGTCACTAAATTACCTCTGGGAACACATTCACACACCACGGTGCATCCCTGACAGAACTCACACAGTCTAAATACTGCACAGAACATTTTGCCCACACCAAAACCCACTTGCTGATAAATTACCATCCCTTTTATGACACTGAAATACCCCAGTGAAGCAGAACTAAACCAGCAGGTTTGTTAGCACCGTAATGTCCACTTCTCCACACAATAAATGTCCTTATTTCAAGTGGATAATGTTTGATCAGTCTTTAAAAGGATCACAGAATCACAGACTGAGTTGAAAGGGACCCCACAGGGATTGAGTCCAACTGCTGGCCCTGCACAGACACCCCAACAATCCCTGCACAGGGATTCTGTGCAGAACAGCATCTCCCACGTTCCATGAAGTACTTGCAGCCTTTATCAGCCTGTGAACAGAGTTCCTCCAGCTTCCCCACACACAGTCTGGTCATTGCTCTGTGGTTTCCTGGACTTGCCTCCCCCCTCCAGTCAAAATTCCCACCAGTGCAGTGTTCCAGGGTAACGCAGGATACCAAGGGAAGCTCATTTGAACAGCAAGGTGGGCTGGGGGCTGAGGACAACTTGGACAACTTCACCTCTGGCTGTTGTAGCTGAGTCCTGTTACATGAGTCCACACACACAAAATAGTCTACTTCAGTCACTCACAGATCAATCTTTGCTTCTGGTTTCAGTACTTCCTAAAGGTCTGTCTTTCACTGATCCCTACACCAGGGAATCCAAAGGGCTACCCCCAAAACCCAACAGTCCCGGTGACTAAAATTAGTCATTTTTACTCATTTTCACTTGGGAGTTTTATTTCTATGGGCAATGAGGATTTTCTGGGGCTTTGAAATCAAAGCTCTGTATTCAGAAATGGTAGTTTTTTCAGCTTGGGGAAATGTTGTGCAGTACAACCAGCTGGATATTCCTGCCTAATGCTTAATGCCCTTCCCTACGAGTTTGCCAATCACAATGGACACAAACATTCTCTGGAGTCTCTACAAGTGAACAAACACTCAAGAGCTGAGTGAATTCCCCAAACCAGTCCTGTTTGATTCAAATGGAGTTTTTTTTCCAAGGATTTAAGAATTAAAGTAAATTAAAGCATCCACAGTTGCATTATTTAAAATGTTAAATCTTAAAAAAAACCCAAACACATCTGCCTTGTCATTTCTTCTTTAACAGTCTGTTATGTAAGGAACTTCCCACAGCCACTGAGTAAACAATTACTGTAATTTGGTAGAAATTCCATCTCTTTTGTTTAAGTCTCTGTACAGGATGCAGATCTGCCCACAGTTACTGAAGGCAAACTTTGCATTCATAACCTTAGGCTGTTATTTACATTAACATATCTTTGCTAAACTGAGTTATTCAGAGCAGCTCACAATACACTGTTTCCTACAAAGTACTTTGAAGCAGATCTGTTAATTCAGAGAAAAGAACTTGCATTCCAAGTGTGCAGCATTATGAATATATACACAGAAATCCGTAGGTTTTCCGTGCAGGATCCCTAAAACAAATCTATGTTTCTCTGGGGGAACTTTTCATATGATAGCAATACATAAAAGCTGACTTATTTTTTCCACAAGACAGATATTTTTCTCAAAGGAGTAATACTGAACACAGCTGTGGAAATATTACATCTTCAGCAACACTATCAACACAGACAAGAATCTTCTAAGTCAGTTATGTAATGGTATTTTTAAAGGATTAAAATTAGGAAAAAGGATTAAAATGTACTTAAATGTTTTGTTTTTTTTCACAGCAGTTTCTTCCAACCCCTGAAAGCTGCCTATGCCATTATGTTTTATCCTCATGCATTCAGTTCCTTAAAAAATGTCACAGGGAATATGATGGCCCTCCCAAACATTTCATGGTTCATACCCCCTTTTAAGTGACTGCTCTTTATAAACATCTCTGGCTTCCTTCTAATGAAGGAAGGTTCTGGACTTACTCAGTGAAGGTTATTCACTACCAGTCTTCCAGGGAAAACTCTTTCTCCATTTTTTTCCAGCTCAGTTTGGCTCCCACAACAAAGAATTCAGGAAGCAAGACTTTTCCTTTTTCAATTAGACCAATTATTTCTTGGGCCTATACGAAACATTAAAATCCACTTCACTTTCTTGCACATTTCCACAGCTCAACCATGAATGCCTGATGAAATATTTCCCTTTGGTTTGAACTTACCACCCACTGGCTTCTTTAGTTTTAGCGTTGGAAGAGGCAAAATAATTATCCTCTCTATTTCTTGATAACAGATGGGTTCAAATTAATCCATATTACCTATATTCTGTATTTATTTTGAAAGCTTAAATGAAAGAAACAGTGATTAACTCTCCATTTTACCTTTCCCATCTGAGCAACAAAGAGCCCATGGTTTTATATGAGGAAATGAAGATATTTTACATGAATTGGAAAACACACAGAAATGCTAATACCCACGAAACAAAATTATAGTCACAGTATGAATCATCTGCTGACATATGCCCATGGCAAGGGGTTGGAACTGGATGATCTTTAAGGTCCCTTTCAGCCCAAACTGTTCTAGGATTCTCTGAGTCCATGAAATTATCAAAGCTGCAGTTTGCTTATTGAACAAAATAAATTGTCCATTGGTGAGCGAGTTTATTTTCTAAAGGCAAAGCTCCTTTGCAGTGCTGTGGGCAAGCCACATGGAAATTACCCTTTGTACAACATCAGTGTTCAGGAAGCAAATAAAAATCTCTGCTTTACAAACTGTCCTACCAAAGAGATCTCATTTTCCATAGCACATGCAATTATGACATATGTTTTCTTTCAATTTACAGAAGTATTTCCACTGAGTGGTAGCAGCAGCTTTCTGTCATCCAGTGAATTTCTGTCCATGATAAAAAGCAGTGCAGAACCGTCCACAGTGCAAAGCTCCTTGAGGAACACACTCCAGTGTTTCCAAACAAATACCTTCAGAGTACATTAGGATATCTGTCCAAGAACTTGAACCTCTCTGCGGGTTTCTACACTGCCTTTTAGCTTAGTTTAGAAGTTTTCAACTCCTTATTTCTTTCATTTTTCATGAAAAAAGGACGTAAAGAACCTTT
The DNA here is from genome assembly GCA_038380795.1 of Pyrocephalus nanus. Taxonomy (NCBI): domain Eukaryota; kingdom Metazoa; phylum Chordata; class Aves; order Passeriformes; family Tyrannidae; genus Pyrocephalus; species Pyrocephalus nanus. The sequence goes on along the minus strand of CM076271.1, from coordinate 4,095,521 downwards.
TTACATGGGCAGATGGGGGGAATGGCTTTAAACTGCAGAAGATTTAGATATAATATAGATTACAGAGTACCTATAATTTAATAGTAACATAGTTATGAGAAAATAATAATATCAAAACTTTAACAGCAATGGTTAACTATAATTAAAACGGACATTTTTAGAAGAGTTAAATACTGGGAGTATTTAGGGTTGGACCCAACCTCGCATGACAGAGTTCCTGCTGTTGTGATGATGGAAAACAAATGAGACCATCCCACAAAATTCCCAGGGATGAAACACACATCTGAACACAGGCTGGGTAAGTTAGTATGGCAGGGAAATGACTTCTCTAATGAAATAATAACCTTCTTTTTATTAGTCATGATTCTGAATGCTTTAATTTCAATTACTCCAAAGCAACAAATCGCGTGTTTCAAAACTTGCAAACAAATTGTGTTTGGAGATCTTCCAAGGAATCTTGTTACTATTTCCATCTCCAAAAGAGAGATGCTCAAAGCACATGCAAACATTTAAGGACCCAGGTTCTTCACTGGACATAGTATTTAACCAAAGTGTGCACTTCTATTTTAAAAGTGTGATATTCACTGCTTTCATTTCTAACTGTCTATCACAAACTGAATCAAAGTGATTTTCTTTTGGCTCTTTGAATTTTTAACTATAACATAAATTAGTTTTGTGGGTAAGTAAAGTTAGGAAAAAATGTAATAACGAGTAAATCCAATTATTTTTTCAGTTTAACATACTCTAAGCATTTCAGGTGTTTTTTTCCTGGAATACAAAGGACTGTAAGGCCACACTTCTATTTCTTTTTTAAACTAATAACTCACTGGAAATTGATGACAGTTGTCATTTTAAAGATTGTCTCTATGTTCTGAACAATATGAATACAGCCAAAAACAGTGTAAGAAAGTGCATTCATTTACACTTCCATATTATTCATACTGTTTGTTAAAACAAAGGGAAACATCAGCATTTGCAGGTGATCAAGGTTTGGGTTTTTTTTTTTTTAAAGAACTGTTAAACTCTGGCAGAGTAAATCCTTGATAGTCCATGAGGAAATGTTGTTCTCAGTCCAGCTTGTATTCCGGAACAGAAAACTTTCCTTTAGAACTTATTGTTGGAGTGATTCAGTAGTTTGGCACTGGTTGCAGAGTTTTTCCTTTTAACTACTGTTTGATTTTCCATGAAAGAATGTCTGGTGTTTCCAATGTCTCTAAGGCAGATAAATACCCATATTCCATAAAAATGCCATTTAACATTATCCAAACTTGTGAGCAGCATCACAAGCAAGGCTAATAATTGACATGTAGACACACCAAAACTATTTTAGGACCTTCACTGATCAGGCAAAGAAGTTTCCTGATCCAGTTTGGTGCATAAACCTTTTAACAGGACCAGGGAGAAAAGCACTGAGGTGGGAATAAGCTCCCTGGGGACTTCTGAGATGGGCATTTCCACACAGAGAAACTGGTGTTTATCTGTAGCCTAAGGCAGAACACAACTTACTGCCCAAAGGCAACACAAACTCCCTGCAAGGGGGAAAAAAATAAGATATTTCTTCAGGTGACTATTTTGTGTCTCCTGTCATTCCAGCTCTTTGCATCCATACAACACGTGACAATCTGTGACAATCACACGGATGTATGGACACATACACTTGAATTTACAGCTCTTTTTGTCCACAGCCTCTCACTGCGAGCTCTGACCCGCCCTTCAACGCTGCTCTGTTGCTAATAAACATCAGGGACTGAGGACTTGGACTGCAAATTGGAACTACATTTTGCTGCAGTTTCTAAGCCAGCTGCCAAAAACAGGCAAAAAAAAACAACCCCTCTATTTACACGCAAAAGTTGATCTGTGCATGATAACAAATAAAAATTATTTTTTTATGATATATCTCCTCGTAAACACTGAAGGACCAAGATGAACCACAGAAGCTGAAGAGCGGTTTTGATGCACTCAGTGGTGTGGTCCAGCAGCTGGGGGAGAGCCAAACCTGAGCTGGAACCAAAGTTTGGGAGTGCTCCGCACATGGAGCGGCTGCGAGCACGAAAGGAAGAGGTCATGGCGTTAAAATGTGGTGGGCAGTGGCCAGGGCAGATTTGTGCAGTTGATGTCAGATTCATCACTTTATGTAAACCACATTTATAAACACTGCTGCAAAATGAGAAAGGGCTTCGTTTGCCTTAGAATAACAAACATATACAAGCCTGGCTTAGGTTGCAGGGTAAGCACAAGCCACATATGGCAGCACATGTTGGCTGCCTCAGACACGGGGGGGGGGATACAAATACAGGCATTTTCAACACAGAAATAGAGGCAGCATTTTATGCCACTGACGAGATAATACAAAAAGTCAGTATAAAACATCATCTGAATGTTTTTTCATTTCATATTTCACCAGAGTGAGACACTGATGTGAACCACAACGTGCTGGATACACTCCTGTCATTGCCCAAGAAATTCACCTCCACAAACTGTGGGGTATTTTCAAATGAGGCAGAATTCTAATTTTCAACCAATTCTTTCACTGGTGGAAACGGAAATCACTGAAAAGGTCTGAGCAAACAGTCTGACCCTCATAATTTTTAGTTATTTAAACATGTCATAGGAATATAATCAGACATTTGCTTCCAAAGAAAATACCCTCAGACTACTATTTGAGAGTAACTCTTCATTAAGCCCCCAACATCATGAATTAAAACACTGTGACATTGGAAATAAATTAATGACATTAAAAATAAAAGAACAGGCTCATAAGGTAGATTGAGAACCACTGCCTAATTTAGTTTTTAGTATTGCTATCAAGAGGTAGCATCTAAAGATCAGAATCAGGTCGAGAGGAGACCTGAAAATGTGATTTCTGGGTATTTTATCTGAGATTGCAATTACATTCCAATCAAAATACTAAATCCAAGTCTTGAAACATTAAACAGTTTCATTAAAGACCAGCCAGGCAACATTTATTTCTACCATACTGATCCTGTATGTCACACAAAATATATGGATGAGCCATTTTAAGGTTGGAACAATCTTTCCAGATCCGACCACTATGTGTATCCCTTTCATTATGTAACTGGCTCTGACAAACTTTATGCACAGAGGAATGTGTTCCTACCACCAGAATCAACTGCAAGGAGAAAATAATAATAAAAAACCCCCGAGTAATCATCCAAAATTGAGAGGGAGCCTTGCTGCAAACCAGGGTCAGCTGGAACTGCTGATTCAACACTTTGCTCCTGAAAGCAGGGAAAAAAGAGCCCAGTACATTTGTATTACAACCCTCAGGCCCCGCTCTCTTCGACTGAACAGCCAAGAAAGTGTTGGAGGTTTTTTTTAAAACAGCAATTTAATACTAATTTCCTCAATAAAGCCGTCCAAACCGAGCTATTCAAAGCACAGGGGAGTGTTTGCTTGGGAAGCTTTGGTTTCTCCATGAAGGCAGACATATGCAATTTGAGATTTCAAGGAAGTTTGAGATCATGCCTCAGATTCCTATGTGGGAATGTGATTGCTTTTGAAACTGTAATTTTACTCCTTGGGAAAAGCGATAGGGAGACTCTTTATCATCATCAGCCATCTGAGCTACTGGAGCTGGAACACATGCAAAGAAAGGCAGTGCTGCAGGTAACACAAGCCTTGTCTGGGCTGATATCACAGCACCAAAGTTCTAATTTTTGGCATACAATCTTTTTTTTTTTTTTTCCTGCCTTAAGAAAGCAACAGTAGACAAAATAACTGTTATGCAATTTGAACAGGCATTTTGCAAACAGCACCATGTACAGTACAAACAAAAAAAAAAAAAAGCCCAAATAAATTTTCCAGGCTTTTTTTTTTTTTTTTTTCCAAAGCAAGACCAGACTTTTAACATAGAAAGGAGCTAATTAAAGAAACAGATGAAGTCAGATGTGCACAGAACTGGATATAATGTATTGTAAATTTAAAGACACCATCCATTTCGCTGCCTTTGAAACTTGCTGTAGGTAAACTCTATTAATCAGGCATTTCTGCAGTTTACATAAACAGGGCCTAGGAAAGGTAAACAAAGAATAATCCAGTTTCTAAATATTGTGATGTGAACGTCAGCACAACTTTGTAACGGGGCAAATTCTCAAAGCCTTGGGTTTCAGCCCACAACTTCGATCCTTATCACAGAACCCTGCAAACATTGCCTGTTTTAGATAAAAGATATGCTTTATTTCCCATATACAAGAGACAGAAATTGGCTATATTGACTGAAAAGTCTGACCTACAGTTCACATTCCTGAATCGCCCTCCCCAGCCAGGAGGCTGTCAGCTGAAAGCAGAGGTAAAATTTACACATAACTACACAATAAAGTCCTGATTTTATACCTTTACAAAGCTTTGGCAACATTCTGATCACTGCAGGCTACTGGTTTACTCTGCCACTGGCTATGGTTTTATTCTCCTATTCAAGTCACACTTTTCAAAGAATAATGGCTAATGGAATCATAAATAATTGTAATTCCACAGCGGGAATGACCTGAAATGGACCTCACTGTACTTCCAATGGCCTGATGTCAACTATTATTAAACTACAGGTTTTATAAAGTCTTCCACTAGACGTCTAGAGTTAAGCCAGAAGTTTTGGCTCCAATACAGGCAGTGATGAAAAACATATGAGTGGTAACAAGGCGTCTTAATATCATCCTTCAGTACTAAGATGGGCTAATCTGAGGCAGCACTTTACTCTGGTATCACCCACGGTGCCAGCAGGATCAAGGAGTTTGCAAGTGGACTTTTTTTTCCTTTTTATTTACTTTCCAATTCACAGAACTCAGTCTAACTTCCTTTTTCTCTATTTTTATTTTTTTTTTTAATTTAATATGAAATAACTGGACATACAGAGCTCAGGTGGATTATCACAGAGCTTCTGGAAGAACTCCCAGACTTGCAAGGTATGTCCACTTTGAATACCTATTTTATATAAGTAGCACTAAAGAGTTAAGCAACAGTCATTATGTGCAGGTTAACAATGTCAGGTAATTTACAGTTAGAAATTATTTTTTTTTTTAATGGAACATACAAAGATTTACTTTGCAGCTGAAATAATTGTGTGTACTACAGCTGAGCTGCAAAATAAAAAAGAGCTACAGTGAGTTATTTAACTATTAAAGACTCGTCAGAAAGATGTTACAGCTGGCAATAACTTTTCTCAGTTGTAACAATCTGTGAAAATCTACCCTACAGTGACAGCAGTTCTTACAGTTACAACTCTGTGTTAACTTTCTGTAAGTTGGTATTCAAGTTGGTGGGGTTTTTTAAAGTACATATCAGCAAAGTAATTAAAAACAACCCATGAAAGAGTAAACTGTAGATGAACTACAACCTAAAAATGCTCATGGATCATATTCAGTATCAAGAGTCAAGCAGTTTTCCAGAAAAAGTAAATAGTCTGTAAACACCACTTATTTTGTAAACATCCAATGAATTATCACTATTAACTTCAATATTGGACTATTTTTGGCAAGAGAAACATCTCTTCACTAATCTTACTAACAAATAAACTTCCTCCTGTTTTTCTTAAGCAATTTAAGTAAATCAAAGGAGTAGACAAGGAGTTAAACATAAACTCCTTTTATTTCTGGAATGGGACAATGACTAATAGAACCAGAACTATTTTTAAATATAGATTTCAAAACAGCGATGGTGTTGCCTTTCTTTGGACAAAATCTGTGCACAGAGCAATGATTTGTGTCATTAATGAACACAGGGACTTTTCTTTGCCTCTGCAAAGACCACCACTGGGTCATTTAAACATTTCCTTTTCAGAAACAATGACAGAGGAAACTGGTCCCTGAACACCGGGAACAGAAGTGATTTCTAAATATGATTTAGAGTATTTTTAAAGTCTTAAAATGTTATGTATTAACTCCTCGGTGTCCTAACTGCTGAGACAACAAATGCCACACGCTGCAGGGCTGGCATGTCAGTCCCAAGGAATCCAGGTTTATTTGTTGCTGGGTTTTTTTAATGCACTCATCCCACACTAAATACACAACTCCTGGTCCTCACAGAAAGGGTTTTTCTTTCTTCCCATAACTCATGGGTGGAATTTTCACATCACAGAACCATTGCAAGCTTACGTGGGAATTTCCCACATAACCTCCCACAGGTTTTAATCCTGTTCAGTTATAGTGTGGTATCACCTGCATTTCATGAGTTACACATCACAAATAAACAGCATGAGAAGTGCCTGAGCTCTATGTGCTGTTTGGCAACAGGAGTTTGGGTCAAGGTGACCACACTAGAGGATAAGTGTGTCCCAAATGCTCAGTACAGTGATTTTAGGATTGTTACACCCTCCAGGACAGCGAGTCAGCCTTCCAGCATCTCTCCAGGTGAAGGGCACTGTCCACATGCAGTCACCTCACCTTGGGGTAGCTCCTGTTCCAGTGGGAAGCTGCTACTCAGCTTTTTGTGCTGGAGGATAAGTAGGATTGTGATAAAGAAGGGGCAATGAAGCCTGAATTCACCACAATCTTCCTCAGCTCAATGCTCTGGGCTGCAAAAATTGAAAATGGACAAGGCCAGGCTTTGTCCAAGCAACACAAGCTGTTAGGTTTTATGTCAGGAATGGCTGTTCCACCTCTCCTTTTTCCTTCTCTTGCTGTTTAAAGTTCCAGCCCCCTAAACCAGGCTGTTCCACCCATTCCTTTGTGTTGGCTCTTGTGCTCCACACTCAATCTGTTCACCAAGAACAACCTGGGGTTTTTTTTGGTGCTCACATGAGTTTTATGCCAGTTTAGTGAGTTCAATCAGCTCAATGAACAGCCTGAGTGGAAGAGCTGGAGGTATCTGGGAGCAGAGTCCTCTCAAGGGGCAGCAGGGGAGCATTAGCACAGCTGGGCCTGTACCTTCCGAAACAGGATTTCATAAAATTCCCAGGATAAAATAAGGTAAGGATTTCCAGCAAGATCACCAGGATCTCGGATTTTAGGCTTGCATTTTTTTTTTTTTAGTTCTCTTACTCCTGAAGTTTAAGCATGCAGAAGGTTTGTGTGAGTTCTTTGAGATGAGCTGCAGAGTCAGAGCATTCCTACACCGATGTGTCAGCATCTGTTTACTGAGAACCTCAAAACTTCAGCCACGAAAAGATATTTTAAAAACATTCATAGAACTCAGCTCTTTGGGAACCATTTTTTGGCAGTTCTTTGGCCGAAGCAAACCTGGAGTCAAGCTTGATTATCACCCCTAACTACAAACATAATAAGGATTTCCTAATGGCAAAATAGGAAGACAAAGAAAGGATTTTTAACCTTTCCTTAAAAATAAAACAAAAACAAAGCAAAAAAAAATCCCACAACAACTTGGTCTTACTTCTGCAAAGGGACTTGTTTTCAAGAGATTTAACCCACAGGACCAATATATGTCATCAGTGACATATTTCAACACTACTGTTCTAGAACTGCTTGGGAGCAACACATGTTTTTCAAGAGTTCAAATTGGCCTCTATTCCAATCACAGCCTCGATCTTCTAAGAGTTTGAAATCACAGATTTTGGATATCTGGTAGGAAATATGGAATCCATTTGCTACAGATGCAAGCGTGGGAACAGATTTTTAAGTTGTTTCCTAAGACAACTTCCCAGCACCAGATCCAAAAGAGCATTTCAGGAACACACGCACAAGATTATCTTTTAGATACGGTAAAACTATACATCCAGTGCCTCTTACAAATAAAAGTCAGCAGGGCCCTGGAAAAGAGATGTCCTGAGACGTGATCACGCTATGAAGCTTGATATCCTACATGTGGAAGTGCTACAACATCACTGAATAAAGCACAGGAATTTTGTCACTTCATAACGAAGCAGCCAAGGAAGAAAAACCAGCCTGAGATCCCATCTGGGCAACCTCAGTCATCAAAGCACTTATCCAAGAACAAGGAGAACTTGGAAGTCTGAAAGTCTTCAAACTCCTCATCTCCTAATTAATGGTATGACTAAAGTGCTGAAGATTTTAACTGTTTTCTGAAGCTGAAATGCAAGATTGAAAAGGCCAAACATTCCAAAGGTGTACAGCCAGAAATGACCACGATTCTCTGGAAAGGAGGTTCCACACCTTCCCCCCAACACTGCTTATATTCAAAGACTCTTTCAAGGGCACACACATTGTATGGGATTGCAAGAACCACCAGCAAATCCTTTCTGGGAGCATTGAAAGAGAACATTTTTTTGAATACCAAGGAAAACATAAGGGAAAAACACGCACGAAGGTTCTTTCAGGAGGTTGGTAAATCAATAAAAGTACAGGCACCACTAGAAAGAGCAGACACCTGGATATTATGGAAATATTAAAATTACAGTTATATATTGCTTACCTGCAAGTTACTAAGTATATTGTGCCTGTTTTCAGACACGTATTTGGGGGGAAGAAGTCACGGCGTTCTTTTTAAGTAATCTGAACAATTACCTTTTTTTCTTTTTAAACACCCTCAAACAGACACAGTTACAGCAGCAGCAATGTATGCAGTGCTCTGCATTTAATGCTGTTACAAACCATACCCAAGGAACAGCAAAAGGACTTTGCACAGAAAAAAAGCAATACAGCCCAAACCTCAGGGTCTGGAATAAGCCAAGTCAACACTCCTGTACAGACCAGCACACTCAGTTCTCCTGCAACTGAGGACCAATGACAGAATGCCCACATAAAGCCATTTCTCAGCTATAACCAGATCATCAAGCATTTAATTAGGTGATCAGACAACAACTGACATCCTTTTAGTATGTCCCTAAAGAGGTCTATAATACTCTAAATAGAAAAATTGTTATAAACAGGATATACACATTAAAATTTACAGCAGGCCCTCTGGGTTTGTGGAGCATAGTGTCAGACCCAAATGACTTCTGGAACTGGGCTTTGGAGGGACAATGTCAAGCTGGGGGCAAAATTTATAGCATTTTCTCAGAGCTGCAAAACATCCTGTGGCAATTCTTACTCTCTCCATTTTCCCCTAGACTAGTTTTGTAGGAGCATTTGGTCCAGAAAAATCATCTTTAGACTAAAACTGGAGTATGTAGAAAATACCTATACCCCAAAAAAATCTGTACCTTTGAACTACTGATCATCATTACTCAGGTAATGCACTGCAGTTAAGGACTGGACTCTTGGTGTTCCCAGTAAGTGTGCCTAGAAATAAACCTGGTAAAATTAGAACTGGGAGAAGGAGATGGGAATGGAATAAACAGCTGTACTGCTCAGGGGTCATTTGGTTTGTTCAGCCTGGAAGAGACTGAGGGCAGAGCTCAAGGGGGTTTTCAACATCCTCACAAGGGGCAGCACTGACTGATCTGCTCTGTGGTGAGCAGGGACAGCCCCCAGGGAATGGCTGGAGCTGTGTCAGGGCAGGTCAGGTTGGATCTCAGGACAAAGTTCTTCCCCCAGAGGGTGGTTGGCACTGAACAGGCTCCCCAGGGCAGTGGGCACAGCCCCGAGGCTGCCAGAGCTCCAGGAGGGTTTGGACAATGCCCTCAGGGATAGGGTGGGATTGCTGGGGGTGCCTGTGGAGGGTCAAGAGTTGGACTCAATGATCCTCCCTTCCAACTCTATTCTATGATTGTCTATTTTCCTAAAGACAAATCTATTTTTAAGTCCTTTGTGACTTGTGCATTCTTCTCAAGAACATGAGGAAAAAATAATTGTAGCTGTCTGACATGGATGTTTTCCACTTGGAAGGTGGATCCAAGAAGAAATGCTTTACTCAGAGAGTGGGGAGGCCCTGGCACAGGTTGCCCAGAGAAGCTGTGGCTGCCCCATCCCTGGAAGTGCCCAAGGCCAGGCTGGACAGGGCTTGGAGCAACCTGGGACAGTGGAAGGTGTCCCTGCCCGTGGCAGGGGGTGGGACTGGATGATCTTTCAGGTCCCCTCCAACCCAAACCATTCTGGGATTCCAGGATTCTAGGAAAAGTGCTGCATGCAGAGGGGAACTTCTATCATTGGAAATAATAAACAAATGACTGGAACATGGGAAAAGCTGCTGTCAGGAGTGAAAACACTGTTTGCACAGATTAGAATAGAAAGAGTTTACTTAGAAGTGTTTAGGGAGTCAAATACCAAGTGTTTAGGAAGTATCCTGCTGAGTGCATTTTATGCATTGGTAACCAAGTATTTCCCACTTTTACAAGCAATGTAACATATGTCCACTTAACACATTAAAAGTGCTTTTTCACCAAGAAGAGACAGGATTTATTTCATTCCAAGTTCTGGTAAAGCGTACTACAAAAATTACACTTCAGAGCTTGAAGCAAATGATGATATTATTTGTAAAACTCAACAGAAAACTTTGATATTACATTAATCTCTAATGAATTTAACTTAATATTACTGCATGTAATTTTATGGTGATAATTCATATTTTAAAGACTATTTTTATATTCTTAATCCCTCATACACTAGCTAATCCTCAATATTCACAACAGATCATTTTTCAGGACCAGAGACTGTTGCAGTGAGCCAAATAAATAGGTCAATACCTCTATTTGCTCTTTCATATTCACTGATTCTTATGGGGTTTTGTTTGTTTACTTTCCTCTTCCAGGTTGGTTGTCCTGATTAAGAGGATATGAAGGAATATACCCTCCTTCTCTTCTTGGCTTTGTGCTCTGCCAAATCTCTCACAGGACCTTCATATTTCACACTGAAGAACATGATGCTCCAAGACATGGAAGACGACGACGATGATGACGATGACGACAATTCTCTATTTCCAACCACTGAACCCATCATGCCACTAATTCCTTTTGATCTGTTCCCAACATGCCCCTTTGGATGCCAGTGCTATGTGAGGGTTGTCCACTGCTCTGACCTAGGTAAGGATGAATTTGTGTCTGTTCTCCACTGGACTTCCCTTTGGAGGATTTGTCTTTTGAAAGATGAATTCTACAGCTCCGTAAATTGCACACATTCCCGTATTCCCATATTAGTAATTTTCAAAAGGAGCTTAACATGTTTTCTATTAGGATTGCAAACCATATCTAATTTGTGTCCAGCGCTTTTTGCAACATGAATGTTTTCCCAGTCCACGTTCACCAGTTCAGAAAATGAAAAAGCTGCTACAGCCACTTTCCATTAGCAAGGACTTCTCTGGACAACAACAGGGCATGGAAAGGCATTCAGAATACGTAACAAATAACTGTAAAAGTGTTTAACTGATCAGGGAAAGTACATGATAACCTGCACAGCTTTTTATCCACTAAGAGAACAATCACAGAATGGGAAAATGCTTCTATTTACATTTTATATTACTGGTTGTTTTTTTTTTTTACTTGCATGGTGTTCCATCCAAACAGGGGAGCACAAACATTTGCTGTGTGTTTTGTTTGAAATAGATTAAACAACAGGTCAAATGACAAGAAAACAAAGAAAAACAAACCACAAGGACATTTAATGTGAGCACATCAGTGGGACACAAACTTCCCTACACTCAAGTGCTCATCACTGGTAACACTTCAGCCAAAGGCAAAGCAGCTCCTGTCCCTGCTGCAGGTACATCCCAGTCCCTAACCAGGAATTCATTATTAATTGCTCCAATTTGAATTAGTGCTCACTGAAGTTTTCCCACGATTCCAGGCAATCACAGACAGTGATCCTGCCATCAGCACAGGGACAATGACATTCGTTCTCACTGCAGCCCTGCCATCATCCTACACATCACCCTGCACAGCTCATGGCTTAGGAACAGAGTCCATACAGAAACTGCTGGGGGTTTTAAATGTGTCATTATTATGGAATCCAAATAAACTTTTGCTGACAGCAGCAAACGGTGGTTATTGCATCTGGTCTGCAGATTGCAAACTGCTTTACAGTTCACACGTAGGAAAAAAACATATTAATAGACTTCATCTTTAACTGTAGCCTATTAATTATGGAATAATTGCTAGTAAACTGCACAGCATTTCGTGCATCAGCACTGAAAAGGAAGATACTAACCCTGCTAAGGCTTCTGTGCTGGTTCAGGATCTCAGATGGCCTGAACTGCAGCGGGTTTGTAACTGAACATGGAGCAACCCCTATTCAGGCTGTCATCATCAGGGGCAGCAGCAGCTCCTCCCAAAACTCCTCCCATTACCAAAAATCCCCTTTCTGCCCTTTGCTCTGTGGCTGTTCATGCTTTCTTTCCCACCACAACCATCAACCACCTCACTGCCTTTTGCTGTTTAATTTATCCAGGCACACAACATTTCTGTTCTGTTTCACTTCCACAGGTCTGACATCAATTCCTCGCAACATCCCCCCAGACACTCGGATGATCGACCTCCAGAACAACAGGATTAAAGAGGTCAAGGAGAACGACCTGCGAGGGCTCACATCGCTCTATGTATGTAAGCTGCTGCTTCCCGAGCTGGAAATCTTGTTTAGCAATCTGAAATATTTCCATACTTCCAAAATGGTAATTTCCTTCTCTAATGGCAGAGATAAAAGTACAGTCTGATGTCTGTGTATCTGACCACTCCCACGTGGTGAGAAGCAAACAGCTCTTTGAGTTGTAAGAACTGCTTTCTACCACACCCAGAAAACGTCCCACGTGCATCTCACCAAAAAGATTCCCAAGGTTTTTCGGTCCTTGACGTGCACACAAACGTTTCTTACATTTTAAAGGCTGCAAGACAAAAGCTCCTTTTTTTAGCTGGAAAACACCATTAGTTCTCAGGGTAGAACTAGAATGGTGACTTCTGAGGGTATTTTCAAAAGCACAGAATTAACACGTACACCACTGAAACTTGTTACAAATCCAATTGACCTGAACAGAAAATGGATCAACACTGAATTACTGAAAAGTCAGGGGATTTACTACTAATTTTTTAGCATGCCCACATATGCACTTAGAGACAGGCTTTGAAACATGCATCACTGGCAAATAAAATAAATCCAGATATTTACAGTACACAATGTTATTGTTTTATTATGAGAGAAAACAAGAGTCTCAGAGGACTGGAAAGTTAAATTAAATCTGCTTTAGAATATTTATTTCTATAACAAATCACTCTAGAGCCAGTGCCAACAAATATGGACAACTTTGAGATTTTCATTGTAAAAATGACAAATCCATCCCACAACTTACAGCAAACTAACAACAGTTAGAAGGACATGAGACACACAATAAACTAAGAACAATCCTAATACATTAAGGAGAAATTCTTCCCTGTGAGGGTGGTGAGGCACTGGCACAGGTTTCTGAGCAAGATGTAAAAATTTACCAATGTTTATGAACGAGCTTGTTAATTATTGTGGTGTCAGCCAGGGCAGACAAAAGAAGAATCACATAAATTCACAGCTGGCAACAAAACAGTTCCCACTCCCCCTGTCTCGAGGGCCTCACCAAGGGAGGGGCAAACACACAAACTAGGGTTTATATTCTGTGTAAAAGATCTTACAGGAACAAACTCCAATGCCTGAGGAAGTCACTGGAATCCATCAGCCATCACCACATTACATATCAGAGTCACCACTTAATTATGTGATAACTGAGCTGTTTCGCTTTTTCTCTCCCCAGTTCATTTGTGGCCAGGCCAAAGGACATTTTCCCTGAGCTCAAAGTTTACTTTGTACAACTTGGCTGAGTCTTGGAGTCTGCTTAGCAAAGGCACAGATGGCAGCTTGGATTAGGAAGGAGCATTTCCTGTTTATTTCCTTAAGCTAACCTCATTTTTTTCTGGAAAAAAAAGATTAATTCTGGTTTGCTCTACTTCTATTTCCCCCCACACACAATTCCTGAGAGGAGATGGATTGCCAACAGCTCCAAGAAGTAAAAAAGGAACAAAAATGAATAGTCTGAGTATGGAAAGGCAGGGATGTGATTTGACATGCAAATGATTTTGGATAACTCATATTTTGTTGTCTGTAGTAACTCATTCCAAGTTCTCTGATAACACCCAGCAAAGAAGAACAAAAAACTGCCCCAAAAAGAATCAGTGCACAGAACAGAATTCACAGAAGTGGGAAAATTGTGGCAAATAACACATAAATTCATGTGGCATATAGAGACATGAACATCTAAGAAACACAGACTAAAAGCCCGACTTTTATTTTGCTGAGTTATCCTGAAATAAAAGATGAAGTTATTAGTTTTGAGAATTTGTCTGCATTAAGGAACAACAAAGTATATAACTCCCTAAATTCCCTTACAATATCTGAATACAAACATATTGTTTTGCCAGTTCTTAGGATCCACTGGCACCTTGTCAGCTTTGACTAGTTTTTCTCTACCTTCCAGATGATGCTCCAGCTTTCAGGTTCTATTTTGTGTTTCCACAAGCAACTGAAATGCCCAAAGTGCTAAAGTTTGGTTTGATGGAAAAATGAAATATTTTAAATAATTGCTAAATTATATATCAAATTCATGGCTTAAAATTCATAATAATAACTTTCCTATATTAAAAAAATAAATCTTCCTATTGCTCTTCCCATGTCTCCCAGGCACTGGCTTTGAACAACAACAAAATCTACAAGATCCATCCCAAAGCCTTTGAACACACGAAGAGGCTCCGACGACTGTACCTGTCCCACAACCAGCTGACTGAGATCCCAACCAACCTGCCCAGAACTCTGGCAGAGCTCAGAATTCATGCTAACAAGGTCAAGAAAATCCCCAAGGATGTATTTAAAGGAATGAAGTCCCTGCATGTTTTAGGTAAGTCCCTTTGAGTAGAAAATGTCTTTCCCAAAAATGTCTTCATCAAACATTTCTACTGTGTAGAATTTTCAGCCCAATGTACAATTTCCTCTCAAAGAGATATTCCCATGCTGTGGGAAATACCTTTCCCCATTTAAATTCTCTGTGAAGTTGCTACATAAGTCAAGGTTTGGGTAACCCTGCAAGCCAAGTTAAACATCCTAAATTCCCTGAGAGCTGTGATTGACACCCCTCAGAAGAGGATATCAAAGCTAAACATTAACTCGAGCTTAGAACATCATCAGAAGTCACAAATAAAATTAGTTCAAAAAATTCCTAAGCCATAAATGCTTTTCTTTCTCCCCCTTGGACAGAAATGAGTGCAAATCCTCTGAACAACGATGGAATAGAGCCAGGGGCTTTTGAAGGAGTAAATATCTACCATATAAGAATTGCAGAAGCCAAGTTAACTTCAATTCCTAAAGGTAGGCTTTACCTTTCCTATTTTATTTATACCCCATACTCCTAAATAAAATGCTTAAGCATGTATATAATTACTAAATTCATATATTCTGATTTGTACTTTCATTACTGCCAAGACACTTCCTACCTTGTTTTTCTTTTTGAAGTCAGTATCCAGTTCCACATCCCAAAGAGTGACTGCACAAGCAGCACACACCCCCTCCCTCTCCCACCTTTCCCCTGCCAGAGGGTCCACTCCTCTCCCAGAGTCATCCAGAGACTCCTCTCAGGAGAAACAGCGCAAAGAAATTAATAATAAGATGTTATTTCCCATCTTTCACACATCAGCCTCTCAAAAATCCTCACAAGGGAAGAATAAACTCCCTGATACGGGATCTGGGCCAGAAGGGACACAGAATTCCCATACACATGTGTGCGTGTGCAGGAGCATCACTGTAGGAGTGAACACTAAAACAAAAACCCCAAAACAACCAAAACCAACTCACCCCAACTGTTCAGATAACTTGAAGATCAGAAACTACCTGGCTGCTCCCTAGCTCAAAACATTCCTCTCGTATCATCATAATGCCATCTCCTGTCACTTAGCACAAAACTCCCTACAAAATTATTCCAATTTTATCTTTGTTGTAGAGGAATCTCCTAAAAGGGGAAACACAGCAGGAGGCCCAATATGTGGTGTCAGATACATAAACAATTTAAAAATAAACAGTGTTTCACAGTGAATTCATTCACCACAAGTGGAAACTAAGTGTGTACATCCTCCTGTCTGCAACTATTACAATGGCACAGAGATTTAACAAACGTAACACAAAATGTCCCCAAACTCTGCGATGGGCAGGGGGGCTGCTCTTCCCTCTCGGCGGTGTAACTCGGACACCAGCGGCACGTGGAGCTGGGAACTGGAATGCAAACTGGGAAAGAGCCCAAACAAACAAACACACACCGGAGAGCGCCAGCTGGAATCGAGGCAGGCTGGGAAGGAGCCCATTCCTGGTGGGAGCAGCGCTCTCCCAGCCCGTGAGGAACGGGGATTGCTGGGTGTCGGCTGCCCTCTAGACAGAGGCTGCAAAACTGAGCCTGAGATCAGCAAAGAGCAATTCACACTTGGGATGATCTTCCTTTGCCTTCCCTGACAAGGTACAGGGGAAAGGTTCCTGGTCCGTTCGTTGGCGGTTCTGGATGTGGAGGTTTTGGAAACACAAAATATTCTGGCCTGGGAAAGAGCCCATCAAATTTAGCTGTGAGGATTCGGAAAGATTCCTCCCAGATCAATCCCAGCAGCTGAAGCAGCACAATTGTTACACCACGGAGGAAAAATGACAGGTCTTCAAAAAGCTCTCCCTGGCTCCACAGGAGTAGGGGTTTGACTACCAGCTCTGAGATAACTGCACATAACATACAATTTACATCTTTGGCAAGTTAACCAGAAATACTGAGAGCTGTCATAAAGGAAGCTGGAAAAAATACTAAATTCTGGAACTGAAATCTTAAAATCAGTATATGCACTTTCATATCTTATTTTTTTTCTTTTAAAGTTACTATTTTAAAGCAAATTATGTTGATTTTTTTTTAATTACCATAGTAACACCTAATACCCATTTCTTTGATGCAGATAACCTCCCCAAGATTCCTCACCCAATTCTAAACACAAAGGAAAGAAGCTGTTTGGAACATAATAAATATTCCAATAAAAAAATAAATTGGCTCATTTTCCTCACACTGTGCATTTGTTTTCCATCAGATTTGCCCTCCAGTCTCCTGGAGCTTCATTTAGATGACAATAAGATCACAGGAATTGAAGTCGAGGATTTCAACCGTTACAAAGATCTTCAAAGGTAACACTCCCACCCAGAAGGCTTTTATTTGATAAAAAGTCACACCTGGCAGCACCTCGATCTGAGGCTTCTCTTGTTAATGGCAGAAAAGAGAATTAAAAGTTTTAAGTGTTTTAGTAAGAATTGCTGTAAACAAGACCAAGCTAAAAAAACCCCAACAAACCTAGAAACCACATCAGCCTTGTTATTACGTGATTTTTGCCTACAGTTTGCAACAGGAAAGTAGGATAAGAACAGCAGGTGATCACAAATATAACCATAACAACTTCTTATCATTCTTATACATTTATTCTCATAAATGCAGTAGCTGGTAAAGGACACAATTTGCTAACTGTTCCCAAATGTGATGGGGTTTAAGGAAAAATGGCTGTTCCTGAGGAATATATCACTGATGGGGGACTAGAGAAGAGAGTTCTCTCTCTAAAGCTCAGTTTAGACCTCTGACAATACAGCTGAGCAGCACTGCATGTGGGATTTGGTGACAGAAACCACTGTCAAAGAAGAACTATTGAACTGCCTTTAGACACCCAGTTCAGTTTCTGAATAAGCCATGCAAGAACAGAGAACCAGGGAATGGCAGGGTGGGCAGAAAGAGCAGCTCCACCTGTTCCCCACCTTCTGAATCACCATCTGAATCCCCTTCCAGCAATGCAGGTGAAGTCTTACAGCAAAAAATCTGACTAAGGAAAACCTGAAAGTAGGAAAGAAGGTAGTCCTGCTCAGCCAAAACCTTCTTATTTTAGAAATGAGCTATATATTTAAAAAAACTTCCTTTACAAGACTTGCTATTTGGCTCTTTCTTAGAGCAGCACTTTGTATTATTGTGACCACACTTTGTGACTTTACTGCTTGATAGAAGGGAATGATTTATTTCACAGGCAGCTTGAATGCTATTCACCATTTGAACTCTTGTAACCATAATTAGAAAAACTGCATGTAAAACTGAATAATTGCTCACATCAGACTGAGATCAGATGAGAGCTAATCTCCTTAAAGTGGAAATTAAATTTGGAAGTAAAAAATATTTGTTAGCTCAGTTGTGTTTTTGTTCCTATCAGAGGGAAGATTCCATCATGCTCTCCCCGTTCTTTTCTTGCCCCGTGTTCATCCCTGTGTACTCCAATCTTTAAAAATAAAGAATGCTCTTCAGAGCTGTTGTGAATCTCAATTAGCTCTTAATTAAATGCCCCTTGTACTATTTCTAGGCTGGGCCTTGGGAATAATAAAATCAAAGACGTGGAAAATGGAAGTTTTGCCAACATACCAAGTATCCGTGAAATCCACCTGGAAAAAAATAAGCTGAAGAAGGTTCCTCCTGGATTACCTGAACTGAGATACCTGCAGGTCAGACACTGAACTGAATAAAAAGATCCAGTGATTCCATGATTTTCACTCTGCCACACTGATTAGGTCACAACCAAAAGGCATAATTAATTGTCACATATATTTTGACTTGACTCTCCTAACCAGGAAAACCTGAAATCACATATGCTTATTAAAGAAATGTATATAAAATCAAACAGCGGGAATACTTCCTAGGGAAAAAAAAAAAAAAAAAAAAAAAAAAAAAAGAAAGGACAACAATGTGCTATACTCAGAAAAAGTTTCCAGAAAGTTTGGTACAGATTTATCATAGTTTCCATATTAGCAACCCAGAGTGGAAATTTTTCCACTCCCACACTGAAAAGTCTTAAATCCAAAGTAAACTATTTATAAGGATGAAATGACGAGCTGAGATTTTAAAATTTGTATTCAGAACTAGACAGATTTGGCAAGAAAATGCTTTCAAAACACGATTATTTCCTGAATTCTGGAATAGCAATTAAAATTAAATTAATGTCTATTTTATAAGACAACATGGACCTTGGGACCCTGAGCAGAACAAAGCTTGGAGACACATGAGGAGATGCACAAGTGACAGAGCACACAATAAGCTATTTGGCAAAAGCTTTTCTCTCTGAATTTCATTTCTTTTTGCTTCTCATATCACTTACAGGTAAAGGAAAATACTTTCAGATAGAGATAAATATATATATATACACATAAACAACCAATGCAAATATCAACTGTAATGTGATTTTAGATATACAAAGAACTCTTTTGTCACTGCACATTATTTCACTTAAACTTTAAACTTTATTATTACAAGCCCTTATATTTACTAATTTAAGCTACATCAGCATTGGACTGATCTGTTCCTATAAGTATACCAACAAATCTATCCAAGTTTTCGAGGCTACTTTATGAAATCTATTAAATCCCTGAAGATTTGGGAGAATATAACACTGCAGTGTTAGAATTCTTCCTAAAAAAGAACATAAAATCACACTTTAGGACAAAGTTCCCTAAGAATAGAATCCGATTACTCTGAGAACATATTGATAAAATTCCAGCGACCTTTCCCTGTGGGAGATGCTGTGACAGGAGGAAGATTTTTAAAAACCCTTTACCAGGGATTTTTAACTCCTGTGACCCACCACGGTCTGCCCTGAGGTGATGTCACAAAGATGCCACGGGCACACTGACACTGTGTGTGCTCTCCCATCCTGCAGGTGGTGTTCCTGCACTCCAACCACATCGCCAAGCTGGGAGTGAACGATTTCTGCCCCACGGGCCGGAGGAAGAAGAAGGCTCTGTACAGCGGCATCAGCCTCTTCAACAACCCCGTCAAGTACTGGGAGGTCCAGCCCTCCACCTTCCGCTGCATCCTAGCCAGGAACAGCGTCCAGCTGGGCAACTTCCTCAAGTGATGCCCCAGCTGGGCACTCCCAACAGCAGCCTGGCCAAAGCAGTTCTCCAATACTTGAAATTTGCCGCAAAAAATGTTACACTATTTAACCGTTTACAAAGCATTTGCTGTGTCAGAGGTAATTAATTAGAAACAGTATGTTAAGTAGGATCCGTTGTACGATTTGACAATGTTCAACCTACGTTTGGATAATTTAAACAGAAGTCTTTATATCTTACAGAAGAACTCTTGGAAGTGGAACTGGAAACTGTATTTGATGTTTCCTATTGTAGATGTTAAATTCTTTCCTTAAAGCACATAGTTTTGACATATTCTTTCCTTCAAATAAATTCAAAAAGTCACGTGGAAGTGACTTTTTCCACGGTAAGGACCTTTTCCTCTCCCAAAGTATTGTAAGAAAAATGGAAAAAAAAAAAATTATCAGACTTCAAGGACAACTTCTTGTGCCATTTTTGATAATGAGCAAAGATGCAATAAAAAGATATGGTATTGTCAGGTCGCTGTCTCTAAGCTAGAATATATTTTTATAATCTATTAAGGCAGGTTTCACATGATGAACAGACAAAAAGCCTCTAAAAGTTTTTGATAATTTTCTCTTGCAACTTTAAGAGGAAAATGTCCTTCCATGTTTTACTCTACATAGAATTTGACGCAGCCTGAACATTAAAAAGTAGGATTCAAGATTTATCATACGCTTCAAGCTTAATAGGAACGACTATTAAACTCCCTTTAGGCCAGCACAAACATTTTCTCTTATCTATAACAACTGTAATCGTGTTTCTCAGTTTATTTTCTCCTCTTCCATATTCTGACACCACACGGGTTTAGAATCCCTCCCACTGTAAGTCCCTTACAAGTGCCGACCGCAAGCAGCTGGAACTCACTGCCCTGACCCTCCTGTGCAGGGCAGCCACCGAATTCTCAATACTGACAGTACTGTACAAAATGGATATTTTATATATTTAGTGTATATTTGCTATTGGGATTCCAAATAAATTAAATAAACTTGTAGAATACCTGCATTTGTGTAATCGATCCCGTGGCAGCTCACACAGAGACTGGAACGAAGCACCTTCCTGACTCTTCCCTGGATATTTCCTCTGGTCTTCCTTTTCCCACATCTACATACTTTACAGATCATTTATCACTGCACAAAGTTACAAATCCAGCACTGCATTTGAAGCAGTTATGGGAAATGGCACAGATAAGTTGCAGAAGAAAATACTACAAAGAAATGAATCATTTCCCAGTCTCTCAAGCATTTACCACCTTCCTACACATGTTACACAAGAAACATCGAGTCTAATACCTGGGGTTTTTTTTCCATCTGCTTGGTCTCTTTGTATTTCATATTTTGTTAGCACCACCAGCCTGTTGAGACCCCAAGCCACGTGCAGAGGGGAGGGAGGGCACACCAGGGGAGGCTTCCACTGGAGAACAGTTTTTGCAAACAGAAATTCTGTCTGTCACTTCAAGGCAGAATAAAAAACCAAAACACAAACCCCTGAATCTGAAGGTCACCAAGAACCCTTCCACTCCTGCCTTCTGGAGATGTTTCTAAGAAGTGCATTTCTTAGCAAACACCAACCTTAACAACAGGCCACCTGCCTTACAGTACCACAAGAACAGCTCATAACCCAGAGGGACAAGGCTTTGGCAACAACAACCCACAGTGCAAGGAGAAAGTGAGGGTTTGAAATAAATGCCCTCTCTTATCCAGCTAAAAAATTGAAGTCCTAATGTCCCACAAGGGGTTCACTGCTTACAAAGTTTACTATCAAAAAGGCAAATAAAGGATGAGGCAGATAATTTGTAGGTAACCAGAGACCAAGCAAGAGCCTGAAAGGATCTGAGTGACTTCCAGGGGAAAAGAGTGGCCAAGTAGCAACAAGGCAGCAAAAGTAAACCCTAAAGAAGGTGAAGAAGGAAAAAATGGATGGAAATTTCCAAATTTTCATTTACTTTGTGGAGCACTAAGTTAATAGTTTTCACCTTGAATAGGTGGGATTTCAGTCAAATCTTCAGTTGAAAGCACAAAGAGCAAGTACAATGCTAGCAAATAGAATAGAGAAAAATCATTACATTTATATGAATTTCTGGTTTAAATGTATTCTTAAATACTCATACTATACAAATTATATCATTTCAGCCACGACAACACAAACAGAAAAAGTGGTTCAAATTCTCTAGCTTTACTGAAAGTGTAAGCTCACAGTGTCACAGAGTGCATTATCCCACACTAATTCAGTCATAAGGCTTAAAAACAACAGAGAAAGTAAACAATTCCTTATCTAATTGGGGGTTTTGCAATGGACAACAGGAACCCTGTAACCAAGTGCTTTCTAAACCTCTGAATCCTTTACAGTCACTCTTTTAAGAGCTTCACCCAATTTTAGGTCCACTGCTGAAGTCCCAGGATAAGGAGAAAACTTTGGGAAAATGTAGCAAAGTGCTAAGAGATAGAAGACCACATAGGCTTAAACTTCTCCTTCCAAAGCCTTAAAAACTCTCCTGCCTTCTCACTCTTTCCTTTTCACCTGCATCCAGACTGAGAAACCCTCCCTAAGTCAGCATCCGTGGGTACAAATAACATTCATCCACAGAACTGCAACACTGCTTTAAAGTGGTTTCTGAACATAGAAAGTAAAGCAATTAACAGACGAGTAACTAATTAATGATAACACTCTGGAGTTCAGCGGCCTTTCCACAGAACAAGGCACTTCAGTATCAGCAGATGGGGAGAAACTCTCAAGAAATCAACTCCACCTTTACATTCTCCACAAATGTTACAGGAAAAGGAAAGAGGGAGAAAAAGAGATTTGATATAAACCCTTCTAACAGTCTTTTCTCACTGCTTATTCCTTGTACTAGTGACTACATTCCTCTAATAAAAAAAAAAAATAGTATTTATTCCTTCTAAGCTTTTAAAACTTGAATGGGCTTCTCTCTTCTGGAAACCTGCCAGGTCCCTACAGGACAGTGAACAAATCTGACCAGAGGATGGCAGCCTGTCGTTACCAACAGAGGGGAAAGGCACCCTAAAGAATAATTAACAGACTGTTCCTGAGCAGTGAGAGCCCACTAAACATCACCAATACTGAGCAGAGTGGCCTGTCTGAGCACTAAGGTACGGTTTGAACACTTCTAAACACTGATTTCTATGTCTTGCTCTACACCACTAATTTACCAAGGGATTAATTAATCTGATCTTTCCAAGTCTTCTCCCTGTCTCTTTGCTCAGTATCAACATACTCAATGCAGTACCTCAAACACAGCAACACAAGGAAAAATGCAGCATTAGAAGATAAAAACCAGCAAACCTAATAAGATACAGGAAATTTAAAAAATATAAGATACTATCAAATCATGTTTTTAACTTGCACCATCAGCTGTGGCAAGCACATATCATGTATATCAAAACATACATTAAATAAAACAGGATTTCTTTCATATTCACACTGAAAAGCCAAACAAACAGAACCAAAACTCTGACACATCCCACCACTTTAGTTTGAGATGTTTGCTCTGTGAGAAAGGCACTTATGGAGAATAATTCTGTAAATATGCCATGCAACCCTCAACCACCCATCACA
Source organism: Pyrocephalus nanus (assembly GCA_038380795.1). NCBI lineage: Eukaryota > Metazoa > Chordata > Aves > Passeriformes > Tyrannidae > Pyrocephalus > Pyrocephalus nanus. The sequence continues at coordinate 4,072,230 of CM076271.1, read as the reverse complement.
AAATCCAAATTCCACCTCATATCCTTCATCTTCTTTATTTCCTTCACAGCAATGTATCCATAGGTTTAACAAATGGGTTCAGAATCAAGTGGTGTGGAATCTACAGATCATCCAAGTGCTTTCTCTTGCTGCTGAACAAGTTAGAAGGTGAAAAACTGTTTTAGTTTTATTGTTGTTGTTTTTGTTGTGTTTTTTTGTTTGTTTGTTTCCTTTTTCCAGTATTAACAGTGCATTTCTCCTCTGCCCAGCACAAAACCTGCAGGAGTTCAGTGATCAGGAAAATGGAGCCAAGTGCCCACCATGCTCTGGAGGACAGGGCAGGTCACCCTCAGCGAGCTCACTGATGACACAGAAGTGGAAGGGGTGGTGACAGGACCCTCTGTGGGGTTGTGCTGCTGGAGAAATGGCCAAGAGGAACTCATGCAGAGAGAAGCCAAAGTCCGGTACCTAGGGAGGAATAACCCTGGGCACTGGTGAACGCTGGATGGCCGGGAAGCAGCTTTGCAGGAAAGACTTGGGGGTCCCAGGGGACAAGTTAAACGTGAGCCAGCAACGTGTCCTTGTGGCAAGACAGCCCAGACTATCCTGGGCTGCTTCAGAAGGATAAGGACAACCTCTTCCTCCCCAGTGTTGCTATCCCAAAGTTATTCCATGAACAAATGCTGGATTCCTACGGATTTGAACCGTACAAGCCTCAGGTTCCTCCAGCTGGTCTCTACCTCTCACCAAACCACTCGTGTGGCTGCCAAGGGGTTACTCAACAGCTCTGCTCCCTTTCCCCATCTCGCTGCTCACTCCAAGCAGGAGGGTTTGTGACTGTCCCCTCCTCAGCTGAAGGACCTCTCTGGAGCACTTTCCTCTGCCCAGCTGCTGTTTTTCACAAATTAGTAACAAGGACATAAATATTTCCCTCCATACTGTGTCATATTAGGTTATAACTGGCAGTGAGGGCTAAAAAATACCAAGCAAAATAAGTGACACAAAGAGGGATTCCTTTCTTTAAGAAAGCAAGAAGGGAAAGTCTGGCTATTTTAAACATAGCAGTAACTTCCAAAATGTTTCACATGAGTATCCCATCAGGAATTCCTGCACCTGCATTTCCCAAAAGTGAGGGAAATTACTCAGACTAGACCATTAGAAAAAAGTGTATAAGCTAAGATATGCAGATTTTTAACCATTCATATTGGTTTGCTAAAGTGGCAAAACATTTCAGCAACCTAGACTAGGGTATGAACAACAAATCTAATGCAACTTCACTGTTAAGCAATTTTTACAGAATTTTATGTAATTTCAAAAAGTATTTACCTACATCCCAAGAAGCAATTGCTGTTATCTCTGGAAGACAGCAATTCCCAACTTTAAATTATACACAATATTCATTCAAATCCCAGTTAAATGTATTTATCCAGAAAAACTGCAGCATACCACAACAGGCAAAAGAAAATGAATCTCTGTTTGGTTTCATTTCATTTTGATCAGAATTTAACAGCAACATGATAATAAAAGCAATGGTTAACTAAAAATAATGAAACCATGTTCTGAAGCCCATTTTTTCCTCAATGTTTAGAATTTAACATTGTTTTTTGGGTTTGTGGTGAGACTTTCCCCCCCCCCCCTCCTTTCTGGGGAGACTGGAGGTTTGAGAACAAAGCTGCTAATAGGAAACATATGGAAAAGTCCTGGAGTAAATGAAAATCTGACTCTAATTCCAAATGCCACGTATCACATACCACTGCCTAAATTATCTGCTAAGATAAATGCAAGGTTTACCCTCCATTCTTAATGAATCACGTGAGATGGAGGACAATGTTAAGTATTAAACCAATGGAAAGGCTTCCAAAAGTAATCAATATTTTGAACTGAGCTAGGATGGGAGCCAATAAAAGATTGGCTCACCAGGACGTGCTGCCAACAGACAGACTTTCCCTATAAACCATGACCAGCCCAAGTGAACAGTGTGAGTCTGGCTTTACCCACCGTGCTGCTGTGCCTGCAGTGGGCACAACACCCAGCCAGGCTCCCCGAGGCACCAGCACACTTTCTGACTCGCGTTCCTGCCCAGGAGAAACCTGAACCGATGAGATTTCTGGCCCAGCAGGGCTGTGGACAGAGTTTTGATGAGAATCTCACCCATTTCCACACACAGCTGAGTTTTGCCCCACAGTCCCTGTGCAGCAGCAGGGAATTTCACAAGCCTGGATCAGCAGAGCAGCCCCACAGAACCCTCCTCCCCACGGTGCAGTGATTCCCACCCCGGGCTCACTGCACCGCTACCTCCCACCACCCCCACCAAGGTTTGGCTCAGAGTCAGGGGGGCAACACTGAAATTCATCTTCTCTCCTCACAATGACATTTGCAGGAACTCTCACGGAGTTACATTCTCTGCTAAGAATGGAAAAAATCTCCGGCTGACAGGGTGCCAAAGGATGTAAAATTTCCAGAGGGACAGAGCGGGAGCAAGGCACGGCCACAAGAATGGACTTGCCTCTTAATCCTTCAGCCTGTGGTATTTCCAAGGGCTTTTTAGATATAAAAACCAATGAAAATATTTTCCTTTCAGAAATGCTCTTTACATAACACGTTCACTCCTGTGTTTCTCAGCTGTGGAAAAGAAAACTGGGCTGCCATTCTAAGAGATACTATTTTACCAAAATTTATATCCTATTTAGGCCACCAAGGAGATTCAGACACCACATCATTCTTCTTCTGTCAGTTCTATCTTCTTTCTTTTCTCCAGGGTGAAACAACGGACAGACTGAACAAGTGACTCACTCACAGGTCACTCAAAGGGCCTCATTTTTTAGCATCAAGAAAGCAAAGAAGCCACTTGTGTATTAACCTCATGAGAAGATGCTTAAATTCAGGAAGTGATATAATAATCCAGTATTCTGCAACAACAATAAAAACAACTGTCTACTCATTTCTCCAGCAGCAATACTGTGATACAAGGTAATTATTACTTGCTCAAGAAAAAGTTGGTGTTTAATAGCCAGAAATTAATAATTTCATTAAAGCCTACTTGGCTTTTTGGAACGCATGTTTTTAATTTATATTTTAAGCCAATACATACAATTTCTGTTTAGATGTTACCCTCCTTTAAAGTGCTATTTCTAATATTTCATTTTCTCAAATAAAAAGGGCAAAAAAGAACTTTTATTGAACTCCATTCATAAAATTGCTAACATAGAAAAAGAAAGCCAAATACCTTTCAGAAATAGAGCAATAGTAAATGTCAGTACAACAATATACTTGGAGCCCAAATTCCTGAACTGCCTGATGCTGTTCTTTAACAGCAACCAGCAGAGCCTCCATGGAATATGATAAGTTTTGAGATGAAAGAATCAGGGTACTTTTAGAAGTTATGTTTCATGCAAACACCTACCTAAACAGTAGCAAATATGTTCTCCCTGACAAACTCTGCTCCCATTCAGAGGCCTGTAAATCTGGCACATTTCACATGAAGATAAAGTCTGCTGTGATGCTGTGCAGAGGAAAATGTACTTAAAACCTCACACTGCCACAGCTATAAAGCACTTTCTTAAACAACATGCCAGGAGACCCCCTATTTGTCATGTCAGCACTGCAGTTAACAATTAGCATTTACAAACTCACAATCTTTTATTTCAGGAAAGTAGAAAATAAGTCTGATCTAAACCCAATCTTCAACATCCTTCTAACTGCTTCCATCCAACAGATGAAGAGAAGAAAAAAAAAGCAGTTACTCTTTATAAAAACCAGGTATCATTACTGATGATAAAAAGTCACAAGCACAGTGAGCATTTTAGAAATATAAAATGTTTCTTACCATACTAACTAAAAACCTCTGTGCTGTGTCCCTTGAGCACGTTCCATTGGAGCACACGTACGTGAGGCAACATTTCCTGACTCCTGTTTCAGGAATGCTTTGCCTTAGCAACGCTGTGTACTATGGATGAACACTGCTACTGCTTTTTTGTGCTTAGCACAGAGAGGGCAATGTATGCTTCCCACAGCTCCCTCCCAAAATCAGAGTGCACAGCAACCTGAGAAGAGGAGAAAAGGCGAGCATGGAAAACACATCTGCCCGCCGTGCAACTGCTTCACAAATAACTGCTCTGTCTTCCTCAGAGTGCTTTTCCACTCAAACATTTCACTGTGGGTGAACCCATTGTCCCTCCTGACCACCCACCCCAGGCCCCTCTCTCTGGGGCTGCTTTCACAGCACACAGACTCATTTCGAGGTGTCAGCACTAAGGGAAGTGTTTGGCAAAGATGGGGAGGGAGTTCTGGACAGCTGTCCTGCAGTCATATGGAATACTGACACTTCAAAGGCAGCTACTCCTACCACTCAACTTTGCTAAAGTTTAATCTAATCACTCAAAGCACTGGTTTCATGCCATCCCCTCACTAAGACCCAGTTAGGATTTTTTTAATATTTTTTTTTTATAAACAAAAGCATTATGGATGTTGATATTCTGGCTACAAATAGTTGCAGGCATTAACTCCATCCTTCAATCAATCCAAACACAATGGAGATAAAAAGAGAGAGTAACTGAAGAGAATTTTTTTTCCTTACAGGACAATATGCCAGGGTACCAATGAATGATGTGTAATAACACCTGGAGCTTCTGTGGAAGTCTCCAAGTCACAGACTCTGGCTCTGAAATAATGGACTGCAGGCCATAAATGCAATGCTGGCTGTGACTCCATAAGGTAAAAGGAGAGAATTTATTCTTTGTAAGAAAGACAGAATATTAGAAATGAAGAACCAGTTTAAGGCTGATGCCCAGTTTCCAGACTACTGGACAGAGCTGAAAGGCTGCCTGGCAAAATCCTCTGCAACACCAGGTTGGACAGTTGTATTGGTTTGAACATTTCTAGAGCAATAGATATTTAAGAAAAGAAAGACATTCTACAGTCATTGTAAAAGCAAAAACCTTCACTCCTAAACACACTCAAAAGAGCAAATAGGAAGCCCTTTCCATCACGTACAAGGGGAAAATCTCTGCTAATGCAAAACATTTTCCTAAGCATGATCCTTTAGGAATTCTTTGGCAAATAACTTGGACAATTACTCCTTAACCTTGCCTGAAAGTGGTGAAAAAAAAAAGCTTATAAGCATATGACTTGCAGATTGGACACAAACCTGGGAACAATCTGAAGTTGCAGGCACATTTTCTAGTTCTTTTACCAGAACTGCAGAAAGTCCTTAGCTGTGAATGGATGAAATGAGGTGATGGATAAGGTATTGATATAAATTGTTATGGTAGGATAGAATTCACGTTATCTCTTTTGGGCATCTCTCAGCTTAGGGCACTGAAAGCAGCAGTTCTGTTTGAAAGGAGTAGAAGTGCCTGCTTTGGAACAGACATTCAGCTGTGTTGCCTTCCTCACTTTCCTCCCTTACAAAACACCATTTTCCTTTAGTTTTATTTACAGTATTTATTAGTGAGTGCAAGACACCTGCCACATACTATGATCATTTATATAATTTTATATAGGGCACAAATCAGGCAAAATAAAGGCTCTGTTAAAGTTTGAGGCCCAGCTGCTAGTGCTGCCTCAAGAAAATGAATATACCTGCACCAGTAAACAGTGGTTGCAAGAGCAGGCAGACATTCCCATAATAATATTCCCAGGTGTAATCAGTGATACACAATCTCCAGTTCAGCAGGCAACATCCCAGAACCCCAGGTGGGAGGAAAATACTGCCCACAATCATCAATCTTGAAACAGCCAAAACAGGCAGCATAAAAATACAAACTATAAAGCAAAGTATATTTATTAAACAAGCTACTCCATGACTAAAAATGTGTCAGCTGACAACAGTTACTCTCCTCAGCAGAGGTTTTCTATGCTATTATTGCAGCATTACAACCTTCTAAGGTTTCTAACACAGCAATGCATTCAGAAAAATGTTACAACCTCCTCTTCTGTCAGTCTTTCCAAGTCAACAGCTGTAAATTGATACTGTCATTGCAAAAAATCTCCCACTCACCCTTCCATTCAGAAAGTTTCAGTGTTACAAATCTGGACGTGCCAGGAGATTTGATACTCTGCTTTTGCAATGCCAGTGCTTCACTGCACGTGTTCATGCAGATGTTTCATCAGCCATCTAATGACACCAGGGCTCCCTAAAGTGTTGCTTCTGGATGCTTCTAGCACATTCAGCTCTAAAAATTCAGTGTACTGCTGTTCATTAGCAGGAGTTACTCAACAGCTGCCAGTGGGATTACATTAACTCCCGTGGCACAAGGTCAATAAGCTCAACTGTTTTCTGTTGCTCAGCGTGTTCTTCCCAGGAGCTCTTGGAAAAACAAAGCAAAAGGCTTCAAAACGGGCTGCACAAGAAGGGAGCTGCCAGAGCTTTGACCTTGAAATACCACCTACTAAATGGGAAAATTAAGAGAGACCACACAACAAGGTTCAGGTCAGGGGCAACAGCAAAGCCCCACACATGGCACAGCTCTGCCTTCCTTTGCTCTTTTAAACAGATCAGTTCTTGTCTCAGCTCTGCAGGACTATTGATATGATTTGATGGCCCCTTTTCCATAACCTTTTCCTTTAAAAACACATCTTCACACAGGGACACGCTCCTGGAACAGCTTTCCACTGAAGAACAGACTAACATGAAGCCTGGAAGGGCTGTTCTTAACTGAGGGCTCTGGCTGGGCTGGAGCCTCTGCAGGAACAAGCAGTTGAGTATCTTGATTTGCTGAGCTCTGCACTGCAGACACTGCATTTCCAGCTCTGGCACAGGATAATTCAATCCAGCAGCCACTATTCAAGTTCCCACTCGGTTACTTTCGGGGATGGCAAGGACAAGAAGTGCCTTTGCAGACCATTTACAGGGTTCACACAAGTTGCAAGTGCTCTGACAGCATTTGGGGACTGCCAGTCAACACCTAGAAACTGGGATGCAAAGAGCTGCAGTGCCTACAGCGTGACCTGGAAGCGCAGCCCAGCAGATGACTCGTGCCTAAGGCTGTCTCCTACTTCAGGAACCCACAGGCTTTACAGGGAACCAAATTACAATTCACAGTTCCTTGTTATATTTGACTTCTCTATTGTACAATCACTCCCAACAAACCAACATCACCAATTCTTATCTAAAACGCAGAATTCCTACCGAGTTGTCAACTGAGGATTTAAAAGTTTTGAACTTGAGGCTTTTCTTCAGACATTTGATAGTAGAGAATTACTTCTGCTGAAGAACTTCCTAATTCTAGCAAAATTATGTGCCCAAGACAGTCCTAAGGTCTAATTTCAGCAGCTTGGCTTTGTTTGCATTCCTTTAATTCTCTATAAACAAGATGTACCTTCCCCTCCCCCCCTTTTCCTTCATCTAGGCTTCATATTCCAAGTTTGGGAGGGAAAGGAAAAAACTTCACCAAGAAAAACCCAAATACAAAACCCCCCAAGAATTTAAAACAGTGAATATAAGGAAGAGGCCAAATAGTGTAATTTATACCTACTTACTATCAGGGCCAGTCCCATTCACTCAGTGTCACTGGTGATCTTCTCTACTTTATTCTATGAATATTTTGCCTAAAATTTGGCAATCTCAAATGTGTTGGGTTGACTGTACTCAACTAGCTAAACTAACCTAAATTCATTCAGTACTAGAACAGATCTCTTCCTTATGCCTTCAGTCCCCAAACAAACCTGAAAGAGCTGTCAAGCCTCCTAAGCTGAGTGCAGTTAATGGAGATGGCAAAATCCTAAATATTTTAATTTATTAAAAGGTTCCATCCAAGTTTGGCTTCGGAAAATAAATCAGCTTGAAGCCATCCCTGACTGCTACATTGACAGACATTGTGCTTTGCATCACAACTGTGTTAAAAAGCTCACAAATTTGATGGTAAAAATAAGTCTTTATGAAATATGTTCTGAAACTGAAAACCAAACCATGCTGAAAATTTAAAAAAATGTCAGTCTTTGAAACAAAATGTCTTATATGAATGATGCTAATTTTAAGCCTCTCATTATCCTCCTTGTAAGGAAATTCCTACCACACCTCAAATGAAAACCAAGATCCAACCACACAACTTGACCAAGATCACAAAGTAGAGATTTGTTTGTCTCCAAGACAGCTCAGGCAACAAAACAGGAACTGAATCTCAGTATATCCCATGGCCAGAGCTGCATCATCTTCTGCAGCTCAAAATGCTTTAAATCAAGAGCTTTACCACAGTTTCTCAAAAGGGCAGACCCTCCTTCACTGCCACCATGGATTTTTTGAATGCCCCATGAGTCTCTTAATAGCTTAAGAGACTTTGGGACACAATCAGAAGAAATAAGAAAAATATCAGGTATGGAATTAAAACTTTTATCTTCAGACAAAATAGCTTTAAATATTACATATATTTTGTTTAGAACCGTTAATAGAACAAAACTTCCAAGGATCTGCAACATGTTCTTTGTCTTGTGCTTAAAAAATACCCAAAGTTTGTAGCAGCCAATAACATTTTACTAATTGGGCACATCAAACTTGGTGGGTTTTTTAATCTCTTGTTATGAATATATTCTAATTATTTCAAAAATTACTTTCTTTAGTATTACTTGGGGTTAGTGGTGCAATGTAGCTCTTCAACTATTTCTGGTACTGTTAATCGAGGATTATAGAGTTTTAATTTCTCTCTTTCAACCTCTCTCTTGTATTCTGTATTCTCTACATAAATACACGACTACTTTAGTTTAGTTCCAGTATTCACCAACTCCTACAATGTTATTTTGGCCATGACTGCTGGTGCTTTTCTGTATATCCCAAATTTTAGAATCATGTAAGATTTGTTGTCTTAAACACATTCCTATTCTCAGTGTTAAAGAAGAGACTTGAAAAGGTCAAGCAGATCAGAGTCACAAAGCTCAAAGTCAAAAAAAGAAACTTAGTATTACAATATTTTTTAAAACATGGTACCTCCATGTACTTTTTAAGAAACATCTTTAAGAACCAGATTCTTTCTTTTGAATAGATTTGGAAATAACTTAATTCTTCTACCAAACCAAAAGCATAATTAAATGCTTTGGATAAACCAAACACTCAATCCACTTCACACAAAACTTGTCCATTATCTCAATTTTTTTTGCCTATATCACAGTTATTTAAGTATCATACAGCAGCAAAGGCAGATAATTGTCTTTTTTCTTTAATTCCCCTTAAAAGCTGTGAAAAATATTTTCCTTGAGTAAAATGTTTTTTTTTTTTTTTCATGTCCTACTTGCCCTTTTCGGAGGCTTTATGCCCTCTCTGCACAACTTAGCAAAACAGTGAAAACTTACTGTGCATCCTTAACTTCACCACCACCACTCTGACAGCACTGCAGAGCACAAGGCTTTGCAGGAAGGAGACAGGACATGTAGATTGGGGAGAGAAAAATGGAAGATGTTTATAAAAGCTCTTCTATGGAATATGTTTCCCCTCAGTTTTGGCAAAGGTGAATTTTTTTACTGTTTCTTAACTTCACCCTCAGAGGACAAACCCTTTGCACTCACTGCAGCTGAACCAATGAACTAATAACCTCTGTAATAATTTCTGAAGTCTTATTCTTTTTTTTTTTTTTTTTTTTAATGAGAACTGGTAACACTAAAAGAATTTTGCAAATTGTTGCAATTTTTAACAAAAAGACATTGCTTCACAGCCTTATGACACAGCATCTACAGCAACTGATGATGTGGCACAAAGCACTTTTTTTTTTTAAATTTTACTGGCAAATCAGAAGAGGGGCCAAGGCTGTTATTTCGTGTTGCCTTCCCACAAGGCTCCTCACCACAAAATATGGCTTAGACAGATCTTTTGTTCCTCCAGCTGCACTAGGCTAAGTCTCAGATGATTTCACCAGCACAAGAACTTGCTGCCCTCTACAACTTGAACTTCACCGACTTCCAAAGAGTAAGTTTTCTTGGTAAGCAGGACTGAAATGAACTGATTGTGTTATTTTTCAGTAAGGGGTGATTCATGCATGTTCTATAATTTGTAGCCTAAGCTGCTTACAAACACCGTTACTCAGCTCTGAGTTCGTTGCAGATGGTAGAGAATTGTGCTTTTAAGACTTTCTGTTTTCAGCTCTAAGTATGTGGTTTATCATGTGGAGTGTGTCTGACTTGTGTCTCCTGTTATCAAGTTTTCCCTGACATGACTGTTTTAAGTTCTTAGAAATATCTCATGAAGTGTTCGTATCTCAGTGCTCTGAGAAGTGACCTGCAGGACCGGCAGGGCAGTTACTATTCGACTTTATATCAAATATACTCCCCTATAGCCAAGGTACAAAGAGTTCCCCCCAAACAGCAGTTCCTTCACAAAACCACTGGGAGATTTTGGTACCTATTATTTATCCTTCCATCTGGCACGATGGCAGTTCTCTTCACACCATCCACACGGCAAGTGGATCAATCCCACAAAGGCCTAAGAAAGGGTTTTCCCCAAACTGAGCAGACTTTCCTCGCTTGTTCCTCCTGGTTTCTTAGGACAATTGTGGCACTGAGAACCAAAAAACTATTAACTGGAAATTTTGTGACATAGTAAAAATGCTGAGAGGGTGGAACTGGAAGGTGAAGCTCAAGTTCTGGACTGAAACTGAAGAAGGGGACGCAGGAATCCAAAGGAAACCAAGAGTGTGAAACGGGAATGGGGGACAGGTTGTGTAACCATCTGTTCACAAAACCAGGATGGAGTTACAGATTTAGAGACAGATTTTACCTATGCAGACATCACCAGGACTGATTAGAAGATAAGATATTCTCCTGATATACTCTGTCTGAAATCCAACACCCAGTGAATTCCTCCTGAAGCACAAATATTGCTGCTCAGCCCAGCAAGTGCCTGCACAGTTTGTCAGCACAGAGCATTTACAGTGTTTGCAGTGGGAGGTGCTCTCAGTGGTTCTGCTGGTGGCTCAGATATCTGATGATGCTGCAGGGATATGGAGCCCCTGGCTTTGCTAAAGAACCACCTACAGTGGAGTTCCAAACACCTGACTCCACTCAAAGCTGTTTTTAAGGTTTTCATCAGTCATGAAATTTGATTTCAGGAGCACTCAAATACGAAGTTAAAAATGCAAGTTTGACCATGGCACATGATTCCACCCAGCCACTGGCACACCCAGGCTCTGGGTCACACCAGATTACAAGGATATATTAATACCATGAGTTTCTTACTACTTTTTTTTCTTACAATTCTCTCTCTCCTGTTCAATTCATAGAATACATCGTGCATTAGGCAATCACCACTAGGAATCATAGGAAATTAGCATTTTTATGTCTCATCTCCTTTGTTACTCTCAGTGTTCAGTAACCAAATATTAAGAGTATCAAGAAAACATTAAGATTAAGAAACATGGATGTTATTATACAAACCCTGAGAATATCTGCTTTCCTTTCTCTGCCTCAGGGTTCTCATCCTACACTGAGCAAAGTCTCTCAAACTTTTCCGTGGTTTCTGTGCTTTGACCTGCAATGTTACATTTTGACTCCTCTGCTGCTGTTGAGGTTGAACAGCCTGACATGACTCACAGCTGCTTATTCTGCCAAATAAATAAGGGTTCCTCTGACTGCATAGACTGCTCTGCAGTGTTAGCCAGGCTTTGCAAAGTGATTTGTCTTTCACAGCATCAGGGTTTCACCTCAGAAGGGTACTTTGAAGGCCAAGTAGTTCACACCTATAGAAAACATGAGATTGGAGAAGCACAGGAAGACTGTGAAGATTTTTTGTGATGAGCAAACAATGGTTGAAGTGTATTGGATTTAACTAAGTTATGGGAATAGGAAAAAAAAATCACAATTTTATCATTATTAACACACAGCACTATGTCAGCCATGTTTTGTGGAAAATAATAGAAAAACAACATAAAATGCCACAGAACATACAAAATCCTCACAGCCAAATAAATTTCCATTTTACGTAATATACAATATTTCCAAGTAATCTATTTCATCATTCTCCTGACAGCAACAATCCTGTGATTACCTCACCTTAGTCGAGGACGTATATTTTTAACAAAAATAACTTTTTTTAAAAACAAAAGCAATGGACACAAACCATGGCTTGGATGCTTAGTAAGACAAGCAGTTTCTTCACAGGGAGGACAGTACAGCACTACCTCGGGTTATTTAGAGAAATATTGGAATTCCACCTCTGAAGATCTTCAGGACAAATTCGAGGCTGATCTAATCTACTGCTGGAGATGGAAACACTTGAGCAGCGAGAGGCTGCCCCATCCCTGGGAGTGTTCCAGGCCAGGTTGGATGGGGCTTGGAGCAACCTGGGCTAGTGGAAAGTGTCCCTGCCATGGCAGGGGGGGAAAGTGAGCTGGGCTTTAAGGTCAATTCCACCCTAAATCATTCCATGATTCTACCAAGTCACTTCCAAACACCTATGTGACATCAACTACGCACCAGAGTGAGGATAACAAATGTATTTACAAACATGTCTCTCATCAGGGTATTATGTGTAATGTGTATAATTTAGGGTATCTATAAATATCTACAAATAAATGTGTATAATTAGGGTATCTGTGTGTTTCTAAAGGTCTGAGGAAGAAAGTTAGTCAGGAATTCCACCTGCACCCATTTAAAACTGAGTTGTAAGGCTGATGCTTAACCCACTACACCTCAAGTGTCCAATACAAACCTCAGCTACACCACTTCATAAAAAAACCCTTCTGCAGCTCTGCAGTAAATTAAAGTGAGACAGGGATGAAGATTGGGATTTTTTAATACTCCCAACTGGTCTCCTTCAGTACCAGGCACTGGACATGTAGAAAGCTGTTCCTTGTCTGAAGTCAGACCAGAAAACTTCTCTTTACTTCAAGTACAGTGAATTTGTTCATGTTTTTTTTCTTGGAAGGTACAGATCAAAACTTGGTTTTGTTAATAATGGCACTGACAGCGTTGCCAAAGAAATGCACTATTGTACTTACTTCTTTATTTATTATGTATTATTGCTTTTTAAAAGTTAAACTTACATGCCATTTACATTATGACTATCTAAAACTTAATTTTCCTTCTCATCAACAGGTCACAACATATGAATTTAAATATGGGGATTCTGAGCCAATCAATCTTTCACCTCCTCTGGGCTGCTCTGGTCGTTTGTCAGTATGAAGATTATGATTTTGAGGATGAGTATGAGGAGCCAGACCATCAAACTCCGTATTATTTGAACCCGAACACACAAGCTGGAGTTCCTCCCTTTCCTTTCCCAGTCGAGTGTGCCAGGGAATGTTTCTGCCCACCTGCCTTCCCCTTGTCCATGTACTGTGACCATCGGAAGCTGAAGGCGATACCGAATATCCCCAGTCACGCCCAACAACTGTACCTGCAGAACAACGACATCGAAGCTGTGCCCGCAGCACCCTTCACCAACGTCACCTTTGTGAGGGAAATCAACCTCAGCTACAACAAAATCAAATTCCACATGATTGACCAGGGGGTGTTTGCCAAACTCTCAAGCTTGGTGCAGCTTCATTTGCAACACAACGAATTAGAAGAGTTTCCATTCCCACTGCCCAGCTCTCTGGAGAGACTCCTCCTTGGCTTCAATAAGATCTCCCGGATACCTCGGGATGCACTGGAAGGATTACCCAACATCACCATGCTGGACCTCTGCAGTAACTTACTTGATGACTCAGTACTCAAAGACAGACCCTTTTCCAACATGAAAAATCTGATGCAGCTCAACTTATGCAACAACAAATTACAGACCATGCCTCCTGATCTACCGTCGTCGCTGATGCACCTCTCTCTTGAAAATAACTCCATCTCTCACATTCCAGAAAACTACTTCCACAGACTCCCCAGAATCATTGCTCTGAGAATGTCCCACAACAACCTGCAGAGCATCCCACGCAACACCTTTAACCTGCCCAATCTCCTGGAACTTAACCTGGGGCACAACAAACTGAAACAAGTATTCTACATTCCAAGAAGTTTGCAGCACCTGTATATTGAAGGCAACGAAATTGAAAGTATGCTGATGGCTAAAATTCTTTAAAAGAAGAAAACTTAGTGGGTTTTGGCGCTGGTTGTGGGAGGAATGCAGGGAGAATATCATCCTATCTTCTTCAGGATGCACTGTAAACAACATCCTCAGTCATTTGAGACCAAACTGCTGAAATTAGAGAGGATTTGATTTTTCAGTTTACCCCGAATTTGCAATTCCTTGTAAAATTTAATACCAGTTTTTCATATAACAAGCTAAAAACTTTTTGAAAATTGCTTCTGATGTGGCAACTGATAAAACCATACAGAGAGAAGGAATTACAAAAATACTTCATTAACATAAAATACTAATTACAAACTGTAGTGGTAGTCATATTTGGTTTTACCCCACAACCTTATACTTTGCAAACCCCAAAACTGTCATCGCTGCCATTTACAAAACTGATTTAAAACGCAAAGATGACATTACTGCGCACCGCAGAAGTATTTCCCACTTTAAATTTCAAAACGTTGACTTTCACTTTGGCAAAAGGTCTTAATTTCCCGCATTTTAATTAAGATTCTTTCACTCTCTTGCAGACATAAACGTTACTCTGATGTGCCCAACTCTGGACCCGCTGAACATCCACCAGCTGACCTACATCCGCGTGGACCAGAACAAGCTGACGAGCCCCATCAGCAGCTACGCCTTCTTCTGCTTCCCCCTCATCAGAACCATCTACTATGGAGAACAGAATGTGACTGTCAGCAAGCCATCCTCGCTCAGAACTCCGGTGTTCCGGCGGTTCTTGACACCAGAGGAATACCAGGAAGCAGAAGACAATCATGAGACACACAATCAGGACACCGAGGAGGATCAGGAAGCAGAAGACAACTACTTCCATCCTTACTTTCACTGAAGGATCGTTAATGAGCGTACAGGGACAGTTTTCCTTAGTTGGGGGTCGTTCACAGCCGTTCTGGAACAATTGGATAGTCTGGGATGTTGAAGACTCGTGTGGAGATCGGATTTTAGTGTAGGGAAATGTCCTCTTATTGGTGGAGTCAAAACCATAACAGTAGGAACAAAGAGCACTCACCTGAGCATCAGACAAAGTCTGATACACACCTGGGTTGATGGTGGGCTCACCCTTGGGTGAGCAGCCTAAGCTGAAGAAAACTGAGCTAAGAAAGGTTCTGTGTTCTAAAGTGATCCAATGCAAAATGCATAAACCACAAACCAATTCACACTCAACAGGAACAAAGAGTTAAGGGCAAAATTCCTCCCAGCTCTGCATCCTACTGCTGACAGCAGAGCAAAACAGACACACCAGAGAGCAGCACTGGAGGGTAAGGACACAGAAATACTTCCACAAGGTTCCTCCATCTCCCCCAGAAATACAGATGTTTCTTCTTCCAGCTTCTAACTGGACAAGAAAAATCAAACTTTGATTTTTCTCAAAAAAACAAAACAAAAAACCCAAACAAACAAAAAAAACCCCAACAACAAAAAAACCCCAAACAAAAACACCACCAGAAAACCACAAACCTTCCCCATACTATGTTGTAAGTGTCCTGACAAGGTGTATTATAGCATTTACTTCTCTGTCTGTACCTCAACTATCACAATCCTTCAAATGATATTTCAGCTTATTAATAACATAGGCAATACACAACCTTTCATCACGCTCTTGATGGAAGCACAAGCATTAACACAACAGAACCACTAGCATTTCCATTTTACCTGTGCTTTAGCCCATATTACTCCAGCAAACACAGAAAAATATAATCTAGTCTTTTTATTAGAATTGTTAGTCAGGTAGAACAGGTACAAATAGAAGCTTTCCAGGTTTTTTGAACCATTATTTTAGACTATCCCTCTGCAAAGCTAATACCAGTGAGTTATATTCTGCTACAAAGTAGAATTAAGCTGTTTTAAGTAACCTGAAATACTGTATAATCCTTGAGCTTTGCAGATTTTTTTGGTGTCTTATGCCTAGAAACAGATCCAAATAATTACAGAGTATGATAAGACTATAGAGCACTTTATTTTTTTTCCTTCTTTATTTTTCAGCACTTTTCCCCTGCTAAAACTTTGTTATCTGTGAGGGAGAATCACCATTTTCAACAGGAAAAATAAAAAAAAAAAGAATGCAAGCAAAAGGTCCATACATCATACTACCAACTTTACACTGTGCCTAAAGTATATGAAAACTCAAAAAGCTACATAAAACTACGTGGGCATATTTGTACTAGTGTTTCTAAAAAGTTACAGATAGGTTTGGATTTTTCTCTAACAATTTCAGCTATTTTTTGAAGCCCAGCTTCATATATTTTGGTTTCTGGTGGAACAATTTTAAAGAAAATTAAATACCTACTGACACATTTTTAACATAAAGATTCATTGTAAGCCCATGAATATAACCTTGTCTTCCTCCCTCTTAAAACATATTTATTAACATTTATCAACCTCCAGTACCCCTGGCTCATGAACAAGGAACATATGCATACTCATTAAAATATTTAGATAAAAATTTAGATATGTTAATAACTTTATAGCTTTAGCAATATAAACATGCAGTATATGAACCTTAGGGAAGCTTTCAGCTATTTCAGGTTTTAAGTGAATGGTTCATAAAATGCAAATCTAAAATTTGAGGCTTTTTTTGAAAGGTTTGCTCAGCTTTTTTTAAAAAAGAACACTATCCATCTATAGCATAAATATTATTATCTTCTATCACCAACTTTGTGCTTTTTAAAATCATCTCTTAAGCAAAGCTTAGCTTTAGTTTTAAAGTTGAATTAAAGATATGGACTTTGCAGCAACTAGTTATATACATTTCTTACAGTTGAAGTCAAACTGACAGTTATTGAAAGCTTTAGAGCTTATTTAGACAGTTAACTCCTTTGAGTCTTATTATATTTAACTCCTTCAAATGGAACACGACAATTGTATCACAAACAGAAGCATTATAACTCACTTTTCTTTCAATTAATGTTACCATCTTTCATCTGTGGCAAATGGGACACTGTTCTTCCAGAAAGATTTTAGGGTGGTCAGGGAGCTAAAGACTTTGGAGAAATGGGAATTCACAATAAAGTGAAGAATTTATGGATATTGAGCTGAATGCAGTTTGCTCTGGTAAGACTGGGAATGACTTCTGTAAAAGCCACGATGTTCTGCCCTTGCAAATCTCTTGGAGTTCTCTGAGGGAATCCTGAAGGATGTGGAAGAGGGAGATCCTGGTCCAAACTGCCCACAACAATTTCTGAGAAGTTTTTAAGGAAGAATAAACAGGCAGTTCTTACTGTGGAGGGATCCCACTGGTGGGAGCTTTGCAAAGGGCCTGGATAAATTCCTGCTGGAATTTATTCAATTGAAAATACTTGCAAGAGATGGGCAAGGAGGGCTGAGAAGGGAAATTATGACTGCTAAGGATTGATGAAGAAGGACTGCAACAAGACCTTGGGATGCTAAAACAGCCAATGAAACTCATCACTGTTAAATGAGAAGTGATATCCAAGGAAAAGATGGAAGTGTGACCTCATTGCCATCAGTCAGGAGCAAGACTCAAGTAGTTCAGTAGGTGGTTCAATGCAAACACTGGCTTAGTACCCAGCAGCAAACTGAAATGTAGAGTAACTAGAGAGTAAGAGAAAATGAGACATCAAGACACCACTATAAATCTGTGATTCACCCAGACATTAATCAAATAATTGATTTCCAAACCCTCAGGTAGCTGGTTTAATTCCGTATGGCACGATTAGAAAAGGATGTGAGAAAGGTAACGGCTTCTGTCTAAACAGCATAAAAGGCACTCACCAGCTCAGCAAAGAAATGCCTAAGAGGAGATGCAGAAGATCCCCACAAAATTAGGAGCTATCAGGTGAATATGTCTCAGGTACAAAGTGGACAAACAGGCAGTGAAAAGTCAGCCCTTAAACCGAGCTCCCGAGGACACAGCAGCAATTTTACAGTGTTTCAAGAGAAGACTGGGCAAGGAATTGTATTTCTTGGAAAAGATCCATTACAGGTTGTTAAACAAAGGACAGTAGGTACAAAAGAGCTGATGTGAAGATAGCTGGAGAAAGGAAGAACATTTGAAGACAGGATGAGACAAGGATCGTACATGCTTGTTCTGTTCCCAGCCTTCCCAAAGCATCTGCTTATGGCCCTTGCTGGAGACAGGACATTGTGCACTGACCTTATTGCTGATTCCACAGCCAGGTCTGTGCTCTCATTACCCTGAGCCTGGTAACCTGCTGGGATTGCTCCTCCCTGCTGGGAAATGCTTAGTGCCTCCATATAGTACAATTTTCAACTCTATGTTTTGGGGTTTTTTTAAGCACTACCAACTGCGGTTCTATTCCAAGGCATATTCCAGCTCCTTAAATTTGGGAACACAGTGCCTACAATGCTCCACTCTGCAGTGTCCTGTAGCAGACAGGCATCCACCCTGATCCAGGCACTCAAAGCAGCCATGTAAGGGTGGAGCTCTGGATAAACCAATTATCCCACTGCACAGCCACCACATTTTGGTAACAAAACATAGTTGCTTCAATGTTTGCTCTGGTATTTACTTTCAGAATATTATTTAGTGGTTTTAAGAAAAAAATAGATTTGTAAACTAAGAACTAAACATGTATTATAATCTTATTTCATCAGTAAATAGCAAGATCTAACAAGCATCAGACAGCTTAATGAGCATATTTACAGCAGAATCAGAAAATACAGAGCAAAGCCTGGTCTGGTTCACAACTCAGTGTCTGCATTAGCAATTCAGCAGAAGCACCAGCCACAAGAGGTTATTGTAAAAAATAAAAATAAAGGAAGATAAACAACTGCATTTGGTTATTTAACCCAACTGTCTCCATTTCTTCTTTTAGCCTCAAAAGAGTGGGAATTTATTTTGCCTTTTCCCATATTTTTGGATGGTATTTCATCTTTATAAGGGTTACTTTTTAAGATGCTCACTTCAGTATTCTGATACTAAAAGTTACGTGGATTAGCAAAGACTCTTTTATAGAAACCAGATGGTTTACAGTTCACGTTTTCTTGGTTTAATTTATTCACATTCCACTTTTACAACATGCATCCATTTCCTTCTTTGTTTCTCAATTTGATCACTGCAAGTAATAAACGTAGGCATTTCCTACCTGAAAAGCAGGAAAGGAAACATGCTATATTTTTTTAACCAAAAAAAGTACACACCAAAGAGATTTCACAATCATTTTCCAGTGCTGCTGCAGGAGTATGAACTTTTCAGCTACAAGCCAAATTGTGTGTATTGCAAGTTACGGAACTCCACAAATACAAACATTTATCATCTGATGTTTTGAAGTATTTAATCCAAAATTTACATTTCTAACAACCTAATTACTTTAAAAGAAAAATATTAATCTTATAATTAATTGCATAAATTCATCTTCTACATGGGAAAAGAAAAAAAGAATAAATTAACCTTCCCCTTTCTTATAAAAGCACAAGACAAGGAAAAGCATGTTAATATGAAGATGAGCCACGGACACAGAGAAGGACACGAGCAGATGACAGGAACACTGATGTAAACTATCTGTATCACCCTCAGAACCCTGACTCGAGTGTCCCTGTGGACAGAGTAACAGCTCTCCACAAATGATGATGATGTTATAAAGAAGTAATGCCAATTCAGGAAGGAATTCTAAGAAATTGAAATAAGCTGCAGGAGGTTGGCTCTGTGTCAGGATGTAACTGGTGATATACAGCAAAGTCCAGGGGGGGCTGGGTGAGCAGACAGTGCTGTTACTCCAACTATCACTCATACTGGTTAACCACAGTTTGGATTTCTGTTTAATATTGTGCCTGATTTTTAAAATGCACTTTATTCATTTATAACACAGCAACTGATAAAAGGAGTCTTCCTTTTTCATAAATACAAGAAATAGAGGTAATGTCTTCAGCTTCCAAAAATTCTGATTATAAATCAGAATCATATGGAAGGATGTTCATACAATCACTGGGTCATTTTTCATCTGTCTCTGTTTTGCAGCTGGTGGCCCTGACAGTGACCTAAACTTAATCTAATCCACTGAACCTTGGAAATGGCTGCAACTTCTCATACAAATACTGGAGGTGTTTATGCATAACTATTTCATCTCCAGCACTTTTTTGGTCATTCTGAATCTTGAAAAATGTTCTAAGCTTTGTCTCTACAAGATAATGATCATTTATTACACATTTCATCCCGCCTCTGAGCTGGAATATACTTTTCTTTAGTGTCACCCAACTGTTCTATAGCATTGCCTGCAGCCCAGTTTCTATGCAGGGCTCCAGAACAGACCAGGAAACTGCTTCCTCCTCCCTGGGGGATACTTTTAGTTCCCAGAATGAATGCAACCCCAGCACAAGCACTGGAATTAAACTGCCTTCAAAGCATTTTTACCCCCTGTATCAGGACCTCAGCAAAAAGCAGAGGGGGATGCAGGAGTCACAGAAGTCTCACATCACACAGCAGCACCAAAGAGAGAAAAGCAGTTTTAGAAGGCAGAATTAATATCACACTTTCAATTAATCTTTCAAGCAGTAAAGGCCTGTATTTTAGAAAATAAAAATTATAGAGAGAACAATCCTAAGAAGTTATATTTAGGTTAAAAAAAAGGAAGAAAATAAAAAGACAAACGTTAAGTTCACTTTTAACATCACTTCATGCCTTTGTTCTAACAGTAAATCTGTGCCTCACTGCCTGTAAATTATTTTGCCCATGTTATCAAACTGGTTCAATAACTCACTTTGAATCTATAAAACCTTTTCTATTACAAGGATTGCAATCCAGAACAGCTGGTCAACACTGTGAAGTGTTTAATCACACTTCACACACAAGACACGCTCAGGAATATTGAACAGGTTACCCTCCACGACTAGCAAAACTATCACACACACAAGAAAATCCAGCACTCTGATCAGGTCTACAAATACCCAGGAGCCTTTAAAAGCTTTCCCAATTTTTCTCCATCTCATTCTGTCACAGACAAATTTCTGGCCAGGAAAAACCACTGATTTCTGAACATTCTGTATAAGTGATTCCCAGTGTTCACCAACAGCACAGGTCAGCTGAGCAATAATCCATACTGCTTTTTTCCAAGAACACTTAAAATCAATCAAAGTCAAACTGCAGAACTGGCCAATACTGTCCTTTGGAGACCACGGTACAGGAGGAAAGCCAAAGTCTTTAGGCAGCTGCAAAAATACAATTTCTTTGCCTAAATATAGAACAGACCTGAGGACCTACAAACTTGTAAAATCTCAGCTTTGGTTTATTTCATAAGGAATATCTTCAAGCATTAGCTGGAAGGTGAGAATGGAGCTGAACTGGTCACACTGAAGCTCTGAGCAGGGCTAATATGAGGCCACTTGAAGTACAAGATAAATAGACTGAGCTGGACAGCAGCCAGTGCAAATAATTCACAAAATCTGCAAAACA
Source organism: Pyrocephalus nanus (assembly GCA_038380795.1). Lineage (NCBI taxonomy): Eukaryota > Metazoa > Chordata > Aves > Passeriformes > Tyrannidae > Pyrocephalus > Pyrocephalus nanus. The sequence continues at coordinate 4,050,874 of CM076271.1, read as the reverse complement.
AAATCTTTCCTCAGTTCCTCCAGCATGTTTTCAGCCTGATTTTTTTTCCCTTTATCTGCTCTTGACATATAAACTGCACTAAACACCAGATGCTGCAGAAGCCTTAGGCAGCAAGGGATAGTTTGGATTGTTACCTTCGTTTCTGTCTTGCTCTACTCCCACGCTTTTCCTACCTCTGCCATCCACAGCCAGCCAACTTCTCTTTTTCTATCTTTAAAAAGAGAAGTATTTTTCATTGTTTAACCTGACAGAAGGCAACTTGGGTAATAAATTTTACACATTTGACACCTACTCTGTATGCATCCCTTTTCCCCTAAAGTTAAGTTTTTCTGGCAGCAGAATCCAGAGAGCAAGAGCCCCTTGTCAAACTGCCTTGGACTCCCTCTGCTAGAAGCAAAGAAGTGTTGTGCTTCATTTATACCTTCAGCTTCATTTTATATCCTTACAAAACTGTAGGGAAATGACTCCTGCTCAAATTTAAGCCAGGATTCCATGTCAACAAAATTAGTAAAATGACCATATTAGATGAGCATTTACATTTTAAATGCCAAACACTTCAGGCAAAAGTATTTTGTGGGGAAATCAGTTGGTGCAAATGAGGATCTTGGGGCAATCAGAAAGCCCACCATGAACATGATCAAGGTCCTCTTCAGAAACTGGAGCTCAGTGAGTTAAAACAGCTTTTTTAGGTTTCCAAGACAGAAACCACCTTCCAAACTGCACAGATCCCTGTAACCAGAGTCCAGGCAACAGATACTTATACATCCAATTTCCAAGCACTAACAGTGCCTAGAAAGCACTCTCTGCTTGCCAGGGTGTTTCCTGTGAGCTCCCCTACTGCCAGTGCACAAGAACCACATTTTCATTTCACATGACTTGGATCCTGTGGTTATTTCAAGTCCCTCTGAGCAGGAATAAAGCAGCTCTGGTGCTGGAGGAACCCCTTTTATTGTTTGCAGCCACTTGTCCCATCCATGTCCTTGAGCTGAGCATCTGGCACGAGGCTCAGATAAACCCTATTTTTATCTGACATTATTTGCTGATATATTTTCTTCTTCCTGGCACAAGGGATGACAATGCAGACAAAATATGGCACTACTATTTTATTTGGCACTGGCAGTAAATGTATACTGGAAGCCAGACCTCAATGACATCGTGCCAAATGAATTACTGAACATATCACTCTTTGTATTTGTAAGTTAAGTATTCATGAGGTTTTTTACAAGTGCTTGTACAAGAACAGTGAATAAACACATGACAATGTTTTTGGGATAAGCACACAGCTCAAATCTTGTCACCCAATCAGACTTTTCACATTTTCTGCAGAAGTTATTCCTAAAGTCTTCTCATCTTGCAGATCAAAGTAAGCAAGAGCTCTCTTGCATGAAGAATTTCTAATTTCTCAAGGCCCCATTTATCTAGTAATTTCCCCTCATTTTTTAAAGTTGCCATATATAAAGGAAAAAAAAAAAAAAAGCTATTCAAGATATTCCATGTGCCTAGCTGTGAATTCAAGGATTTCAGTACTTACAAAATAAACTATGGTGAAAATATAACATATTTGAGATTTTATATCTTGCTTTCAGCTTCAATACTCGATACATTTTTTCCCCCTAGGATAGTTATCCTTTGATTACATTCAAGCATTGGAAACACTTGGATGCCCCAGAGCCAGAGGAAATCTCAACCTGGATGTTTGGCAGAGGGGTGGCAGCTGGAAAGGGGTAAGAACAAAGCAGAGCTGTGTCACTGCTTCCGAAACACGTCCGAAGCCAGGAGGGCCCATCAGATGGTACTGCCACTGTCACCTCACACTTCCAAACCTTTGGTGTTCCAGAGGAACAGCATCCAGGGTGGTTCAGGGCCCAATTTCCATGATTACTGAGCCTGTTCCCTTCACATCTGTTATATCATTATCCTAGGGCAAGCTCTGAGTCCAAACTATCACACTGTTAAATCTGCATGTGAGATAAACTAAGAACATTGTTATAAAATCCTAACGAGCTCAGAAAGTGGTAATATTATAAACTCTCAGGGTTTAGAGAACAACTGGCTGTAGTCACTCTCCCATTTGCAGATTTACTACAGACATCTGGTTTCTTGACAAGGCAGCACAATAAAACTTAACCAAAAGGTGCATGGTTTAGCCCCAATATTACTCTAGAAAAAAGGAAAAAAAAAAAGACATTGAAAGAGAAATATCAATCTGGATACATTCCCACTAGATTTTATTGCTACATACTTTTTAAAGACCCGAAAAAGCTACTTTGTAAACTTTCAAGTTGGTCATCTGGCTCCCATTTGTGCTGACTGCCAAAAATACATAATGAGGAAAAGGATGGGGGAGGAAGAACTGCATTACAAATCCAGAAAACTGCTGCTCATAGTTCAGATGGAAATTCTACACCTGGACAGCATTCACTGAGTTATCTATAGAACTGAAACAGAGCTTTACTTAAAGCAAGTATTTACTGTGAGACCATTTTTTCAATAAACTAACAAGTCCATTAATGAAGCATTTATACATTAAAAATCGACACACATGTAGTCCCAAAGAGGATTTTTTGTTTCCAGAACTCTTGACACTGACAAATTTCCATTTCCTAGGTAGGTGAAACTTCTCTAAACATATACAACTTGTAATTTTATTATGCAGAAAACGTGACTAACACAGCAGACGTATGTTTTGGCTCTACCTCTGCCTCAGAAAGCAGCTGCTTTGTCTCTGAGCTAAAGCATTTCAACCAAATGGATAACACATGCCTTCTTAGAGCCCTCTAGATTGCACAATTAATATCTGATTTACAGAAAAAAAAAACCCAAAACTTTGGAATTATAAAGGAGAAATCACCAGCGAGCAGAAATCTGCTATTTTAACAAGTAACACCAAAAGTAGGATGAGCCAGATGGGCTCAGCACTCACAAATGTTATGCAAAGTACAACCCCCTGCTCCAGGATATTACCTCTCCCCCTGGGGAGGGAATGCTGGCAGAGCATTTTTACCCCATGGAAAGTCCTTTTCAGACTGTCAAACTCTGAGAGAGTATCCATTTCAGCCATTGGGATGTAATTCATAACGTGAACCTAAAGTGCATTGGTAAGAATAACCCTACAGATAAGGAGATCTGGTTTTATGACAGTCACTGAAGAGCTTGGAATCTACTAAAAAGGTAGGTAGATTTTTTTCCTAAAAGTATATTAACACAAAACTTTAATAAAACACTCCATTACAGTAAACAGGGGGAAATGTTGTATAAAGATATAAAAGTATCACAGGCATATTTGTAATGTTTGAAGGATTATGTTTATCTGCCTCCTCCCCCTGCCTGAAAAGTGCACAACCTGTAAAGTATTCAGGGGGTATTAATTCATCTGCTCTCATTTACTTTCAAAGGTAAAGTAAAAGACAGTGAGAGATTATTGTTATAGAGCATTTAGGTTTAAAAATCCTTATTCTGACAATCCAGAAAAATGCATTTGAGTCTCTCAGATTTTAATTAGTCCAGCCAAACACTTGCCAAATGTTTCCTAAATTTACAAAATCCTCTGGCTTTTAACAAAAATAACAGTGGGAAACAAGCAAATGCAGTTAAGATAATATTTTCCTTACTAGCTGGAAAATGCTGTTTGTGATTTCCCAGTTTCTTCTCACGTTAAGAACAGCCTTTATAGAGTCTAATTAAAGGATATCAAGAGTTAAAAGTTGTTCCATGTTCCTTATGTGTTACAAACCCCTGCCAACTAGTCCTCTAGGCTTTAAATATTGTTTTGACGGATTGCATTTTCATTTCCAGTCCCAAAGAAAGTGTTCTCCATAGTCCAGGATCTCCAGCAGTTCAGTGCAAGCCCCAGCCATCGTTCCAGGGAAGGATGGAGACTTTGCAGGCTGCTTTCTTTTTGTTTGTGTTGGTACCTTTGGCAAGCCCAGCACCACCTCTACAGCAACAACCCTTCCAGTTTGAGGAGTATGATACAGATGTTTCCATGGGAAGCCTGATCCAACAAGATTACGAAATGCAGTCCAACGATATAATAAAGGTATTTTATTTATATTTTCATTTGAATGTTTTGTAGCTGCTAAGCCTTATGTGAATGATGTACGTGCATGTGAGTTTTGTGGAATAGTCTTGGAATAAAAGCAGAACATACAATGGGTTCAGACACAGGGAAAGCCACTCAAAACCACAAAAAATATTATGCTTGCTACAGTCTGAGAAAGCCACAGAAGGCAGGGTTTCACAAATAAGACTAAAGCATCATTTTAACTCTGCTGTGGTTCTGTGCCTACAAGTGGAAGAGTTTCAAGAATAGGATATTCTAGTTATTAGCTCAACAGTTTGAGCAATGTATTAGCACAGTAAGTCTGCTTAAAAACAAGGAAGGTGATTGTATTTATGACTTCTTTTATTTTCCAAGTAATACTTGGAACAGCCCTTTTTATTGACCATAACCTGCCAGTATAAACCAGTTTCTCTCTTGGACTTCCCAAACTATCAAGTTTCTTGCCTGGGCTTTTTCAGGGGTGGGTGGTTTGGGTTTTTTACAACTCAACAGTTGAGCAGCCCTGAACTTCTCTGGAACGTCCAGTCCTGCAGGAGTCACCTACACAATTAACACTTGGAAGGTCTTAATGAAGAGAATATCAGCTGTACCTCAGGGCACTCAGCAGCTCCCCCAAACGGTCTGTTTGGAGCTTTTTTTTTTGGCTGTGTGCTCCTCATCAAACCTGTTCCATTAAACACTGCAGCAGAACAAACTAAACCAGGGGGCAGTGAAATGAAGGGCCACAGGGACAGTTCAAAACCTCCCACCTCTGTTCAGACCCAACCAATACACACCAGGAGAAGGGGGTGCAACACTGATCCAGGAGCAAAACCAGTAGTGACTGTCCCAAAAATAATTGCCAAGGAAAATAAGGCATGTCCAAACCACGCAGTATTAGAAATTCAAGGAGGTTTTCATTAATATTAACTGTACTTGTTACAAGAACTTAGTCTGATAAACAAGAAAAATAAGACAACAGCAAAAGATAGTGAGTAAAAACCTGCAGCACAAATATAGAAAAATCAGTTTTGTATACCTTGTTAATATTTTCCCAATTCTACTGAAATTACAGCATTCCACTGTTAGACTAAAAACAACAGCTACATATTTATATTAAAAATGTCTAAGATACTTTCAAATCTGACATCTGCCACAGTGATGAAGTAACATTATCATAAACCCGTGAAAAGGAGACAGATGTGAGTGGACAGTCACCTACTAGTTAAGAGTCATTTAAGCAAAGTTTTTAAAAAATGCTAAAGATGCAAACTTTAACCAGTGAGGCACAGCATCAGAAGACACTCATCAAGAAATCATCTGAAGGTGATTGCTGTGGTTTCAGTAAAAGAACAACAAGGAATATACCTGCGTGGGAATGGTGCCAACAGATGTGCCCCAGACTAACCAAAGTCCCTCCTGGCAGTGCTTTGGGCTACAGGTTCTTCTGAAGGCCAGCAGTTCTGTTAGGATAATTCTAGGAATGCAGTCGGTCATTATTTCCATCAGGTCAGTTCTCCAATGACATGTTTCCATTGCAAAATAATAAATTAGTTCCTTATGTGCAACAACTCCATCTATACAAGTTCCAGTGTTCCCAGTTTAAATCACGGAGTGCACAAACAAATTCTCTATTCGTTGACTGCACAAATTTGAGCTCCCAAATATTTCAAGTGTTAACTGTAACTGCAACACGTGCCAAAAACGTCCTCAAGCGTGCCCAGTCAGAAATCTGTTGTGCAGGACAAATTTAACTCCTTACTGTACGCTTGAACACACAGTTAGAAAGAAGATTTTTAGTAAAAACGTCAGAAGAAACCCATTGGTGTGAGTGAGCAACAAAACCAGATGAACTTCAGTTTACTGGTAAGGAAAAGCAAAATTTATTACAATGATTATTTGAAGCCACAGCCATCCCAGTCTTGACTAAAATTTTAGCAGTTTGAAAACATGGAATCCTAATTTCCACAGGAGAACAGAGCCATCCAATTAGACACTGTCTCACATCTGGACTAATTAATTTCACTGAATACAATCTATCAGCTTTACAGACCTTTGTGTGTTATTGCAGAAATTTGAAGATGCTGAGAGTATTTAGATGTAAAGCGCCAAGTGGTTTTCTATGGGTAATTAAGTGTGTGCAGTAAAGTGCAAGAGGCAGGTGGAATTTCACTATGCAAAGAAGCCAATATTCCTTCAGTGCATTCCCAACATATGCAAGCAATGAACTTGTGGTTATAATCCAAACAATCTTGTGCACTGATACTCCATGCTTAGGAATTTTTATAGCTTACCAGCAAATATTTTTTTCATTTTGTGGATTTAACAGCATTCTGCAAAAAATCTTAGTTTTCATTTTTGTGTGACATTTCCCACTGGCAGAGATCAGTTGTATATTGAATTCTGCAAAGAATTCCCGTCCCTGCTCTTCCCCAGATCACATCTCAAGTAGGATACTGTGCTAGAAACCTACACCTGGCACAGACATGCTGGGTCAGCAAAGGTTTTCACACAAGCACATCAAAAGTGTCCCTTATGAGCCAAAAAACTGCAGCTATATCAGTGCAGCTGTTCCATTGCCAGTCCATGCACTCAGCTCCTGCCAGGGCCTGGTCCTTCAGCACATTTAAAACAAAACATCTTCCACATCCGATAATGTTCTCTCCTCCATGTGTTTCCAATATCCACTACCCCCAAAAAACATGTTGTCCTACTCTGTCCTACAAATATTCCCCATCAACAAAAACCACCAATTATGTGAGCCAAGAACAACTGCCACGGTCAACCTGAAACCCTCAGCTTTAATCCATGCAAATCACCCACGGTATGGATCCTACAATTACAGTAATAACAGGTAATTCTCAAATTCCTACAGTGTTCAGTGAAAAAAGAACCTGACCACCATTTCCTGCACCACAAGAAGCACTTTCTGTTTGCAGCTCACACCTTGAAACAGATTTAAGTGCAGTTCATGCAAACAAATTGCTAAATTTCAGCCAGTATCTGAAAGGAACAAATTTATAAACTTGTCCTTCAGCTGAAAAGATGCAATGACCATCTCCACAGGGAATTCTGAATAGCTTTAAGGAAAAGTCATTTTACTGAGATTATTTGGGCTAAGCAAAAACGATGCAACTTCTACTCACAAGAATCCCATCCAATTTCACATGACGTGCAAAATCTATCTTCAGAACTCCAGGTGTTTGTAGACACCCATTTCTTACATATTCCTTTCCACCCTGTAGTTTGTATTTTCTCTCTATTTTTATTTTGTCTCTGCTGTTCTTTCCTGAAGGACTTTACTGTTCTAAAGGGCATGAGCAGCAGCACCTTCCCTTCTTGCCTTTCAAAGTGACCAGTTCACGTGCAAAAGGGACAGCAGATCCCATCAGTCACCCAGCAGAAAGAGAACTTTAAAAACTAAAGCTTTTAAAGTTTTTCAAGAGGAGGTATGCCACAGGAAGCTCAGGTTTTTTTAAAAGACATGTTATTTCAGATCCTTGTAATGCTCTGGGGCTTTCTGTTTGCTGTTGGTTTTTTAAAATAACCTTTGCTCTCACCCAAAGGACGGAACAAACGTTTCTCTTGACACTTCCCTAAGACTGCAAGGGGATGACAGCCAGCTGGATGTGCCCCCCACAAAGGATACAAGTAAGTCACCTGATATGAACAGTGTCATGTTTGAGCTCTCCAAAGGAACATATTTTAATATGAAAATCTAATATGCAAAGGATGACAAAAGCTATAGGATCAGTCTTTTCATTTATGAGTATCTTTCATGTCTCCTGTGGAAAGTCTTACAGCTTCAGATGGAAAAATTTAAAGGATCCTAAGGTGAACTCTGAATACACAAAGCACAGCTTGTAAGAATCTCTGCAATCATATTTGCCATTGAGATGTTCCCAAGTTAAATAAGTCAGGCAAGACAACCAAGAAAAACAAAATACACCCCCCAGTAGGCTCCACAGTTTACCCAAGTCATGATGGTGACTTAACATGATGTGCTTGAATTACTTCACTGGATTTCTCTGAAGCATTGGCAATTCTCAGTTTACATCTGGTGATCAGGGAGGGCAACAGTGAAAAATCCATCAGCAACCTTCTTCACCAGCCCTTTTCCTCCAGGCTCTGAGGTACATTGTCCAGATCTCTCCTAACAAGCCACAAAGCCTTCTAAACATGACAGGAACGAAGTTCCTCTGCCAAACGGAGCAGTGAGAGAAACACACACAAATTTTGTGTGCCTGTGACCTAAACTTCCAAAAATAACTGATGACTCAGCAAGACCAGTTGAGTGTCAATCTACATCGAAGTGTTAATCGAGGTTAATTATTGCCAAACAGCATCTGTCAACAAGCTCCCATCAAAAGCTGAGCAAGCCTCCAAGAGCACCAGACCTTCTACTCACAGGCAAGCATAAAAACTGTTGCCTTTTTAATAGTGACAATATTGTTTGACAATCATTTTCCATTCCCTACACTCTAACACATGACAAACAAGACACTAAATCAAAAATGACAAATAGGGCAGAACCCTGAAGCCTAAAAAATTATAGTATTCACAGAGCTAGACCTGAAAATCTATTCCCCTCTGTGCAGTCCTGGCATAAGAAAAAGAGAATTATTGTTATCCCTACAGAGTTGGGTTCCCAGTATTGACCAGTGTTTCTGTAACCCTTCCCTGGTTGTGGAAGATCCTCTTTTGCTGTGTAGTGATAAACTCCCTGGTGGTGTGGCCCTGCTCTCTGTCCTGCAGAAAACCCAGTACAGCAGTGGTGACAGAACCAGACTCAAAGCCACACTCATTATACGTGTTTGGATATTGCTGGCATAAAAGATTAAAGCAAAACAGAAATTCTAGTACTTTATCAATGTTCATGAGGAACAGGGCAAGCCATAGTGATTTTAAACTGCATTTTAAAAAAAGTTTTCCCCCCTCTATTTGAAACAACAGCTCTAAAAACACCTCAGCATAAAACTGATGGAGGTTGTCTACAGGGCTCTGGGTGACCTGGTCTAGTGGAAGGTGCCCCTGTCTGTGGCAGGGGGTTGGAATGAGATGGTCTAAGTTCCCTTCCAACCTAAACCATTCTGTGGTTCTGGGATAACAATTCCAGTGCCAAATGTGGGCACTGCCAGGTGTTTCTCCTTGTGGATTCCTGTTGTCTAAAGAATGGTTCCAAATGTGACATTTAACATGGTCACAGACTTGCAGGTGGCATATTTAGACAATCCCAGAATGTGCTGAGTTGGAGGGGACCCACAAGGATCATCAAGTCCAACCCCTACCCCTGCACAGGACCATCCCCAAGAGTCACACCCTGTGCCTGAGAGCATTGTCCAAGTGCTCCTGGAGCTCTGGCAGCCTTGGGGCTGTGCCCACTGCCCTGGGGAGCCTGTTCAGTGCCCGACCACCTCTGGGGGATGGACCTTTTTTCTAAGATCCAACCTAAACCTCCCCTGACACAGCTCCAGGTCATTCCCTCAGGTCCTGTCCCCAGTCACCACAGAGATCAGTCTCTTCACAATACTCTAAGCCAATTAAGGACTTAAACTGAATTGAGGACAATTAATAGTATTTCAACACATGCTCAGATAAGAACAGAGAGTATGGCCGGAGAAATCACTTATGATTAAAAGAATAAAAAAACCCAAACCCGTTCAGAATGTTACATCTCTTCAGAACTTGATACAAATAATTTTTTTTTTTTTTAAATCTAACGAAGGGAAATCTTAAAAGATACCAGAGAAAAGCCTATTTGGAGCATTGAAATGTAAATTATTGAACTGTTTATTTTCAGACCTGCCCACGTGCCTGCTGTGCGTGTGCCTGAGCGGGTCCGTGTACTGCGAGGAGATCGACATCGAGGCCGTGCCCCCCCTGCCCAAGGAAACAGCTTATCTGTATGCAAGGTTCAACAAGATCAAGAGGATTGCAGCCTCAGATTTTGCTGACATTAGTAAGAGATGCTCCAATTTTGATTTCTGTTCACCTGATAGGGTATCTGAAGGGGTGCTGCTCACTTGATTCAATGCCTGTGTCAGATAAGGAACTGCGAAGGTAAAATGGAAACACCTTTTGGACCATGTAAAGACCTTAATACTCCCAAACAATCAGGGAAAGAGCAGATTGCTAAAAATAAAACCCAACTCTGCATCCCAGCCAGTGTTAAATGAGCTGCCATTACTTTTCCTTCAAATGCTCCAGGGACATCTCTCCCAGCTCTCTCCCTCTACAGCATGACAAATTCTATGAATATCTGAAGTCATGTTGTCTCTAAGATAAAAAGAAGGATCCAGAGTATTTTCCTATTTTTTTCAATTGAGGACCATGAGAAAATCCAAATGTGTATTTTATCCACATTTTAGCAGTATTTGCATTTGTAGATCACAATTCAGATGCTGCAGGCAGCAGTGTAACCTTTAACATGTGCAGCCATACACATTTCACATGCCATGTAATTACAGAGTCAATATTTAGAATTTTCCTTTCTTTTGTGTAAAGCTACCTTGAGGAGAATTGATTTTAGTGGAAACAGGATAGAAGAAATAGAAGATGGAGCCTTCTCAAAGCTTCTGTTGTTGGAAGAACTTTCTCTTGCTGAAAATCGACTTGTAAAACTTCCTGTTCTACCTCCCAAACTCACAACGTTTAACGCAAACCAAAACAGAATCAAGAGCAGAGGAATCAAAGCAAATGCTTTCAAGGTAAGGAAAAACCCAATAATTTAAGTGACTAAAGTAAATTAAAATGAGTAACCAGACCATTCAGCCTGCCACCAAATCCTTTTTGCTGTGTTTATTGTAATCTAAGAAACAAACTGTGGTGAAGTTTTCCAGCTGTTACTTGGCATTTAAGGCGCTCTGGAAAATCTGTCCTTTGTGCTCTCACTCTCTCATGCCCTTCCCATAAACCATAATTTCCTATGAAACATCTTACCTACCTCCTTTCTCTCTTACATGCAAAGAAAAACTCAGTTCAAGAACTGATGGCTCAAATACAGCCCACAGAAATAATAATCAAGAAAGATGGAGCTTTGTAGTGGTCTCAGGTTTTATAACCAACATGCTGGCACTGAAATTTCCAAGACATAGAAGACCTGCTCTATGAGTTTCTCGTTATAATAGAATTCAACATTGACAGCAAAAGAATGTTCTGGGTTATATCAATTTCCAGCCTTTTTCTGTGATCAGAAAAAAAATACTGATGTCTTGTAACAGGCACAAGTTATTTAACTGCAAGTAAGCAATGCCAGCATTAGGAATTTCTCTTTCTCTTTAACAGAAGCTCACAAATTTGGCCTACCTCTACCTGGGGCACAACGCACTGGAATCTGTTCCCCTGAACTTACCAGAGAGCCTGCGGATTCTTCACCTTCAGGTACTCAAAAAGCATTTCCCTTACATTCTCTATCACGAAAAGCCTCATTGCTTATGCACTTCCAATCCAAGTCGCTCTCTTATGAAGCAGCTTCTACTACAATTGCCTAATATTCCTCCAAATAAAACAATTTAACCTGTATGGCCACAGCCATGCAGAAGGGTTTAGTATTAGTTTCTGTACATCGAGGATAGGAAATGGTAAAAAATAAGCAATAATTTTATATCAACAGTACATTCCATACATCAATAACAACCTCAAGTCATTTGATCAGTTTGAAAAGACTTGATTCCTATGTATCTAAAGTATATGTTGGGATTCTCGGGGTGCCCTGAACAGGGCCTGGAGTTGGATTTGATGGTCCTGATGGATCCCTTCTAACTCAGCATATTCGACAGACAAACCCAGCGTGACAATAAAATGGGAGGGGGCAAGAGGAATAAAATCAAAGGGGTGAAAAATCTCCCCCCCACGTGGGTGTATGTGTATATAACTGTGTGTGTTTCGTTTGGCAGTACAACAACATCACCAGCATCACGGACGACACGTTCTGCAAGTCCAACAACACGCGGTACATCCGCACGCGGATGGACGAGATCAGGATGGAAGGCAACCCCATTGTCCTGGCCAAGCACGTCAATGCCTTCAACTGCCTGAGGATGCTGCCCGTGGGCACATACTACTAACCCCTGCTTCTGTCACTGCCCAGGCCAGAACTCACACGTGGTAACAAGGGATTGTTTCTTCCTCTGTTTACAAGCTCATACCCTGTCCCTCACTAGTGCTGTTTCCCCTGCATACCCAGACCCTGCCACGGCATTGAAGTGTGGGTCTGCTCTGAAATAACTATTTCTAAACACGTCACTTTATTCAGTAGTTATGGTGTCACTGCTTTCAGAGTCTTTTCTGTTAATGAAAGCGTAAAAATACATATATGCACACACATCTCAACCTTTATTTCATCACGTACTCTTTTTGTGCAGGTAAAAATCACACAGTAACTGCTTGTTCACATTCTTTGCCAGCACTCAGAACAGTCACCACATTTTCCTTTCAGATAAATGCAGAACACTTGGAGCAAGCTGCACAGGAAAAACCCTTCTTTTAATTCCAATGCCACTCTTTTAATCTAAAATTAAATCTCTTCAGCTGACCTTCAGAAGTGTATTGGATGAAGATGCATTCAAAAGAAAGTTATGTTTAGAAACAGAACTCTTCAAAGCTTAAATTCATTAAAGCTTCCTTAAAAACTTGGTTTGTGGAAAATGAGAATAATTCCTATTGAGTTTTAGTTCACCAAGCAACACAGGAACTGGAACTTTTCAAGGTTGTGTTAAATCTTCTACTGTTTTGCTTTGAAAATCATCTAGGAATGTGTATGTATAAATACACAGGTTTTATTTTTACACAAGTGAAATAGATAAGTTCTTGCTGAGCTGTCCTCACAAGAGCTGTTTTTGCAACACCAGTTTCCCATTTTCACACAATGGTCAAAGTTCAGCATTGCATGACTCAAATATCTCACCTGTCAATGAGTGATGGAGACCGAGCCTTGATCCACAGCTTTCCTTACAGGAACTGTGACGATGTCATGAACAGCAAGCTGAATTCAAGTTTTAACCTCTAAATAGGTATGATTTCAGCTAGATGTCAGTGAGAAGAAACAGAATTACCCTTGTCCAACTTCTGCTCATTAGGGAAAAATTAAATCAGACTTTCAAATTAAAAAGAGAAGCTGATTCCATCACTAATCTAAAAAAGGAGAGTTACCTTCAAGAAACATTTCACTCAACACTTTAAACCATGCAGTGTATTAAAAACACAAATTGAGTGTGCAAGCGTTGACAGTTTATCTAGAACTAGACATAATTGATATAATAACACAATTTTTTTATTACACAACTATAAACTTCTGACATTGTTTCTCCCCTCAAATATCTGCCACAGGTGTGAATGCCAAAGGTGTTCTAGTTCCTACTGCCACATCAACTCCAAGTTTGAAGCTAGTATAGATTCCTAATTTGTAGAAATAGTTAAGCATCAAATGCATGATGATGTATCAGCACATCTAGAATACTGATTGTACAAGATATTTTGTATTCGTTTTATTTATCTTATTTAGCTAAGCCTTGATTTGTTAGTGCTTGTGCTCTGGGGATCAATGCCCTCTTCATTCTGAACACTCTGATGTTCTGTCACTCAGTGCTGAGGCCTAAGAGACTTGCAGTCAGTTTTTAAGTAACTTGGTCAAGCATCAGCTGTGGGCTCCTCTCTCTGGAAAGAGGATGCAGTCATGAAATGCAGCACAAAAAAAATATTCTTTGCCCTGAACCCACTACCCAAGAAAGGACACAGCAATCCCCAGGATTTTCCATTTTAAGTTACTTGGTAGAATAAGAAATTCCATTGCCTTAATACAGCCCAGATCAAAACTCAAGTCCGACAGTAATACTTGGTTTTAATTTTTCCAAGTAAGTCATAAAAATTTGATGTCTCCAGGTTTTTAGCAAAAGCTTAAAAATAAACTCCAAAGCATGTAAAAACACATTCCAATTTCGAGCCAAATTTATACGGGGAGGGGGGGGGGAAACAAAAGCCACCAATTCTCTCATCCCTCTCACGACAAAAGCCTAAGATGGAGAAAACACAGCTGGGTGTTTCCTCTAAGTTACATAAGTAGTGGCCTCTGATCTTTTGCTCATCACAAATCATTATTACTGGGGGGGGGGGGGAAAGCTCTTTCCAGTATTTAAAGGATCAGCAAATATCATCAAAACTCTTCCTGTGACAACAATTGCGTGTGTACACACAAACACATGCAGAGCTTTGTAATATAGACACACACAAGCAAACATTCTGAGACCAAACACTGCCACATTGGACATCAAAATGTTGTATATATTTTTGAAACGTGCTAATTATCACCAGTAATGCTAATTAAGGCTCTTGATACTTTGTGAGCAAACCAAAAAGCACATAACTGGTACCTTCTGAATGCCTCACACAGGCAGTAAGTCATCTGATGTGTTTTAATTTCCTTTCCCCATCCATAGCAAGGTAAATAATCAAAACAAGAAGTGAGAAGGGCTTCAGCAGGGAGGATTTTCACCTTCTGTTTGTGTGCCCAGTACTAATATCGAGCTGAATGTATCAAGCTGAATGTAAACCATTCTGGTTTTTTTCCTATCACTCGTTTCTGTTCTGTATTTCCAATAAAACTTGAATTTTTTTTCTTGTTTATCAGTATCAGCTTCAACAATCTGCTCTCCCACCACTGCCAACCTGCCTCATTGTCCAGCCTCACAGCAGATGAAGATCAGAAAATTATTTGCAGCTGTAACTCCATTTGCAGAAATAATATTTATTGTGACAACACAGTGAGACCTGCCATAAAAAATACTTCATTTACCCCTCCAAAATCTATTTAAAGCACTATCTTGAATTGCCATTCATCTTAAATATTCAGTACTATTTGAAGTATTCAACCACCTCTACGTTATTGATGTCTTTTCAAGTACGAAAACTAACAGGAAAGGAAAAATTTGGTGTTTTTAAACCAAAAGTAAAGTATCAGAAACTGTCTATTTCTACTTGGCAGATTCTTTTAAATCTTAGAAAAGTTATAAACCCAAGACTCCACCCCAAATAGTCTCCCCAGTGCAGTGCACATTTACCTACCTGTATATTTGGAGTAGAGGGAGCAGGCTGGGGAGAAAAAACAACAAACAGCTCCCCCCAGAAAAAAAAAAAAACAAAGATTACAGACTCATTTTTAATCTTGTGTGAGTGGGAACATTAACAGGATAAGACTTTTCAGTTGTTTTTATGCATATGGTAAAAATATACCTGTAGTTGCTTTCACACAAATTGTTACAGAATATTAAGTTACAAACACACAATCTGCTTATTTGAATTGTCAGGGTTGATCTTTGAAGCCTTTATTAATTCTCTTACCTGAGAATGTCTTCTGTTTCTAAATAAAATTATTATTAATGCTAGCAGAAATAAGAAGGTCCAAAAAACCCCTCTTCATAAACACATAGTCAGTCATTCTTGGTAAATATTCCCCCAAATTGCCTTTCTCAACAGCACCTTTGTCCATGGAAATAAAAATACCTTTAGAAAGAACTTCTCTAATATTGACAAACTTGTAATATGTCTTGAGTGAAATTTATGTTCACACATCTTTTAGCAGTTAATAGATCCCTTCATTATTTACACTCATCATCTGAATAAATATTTTTAAAAACGCTTATATACACAACAATTTTTTTAATTATTATTATTTTATTTTAAAATGAGAAATATTTCCAGGAGTTTACTGAATCACTGTCCCAGAAACCACACAGTGACTGCTGTCAGGAGGCTCATCTAAGGATCAAAAAGCATCAAGTAAAGCTTGAAAAATAACAATCACAAAGCCCTAAAGCCCTGGGTGCTCTACCTTTTCTATGGAGGGATTAAAGAAAAGCCTTTATTCAACAGCCAGCAGGATTAGACAATATCAGTTTATTGCTCAGCTGAGGACAGGATTATTTTTTAACATTATCAGAAAATAGTACTTTTTTTCCTCTATTCTGGTTGATTTGATACTAGAAATGGATTCATTTGGCACAGAACTCAAAGGCCTAAAAGATTCAAAAAAACAAACAATACACTTCATACTCCAGCTAAAAAGTACAAATGGAACTGGGTTCAATGAGAGTAAATGCTTGAGGTAAATAAAACTGAATTAAAAAACCACAAATAATTAAGCACATAAACATCCTCCTCTAACATTAAGCCCCGTGTAAGATGTTTTGTGTCTGTAAGACCGAAGTATTTTTACTCCAAGGATTAATTGTTTATCTTAAAACCAGTACAAAGCCAAACCAAACAAGCCAAGTGCTGGCAATTCCAAACTAAGTCCAAGTACTATGTTCCAGTTAGGAGGGAGCAACAGTTTATTTCCCAGGCAAGTAAAACACTTCAGAGCTCAAAGCACTGTCATCCAAACACAGGCTGCCACATCTTCAAGAGAAACAGATCCAGTCCTTCAAAACCAACGTTTACATGCCAAAGACTACAAATGTTATTTTCTTTTCATTTCTTCTTTTGCCTTTTTTTTTTCCCCAATCAAAATAAAATTTAATACCAATGAAAAACTGTCTTACTCCCTCAGAGAAAGGCACAAGCATTCCAATTTTTCCCCACCCACGAGGAACACGGCAATAATAGAGTAACAATTGAGATAAAAAAACCAAGTAAAGGCATCGCCCCTTGAACACGACACAATTTTTTCAGCTAATATTCTCTTCTCCACAACACACAAATTTCAGATGCCCATGTTCTGCTAAAGAGTGCGAGTTTCACCTCCAATGCTTTGTCTTAATGAACCACAAAGAAACAAATATAGCACTAAGAAGTAATAATAAATAAAGGCTTGACAGACCCTACCTTGAAGTGCAGGAAGGTGCGTCTGCGGTGCTCGTACCACTCGGCGTAGGTTGAAAGGCTTCTGAAAAACGTCACCAGGTTTCCGTGTTCTTCAATGCTGCAAAACAAAAGCATGTTGTTTAACCCAGTCTTAATCAGATGTATCAATTCTACAGCCTAAAATTTGCACCTTGTCGTTGCCAGTATCCCATCTAACCCTGCTCTCTGTCAGTGGGAAGCCGTTCCCCCTTGTCCTGTCACTCCAGGCCCTTGTCCAAAGTCCCTGTCAGCTCTCCTGGAGCCCCTTTAGGCACTGGAAGGGTCCCCAAGATCTCCCTGGAGCCTTCTCTTCTCCAGGTGAACACCCCCAGCTCTCCCAGGCTGGCTCCAGCCCTCAGAGTATTTTCATGGTGCTCCTCTGGATACACTCTAACACATCCGTGCCCTCCTTATGTTGTAAGAGGAGGGAAGAAGGGGGGTTAAATACAAAATACTTATTTCTCAATAATATTTTTTCAGATTTCTGTTAATGTAAATATCAGGATGGAGAAAGGAAGAGAGACAATAAATATAAGGTGATGGAACTGTCAGAGAGCCAACCATCCATTCATCCGGTGTTGTCAGGGGGAGGAGGAATAACACTCAAAGTGTGTGCAGTTCTTATGAAGAAGTGTGGCAAGGATGTAAAGGATAAAAAATTCCACAAAAACCACATGCCAGAATACCTGCAGCAACATATTTAACCATAAGGGTGAACAGCTGCATGTCAGTGCTGATATCAAGCCACAGTCAAATGCAGCAGACTATTAACCACTGTCAAAGCACACCTGGGCAAACACTGCTTGGAAAAGACAAAGATTTATTTTGATTTCTAATACAGGATTTGACAAAGTTTACAAAACCTGACTGAGGAAAATCCCTGACTGACGTCTGGGAATAGTTGAAGAAGTGACACAGTATTTAAATTCTAAATGTAAATTTGCATTTTAACGTCTTTTCTGCTTGAGATTAGCTGTTCTTCATTTCAGAACAGCTGAGAGCAGAAGCTTGAGGCATTCACAGGATGGTTGCAACAGTGCATTGCCAAGTCACTTCAGCCATTCCAGGGAGAACTGTGCCTCAGATCCAGCTCTAATATACAGGGACAGCAACCTTTAACATGTTACACAAACACGCTGAAAAATGAGACATCAGGGTCATTCAGATATTGAAAATTCAAAAGAAAAGCCAAACAAGTTTTATCCCAGCTTGGAAAGAACAGCATCAGTAAAGGAAGTTACCACAGCAGTCAGAGCTGCCAACAAATCCAGGCCAAGGTGAAAAAAAACCCCACTGGCAACACCAGGAAAACTGAGTGCCTGGAAGAACAGCCACACTGGTTTACAGGAGCTCATCAGCTCTGTTCTGGGAAGCTGTTTTTAACCACAACTCGTAATTGCACATCTCCAACTCTACACATCCTGCAGCAACAACGGAGACCCTGCAATGACTGCCCCCCTCTCCCTGCCCGGGGACACAACTCCACACACAGCCTGCACTGAGCTCTCCAAACCCACACACCTGCCCTACAAAACTGGGGTACAAAACTACAGCCTTCAAGGGCTTTTTAAAAAAAGTCTGGCACTTTTTCTGAATATCCATTTTTTTATGCAGTTCAACAGGCTACCAAAAACCTTGTGGCCTCGTTTATCATCATGTCTTTGTTTCTTTTTTTTCCCCCCTGAAATTAATTTTTAGGTGATGAAGCAGGTGGAGATTTTCAAGCAGAAAGCACTAGTATTGGCTACAAGCTCAAAGAACCTGTTTCAAAGGTAAAAGTTAGTCAATCAGTTATATCTGAGTAGGTACTTGTCTCATATAGCATCAGCTAAATTCAAGATTTAGTTAACTATCTCCCAGCACTTAAACTACCCATAAACAATACTTCCTAATGAACCTAACTTAGCCTAATTTCTCATGCTGAAGTCAACTACAACAAATGCTAAAAAAAAAAAATAAGAAAAAAATGACCATCAATAGTTTTCTTACATGTTGTTGTTCTCAAAAATAAAGTATAACATAAGTGATGGCTGGTGCAAAGGGGACACAAGTAAAATCCAAAAATAAACAACTAAACATTGTGATTCCATTTGCACACACCTCTTATTGCCATACAATTTTTTAAAGAAATTATATAAAAATAGAAGGTGTGCCGTTTTTATATACAGATGTACCATTTATATATTGCAGCAGTATCTGGTTGAGACCAGACTGCTGAATTTTGCTTCCTTTAAGAGGTGTTTTTAGCATTCCCCTGTTTTCTTCCTAAGCAGGAAGGGCCTGAGAATTTCAACAGTGCTCTTAAAGACCCTTTTCTGTTGTGCATTATGAAAAAAAATGAAGCCAAAAAAAATTAGAAAACCGAGGAGGAAAAAAATCCAGGCCAGGAGACAAAACAGAACAGGGCTAGACAATGGACTTGGCAAGACAGGGCTGAGGAAGCAAAAGAAAAAAACAAAGTGGGGGGGAAGGTGAAAAGAAGGAACAATAAAGAGGGAGACCAGAGTTGGCTGGTTGAGAATGGAGGGAAAGAGAGGGAAGATGTAGGAATTGAGATTCCAAGAGCAGCTGGTGGACTGGAGAACAAAGGGTGAGCTGGGAAAAGCCCGAAACTGGACTGGAGGGGATTACAACTGAGAGGAACAAGAACAAGGGGAGTGAGAGAACAGCCATAAAGGCAGAACCAGTCCATGGAACAGTGGGCTGCTGTCAAACCATGCCCTGTCAGCATCAGCCCCACCTATTTACTGCCTCAGATTGGCAACACACGCTGTGACACTGCAGGAAAACTGAAAGCTGAAGGTGTTGTGGGGGGACAAGGTTGGGTCACCCCCCACCCTCCAGCTCCTTTTTCGACCAAATGATCCCATGGCTTTAAGAGCTGGCAGACACAAGGTCAAGGGATGGGACACAGAAGGAGAGGCTCAGGAGAAAGCACTGCTTGATTTACTGACATCTTTTATCACTCCTGGAAATTGTGTGCCCTCATGAGTGCTGGTGCAGTGTGGAAAAGGACCAGGGTAGTGAAGAGACAGGGACAAGACTGCAGGGCTGCAGCCAGGATGAAGTCAAGTCTGCCACCACTTCAACACATTCCTTCCCAGTGTGACTGTGAAGTTCCAATACACTCCTGCTGTCACAAAAAACTCATGAATAAAAACAGGGCAATTTCCTCTTCTAAATCCCTGAGAGCAATCAGCTACTCTTCTCAGTTTCACCACCACCTTTAGTAGGTTTATATGGAAATTTCCAAGCCTCTGAGTTAAAAAATATTCAGTTTTCAGAACAGACTACTGAAGCCTGAGGTAACTCAACAGATCTTTCTCTTCACTCATCTTTTGGCCTTCCCTCTCCCTCCTCAAAAAATAATGTAAAACAAAAGAAATCACTTAAAGAACAGGATTAAGTCAATTACCCAGAAATAATAGATTTGTTCCCAGAACAGTCTGCTAGCAGAATTCAGGGGAATATACTGCACACAAATTACTTGCTCATTAATCATGTTACCACAAGAAGTTGATATACTCCAGAATAAAAAAAAATAACATTCATTCACAAACCTAAGTTTTAGTATGTCAATTTTCTTTAGCCATTACACAAATAATCTATTCCAGGCTTTTAAACTACATTCTATTGTTTTCAAACATAAGTGAAGTAAATCCTGATACAAAGAGAAATGGAATGGGGAGCTGAGAGAACCAGAAACAGGCAAATACTAGAGAGGGGTTCTGGATGTGCACTTTTTTACTCACCCACACTGCACACCTGCAGCTCACATGCATTAAAATGCAATAGCTGAGATTACCTTGTTGTACCTTCCCCTGAACCAAACAATTTCAAACAGCTATAAAACACATTATAACCCAAGAACTCTTTCTGTTTAAAATGAATTTAAAATCCTTTCAGGCCTTAAAAATTACATGCATTTCATCTTCTCTCCAGGATACAGACAAGGGACTGGAAGGGTTCAGGTCGGGTTAAGGGTGCCTGGCACAGCAAAGGCACAAATTTACAGGAAAAATCAGTACTGTGTTTCATATCCCACAAGGAACTTCCCTTGAGCAAACAATTCCAGCTTACCTTGACACAAACTTGCTCACACCAGAATCTTCTCCAGATTCCATTATAATGTTGAGATCAGTGACAACAGAAGACACCTTCTCTTTGCTCTAGATTAGAGAAGTAACAATGCAGTATTTTAGAAATTCCTCTAGCAAGGAGTAAAATATAGATGTCTATTTGCATATAAAATAGAAGCATTTACATATACCTTTTTCTAAGTGTTATAATCCTTAAAATAGCATTTTTTTAACTACAGCTTGTATGTGTGGACAATTTCCTTCATGTCAACAGTAGCAGTATTATCCACACAACAAGGCTTTTGGAATAACACCTGAACTTGCCAGCATAGACAAAATACATGTATAAAACAACGTTCATCTACTTCCTTTCATGTCAAGCCCACTTCTTTAAGATTCTTCTCATTTTCCAACACAGCCCCTAGCTGCCACTTATAACAGAAAAATCAAATATAAGGTTTGATCTGTTAGTTTTCCCTTTTTTCCTTTATTTTATTTTAAAGCCTAGAGTTTTGCCTCGAATTCCTGTCCCTTTTTACAATAATAACTGCTGCTCAGGAATGTGTGCATGATAATAAAACCAAAATTACTCTAAATTAAAAATATCTTAACAACCTGTTAAAAGGGAGAAAAGAAGGTCAGAGATTAGAAAGAAAGCCACAAATTAAGTCAATGCTGTTTTTCTGTGCATCCTTGAACACACCAGAGTAATGGATTAGATAACAGTGAATGAAAAAGCTTAAAAATCAGGGTTTGAAGAACACAGCAAATGCTTCACTGGAAACTGGAGACTTGGTACTTTATTTTTCTTGTACCCAGTCACTACGAGCAAATGGGAATGGCAACAGAGAAAACCAGCCCAGCTGGAGTTAAATGCACACACAGCTCAGCAATCTGCACTGGCTGGACAGAGGTGCCGACAACACTGCCAGCACTAAAGAGGGGAAAAGCAAACCAAGACACTACAGAGATTAGTGGATCGACTCAGTGACATCAGGAAAAATCATTTTAGGGTCAGAGCAGAAGGTTTACCACGTGCCTGGAGCGGCAGAGGAGCTGCCTTGGGGAGGAACTGGTTTCTCAAGGAGTGGGTCACTAACACGCCCCAAAACGCCACCTTGGGGCCAAACAAAAAGATTTAAAAGGAAAGCTCTTGCCAGGAAAGCAACATTTCCTGAAGGATTGCTTTCTCAAGAGGCTTAGACTTGTTCTGGCACGTTTTCAAGCTCGTTGTACATGTCTTCTCCTAATCTATGGAGCTGAGTTAACTGTATTGTAATTTCACTACCAGAACAAACAGCTACAGGTAACAGTGTGAAAAAAAAACCCCAAAACTGTTCATTACTTTCTGCTGCAAACCAAGGTACCTGATACCTGCTGGGCACTTCCTAAAACCAGCTGTCACCAGCTGTTTGAAACAGCAAATGCACTTCTTGACTTGGCTATGTAATACCAAAACTAAACCCCCAAACTTGTGTATTACGGCCCAGTTAAAAACTGTACTCTTCACTGGTGTCTGCTCAAGCAATTTACCATTTTCCACATCTCCATCACCCACACCACACAAATGCACAAAAACAGTGGCAATCCAAACTTCAGGAGAACTGATACAGTTTAAGATGCAACGCAGATGGTGTAAATTAGAGCTGGACACGTACTTGTACAAGAGAAAAATAATTCATCAAAAAATGATCTCAAAATTACGCCTTTTCAAGTGGGTTTTAAAAAAATTTCTGTTCACCGGGTATTCCTTATCTCCCTCTGGTGACCTCAGCGCTCGTGTAGCCCAAACTGCGGGCATTAGGCAGCCGAGTGCTGCCACACAGCGGTGCGATGGCTTTGAGCGCCGTTAGCACTACATTAACACCTCGTTCCTCCTCTGAGCTCCGCTGACACCACGAGATGTCCTCGTCCTGCAGGAGATTCAGCTGAAGAGAGGGACAAACATCCCACCGAGCCTCGTGCCTGGTGCAGGCTGTTTCTGCGCTCAAAGAGGAGTTTTATTCAGGCAAAGGGTCCAGTGGCATCTCAAGGACCGCGAGTTTCAAGTCTCGCGTGGACCTCAGAGGTTGAAGAACAACCTCTGTCAGCTGAAGTCCTGCAGTTTCATGTGATGCAATCCACATCTCACTGTTAAATGCTCAATTTCCAAATTCATAATATGACTTTTCTTCAGATTAGGAATGGCATCTTGACATAACAAGGCAGTTTACTGTCAGTCCAATCAAATTCAAATGACATTTGTCCATTTGAAGTTTTGTTTGTTTACTTGGTAGTTGCCTTTTTTTTTTTTAACATACGCTGATCCTTACCTGCATTTCTTGAAGCTGGAATTCCAGTTGAAAAGACAGGGAGTGACAATTCCCAGACAACCTGTGCTTCTGAACTGTTCTGTCTCTAGCTGTTATGAAATAGAAGTTAACAAAATAATCAGTTAAAATTCTACTCAACTATTACTGCATTTCTTCCCTCAGTCATATTTAAAGTACCAACTGATACCAGCCATCATATCAAGAATTAAACCTGTTTAAAGAAACCAAACAGATTTCCTACTTGTCTGTCACTTTCCCATTAAGCAAAGCAAAATATTTACTCAAACTGTTTTGCCATTAAAGAAAATTTCATTGTATTTCAAAATAATTGTCTCTCTGCTAACCCTGGAAGTAGAATTACAACACACATTTGCAGATGTAATGAACTGCACCAGTATTCTCTGTGCAGAAAAGGGCACAAAATTCCTTACTTTTTTCCAGTGTTTTCTTGGAATGACTTTTGAACTGCAAACCAGTAAGTTTCATCAAAAAGGACAGATCTGCTTCCAGACTTTCAAGCTGGGCTTTCAGGTCTGATGGAGATTGATGTCCCCGGGATTCTCCCTGTGTTTCTCTTTGGAATGATTTCCTAGAATGGAAAAAGAAAAAAAAATAAAATCAAAAGTGCAAAAGAGCTGGACATGAGAACGTGTTTTGTCACATCAGTACAAGCAATATAATAAAATAATGTAATAAATGTAATAAAAATAAGAGGCAACTGAAATGTGATCTGATGGTTTCCAGACCAAGATCAATTTTCAAGGAGTCAAATCTCAGTTGGATTATATTGCTGGGAACAGCAAACTATTCAGATTTACACAAACACTTCCTGTTCACTGCCAGGTAGGCACAGCCTTGATTACAAATCTAGAGTGCAAGTGTCCCTTTCAAGGAACATCCAGCAAAAATGAGCTAAGATGCCTTTACTTATCCAAATGCCTTATTTTGTCCATGGATTATACATTTACTATTTAAATATCAGTTAAATAATGGAGTTTAAAAGCCACAAGTAGCACTTCTTTAGCACATAACGAGTCACATCTCCATATTTTTTCCCTTCCTTTTTCCCAAATAAACACACCCTGAGCTGTTTCACGGGGCACAATGGAAATGTGGCCTTTGCAACCAACAGCTCTGCAGGGCCCACACAGTAACACTCCTGACATCATGCTCTGACTGCTTTTTAAAGGACAAAGAAAGCCAAACCCTGAAAACCACCAACAGAAAGCAGAAAAAATAGATCAAATATTTATTATTTGCCTTTTTTTCCCCCTATATAGCCCATTTTCTAAACAAAATCAACACTGTAAAAATAAGGGAGGTCCTAACACAGAGGCAAAAGCTTATCCCAAACAATTCTGGCAAAGAAGCACTAT
Source organism: Pyrocephalus nanus (assembly GCA_038380795.1). Taxonomy (NCBI): domain Eukaryota; kingdom Metazoa; phylum Chordata; class Aves; order Passeriformes; family Tyrannidae; genus Pyrocephalus; species Pyrocephalus nanus. The sequence goes on along the minus strand of CM076271.1, from coordinate 4,026,231 downwards.
TAATGCAATGTGGGAAAAAAGGCATACATTGACTTCAGTATCTCCTCCTCAGAAAAAAAGGTGGATTCTTGCTGGATATCTTCATACTTTTCTGTCAGTAGTTTTATTTCTTCTTCCAGTGCCTGGATTTCAGCTTCATAAACTTGACAAACGTTGTCATCCATTTCTCAGAATCAGTGTTACTCCACAAAACAAAATAACTGTCCTTCTCAGGAACAAACAAACAAACAAACAGAATTAATTTTTTAAAAAACCGCAAATGTAACATTAGGCAATTGTTTCTCCTACTCCTCTACTTAAAATGAGACAAATTAGTTAGACATTAAAATTTTTGAAAACTGCAAAAAAAGGTTTTAAACATGCCAGGTAGCTCTGACACCTACAGTAATTTATATCTCCAGAAAGAACTCTGTCTGCTATGGAAGACTAAACTAATATTTGAACCTTGATCCTTAGGAACCAACTCAGCTAAAAGCATCAGTAACAGGAAAAATCGTCCCTTTGGCTCCCAGGTATCGGCAGGGACATGACAAAGAATAAATCTCTGACTTCACATAGGAAAAGAAAAAAAAAAGAGAATTTTCTTCAAAACAGATGTTAGTTTTGAAAAAAATTGTGATTTTATTGCATTGGTTCCTCAAACAATTAATTCATTGAATCAAATCGAAGCCAAAATAATTTTAAGACACAGATCACTGCACAGCCTCCGAAGACAAAGTTAAATTAGGAAGCTAATGAGGTGAAAGGCTTTAAGGATCTTTTTAACTAATCATGACTTGATCCAGGAGCAGATGCAGCTGGTTTAAATTTGCTGCTCTCCAGGTAAAACCCAGTCCTAATCAGACCTAAAAATGAGATTCAGCTGTGACCAATTCACCCAGCACTGCCGAGGTGAGACGAGGCACAGCTGTCCCTGACACAGCAGCACCACCTGCTTTTTGATTAAACACCAGCAAAGAGGCACAAACTGCAACCACGTTTCACAAATAATTCAAAATAAATAAACCTCAATTTCCAGGGAAAATAATAATAGTAATAATAATCTGACATCGAGCCCAGACCTGACACGTTCAGAGGACTGCAGAGAATATTATGCAGCTCAACACTGGTGTATTAATATTTTCAACCAGGAAAAAAAACCACAAGTTGACTTCATGTGGTTTTAAACCATCCCTATTGTACCTTCAAGATCCACGCTAAAGTTGTTCAATAAGAAGGGATGAAGGGGGAACAGGATTTTGTTTGTTTGTTTATTTCGTAAATAACATTAAAAAATGTTTTGCACTAAAAACTCAGCGAGTAAGGAAAGAATATGCAACTAAAGAATTGCCAAGACTGCACCTAATCATGACTGAAATTTTGAAGAAATTTTGTGCATTAAATGACAACATATAAGAAATAGAAGTTCTCAACTCTTAATGCACCCTATTAATTTCGTGAGATTTTTTTTTTTTTTTTAAACTGGACACAGTGAGGAAAGTTATGGTGGTAATAAAGATCACGGTGGGAAAAAAAGAAAAAAAACCTTCCAGCAGCCAGAACTCCCCCCAGGTTTGCTGACCTCTCTTTCCGCAGCAATAACAGGACACATAAAGTGCTTTTCAGCTCCTTGACCCCAAGCCTTTCGCCAGAAAACAAATACCTGTTAACCAATTATTTGTAATTAAACAAAAACTTCCACAAGCAGGCAAGCGCCTCTCCTCGCCCTAAGCGTAGGCGCGCGTATCACGCGTGCAGATATATCGCATACACGCGTGTATTTCTGCATCCTCATGCATTAACAGTACGCGTTCCACATTCCTACGTACCTGCCCGGCTCCGGGCGGGGTCGGCAGGACCCGGGAGCGGAGGGAGGAGGAGTCGGGATCGGGATCGGACCCGGACCCGAGCCCGGCCGTGAGGGAGGAGCGGAGCGCTCGGACCCGGACCCGAGCCCGGCCGTGAGGGAGGAGCGGAGCGCTCGGACCCGCCGCGCCTTTCGAACCGCGCGCCCGGGGCGCTACCACAGCTGCTGCCCCAGCGGGGGGGGGCGAGCACCGGCCGCGCCTTCCTCCCAGCTCCTTCTGAAAGGACAGAGCCGCTGGAAACCCCGTTCGAAAGTTCCGTGTTAGAGACGAAAGAGAATAGCGTTACTGTGAGGGCGGTTCGCTGGTTTGTTTTAATTTGCAGAAGGCACCCCCCGTTTTTCCCTCCCGCTTGGTTACGCCCCAAGCTCTCGCTGTTAAAGGGCCCAGCCCACGTGTCCCCAGCACAAAGCGGCCGGCCGGGAACACGAACCGCTCAGAGCGCGGCCGCACAAGGAGGTGGAACCCTTTAGTGCCGCGCGAGGGCCGGGAAGGGGCGCTGGGGGGACGGTGAATGGAGCGGCGCCGCGGGGAGCGCACATGGCGGCGGTGAGGGCAGCGCAGGGGGAGCCCCAGGGAGCGGCGGGGCCGGGACCGGACCCCTCGTGGCTCTCGGAGGGGATGATTTGTCCGTAATTTGTCGCCCCGGTCGCGTTAACCCCGCAGTGTCACTGAGCTGCTCTTGTCTCCCCGCAGGAAAGCAGAGTGTGTGGATACTCAGATTTCTCAGCATGGACAAGGAACGGGTTTCCAAACGTTTGTACGTGGGGGGGCTTGGCCACACAGTTTCCAAGGCTGAACTGGAAGAAAGGTTTGGCAAATTCGGGCGTGTTTTGGATGCGGAGATTATTACCAGAAAAGATGATCAGGGTAATGGTTTTACTTCATCCTTTCTAAGTTCATTGCTTTTCGCTTTGAAGCGTGAAATAGAATATTTGCCCCAGAGGCACTTTAACAGTCAGGGAATAGCGTCATTTTCAGTTTTAAAGGAAACAATGAAATGACGTGGAAATTACCTGGATGTTTCTCATTGATCAGGGAACCCCATGAAGACTTTTGCTTACGTCAGTGTCAGCATTTCTGATGCAGATCTTAAGAAGTGTAAGTACATCTTTTTATTTTTTACCTATTTATGTTTTGGAGCCAAGTTGCATTACTGATAATGCATCTAATGTTGTCACATCAGGGTGTGGTCAAGGCAGAGCTTGTTTCAAGCTGTTGTTTTATTAATTCCACTTTTAAGCTGCAGTTTATGGGTACCTTTCAGGTACAACTTTTAACCAGGTGAGCAGTGAGGTGTAAGATCACGCTAAGAAACCTCAGCCTGGCACAGAAGGAGGTGTAGTGAAGTCTGGGCTGTGCTTTTTTTTAAATGTGGCAAATACTCATTTCCCATCTCTTCGTTTTGCAGGCATGTCAGTTCTAAATAAAACAAAATGGAAAGGGGGGACACTGCAAATTGAGCCGGCCAAAGAAAGCTTTTTGCACAGGTAAAAAAAAAAATAAAAAATCAGGCTTCAAAAATATATATTGTTGCTCAACCTTTTCCTGTTTATCTGTTAATATCATGATAGAAACGTTACATGTTATTTTATCTTCTACACTCCTGTGCTTTCAGTTCTGATGGGCACTGGTGGAGCGTTGGTGCACATTTGATGCTGCAATGTGATTTAGATCCTCATTCCCTTCAAGGGAATGCCAAGATGTTAATTCCTTGAGCTGTGAGGGGCTGCTGTGCTGTGGGAGGGGGTCCCTGCCAGCTCTAATTTGGCACGTGGGCTTTGGCTCAGCACTTCTTCTCAGGCAGGGTGCACTTTTTGGTGCAGGCTTGCTACGGAGAGGGAGGAGGCAAAGCTGCAGAAAGAAAAGCCACAGAGGAACAACCAGACCTGTCTGTTGGAATCACTGAAGAAAACTGGAGTTGTGGACTTCCACATGAAGGCAGTGCCAGGTACAGAGGTGCCAGAGCACAAGGTATGGTGGGGTAGATGGCTTGCAGAAAGCAAGCCCAGCGCATCTAAATTTATGCCAAATCTCTGTGCCTTGTGTAAAGAAAATTATTAAGGGTGACAGTCCAAGCTGTGAAAAAAATAGGCTGAAGAAATACCTCATGTGGAGACAAGGGAGAAGGCTCCTGTCCTTTTTTGTAATGGCTGGAAATAATCCTGATCCCACTGTCCCCTCTCCTCATTTTAAATTAGGAAGTGCTTTGTTCCTTATGTATCTCAGGAATTTACATAAGTAGATAGTATAATCTACATTCATGTCACCCTTAAAAGCTTGTAAAGAGAATGTGTGATTTATTTTTAGACAGCATTTAATTATTTTTGATGGCTGGGCTGTCAGGAACTACTCTCTGTGCTTCAGCACATTCAGGGTCTGCACATGCTTGCAAGAGTAAGAATAAAATCACTGAATGTGCAAATTAAGGCAAGAAAAACTATATTTACTACAAAATTTTCAAAACGATTTGCTGAGCACAGAATTGTTTTGGAGGGATTTTTGGGTTTTGGTGGAAAAGGGGAAGAGAGCAAAATGATAGTGATTCTGTCTGCAGTTACCACTGTTAATTCTTAAACCAGAAGCCATATGTTAGAAATAGTAGCTGTAAAGAAAGTTACTTCTTTATTATCACTCTCTATTTGCAGGCTCTAGAAATTTTGGATTTTGGTAGGTTTTGGTTTTTCTTTTTGAGAAGGAAGCTGGTTAAGGTGTCCTGTACGATTATATCTCACTTAACAGAGTAGACAAAAGAGAATTGGTCACAGGTCCTTCTATATTAGTGGTTTTGTGATCCAAGAATCAACATCTTATTCTATTGCAGGGTTACTTCCACTCTTTTTTTGTTTAACACTGATTATTTTTCTTTTCTTTCAGAAGTGGGTTGTTGGTAAATTCGGCAGAGTCTTGCCTGTCCTGCACCTCAGGAATCAGCAAAAAAATAAAATATCCTTTTCTTATTGTTTAAACCCAGACACAATTCCCTTCCTTCTTTTGTTATGTGGAGAAACAGTTGCTGAACAGTCTTAATTTTGACTGCTATGTCAGGCTTCATTTACTGAATCCCCCCAGTAAATCTTGCAGTAATTTGTGTGGTTTGGATGAGTTTCTTTCACTGCAACTCATTTGCTTAAAGGCATCAGATAAAAAAAAGATTCCTTGTTGTCCTTTCACACGGAATTCAGCCCGTTCCTAAAGACCTGACTCTGCTTGCTGGAGGGATCCTGTTGTTTTGCTGCCTTAACTCAGCCCAACATTGTGAGATACGACCCCTCCAAGTACTGCCATAACCTGAGGAAGCTGGAGCCAGACCTGGCAGAGGCCGCTCCCGTGTCCCAGCTCACCTGGCACTTGGAAGGGAGAGGTGACAGTGCCCACGGGAAGCGACCAGCAGAGTCCCCTGGGATGAAGAAACCCCCTAAAAAACTGAGGCAGCTGGGCAGGGAGGCCCCGAGGGGAGCAGCAGTTGTGACCTCTGGGTGCCACCCAAAGCACACCAGCTCAGCACAGCTCGGTCCCAGAGCAAAGCCCAAAGCCAGTGATGAGCCTGAACTGCCTCCATCGAGGAGTGTGGACAGTAAAACACCAGGGGGAGGTTTATTGTCAGATCAGAGCCGTGTTAATGGAGTTGCAGCTCAGAGCAGCACCAGTGGTTCTGACAGTGAGGTTGATTCTGAGGAGGAGATCAGAGCAATGGTGAAGAAAGAGATGGAAAAGCAGCAAGCTAGGAATGTTGAGACGGAAAGTGACCCCTTGGAAGTTGTTGGGGATGATTTTGGATTAAAATACAACAGTCACTGGTCCTTAAGCAATCCAGGTACCATGAAGAAGGCTAGCAGAGGAAGTTACAAAGAGGCTATGGAACATGATAATGGTTATGATTCAGCAGATACGGATGAAATTATTGCTGAAAGTAAAACTCCAGATCCAAACAGCAGCAAAACTACAACTTCAGAAGATTCTAAACAGGTGGAGGTGAAAAATAAAGAAATATTAAATAACAAAAAAAGCAGTTTGGTAAATGACTCCTCACTGAAAACTCAAAATGTAAAAGAAGAAGACACTGAAAGAAAGGGGAAAACTAAAAAATGTAAAACTGCTGCCTCACAGAGTTCAGCAGAGACAAGTGATAGTGAGAGCTCTCACTCAGAGTCTGAGGAAGGGGAGTCTGAAATCAGTTCTGATTATGAGTCCATGATGCAAAACTGTTACCGCTTAGACCTTTCCTTAGATGACTTGAAGGCGTTGGCTGCCAAAAGCACTGGGACACCTGCAGAGGAATCAGATGGTGTACAGAGTTCTGGTCTGTCCAGTGCTGAAGAAAATCCTAAGGGAAATGTAAATAAACCTAAACTTTCTAATTTTCACCCTGCAGTTAAAAAAAAAGGCATCTGTCCTGAAGATGTGCTGGCTGATATTTTAGCAGGGGAGGAGAACGACGAGACCTCCAAGGGAGAAAATAATTCACGCTTGAAGTACCGGCCCTTCAGGGGAATGGGGTCCCTTTGTGTAAAAGAGGCAAATAAGGACAGCACTGGGTTAAAGAAGGGGTCTGTGGGAAGTTCAGGACTAGGAGCTTGTGCATCTTATTCTGGGGAGGAGTCATCTAAAAGACAGCCCAGGAACCATCCACTGAGTTCACCTGAAGTCAGCAGTAAAGAGAGACAGAACGTGCCTTGTGAGCAGCACGAGGCACTGTCAGGTGCTGCCTCCTCGGCAGAGCAGAGGCACCAGCCTGTTCCCAGGCCACGTTTACAAGGGAAGAACAAAGGTGGGAGCTCTCTCCAAGCCCAGAGTTCAGAGCAGGGAGCTGCCTGTGCCAGCCTTGCTCAGAGTGACAGCGGGAGCAGTGACGGGGACACCAACACTGTGGGGACCCAGAAACAGGTGAAACGGCAACAGAAGAGCCCAAAACTGCTTTCCAAAAAACTGAAGAGGAATGCAAGCAATAAAAATGCAGAATGTGAAGCTAAAGAATGTGAGAATGGGAAGGCAAGCCTGCTGGAAGAGAAGGAGCTTTGTCTTCGTGCTGCTGCCTCAAAGGAACCTACGACAGATAAACAGGTGCAGGACAACCAGAGGAGGCTGGCAGCTCTGGAGGAGAGGCACAGGGAGAGAGAACTGCAGAAGAAACTCATTCAAGGAGCTCTTTCAAATCTGGTAATTACACTCAGAGCTTCTATCTGAATAGCCCTCGGTACAAGGGAAAAGGTTAATGCTACCTGTGGAGTATGATTTTTAAAAAATCATGTTCTAGATTTCCTGAGACACTGCTAGTTTGAGTGTGCAATGCCTAATCCCTGGAATGCCTGTGGAGCTGCAAGAGGAATAGCAGGTGTCATGGAAATGCCTTTTAGATACTTCTGTGTGACTGCAGCGAGTATTTGCTGTGTTTGACTTGCCATTTCCCCCTTTCCTAGGATAGCCAGGCAGCAGGGAGGCACAAACACATCATATTCGATTCAGATGTGGAAGATGAGGCTGAAGTGGGTGAGACGCTGAAAAAAGATGCAAGTTTGGGAAATGTGCATGGACAAGTAAGTGTTATTAGGAAAAAGACCTGTATGACTGGGCTTTTTATTCTGAAAACTGTGTTTTATCATAGTGAAGTGTCAGAAAAAAAGTAGGTAAGTTTTGAATTAACATGAATGATTCCTCTTTTTGTAGCATCAGACGGGTTTGAAAGAACTGTCCATCTGATAAAGCTTGAGAGTTTGGGGAATTTGTGAGGAGATTGAGATTTGTGTAAAAGATATCCTGACTTTGGAAGAAAAAGAATGCTTATGTAATTAGTTTTGAAATTGCTCATCTTTTAGTCAAAGGATGGTGAAGAGTTTTGGCTTGAGCAGAACTACTCTGCTCTTTCCAGCACTGGACAAGCAATCTCTGCTAATGCAGTACCTTGTTTTTACAGTGATGTTGAGCTCCAAAGAAGCTTTGTGGGGCTTCTTCTTTACTCTTATTTAGCAGATTCTTCAGGGTTTTACTGCCATGGTTTCAGTACAATTAAATACTTTTTTTTTTTCCTGGAATAGAACTTTTTGTGTATCACACTTTTTAGTCACATCTCTGCTAAAGCTTTAAACCACTGGGTTTACTTTTGTTGGGTTTTTTCCTCATAAAGGTAGTAAGATTGGGGCCATTTTCATTATTGAATTAACCACTGATATTTTTAAATTGATCTCCCTTGACATAATCAGGGAGATTTTTATACTTAACTATCTCATATTGTAAAACCTGAGTTATCCTTCAGATGGGAAAAAAAATGTGGTAAAACTTCATAGTCATAATTATAAACCAGAATGGCACAAGATGTGTATGCAAGAAAAGACTGGAAGCACGTGGATCAGTGCAGGTTGTGCAGGAAATCCACTTCCTCAGGTAAACTGGAAAGCACACAACAAAGCTGGTACTGATTTGTACTCTCAGACCTACGTAAACAGCTCATGTCTGTTGTTTTTTGTTTTTTCTTTCTGTTTAACAAAGGATAAATCTGCTCCCAAACCTTCAGGGAAACTGTTTGATAGCAGTGAGGACGAGCAGGACGAGACGGACGAGGAGCGATTCAAAATTAAGCCCCAGTTTGAAGGCAAAGCTGGGGAAAAAGTGAGTGAACCCATTGCTGGAACTGAGTTCTCCTTCCTCTAAGACTCTGTGAATTCTGCTCTTCAGAAGGACATAACTTGTAGGCTTGGATTACTGCTGATTATGATTTTTATGAACTTACAATAGAGTTCCCTAAACAGAGGAAAGAGCAGCCTTGGAGGAAATAACGTGTGGTGTCATCTTTGTATACAAAGAAATTTCTGAAAAAGGCCTCAAGAGCTAAAGGTCATTAGCATGTTACCATTAATTACAGCTATAGAATGTTGCTGATTTCCTCCTCCAGTGCTTAAGAGCATCTGTCTCTTTTGTTCAGCTGCTGAGGCTGCAGTCCCGATTTGGCACCGACGAAAGGTTCCGCATGGACGCTCGATTCCTGGAGAGTGACAGCGAGGAGGAAGGTAAACCTGTCCACATTTCCTGGGGGTAATAGAACCACGTCAAGAGCTTCAGCTTTTGAGGCAGCTTATGGAGTACTTTTGCTTCTTTGGTGATTCTGTAAAGGAAACAATCCCCAACTCTTCTGTGGCTCTGCCCAGTAAATACCGGTGGATGGGTCTTCCTAAAGGAATATGTTGCAAAAGTATTTGTGACAGCTGAATGAGGGGTATGTGGCTGATCAATCAACTTCTGAAAGTAGCTCTTAGTACAGCATTGTATCAGTTTTATGCACATGGGAAAACAGGGTAAGTGGTGACTTAGTCAAATCACCTTTTTGACCATTACATTCATTTGAACTGCTTTGTAGCCATCCTGCAGTCCATGGCAGATTTGGCAGCCTTAGAAAGGTTTATTTTTGCCTGGTCTGGTACTCCCTTTATTGCTTTAAAGTGATCTTCTCTAGAGCATCAGTCAGGGGCAGAGTAGTTGCACAGGTGTGTGATACAAGCAGGGAACAAGTTAAATAACTGATCCGAGTTCCACATGAAATAGATTCCCATGGCTGTTCTAATCAAAGATTTTCTACAGTGCAAGAGACAAGGTCTCTTAGTAGCTTTAAGATAAACAAAGTGATGTGTTGATAGATGAGAGCTCTTCTAGTCCTGTAGTTGATATTATGCATCAAATATTACAGGCTTAACAGAGAAAATATAATGTATTTATTGTTTTCTTGCAGAGACAAAGAGCTTGAAGGCAGATGAGGAAGACGAGCTTGCTGCAGAGAAAAAGAAAAATCTGCAAATACTGGGAAGCCTCTTGAACATCAACCTGGAACAGCCTAAGCCAAATAAAACAGCCACAAGTGCCAAGAAATTCAAGTATGAATCGTCCACCATCAGCAAAGGAGTTGTAGGGAGGCTTAATTTTTGCCACTATTTCCTAACTTAAAATTTCTGCCTAGATGGCTGAGAAAAAGAATTCCTTCCTTGTGTGTATCTGAAGTCAGGATTTAGTGCACTTTCTCAGTCACTGACTGGCAGGTATTTTCTAAATGCCAGTTACATTTTGGAGGTTTTTTGGTAAAGAAGTCGATGTGAATTTGGATCCTACTGTGAAGGTTTGGGGTAGCTTTCAGTTGAGCCTTCAGGATGTCTCATGGCTTTTCCTTTCTATTTTCACAGAGATATTAATGCCCTCCGTTACGATCCCACGAGAGAGGACCACGCAGTTTTTGAGAAGAAGCCAAGTGCTGCAGAAAAGGAGAGGTAATTGTGCAGCTTGGTAACTATAGTTGTGATGCTTCTCCTGTGGAGAGATGGTTTTAGCAGCAGACTGAGTTTGAAACTATGCACACTGCTCTTGTTTTTTCTTTAGTGATTGCTAAAATCAAGATGCAATAGGAATTGTGAGCACTAAAACCAGCATGTAATGTCATCTTTTCTTGCTGGTCCATCTACTCTCTGCATGCCGTTTTCTGTCCTCACTGAAGGTGAGAAAGGTCAAGTCATAGACTTGAAGATTGGCAAATCTGTGAGAGAAGCGTATTAGCTCTTAACATTTCTCCTGCCAGAAAAGAAATCTGTCCTACACATCATCATTTAGTATCACCTACTAAGTGAAAAGTCACTTAAGAAAGTGGGTCATTAAAAAGGAGGCTTGTTCCTGCCTTTAGAATCAAACCTCAGATGTTTCCCTCCCCACTGCTTACCCCTAAAAGTGATTTCCTCATCAGTGTGCTTGGAGAAGTTTAGGAAAACATTAGAGCAAGGCAGGCTCTTAGGGAATCTTTCTTTCAAAAACAGATGTGTTGTGTTGCTACCTTTGAACAATCTCATTTCAGTAAAGTTAAAAGGAAGAAAAAGAAGGAGGAGAGTGAGAAACCACCTCAAGTGTCTGAGAAAATCTATTATGATATTGCTGCTGATTTAAAAGACTTGTTTGGATCCTCAAAGAACAAATCAGAGAAAAAGGAGGAAATACCCTGGGACAAAGATGATGCAGAGGACTCTGCCTCACCTGACCCTTTGGGACCTGCATGTGGGAATGATGCAGCTGAGGAGCTGGGTGGCTTCAAGTTTTCCTTCTTCGGAGACACGGAGAAGTCGAGCATCAAGGAAGGTGAGAGCAGAACAGACCCATCAGTGCCACTTGCAGTGGATCAGTTGTCAGGCACTGCAGAGGAATATGGGGCACAGAAATTCCAAGTCCTGGGGGTTTTCAGAGGCACAAGCCAGTAATGAGGCAGAATCAGTATGATCCCCTCTTACACTTGCCAGGCTGAACGTTGAGTTTGCATCCCAGGAATCCTGAAAGGGGTGTTTGGAGAAAGAAAGATCGTTTAATTGGTTGTTTGAACAGTGAGGGAAGAGCTTCTTGTCATCCACTCAAGTTCTCAAACAGGGGAAAAGGTGATCTACGAGTCAAATAAAGCTCCATGTAGCCCAACAGTATTTTAAATACCATGTGTGTAATGTAGCATTAGGAGCAAAAGGCAATCTTAGGGTTGACCCCGAGAACATTCCAGAACAGTTTATTGTTTACTTAATGTTATTATTGTACTTTTAGAATGTTGAAACTGAGTGACATGTGATTATTGGGGTGTCCTAAACTAAGATCAAATTGTTATGCAATCAAGATTAAATCAAGTGAGTTAGTAAGGTAGGAAATATATTAAAAAAACACACCAAAAAACCCAAGCCCCTCATATTTCTGCTGACTTCATTGTCTTCTGAATGCAGTAAAAAGGTTTCAGAATACGTAAGAGATCCCTGGAACAAAGTGGAAAATACCTGTGCAGAGATGCAGTTCAGAAAACCTGGGAGGGGAGGTTTCTGTCCTTCTTAAATCTGCCTTTTCCTACTTGGAAGTAGGAATTTTTACTGGCAAGTAAAGGAATAATCTGTTTGGTTTTTTTTTTAATTGTAATATTATTGCAGAGCCCTACATACTTGAAACAATAAAACCTGTAAAAGTCACATGGCAAGAAGATCCACGTTTCCAGGACAGCAGTTCTGAGGGTGATGATGAGCCAGAGGCATCAGAAGTCGAAAAGGACCAAGAAATGCAAGTTACAGTTGTATTTATTGTCCACTTGGTTGTAGTACTTTGATGCTGTGAGAATGTTAATGGCAGCACTCAGGTTATGGGAAACTGAGATGTTCATTCCACACCTCTGAGCAGTGGAAGTTGTCCTGGGACAAATTCCTTGCTGCACAGAGTGTAATGGTCAAAAATCCCACCAGCCCATCTGATGTGACGTTGAGTTTCTGGTTGAACACTTGAGGAATTAACTGGGTGATTTTGGTTCGACCCAAACCAATTTTGGTTTGGCTAAAACTCAAAGACATAGTAAGTTTTGTTTTAAAAAATGTTTGTTTGGTTGGTTTTTTATAGAAAGCCTTATTTGGTTACTGTGGAGTAATGCTCTTCCATGCATTCTCTTTCTCTGAAGCTTTAACTTGTGTTAAGGGATTTTGACAGTAACTTTTGTGATGGTAAAATTCCCCTCTGTTTGTCCAGGTTTATTTCTTTACCACACAGAGAAAATACAAGATTTTTCTTCTTCTCCAAAGATGATGAACGACTGAGAGGTACAAGAGAACTTATTCACTTTCACTCCTTTTTTTTTTTTTTTTTTTTTTTTTAACTCATACTGAAACTCAGTGAGGAAAAAATACTGCCTGGTTATTTGTTTTGTTACACAGATGAGAGGTTTAAGAAAAAAAAAAAATTAAATTGCAAATTTCCACCATTACTTGTAGTCTGAACTGTGGTAGAATGCCATGAGAAAGTCCAGGTAGAATAAATGCTGAATATCTGTCTTGCTTTCCTTTTTTTTTTCAGGTAATTGCCTAATATGTGGCTGGTCTTTCAGGGCTTACAAAAAAAAAAAAAACAATTGCCTGTGATGTTTTATGCACTAAATTATCAGGACAGCCTTCAATAATGGTTGTTTATTGAGATTATGAATGATATGAAGAACATGAAGAATAGACCTTCTGGCTTTCCTGCTGTGTTGCTCGTGAGTTTTACAAACAGCAGCATATTCCGAAGTGTTTAACCATATTAATTTGTTCTTCTTTGTGCAGAGGGCCCCAAGTTATTTTGTAGATCAGTAGATCTCAGTGAAGAAAAAGATGGCTGGGAAGACAGACGTAGGTTATTGCTTGAGGTGAGTCTTTAACAGCTGTGGCTGAAAGCTGAGCGTGAGGAGGGAACAAGGCTGCTTATTTTGCATGAAAAATTAATTCAGGACCTCTAGAAATGCTTGACATTTTGTAATTACCAAGGGACTAAACTTTTTCAGTATAAAAGTGTGTATAACACCATGTTAGGATGTGCAGTCAGGTAAATTACTGAATCTCTGTTGTACAGGACCAGTTACTTAACTGTATGTTAAAAATGTGTTTGAGACAAATAGGTGAATTCAGAGACTTATATTATTCATTATTATTTTATTCATAATATTATATTTTAAATATTTTCAGGAATGCCGGAAGAAGCACAAGGATGCCAAAAGGAAAGTGAAAGCGAAACAATAAATATTTTTTACTGATCAGAAATGTTTCATATTTCATCTTTGAAGAAGCTGCAAAACTGTTACTTTTAAAATACTTCCAGAAATCTAATAGGAAATCATAATTTTGGCAAAAAACTACTGAGACTTTGTTTCTACATAGGAACATGTTTATTCTGTCAGTTCAGTGTTTGTACCAAGGTCTGGGGTTTTGTGTATGTGTGTACATATATATATATATAAAAATATAAATATACATATGGTTTAAATGTGACTTGCTGCTTTGTAGGATTTTTGATAATTAGATCATGAAACAAAGGCATTCTGCTGTGTCCTGTGTCCCCAGTGCTGAACAGGGATGAGAAAGAGCAGGTAGCTCTGTGTCTATAAGACTATTTAACTTGTATTCTGCCTAATACAACAGAGATTATATTTCAGATTCCTTTACAAATATTCAGAATGTGTTATTTGCAGGGTCAAAGTGTCTCAGAAGTTAATGAAAAGACATACATAACAGGGCAGACTTATGAAATGGATAATTTGTTCACAGAGCTGATTTTTTACTTTTTTACTGAGTTTGTATATTAATAAATATAGAGGACTGGTGTTGTATGCTTGGTATTGAATGAATATTTATAAGTTATGTCCACCTAGCCCCTATGGTGCAGGGGGTGTGCTGGAGCAGGCAGGCTCCCAAGCCCACCCTGGGTACCCCTGCCGGGCCAAGGGGCACCTGGGTGCTTCTCTGGTCTGAGCACAGGTAACAGGAAATTTTAAGAGATACTAACTAATGTGTTTAAATATAATATCAGTAATACTGTCCACACAGCATTGACTTTAAGGTGGTGGGCGAATTATTCTTTATATTATTGTTCAAATAGAGTAGCATTGGCCATTCCAGTTCCATGTTTGAAAATGGATTCTGTTTCCAGAAGTGCGAGAAGATCTTACATCACTGGAGACTTGGCTGTAACTGCCTGTCTGTGCTGCCACGGCCCCCTGAGGGAGCAGGGAAGCAGCTGAGAGCACCTGTACTGGTGCACTGGGTTACTCTTTCCAGGTGCAGGACCCTCTACTTGCTGTTGTGCAACATCAGGAGGTCCCTCTGTGCCAGTCCTTGAGCCGGCCCAGGACTCACTGGACGGCCGCAGAGTCTTGTGGTGCCTCAGCCGATCCTCCCAGTGCCCAGGTCTCCTCAGCAAACGTGCTGAGGGTGCGCTCCGTCCCTTCCGCCAGCTCACTGGGCAAAGGAGACTGACCCCAGCAGTGAGCCCCACGCTCACAACCCTCTGAGCTCTGCCTCTCAGCTCTCAACCCACTCAGTGCCCACTCATCTAAGCCACACTTCCCGAGCTGCCTGTGAGGGGCTTCTGTGAGGCAGGGTCAAAAGCCTTGCTGAAGTCACGGCAGACAACAGCCACTGCTCTCCCCTCATCTACCCAGCCAGTCACTCCAGCACAGAAGGCCAGAGACGGGTCAAGCAGGATTTTCCCTTCCTTTTATTCTCCAGGCTTCGAGATGACACGCAGCATGAGCTGTTCTGTCTCCTTTCTGGGGATGGAGGTGACACTGCTGGGCCTGTCAATTCCGGGGTCCTTCTTGATGCCCTTTTGGAAGACTGGAGTGATGTGGGCTTTGCTGCAGTCCTCAGGCACTTCTGCTGGGGAATCAGCGTCCCTGATGTGCTGGCAGTGTTCCCCGTGCCAGGGGCAGGAGCAGAGATTTGCCTTGGCCAGGGCTGGAGGCCTGGAGTGGCACTGCCTGAACAGCACTTTTTGTGCAACAGTGGCTGCCCAAGAGTCCTGGGTGGCTGCCCCAGGGCCTGGCGTTTGACCCTGCGCTTGCTGCAGCAGCCGCTGCCCCTGGTGTGTGGTTATGGAGGGCTGGGGACCCCCCTGGGAACCTCGGTTACCGAGGGGCCGCCTCACAGTGGGTGGCGGGGGCTGGGGCCATCCCTGCCCACATTTTGGGTGCACGATGCTGATGTCACAGTGGCCTCTGTGACCCGTGGGACCGAGGGCACAAGAGGGGTCTCTGGGCTCAGGCCCAGTGTCAGTGTTGCCTGACAACGAGCGGAGAAGGAAGAGGAGGGACAGTGCTGCCCAGGGAGAGCCTCACACTTTGGGGCTCTTGGCCTGGGCCGCAACCGCAGCCACCTCGCGCTTCTCAGCATCAGCGAAGGAGCATCCGGAGGAGACTGCAGTGTTCCTGGATTGGCCAAAAGGAGGAGAAGGCGGACAGAGACAGCACTCCGAGGCAGTAGGGGGGCCCTAGCCTAGGGGGGCCCTAGCCTAGCTAGGGCCTCCCTATTGCCTCTCTGTTGGAGCCACTTCTCGCTTCTTTTGCAGAGCCAGTGCAGGAGCAGCTGGAGGAGACCAGGGTGTTCCAAGGACAGGGACTTCGTACTGACAGTCACCATGTCAGACCAGGAGGAGGTTGCCCCCGAAGTGAGGGAGCCAGGTGAGAGCAAAGTGCTCCTCCCGCAGCCTGGCAGAGGGGCTGTCGGGGCGGGCTGCAGAGGTGCCATGCCCAGGGCCATTGTCTCTCTCCCCTCCAGCGTGCCTGCTGTGTGGACGACCAGAGGCTGACTCAGACATCTGTGGAGAAAAAATCCAGATACATGGGCTCTGGGTGCACGAGTTCTGTTTGGTGAGTTGCTTTGTATGCTCCCTACGTATTTCAACAGGCAGTCCCTGCCACTCTCTCCTTATCAGTCCATGTCATTTTTCATGCAGCTCTTTGCCAGCCGCCTTCCTGACCGCCCGGTTCATCGAATAGGACTATGGTTTATTCCCCGAAGGGATATCCTAGATGTAGTCTCCCAGGCAGCACAAGAGGTGAGGGCCTGACCTGAGCAGGGAGATTTGTGCCAGGCGAGATTTGCTGGAGCTTAGCCCAGACCCCAAGCAAGAAAACCCCAGCCCTTCCAGCCAGCTCTGGGACAAGGAAGAGGCCCTGTGGCTGCTGCTGATTGGGCTGCTCTGCTTTTTCCAGAACTGCTTCATCTGTGGCCAGAGCGGGGCCACCATCACGTGCTGTGAAACCGACTGTGACCTGAGCTTCCACCTGCCCTGTGCCAAGCAGGGAGGATGTGTCACCCAGTTCATCAGACCATTTAGGTACCTCCTGTCCCCTGCTCACCACCACCAGGGGAGGGCCCAGCACTTCTCTCCTCACCCACCCCTTTTCCCCCCAGGTCCTTCTGCCCCACACACAGCCCAGAGCAGGCAGTGGAGGTGACTCCAGAGCCAGACACCAATTGCCTCATCTGCATGGAGCCTGTGGAGGAAAGAAAGACCTTCAACACCATGGTGTGCCCAGCGTGCAAAACTGCCTGGTTCCACAGGGATTGTATTCAAGTAGGAGTGGTTCCCTCAGCCCCGGGGAGTCAGCAGGGTCTCAGCAGCACCAGGGCCTCACTCTCACTGCTCATGTTTCTCCTGCAGGGACAGGCTCTGCATGCTGGTTTTTTATCGCTCCAGTGCCCCCTCTGCAGGAATAATAACACATTTATCATGAGTCTCTTTACCATGGGGATCCGAATCCCCTTCAGGTTGGTGTCCGTCTGCCCGGCTCACAACACAGGGGGTGCAAATGCTGTGCCGTGCCAGGGTTCAGCTTCATGCAGGAGCTGGAAATGGGACGGGGGGAAGGGCAGGGCCACCCTGCACTTGCCCCATGCCAGGGCAGAAGCAGCTCATCAGGTTTCCTTTTTCCATCAGACCACCATCATGGGAGGGCATTAATGCATTTGCCGAGCTAGGAGAGAGGCACAGGCACTGCGATGCCAGAGAGTGCCTTTTTCCAGGAGGTAGAGATGAGGCAGAATTGGAAGGGTAAGTTGCCAAAGCTGCATCCTGGGGCTCTGCAGGGCTTGAAGCAGAAGGACCCAGGAGTAGAGCTCAGCCAAATAATCCCACACTTTGGACACTTTGTCCTCAACTCCATGAACTCATTTCCTTCCCCAGGCCCTGGGAACTGCTCCTGTGTTCCTCCTGTGCAGCTGAGGGCACCCACAGACACTGCTCTGGCCTGAGGAACAGCATAACCCGATGGGAATGTGATGGCTGTGCTGGTCTGGGAACAGGTAAGAGGCAAAGCACCCTGGTAAGCCTGCGCCAGATGCCCCTGCGCCTGGCACTGGGTGCCCAGGCTGGGTTTCGCAGAGCCTGTCTGCTCCAGGACAGCCGGGGGCACTGCTCTGGCTTATCCTGCCCCGGGCCTGGGGTGGCCTTGACATTCCTCCTTCCCCTTCCAGCCTCCAGAGATGATTTGGAGCTTGCTGGCCCCAGCACGGCCAGACAGTCAGGACTGGAGCCTTCAGAGGTCTCCAGAGAACCCGAGACCATCAGCCCCAACACAGGCAGCCTGGTGTTGTCAGGGCTGTCTGCCAGTTCTCCAGCACTGGACACCATCAGCCCCAGCACCAGCAACCAGGTGCCATCCCTTGGATCTTCAGCACCAGAGACCAGCAACCTCCATACCAACCAACAGGCAACATCGGAGCAGTCTCTGGAATCTCCCTCACAGGAGACGAGCAGCTCCAGCCCTGACAGTCAGGTAACGTCGGGGTCATCCCACAGCAGCTTCCCAGACACTGAGGACAGCAGCTGCTCCAGCGGTCGGAGGCCTGACCGCCGGCGAAACCACTCCCGCCGGCAACGTCGGGCGCGCAGTCCACAGCTTCGGTCCAGAAGTCCCCACGACAGGACCCACGTGCCAGAACCAAGCCCTGGGAGGCGCAGGCCCAGGCTGACACAATCAGGGGAATCCCGCAGGCGAAACCGCTCCCGCCTGCAAAGGGAGACCCCAAATCCTTCTGGCCGGTCCAGAAGCCACCGTGACCGGAGCCATGTGAGAGCACCGAGTGCTGGGAGGTGCAGACGCAGCCAGGACACAGCGAGGACATCCCGCACACACAATCGCTTCCGCCAACAACGTCAGAGCCCAAATCCATCCGGCCGCTCCAGAAGTCGCCGTGACAGAACCTGTGTGAGAGCACCAAGTGCTGGGAGCCGCACCCCCAGCCAGGAAGCTTCGGGGACATCCCGCAGGCGAAACCGCTCCCGCCTGCAACGTCAGACCCCAAATCCATCCGGCCGGTCCAGAAGTCCCCGTGACAGGAACTACGCGCCAGCACCAAGTGCTGGGAGGCGAAACCCAAGGGAGACAGCAGCCAGGACTTCCCAAAGGCAACAGCACTCCCGCCAGCAGCGTCAGACCTCAAATTCATCCAGAGGATCCAGAAGTCGCCGTGACAGGAGCCGCATTAGAGCACCCAGTGCTGGGAGCCCCACTCACCGCTCCGACGGTGAGACAGGGACCCATCACTGAAATGTTTTATATCAGATGAAGAGGAGGCCCCTGAAGTGAGGGAGCCAGGTGAGAGCAAATTTCCCCTCCCGCAGCCTGGCAGAGGGGCTGTCAGGGTGGGCAGCAGAGGTGCCATGCCCGGGGCCATTGTCTCTCTCCCCTCCAGCGTGCCTGCTGTGTCAGCGATCAGAGGCTGACCTGGACATCTGCGGAGAAAAACTCCAGAAAAGTTGGCTCTGTGCCCACGTGTTCTGTTTGGTGAGTTGTTTCACGCGCTCCCTCAGTTTTTTTGACAGGCAGTCCCTGCCACTCTCTCCTCATCAGTGAATGTCATTTTCCCTGCAGTTCTTTGCCATCCACCTTTCTCACCACACCACGGATTAAGGAGGACTTTGGTCTATTCCAAGAAGGGATATCCTAGATGTAGCGTGCCAGGCAGCACAGAAGGTGAGAGCCTGACGCGAGCAGGAAGAGTTCACTGCCAGGCGAGGTTTGCTGGAGCTTAGCCCAGACCTCAAGCAAGAAAACCCCAGCCCCAGCAGTCGTAGCCCCGCACTGTTCCCTGAGTCCCACGTTCAGCTTCACACAGGAGCTGGAAATGGCACAGGGGGAAGAGCAGGGACACCCTGCCTGCACCTGCCCGATGCTGGGGCAGAGGCAGCTCATCAGGTTTCCTTTTTCCATCAGACCACCATCATGGGAGGGCATCAATGCATTCGCTGAGCTGGGAGAGGCACAGGCACTGTGATGCCAGCAAGTGCCTTTTTCCAGGAGGCAGAGAGAAGGCCCAGGAGGAGGGGTAAGTTGCCAAAGCTGCATCCCGGGGCTCTGCAGGGCTCAAGGCTGGAGGACCCAGGAGAAGAGCTCGGTTGGATAATCCCACGCTTTGGACACTTTGTCCTCAGCTCCATGAATCCGTTTGCTTCCCCAGGCCCTGGGAAGTGCTCCTGTGCTCCTCCTGTGCTGCCGAGGGCACCCACAGACACTGCTCTGGCTTGAGGGACAGTACAGCCAGCTGGGAATGTGAGAACTGTGCTGCCTTGGGCACAGGTGAGAGGCAAAGCACCCTGGTGACCCTGGGCCTGGCAGCGGGTGCCCAGGCTGGGCTTGGCAGAGCCTGTCTGCTCCAGGAGGGCTGGGGGCACGGCCCTGGCCTATCCTGCCTAGGGCTTTGGGTGGCTTTAACCTGGCCTTGACCTTCCTGCTTCCCCTTACAGCCTCCCAGGTTGAGCCCCAGCTTGAAAGCCCCAACCTTTCCAGGCAGTCGGGATTGCAGCCTTCCCATGAACCTGAGACTGTCAGCCCCAGCACTGGTAACCAGGTGCCATCGGGGATGTCTCCCAGTTCTCCAGCGCTGGACACCGTCAGACCCAGCACCACTCAGCCAATCGAGAAGTTGCCGTGACAGGAAGCATCAAGGACATGACACATGTGAAACTGGTTCTGACAGCAACAGATCAGATCCCTTTATCAAATCCCTTCAATAAATGTATTGGACTGCTTTTTAAAATGTTTTTGTGTATTTGCAAAATTATGCAAGTGGCACTTTCGATGTCCTAGCGTTTAGTGGATTGTTTCATCCTAATGTTTCACCTGATACACTGGAGGCTGTTGCAAAGAGCAAGGGTTAGTATCTTTGTTCAGGTTTCCCTTTCTTGCCCTTTGCCTTTTGGCACAGCTTTTCTTTCCTTGCAGTTCTATGGTTCCCCCTTGGTGTTGCAAGTGAGATGTTTGGAACGTTTTGCAATGCAGCTCTGCCACCGCCTGGGTGTACTGAAGCCAGGGAAGCAGTGCCGGTGTGTTGGCAGCCCCGTCGTGTCCCTGCTGTCGGCGGCGCCGGGGCAGGAGCGCCCTGGCGGTGCCATGGCGGGTTCCCCTCAGGTGTGGGCAGCCCCAGCCCGGCTGTGCGGGGCGGCCCCGGCGCTGCCATGGCGGGTTCCCCTCAGGTGTGGGCAGCCCCAGCCCGGCTGTGCGGGGCGGCCCCGGCGCTGCCATGGCGGGTTCCCCTCAGGGCGGCCCCAGCTGCCCGCGCTCGAGCTGTTGCCGTTGCAGCCTCGTCCCCCGGGCACATCTGTGGACTGTGCCCTGCCCAGAGCCCTGGGGCTGCCTGCGGAGGCCCCGAGGCTGCAGGATTTGCACTGGGTGGCCTTTAAAGGGCTCTTCCAACACCAACCCTTCTACCTTCCTATGGCTCTAATCTGCGGTGCAGTGTGGCACTGACACAAGGGGCAGCTATGTCCTGTGGGGTGTTAAAATCTGCCTGCCAGCCTGAATTTAGTCAGTGAGACAAAGACCCAGCTCCCACACCTTTTTGCTATTTACTAGGTCCCTCTGTGCCAGTCCTTGAGCCGGCCCAGGACTCACTGGACGGCCGCAGAGTCTTGTGGTGCCTCAGCCGATCCTCCCAGTGCCCAGGTCTCCTCAGCAAACGTGCTGAGGGTGCGCTCCGTCCCTTCCGCCAGCTCACTGGGCAAAGGAGACTGACCCCAGCAGTGAGCCCCACGCTCACAACCCTCTGAGCTCTGCCTCTCAGCTCTCAACCCACTCAGTGCCCACTCATCTAAGCCACACTTCCCGAGCTGCCTGTGAGGGGCTTCTGTGAGGCAGGGTCAAAAGCCTTGCTGAAGTCACGGCAGACAACAGCCACTGCTCTCCCCTCATCTACCCAGCCAGTCACTCTAGCACAGAAGGCCAGAGACGGGTCAAGCAGGATTTTCCCTTCCTTTTATTCTCCAGGCTTCGAGATGACACGCAGCATGAGCTGTTCTGTCTCCTTTCTGGGGATGGAGGTGACACTGCTGGGCCTGTCAATTCCGGGGTCCTTCTTGATGCCCTTTTGGAAGACTGGAGTGATGTGGGCTTTGCTGCAGTCCTCAGGCACTTCTGCTGGGGAATCAGCGTCCCTGATGTGCTGGCAGTGTTCCCCGTGCCAGGGGCAGGAGCAGAGATTTGCCTTGGCCAGGGCCGGAGGCCTGGAGTGGCACTGCCTGAACAGCACTTTTTGTGCAACAGTGGCTGCCCAAGAGTCCTGGGTGGCTGCCCCAGGGCCTGGCGTTTGACCCTGCGCTTGCTGCAGCAGCCGCTGCCCCTGGTGTGTGGTTATGGAGGGCTGGGGACCCCCCTGGGAACCTCGGTTACCGAGGGGCCGCCTCACAGTGGGTGGCGGGGGCCGGGGCCATCCCTGCCCACATTTTGGGTGCACGATGCTGATGTCACAGTGGCCTCTGTGACCCGTAGGACCGAGGGCACAAGAGGGGTCTCTGGGCTCAGGCCCAGTGTCAGTGTTGCCTGACAACGAGCGGAGAAGGAAGAGGAGGGACAGTGCTGCCCAGGGAGAGCCTCACACTTTGGGGCTCTTGGCCTGGGCCGCAACCGCAGCCACCTCGCGCTTCTCAGCATCAGCGAAGGAGCATCCGGAGGAGACTGCAGTGTTCCTGGATTGGCCAAAAGGAGGAGAAGGCGGACAGAGACAGCACTCCGAGGCAGTAGGGGGGCCCTAGCCTAGGGGGGCCCTAGCCTAGCTAGGGCCTCCCTATTGCCTCTCTGTTGGAGCCACTTCTCGCTTCTTTTGCAGAGCCAGTGCAGGAGCAGCTGGAGGAGACCAGGGTGTTCCAAGGACAGGGACTTCGTACTGACAGTCACCATGTCAGACCAGGAGGAGGTTGCCCCCGAAGTGAGGGAGCCAGGTGAGAGCAAAGTGCTCCTCCCGCAGCCTGGCAGAGGGGCTGTCGGGGCGGGCAGCAGAGGTGCCATGCCCGGGGCCATTGTCTCTCTCCCCTCCAGCGTGCCTGCTGTGTGGACGACCAGAGGCTGACCCGGACATCTGTGGAGAAAAACTTGTGAAACATGGGCTCTGTGCCCATGTGTTCTGTCTGGTGAGTTGCTCTGTGGGCTCCCTCGATATCTTGACAGGCAGTCCCTGCCACTCTCTCCTCATCAGTGAGTGTCGTTTTGCCCACAGTTTTTTGCGACCCTCATTGATCAGCAAGACAATGAACGAGTAGGACTCCAGGGCTTTCTGCCAAGGGATATCCTACATGCCGTCAAACGGGCAGCACAGGAGGTGAGAGCAGGGAGATTTGTGCCAGGCGAGGTTTGCTGGAGCTTAGCCCAGACCCCAAGCAAGAAAGCCCAGCCCTTCCAGCCAGCTCTGGGACAAGGAGGAGGCCCTGAGGCTGCTGCTGATGGGGCTGCTCTGCTCTTTCCAGATCTGCTGCATCTGTGGCCAGAGCGGGGCCACCATCGCCTGCTGTGAAACCGACTGTGACCTGAGCTTCCACCTGCCCTGTGCCAAGCAGGGAGGATGTGTCACCCAGTTCATTACACCATACAGGTACCTCCTGTCCCTGCTGGCCCCAAGCAGGGGAGGGCCCAGCACTTCTCTCCTCACTCACCCCTTTTCCCCCCAGGTCCTTCTGCCCCACACACAGCCCCCAGCAGGAAGTGGAGGCGACTCCAGAGCCAGACACCAATTGCCTCATCTGCATGGAGCCTGTGGAGGACAGAAAGACCTTCAACACCATGGTGTGCCCAGCGTGCAAAACTGCCTGGTTCCACAGGGATTGTATTCAAGTAGGAGTGGTTCCCTCACCCCCGAGGGGTCAGCAGGGTCTCAGCAGCACCAGGGCCTCACTCTCACTGCTCGTGTTTCTCCTGCAGGGACAGGCTCTGCGCTCTGGAGTTTCATCCCTCCAGTGCCCCCTCTGCAGAAACAGGCGGGACTTTCTCATAGACATGTTCACCACGGGGATCCGAATCCCCTTCAGGTTGGTGTCCTTCTGCCTGGCTCACAACACGGGGGGTGCAAGTGCTGTGCTGTGGCAGGGTCTGCCCCAGCAGTGCTGGTCCTGCACTGTTCAGTGAGTCCTGGGTTCAGCTTCACACAGGAGCTGGAAATGGCACAGGGGGAAGGGCAGGGCCACCCTGCACCTGCAGCTCATTAGGTTTCCTTTTTCCATCAGACCACCATCATGGGAGGACAATACAGCATTTGCCGAGCTAGGAGAGAGGCACAGGCACTGTGATGCCAGAGAGTGCCTTTTTCCAGGAGGCAGAGAGGAGGCCGAGGAGGAGGGGTAAGTTGCCAAAGCTGCATCCTGGGGCTCTGCAGGGCTTGGACACTTTGTCCTCAGCTCCATGAGCCTGTTTGCTTCCCTAGGCCCTGGGAACTGCTCCTGTGCTCCTCCTGTGCAGCCGAGGGCACCCACAGACACTGCTCTGGCCTGACGGACAGCACAACCAGCTGGGAATGTGACAACTGTGCTCGCCAGGATGTTCGCAGACACTGCTGTGGCAGGACGGTCTGCACAAACAGCTGTGATTGTGACACCTGTGCTGAGCTGTTCACATGTAAGAAGCAAAGCACCCGAATGCCACTGGGTCCGGTTCCCCTGGGCCTGGCAATGGGAGCTCAGGGTGGTCTTGGCAGAGCCTGTCAGCTCCAGGAGGGCTGCAGGCACTGCTCTGGCCTATCCTGCCCTGGGTCTGGGGCGGTCTTGACCTTGCTGCTTCCCCTTACAGCCTCCAGTGAAGACCCCTTGCTTGCTGAACTCATGAAGGAGTCTCCTGGTGTGTCCACAGAAGATGAGAGCGTCATGCCCAGCACCAGCCAACAGGCAGCATCAGAGCAGTCTCGGGAATCTCTCTCCCAGGAGACGAGCAGACCCAGGCCTTACAGTCAGGCCACATCGAGGCCATCCCACAGCAACATCCCAGACACTGAGGACAGCAGCTGCTCTCGCAGTCGCAGGCCTGACCGCCGGCGAAAACACTCCCGCCGGCAACGTCGGCCCCAAAACCCGCACCTTCGGTCCAGAAGTTCCCATGACAGGACCGATGTGCCAGAATCAAGTGCTGCGAGCTGCAGGTCCAGCCAGAGACAATCAGGGACATCGTGCAGGCGAAACCGCTCCCGCCGGCCAAGTCGTCCCGTAAATCCACACCTTCGGTCTCCGAGTCCTCAGGAAAGGATCTGTTTACCGCCACCACCAAGTCCTCGGAGGCGCAGCCGCAGTGAGGAGGCCTCAGAGACATCCCACAGCCGAAACCGCTCTCGCCAGCAAGGTCGGCCCCAAAATCCACACCTTCGGTCCAGAAGTCGACGTCACAGGAGCCGTGCGAGAGCACCAACTGCTGAGAGCTGCACCTCCACCCAGGAAGCATCAGGGACATCCCCCAGGCGAAACAGCTCCCGCCAGCAACGACGCCCGCAAAATCCACAGCTTCGGCCCAGAAGTCGCCGTGACAGCAGCCATGTCCCAGCACCAAGTGCTGGGAGCCGCACCCCCAGCCAGGAAGCTTTGGGGACATCCCGCCGGCGAAACCGCTCCCGCCGGCAAAGTCGGACCTCAAATCCATCCGTCCGGTCCAGAAGTCCCCGTGACAGGAACTGCACTCCAGCACCAAGTGCTGGGAGGAGAAACATGAGAGAGACAGCAGCCAGGACTTCTCAAAGGCAACAGCACTCCCGCCAGCAGCGTCGGACCTCAAATTCATCCAGAGGATCCAGAAGTCACCGTGACAGGAGCCCCGTTAGAGCACCCAGTGCTGGGAGCCCCACTCACCGCTCTGACGGTGAGACAGGGACCCATCACTGACATGTTCTACATCAGACAGGGAGGAGGAGGCCCCTGAAGTGAGGGAGCCAGGTGAGAGCAAATTTCCCCTCCCGCAGCCTGGCAGAGGGGCTGTCGGGGCGGGCAGCAGAGGTGCCATGCCCGGGGCCATTGTCTCTCTCCCCTCCAGCGTGCCTGCTGTGTCAGCGATCAGACACTGACCCGGACATCTGCGGAGAAAAAACTTTGTGCCCACGAGTTCTGCCTGGTAAGTTGCTCCGTGTGCTTCCTCCATATTCTGATAGGCAATCCCTGCCACTCTCTCCTCATCAGTGTGTGCCATTTTCCTGCAGTTTTTTGCCAATCATTTCCTCAGAACCCCGTTGGTCAAGTAGGACTCCAGGGCTTTCTGCCAAGGAATATCCTAGATGTAGTCTCTCGGGCGGCACAGAAGGTGAGAGCCTGACAAGAACAGGCAGATTTGTGCCAGGTGAGGTTTGCTGGAGCTTTGCTGAGACCCCAGGCAAGAAAGCTCAGCCCTTCCAGGCAGCTTTGGGACAAGGAGGACTCCTCCGGGGGGTCAGCAGGGACTCAGCAGCACCAGGGCCTCCCTCTCACTGCTCGTGTTTCTCCTGCAGGGACAGGCTCTGCGCTCTGGTGTTTTATCCCTCCAGTGCCCCCTGTGCAGGAACAGTCAAGCATTTATCAAGGACATGTTTACCATGGGGATCCGAATCCCCTTCAGGTTGGTGTCCTTCTGCCTGGCTCACAACACAGGGGGTGCAAGTGCTGTGCTGTGGCAGGGTCTGCCCCAGCAGTCCTGGCCCTGCACTGTTCAGTGAGTCCTGGGTTCAGCTTCACACAGGAGCTGGAAATGGCACAGGGGGAAGAGCAGGGACACCCTGCACCTGCCTGATGCTGGGGCAGATGCAGCTCATCAGGTTTCCTTTTTCCATCAGACCACCATCATGGGAGGGCATCAATGCATTCGCTGAGCTGGGAGAGGCACAGGCACTGTGATGCCAGCAAGTGCCTTTTTCCAGGAGGCAGAGAGAAGGCCGAGGAGGAGGGGTAAGTTGCCAAAGCTGCATCCCGGGGCTCTGCAGGGCTCAAGGCTGGAGGACCCAGGAGAAGAGCTCGGTTGGATAATCCCACGCTTTGGACACTTTGTCCTCAGCTCCATGAATCCGTTTGCTTCCCCAGGCCCTGGGAAGTGCTCCTGTGCTCCTCCTGTGCTGCCGAGGGCACCCACAGACACTGCTCTGGCTTGAGGGACAGTACAGCCAGCTGGGAATGTGAGAACTGTGCTGCCTTGGGCACAGGTGAGAGGCAAAGCACCCTGGTGACCCTGGGCCTGGCAGCGGGTGCCCAGGCTGGGCTTGGCAGAGCCTGTCTGCTCCAGGAGGGCTGGGGGCACGGCCCTGGCCTATCCTGCCTAGGGCTTTGGGTGGCTTTAACCTGGCCTTGACCTTCCTGCTTCCCCTTACAGCCTCCCAGGTTGAGCCCAAGCTTGAAAGCCCCAACCTTTCCAGGCAGTTGGGATTGCAGCCTTCCCATGAACCTGAGACTGTCAGCCCCAGCACTGGTAACCAGGTGCCATCGGGGATGTCTCCCAGTTCTCCAGCGCTGGACACCGTCAGACCCAGCACCACTCAGCCAATCGAGAAGTTGCCGTGACAGGAGCTGTGTGGCAGCCCCAAGTGCTGGGAGCTGCACCCCCAGACAGGAAGCATCAAGGACATGACACATGTGAAACTGGTTCTGACAGCAACAGATCAGATCCCTTTATCAAATCCCTTCAATAAATGTATTGGACTGCTTTTTAAAATGTTTTTGTGTATTTGCAAAATTATGCAAGTGGCACTTTCGATGTCCTAGCGTTTAGTGGATTGTTTCATCCTAATGTTTCACCTGATACACTGGAGGCTGTTGCAAAGAGCAAGGGTTAGTATCTTTGTTCAGGTTTCCCTTTCTTGCCCTTTGCCTTTTGGCACAGCTTTTCTTTCCTTGCAGTTCTATGGTTCCCCCTTGGTGTTGCAAGTGAGATGTTTGGAACGTTTTGCAATGCAGCTCTGCCACCGCCTGGGTGTACTGAAGCCAGGGAAGCAGTGCCGGTGTGTTGGCAGCCCCGTCGTGTCCCTGCTGTCGGCGGCGCCGGGGCAGGAGCGCCCTGGCGGTGCCATGGCGGGTTCCCCTCAGGTGTGGGCAGCCCCAGCCCGGCTGTGCGGGGCGGCCCCGGCGCTGCCATGGCGGGTTCCCCTCAGGTGTGGGCAGCCCCAGCCCGGCTGTGCGGGGCGGCCCCGGCGCTGCCATGGCGGGTTCCCCTCAGGGCGGCCCCAGCTGCCCGCGCTCGAGCTGTTGCCGTTGCAGCCTCGTCCCCCGGGCACATCTGTGGACTGTGCCCTGCCCAGAGCCCTGGGGCTGCCTGCGGAGGCCCCGAGGCTGCAGGATTTGCACTGGGTGGCCTTTAAAGGGCTCTTCCAACACCAACCCTTCTACCTTCCTATGGCTCTAATCTGCGGTGCAGTGTGGCACTGACACAAGGGGCAGCTATGTCCTGTGGGGTGTTAAAATCTGCCTGCCAGCCTGAATTTAGTCAGTGAGACAAAGACCCAGCTCCCACACCTTTTTGCTATTTACTAGGTCCCTCTGTGCCAGTCCTTGAGCCGGCCCAGGACTCACTGGACGGCCGCAGAGTCTTGTGGTGCCTCAGCCGATCCTCCCAGTGCCCAGGTCTCCTCAGCAAACGTGCTGAGGGTGCGCTCCGTCCCTTCCGCCAGCTCACTGGGCAAAGGAGACTGACCCCAGCAGTGAGCCCCACGCTCACAACCCTCTGAGCTCTGCCACTCAGCTCTCAACCCACTCAGTGCCCACTCATCTAAGCCACACTTCCTGAGGGTGGTTCTGT
Source organism: Pyrocephalus nanus (assembly GCA_038380795.1). NCBI lineage: Eukaryota > Metazoa > Chordata > Aves > Passeriformes > Tyrannidae > Pyrocephalus > Pyrocephalus nanus. The sequence continues at coordinate 3,998,112 of CM076271.1, read as the reverse complement.
GAGGGTGTTCTGTGAGGCAGGGTCAAAAGCCTTGCTGAAGTCACGGCAGACAACAGCCACTGCTCTCCCCTCATCTACCCAGCCAGTCACTCCAGCACAGAAGGCCAGAGACGGGTCAAGCAGGATTTTCCCTTCCTTTTATTCTCCAGGCTTCGAGATGACACGCAGCATGAGCTGTTCTGTCTCCTTTCTGGGGATGGAGGTGACACTGATGGGCCTGTCAGTTCCGGGGTCCTTCTTGATGCCCTTTTGGAAGACTGGAGTGATGTGGGCTTTGCTGCAGTCCTCAGGCACTTCTGCTGGGGAATCAGCGTCCCTGATGTGCTGGCAGTGTTCCCCGTGCCAGGGGCAGGAGCAGAGATTTGCCTTGGCCAGGGCCGGAGGCCTGGAGTGGCACTGCCTGAACAGCACTTTTTGTGCAACAGTGGCTGCCCAAGAGTCCTGGGTGGCTGCCCCAGGGCCTGGCGTTTGACCCTGCGCTTGCTGCAGCAGCCGCTGCCCCTGGTGTGTGGTTATGGAGGGCTGGGGACCCCCCTGGGAACCTCGGTTACCGAGGGGCCGCCTCACAGTGGGTGGCGGGGGCCGGGGCCATCCCTGCCCACATTTTGGGTGCACGATGCTGATGTCACAGTGGCCTCTGTGACCCGTGGGACCGAGGGCACAAGAGGGGTCTCTGGGCTCAGGCCCAGTGTCAGTGTTGCCTGACAACGAGCGGAGAAGGAAGAGGAGGGACAGTGCTGCCCAGGGAGAGCCTCACACTTTGGGGCTCTTGGCCTGGGCCGCAACCGCAGCCACCTCGCGCTTCTCAGCATCAGCGAAGGAGCATCCGGAGGAGACTGCAGTGTTCCTGGATTGGCCAAAAGGAGGAGAAGGCGGACAGAGACAGCACTCCGAGGCAGTAGGGGGGCCCTAGCCTAGGGGGGCCCTAGCCTAGCTAGGGCCTCCCTATTGCCTCTCTGTTGGAGCCACTTCTCGCTTCTTTTGCAGAGCCAGTGCAGGAGCAGCTGGAGGAGACCAGGGTGTTCCAAGGACAGGGACTTCGTACTGACAGTCACCATGTCAGACCAGGAGGAGGTTGCCCCCGAAGTGAGGGAGCCAGGTGAGAGCCAATTCCCCTCCCGCAGCCTGGCAGAGGGGCTGTCGGGGCGGGCAGCAGAGGTGCCATGCCCGGGGCCATTGTCTCTCTCCCCTCCAGCGTGCCTGCTGTGTGGACGACCAGAGGCTGACTCGGACATCTGTGGAGAAAAAATCCAGATACATGGGCTCTGGGCGCACGAGTTCTGTTTGGTGAGTTGCTTTGTATGCCCTCTACGTATTTCAACAGGCAGTCCCTGCCACTCTCTCCTTATCAGTCCATGTCATTTTTCATGCAGCTCTTTGCCAGCCGCCTTCCTGACCGCCCGGTTCATCGAATAGGACTATGGTTTATTCCCCGAAGGGATATCCTAGATGTAGTCTCCCAGGCAGCACAGGAGGTGAGAGCCTGACCTGAGCAGGGAGATTTGTGCCAGGCGAGATTTGCTGGAGCTTAGCCCAGACCCCAAGCAAGAAAACCCCAGCCCTTCCAGCCAGCTCTGGGACAAGGAAGAGGCCCTGCGGCTGCTGCTGATGGGGCTGCTCTGCTTTTTCCAGAACTGCTTCATCTGTGGCCAGAGCGGGGCCACCATCACGTGCTGTGAAACCGACTGTGACCTGAGCTTCCACCTGCCCTGTGCCAAGCAGGGAGGATGTGTCACCCAGTTCATCAGACCATACAGGTACCTCCTGTCCCCTGCTCACCACCACCAGGGAAGGGCCCAGCACTTCTCTTCTCACTCACCCACCCCTTTTCCCTCCAGGTCCTTCTGCCCCACACACAGCCCAGAGCAGGCAGTGGAGGTGACTCCAGAGCCAGACACCAATTGCCTCATCTGCATGGAGCCCGTGGAGGAAAGAAAGACCTTCAATACCATGGTGTGCCCAGCGTGCAAAACTGCCTGGTTCCACAGGGATTGTATTCAAGTAGGAGTGGTTCCCTCAGCCCCGGGGAGTCAGCAGGGTCTCAGCAGCACCAGGGCCTCACTCTCACTGCTCATGTTTCTCCTGCAGGGACAGGCTCTGCATGCTGGTTTTTTATCGCTCCAGTGCCCCCTCTGCAGGAATAATAACACATTTATCATGAGTCTCTTTACCATGGGGATCCGAATCCCCTTCAGGTTGGTGTCCGTCTGCCCGGCTCACAACACAGGGGGTGCAAATGCTGTGCCGTGCCAGGGTTCAGCTTCATGCAGGAGCTGGAAATGGGACGGGGGGAAGGGCAGGGCCACCCTGCACTTGCCCCATGCCAGGGCAGAAGCAGCTCATCAGGTTTCCTTTTTCCATCAGACCACCATCATGGGAGGGCATTAATGCATTTGCCGAGCTAGGAGAGAGGCACAGGCACTGCGATGCCAGAGAGTGCCTTTTTCCAGGAGGTAGAGATGAGGCAGAATTGGAAGGGTAAGTTGCCAAAGCTGCATCCTGGGGCTCTGCAGGGCTTGAAGCAGAAGGACCCAGGAGTAGAGCTCAGCCAAATAATCCCACACTTTGGACACTTTGTCCTCAACTCCATGAACTCATTTCCTTCCCCAGGCCCTGGGAACTGCTCCTGTGTTCCTCCTGTGCAGCTGAGGGCACCCACAGACACTGCTCTGGCCTGAGGAACAGCATAACCCGATGGGAATGTGATGGCTGTGCTGGTCTGGGAACAGGTAAGAGGCAAAGCACCCTGGTAAGCCTGCGCCAGATGCCCCTGCGCCTGGCACTGGGTGCCCAGGCTGGGTTTGGCAGAGCCTGTCTGCTCCAGGACAGCCGGGGGCACTGCTCTGGCTTATCCTGCCCCGGGCCTGGGGTGGCCTTGACATTCCTCCTTCCCCTTCCAGCCTCCAGAGATGATTTGGAGCTTGCTGGCCCCAGCACGGCCAGACAGTCAGGACTGGAGCCTTCAGAGGTCTCCAGAGAACCCGAGACCATCAGCCCCAACACAGGCAGCCTGGTGTTGTCAGGGCTGTCTGCCAGTTCTCCAGCACTGGACACCATCAGCCCCAGCACCAGCAACCAGGTGCCATCCCTTGGATCTTCAGCACCAGAGACCAGCAACCTCCATACCAACCAACAGGCAACATCGGAGCAGTCTCTGGAATCTCCCTCACAGGAGACGAGCAGCTCCAGCCCTGACAGTCAGGTAACGTCGGGGTCATCCCACAGCAGCTTCCCAGACACTGAGGACAGCAGCTGCTCCAGCGGTCGGAGGCCTGACCGCCGGCGAAACCACTCCCGCCGGCAACGTCGGGCGCGCAGTCCACAGCTTCGGTCCAGAAGTCCCCACGACAGGACCCACGTGCCAGAACCAAGCCCTGGGAGGCGCAGGCCCAGGCTGACACAATCAGGGGAATCCCGCAGGCGAAACCGCTCCCGCCTGCAAAGGGAGACCCCAAATCCTTCTGGCCGGTCCAGAAGCCACCGTGACCGGAGCCATGTGAGAGCACCGAGTGCTGGGAGGTGCAGACGCAGCCAGGACACAGCGAGGACATCCCGCACACACAATCGCTTCCGCCAACAACGTCAGAGCCCAAATCCATCCGGCCGCTCCAGAAGTCGCCGTGACAGAACCTGTGTGAGAGCACCAAGTGCTGGGAGCCGCACCCCCAGCCAGGAAGCTTCGGGGACATCCCGCAGGCGAAACCGCTCCCGCCTGCAACGTCAGACCCCACATCCATCCGGCCGGTCCAGAAGTCCCCGTGACAGGAACTACGCGCCAGCACCAAGTGCTGGGAGGCGAAACCCAAGGGAGACAGCAGCCAGGACTTCCCAAAGGCAACAGCACTCCCGCCAGCAGCGTCAGACCTCAAATTCATCCAGAGGATCCAGAAGTCGCCGTGACAGGAGCCGCATTAGAGCACCCAGTGCTGGGAGCCCCACTCACCGCTCCGACGGTGAGACAGGGACCCATCACTGAAATGTTTTATAACAGATGAAGAGGAGGCCCCTGAAGTGAGGGAGCCAGGTGAGAGCAAATTTCCCCTCCCGCAGCCTGGCAGAGGGGCTGTCAGGGTGGGCAGCAGAGGTGCCATGCCCGGGGCCATTGTCTCTCTCCCCTCCAGCGTGCCTGCTGTGTCAGCGATCAAAGGCTGACCTGGACATCTGCGGAGCAAAACTCCAGAAAAGTTGGCTCTGTGCCCACGTGTTCTGTTTGGTGAGTTGTTTCACGCGCTCCCTCAGTTTTTTTGACAGGCAGTCCCTGCCACTCTCTCCTCATCAGTGAATGTCATTTTCCCTGCAGTTCTTTGCCATCCACCTTTCTCACCACACCACTGATTAAGGAGGACTTTGGTCTATTCCAAGAAAGGATATCCTAGATGTAGCGTGCCAGGCAGCACAGAAGGTGAGAGCCTGACGCGAGCAGGAAGAGTTCACTGCCAGGCGAGGTTTGCTGGAGCTTAGCCCAGACCTCAAGCAAGAAAACCCCAGCCCCAGCAGTCGTAGCCCCGCACTGTTCCCTGAGTCCCACGTTCAGCTTCACACAGGAGCTGGAAATGGCACAGGGGGAAGAGCAGGGACACCCTGCCTGCACCTGCCCGATGCTGGGGCAGAGGCAGCTCATCAGGTTTCCTTTTTCCATCAGACCACCATCATGGGAGGGCATCAATGCATTCGCTGAGCTGGGAGAGGCACAGGCACTGTGATGCCAGCAAGTGCCTTTTTCCAGGAGGCAGAGAGAAGGCCCAGGAGGAGGGGTAAGTTGCCAAAGCTGCATCCCGGGGCTCTGCAGGGCTCAAGGCTGGAGGACCCAGGAGAAGAGCTCGGTTGGATAATCCCACGCTTTGGACACTTTGTCCTCAGCTCCATGAACCTGAGACTGTCAGCCCCAGCACTGGTAACCAGGTGCCATCGGGGATGTCTCCCAGTTCTCCAGCGCTGGACACCGTCAGACCCAGCACCACTCAGCCAATCGAGAAGTTGCCGTGACAGGAGCTGTGTGGCAGCCCCAAGTGCTGGGAGCTGCACCCCCAGACAGGAAGCATCAAGGACATGACACATGTGAAACTGGTTCTGACAGCAACAGATCAGATCCCTTTATCAAATCCCTTCAATAAATGTGTTGGACTGCTTTTTAAAATGTTTTTGTGTATTTGCAAAGTTATGCAAGTGGCACATTCGATGTCCTAGCGTTTAGTGGATTGTTTCATCCTAATGTTTCACCTGACACACTGGAGACTGTTGCAAAGAGCAAGGGTTAGTATCTTTGTTCAGGTTTCCCTTTCTTGCCCTTTGCCTTTTGGCACAGCTTTTCTTTCCTTGCAGTTCTATGGTTCCCCCTTGGTGTTGCAAGTGAGATGTTTGGAACGTTTTGCAATGCAGCTCTGCCACCGCCTGGGTGTACTGAAGCCAGGGAAGCAGTGCCGGTGTGTTGGCAGCCCCGTCGTGTCCCTGCTGTCGGCGGCGCCGGGGCAGGAGCGCCCTGGCGGTGCCATGGCGGGTTCCCCTCAGGTGTGGGCAGCCCCAGCCCGGCTGTGCGGGGCGGCCCCGGCGCTGCCATGGCGGGTTCCCCTCAGGTGTGGGCAGCCCCAGCCCGGCTGTGCGGGGCGGCCCCGGCGCTGCCATGGCGGGTTCCCCTCAGGTGTGGGCAGCCCCAGCCCGGCTGTGCGGGGCGGCCCCGGCGCTGCCATGGCGGGTTCCCCTCAGGGCGGCCCCAGCTGCCCGCGCTCGAGCTGTTGCCGTTGCAGCCTCGTCCCCCGGGCACATCTGTGGACTGTGCCCTGCCCAGAGCCCTGGGGCTGCCTGCGGAGGCCCCGAGGCTGCAGGATTTGCACTGGGTGGCCTTTAAAGGGCTCTTCCAACACCAACCCTTCTACCTTCCTATGGCTCTAATCTGCGGTGCAGTGTGGCACTGACACAAGGGGCAGCTATGTCCTGTGGGGTGTTAAAATCTGCCTGCCAGCCTGAATTCAGGCAGTGAGACAAAGACCCAGCTCCCACACCTTTTTGCTATTTACTAGGTCCCTCTGTGCCAATGCTTGAGCTGGCCCAGGACTCACTGGACGGCCGCAGAGTCTTGTGGTGCCTCAGCCGATCCTCCCAGTGCCCAGGTCTCCTCAGCAAACGTGCTGAGGGTGCGCTCCGTCCCTTCCGCCAGCTCACTGGGCAAAGGAGACTGACCCCAGCAGTGAGCCCCACGCTCACAACCCTCTGAGCTCTGCCACTCAGCTCTCAACCCACTCAGTGCCCACTCATCTAAGCCACACTTCCCGAGCTGCCTGTGAGGGGGTTCTGTGAGGCAGGGTCAAAAGCCTTGCTGAAGTCACGGCAGACAACAGCCACTGCTCTCCCCTCATCTACCCAGCCAGTCACTCCAGCACAGAAGGCCAGAGACGGGTCAAGCAGGATTTTCCCTTCCTTTTATTCTCCAGGCTTCGAGATGACACGCAGCATGAGCTGTTCTGTCTCCTTTCTGGGAATGGAGGTGACACTGCTGGGCCTGTCAATTCCGGGGTCCTTCTTGATGCCCTTTTGGAAGACTGGAGTGATGTGGGCTTTGCTGCAGTCCTCAGGCACTTCTGCTGGGGAATCAGCGTCCCTGATGTGCTGGCAGTGTTCCCCGTGCCAGGGGCAGGAGCAGAGATTTGCCTTGGCTAGGGCCGGAGGCCTGGAGTGGCACTGCCTGAACAGCACTTTTTGTGCAACAGTGGCTGCCCAAGAGTCCTGGGTGGCTGCCCCAGGGCCTGGCGTTTGACCCTGCGCTTGCTGCAGCAGCCGCTGCCCCTGGTGTGTGGTTATGGAGGGCTGGGGACCCCCCTGGGAACCTCGGTTACCGAGGGGCCGCCTCACAGTGGGTGGCGGGGGCTGGGGCCATCCCTGCCCACATTTTGGGTGCACGATGCTGATGTCACAGTGGCCTCTGTGACCCGTGGGACCGAGGGCACAAGAGGGGTCTCTGGGCTCAGGCCCAGTGTCAGTGTTGCCTGACAACGAGCGGAGAAGGAAGAGGAGGGACAGTGCTGCCCAGGGAGAGCCTCACACTTTGGGGCTCTTGGCCTGGGCCGCAACCGCAGCCACCTCGCGCTTCTCAGCATCAGCGAAGGAGCATCCGGAGGAGACTGCAGTGTTCCTGGATTGGCCAAAAGGAGGAGAAGGCGGACAGAGACAGCACTCCGAGGCAGTAGGGGGGCCCTAGCCTAGGGGGGCCCTAGCCTAGCTAGGGCCTCCCTATTGCCTCTCTGTTGGAGCCACTTCTCGCTTCTTTTGCAGAGCCAGTGCAGGAGCAGCTGGAGGAGACCAGGGTGTTCCAAGGACAGGGACTTCGTACTGACAGTCACCATGTCAGACCAGGAGGAGGTTGCCCCCGAAGTGAGGGAGCCAGGTGAGAGCAAAGTGCTCCTCCCGCAGCCTGGCAGAGGGGCTGTCGGGGCGGGCAGCAGAGGTGCCATGCCCGGGGCCATTGTCTCTCTCCCCTCCAGCGTGCCTGCTGTGTGGACGACCAGAGGCTGACCCGGACATCTGTGGAGAAAAACTTGTGAAACATGGGCTCTGTGCCCATGTGTTCTGTCTGGTGAGTTGCTCTGTGGGCTCCCTCGATATCTTGACAGGCAGTCCCTGCCACTCTCTCCTCATCAGTGAGTGTCGTTTTGCCCACAGTTTTTTGCGACCCTCATTGATCAGCAAGACAATGAACGAGTAGGACTCCAGGGCTTTCTGCCAAGGGATATCCTACATGCCGTCAAACGGGCAGCACAGGAGGTGAGAGCCTGACCTGAGCAGGGAGATTTGTGCCTGACGAGGTTTGCTGGAGCAGACCCCAAGCAAGAAAGCCCAGCCCTTCCAGCCAGCTCTGGGACAAGGAGGAGGCCCTGAGGCTGCTGCTGATGGGGCTGCTCTGCTCTTTCCAGAACTGCTGCATCTGTGGCCAGAGCGGGGCCACCATCGCCTGCTGTGAAACCGACTGTGACCTGAGCTTCCACCTGCCCTGTGCCAAGCAGGGAGGATGTGTCACCCAGTTCATTACACCATACAGGTACCTCCTGTCCCTGCTGGCCCCAAGCAGGGGAGGGCCCAGCACTTCTCTCCTCACTCACCCCTTTTCCCCCCAGGTCCTTCTGCCCCACACACAGCCCCCAGCAGGAAGTGGAGGCGACTCCAGAGCCAGACACCAATTGCCTCATCTGCATGGAGCCTGTGGAGGACAGAAAGACCTTCAACACCATGGTGTGCCCAGCGTGCAAAACTGCCTGGTTCCACAGGGATTGTATTCAAGTAGGAGTGGTTCCCTCACCCCCGAGGGGTCAGCAGGGTCTCAGCAGCACCAGGGCCTCACTCTCACTGCTCGTGTTTCTCCTGCAGGGACAGGCTCTGCGCTCTGGAGTTTCATCCCTCCAGTGCCCCCTCTGCAGAAACAGGCGGGACTTTCTCATAGACATGTTCACCACGGGGATCCGAATCCCCTTCAGGTTGGTGTCCTTCTGCCTGGCTCACAACACGGGGGGTGCAAGTGCTGTGCTGTGGCAGGGTCTGCCCCAGCAGTGCTGGTCCTGCACTGTTCAGTGAGTCCTGGGTTCAGCTTCACACAGGAGCTGGAAATGGCACAGGGGGAAGGGCAGGGCCACCCTGCACCTGCAGCTCATTAGGTTTCCTTTTTCCATCAGACCACCATCATGGGAGGAGAATGACGCATTTGCCGAGCTAGGAGAGAGGCACAGGCACTGTGATGCCAGAGAGTGCCTTTTTCCAGGAGGCAGAGAGGAGGCCGAGGAGGAGGGGTAAGTTGCCAAAGCTGCATCCTGGGGCTCTGCAGGGCTTGGACACTTTGTCCTCAGCTCCATGAGCCTGTTTGCTTCCCTAGGCCCTGGGAACTGCTCCTGTGCTCCTCCTGTGCAGCCGAGGGCACCCACAGACACTGCTCTGGCCTGATGGACAGCACAACCAGCTGGGAATGTGACAACTGTGCTCGCCAGGATGTTCGCAGACACTGCTGTGGCAGGACGGTCTGCACAAACAGCTGTGATTGTGACACCTGTGCTGAGCTGTTCACATGTAAGAAGCAAAGCACCCGAATGCCACTGGGTCCGGTTCCCCTGGGCCTGGCAATGGGAGCTCAGGGTGGTCTTGGCAGAGCCTGTCAGCTCCAGGAGGGCTGCAGGCACTGCTCTGGCCTATCCTGCCCTGGGTCTGGGGCGGTCTTGACCTTGCTGCTTCCCCTTACAGCCTCCAGTGAAGACCCCTTGCTTGCTGAACTCATGAAGGAGTCTCCTGGTGTGTCCACAGAAGATGAGAGCGTCATGCCCAGCACCAGCCAACAGGCAGCATCAGAGCAGTCTCGGGAATCTCTCTCCCAGGAGACGAGCAGACCCAGGCCTTACAGTCAGGCCACATCGAGGCCATCCCACAGCAACATCCCAGACACTGAGGACAGCAGCTGCTCTCGCAGTCGCAGGCCTGACCGCCGGCGAAAACACTCCCGCCGGCAACGTCGGCCCCAAAATCCGCACCTTCGGTCCAGAAGTTCCCATGACAGGACCGATGTGCCAGAATCAACTGCTGCGAGCTGCAGGTCCAGCCAGAGACAATCAGGGACATCGCGCAGGCGAAACCGCTCCCGCCGGCCAAGTCGTCCCGTAAATCCACACCTTCGGTCTCCGAGTCCTCAGGAAAGGATCTGTTTACCGCCACCACCAAGTCCTCGGAGGCGCAGCCGCAGTGAGGAGGCCTCAGAGACATCCCACAGCCGAAACCGCTCTCGCCAGCAAGGTCGGCCCCAAAATCCACACCTTCGGTCCAGAAGTCGACGTCACAGGAGCCGTGCGAGAGCACCAACTGCTGAGAGCTGCACCTCCACCCAGGAAGCATCAGGGACATCCCCCAGGCGAAACAGCTCCCGCCAGCAACGACGCCCGCAAAATCCACAGCTTCGGCCCAGAAGTCGCCGTGACAGCAGCCATGTCCCAGCACCAAGTGCTGGGAGCCGCACCCCCAGCCAGGAAGCTTCGGGGACATCCCGCCGGCGAAACCGCTCCCGCCGGCAAAGTCGGACCTCAAATCCATCCGTCCGGTCCAGAAGTCCCCGTGACAGGAACTGCACTCCAGCACCAAGTGCTGGGAGGAGAAACTCGAGAGAGACAGCAGCCAGGACTTCCCAAAGACAACAGCACTCCCGCCAGCAGCGTCGGACCTCAAATTCATCCAGAGGATCCAGAAGTCGCCGTGACAGGAGCCCCGTTAGAGCACCCAGTGCTGGGAGCCCCACTCACCGCTCTGACGGTGAGACAGGGACCCATCACTGACATGTTCTACATCAGACAGGGAGGAGGAGGCCCCTGAAGTGAGGGAGCCAGGTGAGAGCAAATTTCCCCTCCCGCAGCCTGGCAGAGGGGCTGTCGGGGCGGGCAGCAGAGGTGCCATGCCCGGGGCCATTGTCTCTCTCCCCTCCAGCGTGCCTGCTGTGTCAGCGATCAGACACTGACCCGGACATTTGCGGAGAAAAAACTTTGTGCCCACGAGTTCTGCCTGGTAAGTTGCTCCGTGTGCTTCCTCCATATTCTGATAGGCAATCCCTGCCACTCTCTCCTCATCAGTGTGTGCCATTTTCCTGCAGTTTTTTGCCAATCATTTCCTCAGAACCCCGTTGGTCAAGTAGGACTCCAGGGCTTTCTGCCAAGGAATATCCTAGATGTAGTCTCTCGGGCGGCACAGAAGGTGAGAGCCTGACAAGAACAGGCAGATTTGTGCCAGGTGAGGTTTGCTGGAGCTTTGCTGAGACCCCAGGCAAGAAAGCTCAGCCCTTCCAGGCAGCTTTGGGACAAGGAGGACTCCTCCGGGGGGTCAGCAGGGACTCAGCAGCACCAGGGCCTCCCTCTCACTGCTCGTGTTTCTCCTGCAGGGACAGGCTCTGCGCTCTGGTGTTTTATCCCTCCAGTGCCCCCTGTGCAGGAGCAGTCAAGCATTTATCAAGGACATGTTCACCACGGGGATCCGAATCCCCTTCAGGTTGGTGTCCTTCTGCCTGGCTCACAGCACAGGGGGTGCAAGTGCTGTGCTGTGGCAGGGTCTGCCCCAGCAGTCCTGGCCCTGCACTGTTCAGTGAGTCCTGGGTTCAGCTTCACACAGGAGCTGGAAATGGCACAGGGGGAAGAGCAGGGACACCCTGCACCTGCCTGATGCTGGGGCAGATGCAGCTCATCAGGTTTCCTTTTTCCATCAGACCACCATCATGGGAGGGCATCAATGCATTCGCTGAGCTGGGAGAGGCACAGGCACTGTGATGCCAGAGAGTGCCTTTTTCCAGGAGGCAGAGAGAAGGCCGAGGAGGAGGGGTAAGTTGCCAAAGCTGCATCCCAGGCCCTGGGAACTGACCCTGTGCTCCTCCTGTGTTGCCAAGGGCACCCACAGACACTGCTGTGGCCTGAGAGACAGCATAACCAGATGAGAATGTGATGGCTGTGCTAAGCCTGGCAATGGGTGTCGAGGTTGGGCTTGGCAGAGCCTGTCTGCTCCAGGAGGGCTGGGGCTCTGCTCTGGCCTATCCTGCCTAGGGCCTCAGGTGGCCTTGAACTTACTGCTTCCTATTTCAGCCTCCACTGCAGACTCAGAGCTTGTTGCCCTCATGAAGGACCCTTCTGACGACTCCACAGAACACCAGACCATCACCCCAGTACGAACAACCACCATATCAACCAACAGGCAACATTGGAGCAGTCTCTGCAATCTCCCTCACAGGAGAACAGCCCCACCCTGACAGTCAGGTAACATTGGGGTCATCCCACAGCAGCTTCCCAGAAACAGCCTGACTGCAAGCAAAACCACTCCCATGAGCAGCATCACACCCCACATTCATACGGCAGATCCACAAGTCGTCGTGACAGGAGCCGTGTTAATGCACCCAGTGCTGGTAGCTGCACTCACGGTGGGACGGCGAGACAGGGACCCACCGCTGACACGTCCCATGTCAGACAGGGAGGAGGAGGCCCCTGAAGTGAGGGAGCCAGGTGAGAGCAAATTTCCCCTCCCGCAGCCTGGCAGAGGGGCTGTCAGGGTGGGCAGCAGAGGTGCCATGCCCGGGGCCATTGTCTCTCTCCCCTCCAGCGTGCCTGCTGTGTCAGCGATCAGAGGCTGACCTGGACATCTGCGGAGAAAAACTCCAGAAAAGTTGGCTCTGTGCCCACGTGTTCTGTTTGGTGAGTTGTTTCACGCGCTCCCTCAGTTTTCTGAAAGGCAGTCCCTGCCACTCTCTCCTCATCAGTGCATGTCATTTTTAGTACAGCTTTTGCCATCCACTTTTCTCACCACCCCACTGAACGAGGAGGATTCTGGTGTATACCCCGAAGGGATATCCTAGATGTAGCATGCCAGGCAGCACAGAAGGTGAGAGCCTGACACGAGCAGGAAGAGTTCACTGCCAGGCGAGGTTTGCTGGAGCTTAGCCCAGACCCCAAGCAAGAAAACCCCAGCCCCAGCAGTCGTAGCCCCGCACTGTTCCCTGAGTCCCACGTTCAGCTTCACACAGGAGCTGGAAATGGCACAGGGGGAAGAGCAGGGACACCCTGCCTGCACCTGCCCGATGCTGGGGCAGAGGCAGCTCATCAGGTTTCCTTTTTCCATCAGACCACCATCATGGGAGGGCATCAATGCATTCGCTGAGCTGGGAGAGGCACAGGCACTGTGATGCCAGCAAGTGCCTTTTTCCAGGAGGCAGAGAGAAGGCCCAGGAGGAGGGGTAAGTTGCCAAAGCTGCATCCCGGGGCTCTGCAGGGCTCAAGGCTGGAGGACCCAGGAGAAGAGCTCGGTTGGATAATCCCACGCTTTGGACACTTTGTCCTCAGCTCCATGAATCCGTTTGCTTCCCCAGGCCCTGGGAAGTGCTCCTGTGCTCCTCCTGTGCTGCCGAGGGCATCCACAGACACTGCTCTGGCTTGAGGGACAGTACAGCCAGATGGGAATGTGAGAACTGTGCTGCCTTGGGCACAGGTGAGAGGCAAAGCACCCTGGTGACCCTGGGCCTGGCAGCGGGTGCCCAGGCTGGGCTTGGCAGAGCCTGTCTGCTCCAGGAGGGCTGGGGGCACGGCCCTGGCCTATCCTGCCTAGGGCTTTGGGTGGCTTTAACCTGGCCTTGACCTTCCTGCTTCCCCTTACAGGCTCCCAGGTTGAGCCCAAGCTTGAAAGCCCCAACCATTCCAGACAGTCAGAATTGCAGCCTTCCCATGAACCTGAGACTGTCAGCCCCAGCACTGGTAACCAGGTGCCATCGGGGATGTCTCCCAGTTCTCCAGCGCTGGACACCGTCAGACCCAGCACCACTCAGCCAATCGAGAAGTTGCCGTGACAGGAAGCATCGAGGACATGACACATGTGAAACTGGTTCTGACAGCAACAGATCAGATCCCTTTATCAAATCCCTTCAATAAATGTATTGGACTGCTTTTTAAAATGTTTTTGTGTATTTGCAAAGTTGTGCAAGTGGCACTTTCGATGTCCTAGCGTTTAGTGGATTGTTTCATCCTAATGTTTCACCTGACACACTGGAGACTGTTGCAAAGAGCAAGGGTTAGTGTCTTTGTTCAGGTTTCCCTTTCTTGCCCTTTGCCTTTTGGCACAGCTTTTCTTTCCTTGCAGTTCTATGGTTCCCCCTTGGTGTTGCAAGTGAGATGTTTGGAACGTTTTGCAATGCAGCTCTGCCACCGCCTGGGTGTACTGAAGCCAGGGAAGCAGTGCCGGTGTGTTGGCAGCCCCGTCGTGTCCCTGCTGTCGGCGGCGCCGGGGCAGGAGCGCCCTGGCGGTGCCATGGCGGGTTCCCCTCAGGTGTGGGCAGCCCCAGCCCGGCTGTGCGGGGCGGCCCCGGCGCTGCCATGGCGGGTTCCCCTCAGGTGTGGGCAGCCCCAGCCCGGCTGTGCGGGGCGGCCCCGGCGCTGCCATGGCGGGTTCCCCTCAGGTGTGGGCAGCCCCAGCCCGGCTGTGCGGGGCGGCCCCGGCGCTGCCATGGCGGGTTCCCCTCAGGGCGGCCCCAGCTGCCCGCGCTCGAGCTGTTGCCGTTGCAGCCTCGTCCCCCGGGCACATCTGTGGACTGTGCCCTGCCCAGAGCCCTGGGGCTGCCTGCGGAGGCCCCGAGGCTGCAGGATTTGCACTGGGTGGCCTTTAAAGGGCTCTTCCAACACCAACCCTTCTACCTTCCTATGGCTCTAATCTGCGGTGCAGTGTGGCACTGACACAAGGGGCAGCTATGTCCTGTGGGGTGTTAAAATCTGCCTGCCAGCCTGAATTTAGTCAGTGAGACAAAGACCCAGCTCCCACACCTTTTTGCTATTTACTAGGTCCCTCTGTGCCAGTCCTTGAGCCGGCCCAGGACTCACTGGACGGCCGCAGAGTCTTGTGGTGCCTCAGCCGATCCTCCCAGTGCCCAGGTCTCCTCAGCAAACGTGCTGAGGGTGCGCTCCGTCCCTTCCGCCAGCTCACTGGGCAAAGGAGACTGACCCCAGCAGTGAGCCCCACGCTCACAACCCTCTGAGCTCTGCCACTCAGCTCTCAACCCACTCAGTGCCCACTCATCTAAGCCACACTTCCTGAGGGTGGTTCTGTGAGGGTGTTCTGTGAGGCAGGGTCAAAAGCCTTGCTGAAGTCACGGCAGACAACAGCCACTGCTCTCCCCTCATCTACCCAGCCAGTCACTCCAGCACAGAAGGCCAGAGACGGGTCAAGCAGGATTTTCCCTTCCTTTTATTCTCCAGGCTTCGAGATGACACGCAGCATGAGCTGTTCTGTCTCCTTTCTGGGGATGGAGGTGACACTGCTGGGCCTGTCAATTCCGGGGTCCTTCTTGATGCCCTTTTGGAAGACTGGAGTGATGTGGGCTTTGCTGCAGTCCTCAGGCACTTCTGCTGGGGAATCAGCGTCCCTGATGTGCTGGCAGTGTTCCCCGTGCCAGGGGCAGGAGCAGAGATTTGCCTTGGCCAGGGCCGGAGGCCTGGAGTGGCACTGCCTGAACAGCACTTTTTGTGCAACAGTGGCTGCCCAAGAGTCCTGGGTGGCTGCCCCAGGGCCTGGCGTTTGACCCTGCGCTTGCTGCAGCAGCCGCTGCCCCTGGTGTGTGGTTATGGAGGGCTGGGGACCCCCCTGGGAACCTCGGTTACCGAGGGGCCGCCTCACAGTGGGTGGCGGGGGCCGGGGCCATCCCTGCCCACATTTTGGGTGCACGATGCTGATGTCACAGTGGCCTCTGTGACCCGTGGGACCGAGGGCACAAGAGGGGTCTCTGGGCTCAGGCCCAGTGTCAGTGTTGCCTGACAACGAGCGGAGAAGGAAGAGGAGGGACAGTGCTGCCCAGGGAGAGCCTCACACTTTGGGGCTCTTGGCCTGGGCCGCAACCGCAGCCACCTCGCGCTTCTCAGCATCAGCGAAGGAGCATCCGGAGGAGACTGCAGTGTTCCTGGATTGGCCAAAAGGAGGAGAAGGCGGACAGAGACAGCACTCCGAGGCAGTAGGGGGGCCCTAGCCTAGGGGGGCCCTAGCCTAGCTAGGGCCTCCCTATTGCCTCTCTGTTGGAGCCACTTCTCGCTTCTTTTGCAGAGCCAGTGCAGGAGCAGCTGGAGGAGACCAGGGTGTTCCAAGGACAGGGACTTCGTACTGACAGTCACCATGTCAGACCAGGAGGAGGTTGCCCCCGAAGTGAGGGAGCCAGGTGAGAGCCAATTCCCCTCCCGCAGCCTGGCAGAGGGGCTGTCGGGGCGGGCAGCAGAGGTGCCATGCCCGGGGCCATTGTCTCTCTCCCCTCCAGCGTGCCTGCTGTGTGGACGACCAGAGGCTGACTCGGACATCTATGGAGAAAAACTTCATAGAAATGGAGTTTGTGCCCACGAGTTCTGTTTGGTGAGTTGCTTTGTGTGCTCCCTTCATATTTTGACAAGCAGTTGCTGCCGCTATCTCCTCATCAGTGAGTGTCATTTTTCCTGCAGTTTTTTGCCAGCCACCTTCCTCACCACCCAGTTGATCGAGTAGGACACAGGGCTTTTCTCCCGAAGGATATCTTAGATGTAGTCTCTCGGGCGGCACAGAAGGTGAGAGCCTGACCTGAACAGGAAGAGTTCACTGCCAGTCAAAGTTTGCTGGAGCTTAGCCCAGACCCCAAGCAAGAAAGCCCAGCCCTTCCAGCCAGCTCTGGGACAAGGAGGAGGCCCTGAGGCTGCTGCTGATGGGGCTGCTCTGCTCTTTCCAGATCTGCTGCATCTGTGGCCAGAGCGGGGCCACCATCGATTGCTGTGAAACCGACTGTGACCTGAGCTTCCACCTGCCCTGTGCCAAGCAGGGAGGATGTGTCACCCAGTTCATCAGACCATACAGGTACCTCCTGTCCCTGCTGGCCCCAAGCAGGGGAGGGCCCAGCACTTCTCTCCTAACTCACCCCTTTTCCCCCCAGGTCCTTCTGCCCCACACACAGACCAGAGCAGGCAGTGGAGGTGTCTCCAGAGCCAGGCACCAATTGCCTCATCTGCATGGAGCCTGTAGAGGACAGAAAGACCTTCAACACCATGGTGTGCCCAGCGTGCAAAACTGCCTGGTTCCACAGGGATTGTATTCAAGTAGGAGTGGTTCCCTCACCCCCGGGGGGTCAGCAGGGTCTCAGCAGCACCAGGGCCTCACTCTCACTGCTGGTGTTTCTCCTGCAGGGACAGGCTCTGCATGCTGGTTTTTTATCGCTCCAGTGCCCCCTCTGCAGAAATAGTGACACATTTGTCATGAATCTGTTCACCATGGGGATCCGAATCCCCTTCAGGTTGGTGTCCGTCTGCCCGGCTCACAACACAGGGGGTGCAAATGCTGTGCCGTGCCAGGGTTCAGCTTCATGCAGGAGCTGGAAATGGGACGGGGGGAAGGGCAGGGCCACCCTGCACTTGCCCCATGCCAGGGCAGAAGGAGCTCATCAGGTTTCCTTTTTCCATCAGACCACCATCATGGATGGGCTTTAATGCATTTGACGACCTAGGAGAGAGGCACAGGCACTGCGATGCCAGAGAGTGCCTTTTTCCAGGAGGTAGAGATGAGGCAGAATTGGAAGGGTAAGTTGCCAAAGCTGCATCCTGGGGCTCTGCAGGGCTTGAAGCAGAAGGACCCAGGAGTAGAGCTCAGCCAAATAATCCCACACTTTGGACACTTTGTCCTCAACTCCATGAACTCATTTCCTTCCCCAGGCCCTGGGAACTGCTCCTGTGTTCCTCCTGTGCAGCTGAGGGCACCCACAGACACTGCTCTGGCCTGAGGAACAGCATAACCCGATGGGAATGTGATGGCTGTGCTGGTCTGGGAACAGGTAAGAGGCAAAGCACCCTGGTAAGCCTGCGCCAGATGCCCCTGCGCCTGGCACTGGGTGCCCAGGCTGGGTTTGGCAGAGCCTGTCTGCTCCAGGACAGCCGGGGGCACTGCTCTGGCTTATCCTGCCCCGGGCCTGGGGTGGCCTTGACATTCCTCCTTCCCCTTCCAGCCTCCAGAGATGATTTGGAGCTTGCTGGCCCCAGCACGGCCAGACAGTCAGGACTGGAGCCTTCAGAGGTCTCCAGAGAACCCGAGACCATCAGCCCCAACACAGGCAGCCTGGTGTTGTCAGGGCTGTCTGCCAGTTCTCCAGCACTGGACACCATCAGCCCCAGCACCAGCAACCAGGCGCCATCCCTTGGATCTTCAGCACCAGAGACCAGCAACCTCCATACCAACCAACAGGCAACATCGGAGCAGTCTCTGGAATCTCCCTCACAGGAGACGAGCAGCTCCAGCCCTGACAGTCAGGTAACGTCGGGGTCATCCCACAGCAGCTTCCCAGACACTGAGGACAGCAGCTGCTCCAGCGGTCGGAGGCCTGACCGCCGGCGAAACCACTCCCGCCGGCAACGTCGGGCGCGCAGTCCACAGCTTCGGTCCAGAAGTCCCCACGACAGGACCCACGTGCCAGAACCAAGCCCTGGGAGGCGCAGGCCCAGGCTGACACAATCAGGGGAATCCCGCAGGCGAAACCGCTCCCGCCTGCAAAGGGAGACCCCAAATCCTTCTGGCCGGTCCAGAAGCCACCGTGACCGGAGCCATGTGAGAGCACCGAGTGCTGGGAGGTGCAGACGCAGCCAGGACACAGCGAGCACATCCCGCACACACAATCGCTTCCGCCAACAACGTCAGAGCCCAAATCCATCCGGCCGCTCCAGAAGTCGCCGTGACAGAACCTGTGTGAGAGCACCAAGTGCTGGGAGCCGCACCCCCAGCCAGGAAGCTTCGGGGACATCCCGCAGGCGAAACCGCTCCCGCCTGCAACGTCAGACCCCACATCCATCCGGCCGGTCCAGAAGTCCCCGTGACAGGAACTACGCGCCAGCACCAAGTGCTGGGAGGCGAAACCCAAGGGAGACAGCAGCCAGGACTTCCCAAAGGCAACAGCACTCCCGCCAGCAGCGTCAGACCTCAAATTCATCCAGAGGATCCAGAAGTCGCCGTGACAGGAGCCGCGTTAGAGCACCCAGTGCTGGGAGCCCCACTCACCGCTCTGACGGTGAGACAGGGACCCATCACTGAAATGTTTTATATCAGATGAAGAGAGGCCCCTGAAGTGAGGGAGCCAGGTGAGAACAAATTTCCCCTCCCACAGCCTGGCAGAGGGGCTGTCAGGGTGGGCAGCAGAGGTGCCATGCCCGGGGCCATTGTCTCTCTCCCCTCCAGTGTGCCTGCTGTGTGGACGACCAGAGGCTGACTCGGACATCTGGGTGCACGAGTTCTGCCTGGTGAGTTGCTTTGTATGCTCCCTACGTATTTCAACAGGCAGTCCCTGCCACTCCCTCCTTATCAGTCCATGTCATTTTTCATGCAGCTCTTTGCCAGGCGCCTTCCTGACCACCCAGTTCATCGAATAGGACTATGGTTTATTCCCCGAAGGGATATCCTAGATGTAGTCTCCCAGGCAGCACAGGAGGTGAGAGCAGGGAGATTTGTGCCAGGCGAGGTTTGCTGGAGCTTAGTACAGATCCCAAGCAAGAAAACCCCAGCCCTTCCAGCCAGCTCTGGGACAAGGAGGAGGCCTTGAGGCTGCTGCTGATGGGGCTGCTCTGCTCTTTCCAGATCTGCTGCATCTGTGGCCAGAGCGGGGCCACCATCGCCTGCTGTGAAACCGACTGTGACCTGAGCTTCCACCTGCCCTGTGCCAAGCAGGGAGGATGTGTCACCCAGTTCATTACACCATACAGGTACCTCCTGTCCCTGCTGGCCCCAAGCAGGGGAGGGCCCAGCACTTCTCTTCTCACTCACCCCTTTTCCCCCCAGGTCCTTCTGCCCCACACACAGACCAGAGCAGGCAGTGGAGGCGACTCCAGAGCCAGACACCAATTGCCTCATCTGCATGGAGCCTGTGGAGGACAGAAAGACCTTCAACACCATGGTGTGCCCAGCGTGCAAAACTGCCTGGTTCCACAGGGATTGTATTCAGGTAGGAGTGGTTCCCTCAGCCCTGGGGGGTCAGCAGGGTCTCAGCAGCACCAGGGCCTCACTCTCACTGCTCATGTTTCTCCTGCAGGGACAGGCTCTGCGCTCTGGAGTTTCATCCCTCCAAGTGCCCCCAAGTGCTGTGCTGTGGCAGGGTCTGCCCCAGCAGTCCTGGCCCTGCACTGTTCAGTGAGTCCTGGGTTCAGCTTCACACAGGAGCTGGAAATGGCACAGGGGGAAGGGCAGGGCCACCCTGCCTGATGCCAGGGCAGAGGCAGCTCATCAGGTTTCCTTTTTCCATCAGACCAGCATCACTGGAGGAGAATACTTCATTCGCTGAGCTGGGAGAGGCACAGGCACTGTGATGCCAGCAAGTGCCTTTTTCCAGGAGGCAGAGATGAGGCCGAGGAGAAGGGGTAAGCTGCCAAAGCTGCATCATGGGGCTTTGTAAGAGATGCATGCCTTGGCAAGGGCTCGAGGCAGAAGGTCCCAGTAGAAGAGCTCAGCCAGATAATCCCACACTTTGGACACTGCTATGAACATGTTTGCTTCCCCAGGCCCTGGGAACTGCTACTGTGCTCCTCCTGTGCTTCCGAGGGAACAACAGCTGCTGCTTCAGCCTGAGGGACAGAACAACCAGCTGGAAACATGACAGCTGTGCTGTTTTGGGCACAGGTAAGAGGCAATCTCCCTCACAGAAGAAAAGCAAGCCCAGCACTTAGAGCCAGCTGACATCAGAGTCCCTGCAGAGCCGCTCCTCAGAACCTGAGGACAGCAGCTGCTCCAGCAGTCTTGGGCTTGACCTCACACAGAACCGCTCCTGCCTGCAAAGTCAGACCCCAAACCCATCCATCTGGTCTAGAAGTCGCTGTGACAGGAGCCCTTTGAGAGCACCAAGTTCTGGAGGCTGCACCACAGTCAGGAAGCGTAGAGGACATCGTGCACGTGAAACTGGTTTTGCTAGCGACATATCAAATCTCTTTAATAAATTTTTAGGAGTAGCCAAAGAAACACCTGAGTGATTTTTAAAATGTTTTTGTGTATTTGTAAAATTATACAAGTGGCACTGTGGATGTCCTAGCGTTTAGTGGATTGCTTCATCCTAATGTTTCACCTGACACACTGGAGACTGTTGCAAAGAGCAAGGGTTAGTATCTTTGTTCAGGTTTCCCTTTCTTGCCCTTTGCCTTTTGGCACAGCTTTTCTTTCCTTGCAATTCTATGGTTCTATGGCGCTGCCATGGCGGGTTCCCCTCAGGGTGGCCCCAGCTGCCCGCGCTCGAGCCGTTGCCTGAATTCAGGCAGTGAGACAAAGACCCAGCTCCCACACCTTTTTGCTATTTACTAGGTCCCTCTGTGCCAGTCCTTGAGCCGGCCCAGGACTCACTGGACGGCCGCAGAGTCTTGTGGTGCCTCAGCCGATCCTCCCAGTGCCCAGGTCTCCTCAGCAAACGTGCTGAGGGTGCGCTCCGTCCCTTCCGCCAGCTCACTGGGCAAAGGAGACTGACCCCAGCAGTGAGCCCCACGCTCACAACCCTCTGAGCTCTGCCTCTCAGCTCTCAACCCACTCAGTGCCCACTCATCTAAGCCACACTTCCTGAGGGTGGTTCTGTGAGGGGGTTCTGTGAGGCAGGGTCAAAAGCCTTGCTGAAGTCACGGCAGACAACAGCCACTGCTCTCCCCTCATCTACCCAGCCAGTCACTCCAGCACAGAAGGCCAGAGACGGGTCAAGCAGGATTTTCCCTTCCTTTTATTCTCCAGGCTTCGAGATGACACGCAGCATGAGCTGTTCTGTCTCCTTTCTGGGGATGGAGGTGACACTGCTGGGCCTGTCAATTCCGGGGTCCTTCTTGATGCCCTTTTGGAAGACTGGAGTGATGTGGGCTTTGCTGCAGTCCTCAGGCACTTCTGCTGGGGAATCAGCGTCCCTGATGTGCTGGCAGTGTTCCCCGTGCCAGGGGCAGGAGCAGAGATTTGCCTTGGCCAGGGCCGGAGGCCTGGAGTGGCACTGCCTGAACAGCACTTTTTGTGCAACAGTGGCTGCCCAAGAGTCCTGGGTGGCTGCCCCAGGGCCTGGCGTTTGACCCTGCGCTTGCTGCAGCAGCCGCTGCCCCTGGTGTGTGGTTATGGAGGGCTGGGGACCCCCCTGGGAACCTCGGTTACCGAGGGGCCGCCTCACAGTGGGTGGCGGGGGCTGGGGCCATCCCTGCCCACATTTTGGGTGCACGATGCTGATGTCACAGTGGCCTCTGTGACCCGTGGGACCGAGGGCACAAGAGGGGTCTCTGGGCTCAGGCCCAGTGTCAGTGTTGCCTGACAACGAGCGGAGAAGGAAGAGGAGGGACAGTGCTGCCCAGGGAGAGCCTCACACTTTGGGGCTCTTGGCCTGGGCCGCAACCGCAGCCACCTCGCGCTTCTCAGCATCAGCGAAGGAGCATCCGGAGGAGACTGCAGTGTTCCTGGATTGGCCAAAAGGAGGAGAAGGCGGACAGAGACAGCACTCCGAGGCAGTAGGGGGGCCCTAGCCTAGCTAGGGCCCCCCTACTGCCCTTCTGTTGGAAACAACTGTTGCTTCTTTTGCAGAGCCAGTGCAGGAGCAGCTGGAGGAGACCAGGGTGTTCCAAGGACAGGGACTCTGTGCTGACAGTCACCATGTCAGACCAGGAGGAGGTTGCCCCCGAAGTGAGGGAGCCAGGTGAGAGCAAAGTGCCCCTCCAGTATCCTGGCAGAGGGGCTGTCGGGGCGGGCAGCAGAGGTGCCATGCCCGGGGCCATTGTCTCTCTCCCCTCCAGCGTGCCTGCTGTGTGGACAGTCAGACGCTGACCCGGACATCTGCGGAGAAAAACTCTACAGATATGGGCTCTGTGCCCATGTGTTCTGCCTAGTGAGTTTCTCTACAAGGTTCCCTCCAGCTTTCCAATGGGCACTTCCCACCACACACTCTCCTCATCAGTGCATCATCTTTCCTGCAGTTTTTTGCCAGCCTCCTTGATCAGCAAGACAATGAACGAGTAGGACTCCAGGGCTTTCTGCCAAGGGAAATCCTACATGCCGTCAAACGGGCAGCACAGAAGGTGAGAGCCTGACATGAGCATGGACTGTTTACTGCCAGGCAAGGTTTGCTGAAGCTGCTCTGCTTTTTCCAGAGCTGTTGTGTCTGTGGCCAGACTGGGGCCACTATTGCCTGCTGTGAAAGAGACTGTGACCTGAGCTTCCACCTGCCCTGTGCCAAGCAGGGAGGATGTGTCACGCAGTTCATTACACCATACAGGTACCTCCTGTCCCCTGCTCACCACCTTTAGGGAAGGGCCCAACACTTCTCATCCCACTCATGTCTTTTCCCCCCAGGTCCTTCTGCCCCACACACAGCCCCCAGCAGGCAGTGGAGGCGACTCCAGAGCCAGGCACCAATTGCCTCATCTGCATGGAGCCTGTAGAGGACAGAAAGACATTCAAAACCATGGTGTGCCCAGCGTGCAAAACCACCTGGTTCCACAGGGATTGTATCCAAGTAAGAATGGTTCCCTTAATACCACAGGGTCAGCAGGGACTCAGCAGCTCCAGGGCCTCCCTCTCACTGCTTGTGTTTCTCCTGCAGGGACAGGCTCTGCATGCTGGTATTTTATCCCTCCAGTGCCCCCTCTGCAGAAATAGTGAGACATTTCTCGTGGACATGTTTACCATGGGGATCCGAATCCCCTTCAGGTTGGTGTCCTTCTGCCTGGCTCACAACACAGGGGGTGCAAGTGCTGTGCTGTGGCAGGGTCTGCCCCAGCAGTCCTGGCCCTGCACTGTTCAGTGAGTCCTGGGTTCAGCTTCACACAGGAGCTGGAAATGGCACAGGGGGAAGGGACACCCTGCACCTGCCCGATGCTGGGGCAGAGGCAGCTCATCAGGTTTCCTTTTTCCATCAGAGAGCCATCATGGGAGGAGAATGACGCATTTGCCGAGCTAGTAGAAAGGCACAGGCACTGCGATGCCAGAGAGTGCCTTTTTCCAGGAGGCAGAGAGGAGGCCGAGGAGGAGGGGTAAGTTGCATCCCGGGGCTCTGCCAGGTTCGAACCAGAAGGACCCAATAGAAGAGCTCAGCCAGATAATCCCACGCCTTGGACACTTTGTCCTCAGCTCCATGAATCCGTTTGCTTCCTCAGGCCCTGGGAACTGCTCCTGTGCTCCTCCTGTGCTGCCGAGGGCACCCACAGACACTGCTCTGGCTTGAGGGACAGTACAGCCAGCTGGGAATGTGAGAACTGTGCTGCCTTGGGCACAGGTGAGAGGCAAAGCACCCTGGTGACCCTGGGCCTGGCAGCGGGTGCCCAGGCTGGGCTTGGCAGAGCCTGTCTGCTCCAGGAGGGCTGGGGGCATGGCCCTGGCCTATCCTGCCTAGGGCTTTGGGTGGCTTTAACCTGGCCTTGACCTTCCTGCTTCCCCTTACAGCCTCCCAGGTTGAGGCTGAGCTTGATGGCCCCAACCTTTCCAGACAGTCAGAATTGCAGCCTTCCCATGAACCTGAGAGTGTCAGCCCCAGCACCGGTAACCAGGTGCCATCGGGGATGTCTCCTGGCTGTCCAGCAAGAGAGAGCAGTAACCCCAGCACCAACCAAGAGGCAACATCAGAGCAGTCTCTTGAATCTCCCTCACCGGAGACGAGCAGCCCAAGCACTGACAGCCAGGTGACATCAGACTCATCCCACAGCAGCTCCTCAGAATCTGAGGGCAGCAGCTGCTCCAGCAGTCCTGGGTCTGACCTGACACAAAACTGCTCACGCCAGCAACGTCGCGCCCAAGATCCTCACGGCCGGCGCAGAACTCTTTGTGACAGGACCCATGTGCCAGCACCAAGCCCTGGGAGGCGCAGGCCCAGGCTGACACAATCAGGGACATCCCGCAGACGAAACCACTCCCATCAGCAATGTCAGACACCCATTCCACGTGGCCAGTCCAGAAGTCCCCACAACAGGAACTGCACACCAGCACCCAGTGCTGGGAGGCAAAACCCAAGGGAGACAGCAGCGAGGACATCCCAAAGACAAAACCACGCCCACCAGGATCGTCAGACCACAAATCCACAGAGCTGGTCCAGAAGACCCCACAGCAGGACCCGTGGGCTAGCACCAAGCCCTGGGAGGCGCAGTCCTTCCCGCAGGCAAAACCGCTCCCGCCTGCAAAGTCGGACTGCAAATCCATCTGGCCAGTCCAGAAGTCACCGTGACAGAAGCCACGTGAGAGCACCGAGTGCTGGGAGGCGCAGCCGGAATCAGGAAACACCAAGGGCATCCCGCACACAAAATCTCTCCCGTCAACAATATCAGACCCCAAATCCATCTGACCGATCAAGACGCCATCGTCACAGGAGCCGTGTGAGAGCACCAAGTGCTGAGAGGTGCAACAGTCGCCGGGCAGCATCGAGGACATCCCAAAGGAGAAAGCAGTCCCGCCAGCAACGTCGGCCCCCAAATTAATACAGTGTGATGGTTTAAAGGCAAACACACAGGACAAATTAACATAAGTCAAAGGAGATTTATATATATATTATGTATATATAATATACATAATATATATAGAAAATATATACAAATAGTAGAAATAAATAAATTAAAATGTAAATTTAAATAATATAAATAAACATATAAATATTTTATATTATATATAGATATAAAAATATCAAGTTGCATGTAGCAAGCTACATCCAGAACAAGTGGTGGATCAATCTAGCAGAAAAAATATCAATTATGTGCAGGTACGAGTGACTACAGTTGATTCTATGAGGCTCTGAAAACAGCTTACAGTCCTACACACCAGGTTCAAAGCCCTTTACTCAGTGCAGATGGTCAAACACTTCTCACAGATGAAGTTTCCAATTTGAATTGGTGGTCCCAACACTTTCAGACTCTCTTCAGTACCAGCTGTGTAGTTCAAGACTCAGCAGTGCAGTACATTTCACAATAACCAGTGAAAACTGAACTGAATACTGCTCCCACTATGGGAGAAACTCTTAAGGCCATACAGCAGGTGAAAACTGGCAAGGCAGCTGGGGTTGACGGAATTCCACCTGAAATCTGGAAGCACGGTGGCCAAGCACTCCATGCTGAGTTTCACGAGTTCATGGTGCACTGTTGAAAACAAGGCAAACTACCATCAGACCTTCGTGAGGCAGTCATCATCACCTTGTACAAGAAGAAAGGAGATAAATCAGACTGCTCAAATTACCGAAGTATTGATCTGCTCTCCATTGCTGGTAAAATCCTTGCAAGAATTCTTTTGAACAGATTAATACCTGCTATAGCAGAAGAACTTCTATCTGAAAGCCAGTGTGGTTTCAGAGCCAATAGGGGTACCACAGACATGGTATTTGCTCTCAGACAACTGCAAGAGAAGTGTAGGGAACAGATCAAAGGTCTCTATGTAACCTTTGTTGATCTCACCAAGGCTTTTGATACTGTGATTAGATAAGGTCTGTAGCAGATTTTGGAACATTTAGGATGTCCCCCCAAGTTCCTTAAAATGATCATTTTGCTTCATGAGGACCAGCATGGCCAAGTCAGATATGGCGATGCACTTTCTGAGCCCTTTCCAATAACCAGTGGTGGGAAGCAAGGCTGCGTTCTCGCACCAACTCTGTTCACAATGTTTTTCAGCATGATGCTCCAAAGGGCCATGGCAGACCTCGATGATGAAAACAGTATCTACATTCAATATTGTACCAATGGGAGCCAATTCAGCTGAAGGCAGCTGAAGGCTCACACCAAGATCTTAAATCATCTTCTCCGTGAGCTGCTTTTCACTGACGATTCCGCCCACACAGAAGCAGCTCTGCAGCGTTTAACATCCTGCTTTGCAGAGGCTGCTGAGCTTTTTGGGCTGGAAGTCAGCTTGAAGAAGACAGATGTTTTCTATCAGCCTGCACCTCAGGAAGTCTTCCATTATCCCCATATCACCACTGGCAAAACAGAGCTCAAATCAGTCCAGCAATTTAATTACCTGGGAAGCATCACCTCCTTGGACGGGAAGATTGATGAAGAAATAGACAGCAGGTTAGCCAAGGCGTACAGAGCCTTCGGTAAACTCCACCAAAGAGTTTGGCGAAACAAACACCTGAAGAAAAATACAAAGATCAGCGTTTACAGAGCCATTGTACTGTCTACTCTTTTATATGGGTCTGAATCATGGGTCATTTACCGGCACCACTTGCGTCTCTTAGAACGCTTCCATCAGCGCTGCCTCCGTACAATCCTAAACATCCACTGGACGGATTGTGTGACCAACACGTCTGTCCTTGAACAGGCAGCAGTCAGGAGCATTGAGGCCATGCTGCTGAGAACACAGCTGTGCTGGGCAGGGCACGTCTCTAGGATGAAGGACAAATAGGGAGGAGAAAAGACAAAGCAGAAAGAATCACGTCTTGTCGATACCACCTGGGGAGTCTTTCTGCTGCGCCTTCTGCAACCGGACTTGTCTATCTCGCATTGGCCCTTTCAGCCATCAGCGCCACTGCAGCAAGAGTGGGTAGAGCCCTTCTCAAATCTTTGTTCGCAAAGCCCAGCCATGAAAAAAAAATTGTAATTCAGAATTACAATTTAATAAAAATAATACAACAACTACAGTTATACATATAGACAATTGGTTTTAACCCACAAAAAACCAGATGTATAACCGGTCACCCTGGGGCGTGAACAGAATGATGTTTGTTAGGCCCCGTGCTGAGCCCCACATGGGACCCCTGAGTTCAAAAATAAAAGGAGAGGAAGAACCTGTTGGTGCGAGTGATGGTCGCAGTCCAGTCAAGAGTGGTGGTCACAGTCTGGTCGAGGTTCTGGTCCTCCTCTGGATCCCACCAGTGGTCCCAGAAGTCCCAAGACTCCCAGATTATATACACTCATGTTCAGGTAGGAATGCCAAGCACTTCCCCCATGGTGAGGAGTTCCACAGTGGGTGATTGTGAGTTGTGAGGGTGAGGACAGGAACATCCTCCTGTCTCACAGGCCTCCTAACACCCAGCTTACAGCCTGAGGGCTCAGGTGTGCTCTGGGCAGCTGCTGCAAATGGTCTATTGTTAATAGTTTCTGGGAAATGACACAGAGGGTTTAGAATACACAGTCTGGCTTACACCCACACAGTGAGGAACTGGTCCCAGCTGCTCTAACTAGGACATTATCCACCCCTTATTCTATACCATCTATGTCATGCCCAGATTAACACCCTTTAAAATTATATACATGTGTATTTACAGTGAAACACTACAGACCATTCTCACTCAAAATTAGGTCCCCTTGGGTTACACAATGTGTCTCCCCATCTTTTTGCATTACCCACCAAGCGCAACCAGGTCCTTGTGCAAAAACAGTCCCTCGGATGGGTTTGCCTTTGCTTGAGTTGGGACTAATCCAAACAGTCTTCCATGGCATACCTCTCACATGCACCACAGGGACTTCATCTCCACCTACAGCATGCAAGGGTTCTGATTGGGAGGGGCCAGCTTGATTGCTGGAGCCTCAGGTGTTGACCAACCAAGTGGCCTTCGCTAAATGCAGCTCCCAGTGTTTGAAAGTCCCCCACCCAGTGCCTTCAAGGTGATTTTCAGGAGTCCATCGCACCGCTCAACTTTCCCAGCAGCTGGTGCATGGTAGGGGATATGATACACCCACTCAGTGCTGTGCTCTCTGGCCCAGGTGTCTATGAGGCCACTCCTGAAATGAGTCCCATTGTCAGTTCTCTCTGGGCTGCCGTGTCACCACAGGACTTGCGTTTCAAGGCCCAGGATGGTATTCCTGGCAGTGTTGTGAGGCACAGGGTATGTCTCCAACCATCCAGTGGTGAATTCTACCATGGTCAGCGCTTGCCTTGACGGCTGCAGTGTAGAGCACGTTCTTCACGCCCTGTCCTGTCCTGAGTGGCCCAAGGGCTACTGCATGGGCAGTACGTATCCTGATGGCATCAAAGTATATTGTGCCCCGGTGTCAACTAAAGCCTTATATCTCTGTGGGTCTGATGTGCCAGGCCACCAAATCCACACTGTCCAATAGACCTGACTGTCCCTCTGCTCTACCTGGCTAGAGGCAGGGCACCCCTGTTTCTGGTCATGGTGCTCACTGCGCTCTTCTTGTAAGTATGACCTGGAGGTCCCTTCAAGACAATCAGACATATCATCATTCCCTTACTGCCTGGAGTCTTGCCCATGAGAGACCCGAGCAGCATTTATCCTGGAAGAGTCCCCTGTGGTACTTGTTCCTCTTTTCAATTCACATACCCGGGATGCTAAGGAAGAGGTAGGTTTTCCATCCCACTTCCTCATATCTTCTCCATGCTTATGGAGGTAAAACCATAGACTGCCATGTGGAGTGTATCCTCTCTCCTTCGCTGGGGGACGCCTGCTCCAGAGAGCATAGGCCCTTGTCTGTCTCCTGGTGAGATATGGAAGATCCCTTCCTTAATTTCCTCTCTTAGCTTCTGGTGGCCCTCTTCAATCTTCTCTTCCAGGCTTTGGACATGTTCGGCCAGTTTGGTTTCCGCAGATAAGACGTAGGCTCGTAATGGGGCAGTGACAGTGCCTTCATAAATCCTGAATTTACTAACCAGAGCACCACCTTGTCCTCTCGCTCCTTCCATTGCAATGTTGCTAAGTAGCGGGAATACATTTCTGGCCCAAGCCGTGCAAACTTTAACCACATCTGGGATGTGCACTGTACACCTTCTGGGCTTTTAGGGAATCTTCCATCCTCTGAAAAGATTATCTCCAGTATGGCTAATTCCCTTAAGCACCGGATACCTCGTTCCATCATGTTCCACTGTCTTTGTTGTACCTGGAGGCCCTCCTTACAAAGATATCTCTCCCTCACACTGGACAACAGTTGCCGCCAGAGGCTGAGAGTTTCCTGCCTCTTTCCAGTCCTCTGATCAGTGACTACATCTGGAGACAGGGATCCCAGTTGCCTTGCTTCACTCCCATCTGGAATTGTATCCTTAGCCACGGCATCCCAGATTCAGAGCAGCCAGGTCAGAATGGACTCATTCTCTGGAGCTCACATAGCTCACCCGTGGATAGGGACTGAGTGATTCTTTCTGGCTCTGTCTCCTCCACTGGACATAAGGATCCTGCCTCTTCATCACCATCCTCTGTACGAACTGATTTAGTCTTTGATTTCCTTCTCTGGACAGGGGTGACTGCTATTGGTTTCGGTTGTCCTTCTGGCTCCTCAATGGTTTGTGCGGACCTGGTGCTGGTTGGTTTATTTCTTTTTCCCTCTGATACAAAATGGCTCCCGACATCAGACCACATCAGACAACATCAGACCACAAATCCATCTGGCCGATCGAGGCGTCATTGTCAAAGGAGGTATGTCAGAGCACCAGGTGCTGAGAGGTGCAACAATGGCCAGGAAGCATCGAGGACATCCCAAAGGTGAAAACAGTCCCGCCAGCAATGTTGGATCCCAAATTAATACAGCCAATCGAGAAGTTGCTGTGACAGGAGCTGTGTGGCAGCCCAAAGTGCTGGGAGCTGCACCTCCAGGAGGGAAGAACTGAGGACATGCCACACGTGAAACTGGTTCTGACAGCAACAGATCAATTCCCTTTATCAAATTCCTTCAATAAATGTATTGGATCGCTTTTCAAAATATCCATCTGTGCCAATGCTTGAGCCGGCCCAGGACTCACTGGACGGCCACAGAGTCTTGTGGTGCCTCAGCCGATCCTCCCAGTGCCCAGGTCTCCTCAGCAAACGTGCTGAGGGTGCGCTCCGTCCCTTCCGCCAGCTCACTGGGCAAAGGAGACTGACCCCAGCAGTGAGCCCCACGCTCACAACCCTCTGAGCTCTGCCACTCAGCTCTCAACCCACTCAGTGCCCACTCATCTAAGCCACACTTCCTGAGGGTGGTTCTGTGAGGGTGTTCTGTGAGGCAGGGTCAAAAGCCTTGCTGAAGTCACGGCAGACAACAGCCACTGCTCTCCCCTCATCTACCCAGCCAGTCACTCCAGCACAGAAGGCCAGAGACGGGTCAAGCAGGATTTTCCCTTCCTTTTATTCTCCAGGCTTCGAGATGACACGCAGCATGAGCTGTTCTGTCTCCTTTCTGGGGATGGAGGTGACACTGATGGGCCTGTCAATTCCGGGGTCCTTCTTGATGCCCTTTTGGAAGACTGGAGTGATGTGGGCTTTGCTGCAGTCCTCAGGCACTTCTGCTGGGGAATCAGCGTCCCTGATGTGCTGGCAGTGTTCCCCGTGCCAGGGGCAGGAGCAGAGATTTGCCTTGGCCAGGGCCGGAGGCCTGGAGTGGCACTGCCTGAACAGCACTTTTTGTGCAACAGTGGCTGCCCAAGAGTCCTGGGTGGCTGCCCCAGGGCCTGGCGTTTGACCCTGCGCTTGCTGCAGCAGCCGCTGCCCCTGGTGTGTGGTTATGGAGGGCTGGGGACCCCCCTGGGAACCTCGGTTACCGAGGGGCCGCCTCACAGTGGGTGGCGGGGGCTGGGGCCATCCCTGCCCACATTTTGGGTGCACGATGCTGATGTCACAGTGGCCTCTGTGACCCGTGGGACCGAGGGCACAAAAGGGGTCTCTGGGCTCAGGCCCAGTGTCAGTGTTGCCTGACAACGAGCGGAGAAGGAAGAGGAGGGACAGTGCTGCCCAGGGAGAGCCTCACACTTTGGGGCTCTTGGCCTGGGCCGCAACCGCAGCCACCTCGCGCTTCTCAGCATCAGCGAAGGAGCATCCGGAGGAGACTGCAGTGTTCCTGGATTGGCCAAAAGGAGGAGAAGGCGGACAGAGACAGCACTCCGAGGCAGTAGGGGGGCCCTAGCCTAGGGGGGCCCTAGCCTAGCTAGGGCCTCCCTATTGCCTCTCTGTTGGAGCCACTTCTCGCTTCTTTTGCAGAGCCAGTGCAGGAGCAGCTGGAGGAGACCAGGGTGTTCCAAGGACAGGGACTTCGTACTGACAGTCACCATGTCAGACCAGGAGGAGGTTGCCCCCGAAGTGAGGGAGCCAGGTGAGAGCAAAGTGCTCCTCCCGCAGCCTGGCAGAGGGGCTGTCGGGGCGGGCAGCAGAGGTGCCATGCCCGGGGCCATTGTCTCTCTCCCCTCCAGCGTGCCTGCTGTGTGGACAACCAGAGGCTGACCCGGACATCTGTGGAGAAAAACTTGTGAAACATGGGCTCTGTGCCCATGTGTTCTGTCTGGTGAGTTGCTTTGTGGGCTCCCTCGATATCTTGACAGGCAGTCCCTGCCACTCTCTCCTCATCAGTGAGTGTCGTTTTGCCCACAGTTTTTTGCGACCCTCATTGATCAGCAAGACAATGAACGAGTAGGACTCCAGGGCTTTCTGCCAAGGGATATCCTACATGCTGTCAAACGGGCAGCACAGGAGGTGAGAGCCTGACCTGAGCAGGGAGATTTGTGCCAGGCGAGGTTTGCTGGAGCTTAGCCCAGACCCCAAGCAAGAAAGCCCAGCCCTTCCAGCCAGCTCTGGGACAAGGAGGAGGCCCTGAGGCTGCTGCTGATGGGGCTGCTCTGCTCTTTCCAGATCTGCTGCATCTGTGGCCAGAGCGGGGCCACCATCGCCTGCTGTGAAACCGACTGTGACCTGAGCTTCCACCTGCCCTGTGCCAAGCAGGGAGGATGTGTCACCCAGTTCATTACACCATACAGGTACCTCCTGTCCCTGCTGGCCCCAACCAGGGGAGGGCCCAGCACTTCTCTCCTCACTCCCCCCTTTTCCCCCCAGGTCCTTCTGCCCCACACACAGCCCCCAGCAGGAAGTGGAGGCGACTCCAGAGCCAGACACCAATTGCCTCATCTGCATGGAGCCTGTGGAGGACAGAAAGACCTTCAACACCATGGTGTGCCCAGCATGCAAAACCGCCTGGTTCCACAGGGATTGTATTCAAGTAGGAGTGGTTCCCTCACCCCCGAGGGGTCAGCAGGGTCTCAGCAGCACCAGGGCCTCACTCTCACTGCTCATGTTTCTCCTGCAGGGACAGGCTCTGCGCTCTGGAGTTTCATCCCTCCAGTGCCCCCTCTGCAGAAACAGACGGGACTTTCTCATAGACATGTTCACCACGGGGATCCGAATCCCCTTCAGGTTGGTGTCCTTCTGCCTGGCTCACAACACAGGGGGTGCAAGTGCTGTGCCGTGCCAGGGTTCAGCTTCATGCAGGAGCTGGAAATGGCACAGGGGGAAGGGCAGGGCCACCCTGCACCTGCAGCTCATTAGGTTTCCTTTTTCCATCAGACCACCATCATGGGAGGAGAATGACGCATTTG
This sequence comes from Pyrocephalus nanus, assembly GCA_038380795.1. Classification (NCBI taxonomy): domain Eukaryota; kingdom Metazoa; phylum Chordata; class Aves; order Passeriformes; family Tyrannidae; genus Pyrocephalus; species Pyrocephalus nanus. The sequence goes on along the minus strand of CM076271.1, from coordinate 3,965,409 downwards.
CCGAGCTAGGAGAGAGGCACAGGCACTGTGATGCCAGAGAGTGCCTTTTTCCAGGAGGCAGAGAGGAGGCCGAGGAGGAGGGGTAAGTTGCCAAAGCTGCATCCTGGGGCTCTGCAGGGCTTGGACACTTTGTCCTCAGCTCCATGAGCCTGTTTGCTTCCCTAGGCCCTGGGAACTGCTCCTGTGCTCCTCCTGTGCAGCCGAGGGCACCCACAGACACTGCTCTGGCCTGACGGACAGCACAACCAGCTGGGAATGTGACAACTGTGCTCGCCAGGATGTTCGCAGACACTGCTGTGGCAGGACGGTCTGCACAAACAGCTGTGATTGTGACACCTGTGCTGAGCTGTTCACATGTAAGAAGCAAAGCACCCGAATGCCACTGGGTCCGGTTCCCCTGGGCCTGGCAATGGGAGCTCAGGGTGGTCTTGGCAGAGCCTGTCAGCTCCAGGAGGGCTGCAGGCACTGCTCTGGCCTATCCTGCCCTGGGTCTGGGGCGGTCTTGACCTTGCTGCTTCCCCTTACAGCCTCCAGTGAAGACCCCTTGCTTGCTGAACTCATGAAGGAGTCTCCTGGTGTGTCCACAGAAGATGAGAGCGTCATGCCCAGCACCAGCCAACAGGCAGCATCAGAGCAGTCTCGGGAATCTCTCTCCCAGGAGACGAGCAGACCCAGGCCTTACAGTCAGGCCACATCGAGGCCATCCCACAGCAACATCCCAGACACTGAGGACAGCAGCTGCTCTCGCAGTCGCAGGCCTGACCGCCGGCGAAAACACTCCCGCCGGCAACGTCGGCCCCAAAATCCGCACCTTCGGTCCAGAAGTTCCCATGACAGGACCGATGTGCCAGAATCAAGTGCTGCGAGCTGCAGGTCCAGCCAGAGACAATCAGGGACATCGCGCAGGCGAAACCGCTCCCGCCGGCCAAGTCGTCCCGTAAATCCACACCTTCGGTCTCCGAGTCCTCAGGAAAGGATCTGTTTACCGCCACCACCAAGTCCTCGGAGGCGCAGCCGCAGCGAGGAGGCCTCAGAGACATCCCACAGCCGAAACCGCTCTCGCCAGCAAGGTCGGCCCCAAAATCCACACCTTCGGTCCAGAAGTCGACGTCACAGGAGCCGTGCGAGAGCACCAACTGCTGAGAGCTGCACCTCCACCCAGGAAGCATCAGGGACATCCCCCAGGCGAAACAGCTCCCGCCAGCAACGACGCCCGCAAAATCCACAGCTTCGGCCCAGAAGTCGCCGTGACAGCAGCCATGTCCCAGCACCAAGTGCTGGGAGCCGCACCCCCAGCCAGGAAGCTTCGGGGACATCCCGCCGGCGAAACCGCTCCCGCCGGCAAAGTCGGACCTCAAATCCATCCGTCCGGTCCAGAAGTCCCCGTGACAGGAACTGCACTCCAGCACCAAGTGCTGGGAGGAGAAACTCGAGAGAGACAGCAGCCAGGACTTCCCAAAGACAACAGCACTCCCGCCAGCAGCGTCGGACCTCAAATTCATCCAGAGGATCCAGAAGTCGCCGTGACAGGAGCCCCGTTAGAGCACCCAGTGCTGGGAGCCCCACTCACCGCTCCGACGGTGAGACAGGGACCCATCACTGACATGTTCTACATCAGACAGGGAGCAGGAGGCCCCTGAAGTGAGGGAGCCAGGTGAGAGCAAATTTCCCCTCCCGCAGCCTGGCAGAGGGGCTCTTGGTGCAGGCAGCGTCGAGCCGGGAGTGGAGGCAGGAGCTGTCCAGCCATCCTGGGGTTGGGGCCCTCTTTTCCAAAGCCGTTGGCTGCCCCTCAGCCAGGTGCCAGGCAGGGGGTATCAGAGTTGGGCTTGGCTGAGCCTGTCTGCCTCAGGAGAGCTGGAGGCCCTGCTCTTGTCTATCCTGCCCATGGCCTAGGGTAGCCTTGACATTTCTGCTTCCCCTTCCAGCCTCCAGAGATGTTTGGAATTTGCTGGCCCCAGCACGGCCAGACAGTCAGGACTGGAGCCTTCAGAGGTCTCCAGGGAGAGACCATCAGCCCCAACATAGGCAGCCTGGTGTCGTCAGGGCTGTCTGCCAGTTCTCCAGCACTGGACACCATCAGCCCCAGCACCAGCAACCAGGTGCCATCCCTTGGATCTTCAGCACCAGAGACCAGCAACCTCCATACCAACCAACAGGCAACATCGGAGCAGTCTCTGGAATCTCCCTCACAGGAGACGAGCAGCTCCAGCCCTGACAGTCAGGTAACGTCGGGGTCATCCCACAGCAGCTTCCCAGACACTGAGGACAGCAGCTGCTCCAGCGGTCGGAGGCCTGACCGCCGGCGAAACCACTCCCGCCGGCAACGTCGGGCGCGCAGTCCACAGCTTCGGTCCAGAAGTCCCCACGACAGGACCCACGTGCCAGAACCAAGCCCTGGGAGGCGCAGGCCCAGGCTGAGACAATGCGAGACAATTCCACTCCTGTCTGCAAAGTCGGACCTCAAATCCATCCGGCCGGTCCAGAAGTCCCCTACGTCAGACAGGGAGGAGGAGGCCCCCGAAGTGAGGGAGCCAGGTGAGAGCAAATTTCCCCTCCCGCAGCCTGGCAGAGGGGCTGTCAGGGTGGGCAGCAGAGGTGCCATGCCCGGGGCCATTGTCTCTCTCCCCTCCAGCGTGCCTGCTGTGTCAGCGATCAGAGGCTGACCCGGACATCTGCGGAGAAAAACTCCAGAAAAGTTGGCTCTGTGCCCACGTGTTCTGTTTGGTGAGTTGTTTCATGTGCTCCCTCAGTTTTTTTGACAGGTAGTCCCTGCCACTCTCTCCTCATCAGTGCATGTCATTTTCCCTGCAGTTCTTTGCCATCCACTTTTCTCACCACCCCACTGAACGAGGAGGATTCTGGTGTATACCCCGAAGGGATATCCTAGATGTAGCGTGCCAGGCAGCACAGAAGGTGAGAGCCTGACACGAGCAGGAAGAGTTCACTGCCAGGCGAGGTTTGCTGGAGCTTAGCCCAGACCCCAAGCAAGAAAACCCCAGCCCCAGCAGTCGTAGCCCCGCACTGTTCCCTGAGTCCCACGTTCAGCTTCACACAGGAGCTGGAAATGGCACAGGGGGAAGAGCAGGGACACCCTGCCTGCACCTGCCCGATGCTGGGGCAGAGGCAGCTCATCAGGTTTCCTTTTTCCATCAGACCACCATCATGGGAGGGCATCAATGCATTCGCTGAGCTGGGAGTGGCACAGGCACTGTGATGCCAGCAAGTGCCTTTTTCCAGGAGGCAGAGAGAAGGCCGAGGAGGAGGGGTAAGTTGCCAAAGCTGCATCCCGGGGCTCTGCAGGGCTCAAGGCTGGAGGACCCAGGAGAAGAGCTCGGTCGGATAATCCCACGCTTTGGACACTTTGTCCTCAGCTCCATGAATCCGTTTGCTTCCTCAGGCCCTGGGAACTGCTCCTGTGCTCCTCCTGTGCTGCCGAGGGCACCCACAGACACTGCTCTGGCTTGAGGGACAGTACAGCCAGCTGGGAATGTGAGAACTGTGCTGCCTTGGGCACAGGTGAGAGGCAAAGCACCCTGGTGACCCTGGGCCTGGCAGCGGGTGCCCAGGCTGGGCTTGGCAGAGCCTGTCTGCTCCAGGAGGGCCGGGGGCACGGCCCTGGCCTATCCTGCCTAGGGCTTTGGGTGGCTTTAACCTGGCCTTGACCTTCCTGCTTCCCCTTACAGGCTCCCAGGTTGAGCCCAAGCTTGAAAGCCCCAACCGCTCCAGGCAGTTGGGATTGCAGCCTTCCCATGAACCTGAGACTGTCAGCCCCAGCACTGGTAACCAGGTGCCATCGGGGATGTCTCCCAGTTCTCCAGCGCTGGACACTGTCAGACCCAGCACCACTCAGCCAATCGAGAAGTTGCCGTGACAGGAGCTGTGTGGCAGCCCCAAGAGCTGGGAGCTGCACCCCCAGACAGGAAGCATCGAGGACATGACACATGTGAAACTGGCTCTGACAAAAACCTATCAAATCCCTTTATCAAATCCCTTCAATAAATGTATTGGACTGCTTTTTAAAATGTTTTTGTGTATTTGCAAAGTTATGCAAGTGGCACATTCGATGTCCTAGCGTTTAGTGGATTGTTTCATCCTAATGTTTCACCTGACACACTGGAGACTGTTGCAAAGAGCAAGGGTTAGTATCTTTGTTCAGGTTTCCCTTTCTTGCCCTTTGCCTTTTGGCACAGCTTTTCTTTCCTTGCAATTCTATGGTTCCCCCTTGGTGTTGCAAGTGAGATGTTTGGAACGTTTTGCAATGCAGCTCTGCCACCGCCTGGGTGTACTGAAGCCAGGGAAGCAGTGCCGGTGTGTTGGCAGCCCCGTCGTGTCCCTGCTGTCGGCGGCGCCGGGGCAGGAGCGCCCTGGCGGTGCCATGGCGGGTTCCCCTCAGGTGTGGGCAGCCCCAGCCCGGCTGTGCGGGGCGGCCCCGGCGCTGCCATGGCGGGTTCCCCTCAGGTGTGGGCAGCCCCAGCCCGGCTGTGCGGGGCGGCCCCGGCGCTGCCATGGCGGGTTCCCCTCAGGGCGGCCCCAGCTGCCCGCCCACGGCGTTGTTGCCGCATCCCGGGCAGGACGAGGTGAAACCCGGGTGGGAAGAGTGAATGCGGTCTTTTATATCGCCCCATTTGTTCTTGCCTTGTGGTGTATTTTTATCTTTCAACAGGGCTGTCTTGATTGAGCTTTCGTTTTCTCTCTTAATGCTCTGCATTCACGGCTGCCAGTCCTACACGGCTTGACCCTGCTCGCTGCATTCTGTGGGTAAGGCAGAGCGCCTGCCTTTCGAGCAAACTGTGCAGTTATGAGCTCTGCATGCACACAGGATAAAGAACTAAGTTGTTTGCACTGACAGCTGTGTTTTTCTGCAGCTCAGTTGGCATATATCAGCTGTCTGACACTGCACGTATAGACCCTGAGGATCTCCCCACTGCCAGCCCTGCTGTGTGTCCCAGCTCTGCCACACTGCCACCGTGCTGCGTGTCCCACTGTTACTAAGTTGTGTGTTAACGCTGGCAATGTGTCGTGTGTCACGCTGTCACTGTGCTGTGTTTAACACTGGCACTGTGCAGTGTGTGTTTCCAGACCTTGGAGTGTAAGGGGGGGAGAGGCAGGTGTGAAATACGGTGAGAAAAGAAGGATTAAATAAGAGAGACCAGTTGCTTCCAGATGGAAAACTCAGCTCTCTGTTATGTAAGGCTGTTTTCTTCTCCACCCCCACCCAATGTCACTCTGCCGTGTGCACGCTCTCCTTCTCTTCCCCAGACAGCTGGGTGCATGAAGAACCTTTGAAAAAAATAAAGATTTGAGCAGCACAGCATTTTAGGAACATCTGTGGAAGCCATCACCAGCCATCCCTTTGCTGAAGTCAGGTGCTGTTTTTAACCAGCATTTCATTACAGCAGGTTTGTTGACATCCATTTTGTATAATCCAAAAATAGCTTGTTCATCTTGGGAGTGAGGACATCCTCCCTAGAGGTCTGGGGATCCTGAGGCTATGTCTTTGCTATGTTCAGAAGGCAAATCTCCAGTCAGCCTTAATCCAGCTGGACTGAGTACCACAGTACCCAAACAGAAACTCAGTTTGTTGAGGGTTCACCAACTGAACAAGTGTCCAGGCTTCCCAAGAGGCTTCTAAAACTTGAAACAGTCAAATCTGGCCCTAGCCTGGCTGCTACAGTCACTTAGTCTGCCTTAGCACAGGAATGTAACTTTGTAATGTGACTTATGAGTGAGAACATCATTCAAACCATCAGGACACTAACACTTGAGGGTTTGGCCATGCTACTGGGTTACTTAAATTCTTGTGTATTCAGCACAGTCGATGAATGTAGTTACTGATGAACAGCACATAGTTGTATTTCCCTGGAAACAGAAAGGTAAAATGCTTTAGCTGTGGGTTAATACAGAGCAGCTCTTAAGTAGCTGTGCTTTAATGGTAGTGATGTCCTGTGCCCAGGCTCTGGATATGTATGTTATTTTTGAGAGGATAAACACATCCTGCTGCTTCTGACAACGTTATTACATTTGGAAGAACAGATGCTAGTCAGAAGAGATGGTGCTGAGCATGTGCATGTTGTTACCCTGTGTCCAACACAAGGTAATGTGGTAAATCTTAACCACAAAAGTGGTTTAATGTAACTCATTCTATGTGGCACCAACAGTTTCCATGATTCAGATGGGAAGTGGGTATTCCATATAACTTGCAAACTTGTTTTCATCCAAGTTGAAACACTTGAGTGGAGCAGTGCCTTAAAAAAAAGTATAAACCTTGCTCATACTTGTTGTGATGGTGGTGAAGAGCCTGCTGTCTGCAAAAGCTCTCAGTGCTACAGACTGCACTAGGAAAGAAGGCTGCAGCTGTCATAAAGACATTATGTTTTCACATTTTACCTAAGTTATTGCTGAGCAAAAAGGAAGCATCATTATTATTCAATTTGCTGACACATTAACATGCTTGTATTTGAAATAAGTTATTTTTGGCCTCTCCAGTTCCATGTTTAGAACTGTATTCTATCTCCAGAAGCGCACGAATTTCTTGGGTCATCAGAGAGTTTGCTGCAATCGCCTGTCTGTGCTGCCAAGGCCACTGAAGTTAGCAGGGAAGCAATGGAGTGGTGTGCCAGCATTCCTGCCTCCCACTGTCCCGTGGGCGTGGTGAGGAAGAGGAAGGGTTGGCAGGAGCTGCCTCAGTCATTTGCTCTCAGTGTTAGTCACCACGTTCTCATTTGGGTTTCCTTTTTTTTCATTGATGAGGTTCAAACAACGCTTCGTGTACAAACACAACTTCCAAGGAAACCAAATTCGGTTGGATGGGTTACATTAGGCAGAACTACAGAATTCACTTTACCGGTAACATGTTTGTACATGCAATTATTTATTTTATACATCTGATGTGTATTGTTGCAACCCCCAAAAATGCATGTCTTCACATTTCCCTGAGGAACTGACTCCTGTGATGAAGGGCTTGGGACTTCTTGGCCAATTACCTTCTGTAATTGCAGAAGGAATTTCCCATTCACCACAAATGAATCAGGTTTTAGTGGTGGCTGTTTAAGTCCCACTTTCTGTTGAACATTTTCACAATAACACTGGTTTTGAAGATTACACCTGAAGTTGTAACAACTGTTTTACTGATGGACCTGAAATAATGAGACATCCTTATTGACTTAGTCTTTTTAATTATACATAGGGGATTTTCTCAGTAGCTTGGCCTGTTACTTGGGATCATTCACTTTAATATCACTTTTTATGATCAAAGGGTATTACTGAATCCCATGGGCCTCTCAGGGCTTGCTCCAAGTGTATCAGTTCTCAGGACATTAAAGTTGTTAATTTTATTATTTTATTCTGGGGTTTGCCCCAAAGTCAACACTGCTTTGCACCAGCATAGAGGCTGAAGAGGTGGGATGTTAGCTTTTCCATTTCATATCTTAAAACATATCATAAAACATATCTGATATTTTTGCATCACTTCTCCCTGGGCTAGGGCACACCCTGGATATCCGATGAAAAGAGATACTGCTGGGACAGGGGAGACTTTTAGACCCCCCCCAGGTACAGTTTTGTCAGTGCTGATTTTAATATGCAGGTCACAAAAGGAAAACATTTTTTCCCTTATTAAAAAAAAACAAAACAAACCCCTGTAATGGTATTTCAGTCCTAAACACAAGGCTAGGTTTGTTTGTTTTTTTTAGGAGGGGGTTTAATTTACTCTCTGCTTCCACTTTAGTACTTCATCTTTGTCTCCCAGCTCTCCTTCTTACAATGACCACGCAGTTTAAAAGGATTTTTATCGGGCAATACCCCCAGCAGGAATTTGAACCGTGCTCTCTTGCTTTGGAAACGACAACTATTATAACAGAAGTTTGCGAGGCTTAGCATGAAATGTTTGTAGACTACAATTTTCTGCCTGCACACGCACGGGGAGTTGCAGGTTCTCCAGCAAGCTTGTTACTGCTCTTCTGAGCTTGAGGCGGCGATGGCCACTGGGGGATCCTATTTTGGGACAGTTTTCCGTGCTGTGAGTTGGCCTGTTGTGACAGGGCTTACTCGGTGTGGCAGGAGCAGGCAGAGTTTGTGTAGCAACAGCTCCCCCGGCCAATCGCAGAGAGGTTCAGTGCGGTGGAAGCATTTGTGGCACTTCCTCTGCTTTTATTTTTAATGCGCTCTTTCCTCACCCCCCCCCCCCCCCGCTCCCCCCTCCTCCCCTGCAGGCACAAGGTGATGTCCTGAAGCTTTTCGTTTGTGCAGCAGAACTTGGTTAAATCAAACCTCCCTCTGTTCAGCGGTTTAGTTGTGACCTATATCCGCCGGGAAATGGTTCTGCCTTCTGTTTGCCTTTCTGCGAACGGCTCTGCAGCGCCAGCTCTGCAGTGCAGCGGGGCAAAATGCCTGAGTTTCTCTGCAGGCAGTTTTCAAGAAGACTTAGGAGACACTGGGCGAATTTTCCTAGCATTAAGTGGGGTTTGTCAGCATCCGTTTTTGATAAACAGGGCTGGAGGGAGACGGGAGAGCTGCCGTGTGGAGCACAGAGTCACCCGTGCCGTGGCTGTGGAATCATAAGTGCTGGCATTCCTGAGGATTCTGGGGCTGGACAAATCATACTGCCGAGTAGCCTGGCATTGTAAGGAACAGGGAAAGGTGAAGAATGAATACAAGTCAGAAAAGCTGAGAAACTCAACCCTGGTCCCATCCTCCAGGTATCTGAAACAGCTGGAAGCGCTGGGTAATGGAATTACAGAAGGGATCTCTGAATCCCCTGTCTATTACTCTGTGTTTTGGAACGGAGGAAAAGCAGTCTTTTGTTTAAATTCTAATCTCCTTTGCTAGGCAAGTTGCTAATTGTTCACTCCTCCTCCCATCTCCAGCCCAATTATCAGGCTTGTATGACAGTGTGGTGGCAGGCAGAGCTCTGCTAACGGAGCCCCACGAGCAGCACCAGCAGCCGAGCTGCAGGGAAGGCACACACGGTGTCTCTTTCCAGACAGGTTCCCAAACACAGAGGCCCTTTGTGCTGCTGGGTAACTTGACCTGCTGTTTCTAACAAGTCCCTGTATTTAGCTTTATGGCATTTCATATCCTACAGTCCCGTTTGCATTTGTGTTTCTAATGCTCTCACCCAGAGCCCGGTTGCTCATCTGCCAGGCTTGGAGGCAGGTGAGGACACTGAATTGTGGTCACCCAACACAACACGGTACCTTTGGGGAACGAGCAGTCCCCTTTCCAAAGAATAACCTCACTGAGAGATCATGGGTGGTGTTTCCAGTGCTTATCTGAAGAAAAGTAAAAGCTTTACTTTGTTTACACAGAATCACAGATTAAATCACATTTTAACTATCAGTAATAAATTTGTCCCTTGGTAACTTTTTTTTTTTTTTTTTTTTTTTCTTAAGAAAGTGGAGTATCAGTTGAAAGTTAGTCCATAGCTCTTTTGATTTTGTAAAAACAAATGTGCAAATATTGAACTTATCTTTCACTTTCACGAGTAGGGTATTTGTGGGCGTTTTATTCGCCTGAATGTCCGTGCACATCCTTTTTTGTGCGGCTGTGGTGTTTGTGTTGCAGTTCCAGTAAGGCAAATGAGGAAATGGGCTGGATGCTGAGCACTCACTGAACGGCACTTTTAACGAGTGCTCTGGTTCGCCTCCTGTGGGAGGGCACAGAATAGTCCATTTTAAAGGAAGTCATCAAGTGGGGAGCTGCAGCCCCACGTGTCCTGTGCAAGCTGCACGGGGTACAAGGCCACAGAACAGGGCTGGAAAGGAAGCTGTTACAGATGATGCAGGTGCTATAAACCTGTCAGCAGCCTGTTTATTAAAAGTGACATTGATGTGAAATAGTCACCATTTTTTTTTTTTTTTTTCACTAACATACAGGGAAACTAGCCTCTAAAAGCAGCTTTTTAGCCTAGCATCAATTTGGAATGCTGTAATATTTCAGTAGCCTTTAATTACAGTTCTTCTTTTGAGTAGATGTTGTAGGTGCTCAGGTCTGCTGTGCTAACTGTGCACATTTCATTGACTTCCATATGTGTTACTCAGACATGTGCATGCCTGAGGACATTTGGTATTTTAGGAAGTGCAGTAGGTAGTTGGATGTTGGTAGTTGGATGTTCAGAAAAAAAACACTGACCAATTAGCCATTCCTTCTATCTGTTTGTTCTTGTTGAGAGTAGAATTTCTGTCAGGAACCTTACCCCTTCAGTGTAATTTGGGGCTGGGGGGAGAAATATAACCTTGACTCTGTGGCTTTCAGGATTGAAAGCAATTAATTAACTGTTATGTAAACAACCAAACCAAAATTCTGAAAATTAAGGTGATGTTTTGCAGACAGACCATAGTCCATCAGAGGGGTGGAGCTGGTGCTTTCCCTGCCTCATTTCTACTTTCTCTTGTGAGGAGATTCTAGACAGCTCCACAGTAAAAGCAAAATGCTATTTAATCCAGACCTGCTTGCTGTTGTGACTAATCCTGTCCTTTGCCTGTGGTCTCCCAAGCTCTGGAAGCTGGTGGAGTAAATCTGGGGCCAATTCTTTCCAACAGAAAAGATCAGAAGGTCAGATATCTCCCCTGCATCCTACTCTGGGCTGTCAGTGTGAGGCAGTTCCAGCTGGTAACAGCAGTGTCTGGGATGTGTTGGAAAAGTGACATGGATTGAGGAGCTCTTACAGGCATCATGGGGGTACAGATCAATAATCAGTGGTACCAGACAACAGCAGAAGAGAGTGGGGACTGGTAAATCAAACCATTCTGCAACATCTTTGATACAAGCTTTGGTAGATCAAGCTTTTAACCCATTTGTTCCTGTAAACCTCTTTCTTTCTCTTGCATTCTCTATAGTTCAGCAGAATCTGTTTAATTTTTAATTATTTAATTTCTTCCCCTGATATGTAGTTGAATCACTGTAATGAATTCTCACGGTTCAGTTGTTTACTTCTATTAAAGGAAGTGAATTCTACCACTGCAGAGCCAAGATAAACGTTGACAAGTTGCAGCAATTGGGTCAGCAGAAGTTTGTTAACCATCTGAAAACGTCCTAACTGTGTTTCAGCATCAGCCTTAGATGCAATATGTGTTCCTACTCGATGCCATTTTGTTGTCAGATAAAAATTAGGATATAACCTCAGCTATGGTCAAGATTTTATGTCTTTGTATAGTTCCATAAGTGTATCCTGTGGGAGGTTCATTAAGCCACATTTTAATTATCCTAATTAAGAATTATTTTGCCTTCCATGAGGATATCTTACCTTTCCCTTCAATAGTGACAAACCTAAGTAACAAGAAATTACTAATCAGACCTTAATGCAATGGGGCTTACAAGCTTTCACAGCTCAAAGGAGACTTCCTGGCTTTCAGGTTTGGCTTGTTTTGCTCTGTGTGGGGCTTTATTGTTTATTTCCCTTGAAATGAAAAGAAAATGTTAGTATTCTTACTTCAGCTGGAGATCTTCCTGTGATCATGAATTCAAAACCTGGCTCTTTAGAGAGAACATCACAGCCTGAATCACCAGTATTTTTTCCTGCTCCAAGTAAAAGCAGATTTTGATTGTATTCAGTGATAAGACAATTAGCAGGGTTTAATCATGTCAAGTGCTTGCCACTAGAATTTCCCTATAACCAAAACAAACCCAAACAACTAGACCCCCAAACCATAAGAGGCCTAATGATGGGTTATTTCTGGGTGTTTGCTGGGAACACTCACTCCCCACTGCAAACTGCAGAACACTTCAGCAAACCAGAGCCCCGATTTACAGGCTTAGATGTCCCAAAGTTTACCTTTGTGTGGGCTGTGCCCTCGGGCCGGTGCCCACACATCACACAGGACCTGAAAATCTTACACCAACCTCTGCAATCTTCTCCCAGCCGGATTCTCCCCAGGGGGGGATTTTTACCGCTCCTGATTGCAGTACCTGTTTTACAGCAGTTTTCACAAATATGCTCACTCCTACCAGACATCCCATGGGCAAGATCTTTTTTTAGTTCCCCTGCATCTAGCAGAGGGCTCTTAGCTTGGATTTCCACCTGGCACTTTGAGAAATGGGATGTAAAACATCAGAGCTTTTTAAATTTCTTATCTTGGCCCTCATCCGTGCTGTTAACACGAGTAAGGAAGTGCAGTCACAAGCCACTGATTTGAACATCTTCCTCACAGGCCTCTCAGATGAAGTTGTTTTCTCTATGAAACTCGAGTCAAAGACGTTCATGTGCAGTCTTTTCTAGCCCAGCTTTAGGAGAAGCTTAAATAGGAAGAAAAAAAAAAAATAGCTACAGCCCTTCCCAGAGAGATGATCTAAGGGAAAGCAAAGCTGAGCTTGACGTGCTGTAGTTCCTTGAAGATAGCTGGGGGGTTTGATTTTTTTTGGTTTTTTTTTTTTTTTTTCTAGGTTAAAAGCATGTTTTCTGCCTCACATCCACGTAGATTCTGATCTCCTGGATACCTTCTGCACACACTCCTCTTATCGTTTGTGGGATTTTTGCATAAACAAATTGACAAATTAGGATCCATTTATGTCTCAGTGCAGGTAATTGTGGATGCTTGGGTGCTGCCATGTTCTGCACTTTAACTGGGAATACACCACATTCTAAGCATGCATGATATGTGTTTTGTACTGTCAAGAAGAGGAGAGAGAGCAAAGCATAAGAAACAAGATTATGAGGTCCAGTCACTATTCTAAATTCTGAGTGAATAAAAAATTGTGGGGCTGACTTGTCAATTAACTTTTTTGTTGTTGTTATCAGGTTACAGCTGTTGGATTTAGTGAGGAAAAAAGTGTTGTCACATGGAATAGCTTCATTTATCTTTTACAAGGACGGTTTTCATGCCATGAAGGTAACAGTAGCTTGTGAAATGAGAGCTGACTTTCAGATTACTCAACCTGTTGGCACCTACCAAATGTGTCAGCATTTTACCAAATAAAATCAGAAAATAACTTGAGACAAAAGCCTTCATAGTTTCTGTATGCTAACAAATGCAGGTCTGCTTACATAATCTTATTTGAGCTCTTGGGGGACAGAGCACTTAAAAGAAAAGTTTCTTCTATATTTGGAGTAGTGCTTTAATCCTAATTTTAAAGACAATAATATTGTAGAGGAGATGTAATAAAAATAGCTCGTCATGAAACAACATCTAAAGCTCCTCAACGAGTTAGAACTGTAATTTAACAACAATGTATACATGATCATTTCCAGCCTCCCAGCCTGGGAAAGATGAACTGTATGACGTGCTGTGTACAGCACGAGTGGAGAGAGCAGCTCCTCTCCCTGACAGGCTGGATTTGCCCCTTCTGAATTTGTGCTAGGAGGGATCTTCTGCTTGAGCCCAGTCCCTTACAGTCGGTAAAATGACTCATTCTTGCAAACTCCAGCGTTGGTTTGATAGGCTGCCTTAAAGGTCTATTTTATTTTCTCCTTCTAGTCGATAATTAACTACAAGTGCCGCGCAGAGCTTTGAAGGAGTCGGCTTCGTTATCTGATTTCTGAGCCGGTGATCGCTGTTTGCTCACGTCCTGCTCAGCTTCTCAGCTGTGGTGAATCCATTAAAGGAGCCTTTCAAGCACGTCATGCTCGTCTGGGAGCTTTGGCATCCTGGGATAACAACCAACTGATGCTGGCAGGTAGCTCTTTCTGTATCTTGCAGTTGAATTGACAGATACTTGGGTTGTTTGGGGTTTGTGTGTTTTTGTTGTGGTGGGGTTTTTTTTGTGTTTGTTTTCTTTTTTTGTTTAATTTTAGATTTTGTAGTTTCATAATTTCGAGCATAACGACATTTTAATTTTCTAGACATAAAAACAACCTTTTTGTTGTGATGCATTCAAAATGCAGGATCTTTGCCTTTGGTCTTGGGAGAGAAGCGAAGATAAACCGGCAAAGTTTAGTGGCTTTAAAAAGGTTTTTCTTATTTTTCTTGGAAAGCAATTTGACTTCTTTCACCCTCCCTCCTCCTCCGAACTTCCTGCTCTTCATAAATAACCTCCCAACGTATAATTGTTGTTGTCCTTACGTCATTTCAAAATCTCTCCGTATCTAACACGGGCAGGAGCCTGGAGTTCTTTTGTTCTGACCTAAGATTAAAAGTCTTGATACATGACAGTGGGAAATAAATTAAACAATTGTTACCGGGCTATTTTGGGGTCTAATAACTTCACTGGGCACTGTTATTTTAAGCTGCTGAGCTTTAACGAGCCAAACAACATTCAAGGGAAGAAGAACTGTCAAATGTGGACACAAAACCGTCTCGGGTGTGTCCCGAGGATGGGTGTGAGGGCGGCTAATGGGGCACTTCTGATGGTTATTTAAATGCGCTCTGTGTTTATTCGGAGTGAGTTGCCATTGGTGATTCCCTTTGTTTACTGAGGATTCAGGCATGGGAATGCCACTGCCAGGGCAGCGCCGTCACCTCCAGGTCTGGCAGTACCGCGATTGTGCTCAGCTCTGGCTCCTCAGGGATGTAAATAGGGCAGATCAACACGGTAGCCTTGGCAGGAGGAGATTTTTAAGGAGACAAATAAAACTGAGGTGTCTGTCTCTTGTAGACTTTGGTACTCAGCTGCCCTTCCTGGTTTCTCTTCTTTTTTTTCTTTTTTTTTTTTCCTTTTCTTTTTTTCCTTTCTTTTTTTTTTTTTTCTTTTTTTTTTTTAATTTGTTTCTAACATGTACTGCTAAGAAAAGAAAAAAAAAAAAGAAGACCCATTTCTATCAGTAGCATTTTATATCGTTTCGTTCTAGGAAATAATTATTAGGATTATCTGATCCATCCTGGGCAATCTGAACCCCCTGATTTCTATCTTATTCCTTTGCTTTTTACTATTATTATTATTATTAGGTCAGAAAGTGAAAATTGTACTGTACAAGCAGCGAAGGCACCTCTTAAAAGACAGTGTAAAGTTTGTCCTTTTGTTCCTTTGTCACAAGTGCTGTAACTATTTCATGCCAGGCCTCCCCCCATTTAAGTTTGCTTTGGTAAGAGCTTATTTTAAACCCAGGACACTGAGTCAGTTTATTGCTTGTCCTGCCATCCCAGAGCAGAGTGACAGCCCCAGTGACTGCCCAGAAAATGAGCAAATACTGAAAATAAGGACCTTTTTTTTTTAATGAGCACGTTATTTTTGAAGAAGAGTTGTTCTAACTGCTTCTTCCACAAATAAGGGGACCCAGTTTTGATCCACTGAACCCGATGACTGCTGGCAAGTTTAGAGGTGTTGACTCGTAGAACTCACTGAAAATATTTAGAGAGGGTAATCCTTTCTACACAGAGAGATATAAATACTGTCATGGTACATGTCAGAGTTCAAGTTCTTTTCTGAGGGATGGGAAAGCTTTAAAATGTCCTATAAAGCCTGAAGTGTCCATCAACCACTTATTCCAGATGCTTTCCAGGATTTCTGGGGAACACCAGTTGTTCTAGATCTGGCTCTCTGAACACAGCAAACAGCCATCGTTCCCCTGAAATAGTTTCTAAAATCATATTTCAGACAGTAAAATACAGTATTTGTTGAAATGTTGGCTTTTGTGCTGCTGATAAAAGGTAAGACACCAGCAATTAAACACCCAACAGTTGCTAGTGGTGGTTTCTGACCTGTCCAGTTTGCTTTGCTCTCAGCATTCATAGTTCTTTGAATGCACATTTTTGTAGTACTTGGGTCACTGTTAAGTTCTGTGACCCTGCAGTGTTTAAGAGTTAAATGTGTAAATTACTTGTTCTTGTGGGGATTACTGAAGTATGTGACAATAGAAGTTTGGTTTATATGCCGTTATTAGTATTTTAATTTAGTTATTTTTTTAGTTATATTTATTTAGTTAATTTAATTAGTATTTTAATTAACAAACAGTTGGACAAAATAGAAACCAGTGAATCTGCCCTTCAGCTGTTGAGAAAATGGTTGAAAGGGACCTCTGGAAATCATCTTGTCCAACCCCCAGTATCTTGTAACTTTATGGAGCACAGTCATTCCTGATGCATAACAATAACAAACCTTGAAACAGATAGAAGAGATAGAAGGGAATAGATGCTTGCGAAATTCATCAGGCCTGAGGTTCTTTTAAAGATAATTCATTGTTACTTTGCATTTTTATTACTATTTTTAGTTAAAATTAAACTTTTTAAAATTTTATTTTGGAGGGCAGAGGTATTTGAACCGATCAGGGTAGAATTCACCTTCATTTCTTACCCACAGAAAGGAGTGAATGGATAGCCCCAAAATACCAACAGAAATGCACAAAATCCAACACTTTTAATCTGTTTAGCGTTCTTTATTTAATTTATGGCCTATCGGTTTGTCGAAACAGGCAGAGTACTTACCTTTTGTAAGTGGCTCAAATTAAGATTTTATGCTTCCTTTCTTAATTAAGTAAAACTTTCCCCTGAAAATCAGGCTGATTGAGTCAGTGGTTGCTATGGAAATGTTCATTTGATGCATTAAGCTGTAATTGGATGGTTGTTTGGGAGGTGAGGGACTAGGACAGGACACACTTTGGGTTTTGGGAGGAACTGCACTTGTGGGAAGATGTAGATTTTCATTTTGACCATTGGGACAGCAGGAGCTCCAATTCAGGAAGGTGATGGATATCTGGATGTTTTACACTGGCTTTGGCCCAGCACGAGTTGCTGCTCTCTTTCCTGCTCATCACCAGGTGAATGATTTTTCTTCTTTCTTTTTTCCTCTTTAAGGAAGGGGAACTGCACCAAAATTGCAGGTTTCAGGTTTAGGTTTTTCAGCACAACAGAAGATTCTTGCCTCTTCTGCCTCCAAAATGAATGAAGCAAGTTCAGGTCCTTATTTACTCACTGAATGCACGTGCAATGCATGTATTGGAGAGACACACCATTTTCTAAAAATAGAATTATATCTTCTTTAAAAAAATCAGCTGTTATCATTAGAAAAACATTCTAGTGGCTCCCCACCTCTAACTCCCTCAATCCCTTAAAGTCTGAAACAAAATCAGCCTGGAGAAGGGGAGCTTTGGGGTGACCTCATTGTGGCCTTCCAGTACCTGAAGGGAGCTACATGAGAGATGGAGAGAGACTATTTACAAGAGCCTGGGGTGACAGGACCAGGGAATGCTTTCAAACTGAAAGAGAGCAGGGTTAAATATCAGGAAGAAATCCTTCCCTGGGAGGGTGGGCAGGCCCTGGCACAGCTGGACAGAGAAGCTGTGGCTGCCCCATCCCTGGGAGTGTCCAAGGCCAGGTTGGATGGGGCTTGGAGCAACCTGGGCTGGTGGAAGGTGTCCCTGCCCATGGCAAAGGGTGTAGATGGTCTTTAGGGTCCCTTCTAACCCCTGATTCTGTGATACTTACAAGTTAAGTAATAGTTGAGATCAAATCCGAGTTGAGCTCAGAGTTTAATTACATTTACACCAGTTAGACTACCTCGGGAACACAGATCAGGCTGGTAAAAAAGGGACTAAACCCACCATCTCCATAGGTGGCCAGAGGAAAGCACAGTCTGTGGAATACAGGCAGGATGGTTGTCTTTGCAAGAAGCCCTCTATTTTAAAAGTTATCGTTGAGGTTTGTCATTCCTGCTGAAAATGAGTTTGGGGGATTGTGTGCTGATGTGGGTGCAGGGGAGAGGTTCCAGAGGGTGTATTTTGGGAGAGAGGCCAGAGCTGGCCTGAGCAGGGCAGCAGGGCTGTGCTCTGCACTGTGTTTGAAAATTCCTATATTCTAACCATGGGGAACGGAAAAACACGGTTGTAGAAGTTAAGAGGTGTGGAAAAGCTCTGCAGAGAGTTCTTCTGGTCCTAAATACCAGGGATTAAATTAGGCTTGGGGGAAAGAAGTGTCTACGTCTGGACTGAGGACCCAAGATGACATCTTTGTGGTGAAGACAGGCCAAGGGACATTCTGAACCATTTACTTCCACTGGAAGAAGAAACTGTCTGGTTGTCAGGATCTGATCATTATGGATACTTTTCCTGTCATGATTTTCTCCTGCTTCTCAACTGTTGAGATAAAAATTCAAACATTTCTTTCTTTCTTTTTTTTTTTTTTTTGATTGTGTTTATAATTAGCTGCATCCATAGTTGAGGTTTAATATACATTTTTTTACTAATGTCAAATCCATGGCTAACCTGTAGGGTAGTTCTGTTTGTGCAACTCCAAATAAGCAGGAATGCCAAATCATAGGAAGCACTTCATTGCCGAACAATTAAACAGGAGTTTTGTATTAACTGGGATGTGTCCTTCAGGAAAAAAAGTTAGTGTTATATTTATCCTGTGAGGCTCTTTGGTTAATTGGCAAGATTTTTTCTTAGTTGCAGTCTTAACTGACACAGCTGGAAGTTCTTGCACTGAATGGCATTGATAAAGTTGACAATGTTTGGAAAACCTAGAGCTAATCCATATTGAAATAATTTCACAGTCCTAGACAGTGAAAAGTTTAATTCTGTTTTGTAACACAAAATAATCCTGTTTATAGTTTTAAAAAGCAATGTGTGTCATGTAGCCTTGGAGGCTGGGAGTTATCAACTGTTATTCCTTTTGAGCCTTAAAATCGGGGCTGGAAGCCAGCACCTCATTAAAATACTTACCCAGCTCCTTCCAAGCTGATGATTTTTCCAACTGGAAACTTAAATAATCTGTGATAAGGGAGAGCCAACAGGGACACTGTGAGCAGCCTGGCCATGGGCCAGGAGGTGTTGGCTTTAAAAGTGCGGGAATCATGGAAGCTGTCAAAATGCAAAGGAGTTAAAACACTTGTTCTACTTTCACCTTGCTGGAGTGGCAGACTTGATAAGAACATTTAGATATCAAATCCATGGTAGAACTGAATTACAGCCACCCCCTGGCCCCCTGAGACACTCTGTGTAACCCAAGGAGCTACTAGTCCTAAATATGTCCCTAAATTTGGGATTGGCATTTCATGGAAGCTGGCATGTCATTGGTGCCTCACAAGGGAATTCTTTAGGTAAATTCCTGGTCACAAACCAAAGCAAACAGGCTGCTGGGCACGCTTTGGGAAGGATGGAACTGGTGATGTAGGGTGACTGAAGATGTTCATCTGTGTTGTTTATTATTGTTAAACAAAGGTGCAGGTCTGGAGCACCTTGAAACTCATCTCTTGAGTGGAAGGGGTGATCCAGGGGGGAATGCTTGGGATAGGAAATGGCCTGTCAGCACAGGAGCTGGAACAGTGAGGTAACACTGACGTGGGCTGTGAGGGCATGTGGAGAGAGTTCTGTCCTTTTGCACAATTAAATTCATTTCCCTGCTGGGAGAAGTCCATTTTCTTTGGGTCTCCTAGAAGTGGGATCTGGCCAGACTTCCTGAGCCAAGGCTGGCACTGGCAGTGCTGAAGGCTCCTCCAAAGGGTTGGGTAAATGAGTTTTCTCTCTCTCCACTGGAATGGAATCAGGAGGAAAAATCCATCCACTGGCACACCAGGACTTTTGTTGTCATCCATAGCTGTGTGTGTGGGTGCTGGGTGATGTAGCAGAGTCCTGAACTCTTTTGTTCCCTAAACCTTTGAAGACTTCAGTGCTATCATTTGGTGTAGTAAAGTTGCAGCAAAGCTCCTTGTCATGTACTTATCTCAAGAAATGCTATTTTCTACTCACTGGTAATCTGGTACGTTCAGCAGCTCTGAAAGATGGAAAAAATATGTGTAATATACTTTTGAAAATTAAAATGAACTACTGGGGAAAAAATAGAGGTCTAAGGAGCTTTGAAAGGCTTTTCCTTTCGAGAGCTCCAGGATTTTCTGTATTGGGTGGAGGTTATGCAGCTGTTTTTATCCTAATGTTAACATGTTAGGTTACAGGAATCTTTCCACTTAATTGAGCAAACACAGGAGAGTATTTATGCAACTGAAGATCTGCAACTGCCAGTAGAATTAATTAGGAGAGGAATAATTAGGCAAATAGTAGTGTCCAAATGGTCCCAATAGAAAAATGTATTGCAATCCCAATAGAAATCTCATTAATGTTGTTGTTTGTGACGAGCTGTGCCTTTTGCAGCATCATAAAGGGAGGCAAATGTGGAAGGATCTCGGTGGGGTGTCAGCTTGGGGATGAAACAGAAACAATATCAAGGTTTTGAGCTGTCTGGTCTCATTATTGTCACTTAGTCATGGCTGCAGCTCCAATATCTGCTTAAAAAGCCTCCCTTGATTGAATGAGCCATTTTGGGGTGAAACAGGTACAGAAGAGAAAAGTTCAGGTTGGTGCTTGGTATAGAATTGCTGCTTCGTGCATCAGAAACAAGTTGTCTCTTCTGCTGAGCAGATAACCGAGTAAAAAAGGAGACAAATTAGGCTTAGTTCTGATGCTTTTTGCTTGAATTTGTCAGCCTGTTGGTTCAAAGAATGGAAAAGTTAATGAGCATGTTATCTGGACCAAAAGAAAGGTTAATTAAGGTGATGTCATATTTATAGGGGCTGTTCTAGGAAGCAGGTTCCTGGTCTGCAGTAACAAGGTCTGTCCCGTGGTCAGTGAGGGAGAACACCTTAGACATGGTTCTCCAGGGGAAGCTGAGGCTGGGGGCTAAGGCAGAGAGGTTGATTTTTTCCTATTTTCCCCTTCTTTTGTCATCTGATAATTTTTTTTTAGCTCTGTACAAATTACTGTGTTGCAATTCTCTCTCTGATTCTGAGGGCATTTTCCAAGCTTGTTTAATCGGTGCATTGGAATGGTGTATATGAGCACAAAAATATTGTACTGTGAACTTAGCTTGAAGCAAAACCTATCAGCAAAACAAAAGCATTTCCCAGATAATCATGCAGAAATTGCAGCTTAGGAAAGTGTTGCTTCCTCAGAAATTACCTTCTCCTCTGTGAGCTGTTTAAGGGTCACAAACACAGTCTGAAGCAACACTAGTAATACAAA
The DNA here is from genome assembly GCA_038380795.1 of Pyrocephalus nanus. Taxonomy (NCBI): domain Eukaryota; kingdom Metazoa; phylum Chordata; class Aves; order Passeriformes; family Tyrannidae; genus Pyrocephalus; species Pyrocephalus nanus. The sequence goes on along the minus strand of CM076271.1, from coordinate 3,944,591 downwards.
TTGTCTCACATAACTCCAGTTTCTAACCAAATGAAATAATGGCCTTCATTCCTCTACCAGTGAGCTATGGGGCCATCCTGATTTGAACTATAACAGGGTTTTTTGTTTTGGATTTTGATCATTGTGACCCAAGAGCCGAATAGTGCACAATGTAGTAAATTAATTTTATTTTTAGTGATGGGTAAGTTAATCCACATGAAAATGTGGAGCTGCCAGCTCTGGAAAACGAGTGCTCCTCTGTCACAGTGAAAGTAGCAGTTGGGTGCATTTTGTGGTTATCTGTTCCCCTTCCCCTGTCAGCTGTAGTTGCTGATGTTTTTAATTAACTTGGTTTCCTATTATGGCAGCAGCTGTGGGTAAATATCAGTTAGGCATGCCTCTTCTTTATGTGCATGTCCTTAAAATGTGACTGTAAAATATTTATTACTTCGAGGTTGCTGGGGCCATGTTCAGACACATCCCCTTGGTGAAGGGAGACAAACGTCCGGGTGAGATTTCTGTGACTCCTACTGTGGGCAGAATGTATGAAAACACGGTGCAGAGATGGAAATACCTGTCTGTCAGTCTTTGAATGTGGTGTAGATGAGAGGCAATGCCCAGTCCAGAACACCTGAGAATACAGGATTTTGAGTTCTTACAGCACACTGAATTTGGTGCCATTTGTTACTGAACCATTTGCGCTGTTAGCGGCAAAATCTCCCTTTTGGTGCTTTCCCAACACAGCCCTTTTCTACTGCGGCCCAGAATCTGCAGGAGGGTGAACAGAAGGGCTGTGTGAGGGGTGAGCAGCAGGGTGGTGCCTCTGGCAGGAGCTGGCTGTGCTGCCCATCCCGCAGCAGGAGCGTCACACGGGCAGCGATTCCAGCCGGGAGCACCGGGCTCCACCTCAGGGACACCGTGGGGGTGACAGATGTGCAGCAGCTCTGAGGCCCATCAAATACCCCCTGCTGTGCAAACACTGTGCAGCTACAGAACGGCTGCTGCTCCCTGGGGTGTTCCTGAACACAGCCTGGCTGTGGGGTGTGCCGTGTGAGCGTGGAGAGATTCACCGGCATGAAGGATCTCTTCACAGCCAGCGTGGAATCACAGAATCCGAGAATGGCCTGGGTTGGAAGGGACCTTTAAGATCATCTTGTTCCACCCCCTGCCATGGGCAGGGACACCTTCCACCAGCCCAGGGTGCTCCAAGCCCCGTCCAACCTGGCCTTGGACACTTCCAGCGATGGAGCAGCCACAGCTTCCCTGGGCAACCTCTGCCAGGGCCTCCCCACTCTCACAGGGAAGGATTTCTTCCTGATATCTAATCTAACCCTACTGTCTTTCACTTTGACGCCATTCCCCCTTGTCCAGTCACTCCTGGCCCTTCCAAATACTCTCCCCTCATCTTCCTTGTTGGCTCCCTCCAGGTACTGGAAGCCTTTCTGTGTGGGTAGGACAGAGCTGGACAGAGCTGCACTGCTGAACCCTTCAGGGCTATTGGAATCCTGGAAATCTGGAAGAAATAGAAACTAAACCTTAAGCCAGAGAAGCAAGCAGAAAGCCTTTTTCTTTGCATGCTTTTTGTTTGTTGCTTTCACCAGAAAGAAAATGTTTCCTGGAGCATTCAAACATTTGCCCAACTTAAATTTTTTTCCAGGCAAATTTTTTTCTGATATCCACAGGGATTTTTTTCAAAGTAGAATCCAAGCTGATGCAAAGAGAGGAACTGTGGATTATTGAATAATGGGGAAATTGAAGTAATCTAGGACAGAATGGGAGCCTGATTCAGCAGTAAACAGGCAATAGAAAGTTTATTGTTGGAGATCACTTCCCAGTACTTCAGGAAAGTTAAAATTCAGGTCTGAGCAAATATAACCCTCCTCTGTTGTGTCTCAGCTGATGAGCATCCTCCTCCCTCTGGCCCTCCTGGGTCTGTGTCCTTTCTTGCCTTTTATTCCACTAAATCAGAAAAAAAAAAATCAGGTCCAGGTTGTTAAACCAAACCTCTCATGTGTTGGCTGTCATTTGCTCATAAAATCATAGGAGGAAAAAAAAGAGAAAATAAACCCAAACCAGAAGAAATCCCAGTGGAGAGACTAATGGCTGAAAAATCAAAAAGGGAAAAGGTATGAAGATGTCAAAGTGGAAAACAGGGAGGTTACAGACTGTGAAGGAAGGTGTCCAGAGGGCAACACTGGTCAGCAGTAACAGGAGTTATTCATAGAAAAAACACCCTCCAAACATTAACAGGTCTGGTCACACTGGTGTGAGGGCAGAGGCAGCGAGTCAGGAGGTTAACTGGTGTACAGCACTGAGCTCTCCTGGCATTGTGTGTGTGACACAAATGGGCATCTTGGCAGGAATCCCTGCGGGAGGATTTGAATTCAGCAGGAGCAGCCGTTCCTCACCCTGCTGCTGCTCCTCCCACTGTCACGGCTCATGACCCGACTTCTGCAGCTCAAGTCCCTTGGGTTCATGTCTGCAGGGGTTAAATGGGTGGACTCGATGACCTCAGAGGTCTTTTCCTCTATGAGGTGAGTCTATAAATCTGTAATGCAGAGGCCTTTGGGGACCTCGTGTACTGAAGGGACTCTCCAGAAAGTGCGGTCCTTACGTATCTCACAAATGACATCCCAGGAACACGGCTATAGCAAACTCAGGGACCCTCTGTGTGGGCTCCCCCAGCCACCTTTTACAGCACAGACAGTCCACTCACAATTTACACAAGCAAAATCAGTGATCAAAACCGGAATGACTTAAAAATGTGACTCCGCCTGTGGCAGTGGGAGGACCCCTTGGTGGGGGCTGCTGGCTCTCTGTGGCTGTGTTCCCACCTTGATCATGGAAATAAAAGGTGCTGGCTGCTGGAGAAGGGTGCTGGGAGCCACCCTGGGGTGCTGAGGGAACCTCTGAGCCACTCAGGCTCGGGCAAGAAGCTTCACTATAGTCTGTATTTACTTCTGATTCAAAAATTGCTGAAAGCCAAACTCCTCCCTCCTCCTCCTCCTGATCAGAAGCCAAGCTTTTCTTACATTCAGACTTAACTGTTTCTTGCTCGTGTTTAACGAGATTAAGTTAAAGTCATATTTTCACATAAATTGAAGTATTGTTGATATTTTCCCCCTTTTCCTTTTTTTTTTTTTTTCCCCAGCAGTGGAGGCTGAAGGATGTGGGCCAGCACAGGGTGGGAACAGAACTGCAGGCTTTTGGGTGAGAAAATCACCCCCCCTTCCCACTCCTCAGCTCTTCTGGGTCCTAGAGCCTCCCTGCCTCCTGTGTTCCCCCATCTGTTCAGTGTCTCTTCAAACTCTTCACAATAACACCCAGCAGGCTGGGAAGCATGCATCCAGTGAATAAAAAGCAGGTCACCTCTCAGAAGTGCGTGCAGATCCCACCGTCTAAAATTAGAGGCTGTGTTGGTCTTTTTGTTTGTGTTACAGAGGTGTTGTTTCCCTAAGAAAGAACTGATTCTGGCCTGAAAGTGAGTTATGACACAGGCAGGAGGTGAGAATGTGCTGTGTGTGGCTGGTGTGTTTGCAGAGGGACAGATCCTGCCCCAGGGAAATGCTGCCAGCAGGGTCCCACTGACAGCACTCACAGCGTTCAGCACTGGGCATCGGGCAGACCTAGAACTGGGGAAGTGCTTGGAGCTCCTGCTCCACTCCCTCCTTCTCTTCCCCAGATCATGTCAACTGTTGTGCATGTAAGGTATGCTTTGGAGAGGTTATATTTTGTTGAGTGAAACCTTTAGCTTGCCTGGGGTTTGGCCACTTTATTTGTGAAGGCAAAGTAGAGCAGTAGTTTGGAGATAAACAGAATTAGAGATTACTCCAAAAAGTGATTTGAGTTGATCTCTTCTGTAATTCTAACTAGTATTAACAGATAGGCCATCATCAACTAACATAAGCACAGATTTGCTAATCTATTATAAATGAAGAAACTCGCTTGTGCAAGGATTTTGGTTTAAAGAAGATTTTCGGAGGAGCACAGTGTTGGCTCAGCAGTTTTTCTGAGCCAGTGAAAGTGGTTAAATGTAGATCTCTAACTCTTCTTTCCTTTCCTGTTATACTACTTCACAATTAAGCTCTTCTTTTTCTCTGTTTTTGTATTTCCTGAATATGAGAGCGATGTAAAACATGTTGAAGTAGAACCTGAGGGGTTGGGAATGTAGTGCAAGTATAGGTTTATTTTTAAAAAGAGGGGGAAAAAATATCTGGCACAAGTTAGTTGTATATTCTTTCAGAAACTAATGCTCTGCACTGGTGTTTGTTTGGCTGCTAGACCCAGTGACAAGGTCTCACCTCCTGGTCCCTGCCAAAAAACCAGCGAATTTTGGAGGACTAAGAGCAGAAGATGGAGAGCTGTAGGAATACAGGGACAGCCTCAGTCCTGGCAGGCACAGACACAGCTCCTGCTGCCTTTGCCTGGTTCAGTCAGAGCTGAACGAGCTCCAAAGTGTTGGTGTCAGGCTGTTGTAGCACCAGTGTGGACCTGCCTTGTACTGCAAGACACTGCTAAAGCTTTTCTGTCCTGAGGGACTGTGGGAAGATTAGAACAGCTCCATGTTTTTGACAATGGTTAAATGCTTCCAGTGCTTCCTGTCTGAAATATCTGGGGTGTGTTAACAGCAGAACAAAGAGGGGGCTTAAATTCAAACTAGTTTAAAGAAAGTGCATTACACACAGACTCTTCCTTGCCCCCTAAGAGAGTGTGGGGACAGATTGCATCAGTTGGTCTAATCAGGGATGAGGCAAATTTGTGATGACAGATCCATAAACCAATGGCAGCAGTTGGCATAACAATGGAGATGTTGGGGGAATGTGAGGGGGACAAGTAGCAGGAAGCAGACAGATGTGTGCTTTCCTCTCAGAGCCAAACCCTGAGCTGGAAGGAGGCTGCTCTGAGCAATAACATATTCCTGGTGTTCTTAATCCTGTGATTATTATCACCTTATGCAGACAGGGGGAAAGGGAAGCAGTCCCTTGTTTTGCTGATCACCTGCTCTCACAGTCTGACTCGAGGTAAGTTTTGGTGTGTAGGAACTGGAAAGACAAAAAGACACTGAGAGATGAGAAGGAAAGGGGAGAAAGGGGGGGATCTCCAGGAACAGAAGAAAAGGAAAAAGCTGGAGCAGGAGGATGCCAAAGCAAATGGAGTAACACGAACACAAGAAATGATTTCCAGAAAACAGAGGTGTGAGGAATACCTTCTGATCACTAGTGGGAAGGCTTGCTGGAATTTTTAAAGGCTGATTTGTCCCCCTACAGTGGCACACATCTGGGAGCCTGGCAATTTTCCCTCAAAATCTATAGACCCCTGCAGGGGGGGGATTCTCCTCCTAAGCTTCCTCCTCAAATGAAACCCAAAATAATCAACGAGTATGAAGTCAGTCATAAAAGCAAATATTCTGATTTTGGGACTGTCCAGCTCATTTTTTGTAATTAACAGAATTTTGCCTTGATACACTGGATACTGGCCTGTGAAAGCACCAGCACAGACAGCAACACTTGCCTGTTTGAGTGGCAAAGTAAATCTTTGCCTGCACTGCTCTGAGCCCTTTAGGAGTACCTTTCCTCATGTAAGTTTTAGCAAAGAAACAATCCATGCATGCTCTTTGCTTCTTTCATGCTTGTATGATTTTAATGATAATTAAATAGCACATGTCTGAGATCCAAAGGCAATCCAGATTCTAGTGTGCCTGACTCATTTCTCCTCTCTGAACAAAAAGGGGAGACATCAAACCTCTGTGTGAGGCTTTCTGATGTTCTGGATGGCTCAGTGCTCTACCCTGCTCCTCTTTATGTAGACATCCTTAGGCAGGTATCTGGTACTTTGCAAATTTTGCAGTAATTGTTTACAGGAAGGGAAAAAAGTGTGTAACGTGGCTTTTCTTATCTGTAAGATGGGTTGAAGCAAGCCTGGAAAAGTCTGTTTGCCTTTTCTCTTTCCATGGGTCAGTGAAACAGGGATGCAGAAAAACTGATGCAAGGAGCAGTCAGAATAAAAGGATCTTTTTTAATCCAATATTTCCTTGGTGTTTGTGAGAACCACTCGAAATTTTTCTTCACTCCTTTATGTGTTTTCAGTCAGGATGGCACCTTCCTGTGTGTGCTTGTAAAGCTGAACACTGGAATACTTTAATGCAAGCCCACAGAACAATAACACTTGTTCAGACGTTTTAAAATATGTATTAGTGATTCTTTTTTTCTTTCCTAGCTCTCTCTCTTAAGGATCATGTTGTTCCACTTGTCCTCTGATCTGTCCCTTGTAATAACTGGTAGAGCTGATGTAGAGATCTCAAAGGTGGGACACAGCAGTCATTTCTGTTCTGAAGAGGGAAAGATATACAGACAGATGCTGCATTAAAGAATACAACCTGAGCTCAACCTGTGCATCAAAGAACCCATGAAAGTGTGACAGGGCAGTGTCACCCTCCCTCCTCCCCATTCCCCCTCCCTGGCTTGTCAAATCATTATAAACAGATTTTTCTCTCTGTGGTGTGTATTGATAAGGAACACCAGAAAATAGTTATGATCTTATTTTCCTTCCTGCTTCTTTTGGAAGTAAGTTTGTAAACACTTTGTGTTTGTTTACAAACTGCTGGATTCAGGTTTATGTTGTTACATAAACATGATAAATCTAACTCGACACCTACATTCAGTTAACCACAAGACTGAATGACTGAACCACAATCTTTCACCTGGCAAGCACTGCAACATATAAAATATTCCTTCCTTTCTGATACTGACCCAAAATTCTATTTAAAATTGCATTGAGTTGCATTTTCTTTAGAGGCATCTTCTTGGCAACTCTTACATTAAAAAAAGGGAAGCATTGAGTTCACTGCAATTGATCTGTGGTTAAACTAATTCACAAACCCAATAACTTTTGGTTGCTATGAAGTGATCTCAGTTATACAAGACGACCTTTCCAGGAGCAGGACATTTTCAAGTACAAGTCACCTGGAATTTTACAAGGCAGAACACAAACAATGTATTTGTAGATAATAAATTTTTAGATAGCATCGCTGACTCATCCAGAGAAAGCCTGTGAGAGGAGATGCAACCCTTGCAATAATTCTGTGTGCATCACAGGGCTGATCAGTGTGAGAAGGAGATGATTAGGCCAGAAGCCTTCAGTTCAGGAAAGACACAACTTGGAATGCAACAGAGGTTACAAAACCATTAGTGAGATTAGATAAAGACTGGCTGTTCAGCACCTCTTCTGATACAAGAACTTTGGAGACCTTGCACAAGCCTAACAGAGTCAGGACGTGTACAAGATGAAATGCAAGGTAAACCTGGGGAGCTTATTTCCATAAGGATATTGAAGTCTCCTTGCTTTGAGAGAGTGAAGTGTTCTATGGAACAGAAATATGCTGAGGACTGCTACATGTAGGGAGCCACATCTGACCCAGCAGGTTCCCTGAGATGAAAAAAAAGTCTCGGTTTGGAAGCACATTAGCACAAAGTGTTGTATATTTGTAATTTGTGCCTCGTCCTCTCCTCTTCCCTGCAGTCTCTCTGCAATGGTGCAGTGTGCAGCCCAGCTTTTGGTCTGACTGATCTCAGTTTTGTACTTGACAGCCTGATTTGGTAAATGAGAGAGGATGTGACCTTGGAGTAGATTTTGAGTCTGGTTTTGCTGGTTTTGTCGGGCACAAAGACCGATGGACATTTGAACCACGGTAAACACAGTGAGACTTGAAGCAGGTGTCACATCCCTGGGCTGTATCCATCTATCTTCCTGCTTCTACTGACAGATTCCATGGCCAAGTGTGGGCACTGTGGACAGGCAGAGGATGAGGAGGATGACTTCACTGAGCCTGGCAGGAGCAGGGCAGAATCTCTGACTGATCTGGCAGTGGGACTTGGGTCACTCCTATGAAGCAGTGCCCCTGCTCCACCCAAACCTGCACCAAGAATCCTGGGGGAATGAGTGGTATAAACTCAGGGGGCAGAGAATGTCCTCTCCAGTGTTCCCCAAAGCGGGCAGCAGTCACACCTCTCTGGAAATGGCACAAGAGGCACTTGGAAAGGGCACGGGAGCAGCTCTAGGGGTGGAAGCAGCACACTTTGCCTGCCTGGTTCCTGCTTTTGGGGCTGAGAGGGACAGGAACCGAATGGCAGAGTTCATTTGTGGAGGGAGAAGGGGTTGAGCAAGATAATTAGGAAATGCTGGCCTGGACATGTCTCCGTGGTGGTAACAAAGAGGAAACTCTGCTTTGCCCTTCACTTGGCACAGGACAGCTCTGCTGCCCTGACTCACTCCCTGAGGATCCATGACTGTTACATTTTTTACCCCTGACTTCACTCCTGCAAGAACCCTTGAAATGGCCAAATTAGCACACTGCCATGATATTTTGGGGCCTTCTACCCTTACTGAAGCAAAGATTATTGACTCAGCTCCCAGCTGGACCAGGCTCTGAAGGAATACTGGTAGGACAGAGCTTCTGGAGCACTTTCCTGTTTGAAACTCCTTAACCTGACTGAAGTGCTTGGGAATGCCACACGGAAGCTCCTTATTTTTCCTGGCATAAGTTGCTTGCTTATTTTTAAAAGAACCATTCTGGAGCTTGATTTTTAATTATTTTTAATCAACTTTTGGTTGAATTGTTGCTATTAAATAAAGTCTTCATCATCTGGAAAAGACCTTTAACTGGCTGGGAATAATCCTGCTAGACAGTCTATTTATTTATTTATTCCAGTTTAAATTTGTTGCTGCTTGGCTTTGAATTTCTCTTCCAGGGAGGAGGGGGTACATAAATCAAAACTTTATTCTGAACTAACTGCCTTGTTCTGAATTGCATAAAACATTTGATCTTTTTTTTTTTCCTACAAAATTTCAGGATAGAAGGATCATTAACAGAAAAGATAATATGAAATGCAAAAGTATTTGTTGAGGACAAGATGGAAGCTTCTCTTTACATGATATTTTCCTTTTTCTTGTCTCACAGCTAAAAGTGGCCTGGGTATGACGAAGCAGCACCATGGCCATGAGTGGTGGTGAGTTGCACACAGTTTGATTTTTTGTCTGTGTGCTGAAAAAGGGTCTCCTGATCCAGCAAAAATAAAAAGAGGCCAAATGTGAATTTTAGTAGCCATCAGTTTTTGTCTGGAAAAGAACACAAGAGCCCAGAAAAATTAACCAGAGCCATTTGAATGTGATTGGAACATCTGGCAGCAAAATGGCCACTCATATCACAGCAGACAGTTGAAAATAAGTTTCTTTTTATCACTCCACATTTGAATTGAACATCCCCAGAGCTGTGACAAATGCACTGCTGGATGAGAGGAGACTGGCTGACAGTTTTCTTCCAATCATGGTTAATTTTCTTCTAGGAATGTGGTTGAAAACCATTCCATGAATTGTGCAGCATCGCCTGTTCCTCAAGGAAAAGCAGCACTTCTGCTGTGCTGGAGATTTCAAGCAATTATGCAGTCCCACAAACTGCTTATCCACCTGCTCAGCTGTGTGCTGAAATGTTAATAATGCCTAATAAGTGCTTCTGCCTCCTTCATAATATTACCAAACCTTTTTTTTCCCAGGTAAGTTTACCAAATCCTAAGTCATCCTGTGCCCAGACTGGCCATAAAAACAACTTACACAGGTTACAACAGAACCCTTTGTGTTGTCTCAGCCTGGGCCTTTGCCCTTCCTCCTGTTGGCCTTGGACTTCCAAGTAGTTTGTACCTATTTAAAACTGTGTCCCAGCTGTACTTCTAAAAAAAAAAAAAAAAAAAAAAAAAAAAATACAGGGATGTAAAGACATGATCTATAAGGTTCTGGTCATCAAATTTGTTTAAATGTATAAGTTTATAAAATTGACCTGTATGGCTACAAAAGAAAAATCCTCTTCTGGTGAAGCTACTTCAAAATAAAAATAACTACAAATGCTGCACTTTTCACAGGCTTACACTGAGTATTTTATCATGTCCATACAACAGTTATGGGGTGACTTGGGGCACAGGCACATGCTTCCTGACTGATAAGATTCCTCCCCTCCCTCTCCTTCCACAAGTGCTGGTGCTCAGCTTGTCACTGTAATGATTACAATGGCAATCACACCAATAACACATCACAGTGAAATGTGGGCTCTGAGCATTCAAAACACGAATTAGAAGGGGTCCAAAGAGAGCCTTGATCAGCCTGAGGACTATTTCTGGAGTTGTGTGGTCTGTTCCTACACCTCTGTGTATGGAGCACACTTGGGACAGCGACACAGGGAAATATGAAAAAGCAGATGATACACACAGAAAACTTGCCATTGATGGGTTCCAGAGACGAGGAAGTTTGTTGGCCAGTGGCTTGATGGGTGATCTGCAAGCAGCAGCTTTTGGTTTCTTATTCCCAGCTTTGATGTTGAGTAATTTGGTCACATTTTGACTTTCAGCTTTGTAAAAAAGGGCTTTCAGACTTAACAGTCAGGTGTTATTTGTGGTTGCCTCCATTAGAAGGCAGAGACTTGCCAGACGCTTAGGAAATTCCTAATTCCAGTGATGGAGGAAGGAAACGGGGGGAAAAAAATACAGTTAAGGCAGATTTAAGTAAAACAAGCAACACACCAAGGAAAAGTGTGTAGGAAAATTCCCTCTGGGATGGGGGCAAGGCTGGGAACCACGATGGACATCCAGGGCTTCAACACAAACGGATTGTTCATGGCAAGTCACTCTGCCTGGTGGTGAGAACACACTTCCCAAATGGAAGGGCTCTGTAATTCTGGCAGGCAGAGTTCTGTGTGACCTGTAATTATGTCCCTATGCTTTTCTATTAATTTACACTCCAGCTTTTCTTTGCTTGTATTCAAGCAGATCTGTATTATGATGCAAATTTACCAGCACCACAAAGGCCAAGTTCCAAGTAAGTGTTCATAAGCGTCATACCTGTTCAGATCACAAGTCAGGGGAAAAAGAAAGAAAACATGCATTCAAACCATTAATTTAACGTGTTAGTACAGATCTATATCCATTAATAAAATATAAAGTTGCAGTTTTTCTGGGTGCAAACTTGACTTACCTTTGTGAGAGGTTTGTTTATCCTTGTACCTCTCCTCCAGAGCAGCTTCCCATTGAGTAAAATTCCCATATAAGCACAGCTCTAATATAAACCTGCTGGGGCCAGTAAGAGCTGTGTTTTGCCTCTTACAAACTGAAGTTTCTATGTGTGGACCACATGGCTAATTTCCAAAGAAAATAAACACAGTGTTAGTCTGAATGCAAAGTTCAGCAGCTTTGTTTCTTAGGAAAAGTGAAGAAAATGGTGTCTTTGCACATTGTATATCAAGAGATTGCAACTGAGGTACTAGAAGCTTCAAGCATTTTGTCTTAAAATATGGTTTTCTTTGTAAAGATAAGAAGTAACTCCTGTCTCTGTAATTGTGAAGGGCATTATAGAACCATCCCACACAATCCCACAATGGTGTGGGTTGCAAAGGACCTTAAAGATCATCCACTTGTAACTCCCTAAGTGGGATAACTTTATCTGCAGATTATCATCACCCCTTCCATTGGTCCTTTTGACACAGGAGTACTCTAAATTCACAGCACACGAGAGGAGGGGCAGCGCTGGGGGAGCTGAGGGAACAGAAGGCACCACCAGAAACGATCCAAAGATGAGAAATGATCCAAAGACGACCCTGCATCTCCTGTTATAACAATTTGTCCCTCTCTTCTACTGTGGCAACGAGTTCCAGGAACGTGTTACCTGTTGTATTTCTTAACTATCTCAAGCCAATCTCCCAGGAGTGGGCACTGACGCCTCCTCATTCCCTATTGGGGGATTTGGTGAGTTCCCATTGACAGGATCTGCTGCTCCCTGCACGGTGCGTCTGGAACACCGCAGTTAACCCTGACTGGCTCTGGAGAAGGTGGTTCAGCTGGTGGCATCTGCCTCTGTCGCTGGCCCTTTAAACCCCTTTCTAGACATTTCTCCATCTGCTGGAGTCGGTAAAACAGGAGTAAACCCGCTGTCAAACGGGGGACAGCCCTGAAGGCGCTCCCGTTCCCGAGGGTGCGGGCAGGAGCTCCCGGCCGAAGCGCCCCCGGCTTTGATCGCATTCCCAGCGAGGGAGCAGTGAATAAACAGCTGCAGATCAATGGCTTCGGTGTTTCCCTTCCCCGCTGTGCCCGCACCGAGCCGGGCCGGGCTCGGCTCACACCCCCGGACCCCTCAGACCCCTCGTTTTTCCCGTTGCTGTCGCTCCCCGGCTCCTTCCGACCCTCCGTGTCGGTGTGTCCAGGGCCGTTCCTCGGCCGCCCTCCGCTCCCAGCGCTAATTAAACGACTTTTCCGTAGTAAACCCGACACGGGTGCCAGAGCCAGGGAGGCGTGAAAACTTTTCCGCCGTGGCTTTGGCCGTGAGCGGCCGCTCCCGCCCCCCTCCCCGGTCACACCCCGTGCCCTCCCTCCCTGCCGGCCCCTCCACTGTCCCCGACGGGGACAGCGATTGTCCCACCATCCCCCCTACCCGCTCCCAACAAAGTCCGACCCGCTCCAATCTCGCCTTCAGAAAAGTTCGCTTTATTTACAAGGGGGGAGTGCCAGGGGGGTCCCCCCTGCTTACACACACACGCGTTTGTAAAATTAGCCAGCCCCCCTGACAAAAACGCAAAGGAGCGGCTGAGAAATAAATAAACCTCTCCCACCCCCCCCGAGGCGATAAAAAAAAAAAAAAAGCTCGTCGGCCAACGGGGCTCAGGCGATCCTGCTGCAGAACTCGTGGAAGTCCCTCTCCATGAAGAGCTCGCTCTCGATCACATCGTCCTCGGAAGGGAAGTAATGCTGGCTCTCCTCCTGCGGGGACCCCACGGCCCCGGCCCGGGCGGGCGGGGAGCGGGCGGTGGGTCCGGGCTCCCCCGCGCACTCCATGAGCGCCCCGCGGGCGTTCTCCAGCACCCCCAGGTACGAGTCCATGTCCAGCGGGTCCATTTCGCAGTCCGACCCGCCGCTCTCGGTGCCCACCGAGTCCGAGCGCAGGTGCATGAGCTGGTACTTCTCCCGCATCAGGAACTGGTTGGTGTTGCGGGGCGCCCGCATCCCCGGCGCCCGCCGGCCCAGCACGTTGACGGGGCGCAGGGACAGCAGCACCCGCGGCCGCGCCGGGCGGTGGCAGCGGCGGAAGGCGCGGCAGTGCTGCTGCTGCTGCAGCTGCTGGTGCTGGAAGTGGCTGTGCGTGCGGCTGCCCAGCAGCTTCCGCGCCCCGCCGGGCACCCTCCCGCGCCGCCCGGGCGGCCAGCGGGACCGGCTGCCGCCCCGCCGGGGCTCGGCGCCCTTCAGCAGCGGAGGCGGGGAGGAGTCCCCCGGCAGCCCCCGGCCGCGGGCGGGCTCCCAGGGCGGGCACACGGCGAGCCCCGCGCGTCGCAGCATCGCGGCCCCCCGGCCTCTCACATGCTCCGCACCGCCGGGACGCCCCCGCCGCGCCGCTCCAGCGCCGCCGCCTCCCCGGCGCGTCCTCCGCTTCTCTCCGGGCTCGGCGGCCGCTTCCCAAAGAGCCCTGCTGGGGCCTCTGCGGGCACCTCTACCTTTTCACGATCCGCTCTGTTTTTTTCTTGAGCGGAGCCCGTTGGCAGCGCATAGCCTGGCCGAAGGGCTGCGGGCTGCGCGGCAGCTTGACGGGCTCCAAGCCGCCGCTTCCGAGATGGTCTCGCCTACTGTCCCGGCCGGGCGCCGCCGGGCTGTCAGCGCTGCGCCGGGCACGGCGGGCCGGGGCAGCCCGGGAGCGCAGCGAGCGAGGGGAGGGGAGGGCGCCGAGGGACAGGGACCGCACACGGAGGGCCCGCACCGCCCGCCGCCCCGCGCCCACTGCCGGCGCGCTCCCGAGCAACCCCTATTTATCAGCTCCGGCGCAGTCCAACCGCCGCCGCGCCTCGGGGGGGGTGCCCAGGGGGGATCACGGCCGCTCCTCAGCCAGCCTGTCCCCGCCAAACCTCGCCCTGCGCGCTCATGGAGCGCGGCCGCTCCGCTCCAGCACCGCGCGCCAGCTCGCGTGTCCCGCGTTATCCCGCGCTATCCCGGGATCTTTCCCCCCTGAGGCGCGCCTTGGCTCGGCCCGGCGCTGCGGCCGCAGTGTTTGTTCATCCCCTATTCACGAACGCCGTTTGCGCTCGGCTCCCCGCCTCTGCGCAGCGGCGCTACGCAAAGTGCGTACGGAGCCCGCCCCTTCCAGAGGCACTACGGAAACTGCGTACGGCACCCGCCCCTCGCACGGGCGCTACGCAAACTGCGTAGGGCACCCGTGAGGGGCGCTAGGGGGGGATTGATGAAATGGCCGCGGGGGCCGCGGGGAGGGAGAAGGGGCGGCTCGAGGCCGTCACCGGGCGCTGGAAAACCCTCGGCGCTCTGTGCCAGCGCCTGCTGCCGCCCCTTTCCCCGTAGCTCCCGGTTGGGGCCGGCGGCGCGGCCGGGGAGCCGTGACCTTCCCGCGGGTCCTACAAAATGGTGCCCGCGCCTCGGCGAGGGGCGACAGCGCCTGCCCCTTCAGCGGCCCCGCGCCGGGGGAGTCTCTTCTTGAGGCTTCGGGACATTTTTTTTAAATTCCCTTTAGCCTTTCTGGCGGAATCGGTGCTTTTTCATCAGTATGGTGAAAAATATGAACAGAGACGTTCATTCTTGTAGTTTGGGGACTGCCCCAGTTACTCGTGCTGGGCCTTGGTCCCGCTGCTACAAATTTCCCCTAGTTTTCAGATCCGGTTTTGTTGTTGTTTTGGGGTTTTGTTTGTTTGGTTTTTTTTTGTTTTTGGTTGTGTAGGGGGGTTTGTTTGTTTGTTTGTTTGTCCCTGTACATAGCAAATCTGACAGTGACTTCCCTGTTCACCCCTTCCTGGCCAATTTGTTTATAAAAAATGAGCTCAGCATTGCCCAGATGGTTCCAAGTAAAAGCTGTGGCTGAACAAGGGCAGCAACTCCCATGTAAGTAACACTTTATTATTAGCTGATAGTGAGGGGCAAACAAGTACAAAAATATACCGGGGAGAACAAAGTGAAAATATGGATGTGTGATCAACATTGCTAACAACAAATTGCCAACATTTGTATTTCATTTCTTAAGAGTGCATATTTCTAAGAAGTGTTTGTTTTAAATTCCATTCAGGAGTAATATTCCATTTTAGAGTCAGCTGGCCTTATCACCTGTATGTTTTACAAACGAAATGCCATAATGGAAGGAGCTGTCACTGGAGCAAGCACCAGTTACAGCTCTTTAAAAACCTGCAGCCTCTGAAATCTGAGGGAATGTGAGAGCAGGGAGAGCCTTCGGTGCTTCCAGAGTATATAAAGATGTTTATAAAGAAATGCCACACGATGTGGTAGAATCTAAGCCCTCCTCTCTTTGGTCCTGAGTTGCCACAGGATTTTCCCCAGATGCATTAGACAGCAGCATGTGTTGAAATAAACTTCTGCCACTCCAAACTTTCCTCCTGGATACAGATCATCCCGGATTTCTGTGTTTGTACGGGAGGCTCTGCCCTGGCACGCACATGCACTCAGTCTCTCCCTGTCTCCTCTTGGTCAGCCCTGCTTAGTTCTCAATCTGCCTCAGTTCTCATTTTCTGCTTCTCTGGTTGTGGTGCAGATTGAGCCCACCTTTTAGCTGCTCTAGAGGGATGTACTAAATTCTGTGTACAAAACAATCTCCTGCTTCTTTCTGCAGGCGAGAATTCCAGCTACCATGGCTCCCCTCCCATCCGGATTGTCGCTGATCCACGGACTGAGACTGTCCTGGACAGACCAACAAGCTCATCCCGTACCCAGTCCTGCAAATCAGAATGCAAAGCCTTTATTGAAACATTTTATCGATGCCTACATTTGTATTGGTACCGGAGTTTTTAGAGCAATTGGAGATCATGACATGGAGGCAGCTGAACTGTTTGTGCCATTATTGACTTGACCTTCATTCCCCACGACCTGCTCTGGGAAGAGCATCTGTCTCCCTCCATCCCTTGCCTGGGCTAACTTCCATTTTTCCCTGTTCAAGAGCCCTTTCACAGCTGTTTTCACCACTGGAAAGGCAGAGGAAATGCTTTTTAATGTATCATTGAATGTTTTGTAATTTCACAGTGGTTGCCAGCCAGAAATAACATTTTTTTTTTTCAAAATCTTTGTTTCCTTTGACATATAGGAACCTATTTAGAAGTGGGGTGTGTGTGTGTGTATTTATTTATTTATTTATTTGTTTGTTGGAGTGCAGCAGCAGAGGAGGGACTTGTAGTTACAGCCTTGAGAATTGGTATCTCTAGATATTTAAGAGTATCCCTTCAGTGGAGGGAAGGTCAAGCTCCTAAAAGGTGTTTGGTGGAGTCTCTCAGTTGCCCTTGGCATCCACTCACTGGAAGAAACCCAGTGTCCTGGTTTTGCTGGGCTAGAGCCGGGTGGGTTATCCACGACCCCCGGCACAGCTTCCGCCTCAGCCCGAAGGTCAAGTTCGTTTCACTCTTGGGCTCTCACTGTTTCGTTTTCCGTGTCTGTGAGGGGAAGTCCTGTGGCAAGGGCAATGTTTTCACTCTGTTCTACGCTCAGGCCCGCGGGTCTCCGATCGGAGAAGCCCCGCAGGCCACGAAATGCCGTTTATGATTTTAAAAAGCCATTTTAGTTGGCGGAGACCCGCCCCCCATGGCGGCCCGGGCGGGACTGACCCGCCCTCCCCGCTGCCCTTCTCGGTCCCGCCCACAGGACACGCCCCCCGCCCTCTCGGCCAATGAGGAGCCGCGGGGAAAGGGTATCCCGGGCCGCCTCGCGCCGCCGTGACGCAATGCTCCCGGCAGAGCCCGCGCCCAATGGGCGGTCGCCTTAGAAAGCCGGTGCTGGGTGCGGGCGGAGAGAGCGGCGAGCGGATTGGGCGGCGTGGCGGTCCCGGTTCCGGCCATGCGGCGGCGGGCGCGGCCCCATCATGGCGGGACGGAGGTGAGCGTGGCCGGGGCCCCCCCGGCTCTCAGCGCTGCGGGACCGGCCCCAGCGGTGCGGGAACCGGCCCCCGGGGGCCGGGCTGGGCTGTGCGGGGCGGCCGGCACCGGCATTGAGTCCCATAAACCCGTCCCAGCAGATGCTGCTGCTGTCGCCGCCCGCAGCGCGGTACCGGGGTCCAGCCGGGCTGGCAGCTCCTCGGGGGGGTTTGGTGTTATCGGCGCCTTTTCGGGTGTCACAGCTCTTGTGTGCAACGTCACCTCTATGTGTGTTTTACTCCTTGAGTACTGGACAGGTTCTTGGGTTTTTTTCCTGGAATTTAGGCTAAAGGCAAAGCCTAAATTCCTAAAAAAACAGGTGTTTATTAAAGGTCTTATTGCAGAGTCTTAATACTTATCAAGTCTAATTTTATTAATTATTTTTACAAAGAACTTCACGTGCCTTTCAATATGGGAGATGTCTTCAGCTTTCCTTTCAGCATCCTTTTACTGGAGGGAGGTTTTTGAGGAAATCGCTGCAGCTGTGATGTATTTGGTGTCTCCAGCAAATGTTGGTTTCCCCACCCCTCGGAGCCTTCTGGAAACTGAAGAAAACCTTTTGTTATTTTTTTTTCATGCTTAAGAAGCAGCTGCCAAGTACTAGCAGAATTTAGTTGTCACATAACAGCTGCTTTGCTAACTCAGCTGACACTACTTTCTGAGATTTTTTTGTAATAAAACTATGCAGTTCAAAGTTATTTCAAAATAACCTAGATTTCTTTTTTTTTTTTCCCATAATGGCAAATGGTACATTTTTAATCAAGGTATTATGATGATGACAAAAATTTCTTAAGACCTCATGAGATACAGGCTGAAACTGACTTATCTGTATGATAAGTTCAACAAATTTTTGACATATTGGTTCGTTTCATCCATAGTGGTGTTTTCATGGATTTGTTTTTTTATTAAAAAAATTAGTATTTAAAAAAGCACATTCTAACTTGCTCTTATGCTTTTAATGCTTGTTTATTTTTTTTCTTCTAGATAAGGAGCCTAGCATAAGTCTGGGACTGCTGCAGTACAATCTCCGGCTTTGACACCTTTCCTAGTGAATGTTGTTATTTTCTAGAAAAGTGAGTGTGTTTAAAAAAAAAAAGCCTCCTTGGTAATGCATTGTCTCAAACTTTAACACTTTTTGTCAGAAGAAAATGAATAGAGAAACCTCCCTTGTGTTTATTAATGTCTGTGTAAATTTAGAGCGTTGTCCAAAAGTGTTTTATTAGATGCACTTATATAATAACCTCTGTAACATCATTTGTGGTGGTTTTGCTCAGTCTGTGTTTGGAGTTGTCAGTTATCCTTGATTTTATCTGATTTAGACTTCAAAGGTTACTTATAGTAATGAGCATTTTTTGCTGTAGGTACAGAGATATTAAGCTGATTGATAAACCTTGGCTTTTTTGCACAGCTGAGGTCGAACCATAGATAGATTTTCAACGTGGTTTTGTCTTTGAAGTCAGTCTGTTTAAAATCCTGGTTTGGAGCTTGAAAAAAACCCTCCCTGTAGTGATGTTTACATATGGCTTCCCATCAGTCGTTCCCCCCTCCCCGATTCTGATGCAATAAGCTCTCAGCGTTGCTCAGGGGGTGTGTGGAGGTGCCCTGTGGTTCCTGGGCACTGCTGTGCCCGTGCAGTGCCCCAGGGGGTAGGAATGGGCCAACAGTGACACTGTGATTTTTGCGTGGAACCTGCCACCTGTGAGCAGCTCCCACAGCCCGGTCACAGTCACAGCCTCACCCCAGACCTCCACCCAGCATTAATGGGTGTGAGATGACCTGCATTTGGCAGCTGGGCCACTCTCCCAAAGCTCTGCACTTATCACTGAATGGGGAAGGCTGAGCTTGGTCTGAGGAAAACCTGTGGATCCTCAGTCCTCAGGTCAGCTGGCTTGGAGGGGAGAAGCTTTAAGGCTGAATTCTTTTATCATCTCCATTGTCTCTGTGATCAAATTATGTGGCCTAATTAGTGTTTCAAGGAAGGATGATGAAAACTCTCCTGCATGGTGTAACTCACTGTGCTAGGGCCGGTTATTAGCTTTTTAAAAGGCTCTTAAACTTTTAAGAACACATCCAGGCTGTGTCCATGTGTTCCTTGGCAGCCCATGACTTTTCCTCCATCTCCTGTGTCACCTGTGCACCAGCTTGGGGAATTTTCAATAATAGTATGATAATGATAATTTGGGTTTCTTAGTGGAGAAAGTGATCTGTCATTAATACAGAAAGGCTGAGTGATGGAACTGATCTGGGCACGTTTTTTTCATCTAGACTCAGTGCATTGAGGTGGTAATTCCTGTGGTGGTCTGGGTTTCATTTAATAAATCTTTTGGAACTTCAACAGCGTGTCAGCTGTAACTGGAATTATTGTCTTCGTGGCATTTGCATTTGTTGCTGCTCATGGTTAGTGTTTGCAAATCTGAGTAAATCAGAAGACTCAGTCCTTGTGCCACTGTGTGTAATTCTGCAATGCTGAGTGGAGCTTGAGCGCTCAGGAGCAGCAGCACTGAAGTCAGAGGTGGGAGAACCTGTTTATTCTGTGCAGTCATCTGTTACAACCTTCATAACCAGTTTTCTCCTCTTAGGGAACTCCTGTTTTTAATAGCCTTATTCCCCACAGCTTTTGCTTCCTGCCTGCTGTGCATTTTCTTGAAATCTGAGCCCCTTGAATGTTGCAGCAGGTCTGGAACAGCAGACAGCTCTGTTATATGTTCCTTACCACGCTGAGAATTCTCCTCCCTGTGTTGCTTGTATTATTTTGCTTGTAGTGATTTTTGTTGACTTGGCATTCTTCAGAGTTTGAGAATGGCTTTGGGCTCTGGTGGCCAAAACCCACTAAATAAGGAAAGGCTTCCAGGAAATGGCCA
The DNA here is from genome assembly GCA_038380795.1 of Pyrocephalus nanus. NCBI lineage: Eukaryota > Metazoa > Chordata > Aves > Passeriformes > Tyrannidae > Pyrocephalus > Pyrocephalus nanus. The sequence goes on along the minus strand of CM076271.1, from coordinate 3,924,818 downwards.
GCAAGGAGCAGTCCATTGTGGCTTAGGTCTGATATAGTTACAAAATTAGAAAGAGATTGTGGTTTTGCTGGTATCTGTAAGAGCTTTTCAAGATTCACAGCTGAGGTCTTGGAGGTTTTTTCTCATCTGTTTGAGTTCTTCCCACATGTTCATCTTTCTCAGCTGTGCTGTGTGCAGTCTGACTGCTTTTAGGGGCACCTGAGAATGGTGGCCTGGCCTGATGGAGAAGTGCTGCTTTAAACACTTAAATGCTGTGAGTAGATATGCAACGGAAAGGAGCCTCTTCAGAGGTCTTAATTTCTACACTTAAAGTAAGGCTGGTGCTGGAGGGGCAGTTTGAACCTTGAAACTTTTCCTAAAGGAAAAACTCCAAGCTTATAACCAGAAAACAATTTGCCCTTTGACTGTTTTCTGTAGGAAACAGAAATAAAAGCATAATAAAAAGTGAACAACCATACTTGAGTGAACGGGGAATCCTTTTCCTGTTCCAAAATTTTGGTCAAAATTAGGCTTTTTTTGGATTAGAGTGATTGCTTCCATGTCTACCCTGCATGAAACTCTTTGGAAAACTGAGCTGTGGTTTGCTGGTGTGGATTTGTAAGACATTAAGTTGTTTTTGTGAAGTTACTTTGTCTCCCTTCTGTTCAATATGTATTTTCTTTTCTCTCCTTGGACGTTGCTGGGAAAGGATGGTTCAACAAGTTCCAGAAAACATAAGTTTTCCAAATGAGGAAGAGAAGATACTGAAGCTCTGGAGAGATCTGAATTGTTTCCAAGAATGCCTAAAGCAGTCGAAGAACAGACCTAGGTAGGGATCTGTTCCAAGCTGTGGCAGCTGTGAGTGACAGTGCGGGGTTGGCTTGGCTGTCATTCTTTCCTCTGCCTTGGTTCTGTGAGCAGCAGCTGCTCCCTTTGCCCCCAGCTCATGCTGCTGTCCTGCCACTGCCCCTTAGATTTGTGAAGCATCAGCAACGTTCAAACAGTGGTAATAAACCTGTGATTTCCTGCCTGGTGGGTTTGTAAAAGAAATGTGCAGGTAAGCAAGGCCAGCTCTTTGTGTGTGCCAGCTGTGGGGCTGTAGGAACCTTCGTAGATCTGGCAAGTCAGGAGGAACTGAAGAGGAATGTGTGACACCTAATAATGGAAGAGGAAGAAACTGAAGCTCCATTTAGGCTTACCCTGTTTGGGGGCAGTGTTTGCTTCAAGTAAGACTTGTTTTGTGTTGCAGGTTTAACTTCTACGATGGCCCCCCGTTTGCTACTGGGCTGCCCCACTATGGCCATATCCTCGCAGGAACCATCAAAGACATCGTGACCAGATTTGCTCATCAGAGCGGTTTTCACGTTGACAGAAGGTTTGGCTGGGACTGCCACGGCTTACCTGTGGTAGGTGTCGTAAATTTGCCCGCAGATAAGTCTGTTGGTTCCTCTTTGAGTGTCGTCACCTGCTCATGGGCCGCGTTTCTGTTGCTCTTGTATATTTTTTTTTAAAAGAGAAGTGGCAAGTTCTGTGGCCGCTGTGTTGGTCTGGGTTTTGTGTGTGGTTATTTCAGGAGCTTCCTCCTGGTCACCTGCACTTGGTTCATTGCTATAAACATGTATTTATTTGGTACATTTTTCAGAAATTGGGGGGTTTTTTTGTTCATTTTTTTAAAGGTAGCATAGAAACAGTTACACCAAGGCAAGCCTTTGAAATCCCTGCCTAGTTCAGGTGCAGTACCCACAAAAGCATCTCAAAAGGATAAAGCAGGCCCTTTAGTCTCATTAGAATGCATAGAGCATAAATTATCCAGAGAAATCCTGAAAGCTTTTGATAAGAAGGTGCTTTGTTTTGGTTGTTCCAATGCTCCCAGGAATATGAGATCGACAAGACCTTGGGCATTAAAGGGCCGGAGGACGTGGCGAAGATGGGGATCGAATCCTACAACAACCAGTGCAGAGGGATTGTGATGAGATATGCCAAGGAGTGGGAGGTAAGTGAGGGCACAGTCCATGTTCTGCTGGACATTTCTAAATGGGTGCGTGCAGAAGTTTTTCAGGGAGGGTGAACCTCATCCTTCTATTTGATTCTGAGTACAAATCTCTTATCTTTAAGCTTCTGTGTGTTCCTCACTCGTGATCTTGGAAGGGGAACGAAAAGAGCACCACTGTGGGTCAGAACAGAGACTGCTGAGGTGTAAAAGGTGATTTGCAGGTTACCTGGAGCTCAAAGGGTCTAATGAGATACACTGAACAAATAATAGATACCTTGAGCATTGTCTCTTTCTTTGTGCCTTCCCTTCTGTAGGAAATTGGAAGATCTTTGGTTTTCAAGTGGAGCCAATAAAGAAAAAAGCACATTAATCTCCCTGCTTCTCTGCTCTCCTGTTCCCCAGTCATTTCCTTGGCAGAGTGTAGGGAGTAGCTCGTGTTTTTGGAAGAACAGAAGTTGAAACATCTGATTTTGTGTCACAATAGGTGTGGGTAAACCCTCAGTGTTCCCAGGGAATATTGGTGTAAACTTTGCATCCCGTGAATTTAGGGAGAGCATTGTTCTGTGCAGACTCTTGTGCTTGGAGAGCTGTTCAAAGTAGAAGGCTTAGATAATTTTTTTAAGAAATGCACAGTTGTTTGTTTTTTTTTTTTTCTAATTTAGAATAATATTCATCCTGTGCATAGAACCTGACGCTCCCTATTTTCATCCTTAGCAATGTGACCAGAAAAAAGTACTTTTAGCCTGGAACTCTGTATCTGCTGTCAGTGGGATGTGTGTGTGAAATGATGACTCTTTTCCATGGTTTTCTGGAGCTGAGGAGTGCCCAGGTGCTTTCCTGGCTGTGCCTCTGTTTTACAGTGCCAGCCTGCAGTAACAAGTGCCAAAGGAAGGATGGAAGAACAGGCTGTATTTTTTCAGCCTTTGTGCCACAAGGCCTTCTTTAGCCAAAGGATTTTTATTTTTTTCTCCTCTAGTTTATAATCCCTGGATGAAAAGCCACAGGGATTGTACATTTGGAAAAAAACCAACAAACTTTAATCTACACCCTGGAAGTTTGTATTTCAAAACCATTGTTAGTGATTTTTTTTGTTGCTTCTGGAAGTAAAAATAACAAGATTCCTTCTTGTTCCTTGCTGTGGTTTAACCCCAGTTGGCAGCCAAGTACCACACAGTCACTCATTCCCTCCTGGCTCAGAGGGTAAGAGAATTGGGAAAACAAGGAAAACTCCTGGGTGGAGATCAGAACAGCTTAATTGTAACAAAATAAAATATTATAACAGTGCTGCTGATAATAACAATTGTAATGAAAAGGAGAGGGAGGAGTGAAACCCAAAAAACCCAAGTGATGCCCACTACAGTTGCTGACCCCTTCCCAGCCTGTCTCTGCCCAGTGGTTGGGGGTTCCTGGCCAAGTCCCCCCGATTTCTTTTGCTGGGCATGACATTTTGTGCTGTGGAGTGTCCCTTGGGCCAGTCTGGATCAGCTGTCCTGGCTGTGCTCCCACCCAACTCCCTCACTGGCACAATGGCACACTGAGAATCCCTTGCTGGGGGTAAGCAAGGGTGGTGTTTTTGCACTGCTGATCAGTCTTTTTCATGTTGAATGTACTTTATATTTTGTTTTGTTCATAAATTTGTGCATGTGTAGGTGTATGTTTCCACACACAGATTTACACTTTAGATTATTAAGAAAAATTATGAAATTTATTAAATACCTTTTGGCTTTTAATGAATTCAAATGTATTGCAATAGTGCTAGGAGAGAAATTGCCAACGTTCCTGTTACACACAGTGTTTATTTTCTGGCTAGAGTGACAAGCAAATGTTTGAGCCCTATGGAAAAAATACAAAAGGTTCCTTGGCTGTGTAAGGTCTTTGAGTGCTGAGATCAGAGTGTTCCAGCTCTGTGGATCCTTGTGGTAATCAGCCCTGGGCTTTGGATCTTCTTAGTGGAATGTCAGAGTGGCTTAGAGGTCAGAATCAAAACTGATCCATTGCAGGAGCTCAGGTGTTGTGTGGAAATGCAGAAGTGAGAGAAGGAATCTGCTCTGTGCTCGCCCTGCTGCTGTGACACAGCGTGGGCCGTGTCTGAGGCTGTCAGGACAGGTGTCTCTGGGTTGGCTGCTGGCAGAGCCAGGGGCTTTGGAGAGCTGTGAGATCAGCAGAGCCCCACATTCCAACTGAATCCCATAGCTGGCTGATTTTTTTTTTATTATTATTTTTATTCCAGCCCATCCTCTGTGCCAGTGGACGTGACCACGGTCTGTGCTGAGACAGGGACCGACAGCTGTCAGTGCTGTGGCCCTTGGCAGCCCTGCCCTGGCTTTGGGGAGTCCAGCAAGGCACTTGGCCCTGGAATGGTTTAATCACTTGTCACGGATCGATTTCTTTCAGCATTTCTTTGTCTTCAAGTTACATCATGTTTTCATGTCACTGAAAGCTGATAGACTTCGTGTTCTGGGTTTTGACTGTCTCTGCAACAAGTAGTTTTAAAAATAGAAGCGAGACCACTGTAATGGAAAGCGATTTTCAGGCATTTGAACCTTGGCTGAACCTTGAATGATCCACCGTTTCTGTTTGATGAATGATCCTCATGATCTACCATTTCTGCTGTGTTGAACACATTTGCCTGTTGTGTGACCTTGGTTCTAAACAATCATGGTTTAGTTCCTTCCTTATTTTTGCCTGTTTAAATACACTGTTTGGAACCATTATCAGGCTAAAATATTTCTTAGCTGTGTTTTGTTAACATGGGACGAACACTGCAGTTGAAAATCCATCTGTTTTACAGAATAAACGTTGGTAATGTGCCGTGATCTGGGATGCTGAGGTGCCTTTCAATCTCTGTGTTTGTGTCTTAACAGCACAGTGTTACCAGATTAGGACGCTGGATTGATTTTGAAAATGATTATAAAACTCTGTATCCCCAGTTCATGGAGTCTGTGTGGTAAGTCACCTACATGCATTGTATGCTTTGAAGTGTTAAGAAGATTGCAATTATTGCAAACGTGTGTTGGTTCATTTATCACTAAAACTGTTCTGAATGCAGATAAACATCGGGCAACCTGAAATATCTTGATATCAAAGTGAGGGAATTTACTGGCCTGCTTTTTTCTTCTTCAAGATGGCAGGGTTTTCCAAATTAAAGTACACCACTACTGATCTTAGTGAGCCCTGAAATCTTGCTGCTCCATGTCAACTTCAAAGCAGTTCTGAAGATCTATTAATAACATTCCTTACTTGGTTTGGGAAATTGCATTATCTCTCTACATTCTTGATGTTCTTCACACTGTCAGCTGCAAATGGGCAAACTATCCCAGCTCAGTTTAGCTCCAAACCTCATCTTCAGGCCTGGATGTGGAGGCTGTGAATCTGCTGTTACCTTTTCCTTGGCAGCACAGTTTGACAACTGTCTTGGACTCCTGGTGCAGAGCTAAGAAGTAAAGTTTGGGTATTTTGGCAGTGTATTCAGGGTGCCTGTTGGAATTTGGAAGACAAGACAATATTACAGGTTAAGGAGAATCAGTTTGGCCCAACACAGCGAAGAAATGGCAGCTTTGAGTCCTTTGGGTGATAAAACTGCAAGGTGAATTGCAGGGAGAAGTTTAGCAGAGTATGTGCTGACAAAAAGCCACTGATAGTCAAATTATATGCGTATTAAAGTATTTATATACATATTCTTTAGTTTTACTAGTTACCTTTAGTTTTGTAATTAATTACATATAGTTGGACAAAGGATTGACAGACCTTCTGGATGTCCCCGAAGCCATTGGAAGGGGCAGGAGTGCCAGGGAATTTCCAGTGAGCATTGAAAAGATGGTGGGAGGGCAGCAGATGTTTGGCTAACATAGCTGAAGAAACCCTGCATAATTCCAAAGCAAAAACTGACAAGAAACCTTTTCTTTTCTAAGTTATAAAAATACTTAGTGGTCCCTCAATCCTGTTTAACAGGCATCTTAAAGAAACAAACCTTGAGCAAGCTGCAGGGTCTCTCTCAACAGCTCAAACAGCTCAAACTTTTTTTGTTTTTGTTTTGGTGTTTGTTTTTTCCTTTTCCACTTCTGAAAGACAATTTCTAGTCTTTCACTTGTGTCACAGAGGCTACCTCTTCTAATGATTGCTTTGATACAGACTTGAAAGTATAAACTTTGGATCTGAAGCCTCAAAGGTATGAGATTTCAGGAAGTATGTGGGCAGACAACCTCTTAAATTCGTGGGTTGTTTTTTTTCTTTTTCCCCTGCTGCTGTTAAGTTTCATGTAATCATGTAATGAAATGAATTTTTGGATTTTTGGAAAGTCTCTAAGACGTGGAGGGACTGTGGCAGTGATGCCACTGCCAATTTGCTCTCGAGCAGAAGAGGAGGTGAAACCACTGTGGTGTTTGCAGAGGGGATGGAGGAGGGGAATGGGAAAGAGGTGTGGGATGCCTGTTTGTGGAGTAAGGGGGATAATGCTTAAAGAGAGCCCTGTAAATGTAATTACAGTGCTGCTTTTGACAGGGTAATGCCCAATTTCTGAAAAACAGAAGAAAATAAATCAGATGGTTACCTCGACAATCATCAGACCGAGAATGTGTTACTGAAGTTGCTTTGTATATCCATTAATGTTCCTTTGAGCTGGAGTTTCTAGCATGCTCCTGTTCTAATTGATTCTTTTATAATGGGTTTGTTGGAACTGACTGCTTTGTAAGCATTTTGGTGCTATGTCATATGATGGCTGAGTGGACTGAATTTTCAGCCTGCTAAATTTTGACTTACAACAAAACATCCATCAGTAAAACTGGCAGAATATTTCAACACTGAAGGTTGGTGTCATTAGCAGCTGATACTGCAGTGGTTTCTTATGTAAAGATGTAGTCAATTGTTCACATATTAAATAACTTTAGAAGAACTTTCAAGTTCTAATTCTATAGAACTTGTGTCTCTGACCCTTCATCCTGCTCAGATTTCAATGAAAATGTGCCTTTCACTGAAACACTGCAGTGAGACTGCTGTTCTTGAGCTGGCCTGGAAAAACATACAATATTATTTTTTTTGTACAGCTCATGAGACACGTGCAGTGAAATTGAGCAGTTTAGTGTGAGCCTAAACTTCTTACTGATCTGCAATTGGTCAGAAAGAAACACATGGGCTTTGAGAAAAAGAACAACTAGTGAATGATTGTCTCCACTGCTGGCTTGTTACACTGCTCTCAGCCTGGGTGTGAGTTTGCCCCTCGGGATAGGTTCTCCCTGGGCACGGGGGATGCCGAGGGGATGAGGAGGTGACTGTGCCATCAGAGCTGGGGGCTGAGCCTGGGGGTGATGCCCAGGGCTTTGACTCTGCTCCCCTGCACAGCTGAAGGGTTGGTTGAGCAGATTCCTGTCACCATCTAGTGCCCAAGTCAGCAACTGCGAGCTGAGCTTCGTTCTGTTTTAAAGACAGTTTAAAAGTGTCAGGGCTCCACTGAGTGACAGAGCCCTGGGAGGAGGTACCAGGGAGTGTGAGGGGAGAGATGGACCTCTGGAATCATGCCGTGCCTTCCCTGAGCCAGGCACACAGGGCACATGATGGGGAGGATTCCCTGTCCCGTCTCCATCTTTCTGAACACGGTGACTAAAGGGATATGGCCCAGTGACAAGTCCCTGCCTGGCACAGCTGATGAGTCTCCTCTCTGGCTGCCCCACCCTTCCAGGTGCCCTCTGCAATAGGTGTGAGGCTCTGCAGGGCAGCTGAGCCATGAGGATGATGATTCAGGGAGCAGTGAGGTGTCACCAAGGCTAAGGCAGCCTCTTCTCCCAAGGAACAAGCAATAGGACAAGAAGAAATGGCCTCAGGAGCCAGGGGAGGTTTAGATAAATTTTTGGGGTAATATTCTATCATTGTAGGGGTTGTCAAGCACTGGAAGAATTCTTGCTCCCAGAGAAGTGGCTGAGCCACCATCCCTGGAGGTATTTAAGATGTGTGGATGTGACACTTGGGGACATGAGTTAGTGGTGACCTTGGCAGTGCTGGGCTGAAGGACCTCCTCCAACATAAACAATTCAGTGATTCTATGACTTGCATGGTGTGAAACCACAGTAGAAAACACTTCTTAAGTGCTTCTGTACCTGAAGAAGATGCACTTGAGTTGTTTTGTGTGGTAAGAACTTTGTATCGTGGCTGTGCACCCAAAACTCTGTGCTTTGGCTGGGGAAACACAGCCAGTGGAGCATCCTTTGTGCTGGGGCTTTTTGTTTGTTCCCTCCACTGAACCCATCTCAGTTGTTCCAGCTTTAGTTTTCCTTTCAGGGAGGTTATTAAGAGGGAACTTACTGACCTTTTGGACTTGCAGTGCTGTCCTTGATTTTTTGTTTGTTTTGTTTTGTAACATCAGGCTCAGGGTGCCGCTTCTAAGGTGCAGCTGAAGGGGTTGTAGGTAGCTCCTGGAACAGGAACATTTGCCTTGGGTTGCCTGACTCCCTTAGTGTAGCTTTGTTTTTGTTCTGGGATGACATTTTGTTCTCCAGATGAGCTCTGTCAGTAAATTGAGTGCCTTAACCCTTCTCAGTGAGAGGATGAATGGGGACACCCCACTGAGAGGACTGGCTTGCTGTAAAGATCAAAGATTTTGTCTTTGCTGTGTAAGCAGTAAAACAGTTGCTTTTCCTGCATGTGGAGTTTATTCAGCACTGAACCAGAATGATTTCAGAACAAAAGCTCTCTGGGTCCCAACAGAAATCGCCAATGCATTTTGTGCATTCCATGACTCTATTCCCTAGACTCTATAATTCATTCTCTAAAGAGGTACTGGTCATAAGAAATCTGTTTTGTCCATTTTTCTCCTAGTTACCTGTATTTTTTTCCCTTACTTCTGTTTTATTGGTGCATCAAGTGCTGTAGTCCCCTTGTTGTTTTCTCACTGTTCCAGTCCCTGTTGTATCTCCTTACCTCTATTTTGAAGGAGGAACACACTTGTACTCCTGTGGATGATCTTTGGGATAAGTCTAGCCACAGTTTTATATATTTAAATTTTCTCTGTATAGGTATTTTTTGCTTTTGCCTTGATTCATAATCTTTTAACACAGTGATCCAAAGATTGCAGCTTGGATAGAGCAGGATGATCTCTGTGTGCTGGAATTTTAAAGCTCTCACTGATAGTTGAACATGAAATTTGACAACTTCTGTACTTAAGAATTCCCAGGCCTTGGAATAAATCCTTTCCTGACTTTCTTAAGAAGGTGTCTTTCAAAAATACTATTGAAAGACAGACTGTGTTTGCTATTGGAATTCTTTTTCCACTTATGCTTTTTTGACTCATGTCCAGTGTTTTTTTGAGTACTTTTTTTGTTTGTGTTGGGTGGTTTTATTTTTTTTGTTTTGTTTTGTCCCCAAGCATCTGTTTTTGATGGTTGCTTTCTTTTTGATTTCATCTTGTCTTTAAAGTATTTTTCATTAGTCCCAGAAAAACCTTTTTCCTCAAACTCCACTGTTTTTGGTGCTGTTGGGATGGAGTGAGCTTGCTGAACACTGCAGGTGACAGGGAGGTGTTTGTGGCTGGGTTTATTTGGTAAGACTGTAGAGGCTATAAAATAGTCCTTTTATCTTGCTCTGAACTGGTGTGAGGTCGCACAGCAATAATTTTGTTCATTTATCATTTATGTAGTACCATGGATGTGTTGAAATCACACTCCTCTCCATCCAGCTGTCATCACGCTCTACCCACCTTATTTTCAATCTTTATCAGTAACTTGAGTTTACAGCTCCTGGGTGTTTTCCTTTTAAAGGAACAAAAAGGGAGAAAAGCACTCGATGTGTTTGAAAATAATTGGTCAGTGTTAGTAACGAGCACTTCAATTTTCTGGAACGCTCAGAGTTCTCAAGCCCTCAGAAAACTCTTGAGATACTGATCACTGCAAACAGAGCCACCTGATCCCCCAGAGGAATGGCATTAAGAACCTAGGAGGTTTTAAGATCAAATCCTTCTCTTTGATGTGAAGTGTTTTGAGAAGTGCAGTTTGCTTTTGCATCTGCTGGAGGAAACCGGGAGATGTTGGATTTTGTGTGGGTTGCTAGGGTTGTTTTGAGTGTTGCACTGACTGATTCAGTATCTTTTGGAAGCAAAATCTCCCCCTGTAGGAGTTTTATTATGTCCCTGTGGTGTTTGCCTGCTGTGTGTGTGACTTGGATGAACAAATATTGCAGCAAGGTTCAGGTTCCTTGGATGTTATTCCTGTGGAGAGAGGAACTCGGGCTTGGAACCGCTTGCATCATCCCTCTCCTGGCACTTCAGTACCAACAAACTGTTTCCAATCTGTCCTTCCTTTTGGAAGTTAAACATTCCTTGCATCTTTGGGGACCAGATTCTCTATTAACAAGAGGCTGAAATGAGCATCTTGAGTTCACCTTTCCCCAAATGCATTTTTCAGTAAAGGAGTGTGTCAGTGCTGCTCCCACAGCCAAGAGGGTGCCAATAAATTTATTTATATTTGAGAAATGCAGCAGAAATAGAGGAGTAGGATTTGATGTCTCACTTTTGCAAGTAAACATTTTTCTCTCTCACTAGAAAGGAGCTCTGTGGTTTCCTTAAGTTACTGTTTTTTTAGGAAGCACTGCAGCTTCAGTTTTAGATTGCAGACTCGGTGCCCCTTTCTTGCCAAGTGCCATCGTTTTGCAAACATAAGGGTTAAAAAATGTTTCGATAGGTAATTGTCTAAAATATCATGTTGAAGTTTTAAGCAAAATGTGACTCTCATTATTAGAATGAGGTCCATCTTTAGCAGGTGCTATGTTTTGGGTGGGCAGTGCTGCAGGGAGCCCTTTGGGAATCATCTCCTGGGCAGGTCTGCTGGTCCCACACCAACAGCTCTCAGAAGTTCTTTTGTTAAGGCAAGCAATGAGATGTTTTTTTTAGATAACAGCTTTTTTTGTAACGATTATGAAGGCTATGGCATCAATCATCATTCTGTTTATCCCACTGGAATGGCTTTCAGAGGGGAGAGGTTATAACAGACTACAAATGAGTGTTAGTTCTGAGCTGTGGGGAGCTCTGGACAGGTTTGGAGGCCCATCTCTGCTCTGCAGGGCACAGCAGGAGCCCTCTGTTTGCAATGGGATGGGATTGCCACAGGAGGGAGATGCTGGCCTGGATTGGGAGCTTGGCAGCTCCACGAAGTGCTCACCTTTCCTGAACAGCTCCCTGAGATTAGTGTTATATTTACAGCTGAATTAAATATTCAGTGTTGCTCTGAGTAGTTTTCTTCCATGCTGTTAGTAGGCAGTGCTCTATAGAAAGTGTAGTGGAGCTTTTCTCTATAGGTATTTTAGTTACTGGTTTTGAAAGGCAAATAGAACACCTTCAGTAGGAATTGTCACTTGTCACAGTGTGCATTCATTATGCTCTGAGGTGGTAAGCATGCATTTAAACTTCTTTAACTCCCACAAAGACTTCTGCAGATAGCCAGCTCAAATAGATATATATATGCTGGAAGCTGATGAAACTGTGTTCAGAGATCACTTTTATGATTTATATTTCTAAAAGTTCAAGTTGATAAACTTCAAATCTCAGTTGTAAAATAGGAGCAGTCACTGCTGCGTTCCAGAGTTGGGTGGGGGTCAGGCAGCCATAACTTTTCTCTGGGTGATGTTTTTTTACTTGAACAGGCTGACTTTAAAGTTGTATGTGTGTGGTCAGGCACCTTTGGAGTGCACAGCCCTGGGAGACCTCTGGGTTTGGCTCCTCTGTGGCCTTTTCCGTCTCAGACTTGAGGTTATGCAATTTTTCTGATGTTAAGTGACTGCTCGTAGGGAATTTTGGACTTTGACTGGATGAATCTGAATGGATTGCACATCTCTTCCATAGAACAGGCTGTATTTTCTTCAGCTGCCTAATCTGCAGAGTAACAATTATTCTGATTAAGGCAGTGTATGACTTCCATGTCAGCAAGCCAGGGCATGTCTTCTGGTGTTCTTATTTTAGGCTCCAGATAAAATCAGTGCAATGGTCCACTTGTGTTTTTTGTTGAAGGTTATAATTTCAAGCATGGGAGGCAAGACACCGACTGCAATCCGGGTCCAGATTCTCAAGCACAAAATGACAGCCTGCAGAAAAAACTGCTGCTTGCCAGGATGGGGTTGGTTGCTTAGCAATGAGCTATTTATCTGCAAAGGAACCCAGAAAAGGGATCAGAGCGGTTTGAAAATGTAGTTGGAATAAAGGAGCTTTTAAACTCAGCAGAGTTTTAACAATTTGGACGTGGAGCTCTAAATGAGACTCTGCAGAAGCTCTGGTTTGTGAGTTGGGTTTGGTGTGATTATTTAAGGCTTGCCCTCTCCTGCCTTAGAGCCTGCAGGCTGTACTACTGAGTGTGCAAGTCAGTGAGAGCTGATAAGCTGATAAATGTTGGTGATCCTTTGGTAAAGCCTGCAGTATTGAAGTTGTGTCTGTCAGGTGGACATTTGAGGAGTTGCTGGGTGAAGTATGTTTGTCTTCCAGCTTCTGTCCCTCTTGAGCATTGCCTCAATTTGCCATATCATAATATTAAGTGCTGTCTTGGTTATTTCAAGGAGACATAAGGATCCAAATAAGCCACAGGCTGTAATGGAAGATTTCTTAAACAGAGTTAAAGCTTAATGTGAGGCTGTGATCCTGGAGAGCAACTGAGCCCAGAGGAGAACATTAAATTGTGGGACTGTAAAACTGAGTTCATTGTTTTTCATGGTTGTCTGTGCCCCCTTGTGAAAAATGCTCTTCTAGTTGTCAGGATTTACTCAGGGTGGGTTGCAGGTGTCTTTGACCTTTATCTGCCTCTCTTCTGTAGCACTGCTTGCTGTAGTAAATGCTTAAGATCATGTGATAAGTGAGCAGCCATGTCACTACACATCTGTTCTCTGAATTATAACTGATTTCAGCCTTGTTAATAGTTCAGATTTCAGGTGATCTTTGTGTTGAAGGAATCTGAGAAAGATTAGTCAGCAACATGGATTTGTTTCATCTAAATACCGTGTGCTGTGCAGCCAGTGCATGGAATACCAAGCTTCTAGAATCAGCTAAAGCTAAAAATGTGCCAGAAATACAGTTGCAATCAATTATCTCTTTCCTTTTGACTTGCAGATACTGTCTTGAGTTGATGATTGATTGTTTAAAGAAGTTGTCATTTATAAGGAAACTCCAGCTAGAGTAGCAACCCCGTTTTGCAGTTTATTTATTAAATGTGAAACACCAGGTGTTATTCCTTGTTCCTTGTGTCCCCCCAGGTGGGTTTTCAAGCAGCTGTATGACAAAGGGCTGGTGTACAGAGGTGTTAAGGTCATGCCTTTCTCAACTGCCTGCAACACCCCACTGTCCAACTTTGAGTCCCATCAGAATTACAAGGTGAGTCAGTACATGTGTGCAATAATCATATTTCTCTGTTGTCCTCAGTTTGGATTTGAAAAGCTTTAATTCTTACTGCTTGGTAGCACCTAAGCATGTCATTACACTCCAAATTGGTACTAAAAACCGAGGTAAACGGGTTAGTTTTTGTCATGTTTTGCTGGATTTGTTTGGATCACTTGATCTGAGCCTTTTTGCCTGCTCTTGATTACAAATTGGAGATGTTTAAAGTACACACTTTGTTTTATTCTGGGAAATTACTCCTTCTCTGGGCTCTCAGGGTGAGTATTACACTGTGGTGGGTTTTATGCTAAATTTTTAGAGGAGAGCTGCAGCTGTCCCTGTCTGTGCAGATCTGAAAAGAGGAGGGAGTTGAAATCTTCTGTGAGGGGATTAATAAGTGATGTCAGTGACTGTGTAGCAGTAGGATAATGGCTCTTCTAAGACTTATTAACTTAGACTGGCATATTCCTGGCAATGTTTTACTTAATATAATGTATAGTTTATTGGGATTTATAAAACATTCCTTTAAAATGAATGACTAGATAAACTAAGTGCAGCTTCTTGTTTGAAGTTACTCATGTTCACATATGTGAAGGCAGAACTTGTGTCTCACTTGTCCCAGTGTCATGTTAGTTTGTAGATAAAGGTTTTGCCTCCTTTCCAGTCCTGACCCAGGCCTCCATATCCTTCTGTCATAAATCTTTCACTTCTATTGTTGCAGCAGAGAACTAGCACAGATTGTACATCTGGTCTCTTTTACATCTTGCCTAAAAACAAGGCCAGTGTGCTGGCCAAAAATAGTGTTTTTAAAACAAATGTTTAAATAGAGTTGTAGTACAATGCAGCCCACAGATAGTGGAGCTTTTGGTATTGCCGAGGGGGATTTGTACTGAAGAACGAAGGGTTTGTGATTTATGACAGTGAGATTTGCAAAGATATCTTGGTATTTGTGACTGTCTGATAAATGAAGTAATTATTTTGCTTGTCCCTATTAACTGACATTTCATTGGGGCTCAGATTAATAACGTTTGGTTAGAACAAAGACCATTTTTTTTGTGTGTGTGCCCCTTTTCCGTAGAGCCAAAGCTTTTCTCTTTTTTTGAGTCTTAATGAAATATTTAGATGCTGTTTCTTACTCTAGAGCCAGTAGAGTGTGTGGTGGGGGTGCTGCTCTGCCACTTCACACAAAAATTATCTTTCCTGTCTGTCAGAAGTGGCATTTGCAGGCTGAAATGCTGAGGGCTGTGAGCTGGCAGGGTTTGTTCTTGCTGAGCACAGTCTTTTTGGGGTGTAAGGCTTTGTCACTGTGGAAATCAGCCTTTAGCTGCTGCTTACTGATCCTCTGGGAATTTGGACATAGATCAGCAGCAGTAGGACCCAAGAAATGTGTTTAGAAACAGAGTTAGGTGTTTAATGCACGTTCGGGTAAGGTGTGTCAGCAGCTTGTGTTACATTTCACTGAAGAAGTGGTGTCTTAGATAGAGTTGTAACAAATAGAACATTATGCAGTGCCATTACCTGGCAGCCTGGATGTTGTTTTTTATATATTTTCACCTTCCTGATCAGCCTGGTGTTCAGAAAATGAAGTGAGTGGCCTGTGCTGCTGCACAGTTGGGGTAGATGGGGCTGTGCTGAGAGCTTGATCTGTGCCTGGTATTGAGCACAGTCCGGGGGTTATGTAATATTTATGTTTCACTGTTGACTGCACCAGATGTTCACAGAAAATTCCCTCTGGAGCAGCCCTTAGCTCAGACATAAATAGCTGCCTGTCCCATGATGCCATGAACTGTTCCATGATGCTCGATGGAAACCAGAGCTCCTCGCACGAGACACGCTGAGGCCACAGGACCCCTTTGTGTGGGCAGGGCCTGTGTGCTCTGCACCCTTCTTCTGCTTGGCATTTAAAATGAACAGTGCCAACTTCACCTTGGCAAGGATTAGGCTTGCTCTTAACAATCAGCTTTTCACAATAGGTGAAATGTGAAGTGACTGAATAGGGTTGTACTCGGCTGAAAGAAAAACTTGTTTTCAGGGCATTGTTTTGACTCATTTGAAGGTGAAGTTTTATAGAGTAGCTGACAAAGGTCTCCTTCCCTGAGATTTCTTTTACTCTTAAATATTGACATACTCTTGTTTTTGAGTACCTCAGACTTCCCCCCCCTTGTTAACAACAGTGAATCAATTGATGTGATGTGTGTTTTTCCTAATCCCTGACTGTAGAGGAACACGTGGAAAAGGCTTTGTGTAGCAGTATCCAAGAAACTGCTGATTTTCTTGATGCTTGAGATTGACTCTAATCTTTTGAAAAGGGATTATAAGAGGTACCTGAGGGAACTGGCACTCGGTTCTCTTGGATGTTTTGGCAGCAAATTCTCAAAATCTCACTGCTAATCAGAGTTTTTAACCCTGTAGCCTTGTTGGCCTGGCAGTCTGCACTGGTGTAACAGAGGAACTCTGACTGGTGCTCTCTTCTGGCTTTCTGATGCTGCCACTTCACCCTCTCCCACTGCAGTGATGAAGGAGGCCAGTTGCTGTGGGTGGGTGGCAGTAGTAGTTTACTATATCTTAGATTTGCATTTTCTCACTAATACAGGCAGTCAGCCTCTTTTGCCTCCCTCTCTTTTTTACCCTTTGGCTTTATCTTGTTTTTCAGGATGTTCAAGATCCTTCAGTGACTGTGAGCTTCCCACTGGAAGAAGATGCCAGTGTTTCTCTGGTTGCTTGGACCACTACTCCCTGGACCTTGCCCAGCAACCTGGCCCTTTGTGTTAATCCAGAACTGCAATATGTAAAAGTGAGAGGCAAGTGTTTTAGCACAAATGTAAGGCAAGGTATTTTCTGTGGTTCCCAATATTTGAGTACATTTGACTGAGGCTCACTCGTGGCCCAGTTGGTTGTGCCTGGTTTAACAGGTTGTGCAGGGAAGTGATCTCCTTCAGGAGAGCACCAGCACTTCAGGAATTGTGTGCCTGGACCATCCAAGGTGCCTAAACAATACAGGCTGTTGCTTTCCTTGTTACTGCTTCAAGGAGTTTTCCAGGCTTTGCAGTCCCATTTTTTTCCAGTTGGCAGTGGAGTATGCTATGATGTGTCTTCCTTCTCACTTTGAAAAGGAATAGATTTTTATCCTTGAAATGCAGTTGTCTTTAATTATACCTTCATCTAAAGACACACCTCCCTGGTTTTTTTTTTAAATTTAAATAAAATACTAGGTAGGAGTTTCCAGTTCCAACATAACCATGTATATCTAGTGTGTGCTTAAGGTGATGTTAAACCTGATGTTGTGCAGGCCTTTACAGTGAACTCCATGTGTTTGGATTTTTTTTTTTTTTAAGAGAACGAAATAAATTTCAGTTTTCAAGGGTTTTAACATAACTTTGGTCATCTTACAAAGAATTGCTGAGTAGTTTCAGAAATAGCACTAACACCTGCCTGAGATGCTGAGTCCTTGGGTTTGGATGTCTGTGGCCACTGCTGTGGGAAAGTGACCCTGAATAAGTTGGCAGGGTAGCAGTCTGAATAAAATTTGTCATTGAAGTTAAAAAATCAGGTTGATTTTTTTTTTTTTTTTTTTTGAGTAGAAAATGAGTTTCCTTCCTAACATTTAAATTCTTTTTTTGTCATTTACTTCCTCTGTAAAGAAATCCAATCATGTTATTGATTGGAAGAGCAGATCTCAGAAGGGCAGCATGGAATGCAATTGTTACCCCCAGTGTCCACTTAATAATATTGATTTTATGTAGTAATTGTCCATCTTCCAGTTGTTTCCCTCTGCTTCAGTTACAAATAATGGAACTTTTCAATTGCTTTTTTATTTGGCTCAATGATAGTTGACAAGATGAGGTATTTCTGTCTCTGGAACAGCAAAACACACTGAAAATCAGTGGACTGGTTTTCATCCTGTGGCTTCTGTTTAAACTTAACTTTTGGAAAGTGTTCCTTAAAGTCACTGAATGGGAAGGAGCATCTGGAAAGTGATGGTTGATCAGCAGGGTTATTCTAAAGACTTTTATAGCTACACTGACACCATCTTGCAAATATTGAAAGGTTTCATAATGGTGCAAATGAGGGGATTAAATCGAGGTTTGTGTAACTCTTTGTTTTGTTTTATATTCTAGATAATGCCACAGGGAAGATTTATGTTCTGATGGAATCCAGGCTGATAGCACTGTACAAATCTGACAGTGAATATGAGATACTTGAAAGGCAAGTCCATAAAGCATTACATTTGCTAACTTTCAGTGTTTTCCTAAATCAGAAGTTAAACATTTCAAGAAGATGGATTTCTCTGCATGGGTGTTTCTTGCAAAAATCTGTAAGAGATTGAAATTCACTGGAACAAATAGTTTTGTGTGTGAAGCTACAAATAGGGTAAAAGTTTCCTTAGCTCTCTTAGACAGAAGATATATATTGGCTTCTCTTACACCTTTTATATAAAACATCAGCTTGTTAAAGAGGTAAAATACAACATATATTTATTTGCTTTCTTTATTCAGTCCTATGCAGTATACAAACAAACCAAACCCAACAAAACCCCACACAACACAAAACCACAATAAAAAAGAATTGCAGACTAGAAAGTTTTGAAAATAACACCATTTCTTGACTGGCATCAGCTGTTTTTATTTTTGTCTCTATCTTTCTTTTTTTTTTTTTTTTTTATGAAGCAATTGTAAGCTTTACATTTTAAAAAAGGAGGTTATGTCTTACTTCAGCTAAGGAATGAGGGAAATAGAGAGCTGGAATGTTTAAGATGCCTACTCTGATGGCTTATATTGTGATAGTTGAATAATTATTTTACAATTCTGCATTGATTTCTCTCACGCCCAACTGAATGCTCTTGATCTCTCACTCTGTAACAATTTCAGCTGTTCTCAGATTTAAATCTTACCTGCTTGCCTGCTATCTAAACTGGTTAATCTGCCTAAAAAAGTTCGGTTTGGTGTGACTTATTCTTGACAAATTCAGACTGTGGGTTCTTTAGCACTTCACTCTTTAAAAACTACTCTATCACCTAAAGTTGAATGAGGTTGTTAGAGGAGTCTGCTTGGTTTTTAGGTCCATCAATACTGCAATTCCATCATGAAATATAGGTATTGTATTCTTTGCCAGGCTTTTGAAACCTCTTCAGAGTATCTAAAAACTGAGCCTTCTACAAAACCCACTCTTTTTACTTAAATACTTTTTAATGCATTTCCTTTAGATGTTTAAAAAAAAAGGAAAGCACTGAATAATTTTTGGTGTGATGTTTTTGTCAGAGCTGTGAAGAACCTGCTCTCTAAGGCAATTGTACACACTGCAGATGTTGTTGCTTGTGTCCCTGGTTAGTTGTATTTCTGTATCCCTCCAGTCTTTGATTATTTTTTAAACATGTCACTTTTTTTACCTCTGCCTATCCAAAAGGCTTCTGGCAATTTTTATTCTCCTTGCAGAGCAGAATATTTTTCTTCTTTCTGTATTAGTGCTACAGTCTTCTCAAGCTGATTTTTTCCCCCCTTTTTGTTATGTAATTAATTAATTCTCTCAAATGTGAATTGTGAGACAATTAAGAGGTAGCTGGTAGTTGAATGGATCTTTGAAAGATTTACATCTGTGAGTATATACATTCAGGGAAATGATCTTTGCCATTTCTGCTTTGAACCTTTTTTTCTTCCTTTAACTCATTTCTAAATTCTCAAGCAGTCAGACCCCTGAGGGAGAAATTCATGCAACTGCACCAAGTGCCAGGCTGAGGTCAGGGAATGATCTGATTGAAAATGCTGGGTTTGAAATCATCTCAACTTCCTGAGTGCTCTCAGACTTCCCTCCCTCCCTCCCTCAGACCTGGCTTGGCTCTCCCTTTTCCTCCCCAGGCTTTAGTGTGGGGATTGACTTCCCTATTTCACTGAGTGGGTTCCATCTTGTTCAGGAGACTTTCAGCTGCTTTGCTCAGATGGATTGCTCTGGGTGTCTTACCCCAGTTTTGGCCAGGGAGTGGATGTTTTATTTAGCATTTATGAAATGATTGATGAGTGTTTTCTTCCCCTTGCATCGCATTTCAGCCCTTTTGCATATTAAACATTTAATTTCTTTACACTGTTTTCCACTGTTTTGTCTCTTTGAATTCTGGAAAATTTGATTTCTGGACTATCCAGACCAGAGATTTTTGGTCTCTTGACAGTGAAGAGTTACTGTAGTGCTGTTAAATGAGTCTTATTAGTATAACTTAGGTCACAAGAAGGCAGCACTGTATAAGTTTTCAATTTGAAGTCCAGGACTTTAATAAACAAAGTGAAAATTAGGAATGTGATCTACAACCTTTACCTTTCACTGACATTGTGTTAAATAAGAATTTTAATTTTTTTTTTTTTTTAAGCCAGTTCTGGTGCCTCCCATTCTGCATCTGAGCATTCCCACATCTGTGTGGCTGAGCACTGGGATGCTTTTCTCTCATCTGATCCCGATTAAGCACCTCAAACATTCCTAAGGCTGTTTGTAATATAAAAGATATATAAACCATCTGCAGAGCTGGGGCTTAAAATAGAAGCCTCCCCCTTTTCCTGGAAGATATCATGTGTGCTGGGCTGGGGAGTCAATGCTCTTTAACTTGGCATTAAATACTGCTGGAGGTCCTTCCTGTGCCCTGAAACAGCTTTGAAGAGCTCCCCACTTTGAAGTAGTCAAATGTTTTATGGTTTGACCACTGTTGGGGAAGTTGTAGATCAAGGATAGTGTAGGGAAGGAGCACAGCTGTGACACAGTCAGTTATCCCATCTATGACGTTCTTATGTTTTAGGTAGATTCTTTTTTTCCTGAAAATTGGACAATTTAAGCATTTTCAGGAGAGTTCTGAGGTGTGAATCCCAGCCCTAATCATTGTCTTTGTCAGGTGTTGTCAGAAGCCTGAAGGGAGCCACATCCACAGGCTCTGTCTTACTTACATTGCTTGTCTGGCTCAGTTGGTCCCTCAGTTGTCCCTGTGTGTGTTGGATGGTTCTCTGAGGTGCCTGGGGAGAGTTTGGATGCTCAGTTTTAGCCTAAGGAATGAGGCACCTGAGCTTTAAAGGCTGCAATATCCCATTTTACAACCTGTGCATGTCACCTCAGATGTTTTAGGGCAGGGCTGATTCAGTTCTGTTGGACATGCTGGGCTAAAGGGCTTCAATCTTATGAATATTGTGTTTTATCCAGAGGCTTCTTGCCCAGCTTTGCCAGAAAGAATTTGTCATTAATGCTGAATTCATCTATTAATTTACATTGATTGCTGGATTGAAAGGCTATCAGATAGAAGTGTACCTGATGACTATTAGCAGGGATGCATTGAGAGACACTGTGGTTTTTTTTTCTCCAAGTCCAAATTGCCAAAGAGGCATAGAAATGGGAAGCGAATATTGAGGGAATACTTTTCCTTCACCTTGTGAAATCAAATTCTCTCAGGGATGGGGAAAAAGTAAATAGGGAAAAAAAAGATACTTTTCGAGTTGTTAATTTGTTTTCATGTAAATCTTTCCCCTCAGGTTTCCTGGAATTGCTCTTAAAGGCAAGAAATATAAACCACTCTTCGAATATTTTATTCAGGTAAGATGAGCAAGTTTGGTGTTTGTTACAGCATGCAAAGACAAAAATAAACCCCATTTTCAGTACTCCTTGTTTATATATTGTGTCCTAATAACAAGCTCCAGGTTGTACTGAAGTACTTTAAATCCTAGTTAAAGGTTGATAAACAGAACGCTTTCTTCTGTTTTTTTTCCTTTTTAAATACAGCCAGAGTAAGAATTCAGTGATAAATAGAAGTTTGATTTCAGATTGCAGAGAAACTTTCAATACACAGTAATAAATAGGCAGTATTCTCTCAACTTCTCATCTGTTGAGCTGCTCTTGTCAGCCTGTTAAGTCCAGAAGTTTTGTCTTCGCAAGAAAAATAAGTTTGGCTGTGAATAAGTCATATTTTCATTGAAGAGTTAAAAGCCTTTGCTGGAAAACCTGCTGATAGATCAGATTTATATAGATAGAGCATTTAAACACTGCCTTAAGTCTGGTGTGGTTAATGGCATTACAGATAGTAGAATATGTAGCAATAGGAGAGAGGGTAGAGAATTTATAATTTTTTTCTAAACAATCTAATTGAAAATGGATTAAATTATTCCAGGAGAAGAAGTGAATTTCCAGCAGTGCTGGGCAAGCAGCTGGTAACTCGTGTGAGGGGTTTGGTCACTTGTGACACCATCTGTTGTGGAGGGTGTGCAGGAGTCAGGGTGAGAAAACCTCTGTAGGGAGCAGGGTCTGATACTCTCAGTGAAAAGTCAAACACAGCTGAATCTGAAAAATTGCACTGTGGATGTAAAGGTTTGGAATGGACACATTTTGTAAGGAACAGATGGGCATCTTACCATTTTTTATTTTTTGTTTGGAATGGAGGTCTTATCTCAAAATATCTCTCCTCAGAACAAGCCAAATCTAATATTTTGTAACATATTTGGTTCAGCTGCGACTGCAGTAATTTTTTTTTTTACTATGTTTGTGTTAAGGAATAGAAAATAGCTTTTTATTTTTCATTAGCTATGTACTGAGCATACTAAAAATTGTCAGATCTTTCCTGGGCATTTTTTTTCTGGGTATTCTTTTATTTTTATTTGATATTTACCACCATCTTATTCTCTGGAGGAAATAAGGAAAATGTAAAAGAGAAAACTATAAGAACAAACTTGGGGTTTTTTAAAGTTAAGAGGTATAGTGGGCATACAAAAAAATGCAAGGAGAGTCCTGCACCTTCCTTGATTGTATCCTCACGTTCAGGAGTGAATTGTTTGCAGTCTGTTAAGCACAGAAGTATGTGAAGATCTGTGGCTTGAAGAATAATTGACTTTAAAGCGTTCTAGAGGGGTGTTAGATTTAATCACATTTGACACTGTTCAAGTGGAGGATACAGCCTGGGTGTCTGGGCTGTGGGAAATCATTAAATGTCAGGAGTGCCACATTTTACTCTGTCACTTACTTTCAGCGCAGCTCTTTAGTCTTGTGTGTGGCTTGGGGCTCTTCCAGGTTCTTCAGAACTCTGTTTTGCTGTGTGTATGTGTGTGGATATTTAAATATTTACATGAAAACCATCTCTCTGTGTTACAGTGCAAAGATAAAGGTGCCTTTACGGTGGTGGTGGATGGTTATGTGAAGGAGGAGGAAGGCACAGGTGTTGTACATCAGGCTCCCTATTTTGGTGCTGTGAGTATGAACTGCACAACTGCCATGTTGATTTTTGTCCCACACTCATACCTTGGCTTTCCAGCTCCTGGGGAGTGCCTGTCAGGGTGATTGCTGTTAAACAGCCTTCCCATTTGCTCCTTACAAATGGAAGAATGCCACGTACCATGAGCTCTTCCTGCCAGGTTTTTGTGTCCCTTGATTTTGGTGGTTGTTGTGGGGTGTGAAGTGAACTCACTGTTTTATCTCCTGTCACTGATCTCAGCTTTTCTCAAAGTCCAAAGTTAGAGCTTGCAGAAGGACTCATCTGTGGCACTGATGTCCAAACTGGCTTTGCTAAGTGATAATTTGGGATGGTAACAGCAGTTCTGCTCAGCACTCTGCCCCTCTTCAGCCTTTCAGTGTCATTACTCACTGGGCTTTTAGAGAATGAGAAAATGCTTTCATTGCTTTTGTCCTGAGACTTCATCCCCTGGCGTGAAAGGATTTTGTTGCACTCCATTCTTTTTTTCCTGCCTTTATTGTCCTTTCCCTCAGTCTGTTCTTTTCAAGGTTGAGAGGAATAATTTTTCATGGATGTAATCATTGCAGTTTTTAGACACATGAATTAAATGCACTACTTTAGGCTTATTGTCCTTTTTGTATCATGTCCTGTCTTCAGCCATTATCCAAAGATGCCCTCAAAAAACTTGCAGTAGAGCTGCCAGTGCCTAACAATTAGCAATCCCTGGACCACGAGCTCTCTCATAATTTCCAGAAGCTGTTGGCATTAGGAACAGACCTCTTTGTATTCATGTGAAAGAGCCCATCCTTTTCCATCCTTTTTTCCCCCTGCATTTTTCTGAAGGGTACATCCATTGTGGTGGTGTTTCCCTTGTCAGGATGAACACTGCTATGAAAAGATGTGCCAGCTTAATATAGCTGTGAATAAAGAGAATTAGACTGGGCTATGTTAGCAGTTATAAAGAAATTAATGGGAACTGGGGAAGTGTCTTAGGGAGTGTAAAGCCTGTCCCACTGCTCCTCAGACTCTCCCCTATAGCTGAACCCTGGATTTGCCAGAGGGTGAGGGAGCACACTTGGTTTTGAGTCAGGAGCTCTTGCTGTAGGAGGTGAAGGAAGGGAAGAAGCTGCCAGTAGAGCAAGAGCTCTGGAAGAACCTTTCCCTTGGCTGCTGTGTTGGTGGTTTGTGTGTTTGCACAACACAGTGAAGTTGCTGTCCAGTCAGAGCAAGGATTATCTGCCCTCTTTTATTTGATTTTATTATAAGCCCACTGAGATTTGTAAACACAGAGGGGAAAAAAAAATACCTTTTCTCTCTCCTTGGAAGTCAGCAATTAGTTTTAAAACCTTTTCATTAAAATAACATGAGAGTACCAGTTAAATGCTCTGCACAGAAAAAAGTTTGTGTGAGGAAAAAGTGCACAGACATCACAAACAGAACTCAGTTAAGGAGAGGTTTGACTTGGTAATGCTTGAAACAAGGACCTGAGTCAAGTGGCTGTGCTGCCTTTAGAAGGAAACTGCACAGTATCTGTTGCACTCAGTGCTGCTGCCTTTTTCTTTTGGGGTGCACATAGTTCAGAATTGAGAGCCCACAGAGGATTTCTGTTCAGGAAGGCTCACAGAGGGTCCTGGTTTAGGTGCAATAACTCATTGCAGGCTCTGGGTAGAGTAGAGTGTTACAGAGCTGGCATTTTATGTTGGCCTTTAGACAAGCTCAGATGGAAGGGACACGGTTCATGATGGCAGACACGACTGCCTTCCTAATTAATTGGCTTCTCTGCACCTTCCTGTGCTGGTGTGTTGAAGGTGAATAGGAAAGGGGTAAGTGGAACAGGAGGAAAGGGTCAGAGGAGAAGAAATAGAGCACAGTCCTTCACAGGAAGCCTCATAGCTTGTCTCTATTCCTTCCCATCATCACTGTAAATAAGTCCTTTTGATAAATGGAGATGAAAAGTAAGTTGTTGTTTTTTTTTTCTTTAATCCTACTTACTGACTCATGTTCTGTATTGCTGATAGCTTAAAAATGTATCCTTCTCCAGCAAAATAGAGTAAAAATTCACCTTCATTTAGTTCCAGGATATGTAGTTTCATTGCCTTGTGTGATGCATTTGCCAAATGCAAGCTGCCAACCAATATCAGAGCACTCCATTATTTCAGTTCAAAAGGCATCAAAATTAAAACTCACAGAACAAGACAAACCTGTATTAAAAACTCTGTAAACTCATTGTACCTCCAGATTAACATGACACTAAAATTCAGCTGCTCAGGCATTTCATCATATGTAGATGTACCTGCAGTCAACTTAAAAAGCTCTGGTAACGTTTTAATTGGCATACAGATTTTTAATTTGATGTACTTCTGGTGCCTGTTCAGACTGAGTCACACAATTTTCATAGATCTGTTACTGATGCACTTTCAGTACACTGCAGAAGTGTGCTTGTTTTTTGTTAAGAAGTGCTGAAGGTGAACCTTTGACTTCATGTTTTTGTTGTTTTGTTAAAATTTCAGATGGAAAAGCTTTTGATTTCTCATCAGTGAGCTGTTTAATAGCTTCTACTTCATTCATTTTGTGTATTACAACTTGTATATGTAATCTTTTGAGAGATTTAGTCGTGGCAGGGGTATGAAAGTGAACACTGTGAACTTCTATCCTGGAAAGAATTGATATTTGTTTTAGCTTTTATTTGAGTTCAGCATTTGTGGATTTCTGTATGTGCTGTGGTTACTGAAGCAAATCTGCATTAAATCAAGTGGCAGGTCAGTCTGGAGAGCTTTTCCATTCAAGTTCTTCAGAAGAAAGGCACTAACTGTAGAAAGCCAGAATAGCAAAGCCCTTTCTTTCTCTCTCATCGGGTGCATCAGCGATGCAGATGGAACTGAGGCACCTCTTGATGGGGTCCTGTGAGGTGGCAGCTTTGTTACGGTGTCTGGGCAGGGCTGTGAGCGTGCCAGGCTTTGTGGGCTGTGCTGGCTGCTTGTTCAGAGCCTCTGACAACTCCCTGCCAGGGCAGGGCTGTCGTGTGCTCTGTCCTCCTGCCTCTGATTGAAGCCCTGCTTGCAGTGCCTCGGCAGTGACAGCTGATGGAAGGGATTAGCAGCTTCTGTTTGACCCTGCACAGACCTTCAGGTTTTGGCCCTGGGGTCTGTGGTTTCCTTCATTTTGTCAGAGCAGCGATAGAGGAACCTCTGAGATTCCAAGAAGCCTGGATGCAGCTTAGGCAGGGCCTTCTTATTTGAGGAATATGAAGTGATTTGGGGAATGTGTTGGTCTGCAATTGTTCCCTTCTCCCTTCTCCTCCCACTCCAAATAATGTTCTCTTGCCTTAGGATGAGATATTGGATCACCTGAATGATAATTGTGGAAAAGATGTGCATTTACTGTGACTTCAGACTTCAAGTTAAAATCTGAACCTTTCTGTCACACTACTAATTCTGTTTTAATCTTTTCTACGATACCATTATTGTTTAATGATGTTCAGGAAAGTCTGAAGTGACCCTCTTTTCTTTTTTACTTTTTACTGGTACAGGAAATTAAAAATTTAAATGGACACTGGCCAGGAAAAAAACCCAACGATGTCCATGTGTGGTTCTTGGTCAGTAGCTTTGCCCGTGGGCCAACAGAGTTTGAGAAATACAGGTTTAAAGGCTTTAGATCTCCTGAAAAATGGGATTTCTGATGTGAAGGGCCAGAATTAGAATGATTAAAACAACCTGCCTTTTGAAAAATGCTGTGTAGGCTGGTGAGCTGAACAGAGCCAGGCTCTGGCTGGGACAGAGGATGATGTAGTGGTTGGCAGGTCCTTTGCTATGCAGTGGGAGCCTGAAGCTGTTCACTGCATGTGTGTGTGTATTTACACACATAAAATACATGTGTGTGTGTGTGTATATGCATTTATGTACTTAAAAGCATGCTCATATCTCCTCTACTAGGTGAGAGGACCTGTAGTCTGAAGAAATCCTAGTTTTTCTGGTGCATAAAACTACAATCCCACAAACTGAGTCTTTACCTTGCACACACTGGGAATTAATGAAGTCTGAGTATTTTGCTGTTCCTGCCCAGTCATCACGTTTTCTATTTAATATTTCAATTCTTGTTTGAGGAAGGGATATTTTAACTGGTGCTTTGTCTCTTGTAGGATGATTACAGGGTCTGCATGGATTTTAACATCATTCAGAAGGATTCCGTGCCCGTGTGCCCTGTTGATGCATCCGGCTGCTTCACAGCAGAAGTGACTGACTTTGCTGGCCAGTATGTCAAGGTCAGTGGTCCTGGAGAAAATAAATCACCACTTTATTCAAGAGAAATTTTGTGTGCAGTAGAAATGCTCTTCTCTTTCTCTGAGTGGGTTTGTCTTCAGTGTGTGTGTGTGTGTGTCTGGTATGTGGATAAATTACAATGTGTTTGCAGCAAGATTGGGGTTGTTTATTGCAGTAGCTGAGAAATAAAGAATTTGAGAAGTGTAATCTTGTGTATCTGTGGTGGGAGGGGACAGGAGTATCTCCTCTTGGCATCCAGTGCAGAAACAGCCTCACACTTGCTTTTTTCCCTTCAGAAATGTCGTGTACACAGTCTGCAGGCACAGTCTCTGTCACTCCTCTGGGTGACTCTGAATTCACACATATCATCCTTGAGTTTCTACCAGCCAGTTAATGTTACCTGACCTGTTAGGAGAGAGAGAGATCCAGCCCTTTTCCCCTCCTGTGGGATGTGTTGCAGTGTGGATTTACTTGCCAGTAGATGCAAGAGAATCCCTGTAAAAGGAACCCACGTGAACTCCAGATTGCTTCAGCTACAAATCCCCAGTGGGGAGTGCCTCTTAAATTCCATGTCCTAAGAAAATAATTTGGTTTTAGTCCTGCTGTTTACAGTTTGATAGCAAAAGCATGTTCCTGTAAACACAATTTACTTGAAAAAAAATCTTAAAAATTTTGTGTTGCCTTTGAACTTAATCAGCTCTCGTTGCTTCCTGCTATATATTAAGGCAAATAGAACACTGGAGGCTCCATGTTTGGTTTCTTGCTGGTAGAAACCTGAACATAAGGCTCTTAGAAAATATTCTTAGGATGTTGAATTTTTAGCTTATCATAAGTCTCTGTGTATTTTTCCCCCTTTCTTAATATCATATTGATGCTTGTTTGTTGAGTAGATGGTCTTAAATTATTAATATACACCTTCCATTTCCAGCTTAGCATGTAAATCCTGGTTAGTTAGTGGGGTATTTATTATAAGTAAATACATGTTATCAACTTCTGAAATTCAGTCACATTAGAGGAATGTGGTGTAGGGAAGTTAAAATATTAGGTAAGAAGCACTATGTGACTGCCACAATATCAGAAGTGTCAATAAAAGATTAAAGATATTAAATAGTGTGAGTGCTGGCTTGTGTTAGTGCTACAGAAAACTTGATTTTTGCACATAATTGTGAGTATATGAGTTAAGGGTAAAAAGGGACTATATACCACTATTTGGAGAGCAAATAACTTTGGAAATTTAGTGTTTTAGGGTGCCTCTGTAGTAAATGTAGAAATTGTATAGAAGTGCTTTGGATTTTGTGTGTGTGTGTGTGAATGCTGGATTACTTACAAGGTGGGTTGGTTTTTTTTTTTCATTAATTTGGGTATTGGAGACAAATCCTGTAGGGGTTCCCTGAAAGAGTGAAATGTGTGTTCCAAGGAAAAATCCTCTGCTCTGTTTTTAGGATGCAGATAAGAACATCATTAAAGTACTGAAGGAGAAGGGCAGGCTGATCCACAGCACCAGTTTTAAGCACAGCTACCCCTTCTGCTGGAGGTAAGGACAGGGCACACGTGGCTTGGAGACTGAGGATTCTAACAGAGAACTTGGGTTTATCTCATTTTTACCCCTCCCTTGACCTGCCTAATTTCTTAACAAGGCTAAAAGTCGAGATTGTTGATTTAGGAGAACTCCAATTTTGGTTCAGTAATCAAGTAATTTTTTTTTTTTTTGGCCATAAATCTGGTGAATTTAAATGTAGCACTGAAAATTTTTTCTATTGGGATTTTACAGGTGTGTTTTTGTAGTTTGTGTGTCTCATGTTCCATGTACTACCTCTTGAAGATGGCTATAAAAAGTCTAAAAAAAGATGATTTTTTTTTTTTTTTTAAGCAGCTAACTGGTGGGAAGGGATTTTTTGGTACATTTTGTATTGTATCCAAATAAGTTTATCACAGGATGTCTTCAGATGTTTGCATTAAAGCTCTCCATGTTCTGGATAAAATGGCTAAAATATAGTTGTTACAGTTCCTTCCTTTTAACCTTGTAAAATGACTTTTTCTTTGGAGTCTGGTGGAGCCCAGTTGCTTTCTAGCATGGAAACATCTGTATTTTTGATTAAAACCCAAGTTAGCATTTACCACTGCAGGGGGTGGTGAATGTAACACATAAACAGACTTTTCTGCTCTGTCATTCCTGAGCAGAATTCCCCTGGTCAGGAATAGCAGTTGATTTGTTCACAGTACCTGTGGAGACTTCTATTACAAGTCAAGACCCACTTAAAATTCCTAATTTAATTATCTGAAATGACTTGAAGATTTTAAGTCGTATCTGATGCACCCAGCACCTGTAAGTACCAAAATAACTGTGATAAAAGCTCTTCTCTCTGTCTGGCTTTAACAGTGCCAGGTGAAGTGTTTTTAACAGCATGCATTTATCTTTCATCTGCAGCAAGAAAAACCTTTGCTTGCTGTTGAATTACAGGATGGGTTTGTTGCTTAGAGCTGCTTGGAGGAAGAAGGGGAGTGTTAAATCCTTGATGATTTGGGACAGTTTTTGAGAAATGGGAGCCCCAAATGAAGCAAGACTTGTGCTGTTCTTGTGCAGCAATTCAAATATCCAGTCATGGCCTTCTGAGACAAACCAGGAATGGAGAAGTGCTGATTCTGTAGAACATCCTTATTCCTGCCACTCTGTTGACATTTTTGTTGATTGATGATAAGTTGCAGGCAGCACCTAGCAGCAAATTATCTGGTGGGAAGAACAGAACAATGGATTCTACTTGAAAAGCTCATTTCACTGCCATCACAAATCAAACCATAATTGGAATAGGCTAAAAGTAGAAGAGTAGTTCTTAACTTTGAACATAGTTATAAGTTATTTTGATTAATGTAAGAAAACTTTGAAATCAGACTCTTCTTCTTAATGTACATGCTTTTGCTGAAATCAGGCAGCTGTTGAATACTTGGTATGTTGAGAAATTTGCCTTATTTTTACATATAATGGAATTAGGGTCCTTCTCTACATTTTCCTGTTGCTGTGTTCTGTAATACTTTTCTGTCAATTAATTTTAGAATGAGAAACAACAGCTTGGGAAGGACACAGCAGACAGTCTTCAGCTAGGATTTGTCTTTATTGGCATTGCTGAAGATGGGGAACATCATTGCTCAGATCCCCTCTCTGTGCACGTGTGAGATCTTGAGTGTGAATGGTCTGGGCAGCAATTTAGCAACTGGAATAGCAAAGCTGAAGAGCATGAGAGCTTTAGTGTCCCTCGCAGCTGCTCCTGCCATTCCTTTGGGAAGCAGTTTTGGGAAGCTCTACCACTGACAGATACAGAGCTTTGTCTTTTCCAAACCAGTGAAGGCAAGGCCAGGAAGCCTCTCTCATAGCATGTGCTCAATTACTAATCATTTGGTTCCTAAATTACAAGCAAATGGAGTAGGAGTAAGATCACAAGTTATAATTTGATCACTCTGATATATTTCTAAAGGATCTGTTTGTAAGGAGAACAAAACTCTGTTCAGTTGAGACGGGGAGGAAGGTTTAGGCAGGAGTTTTATAAGCCTCAGTCTCTCATTTCAGGTCTGTCTGGGTGATTTTGCCCCTTGTGTTGATGGAAAACACAACCCAGCAGTGGATGGTTCTTGTTTGATTGTACATCAAAGAGTTGAATCTGGATTCCATTCAGCCTTCTCACCAGACACGAGGGGCAGAAATGTGGAAGATGTCACTGGTTGGGCAAATTTCAGTGTTTTGTTCTGCCTCCTGCTGAGGCACTGCTTGGCAGCACAGATGGAATAAAAAAGTCCTCAGGGAAACCGTGCCATCTCCTCTTTCTCACTGCCATCGTGTAGGTGGAGCAGTACTCTGTGGCTCTGGAATGGTTCTCAGGTGTTACAAACTCAGTGTCAGGTTGAAAGCCTGGGAAATGGGTCCTGCTTGTCCCTTTGTCACAGTTCTCTCCTGTCTGAAGCTGCTCTCTCCTCACAGAGGTGTTGGGTGCCAGGTTGTTGTACCAACCTTCTCTCTGCAATATGTTCAGACCGTGTGAGAAGATGTTGTTACCAGGTTTTATTCTCCTTATTTCCAGCTACTCAAGATCTTGTGATGGCAATTCATCCTTCTTTAGCCCTTCTGAGACAAGATGCTCAGTCAAACTAAAATACTTCTGGAGTACCTTGTAGCTTGGGGAATACTTTCTTTTTACTGCTGTGTGAGGAGTGATCTGAACTGTTCCCCTTTTTAGGTGTTAGGCCATAAATTTGAGAAGCAAACCATCCTGCCTGGTATGTTTGCATTTAATAGCTTGGACACAACTACATTAATATTACTTTGAGCTCTTACCATTTCCTGTGAGGCTGTAGATACTACAACACCTGAACAGATTGAAACATATAGGCTGTGGTTAAAAGGAAATCTCTTTTGAAATGCAGTATTAATAGAGCAGAGTGGGTTTTATTACTGGGCTTTATGCCCTGAGTCTGGGTTTTAAGGTTGGAAAAATCTTTGCTGTGGGTTTTCTTGTGCTGGTCAGGCAGGTGCACCTTTAGCAAGTGCTTGGGCAGTAGCAATTTTAATTTGCATCATAATCTCCAGTGGTTTCTGCATTCCAAACGAGTCCTTCCTATGGATATAAGTAAAATTAATTCAGTTTCTCAGATGGGTTATTTGTAGTGGTGACTGCACACAGGAGATAACAGTTTCTCAGGGTCTTTGCTTGTGAGTTATTGCTGAGCCAAGTTCTGTAGCAAAGTGACTTAAACTAAAGGAATATTTTTAAGAAACATTTTGTGGGCTGGATTGATGGTAAGGGAGAATGGAGCTTCTTGTCCCAGTGTTGTTGGAGCTGCTCTGTACCCATAGACAGATTCCATCCCCCAGGGCTCAATCTCCCTCTTAGAGTTGGAATAATGGGATGGATGTGAAGGACTAGAAATGTCTGAGGTCTCCTGGAGTGACTTGTGCCCACTGTTTCATCACAGAACCCTCTAGAAGGATGTTATGCTACCTGAACAGCAATCAAGACCTTAAACAGTTGTGTTCTGGAGCAGATAAATCAGACTGGGTTGAGACAGTGCAGTCAGATGCTTAGAAATATTAACTAATTTAAGGAATTTATCAGTCTGTGTGCTCTGGCCTATAGTGTTTCCATTTCTAAGCAATCCCAAGTTGTGAAACTGCTCTCCTCCCACATGGATTTTAGTTTATTGCTTACTGAAGTAAGGAATATGTTACGACATCTTTAAAACTTCTTTTATCTGCTTATCTGGATCTCTTTGTTCCTGGAATGGGACTTTTTTCTAGTTAACCCTGGGTTCTATTACTTCTTCATGATTTATGATGATTATTTTAAATACAAATAGTAAAAAAATCACAATATTTCCTGGCTTTGCAGGTCTTTATACACATGAAAAAAGATGCAGAATGAGCTGATGTGGAAGATTCAAATATGAGTCATTAGTTACTGAAGTTGATGTTGTTGTACTGTGTAGGAGCATGAATTTCAAATTCAAGTATTGTTTGAACATTCTCTTGATTACTCTTGCTGTACAGTTTCCTTGATTTACTGCATTTGAAGGCTATTACATTTTTTTTTTCAGGATTTTATTTTAAAATGGTAGCTCACCTAAATGTAATAGTTTGTGTAATTACAAAAACCCAAAACAAACCCCAACCTTCGGAACTGTGATTAATATTTCAGAAACAGTGAATTCAGTCAGTGGAAAAGGGACTGTTATGTATAAAAACACACATTACAGAGCACTTAATAAATAATGCAGCACTTTAAAAGGGTTTTGTTTGTTTTTGCTCCCTTCCCCATCACCTCCCTCCAGGTCGGATACTCCGCTGATCTACAAAGCTGTGCCAAGCTGGTTTGTCAGAGTGGAGCACATGGTGGAGAAGCTGCTGGAGAATAATGCCCAATGCTACTGGTAATGTCTCATGCACGTGTCTTTTTCCTTTGCCTGGAGCTGGGGGTGTGTGCTGGAATTCTTCACTGTTATTCTGCCAACTCTGTATTTCCATTCTGTCCTTTTGAGCCTGGAACGGGGCTTGGACCAGCTTTAAACAATGTTTTACCTCAGTTGTGTCAAGTAAGGTTGAGTAATTACTTGTAAATTATAGTGAAATACACTCCAGGATCATTAAAATTGTCCTCAAGTCATGTTATACAACCCCAAGCAATTCAACATGGGAGAAACTGCAGAGCAAAGTCACCCTGCAGAAGCAGCAAAGTGCACAGCCAAGCTTCCCAAAAAGCTCCCCCTGAGAGAAGAATTATAGGCAGCTTAACTCTGGGTATATATTGTTCCTAAATAAACACATTTTTAGCTAAGTTTTTCCTTTTCATCTAGTTATTGCAGATGGATTGATTACTTTGTCATAGGTGCATTTGAAGGAGAAAAAAAACAACATGCCCCCCCTCCTCTCAAAA
Source organism: Pyrocephalus nanus (assembly GCA_038380795.1). Classification (NCBI taxonomy): domain Eukaryota; kingdom Metazoa; phylum Chordata; class Aves; order Passeriformes; family Tyrannidae; genus Pyrocephalus; species Pyrocephalus nanus. The sequence continues at coordinate 3,891,655 of CM076271.1, read as the reverse complement.
CACCCACAAAAAATCCAACCCAGCTGCCCTAGCTTGTGGAACTGCTGTAAGTAAACTCAATTTCAGAATTAAAGAATTAAATAAGAATCTTCTACTGATGGCTAAAATGACATCTTTATATGGATGTAAGGAATGTGAAAAATGCGTGAGAAATTTATGTGGAAAACAACAGGTAAGTTTTAAGTAAGTCAAATGCAGTATTAAATCAGCAGTGAGAGGGAAATGTTGGTGCTGGTGGTCATCTTGAGAGTCAGTTCTGGCTTTATGGTGTGTCAGCAACAAAAGGATCTTACCCTTTGGCACCTTCATAGCCTTTATTTTTATTTCCCTTCCTCTCATCAATAACTTGGGCCTGGAAGGCTGAAACCAAGGGGGGAAACCTTGGAGATTAAAAGCTCGTTCAGCCTTTCCTTTTGAGGGCTTAGAGGAAAGTTGTGGTTCCACCACAGGTTCCCCTTTGCAACCCCTCAGACAGTGCTGAAGGAGGTGACTCAACTTCCAGTCAGCAATTACAGCTTATGCTATAGTTTTTTGTTTTTTTTTTTTTTTTTTTTTTTCCTGGACAGTACTTAACAATTAAATTCTCCATGAGCAGCTTTTGCATAACTGCTTACGTGGTACAAGCACTGTAAAGACTGAAATATGTTAGGAAAGTCAGTGATCCATAATAGACTGTCCAAAAAATGCTGCAGCGTTGGTTTGCTGAGCAGCACATGCCCAGTCTGGATATGGAAGGAGAGTTTATAGATTAGTAAGTGCTGCTTTCTGTTTTCCACAGCAGAACATACTGTGAGCCTTCTCTGGGGGGAAAAATAAGCAGGAGAGGCGGTGAAAGTGTTTGTTCTTGGCTTTAATTAGCTTCCTCAAGATGCTTGTGCTGTTGGGATGACAGTAGACCTGCATGCTTAATTCTCACATGAACACAAGAGAAGTGGAATGATCCTATTAAGGAAATGTTTGAATGGGTGAGGTGGTTTTGCTCTTGCAGGAGGCAGAGCTTGAAGGAAAAGTGACCTCCATTCACCCAGGAGGCATCAGCAAGGGTTAGGAATCAGTTTGAACCCTGCCTCTCCTATGTGTTTGGAGTTTCAGTGGTGCTTTTTACTGTGTGGCCCTTGTTCATAAAGTTGGCGTTTAAAAACCAGCTTTTTAAAAGAATAAGGTGGTGTTTTTAAGGTTTGTTTTTTTTCCCTGTGTTCTCCACTGATGTCAGTTTTGTTTGGGCTGTAACTTCTGAAGTTGGCATTGAGATTTGGAAGCTGCCTTCAATATACATTTATTTAAATTTTGGGAACTCCATCCTTCTTAAAACCTACTTTTTTTACTTTTGAAGAGACTGGATCTCTGAAAGTGTCACAGGAATAATATGTAGCTTTTTAAAAATTTATTTTTGGACTCTCTGGGGCTTCAGCATGTCCTGAAAATGAGAAAATTGGGGATAAATGCTTTTCAGACTATATTAACCTTTACAAAATGAGTTTGACTGCATTGCTTTTTTTATTCCTATAAATGACTGATAGGTATATTGTCCCTTAAGAATAGCTGCCCTCTTGATAGATATTCTTCCTGATGAAATAGATTAAACATAGTTGGACAAACTTTGCAACCTGATTGCATTTCTAATTAGTTTTTTAGTGAATTACCCAACTGCTAAAGCCACAGTCATTCAAAATTTAATAAAGCCAGCAACAGTATCTTCATTTCTCAAAATTACCTTAACTATACCTTTCAGGAATGGGTACAAGAGCAATGTGCAAACGTTTTTGTGAAATAAGTAGCCAATAAAACCCCTTTTCTCTGTCCTAACCTTGTTCTGACCAGAAAGTAACTTGTGCTGGGTGTCGATGAAAATGCAGAATTGGAACAGTATTTAAGAGGCTGTGTTTTGGTCTTTAATTCAAGTTCTCTTACCGAATATTCTCCACCATACAACTGGCAAAAGAGGCTATTTAAAAGAAATTGTAAAAGTTGCGAATTCATAACTAAACTGCGAATCTATAAGTCATTGTAAACAGTAGATCAGTACAATTCATAATTGTTTCTAAACTATTGTAGCTCATACTTCTGACAGTGTATATAACATATCTATAATATATATAATATTATAGATATATATAAAATACTTGCAGGCCAATAGAAAAGATTCTGTAGACTCTGTAGTTTGTATATAAATATCAGTTTTGAACTTCTTTTTTTCCCCCTCCCTCACTCCAAGTTCTGCTTCAGTAGCTCCTGAAACATTTACCTCTGCCTGCTGCCAAGTTCCTAACGCTGGAGATAATGTGCAGTTGTGGCATTGTTTGCATAAGATGGGGCAGCACTTGGTGCAGTGGAAAAATGAGCATCAGTGGAAGGAAAGCAGTGATGGGAGACAGAGAGGGACTTCAAAAGAAACCAAACCTTTTGTTCTGGCACCTTCTCACCACGGAAAAATGCAGGCATTGTAATAGAGAGCTTGTTGAAAGGTGTGATATGGTCAGGAATGATGCCTGTGGGTATCCTAAACCCCAGGGTTGGTCAGGAGAGTAGAGGATAGGCTGTAGTAGAAAGCAGATGTTCTACTAAACTTACCATTTGTGCACAGATGAAGAATCTGGGTTTGTAGCAGGGCAACAGAATTTGAAGGCAAACAGAATTGTAGCACAGTGGAAGAAAATCAGTTAGTGAGTCCTTTGTTTTCCTCTTTTTGCTTTTTTTTTTTTCTCTTTTATAATGTCTCATAGGATATTTTCTTTCTTTGTTAACATTAACCAATAAATTTTATCTGAGCAGTTTTAAACACACTGTGTGTGTAGACTTCTAAGTTGTTGGTTTTTTCCCTTGGATATCACCAGTTGTAGCTCTCCTTTTTGAGTCACCAGTCACACTTTTCTTACTCAGGAATCACGAATCCAAATCAGATCTCATCTCTGGTAGTGATTGTGATGTGTACAGTGAAGTGCAGTCACTAGATGGCAACCTTTCCCGAGGAAAAATCCAAATTATTGGCACTGGCTGCAGCAGGAGGTGAAAAAAATTGCTGCAGGGTTGGCCTTGTGTTTGTCTCATTTAAAGCAGTGTGAAGGCAGAAGGTTTTATTACTGTCTGTTGTCAGAATTGGTCGAGGATTAGAAGTGAATTTTGAGTCTTCTTTCAGTTGATTTTGATGGCTTTTATTCTGCTGTGCCCTAATTTTGCTGTTTCCTCTCTTGAGCAGAGGTTGCTGATGATGCCATGAACAGAGCAGGTATCGTTCCAGTCCCAGGGAAGGGTCACCAGCAGCTTTTGGTGTGGTTTGAGTAAAACTGACCCAATGAAGCCCCTTAAGTGGCAGCTCCCTGAGCCCTTCCAGCACAGTGGGCAGCTGGCACATCTGTGACAGGTAGAAAATCTGCCACTGTTACAGGAGTGCAAACAGGTTTATTATGTGGATTGAAATGGACCCCGAGTGCTGGTGCCCCATAAAAGTGCTTTGTGACTGTAAATGTTAGGATATTCCAAAGGAAACCGTGCAGAAGGGAAGTGAAAGCTTCACTTCTCACTGGCTTGGGGCTGCAGGGATTGTTGATAAGATAAAGGATTGAACAGCAATTAGCAGGGTGCCTGGGTCATACCAGGGGAGGAGATGGGGGCTCTGGTGATGTTGGGTGTGACACAACTGCAGGTTGGGGCTGCCCTCCATCTGTGCGGGAGGAGCGGCTGCTGACGGGGGATGATGCAGTTGCAGCAGCATTGCAGTCGCATGCCCGAGTGTTTGTTGCCATGGGAACCAGGGGAAAAGAGTGAAGGAAAAGCAGTGCCAGATCCAGATGATTGAAAGCACTGTTCACTGTGCTGCATGGAAGCAGAAATCGCTCCTGCAGGGGTGGAGGCAGCCCGGGCTGGTGTGGGGTGGGTGGGTTTGCACCGTTCAGGGGGGAGGAGAGGCTGCTGCAGTGGAAATTGGGTGTGCTTTGCAAACAGCTGACCTTTCCTCCCTTCCCTTTTCCTCCCTCCCGCTTCCCCCCCCCGTGTTTAATTAGGTCCATGGTATAGATTGGCGCTAATTAAAGTGTCAAAGGGGCACGAATAGTTGCTTATTTTATCTCCTTGAATTAAAAACCATTAAAAATCAATTTGAGGGCATGCTGAAGGAGGCTTGTTATTAGAGTAAATTAACATAATGGAATGTAAGGCTTTGTCTTCTAAGGGTTGGTTAATGTTTAAAAAGAAAGCCAAATTCTACACCTAAAATATCCACCCCCCCCCCCAGCTGTTATGCTGTGAATTTAGAGAAATCTCTACATGTTTAGTTAGATGGCATGGGATAACTACTTAATCACCTTTGGTGGTGCTGTTACAACTCACCTTCTGGAATAATGATTTTTCTCTTTCACAGGCTTAGAAGTGACTCCTGATTTCAGGTGTCACTTGAAAAGTTCCCAGCTTGCCAAATGAAGGGGGAGATTTGGGGCCTCCTTCTCAGAACCAAAGGTTTCTTTTTCTGGTATTAGATTCCCTAAATCACACCACTTTAAGGTAGTGTTTCATTTATCAGCTTTATAGTCTAGCTCTTCTGGGACTGTTTTTCAAATAATTGATAAGCCAAGAGCTTCCTTCAATTAGAAATAAGGAAGTAAATCTTATCCAACACATAAAGTTGCTGTGTTTTTATGAAGAATATCATGAATAGAATTACCTGATGAGAGGATGAAGAGCAAGAAAGGATCTTTATGTAACATCTTTTAATGGTTAATGGATGATTAAAACATGAGGCTTGTGCCGTGGCAGTATTTATTTTGGCAGTGCTGTTTGTGTTTACTGAACAGAGGGACAGAGCCTGCATCCTGTGGCTGGGGCATGGTGAGCCAGCTCAGAGTCATGCTGAGCACATCTGAGCTGGGAAATGGAATAATCAGTTGAATTCAGTATTTGCAGTTGTTACAAGCACTGGAAAGAGGCCTCAAAATAAAAAAATTCACAGAAAAGGAACAGACGTCTCAATCCTTTCAAAAAGTTTCTTCCTGGATAATGTAATAATTCATAATATTTGTTGTTGGCATCCTGTACATTCCTATTCTGGAGTTAAGAGTCAGAAGGCAAATATATTAATTGCTGTTCTTTGAATATTTATTGATGGTGGGAACCCACTGGGTCAGCCCATTCCTGCTCTGGGATTAAAGGTGGGCACTAACAGCTATTTTCAAATCCATGCCCACTTTGTGTGACTTGAATGCTGAGTGGTACAGAGACTTTGAAGGCAAAGAAAAATGGTTTCTGTTATAATAAGCTAATAAATGTTGCTAAAGGACTATGTTTTGTTTTGCTTTTCATGTTGTGGGGTTTTCTGTTTATTTTTTTTTTCTTTTCAAATGGAATTTTAGACACTAAAAAAAATGAGTAGCTCCCAAGAAAGGATATGGCAGTTGACTGTGCAGAGGACTTGGCAGTGCATGGGTTTAGCAAAACCCCAAATCTGCTCCCAAAAAAGGAACAAACAGTCAAAAATGGACATGGAAATTTGCAGCAAATGAATAATTCTCACTGTCTCTAACTTGTATGATGGGAGTTTTGATGTTGGGAAAGTAAGATAGAAACAAGCATTCATACAGGTTGGAACTGATGTACTTCGATTCAAAATCTTTCTAATTTATGATTTGACAAAATAACACTTATTCCTTGTATTGTGAAGTTCAGCTCCCTGAACTTTCCAGCTGCTGCAGCGTCTGCCTCCTGAAGTTTATTTAGTGCATTATCCTGGGTGCCAGGAGGGAGAAATAGCTTGTCCCACACTACTGCAGAGTCATGATTCGAGAGCTTCCTGACCTGCTGAGGCAGCAGTCTCCTTAACCTTGCTAAATGTTGGAGAGAGAAGTTTGAAATCCTACCTGTGTAATTTTGCAGGGAAAGGCGAAGGTCAAACCCAACACAAATTGTAGAAAACCCACCTTTTCCTCACAGCTCAATCTTAGGAGCTGCAGCTCAGTTGCTCTGGGAGAGATGAGGCTGCTCTGATTTCACCTGCAATCTTGTGGAATTGTTTGATGCTGGGGCTTGACCTTCCCTGAGCTCTGATTGTGTTCAGTGCCAGGAGCAGGGGTTGCTCTGACTGCTGTAGTTTTGGTCACCTTCTTGTCATGCCCAACTGCAAACTCTGGTCACCAGCAGGAACCTGAAATGTGTGCTTTCCAGCTGAAGGGGGCTTGTGATGGATGCCTGATTAACCATGAAAAAACACGTGCATTGGCATGTGAGAGGGGGCTTTTCATTTACCTTTAAGTTGCTTTGTGTAGATGGAAGACCAAAAACACTTCCTCAGCTAATATATACCTGTGGCAGGATGGTAACTTCATTAAAATTTAACAGAAGTATACCAAGAAAATATCTAAGAGAAAAGGATTAAAAAGAAACTGAAAAAAACCTGTAGGATCACTAACCTGGAGCTGGTGTAAATAATGATCAGGTGCTCGTAACAACATACCTGAGAATACTCTGTCTTGTTTTCCAACCTAATGAAATATTTCAGTAAGTGGTGCCTCTGACTGATTTTTTTTTTTCCATGTGATATGTAGGTAAATGTCAGAGTGAGATCTCTGTAGCTAAACCTACTGAGACTGAGTAAAAGAAATAGGCTCCAGTGTTGAAGAACTGTGCCTGGCAAGGCTGTTCCCTGCTGCTTTTCCCTCCTCCAGCTTGTTCCCAGCTGGAAGCTGTGTCTGCCCTTGGGCAGCACCCATGGGCAACATCTCTGTGGTGGCAAGAACCAGTTGTTTTAAGTAACATTTTATTTGAGCGATGGGCCCGAAATGTTTGTGAGATACAGGCTCTTTTTATTTTATTTGATGGCTGTGTCAGTGTTGTTTCTGTGCTGTAGCTCCAAAGAGCCATAAATCATTGTTGCAAATGTGGTTCGTAGTAGATGAAGTGGTTTGTGTTTTATGTTCCACTGAAAACTGGCAGCAGGGTCAGGCAATTTTACCAGAAGAGGTAAATTATATGCTTTCATAGCTCAGAGACAGAGAGAGAGAGAGATCACACCACATACATTTTTGTGGTTAATGTCCACTTTGGGGATAAAATTAATTTTTCATGCGTGTTTTGAGGAGGCAGAGTTGAAACTCTCAGCATTTTAATGTCATTGGGGGATTGTCTCAGCCTCTAGCTATGTTAAATGGGACTAATAATTTCAGCTAATCAGTGTCTAACAACTTCTGAAAAATGGAAACTAGCTTAGGAGTGATGTAAAGAGAAGTTTTCCACATTAGTGGAGTGTTGGGCAAATGCTAATGATCTTTGTACAGTTTCCACTTGTGTTTGGAGAGGGGGGTCTCTTAAGGTCACCACCAAAAGTTAATAGTAATGAGTCCCACACTAATCCAAATTAGGAAAGCCTGTATACATTTCTAAATTTCAAAGCAGGGATAGAGATGTCATGTGAAACATGAGTCACTGAGTTTGGTTCAATTTTTTTTATATTAAATTTTTGTTCAAGGAGTGTCAGAAGACAACTTTGCAGCTGAAAGTAAGTCCAGAAAAAGGGAAGCTCTGGAACTTCAGGCTGATATTTAGTGAGGCTTTTAAGGGTGGTTTTTATCCATCTGGGACCACGTTGGCATCAAGAAGCCTTCAGATCTCCACATGGCATCATCATGGGCAAAACTTTTAAAAGAGAGCAGCTTTTATTTTCATCAATAGTTTTTTTTTTTTTTTAAATTTGTTCACACTTATTTCATCTCCTGCTGCTGGGCCAAGTGGTACCTCAGTGTCATGTGAATCCATTCTTTTAATTTTTCCTCTAAAGGGTCCTTTCATTTTTGTTACTCTTGGGACTGAGCTGTGATTAAAAATCTTCAAAAAGCAATACTTAATAGAGGACCAAGAGTTTCAAAAAGAAAAGGTAGAAGAGACCATGAGTGTTCTGTAGTTTGGCTGTTCTTCCTTTAGGAACTGTGGGGTTACCTGATCCAGCTCAGACTTTGGGAAGGGCCCTTCTACTTAAAACAAAAAAACAAACCCAGTAAAGCTTGCCATGGTTTGCTCAATAACAATTCTAGAGTTACTTTATTGTTGTGAGCTGCTTATTCACAACTTCTGTGTGTCTCTGATGCTGTCTTAAGGTTATTCTCCCTGTGAGTTTGACTTGCTGCTTTTAAATGTACTTTAGGCATGAAGGGAGTGTATTGTTGATTTTAAAACCCATTGCTGTTCTTCACTTCCCTGTAGTCACTGTACAAATAGTCAATTGTTTGTTCACATCATAAGAGAAACCATGGTTTTAATCGAACCATCAGGCCATTTGGCATGTCCAGGAACCTTGCTGGGCATTAGGTTCTGGTTTGAGCTCCAACCTTTGAGCTGCAAGACACTTTCATATGATGAAAATTTATCTTTAACCTACTCAGTGTCCAATAATACTCAAAATGAGGGTTAGGGGTTGATAGGGCTTTGTGGTTGGGGGCATGTTTTGTTTTTTAATGGAGTAATTCAAAGTGGAGAGATGATAAACAGCTCAGAAAGGATTTTTTGTATGATCCATCAACCTGAGTAATGTGCAGATACCTGGATGCCCATACCTAATCCAAGGTGCCTTTTAATGCTATTATTCCAGGCTTTTGAATATTTGGGATGTCATTCAGCACCAGAATCAGAAGTGCTCTCTGTTTCTGTGTGTAAAATAAAGCAGTTGTGTTGTTACACCCCCTGAGTTTGCATCCTCCAGTGTTGGACCGTCCGGAGGATTTTGACCATCATTTTATCCCTAATGAATCTATTTTATGTTGCAGGTGTTTTTCTGAGATACTTTATAGTAAAAATAACATTCTGTTTCTCACTTCCATAGCTTACCTGGACATCCAGGGAAGGCAGAAGAAATGGTGTTAAATTTTTGGCAGCACCTCCATAGGCCTTGCAGGAGCCAGTGCCGTGATATAAATATGCTCCAAGTCACGGAAATGATGAATTGAACCTGTTTTGCGGGTGAAATCACAAAAAACCATTCTTACCAGCTTTCTTTTATTTGGAACATTGTGAGGTATTAATAATTTTCTTATTTCTGGTACAGGGTTCCAGATTTTGTGAGGGAGAAGCGTTTTGGGAACTGGCTTAAAGATGCCCGAGACTGGGCCATATCCAGGAACCGGTACTGGGGCACCCCCATCCCTCTGTGGGTCAGTGATGACTTGGAAGAGGTGAGTAAGGAAATGAAGGGCTCCAGTTGACAGAAAAGCCTGTCTGTGCATGTTGTTTGCTTATTTTGATGGACACTCTTCTCTTTGTCTGCTGCAGTCTGTTAATACGTCCTAACAGTATATGTGTCTAATCTGTCTGTATTTATATGTATGTAGTAGGTGACAGATACATGCATATTTATGGGTGCATTTATGTGTCTCTACAGGTTTTCTTTTGCTCTTGCCTGAAAACTGCAAGCAATTTTTCTTGGGTTTTATATTAAAATTAATCTTGTCTTTCCTGGAAGAGTTTGCAGTGATGGCAAATGTAATAGAAATCACAAATGCAGTGAGAAAATGGCAAGGAAGAGATTTTTTTTCTTTTTTTTCTTTTTTTTTTTTTCCCCTTTTCACTCAATCTTTTCAGTCTTGAAATTCTGGTGCTCGGTTACTCCGAGCCAAATGAGTCGCTGAAGGCGTAAAAGCAAACCCACCACAGCAGAACAGTGCAGATGTTTTTATTTGGAGTGCCACAAATGGGAATGTAACAGGCTGTAAAAACGTGAATGGAGTGGGATGATGAATATGGAGGATGGGGAATGCTGGAAATGAGTTTTTCCAAGGTGTAAGGTACCCTGCAGCCAGGAGGATAACACAAACTGCACCAGTCAATGCTTTGCACAGTTTTGAGGGTGCTGCTCTCTTAAGTGTCAAAAAACCAAGTTTTAAAACTGTTTCTGAAGATAAAATGGATGAAGTTTGGGGGGGGGGGGATGTTTTCCCTCTTTTTTTATTCTTTCTTGCTGTGTTGAGTCAGCTCCATTAGACAGGTGTGATGGTCCTTCCTCATGCTGGAAGTGGGAAATGGTGAGCAGTGTCAGGATGTCCATGGGAGGTAAATCCTGATCTCAGCATCCTGAGCCCTTATTTTTATCTCTCTTGGTTTGAAAAAGTTTTATTCTTCATTTTAGACCTGGAAGACCTCTGGTAGGAAAACATATGCTAGAGGAGTATTTTATGGTCTTAAACTTGCTAGTGGTTAGATGTGCACCATAAAGTATTTTTTATTTCCCTTTCACTGGCAATCTTGCAGGGAGATATTGGGGAAGGGAGGGAAATACTCCTTGCTGTTACAATTTAAGTACCTAAGAAAGCCTTGGCAGTTGGGTTCTATTTATGCTGTGTGTTTGTAAATTACTGACAAACCAAGTGCTTCTGTCTCTTCTTTAACACTTAAAATTGAGTTTGGAGACTGGTGATTTATACCTAACTTTTATACATTTATCCAACAATTTTAAGTCCCTTGATAAAACTTTTTTTTTTAGGTAATAAAAAGGCTTTCAGTTTTGTGCCAGAGTATGTCAAGACTTCATCCTACAGCTGAAAAAGATTGTGTAAATGTTTCATTATTTCCAGTCCTTGCCTCTAATAATATTTCATTTTCCTTCCAGTCTCCCCATGCCTGTATTCCTGTGTGTACAGGTTTCTTTTTGTTTGTTTGTTTTCTAGGTTTGATTAGTTTGTTTTTAATAACAATATGCTGTCTAACTTGGGAGATTGACCTTTCCTTTGAAATTTGCTGCAAATATTCCTCAGGGCTTGGTGTTCTGAATAAAGATGGAAATACCAACAGGTCTGTTATTTTTATCCATGGATGTTACACGTTTGTGTTTGCTCCAGAGTCTGAATGTTGTGCTTTAAAAGCTGAGTATGGCTCCTGGACCCAGTTAAATTCCATGTTTAGGGTTTTTTTTTTAATATTTACTTTCTTTTTAAGCATGTGGGATGTGGCTTTAAAAACAAACACCCTTGGAACTGATGTGGAACTTAAGGCCTAGGTGACATCTGCTTTCATATAGAAATAATTTTCACTCCAGCTTCCCCTGCCTTCAGTTTTACTGCAGCCTGGTGCTGTGTGAGGTTGCAGAGCATCCTCCTCATGCCTTGCTCTCAGAAGAACACTTTGTTGCACACAATTATGCTGTGCATATTAAATCCTGGAAAAGTAATAACAGTTCCTTGTTTAATATACAATAAGGTGAATTAATTGGTATTAAAGGGAACTTTATTACAAATCAATAACTGGTTTCCCGCAGTTTTATTTTAGCTTTTATTTTAGCTTTCTTTTAGCATAATTATCAGGTGGAGACACATAATGGAAGTTAAATTTTGAAGCTTGTGTTTATTATTACCACATTTTTGCAGGCGGTTTATCATTTTAAGTTCTCAAATCTCAATGATTTCCTCGGTGGAAGACCACATTTGGGTTTGGTAATAAAATTGTTTAATGCAACACCCAAGCTGGTAAAGCAGACATGGGCTAATTTTATAGGAGTTGCATGGGGAAATTCTCTGATTGACTCTGCTCTCCTGAAGGGCGAGGGAATTTCTTCAGGTCTGACTCTGGGCTGCTTTGGGGCTGCATTGAGGCCACTCCTGGCTGACTGTAGCACTCATTTCTTCTACTATTTAATATTCAAGAACTGTTTATTCTGAAGATCCCAGATGTGTTGCTGACACACTGATACACATGTTAACTTTCCTTCCTCTGAGCACTCCCCACTCTATGATTGTGGTGCTGAGCAGAGCTGCAATGGCAAACCAAAAAGCAAATTATTTCCTGGGTGCTGCAGAGCTGTGCCACAGGAGCACAGAGACCCATGAGTGCTGCTGCATGGCTTTGTTCTTCCTATCCACATGGATAATCCCAGCTAAAATGCTGATGGTCATTATTTGTTCAAGTGTTTACCCTTGACCCGTGGTTCCACGTGAGGTTTCAGAGATGCTGGAATGGGGTTGAGCAGCCCCCAAGTCCCAGCCTGGTGGTTTCAGTCCTTGCTGCCTGCTGTGAAATGTTGATATAACTGGTTTTGTAGTTGATGTGGCTGAAAAATAAAATAGAGGAGGAGCACATGACTGGAAGGAGAGGGGCCAGGCTACTAAAGCAGGCATTGCTCTTGAAGGAATGTACCCAAAGCAGCAGTTTAATTTGAGAGCATAAAGCCAGTTTGGTGTTGCAGAAACGAGTGGGTGTGGCCAAATGAGGGATTAAATTGGATTAACATCTACTTGTATTCTCTTCTTGCCTTGGAGGATCTAATGAGCTTCCCTTGGGTCAGAGTAGCTCCATCTTCCCGCCCTGGACAGAGGCATCTGTCCAGTGTGGGGATATCTGTGTTCCTCTGGCAGTTACTGGATTTTTTCATGTGAAATTGGGATTATTTCTTCCATGAGGAATTTCTGGGTGTAGTTTTCTGCATCCAACATTCAGAGTTTTACTTAAGTATCGAAATGCTTGGTCTAAAAGCAACAAATAATGGGCAGCTTTTCACCCAGAGCATATTTGAAAGTATGTTCAAATATAATGGTTAGGGAAGATGAATAATCTGTGTATCCAAGGGTGTTTTTTACCCATGCTGTTATTAAAACCTTTTGTTCTGCCAGCAGTGCTGAACTAAGCACCTGCTGCTGCTCACTTGAGCCTATGTGATGCTTATGGGGCCACACAGAGAAGGAAGAGCAGATCTGGGTTAAAAATAGTTTGTTGATAAAGGTGTATTTTTACCTGGGATCAATCCCCTGGTGTGCTTGGCCATCACAACCATTGTCGTGCCTCACTTCCTACAGGAAAAAAAAAAAAAAGACAGATAAGTAATGAAAAAATTACATTTCAAAAGCACTTTAACAATAGAAGATGGTGATTTGTGATGCAGATCAGCAGTTGAATCAGACTAGGAAAATCATGTCTTAAAAACCAAATCAAACTGAGTTTCTGTCATCTCTGTAATTCATGACAGTTTTTTGGAATTAAATACACCAAATCCCTTTTGTTAGTTACAATTTGTGTGTATACATCTGCATATATTTAAGACTACTCAGGCTCTACTCTGATTTATTTTATCCTAAGAGTAACTTCAGAAAATGGTGTGAACCATGTTTGGTCTCCTTACAACTTTATTATGGTGATAGATTTAACTCCTTCCCTGTCAGATCTGTCAAACTCTGTTTTTTTTCTGTGGCAATTCCAAATGGGACTGACAGCATAGGAGACAGGATCCCCAAAATCCAGACCTGTACTACAGCTTGAGGCTCGTGAATCCTGCCAGATCTCTGGGAGGGTTCAACTTGATTAAAACCTAAAGCAAATAAAGGCTTGCTTTTCTCCTTCTCTCTTACATCCAGTTTTTCAGAGTCATTTGTTTCATCAGCATTTCATGAGATCAGTGCAAGTCTCTTGTGGAAATCTGCTTTTTTCTTTACAGTGTGTTGATGCAACAAAACAATCTTAGCAATCCCTTTCTGAGCTGTGAAACTTTATTCACTTTAAATAAAATGCCTTTAATCTGTACAGTTCAGGGTATCTGGGATGGAAAACTTGGATTATGAGCAGTGTAGCTGCTTTCCTTAGCTCAGGAGAGGAACCTGGGATCTGAAACTCTGATTTGTATGAAAGTCAGGATCATTGAATTTTCAGGGGTTGTTGTGGGTTGTTCAGGGGAAAAACCCAACCAGCATCCTACCTTTTTTGATAGCTGACAGCAAGCTGCAGCTTCCAAGCCTCCAGTTATTGTAACATGAATGGTATTAAATCAGGGCAATGGTCTCTAACATCATTTGCTGCTGTGTTAGATTGAAAAAGGGGACCTTGTACACAATTTGTGTTGGTTTTTCAGCTCTGTCATCTGCTTTGGAAGATAGTGACCTGCAAGTCTCCTGTCTGATGTTGAAAACAAACAACAGCTTGCTACTTTGAACCAATAACTGGCTAAATTTCTTGAGTGTCTCTTGCAGGTAGTTTGTGTTGGTTCAGTGGCAGAATTGGAGGAGCTGTGTGGAGTGAAACTCACTGATCTCCATCGAGAAAGGTTGGTCACAGAGACTGTTTACTGGTCATTAGAAATAGTTAAACAGACATAAAAAGCCTTGGTTTTCTTTGCCCAAACCCTGGGAAACAAGTTTGGGGAGACCACATAAGCAGTAAGAGGATTTGTGATAAACACATACAAATTTTCCTTTCTTCTGTCTTGCATGTTGTTACTACAAAAACTTATCTGTGAAATACCTTTAAATTACAAAGATTGTCGAAGGAAATGCTGACCTTTCTGAAGAATCATTAAAATGATTCCTGAAAAACTGTCCTAATGTGAAAGCCTGTGAACTACTAATGCCTGGTTTTGCTGGGAATGTGTCCCTCTTTTTGTCCCCCCAGCATTGACCACCTGACCATCCCTTCGCGCTGCGGGAAGGGCTCGCTGCGCCGGGTGCCGGAGGTGTTTGACTGCTGGTTTGAGAGTGGCAGCATGCCCTATGCCCAGGTGCACTACCCCTTTGAGAACAAGAGAGAGCTTGAGGATGCTTTCCCTGCCGACTTCATCGCCGAAGGCATCGACCAAACCCGAGGATGGTAATTCCCTGCCTCTTTACTGCGTGGTGTCGTTGCTCTGTGGAACTGCTGCACTGAAAGAGGGGGTGTCACCATGGTCACAGTTAGAACCTCAGAATCTTAAGGATTTTGTGGTTTGCCCCTTATTGTGCCTCAATTTTGTAACTTTGAAACCCTTACCTAAAAAACAGAGTAAAAATGAGGAAGGCCAGCAACCTGTGCAGCTGGCCTGTAATTTCTGTAATTGGAATTTGTTTCAGAGACCATCCCACTCTAAAGAGCTAAATCAACAGAAAATTGAAAGTAGTCTAATCTTTAACCAAAGATGGGTTGTGAAGTCTGTACCAGTCAGATATGAAAATACCCTCTAGGAAGCAAAATCAAAGATTGTTTAAGTTATCTGTAACTAAAGATTGATGTTGATGTAACAATAAAATATGAAACTAGTTCAGATATTGTTTAAGTAAAACAAATCTAAATTATCTTTAACTGGAGATTCATGTTAATGTCTTGTTACAATGAAATGATTAAAATGAAATGTTTAAGGAGGGGCTTGAGATGTAGGTATATAAAAGCTGAGGAAATCCTTGTTTCAGTGGAGTGTTTATGGAGGAATTATCCCCCAGCACTACCCCAATGTCAGATTAAAGGAATTCTGGCTTAACAGTATCATGCTGTTGAGTTTGATTTCTTTGAATCAACATATGGATGATTATTTAGTGTTGGATGGATTTCTTTTTTCAGTAAAGCTTGATGACAAAAACGTTGCAGAAATACAGTGTTGGCAAGGAATTCTCCCAGCTTTTATGGAAAACATCTTTAGGTAATAAGGCACATCTTTGGCCTGCTAAGGAAACATCTCATCTGGTGAATTATCACAGAACTCCAGTTATCTCTTAGAAACAGAACTGCAGTTGAAATAGAAGTTGATGTTTTGAGGATTTCAAGCCAATTTGTAGGGAAGTAGTTTTTCCCCTTAGATTAAATTTGAATTTTGAGTTTATGTGAATGTAGAAAGAAACCAAATTAAATCAAACCTTATGTTATTAAGGTCTTATGGTTTACAAAAAAAAAAAATTCTACCTGTAAACTTCATCTGCTTATTTGATTTCCCTCTGGATAAATGCTTTTAAGTCATTGAATGTTTTTCTCTAATCTCAGATTTTCTGTGGGCAGTGTTCTCGTACCTGCTGGTATACATACATACATACACTTGTTTTGGCATTTTAAAGTGCTTATTCTGTATTTGAAGTTTGAAGTTGACTCTGAAATCTGGCAGATTAAGATGACTTTTTGTGTTTTCTGGATTAGTACCTTTGACTGTGTCCAAGTAGAACTTTTCCATCCAGTTGAGGTACAGGAGTTAAGTAAATTCCTCTGGAATAGAGTTGGCATCTCTCTTTGCCCACTCCTCTGCTCCCCCAACAAACCAAAGCAGTACATCAGCACATAATGCATAAATACAACTAAGTTTCATGGTTAGAGTGAAAGATACCTTTGCTTTTCAACCCCTTACTTGTGATGCAAAAAAATATCCAAGTCCTTAGTATACAGCCAAGTACTGCTGGGTAGCAAAAGGACAATTAAAAGCTTTGTTTTCTCTCTTTATTCTTTCTGTCTGAGAAATGATTAGAAAAGAGACAAATAAAAGAACATAAGAGATAAAATGTGGGCAAAAAGCATGGGCAGAAATTGATTTTCTCCCTGCTACGTTTTATAAGATCAAAGGGCATTTGTTGTAATTTAGATAACTAGAAATTAAATAAAATAGAAAAGAATCTACCACATCTGGTCATTCTTACACTGTGCAACGGAACTACTGGATTGTAAAAGCTCAGTGGAATTAAAAATGGTTTGGGATTTTTATGTGGATTCAAAATCTATTCCTGGTAGTTACAATCCCAGTAAACATTTGATAACAAGAAATGCTGGGTGGTTTGCAGCAGAACACTTCTGTTTGGTGAAGGAAAGAAGGGATTAAGGTGTGAGGTCTAAGTGACCAACAAGCTGGTAGGAAAGGCTCTGTCTCTGACTGCATGGAGGGAGATGAAACGAGATTTATGGTCACAGTCAGAATGTGGTGGCCCACAGGGCATTCACAGCTGCAGGTTTTTGGCATGAACCCCCCAAGATCGTGAATTTTACCCACAGTTGTTCAAAAAAGGAGTTATCTCCCTTTGAAGGGGAATGGAGGAGTGGTGAAGTAGAGCAGAGAAGTGGACTTCTCTGTCAAGGTGGTTTTTACTGGCAGCTTGTTGTCTGATTGACAGCTCTTTATCTGCAGGGACATATTTAGGAACAGACTGAGATTTGGTGAATGGAAGATGAAGCAGCAGAGATAAGTTGAGGAAGTTTTCAGGAAACAAATGTGTCAGTGGGCAAGGTATTTAAAAAATAAGGTGCAGAGAGACATTCCTCTAAAATATTCAGAGTGACTGAAGTGAATTTTCTCAAAAGCACAGTCTGAGGAAGGCTGAGAAGAGTTCCATCAGAATGTGTGTAAACCAGGGGATCACAGGTTCTCAAAGACCATCTTGTAGCTGTCACCAGCCAAGGTACCTCTTGCTGAGGCTCGTTGGGTCTGACAATGCAAGGAACATCAAATTTGTGATCTCAGATGCCTCTTTTCATTGCCCACTGCCCATCTGTCCAGCTTTCCTAATACAAACAGTACTGAAATATCTCCTGGGTGGTTCTGCTTTGTTCTTTTCGCCTGCAAATGCAGGTGCTCTGATAAGAGAATTTGTGAGAAACTTTGCAGAAAGCTCTGGGAGTTTGTCCATGAGGAACCCTTGTAGTAAGTCCTGAGGAAGTTCTGCTGTGTTTGCAATGAGCTGTAGCCTTGGAGATGTTGATCATCTGAGTAAATGCTTAGATAGTTGTGTTCACTGGTTTTCTTTAGAAGGTTAAAAATGAAGACAGGGATTTTGAGTGTGTGTTTGTGTGCAGGTGGAGGAGTGTTGGTTAAAATTCATAAAGTTAAAATGCAATTTAATAAAGAGATTTTGCATTCTGCAGTGTGAGGTGATTTTGAAAGGTAGAGGCCTGTCTGAGATATGATCAGAGTTGTCATGTAAGTCACTTAATAATTGCAATAATACACACAGCAACCTTTATAGGGGACCTTTAAGTGTCAGAATAAAGCTTTTGCAATTATAGGCAGCTCTTTGATAAAAACAAACTTTGCAATATACAAATGGATTTATTATTTTTTTCCCCACTGAAGTGTTTCTCCACTAAATCTTCCTGCAAATACATAGTTCTGAGACATAACCTCCTGTGCCTTATACAGCTTTTTTATAATCACCTTCTCTCTGAAGGTTGCTAAGCAGTTGTCAGTGTGATGCTTGTTTTGAACCAGGAAAGCTGTGGCCCACCCTCCAGTTATTTTCTTAAAAGTAATTACCAGCAGTGCAGTTACAGCAGCTCACAGATCCCTCCTTTGGTGAAGGCTCTGACTCCTGAGTGTGAAATTATCACGTTATCCTGCACCTCCACCTAATTTCTCAGTTGTATATCAGCCTGTTGAACAGTAGGTGCCTGTGCTTGCTCCAGCACTGATTTCCCGAGTGTCCCAGGCAGTTTACAGAGTGACTGTAAACACAAAACATGAAATGGGGAGGAACCACTACTGCCCTTTGTCGTGGGAACACCTACATTCTCCTGTTTTCTACTGATGGCTTGTTTAACCAGGTAACCATAACCTTCCAGTCAAAGTGTTGGCTTGGTTGAAAGGAGGCTCTTCTTTTTTTTGATAACTTGCTTTTGTACTACCAGCAGTATCTGCCAGTCTGAAAAATACACCATTGACACACACACAGACACACAGAAGTGTGCTGGTCCTGTCTCCCTGTTTGTTCCTGACGGATCCCGTGTTCACAGGTTTACAGTGAACAAACAGGGAGCTTGGTCAGGGACTGAATTCCCTTTTCAGTATTAAAGGGCAAAATACTACCATTTTCTTCTTCATACCTTCCTAATGCTTACTAACTATTGCAATTTTTCAGCCTTCTTGGACTAGTTGATCCCAGCTGAGCAAACAGCTACAAAAATCTACTTTCAGTGAGCTCCTCTTCTGAGTCTGCCCCATAAATGTTCCACAGACTTAAATTTTAACTTTGCTAGAGGAAAGCAGCATAATGAAACATTTCGTTTGTCAGGCAGACATGCAGACTTCAGCTTGATATATTTATAAAGTCAGGTTTATGTTGTCTCTTGTTTCAGGTTCTACACTTTGCTGGTGCTCTCCACTGCTCTTTTTGGAAGGCCTCCCTTCAAGAATGTCATTGTGAATGGCCTCGTTCTTGCCAGGTTGGTGTGTCAGTCAGCTCTTCCCTGAGCAGATTTTTAGTCAAAGAGTGTTTCAGATAAGTCCTGCAAATGGTAAATGGAATCTGAAATGGACTTTGGAGCTGTTAAGACTTGTCAGGGTGATATCAGTGTTGTAGGAGATGAGGCACCTGAGAGTGAGAAGTTCCCACATCCCAGCTCTCTGTGTCACTTACTTGGCTCTTGCAGCAGGATTAGTCCTTCCAAGAGAGAGAAAATGAGTAACAAGTGAGAACAGGAAAGAAATTAATACCTGTTATGCAGACTAAAGGGGATGATAAATGTAGCTTTACTGTAACTTTTAAGTTAATTTGTTTCCCTTCATTTCCAAATAAAGCTTTGCCAGTGGGCTGGAGGGATTGATTCAAAACGAGTGCATCTTCCATCATCTTTGTTAGCAAAGACAGATTCCTACTTAGTTTTGTAACTTGGAAGCTTCTTGGGTTGGGTTTTATTTTTTTTTTTTCTATTGCTCTGGTGGGTTGAGCATTCATACTGAAGGGATGTGCTAATATATAATTATGTCTGTGCCACCTGGAACAAAATAGGACAGAAAAATTAAGCTGAATTTGAAGGACCTTTTCTCTTTATCCATGTCTTACAAGAATTCTGGGAATTGATGCCTCCATTCTGATATTTTCTAGTGATGGCCAAAAAATGAGCAAAAGGAAGAAGAACTATCCCGATCCAATGAATATTGTAAATAGTTATGGAGCTGATGCACTCAGGTAGGATTTCCTGGATCAATGTACTCTGTAATGCACAAAATGTTTTCTAGAGAGAAAGCCCTTATGTTTTTTGTTGATGTAAGTATGGAACATGCAACAATAACAGTACAACCAGAAGAGCAGAAGTGGAGCAGCCTAATGTGTGTGTATAAATTGCCCTGGTCAAACAGAGATTAACCACAGTTCAGGTGTTCCATTAAAATTACACTGACACCCACAGTAATTATGCAGTTGCCTGGTATGTGGCTCGGTGCACTAACTACGTGCATGAAGTGGTACCTTGAGGTAAAGGTACAATAAAGACATTTTAATAACTGCAGGACTACACTACTTAGGCCTTTCTCAAGAGCCCTGTAATTCTTGGCATATATGAGAAAACCTTCAACTATCCCACACATTGAATTGAGTGTTACAGCTGGACACAGTGGGGCTGGATGAAAGCTCAGTGTAGCATTTTGTTTATTTGAGGAAAATGGTTGTTGCTCCTTCTAGATAATTTTAAAAAATCAATATGAGGTTCCTTATTGTTTCAAGCTTTAGCATTTACAAGGGCTAGTACATGATCTCCTTGTGTGTGTTTACAGTGGAGGGTTGGGTGGAGTTCTTAAATTTGATCAAGATGGTTCTTCACAAATAAGATATGTTAGCAAGGTATCAGGGAATTGGGAGCTGGATTAATATGAGTGAAAAGGGTTGGAGTTACTCATAGTGGAGATTTTTAAATTGCAGGTGATCTTTCTGTTGAAAAAAAAAATCTGCCTTTTTTTATAAACAAACCAAAAAAATCTCAAACACCAGAAGTTACACTTCCAGTATTTATGGGGCTTTATTTATATTTATGGGTTTTTTTACTTCTAAAAAGCTAATTCATTTTTCTGCCTGTGTACTCATTCTTTAATGTCACATTTATTTATACCAACACCCACACAGAGTAAAAAGCATTGCAGCCTGGGCTCATTTCTGGAAGGAGCTCTGCAATTCAGTTCTCTGCTTATTCACTGGAGTGCTTGATGTGCTCTGTTTATAGCAAAAGCTACAACTGAGGCTTTTTCCTTGGCACTGTTTCCCTGCAGAGTTCCTTCAGCTTTTGCAGTACCATGTATATTTTAACTGCAGCTTTGAAGTGTTCTGAGCAGCAGCCTGATAAATGGATGAGCGGAAAATACAGATATAAGTTGCTGAAATGAATATGGAGTTGAGTAGAAAGGGCAAACAGCGGAAATAACAGCACAGTAAATTTAACAGCCCAACTTCAGACTTGATGGAACTTGGAATACTGAGGGAAAAGTCTAAGAATGGCCAGAAGAGTTGTATTTCATTGCTGAGAGCTCTGAGTTGGGCTGGATAGCTGTCAGAGTTGACTGTGTCACAGACAATTTGCTGGTCAGTCTGTACAAGCCCTTTGCTTTCATGGTATCCTGAGCTAAGTATTGCTGTTGGAAGGGATGAGTTGCATTTTCCCCTCAATCTTTTCTTAAAACGCAGAAGAAATAATGCCCCAGGTTTAGAGAGGGGAAGGGGAGGTTACTTATTGCTTCTCACACATTGTTGGAGGACTTGGTAATTCTGGCTTGATTTGAGGACGGTTTTGTTTTCTGCCCAGTGGGGGTGATATCACCTGGAGTAACTAAATGGGTAGAACTCTTCTTTTATTGTGTCCCTTATTTCTTTTTCCATGGAATAGATATTTTAGCATTGGAATGACTCAGGAAATTACTCTTGTTTTAACATTTACATGTTGTAAGGCAAGATAGAGTGCTACATGAAAGCAAACAAACCCCACATAAAACTCCACCTGAACGGAGGCACAGAAATAATTGTGATGGAAGGTTTGGTTTCAGTGTAGATTTATAAATTCTGTTTTACTTTAAGGACTTACTACTTCATTACCACACTTGATTATTCTGTACTTATGTAGGTTTATAATTTGAATTTAGATATTAATTCAGTTGGATGCTTTGGGGTCCCTTCCAAGCCAAGCCATTCTGTGAATCAGTGTTTAAATTTTATTTTTTTTTTAATACACTACTGAAAAGGCCCATTTCTGTGCTGCATTACTGTCTGTTTATTCTGGCAGCTCTATTTTTATCTATTCATTTTTATGCAAGAAGCCCTCTCTCCTGAAGAATTTATGGGCTGGTATTCCTGAATGTGCTGTGTCAAACCCCATTAAGGTTTTAAAGCCTCCTAAAGGAAATGCCTGTAAAGTTTATATTAGTTTGGAATCATGATATAAAAAGTTGATAAAATGTCAGAAAATGAACTAATAAGTTTCTCTTTATAAATGCTACAATCTTGAAAGAAAATAAATGTTTGGTTTGTTTTTCATATTTGGAAAATTAAATCAAGTGTATCTCAGTGGAATTTTTTTTGATACCTGAGTAAGACCTGGTTTCTCTTTGAGGTAACTTGATAGATACCAGTTGATTTCTGTAGGCAGAACGTTTATTTGGGGAAGAAGGTGGGATAAAATATAAAGATGATTTTTTAATGAGCTCACAGCTACCCAGGGAGCTGGGGGTGTGTCTGTCCCTCCTGTAAGTAGTTGGTGTCACCTGGCTCCCCTGCTTTGCTCCCCCAGAGTTGTCTCTGGAGCTGAGGCCCATTTACATTGGTGGGAGATTCATCCTTTGTCCTCTTTTGGGGTTGTCTCTCTTGAAAATGTTCATTTCTGCTCCCTGGCTTTGATTTGCCTGTTGTGCCTTGCTCTTAGTTCTGTCTTTGCAGTGGGCTCAAAGCTTTTCCTGATTGAGGAAATGAACTGGATTGAGTACAAAGATACTGGGTCATTGTTAAAGAATTCAAAAATTACCAAAACAGCAGGTGCCATTCTGAAAATGAACACTGATTCCATGCAACCTCTGCTTGTTTTACCCTGTGATAGCATCTGAGCTTCTGTTAGCACTTCCACTAACTTTCAGAGTAAGAAAGAAAATTTAAATTCAAATTCTATATGCAGTACCTTAAAAAAGATTCTGTAACACTAAGAAGTAAATTGTTGTTGTTCAAAATATTATATATACATACATTCTTCTTTAGTTCTTAGTGTGAAATTCTATCAGTGTATGCAGTTTTAAGCTTGGAAGTATTGTGTCCTTATTTTGCAGGTTATACCTGATCAATTCTCCTGTGGTGAGAGCAGAAAATCTGAGGTTTAAGGAGGAAGGAGTGAGGGATATCCTGAAGGATGTGTTCCTGCCCTGGTACAATGCCTATCGCTTCCTGGTGCAGAATGTGCAGATCCTGCAGCACAAGGTACAGATCTCTGGAGCCCTGGGAAGCAGGGGAAGCCCTGGGAAGCAGGGGAAGCCCTGGGAAGCAAGGGGAAGCCCTGGGAAGCAAGGGGAAGCCCTGGGAAGCAGGGGAAGCCCTGGGAAGCAGGGGAAGCCCTGGGAAGCAGGGGAAGCCCTGGGAAGCAGGGGAAGCCCTGGGAAGCAGGGGAAGCTCTGGGAAGCAGGGAGAGCTCTGTGCTTCTCCCACTGTTGGTGAATTAGCACTGTAGGGCAATTTAGATTGGAAGGGAGGTCTGGACTCTGATGGTCATTTGATCTTTACCTCCTTGTCCTAAGCAAGCCTTGACCTCACAGTTAGCTCAGGTTGTCTATATTTGCTGGTAATTTGTTATCTGCTGTTTGTACCTGTTTTATAAAGCTGTAATCACCTGCATCTTTCTCTTCTTGACCAAGCTTATTAGGTAGAAAGGAGGAGTGGAAGGTAGGGCACTGTCAGGACATAACAGCTGCATTTCCCAGGTCAGAGTGCTCTCGATTCCCTTGTGTTTCAGGTCAGTGGGATGACACTGCATTCATCCTCTTGAGAACAAGGCAAGGGACTGGGTGTCTGTGGGGTCAGTAGATTGTGAGAATTACCTGCTGCTCCTCACCTTGCTGGGACACCAGTTAAAAACTGAGTCCAGACCTGGTTGTTTTTTTATATCAGTGTTTTTGTAGCACCACCTAAACTGTCCTAGTGCTGCTGTTCCCTTCCCTGTGTCCTGCCAGGGCAAGGGCACTGCAGGTTGTTGTGCACTGGCAGCAGTGCTCAGCACCACGCAGATTTAACACCAGCACAACTGCAGATAAGTCAGGCAAGTTATTTCCAGTGGTGGCTGCTGTGACAGTTCCTTGAGCAAACTCATTTACTGGAACTTTAATTATGAATCTGCATTAAAATGCTTAACTTGGGAATACTGGATCCTGAATACATTAGCCACAGCGTGAAGATTGCCTTCTGGAACACGACGGTTATTTTTTCAGAAGTTAAATTTAAATACAACTTTAAAAAAAAAAAAAAAAGATTCAGAAATGGAATGGAAAGAAAGGCAAATCACAAAAGCAATAATGCTTTAGACTTGCAGATTACATTTGAAGTCTACTAAAAATGCTGGATGACTGACATAAGTTTCTACACTTTCAGCAAGATTTAAAATTTTTCTTATAGTAATTTTTCAATAAAGTTGAAGATCTGATGCATGTATTGTAAAGTTTCTTTTGAAACCAATTTTAACCTTTCAGCTGAGATTAATGATAGAAGTTTACCCCTTGTTCATGCAGACTTTTAGGGGAGAGTGGAAACTAAACAAAAAGTGTTAAACCTTGTACTTACACATGCAGTTGCAGTAGCAGCCTGGTCACTGTGGAGAGCTGCCATTTGAGGCAGTCAAGGCAGCTGACTTCAGTAATTAGTACAGTAAATAGCC
This sequence comes from Pyrocephalus nanus, assembly GCA_038380795.1. Classification (NCBI taxonomy): domain Eukaryota; kingdom Metazoa; phylum Chordata; class Aves; order Passeriformes; family Tyrannidae; genus Pyrocephalus; species Pyrocephalus nanus. The sequence goes on along the minus strand of CM076271.1, from coordinate 3,867,391 downwards.
TAAACAAATGGTTTTATCTTTTTTAACGACCTCTTTTGGGAAGAAAGTCTGCTAACTCCAAATCCCAATATTTAACAAGTCTTTTTTTAGGATCCCCAGACAGCATTTGTCAGACAAACTTACACACTGCCCCCAAAATATACTTGTTTTTCCTGTTTGACCTTTGAATTGTCTGAAATGTGCTTTGCAGCTTTTTGCTGTGATCCCATTAAATCTTGCAAGATCAGCTCAATTGGGGTTGGAAGACCCCAGTGGAAAATCCAGGTGCTTAAGTGGATAGTTTCAGTATTTCAGCAGATGCAATTTGTCTTTCCAAATAGTGAATCCGTTCCTGTGTACCAAATTAGGCAAAAGAATGTGCCATTGGAGGTGATAGTGTTTAAATTAGATTTCTTGCACAGGCTTAAACAACTTTTTCATTGTGTTCTGCTTCCTACACGAGAGAAACCAAAATCCCAATGTCCTGGATGAAGTCTAATAATAATAATAATAATAATTTTATGCTTACTGTAACTCCCCCAGTAATTGTAGTTAAATGATAGCTGACCTCATGTTGGGATTGCTGCTCTTCTGCATTTCTTTCCTAAGAATCTTCTCCTTTATGTTCTGTGAGTGGATCCATAACTCCTGGGTCAAATAACCAAAGCAGATCTTTCCATGTGAACTCTGAGGGAAGGGAAAGGCTCAAGTCTCTTAAAACCAAATGTTAAATACTATTTGTAAATCTGAGGGGGGGGGGAAAGAAACCCCCTGTTTTCAACCAATTGTAAGAATATGAAATGGAAGAGAGTCCCACTGTGGGCACAGACAGACGTGCTTGTGTGTGGGCTTGCTTGCAGTGCCCTGCAGAGTCAGCCAAGTGATGACATCTCTCAGATGGATGCAACCCTCAGTGTTCTGGAAAGCAGCAAAATGCTCTGTGTGCATGTTGGATGCCTAGAAATTCCACCTGTTTTCTCCAGTTGTTCCGTTCTTCTGTGTTTGAACTTGAAGTTGTCGCATGCTCTTAAAAAATAACGATCTTGTTTCGATGCCCCTTCCCCAAATTGAATCCAGCTTGACAATGCATGTCTTGGAAGTGCCTCAGATCCCCCTGGATGAGAGGAATTAGTTAAATTTAAGGGTCCTGCCCTGTGTCTGGAAGCTGGGGCTTACCCTGCTCACTAGGAAAAGAGGACCCCATCCTGCTGTCCTGCTTTTGAGCTGCTTTAACAAACCCAAATCACTGCAGTTAAAGGTTGTGGGGAGGCAGCAGGTTTTCCTCAGCTCTTTCTCTCACATGCCTGTGTCTGGAATTCCATGTTCTCTCGTAGGAAACACAGTGAAGATGCCAAAATACCGGTGGCTGGCAGGTAATTGGATGTAGAGGTTTGAATAGATCCCCTCGTGACTTGAAAATGTGCTTTGTGTTTTTTATGTCGACGATAGGATGAGGGAAGAGAATTCCTTTACAATGAGAACACAGTTAAGGAGAGCAATAACATCATGGATAAATGGATTCTTTCTTTCACCCAGTCGCTCATTCAGTTCTTCAAAGCTGAAATGGCAGGTATGCACCTTTGCTGGGGGGGAGAGAATTGTGTGGGTGTTTCATGTTTGCTTAGAGGACTCACCATTCCATCCAGAGACTCTCAAATTCCATGGGAGACGTGATAAAAGAAAGGAAATCTTTAACCAGCTGCCATAACACATGGAATGCTGCCTTCATGGGTGTTAAGTCAGATTTTGCTATGCTTGTTCATGAGATCTCAAAAAGGGATGAGGCTTTTTTTGTCCCAGCTAATCGTGTGAGCTCAGTGATGTAGCTTGTTGCTGTAACAACATCTTCTGCAGTGCTTGGAGCAATTAATAATATTATAATGGTTACTGAAAGACAGCAGTAAAAAGGAAGCTGTAAAAAAAAAAAAAAGGATAAAATGGGCAGTGCTTGTCAGTTGTATAAAGTAATTTTTGGAGGTGTATGAGCACTGGCAATAAATTTCTCCTGGTGTGGTTCCATGGAGAGGAAGTGTGTGCATTGGGAGTGAGTGCAGCAGGGTGGATGGCACTGGGATATTGCAGAGCTGTAGGAAGGTACTCCCCTGCTTTTTCTTCCTGCATCATCTTCCTTTCATCATCCCACACCTCTCAGTGCTCACATGACATTAAGACACTATTAATTGCAAAGAGGAGGAGCTGCAAGAGCCCCCTAAAGCAGCTGTTTTGATGCTGTAAGTTTATAAACTTGCAGATAAAGTCACAGTGGGATTTGAAGAGGTTGTGATGCCTTTAAGGGCACTGGAACCCCAGATATTGGAAAGAGGGTGGCTTTGGCTGTTGTCATTCCTGTTTATTCATAAATAAATAACTCCCCCCCCCATGCCTGTGATCTTAAGTTGCTCTCTGAAGAATTTTAGAAGCCTTGGGGTTGGGGAGAAGGAAGGTATTAGGGGGATAATAGATAATAAGGGAACAGCTAAATGCCAGCTCTGAGTTCATGATTCAGAACAGTCCCTGTGCTTCACTCATCTCTTGTGTTCCCCCCTCTCACCAAGATGAGTGAGGTGAGTTTATCTTGCTCCAGGAGATAAAGCAGGTCATTTTGGCAACAGCAAACTTCATGTGAGGTCATCTAAGAACATTTCATTAAAAGAAGAAAGAATCCTTGAGCTACCAAACCCAGGAATACGATGTAGGTGGCCTCTTACTGACAAAAATGTGGCTTCTTATTACAAGTTTTGTCCCTGAGATTTGATGGTGCGGAGCTACACAAGTTCATGTGCTTCATGATAAGAGAGGAAGGGAGGGGCAGTGGAAAAGCAGTTTGTGAATTTGTGAACCTGGGATCTTGGATCAGTGCACGGCTTAAATAGAATTATTTACAGAAAGGTGAATATGGGGGGAGAAACTTGAATTCTCTGCTCTGGATTTCTCAGAGGGAGATGAAGGTAACAAAAAGGGATGTGTCAACAGCCATCTTTACAGAATAAGAAGGTCTTCCAAGCAGGAGAAAAGAAGAATTTCTTTTGGAAAATGACAATCTAAAGATTTCCAAGACAGTGGTGTTGGTATGAAATGCTGTTGTCTGGTGTTAGATGAAGGTAACATCATGTGCTCATCAAGTGAGTGACAGTCTCATTTGGAAGGGATTAATAAACAGGATTTTTCAATTTATTTTTCTGCATAAACTCTGACTTCAGTCAGGCAGATATTAATGAGATGCAGTGAATTTGTGTACTGTGACATGATACTCTTTTACAAAGTTCTTTGGGGATTTTATTTTTCTTTTAAAAGATTTCTACTTTATATCACTTCAAGTAGGAAATGTGTCAGGAAGAGACAAGGGAAGATTATAATAGTGACTGATACCCTCAAATGCAAGGTAAAGGAGATAAATATACTATAAATTTCTGCATCTGGGTGTGTGATGAGGTGTAGGAACACACAGGCTTGAACCTGGCAGTGATGAGGAGACACCAGGAACCAGAGAAATGCTGCAACTGAGCTTTCCTCCTTCACTTCCATTGCCTGTATTTTAGAGTGGAGCTAAATTTTACACTGATTGCCTCTGGAAAAAAAAAAAACAAAAAACAAAACACAACGTTTCCATGAAGTAAAACTTATGTTAATTCTGCCCCAGTTTCTCCTGACAGCTTGAAGAGCCAGCGCTGTCAGCCTGAGTGGAGCCCCTGTCAGAGCAGGATTGACCTCACCTGAGGGGGCTGAGGGAGGAAGGGGAAGGTTCCTGTGCATATTCCAGCTTTGGGATGCTGGGAGAGCCTGGGAAAACTTGAGGGATGTAACAACCCTCTGCCAGCCCTGGCTGGGGAGAGCTTTGCCTTCTGACAGCTTGTGCAGTCGGGGAAAAGGAGGCACCGCTTACCCCGAAGGAGCCTCCTTTCCATTATCCACGGAAAACATCAAAAGTTTTGTGGGTTGGAACCCCACGGGTGTGTCTGGAAGAGGGTTTGCTGTTGGGTGGCTCCTCTGGTGCCCAGAACTGGAGTGGAGTAGCTCCAAAACCCTCCTCAGGAGTGCTCAGGTTGGGAAGGGATGTGCTTGTAACCTCTGGTAGCTTCACTTTCATGATGACACCTTTATCCAAAGGAGTTACTACCTTGGGAACAGTAGCACAGTTTCTCCACTAAACCTCATCCCTTCCAATGGAAACTCCTGGGATTTTTGGACTCCTTCGATAAACAGGGCAAGGAGCAAGATCTTGGGAAGATATTACAGAAAGCAATGGGACAAACAGTCCTTTGAGTTTCAAGGGGGGTTAAAAGTCTGTATTAAAAATCAATTAGCCTTACTACACTCTTTTTCCTTCTGAAGGGCCCAGTACAAGCAATTATTTTAGTAAAGCAACTTTTCTCCTGATGACAAAGTGAAAAATTGTGTGTGTATATGTGCACGTGTTTCCATGTACAGGCGTGGCTTTCTTGACTCATGAAAAATTAAGAATTCATGTTTTGGTTCATGAACTGGGGTTACAGCTATTGAGAAGAGAAAATGCATGTTTCCAGGCTAACTTGAATCTCTTGTTGAACATAGACTTTCCTTGAAGGGTGGGTTTTTTGATTTTTTTTTTTTTTTTAATTTACTTTTAATCAGTCTCCTGACTAGATAATACCCAGCTAGAGGAGAGCTTGGAATTCTTTAGGAGTACAAATTCCCACATAAATAATGTCTTCCCCACCGTGGCATGAATCTTCTGAGCATTTCCTTTTTAGGTTTAAAATACCACTGCTCAGCCTTTGAAAACACTTCTGGTTTAGAAAACTCAGTGAAAAGCCAAGATCCATTTTATTCAGTAGCTGCTTGATTAATGACACTGATTCAGAATAAAGACCAAGAAGCTCTTTGCTTTTAGAGAAGTTATATACAAGTTTTTCCTTAAAAAAAACCCTGAGTCCTGTTTAAGGTCCATCCCCACCCCCCTAATTTCCTGTGAACAACTGAAATTTGTTGCCAGGTTGCACAGTGATGCTGGTGGTGACCTCTTTGGTGCTGGCAGCCCTCCATGCTTTCAAGTCACCCAGAACTTGAAAATACAGCTCTGTTTATCTCTTAACTCGTCAGCCTTGCTGCTGCTTTACATTCCTGAAGCTTACTGTGCTCCTTAGAAAACTCATAAAAATCTGTAATGAATTCAGGGAGAACTGATTGAAGTAGGTGCCTCATTTAAATCTGGTGAGCAAAGAAAGGCAGTAATTAAGGAAATTTTATTTTATGGATCTCCAGTAATTTCTGTTAAACTTGCCAGTGACTTGGCTGTGTTTGCAGCAAGAGCAAATCTAGGATTTGCCAAATCCTCTGCGATTAATGGTCTCTTACCCGCTATCCTCTTTACCAGCCAGATAAAAGCATAAGGCTTCCATAATGCCTGTTTGTGTGGGATTAGGGAAGCAGTTTGCTGGTGGATGTTTGTCTTGAAGCAGGAGAACTGATGGTGTGCAGTTTCAAAATACAGTTGGAACAATACAGGGTGTCTGGTTCCTTTTTTTGAGCCGCTGCTCAGGTTTCGTGTTCAGCACCAGAGCTGCAAATGATAAACGTATTTTTTGTGAGTGAGGGGCTTGATGCAGAGGGTAAATATTAACTCCAGGCAATGTTTCCCCTCCAGCTTACAGGCTGTACACGGTGGTCCCTCGCTTGGTGAAGTTTGTTGATGTTCTGACCAACTGGTACGTCAGAATGAACCGCAGGAGACTAAAGGTAGGGCTGTGCTGCTCCAGCCTGGCACTGGTGTTTGGTGTCACACCAAACCATTTTGGGATTTTAAAGGCTATCAGTTCATGCCTGGTAGTGGGAATGAGAAGTTGTTTGTTTGGTTTTTTTTTCCTCCTCTACTTTATGAGGAAAAGCAGTCCAACAAAATGCCCAGTGATTCTGCTGCACGGGCTGGGTGGAATTTGAGCAAAATGTACACAATTTAGAAAACCAATGTATTGCATTAACATGGGATGTGTTTGAAGTTTATGGAAGTGAACTTACTGATCCTAAAATTGCAATTGCTTTTCTTTTTGGTGAATTCTTCATATAGGGGGAGAATGGGACTGAAGACTGCCTTATGGCCTTGGAAACCTTGTTCAGTGTTCTGTTCTCCATGTGCAGGCTTATGGTAAGGGAGTTACAGCCCACCATCAGTAACACTGTAATGTAGTTAATGTAAAAACATCTTTGTGTAGCTCCCCCTTTGTTTTCCTCCTCCACCTTTTATGGGGCTTCTCTGCCCCATGGTATTAAAAAGAAGGCAAATATCACCAGATCAGGAGACATTATGATTTCTGACGTGATGCCCAAAAGTAACATGTAGATATCAGGAAGGAGGTAAATGAGCAGTACTGATTCCATCATGTATTTCAGTCTGCATTTTGAATAACGCCACAGGGGCAGGCACTGTAAGCACCTGTTTTTGCTGGACTGTCCCTATGCAATTCATTGTGTTATTGATTCATAATGTACAAGCAATAAAGAAAAGATGATGATTGAATTTAACATTACAGGCACCATATACTCCATTTATCACTGAGCTGATGTACCAAAACCTGAAAACACTTATTGATCCGGCCTCGGTTCAGGAAAAGAACACTGAAAGCATCCACTACCTCATGCTTCCCCAAGTCAGGTAAGAAGCAGTTGTTATGTGGCAAAATGGGGTTTGGGTCATTTTTAAAGGTTTTTTTTTTTTTTTTTTTTTTATTTTATTTTTTCTCATGCAACAGTGCTCCTTCGCTTGTGTTTAAAACTGCATAACAAGAAAACAAACTGCTTTAATAATGGGAATATTCCTTCCCCCCCCCCCGAAATTTTAGGATGCTAGTCATCATACTCTCTTTCATAAGCAACAAATGTTTGAATTTGGATTAAGCTCTGTTAGCTTAATGTTAGTCTCTCTGCTGTAGGAGAACGTTTCACTATCAGTGAACTTCACAGTCCACTGTCAATTTTAGCTGGGAATTTTCCCTCTCAATGTAGGCAGTAGACTTGTTAGGTTAAGGGTTATAGATAGGAAAGAAAAAAATTAGAAGAATGGATGTTTTCCACCCATATTTTCTAATGGTGGGCAAGGAATATGGTTTTGACTCCTCAAACTGTGCACTGACCAGAAGCTGTAGCACCTACAGAAGGTGCCTAAAGGATTAGGAAACCTCCTTGCAGGCCCTACATTGGCAAGATCACGTGCATCCCCCATCTCTAGGCCTTCCTTGTTGGGTGCTATAGTTCCAGATCCCATGAGGACTGGAGTTGTTGTTTGTGTGGACCACATGTGGAGCCAGCAGAGCGAGTTCTTTTGGCTCCAGGTCAGGGATTTATCCCATTGTCCAGGGGATTGCCTGTAAGAGGATAGCTCATCTGCAGGAGGAAGATGTTTGTTGTAAATGCCAGTGTCTCCCAAAGGTTTGGGTCCCTGATGGCTTGTACTGGCTGTGTGCTCTGGGTCATCCTTGGTATTAACTCAGCCCAGGTAAAACTTGGCAACTGAAGTACTTTTGGTTTAGTTTTGGTGTTTTGAGGGTTTTTTTTCATCCAGCTGAGGGGCACACTACCATATTGCAGTGGATTAAGTTAGTCCCTGCATTTAGTTCCTGCATCTCAGTGTTCTCCTGGTCACTGAATATAAGAGAAGGAACTTTCGTGTTGCAGCTCAGTTTGCAAACCCTCAAGGACAGGGGATCTGACCTTGCTACTTGACGTGCCAGTTTAAAAATTGAAACCTTCCATAATGGTGTTTCTTTTCTGGATGCTGCATCCTTTGAGAAGGGTGGATGGTCTTCCTGAGAGCTTTAATAGTGAGAGTTATTGCAACAGGGAGTGGGAGATTGACATAATGACAGTGCTGATTTTCTGTTCCCTGGGCAAGTGCTGTGGAGAATATGTAATCAGGGAATGCAGCCCTCAGTGAGCTGGGCAGGAATGGGTTGGAGCTCCTGGAGAATGGAGTCATGGAAGGGAGGGGTGAGCTATTCACAGAGGCTCAGTTCAGGCATGGCCTTAACGTGAACGTTTAAAAGTGGGTTAATCACTTTTTACTCCAGTTAGTGCTGACTGACTTGCTGCTGTGTCATGCCAGCCTGAGATATGTGAGTGGCTCTCACAGCTTTCCCCTGTGGTGCATTTTGTTTGTATTTTTGTCTGTTTGTGTAATTTATTGGCTCCCCTGTGTATCAGTTGTTCCCTTGTCAGATAAAAGGATGCGTTTTCAAAACCAGGTTAATGTTGGAGTTTGAGTTTCACCTTGAGTTGTGAAGCAGATAATGGCATTTAGTCTGGATGTTTTTCTGATGGCAGCATAAGGACAATATTGTCGGTTAATAATAAGGGATATTTTTGGATGCAGTTACAGAAAATATTACTATAACAATATGATGGGTGAGTGCAGAAAGAGCTGAGGGACTTGGCCACTTTCACAGCTGAACTCTCCCCTCCTCACCCCCCCACCCCCCAAAAAAAAAAACCCCAAGGGCAAAAAAAAAAACCCAACCCACTCAACCCTACCTTGCCTTCAAATAGAACGGTACTAAAATGATGGAGACAGGAAAGATGACAAGGCTGTCTAAAACCTCAGACTCAAATGTGTGTAACTCCTGGAAAAGATGAAAAATAGAGATCCAGTGAATTGTTGCATTATGGGTAATTCATTGTCTTGATAAGTACCCTATTTATAATATCTTTTTGCATCTTCTTATGAAATTATTAATGTAAATTGGGCTTTTTATTGGATGTTAATAGAATAGGTAGTATGACTCAATCCATCTTCTCCACCTTGTGAGAGGTGCTAACAAAAGATTTAAAAATAGCTCTGCTATTTGTTTTCAGCAAGTTATTTCCTCCTCAGCTTCTCCACAACAAAGAGGGAGGAAAAACCCGTTTGTTCATTTTTCAAATTGCCCCAACCAAGGTGTAACTGAATCCGTTGTAGGAGATTTCAGAGAAGGGGATAAAATGTTTTCAATCTTCTAAAGCAGATGCAATGAAAATGAAGCAATATAACGTTTCCTTTCCAACCTAGGGAGGATCTCATCGACAAAAAAATTGAAAGTGCCGTTTCTTGTTTGCAGTCTGTGATTGAGCTTGGCCGAGTAATCAGAGACAGAAAAACCATCCCAGTCAAGGTTAGAACTCTTAAGGTCTCTTATCATACCTTGGGAATGTGTAACAGCTTTGTAACTTTGGGATAAGCCTGGGAAAATTCAATAGTTGAGTTTCTGTTTTGTTTTGTGGTTTGTTTGGTTTTTTTTTTCCTTCTCCCCAGTATCCTTTGAAAGAAGTGGTTGTTATCCATCAGGATCCAGAGGCTCTGGAAAATATCAGGTCTTTAGAGAAGTATGTACTTGAGGTAAGAACATGATGTTTAACTAGACTGTCTGTGTGAGTTACCTGAACAACCAGACCCCCAACCTTCCCTGTTGGTGATATTAATAACTCACCAGGTAAAATGAATTAAAAAGACAATTGTCATGAAAGGGGTTATTGTCAGTGGGTACTGTGTGCAGAAATGCAGGGAGGAGGACCTGAACTCAGTTAGTGCTGAGATAATAGTTAATGACTCAAACTCACCACAGCAGACCAAGAGGCTTTAGAAATGCTATTTTGCTTGGTCAATGAAAAGAAAAAAAAAAAAAAAAACATTTCCTGAGTGAAAAGACAGTACTCAACTACATGTTGTCAAAGAGTTGGATTACAGAATTTGTGATCTCCTTCACTTAAAGGGCATTAAAACCACTTTGGCAGTAGGTGGAAGGGGTTGGTGGAGAGGGCAAGGGAGAAGAGGGGACCAGTGAGGATTTTTGCAGGCTGTTACTGGGGAATAATAATGTCAAATAAGATGTGGGTCTACACAGTTTCTTACACTCATCTGTTCCTTGATGTCACTGCAGTCCTGTGGAGTGTGTGTCCATTAGAGAAGTGCAGCCTGCCCTGCTGCCAGATCTTGGGTTGGATGAAAGCCCCATCATCCAAAGGCAAAGTAACCCTTGATGGGTTTTGGAGCTTCACTTCCTGAAAGGGGCTGCACTTCCTTCTTTTAGTCTTGTGCAGGGCCAGGAGTTGGACTTTGGGTGATCCTTGCAGGTCCCTTCCAAGTCTGGATATTCCATGATTTCTCCTAAACTTGTAACTGTATATTATTCCAGCAGTACCCTCTTTCCCCAAGCCTGATATCCATCCATGGAGGGCCCCTAAAAATCCTGCTGGAGTTAGTGCTGACTGTGGGAGTTGTGGCTCAGTGCACAGGACCTCCAGATCAGCCTGTGGGCTTCTTGCTTTTAGGTACTGTGGGACTTAAATTCTTAAAAAATGAACTCTTGATTAATTTGCAAGTGGGATTGTAAGGCTTGTCTGTCATGTTAGCTTATTGATTATTGCTCTTAGACTTGGCAGTTATGATATTTTGCTTTAGAATTGCTGCTATTATTATTAGTATTATTTCAATACCTGGATCTTTTCAATAGCAGATTTTGTGGAATTTAGGTTACTGTCTCTCCCGTTTTTTTTTATCTGAAAGCTGGATTTGTGGATTCTGGAGAATCCATTTTTAAGTGAGAGAAGGTTTCCTTCCTAAAATTACTTCCAAAAAGGTAGCTGACAAAATTTGTTGCCAGCTTCTGCAGCTAGCAAAAGGTAACAGAGGCACCTGACAGTTTGTAGATGGTTATACATAATTGGATTGTACATAAGTGTGCTTTGATTTATTTTGATTTGCTCCTGCAGACAGTGTTAAGGTGTATCTTACAGACAGATGATTTACAACAAGCTCAGATGCCTTTATGGAAGCACAAACACCAAGTACTGTCTGTTGTCCTGTCTTTATTATGTATCTTAAAATTCAACAAGCTGATGCTGAAGCTCAGTGTGTGTTTTATTGTTCTGCCTGGCAATCAATCCAGTTGTTTACTGGGATGGTGCAGAGCTGAAGAGGTCAGTGATTACAGGCAGGCTGGGGTAGCTTTGCTTGAGCTGGGTTTGCAGCTTTGTTCATCGACCTCCTACGTATTCAGAGCTTTAGAACCTTCAGTGATTGCCAGAAATGTGTTTCTAGTAAATTTGCAGATGCCAGAGGTAATCGGTAAGAAAAATTACAGCATTTAATTTCATGTGGTTGCTGACAAAAGAATTGGAAAAATGCACTTGTCAATTCTTCAAAAATTTTATTCATTACTTTTGCAGAGGGAGCTGCAGTCTTTGATCTGCAGTCCTGCTCTCTCATCTTCAGAACAGAGCAAGTCATTTAAATAAATGGATTTTAATATTAGAACTGTCCAGATTATAGAGTTGTCATGCAAAAATAGCCGAGCTCACAAAATGAAATACATCCAGCAGGCTTTTAGCAACTGGACACAGTTGCATTTTATTCATCAGTCTTTGAGGCCATTTACAAGCCTGGGTCAGGGCTTCTCTTCCCAGCTGCTTCCAGGGAAAGGCTTTGTCTGAGTAAATTTGACTGTCTGCACAGTCAGAATCTTGTTTTAATCCAGCCTTTGTATCCCCTCCAACCTCCACCCCTTTGTAGGGCTGTTATAAAACAGAAAATGGGCTTCTCCAGCAAACCCAAGGTGCGTCAGTGTTTCAGGTGTCACTGATGTTCTGGTGATGTGGTGTGACTGAGCCTGGGACTGGGCTGAATGAACTGACACAGGAGCTGTGGCAGTGTGGGGATCCTTCAGCCTTTCATTTCTTACAGAATTACATAAGCAGTGTTTATTTTCCTTCTTAAAATCCTTGCTTAGAGAGCCCAGCCCAGAGGATGCCAGCACTGGCCTTGCTCTGTCTCTGTTCTGGGGGCTGGGCACAGCTGGGCACGTGGCACCAAGGAAAGGTCCCTGTGTGTTCAGACATTCCATATACAGGTCATCCCACTGGTGATGGGAAGGGCTGCTTGCCTTGGTTTGTCTGCATGAGGTTTGAAAGGTGTGTTAAGGATCAAAATTTTGAGTAATGAGGAAGATAAAATGAAAAACTGTTATAAGTCAAAGCACTGAGGCTGATACAAACAGACCTAAGATACAGACTCGACTGCTTTTGGAAGTCATTCTGGGTTTTTTAAATGGATAATGTGTACAGAAGGATGGTTTCCTAATCTAATTAGTATAGAAAACTTGTCCTGATGGAGTTGGCTTCTCTGTAATTTGTCTAATCATGCCCAAAGTCATTTCTCACTTTGTGCTATTTTTCAGATTATTATTTCTTTTCCCCCACGAGTTTGTCATTTACCACTCGTGGGCTCATTTCCAGCAGCACCCCATTGAAACTGAATTTCTGAAGTGCGTAATTTTCATTAGATTTCCTAAAAGATGTATTAAGTAAAATTAGATTCAGTTGTGTTCTTGGCTCCTCATGTCAGTAGGACTTCCTAGGGAATTAGGCTGCAGCTCAGAGGTTGTATTTAAGCAGCATTTCTCAGTCTAAGTGTTTGGCTACTTGCTAGTCCTGTCATGCTGATGCTCCCATTTACTTGTGCTTCCTAAATGCCTTGGAGTAGTTTGCTTGCCAAGTGCACCTGGGGATTCTGTAGCACTGCTGATGGGAGCTCCAACAACCTTCCAGTGGACATTAAACATGAAGTGCTTCAAGCACTGGGCATCCTGACAGACCAAACCTGCCGAATTAGAGTGAGATGTGCTGCAGATCCGTGCAGGGTTGTGCCTGGAGAAGAGTTGGTGTCGGCAGTTTAAACTTTCCAAGGTCTGTGCCTGGTCTGTTTTACCTTCTCACATTTTACAACTTCAGCCATGTCCCCATTCAGCTTTCCTCTCTCCAAAGGGTTCTCAGCCCTGGTCTTTCCTCACATGGCACCAACACCATCCTGTCCAGTCAGTTGTTCTGTAAAGCTTCCCACAGCACCACCATGTTCCCTTCAGACACAGGGACAAATCCTGCTCGTGTAACTTAAAAAAAATAAGCATTCATAAGTTTCTGTAGTGGCAAAATACCATCTTTGGTCTGGGGACCCTCCTGAGATACATAGAAGTTTTATCAGCTGTTTTGGCTGCTCCAGCACACAGTTCTTGTGCCACGGGGTGCACACAGCAGCTTTTCTGAGCCAGGGTGGTTTTCTGTGCAGTGAGGACCTGGAATGAACAGGTGAGGAAGGAGACAAAATGAGGCGGTTTCGTACAACTTAAACCATGAAATTACTGGTTCTAGTTTCCTGGCTCAGTGCATACTGAAAGGACTGTTTCAGCAGAATTTTCCTTCCTGAGTTGTGCCAGGCCATTCCCAGAGTCACTGCACACCCAGGTTATGAGTTTAGCTCTTCAGGCTGTTGTGAGGGTGAAATGAAAAGCGCTGTTGAATAGAGGGGCCCGATTTGAGTTGAGAGCTGGCTGGTGTCTGTTAATAACTGAGAAACGGTACCCAGAGGCTGCAGGTGAGGACAGGGCAGGCTGCTGAAGGGTGAGTTCCATGCTGGTTGGGTTTATTTCCTTTTCCAGTGTTGGCCGGTGACTTAGACCACAGAGACAGCCACATACAGAGTTTGCAGCTCGAGGCTGACACCTTCCCTGGGGCTGTGGCTCTTGCTCCGTGCCCTTTCTTTCCATGGCTGTTGTTGAGCTTCACTTTCTTTCCTCCTGGTGTGTTCGTGCAGGAGCTGAACGTCCGGCGGGTGACGCTGTCCACGGACAAGGAGAAGTACGGGGTGCGGCTGAGGGCAGAGCCCGACCACATGGTGCTGGGCAAGCGCCTCAAGGGGGCATTCAAACCTCTCGTGGCTGCCATCAAAGAGCTGAAGAGTGAGCAGCTGGAGAAGTTCCAGGAGACAGGTGTGTAGTGGTGCAAACCCCTGGACGATGGCAAGGTATCCTGCTGTGGGCTTAGGGGGGTGTAAGGCGTAATTCCCTCCTATCATCCCCAGGAAAGTTCTTCCTCCGGAGGGTGGTTGGCACTGAACAGGCTCCCCAGGGCAGTGGGCACAGCCCCAAGGCTGCCAGAGCTCCAGGAGCATTTGGACAACGCTCTCAGACCTGTGGTGGGATTGTTGGGGTGTCCTGGGCAGGGCCAGGAGTTGAACTCAATCCTTGCGGGTCCCTTCCAACTCAGAATATTCTACACTTTTAAGTGCTACTGTAAGGCTAGGATGGAGCAGGGAATAAGCTTTCTGTGAGACCGAATCAGATTGGAACTGGGTATTTGGGCAGTGGTTTTTATTCTAAAAGCATTCCTTCAGTTCCTGAGTTACAAGTGGGTGTGAATTTTGCAGCTATATCTGTTTAGTGAACTGCTGAAATGGAAATTAGGATTTGGTGGAGTACACAGGGTATTTTTGAGTTTTATTCCATTCAGATGGTTCCCCACCAACAGTTGCTGAAGCGCCTGTGAGTGAGCTCTGCTGCCTGGAGAAGTGCCTGTGTGAAAAGTGGGAATGTGGGCAGTTCATTGCTGCTCACCGGTGCTGAACTGCTGTTTGACTGTACTGCAGATGTACTGCAGTGCCTGTGTTTCAAGTCTGATACTTGTTTAAAGCCTTTTGAGTTTAGAATTGTGTTTTTTTTTGCTCTGGTAAGAGATGTTCTTCCTCTGCCAATCGTGCAGGCACCATTGTTGTAGAAGGACACGAACTGCATGGGGAAGATCTCCGGCTCATGTATCAGATCGCAGAAGGATCCTCCCAGTTTGAGGCACACTCGGATGCTCAGGTGTTTTATTGGTCATTTCTTCTTCTTTTTTTTTTTTTTTTTTTTTTCTTAAGGGAAGAGTTCCTCTAAAAGTAATTGGAAAACAGTGAAGTGAAGCTGGGGTGGGATTGTTAGTTCAGGTTATTTCAGGAGCCCATCTCTTCAATTCTGGAGCTGTCGAACACTCCCTTCACTGTTGTATTTTGTGAGGAGCTCTAGAAAAGCATCCTGAACTCCTGAGTAGAGCTTATTTCAAGTTTGTCATGTGTTTTTTCATCCTTCTTCTGGGCATTTCCTCAGGTTTTAGTTCTGCTGGATGTGACCCCAGACCAGTCCATGGTGGATGAGGGAGTCGCCCGGGAAGTGATCAATCGCATCCAGAAGCTCCGCAAAAAGGTGAGGAGGGAGTGGTTTGGGCCAAGGCATTTTCATTTCCTCTGCAGCAATTATTGGGCAGTATGGAACAGAAACTGACCTTTTTAATTAACCATGAAGTCATGTATCATTTACTCCTCATGTATAACGTTCTGATTAGAGCTCCTGCAAGAGAATCTAAAGGATGTGGAAAGAAAATTTTCTTGGGACGTGTTTTTTGGATAAGATATTTGTGCAATTAAGGCTGCATAAACCATAGATTCATGGAATAATCTGAGTTGGAAGGTACCTTTCTTCAGCATAAGACTGAAAAATAACAAATCTGTACCAAAATAGTTACTTTTTCTATATTACATTAATTCTTAAGAATATATATAAGTATGTAGATTTCATATACATAAACACTTATGTAGATTTTTATATATACACTTGTGTAAATTTTATATATATACACCTACCTACGTAGATTTATATGTATAAACATTTTGATATATAAACACATATATATATATATATATATAAAAATAAAACTTATGTGAATTTATTTCTGTGCAAAATAAAGCTGGGAAGGAATGTGGCCACGAAAACCTGTATGATGTTGGATGATTTAAATTTAGCTCTGTAGTGACATGAGGCCATAATTTATTTTCCCTTAAATAAATCTCAAAATACTTAATCTTGCATACACTCCCACATTTCAAGGCTCTTGCCTTTGTGACAGAAGGATTGTTTTATTCTAAATCTTTTGTGGAAACTTTTGACAAATCCCTGGTAAACACCTTAAAGGTTTTCTTTAACTTACTAAGTATTCTTCTTTAAATCTGTGATTTTGCTGTCAGTAATAGTGTATTTGTGTGTCCTACAGCGGAATTTGGTTCCTACAGATGAGATCTCAGTGTACTGGAGGTCCCAGCCAGAGGGGGAGTACCTGGACAGGGTTATCAAGGAACACTCAGAGTTCATTTTTGCCACAATAAAGGCTGAGCTGAAGCCTTACCCGGTGCCTACCTCAAAGGAAATTCTCATCCAGGAAACAACCCAAGTAAGAAGAAAAAGCTCTGACTGCATAGTTCATCTCACCTGCTTTTAACCCAACAAACTGCTCCAGTTACAGGAAAATGTCACTATTTATTTAGGGGATATAGCAGATATTGTTTCGTGTTCACAAATGTCTATATCAGTGTTTTGGTTTAAAAAAGAAAATGTTTAGTTTCTTTATGTATAGTGCTTTTGAAAATGAAACTGCTCTGGTACCAAAATAAATGAATAATTAGTTGTTTGTGTGAGCTTAACACACAGTTATTGGTCCTTGGATTAATGCATTGTTCAGACAGCCAGAATATTGTTGCTCTGATTTCTTTAGGTTAATGTGCTTTTGTATTGGAACTTCTTTCAAGGCTAAATTTGTATCAAGACCAACTTCAGTTATTAATATTTAAGGCTGCTTTTCTCCCTGCCCCGTGTTGCTGAAGTTGTTCCTTGGTTACAGTGCAGTTTCACAGATGGTTCAGATGTGCTGTTGAAAAGGAACAGCAATTTCCTTTGTTTTCTTTGATTGCTTCTTCTGACACATTTGACAACACTCTTGCCCTGGTTTTATTCCAACTTTCTCCATCCAAAAGACATCCCTTAACAGGATAATGGGTGAGGGATTTTTCAGTGTAAATGTCATGCTGGACCAGAAAGACCAGAGCATAGAATATATCCAACTGAAAATTTGTTTTACAGAACAGCGGGAGGGGCCACCTTGTTTACTGAAGGAAAATATTTTTGTTGTGTTGGTTTAATAAAACAAAACCCAAATCATGATAATCTTTCTCTTTCTTCAGCTGAAGGGATCAGAGCTGGAAATCACCCTTGTCCGAGGGGGGGGGTGTCCGTCTGTCGGCCCAGCCTGTGCCTACGTCAACCTCAAGATTTGTGTCAATGGGACAGAGCAAGGTAGGAATGCACCCAGCCTGATTTGTCAGGGGTGCTGGGAAAGATAGTTTGCAAAAACATGGTTTGAGATGTTGTGGTGAATGCTGGAGCCTTGAATTTGTTTGAAAGATGGTGCGACCTCCCTTCCAATAGGAGCTTTAAATAATTCTTGGAAAGTAGGTTTATTCAAAGTAAAACCACACATTGCCCATGGTGCCTTCTGGGGGAGCTGCTCAGGTGTGCACAGGAGTTATTTCAGTTCCACAGAGGGGGCTGTGAGTGTCTGTCTGAGGGTGTGCACAATCTGTATTAATGTGTGTGCTCAGAGCATGGGCCTTGAGAATCTCCAGTTCTTGATGTTGTACTGTCAGTGCAGGTGATGCTTTAACGTGGAGGATCACTTAGATATAAAGTTAAGAGCTGAAAAGAATACTAGAGAATAATATGTGTATTATATTAATCATAAATTATATTGTTATCATATGATTATAAAATGAAACTAGGTGATGGAATGACTGTGTCTTGGATAATGAGAGCAGTGATATTGGTGAAAGGATAGCAAGGTTGAATTACATATTAAAAGAAGGAAAACTAAATGCACTTAGGGAATTTTTTTCCTATGTGTGTAGGAGTTTATGTATCAAGTTTATGTATCAAGTTTATGTATCAAGTTTATGTATCAAGTAAGTGTTTACTGTGGTCACAGAGCTGCTCCCTGGGTGATAATGAATCCAGCTGTAAAAGTTTGGTGACCATCTCAGGGGGCACAGAGTCCAGTTTTTAATCAGTAAAACACAGAGTTATACTTTAGGGACATGCAAATTTGACTGATTTATTACTAAAAACAAAAAACTTCCATACTCTAAATCTGAAATACACCTCTGTCCATTCCCTGTTTGCTTTCCCATTTCCCTTTCTTACTAAAATAACTTCAGGAAGATTCAGCATTGCCAGTTTAGAAACTCACTGAAAGTGAGGTTTAGTGATGAGAAAGCATCACTATGAGATCATTGGAACTTGGATGTTGCTCCCAAACTGCATTTTAATTTCTTCATTTTGGTTTTTAGATGGTGTGTTGCTGCTGGAAAATCCAAAAGGAGATAACACCTTGAGCTTCACTGGACTTGTAGATGCTGTCTCCTGCATTTTTGGTCTTAAAAATTCAAAACTGACAGTTTTTAATGGAAACACAGGTAAATGGAGTATGACAAGGGAAATTGGAAGTCTTTCTAGCAGCATCTAGGAGTTGTTTACTGTGGCATTATTTACTGGGTAATTTATATCTATCTGTATAAAATTGACAGGAAAATGGGTAAGGAAATATTCCATTTTATAGCACTTAGCTTATGAGACTGTGTTTATAGTCACATCAGAACGTTTCCAAAAGGTGCTGTTAAATGGTGCTCATCTCCTCTGTGATCTTCCTTCTATTGCAGTTCTCATCAGGGCAAAATCTTGATTTATTTCAGGGTTTCCATCAGCCCAGGCTGTGCCATGAATTGATGGCGAGCTGCCATCAGCTTTTCCTTGCTTTTCTTTTCCTAATGCCTCAGTGGGCAGGGTGAGAACTTCACTGCTGCCTGTAGGAAAAAAAAATGATGCTTTCTCACCGTGGAAAAACATGAGGATTCTCTGCATTTCTTCCTTTTAGAAAAACCCATCAAATACTAAAAATGCTGCAAAAATGGCCTGCAGAGGTGGCTGTGGACTGGTTTGTTCACTGCCATCACAGATACTAAGAGATGACCTGCAAAAGGCCAAGAAAAGTTGGGAAACTCTCATCCCATTAAGATGATGAGCAGTTTAACTCCTTATCTGGTCACTAATAGCACATAAAGGATGCAGCATAAATCCATTAATATGAAATTCCTGAAGAAATTGATATAGAAAATGGAAACCTTCCCTCTTCCTGAGAGGCTCTTTTCTACTGCAGTAACAAAAGCTTTATTTCTTTCCTTTCCATGTCACTTCTGCTCTGTAGGGATCATTTGGGGACTTCCCATCTTGGTGTGCTGATTTTTAACTTTCACTCTTTGCAAGTGGTCTGGGCAGAGCAGGTGGTTTTTTTGGTTTTTTTTCCTGCCCACTTTGTAACAATATGGAAATTCCCTTGGAAAGATCAGATTATCAAATTCACTTTTGTTGCAGTTTGTCAAACAAGTATTGATCAGCAGAGGGTACAGCTCCCTGAGGAGTCAGGGTGGGAAGCACATGTAAGGAAAATACCTCTTAGGTCAGAGAATAGGACTGGAATTCCTGCTGTTTGCTTTGGATACGATCCATTTGATTTATCTGCCCAGCCTTGGCGTGGGTAAGGTCAGGTAAGGCCTCGTGGTGGTTCCAGGACCTCCTTAGGTGAGGCAGGGCTTGGGATCAGCTGCTCTGTCTGAGAGCAATTGCAGAGGAAAGTCGTGCACCCCGGACAAGTCGTTGCTGAGTTGTTCCCATGTGTGGTAATAAAATTGTGACCCAGTAAAACCGTATTTCTGGCTCCATATTTCCCTTCCTGTGGTTTTTAGGGCTGGCCACTTTACTTGCAGTAATTTATTATCTTGTTTTCTAATTGTAAGGCAGATTTACTTAGGGTTTGTGTGGTGGCACAGGGCCAGGCAGTTCTTGTATTAAGGGAGGCTCAGATATGTCCTGTGCCTGCTTTTCAGTGCAGCATTGAAATAATGGGATAAACATTTCCTTCCCAGCAGCGTATCGAGGTATTTTGAGGAACTGCACAATTCCTGAGCAAGGCTCTGGGATTTGTACTGCCCTTCAGAAACTGAGAATAGAATTTGTCTCTTAATGTTAAAGAAAAAAAATCACTCAGAGGGAAGAGGCCAGGCTCAAGTCAGATGGTGAAACAGTTGTCTGTGACTTTCTCTTTGCTTGGAATTGCTGAAAACTTTCTCAACTTCTTGTTGGGAATGCTTTTAGATTTGCACTCATCTTTCATGGAAGTAGCCCATATTGAAAAAGTCCTATTGGAACAAAATTCATTTTTTCAGTGTTTATAGGAAGAAATGATTCTGTAAATCATGTAGGGCATAAAGGGGAGGGAATCAGGAGGGAGGGACAAAAATCCCCCTACTAACTTCTCGGTCCTAATTTTTTTTAAATCTATTCTTAGCATTGTTTTCTGAACAATAGTGCACAAAGATTTATTTTCTTAGTCATTAATTTTTAAAAGGCCGTGAGGCTGCAAGGCACCTTAGCAGAGCATTACCACTTAAATCCCAGCTGCAGGGAGAGCTGACTTTAAAAGTGATTTTAATATTGATGAGCACTTGTAATAGCTGCTTGCTTTCAAGCCTGTTGTTAAATATGAAGAAATGATTCACATTTTTTTCTTTATCTTGCTCTTATTAGAGGGTTCTAAGAACAGGCTCCATTGACAGCCCTGTGCATAAAAGCTCTTTTCTGGGAAAATGTCAGCAGTCCTGTAATGCCAAATGCTAATTTGTTAAATAGGCAAACCCCCATTACTGCAGCTCATTCCTGCTTGCCCTGCATGGATCCCCATGGATCCACAGAGATCCCAGCAGCTGGGGAATGGTAAACTGGAAGTTGGCAGAGCTGGGTGTTGGTAGCTCTGTCAGCACCCTGCTCTCTCCTGCCATGACCCACAAATTGTGCTGGGAAAAACCTGCCCCTGGCTCCTCCTCCATATGATGAGGTCTTGGTAATTCCTCTCCACTTGTTAATTTAGGTGTTTTCTTGCTTTCCTGGAAGTAAAACCAAAAGCAGCTCCCCCTCCTGTGGGCTGGGGCACGTGCCTGGCACCTGAGCCGTGCCAGGGCAGTGCTGGGTGGGCACTGGCACTGGGACATCTGCACTCCTGGAAATTCAATTGGAATAGCAGCAATGAACTTTTGCCTTTTTCTTTAAAACTTTATAAAGATATATATATGAATATATAGAGTTTAATGTATTCAATATTAATAAATATCCTTACACTGCATAGTAGCACATTCCCAGTGCTGCTTCAGCTTGGGGGAGTCAGGGTGCAGGCAAAGATCACAGGTCTTCATTTAATGAGACAGAAACGTGTAAGTGAATAATTTCTTGCTTGTTTGAAGTTATTGTACTGGGTTTTTTTGCATAAGTAATTGTGTGTTATGTGCATAAGGGGTATTAGGTAGGAGCTGATTTTTACAGCTACTAAGTACTCTGTGCAAAACCAGAATTTGTGCTGAAATATTTTGCTTTTCAAACCAGAGAAAAGCCCTTTTTTGAGGGAATTATGAAGAGGGAGACACTCCTGCAGTGGAGTGAGGAGTGAGAAAGCCTCATGCTCAGCCCCTGGAGTGGGCACCGGGCTCAGCTCCCCGGCATGGCCTGACCAGTCTCGCTTTCTGTTCCAGAACTGGTGAACAAGACAGACCTGCTGGGCCTGAGCGGGAAGACTCTGCAGGTGACAGCAGGGTCAGCCCCTGCCCAGATCAGCTCCCCTGCTGCCCTGCTCTGCCAGTACATCAACTTACAGCTCATGAATGCAGCACCACAAGGTGTGTGGGATACTCATCTCCTCAGTCACAGGCTGAGCTTTCTGGGATGGGAGCTTTGGTCGTCATCGCTTCATTGACTTGCTTAATTTTTTTCTAGTATTTGCTTTCTGCTAAACACAATATTTATATTTAGCTTTTCTCCTGTTTTTCCCAAGAGAAAAAGGAGAGCCAGTTTGAGATAAAGGTCAGCAGTTAAACATGAGCCCTTGGGCATTGTTTTTCTGCTTCTGACCATCGGCTCCCCTGTGCAGCTTGTTTGAAAAGGCCAAGTCTAAAATGGACCAAAACTGAATGAAGAGCCAGCTCTTTGCCAAGATATTGGAGACAGCCTGTGAAATGCTTCTTAGTGCTGTTTAAAAGCCAAATGAATTGTATTATTAACCTGATCTGGAGTATAGATATGTGTGTGTGTAGTTCTGTTTTCTGGCTGCAAATCTTGCAGCCTTTGCTCTGAAACCTCGTGTTGGAGCAGCTCTCTGTAAATTGCTTAATCTCTGCCCTGGTATGAGCCCTTTCTGCACTGTCCATGTGGAATCTTAGCTGGGGCCAAAAATGTGTTTTTTACAAGGGATTTGATCATCATGACGTGCTTTGTGAGCTTCTGCACTTAGTGGTTTCTATGTCTTGTTGAAATATTTTATGTTTCCCAGGCTCTGTGGACCCAGGTAAAGGATTCTGCAAAATTTTCTGCTCTTGGCCAAGCTTTGGTCAATAATCACTTTACCCTTCTGGTTCTATGATCTATGAACTTATTTAGTGAATATCTGTAGGCTGGTATTGCCCTTGGTACTATGAAGAAATAGAGATGAAATGGAAGAGGAAATGCTAAATTTTAATTTACCAAGATAAGTGAAATAATCTCATTGCTCACCAATAGTGACTCAGCTGTTTGTCTTGTCCAGAATGTCAGAAAGGAAGGGTGGGAACTCTCCTAATGGAAAACCCTGTCGGTCAGAATGGATTAACATACAAAGGCCTTCTCCATGAAACAGCAAAAGTTTTTGGGCTCAGAAGCAGGAGGCTAAAACTGTTCCTGGATGAAGCACTAACTCATGGTAAGCAAAAGCCTTTGGTTTGCTTTTCCAAGGACGCTTGGGAGTTTTTCTTGAGAAGCAGGTCGTGTAACCTGAGATCCAGTTGAATTACTAAATGCACACCGTTTACACATTGGTTTCTAATTTTGTCCAGTAATCCAATATTTATTAAATAAAATCCTTTAAGCACACATATACAGTTGGAAATTCAAAGCTCCTGTGCATTGCCTTTATCAAGGGGACGAGACAAGTTCTGTCAAAGCTCCTTCCTTGTACAGTAAAGCTCAGTCAGAGTGGGAATGGCAGTGCCAGGCTGCAGTGACTAAGCAGAGTGAGCCTCCTCCTAGAAGATAGAGGCTGAAGTATGAATATTTTAAGAACCTGTTCAAATTGTTCTTGTAACACTCATATTTTTGCCTTGTCTTCCTCCTGGAGAACTGGAGTGGGTGGAAAAGAGTATTGGATCTGTGTTGGAGTAGGTGAGTAGGTCACACTCTGTAGGGTACAGCTGTTCCTGTTTATTCCAAATACTTGGGAAGCAGGAAGCTTTAGCACAGTCACAGATCTGAAATGCTAAAGAACCTTCCAAAAGCACAGACAGATGGTGAGGCTGACAAACAAAATCCAGGATTCATGAGAAAGGTGTGACTAAAGCTGTAGGCACCTGTGGCTGAAAAGTTGGACCTGAGAGATTTGGGGACTTAACATTGGACAGGAAGAATGGATTGGAAACCATGTGGTGAAAAAACCAAACAACTCAAACCAGGTATTTCTGTATTCAGGAAAATTCAGTGTTTAGAAACAGCACAAGGTGCAAGGACCAAGTAAATCAACCACGTTTCATTTGCATAAACAAAGCCAGGGAGCACAACCTTGCTGAGTGGGTATTCAGGGATTCAGCCAGTCAGGAGCAATTGATGTTACACTCAGTGCCTTTTGGATTCCTGTCACTGTTACAGCACTATATGATTTACTTCAGATACTGAAATAGCTATTGTAGAAAATTTTAGAGCTTTGAAAGAGGGCAGTAACTGTCAGGACAGGAAAATGCATGGCCTTTAAGGCTCGCTTGGAATAAGGATTTTAAAAATGCCTTTACCTGAAAGGGAAATGGATTGAATTGCTATAACATTTGTAGTATGGGTTCTTCAGGACTATTTCCACTTTAATTAAACTGTATAAAGCAACAATTCACAGTGATGTGAAAGAACAGATTTGATAACTCTTCCAAGGCCAAAGCATTTGGTCTTTTTTAGGTTATGGAGAACTTGGTTCCAGAGGTTTATTTGTGCCTGTGCCAGGTAGCTGCACTTCTGCTATCTCAGATTTAATTCTCACCATGCAGCTCCCTTAATAACTTTTTTAAATTGTTTAAGTACTGAAATTGTTGTACTTTATCTTCACATCTCTTTATGTGATAAATAAGTGCTTTATAAAACACTTTGATGCCTCTAGAAAACATTAGGTCAGTTAATGTTTCTGTATTGTTGCAGCTTTGTAGTCCTCTATTCATCTTCTAATCCATCTATTCAGGGTCTTACCTTCAAAGCAGAAAAGTTCATTCTCTTGAGGAGGTTTCTTATGGTTTATACTAAAAATAAAAAAAGTATTTGCTGTTAACCATTTGAAATGTTTGATGAAAATAACCCATGAATTGGAAAGTTGATGCCTGGTTTATAAAAAGCAAACCAGTCACTTGGTGGAAAATGAGTTACTGGTTTTGAAAAGGTTATTTTTATAAACCTTTTGGGCCCAGGCAGTCGGGCATCTGCCGTCCACTGCACAGAAGCTCGCCAGCTTTTCAGAAACAAATGTGTTTTTCACTCCCCCGTTGTAATATTGGAAAAACATTCCCTAAATAAATGTCAGAGTGGTGAATGTTGCTTATTCACAAGTTCCAAGTACCTGATTCAGAGCCATTTTGGGGATAATGGTGACACTTCCATGTGCTCCCTGCAAAGCCTTTCCCTGGAGGAATTGGCATGGAAGGAGGATGTCCTTACACTTCGTTGATAAATCAAGTTTCCAGTTTCTAAAAGCAATTACTGAGTTAAATACTGTTGAAAATAGGAGCTTCATGTAGTTCCTCATTTTTCAGGGTCTTATAAAGAAATATTTAATAAGGGACTTGGAGACTGAGTTCATAGTTTGTTTGGCTGCTTCTGCAGACCAGACTAACATTTAGTGAGGGAATAAAGCCCTAATTGCTGATTTGGATTATAGCCCCATTCCTTTAGCTCTGGGGATGGATATTCAGAGGATTCCCTAAAAACAGTACCATTGTGATCCAGAAGGACTTCTCAGTTCTTTAATTTATAAATGGCCTTCAACATCAATGCAGACTATCTGCTCAGTCTAAAAATGTCATATTTTGCACAGCAAGGTGGGGACTTAATTGCTAAAAGGCCCATGCCTGGAGTTGCATGGCAGCAGAACTCCTCGCTGCCGTTTCTGGAGTCACTTTTCACTTGGGCATCACGTTACTGAAAACCAAACTGCCCTGACCTGGTGGCCATGGATGCACCCCAGAGGTGCCTCTCCCACTGAGTGAAGATGAGCCCTCAGGGCTGGGACCCAGAGCAGGGCACTGCAAAAGGGTTGGCACTGAAACCCCCCAGCCAGTCTGGAGGCTGTTCATCTGCCCTTTGTGCCGGTGCCCAAAGTGAACGTTGTCCTCTGTTTGCTGGGGGGGTTCCAGGGTGCAGGGTCACCCCATAACCCCAGCACTCCTTACCTGAGGTTTCAGTGTGTTTTTACCTTCCAAGTTCCTTATCACTCGGAAGTTTCTCAGTAAAGAGGCCTCTGGTGTGGTTGTTACTCAGGTGACTTTTGTTCCAAGGCTGTGCCTCCCAGTATTCCAAACACTCTTCTCTCAGTGGGGGATTTTGGTAGAGCTGATGGGTGCTGATTGAGCCAGCAAGCACCTGACTCCTTGGGAAAAACAGAAAGTGTAAGAGTGAAAGAGATTTCCAGCTCCTGCAAACTTTGCAGGTGACTTTGGCTGGCCACAAGTGCGATTACTCCGTGTTTGTGTTCCAGAGGTAATTACAGACCCTGAATCAGCCTGGTAGAAATATGCTCTGTCCTTCAGAGGTTTGTTGGGGAGACTTGATCCTATTACAGTTCCAAACTGTGGGCACGTAGCTGCACAAAGACTTAGGGAACTGATCCGGTGTGGTATGAAATTCCTCAGACATTCTCGACAAGATTCCAGTGTTGGTTTTCCAGCAGGTACTGCTGCAGTCCTTGTTTGACATAGAAACTGCAGTCAGTGTTTGCACGTTCCTGTTCTTGTTCTGCTGCACACAGGAGGTTTGTTCTATCAGAGCTGGGCTGCTGGAGGAGCTGGTTCCCTGTATGGCTGCTCTTCCACGCTGTTTATAAGGGACTCTGGCCTTTCAGAGCATTGTGATTACTGTTAATTTTGTTTTAATATCATGGCATTTTTCATTTTCTGTCTGGGTGTGAAGCTGGCAGCTGACAAAGACTTTCTAAAAGTTCTACTTTATGACATAAAACAGTTCTCTTCAGCCCTTGCAGCGGCAATCCTGACTTGTGGTGACCCTTCCTTTCATGCTCTGGGCTTTAACAGGAGGGAATGTTGAGCTGAGCAGTTTCTGTCCCAGCTCCCCGCCCCGTGATGGAACCAGCAGAACTGTCTGCATAAAGCAAAAAAAAGAAGTGTTAATAGTTTTCCCTGCAGGCAAGAGCACTAACTGTGGTGTTTCTCTTGTTTCCTTGGCTCAGAGATCACGAAGGACGTGTCCATGAAGAACCTGAACACCAAGACCCTTTATGTTCATGTCATCCCCACCACAGCTGAATGTTGAGAGCTCCAGTTTTATGAAGAAGACCATGTAGAGTTTTTTCCACAAAAAAAAAAACCAACGAAGTCTAAGGAAATTAATATGCTTTTAGATGAACATCCAAATTGTGTATGGTACTTGGAACATCTCTAGTGGCACACGGGATGTTTTCTACCAGTGCATGTCTAATATGCTGCCCTTTGGTTTCAAATACAATGTATTTTCATTATGTTACCTTATGATGCTGTAAAAGCTGTTCAGAAAGTGTCAGAAACTCCTTAACCTTAGATATCTATGCAGAAATTTGCCTGAGAGAAGTGGGCCTAGTACCTCAGTGATGCTGTTCTCTGCCTGTCCCTGGAGCAGAGGGCATCTTTTCTAAACCATGGGTTACCTACAAGGCTCTCTGATACAAATACACCATCCCACAATAGCTTTGTAACTTATTTAAGGGTTGTCCATTCATACTAGCTGGATTTTCATGAGGTGTGTGGCTGTTGATTTAAAATACTCCCTAAATTCAACACTTGGAACAATAAATTTGCTTCATCTCTAGACTCTCGTTTCCCTGTGTTCAGAGTCCTTTGCTTCCTTAGGATTTCTGAAGAAGACAACCCTTAGGATCGGGAGCAGCCAAAGATACCTGAGATCTGAAAATGTGTGTGCTGAACACCAGGGGCTGTTCAGATGGTGGTACTGGCAGGTACTTAGGTGGTAACGTTGTGAGAAGAGCAGAGTCTTGCTGAGCAGGTTTTTCCATGACTCTGTTTTTCATCTTTACACTATGAATACCAGAGCTTGTTTGTGATAACCCTGTGTTAGTGGGAATAACTATAAATAGATGTTCTGTGTGGCTACTGTGCAGTGGGGGACCATACCAAAATTGTAAGTACTCCTTGGAAGTAAATCTTGTCACTGGCATTCAGCTTATATCAAATTATTTATATCAGTATTAAAAATGGCAGTGCCTGGACCTCCTGAATCACTGGCCTGTTCAGTTTAAGGAATTCTGGACATTGTCCTCTGCCTTTCCCTGGAAGTCATCTGGCTTGCTGCTTTTTTTTTTTTTTTTTTTTTTTGGCATAGTGACATGGAAATCAAATTTCTGGTGTCTTGTGGGGTTTCTTGGTCACGTTTAAAAACATCCAGGTTTCATCTGGGAAACGAAGGTTGCTGTTCTGAAGCTGAGTGACTTTGCTTTATTATGGATGGAGAATAAATGAAGATGGCAAATGATTGCAATCTAACTCAATGAGCCAAGCTAAGGGCACAACATCACTTGCATTTTTCGAGACTTATTTTTGATTTAGCATTTTGTGCTTGTGTATGTTTTCTATTTCTAGTTCCATGTAAGGACTGGATTAGGTTTTATGTGTATAAATATATATATAAGTGCTTTCCAGTGAATTAGAAGCCAAGTCAAGATTTATGGATTCATTCTGAGTTACAAACAGAAAAAGATAATCATCAACAGAAACTTTTTTTCTTTCTCAAATGTATTTATAGCTGTTTACTGTAAAAAGAATCTGCCTTTAAGAGAAGAAATACTTCTTGTGACCTGAGTCAAATAATCCCATGCCTTATGTGAGGTAGAGCTGAGTTGGGTTTCCTGGATTTTCTTTTAAGTAACCAACTGTTTTATGCTGCAAATGAAATCTGGCCTTTCCCTGGACTTCCTCAGTGAGCTTTCTCTGGGAAGATGTTCTGCAGAACAGCAAGGCCTGGGATGCAGTGTCAAACCAGACAAAGGCATGCTGGTAAAATTTACAGTCAGAGGCAGAGGGTTTAAATTATTCTCTCACATAAAAAGATGAAGGAAAAACATTGCTGATAATTCTGTTTGTGCCTTGTAGTTCTTCAGGACCTACGTGAAGGCAACAGGCTGGAAGAGAAAGTCAGCAAAGGCATTTTTGGGACCTGAAGTCAGTGTGGTTTGTTCCCAGGATGCTGCCTGGACAGTGTGTGTGGGATCATGGAGATCCCAGTGTTCCACAGAGCACCCTGAAACCCAGAGGGAGAGGGAAACCGGGAGTTCAGAATGGGAGGTGATGATCCATCCCAAACTGCATGTGCAGCATGGCTGGGTTTCTGTGGTTCTGCATCACCACAACTTCACATGCAAACCTGGGGCGGCAGTAGTGCCTTCCTGGGGGTGTGTAGTCTAAGCACAAAAGAATGACACAAAATGTGGCCAAAAAGGTGGTGGAATGTTGAGCTGCTTTTCCAGTCTGTGCACAGTGTGGGTACAGGGAGCACCTGTAATGGAACACTTGTGTTCCAGCACCCCTGTCACAGGGACACCACCTGTTGGCACGTCCTGTTGGAACTGGTGTGGAGTCTGCTGGGCTTGTCTCAGTGTTTCTTTTACTAACACAGAGATTGCTGCTGCTTGAGCTGGCAGTAAATGGTCCCACACGTGGAACAGCATAAGAAAATACTTCCACTTACAGGCCAGGGAATGGTGAAAGGCTGGTCCTTGTTTTTCGTCAAGAAATATCTTCAGCCAGCCCTAAATCTGCTGGTAGAGATGCTGACCCAAGAAATCCTTCAAAGAGGTGTATTTCTCTTTTCTAAAGGAGGCTTGAATTTAGAAAGTGGAGGAGGAAGTTTTCAGGTAGCTGTACTCTGCAGTGCATGTGGTGTGAGCTACTCAGTTCGAGGTGATGTCTCGTCACTTGATTGTGCTTTTCTTCTAAGGTGTTAAAAGTTCACTTTGGGTGGGTGTTGTAAGGGCACAAAGTTACACTCCCTGTTCCTTTTCAGGGTCACAAGTACTACACATGTGGTGTGTGTTGGTGCTTTCTCTGTCCTGCTTCATCTCAGCCTCCTTTCTTCTCTGTACACATTTCATTCCTTTTTTTTTTTTTTTCTTCCTTTTCCTTTTGTTTTGTTTTGTTTGTGTTGTTTGGGGTGGGTTTTTTTAATCTGGTTGCTTTTAGTTTCTCAGCTGTGGTTCCTGTCCACATGGACACACTGCTCATGGGTTGTGATGACTGGAACAGAAACCCAAGTGTGTCCTTGTGCTCCAGCCTGATCACATCACAGGGGTGGAAATACCCCATAAAGGCTATTTCTGTCTTTGGGTAGGATTGGTAGAAGGTGTTAGAGGGGAAAATTCAATGTGCTTAGGACAGGTAATGGAAGAACAACCAGAGTTTATCAGAGGACGCTGCTGGAAATGCTCCTCTGTCAATTAACTTCCCATCAACATTTACATAAGTAACATGTAATTTAAAAAATAATTTTGTGGCAGGATTATAGTTTGATTTTCCTTTTAGCTGCCACTCTGTTAGTTGGCTCTGCTCTCTTACCTCCAAAACATACTGGGAATGAATGTTAGGAACAAGTTGTGACCCATTTGGGTGAACTTGTGCTTTTTCTACTTTGCTTCTCCACATCCATTTTTAGTATTCTTTTTTGTTACTCTGCATAATATCTAATCATTGCTTGAGACAATTTCCCTCTAGGGATCCTGAAGTGGGGAACATTTCCTAGTGATTTTTTTTTTTTTTATTGAGGTTTCTTGATGCACGTCTATAACATTATCTAGGTTGGGCTAATAATAGTACCTTGGCTTGATGTCATACTCTTCAGGATTTATGTTCTTCAATTAGCTTCCCTCTTAAATAGCTTGTTCCACAAATTAGGTGCCAGACCACTATTGACTCTCTGCACAGAGCAACCACTGCTGAGGCACCACAGAGCTGTGTCACCCTTTGCTGTGCCTGGAGGGGTTTGTACCCTTGAATTCTGATGCTGGCCACTGTTGCTCCTCACCTGGTGGCAATCCAGCAGCCCAGGATCTCTCTGTTTTCTGCCAGCAAAGGTAGAGTTCGGGGATTCTTGTCACTACCAGTTAAACACAAAGGAATTATTCAGTCTGTCAAGTCATTTTTTTGCTCTTTTATCCGATTTCTTACAGGATGGACTCTTGACACTGATTAAACAGATTGAAAATGTAGTGTCTGCAGCTGCATTACCAGAGGTGACCTGCAAAATAGGCTCAGATGGTTTCATTTAACACTTTTCTTCCCAGGAGTGAGCAGCACAGCCCCATCCCCACCCAGAATTAGCTCTGCAGGGGGAACACACTTTGCTGAGTTAATTTTACTCTTGCTGTGCTACGAGTGGTGGGGAACTGGGGTGGGAGGGAGGGGCTGTCTTCAATTATCTGATGTCTCCCCCAGTTAAATTGTTTATGTAACAAATATAATTATAGCTTTTATGTAATTGCAGGAGGGGGAGAGGTTCCTATTTCAGGATGTCTGGGTATTTCAGTTCATTTGCAATCTCTGTGCAGAGTTCTAATCAGGGGTCACAAAGCTCCTCAGGAGACTTCTGAAGTTCCTTGTAGATGGAATTAGAATAAAGTTGCTGCTAAAGATATGTTTGGTTTTTTTAAGACTTTCTTGGGTCTTAAACTATAAGGGAGTTCTGTAGATATTATCCTCATTTTGCAGTTTGTTCCAGCTCTCCTTTAGTGTTCAAACAAGCAAAATGTACCCTGGCACTTAAAATTTGCTGTGTTTGATCAGGTGTGACAGCTGGACAGCTGTGCAGAAGGTACTTCCATGGAATATCATTTGCCTGAAGGACAAATACTCTTTACTTCTCAAGTCAGCAGTTTTGCCAAGGTGAAGACTCTCAAAATGTAGAGCTGTGTGTTCTGTGATTAATTGTGCTGGCAACCCCCAAAATCGTGGGCTCTTTATGGGTGTCACATGCCAGGAGGGGAAGATGAAGCAGCTTGGAATTGGGAGATTTGATACTGCAAATCCTGCTGGTTATCTGGTGTAAACAAGGATGAAGGATCCTGAATATTCCTCAAGACACGTGAATGTTTGTAAGATGAAAAAGAAAAGTTGCTTTCTGTGTCAACTGAACGAGCCAAAACCCAGGCTTAGGCTCTTGGAAACCAAAGGCTTTACAGTAAAGGGAGTTGCCACGGATTAGTAATTAAACAAGGACTAATAATTTCGTGTTCCTGCCAAAGAACACAAGTACCAAAAAAAGCCAGTGCTGGGCTCCATAAGCAGGGTTGTCTGTAAGATGATGAAGTAATCTTTCCACTCAGTTACTGATAAGGCTCCTACTGCAGCCCCAGGTCCAATTTTGGGAACCCTGTGAGGAGAAGATGTTGACAATTTGGAGGGAAGCCAGTGAGGAGAAGCAGGAATCAGGTCTGGGAAATGTGTCCTGTGGGGAAAGATTGGAAGAGCTGGCTTGTTTAGTCTACAGCAGGGAAGACTGAGGGTGAGATGTGACGAGTTTTCCAATAAAGAAATAGTAATTGGAAAGAGAATAGTAATGAACTGGTTTTCAAGAGATTGGCAGTTCAATTGGGTGGAAATTTAGGCCAGACATGAGGAGAAGCAGCCTAAGAATGAATCTGTCCCTGGAATGGGTGGCCTGGGAAGGGGACAGGATTTTCATCCAGGTTGGGTTTAAGAAGGGGTTGTCTCTAAGGAATTGCTTGGATACAGATTGCTCTTCCTGGAGCTGAGGGTAGTTGTACCACCACAGCAGACTGGAAACCTCACAAAACCTTTTAGGACCCGCTTTTTAAATTTGTTTTGTGTTCACCTGAGGAAAAGATGGCTTGGAAAAAAAATCCTTGTCAAATTTCAGCCTGTCTTGAGCTCATCTATCAGAATTACTGTGGATCCAAGGGAAGGAGTTGTTTGTTAGCTATAAGGTGTGTTTTCTGTTTGGATATCTGTAATAGCATGTTTATCATGCTGATGCCTGAACTCCTCTGGTACCTTGGATGCTTTTCCTGCCCTCCATCTGATTTCCCACTGAGCTGTGTTCTGATGTCACCTGGAAGAACTGAGCCAGCGCTGTCGCTGCTTGGGTGAGTCAGACCTGGCTTGAATCCCATCGTGGGCTGTTCTGTCTAGGCTTTATCAGCTGCTGCAGGGACAGGCCAGGTGCACAAATGGATTTTGCTGGCAATTTTTGGGCACCTTCACGATTCTGTCATTCACCTGGTGTTAAACAGCACCTAACTTAGACACTGAGCTCTGTCAGAGGAATCAAAGTGACTGTAATAAAGGCACAGAAAGTGTATTAAAAACAACAAACCAGCACAGGTTATATTCACTTCTGTGTGTGATGACTGCTTGCCACAAAGGACAAGGTAGGGGACAAACCTAAAGTGGGACATTCAGCTTACACTGCGAATCACTGGGTGATGCTATTAGTCTTGTGGACTTGGGATCTTAATTCTCCAAATTAATTAGTACAGAAAAGTGTCTTGGGTTCTCCTTTACCCTGTTTTAATGGTCTTAGTAAAATATGCCTTTCTCAGCTGCTTTGCCCTCCTCTCAGGGGCATAAACTTACAGTTCCCAGCTGACAGAGGAGATGAATAAACAGCCACAGTGTTTCTATTTTCCTCCCCCTAAAATTAAATTAGGGAAAAATTGAGTATCTCTGAAGAAAAAAAGTCACAAAGCAGCCATGTGGTGACTCCTGCACAGGGATTGTGTGGGGCTGTGAGCACTGATGACACGGTACCAGCACATCTGTATTGAGATGTTTCAGGTGTATTGATGGTTAACGTGGCAGGGTTAATGTTCTTTTCTAACCTCTGTCTGCTGCTGGACTTCCTGAGTTTTATAATGCAGAGTTCTGAATCTCAGTTTTGCAGAAGGCCTTGAATTTCTTCCCCTCCATGGCTTAGGGAAGCCACTGCTCTGTGAACCTGTGCCTTTGCTTTTAGCATTTCTGTACATTAGCCAAGAAACTCGGGCTGCTTTGGGCTCTGTGTATTCCAAATAGATGTCTTCCTTCCCTCGAGGAAAACAGCAAAGAACCAGTACCATTTTAGAATTTTAAAAATGCAAAAATCTACAAAAAGACACTGCAAAGGTAGACTTAATGGCCTGTGCCCAAATGACATTTTTCTGTGGCAACCTCAGCCAAATGGAGTTGGACAAAACTGTCAAATATTTACCATTGCTCTTGATTGTTGTGTAAAATACTGTTTTCAGCTGGTCTCTTGGTGGATGCTCAGCCTAAAACTGGGACCCCAGGGACTGCTCCAGGGGGTCCAGCCCTAACACCCCTTTTATTGTCCCCCACCATCAGTGATGCTCCTGGAACTTCTAAAGGGTTGTAATCCTGGTACTTTGCTGTTTTCCAGACAGGCATTGTGCAGCTGATGGTTCAATAATGTGGGTTTATATATTTTTAAATTGCCTGTCCCAGGTTAATTGCTGCTTTCTGAAGGTCTCATTTGGGATGTGCAGAAAAGAAGTTGCTGAACTTATTAATTACATCATGCACATGTGACATCACCAGTGAAGCCATTGAGGGGGAAAGAATCCAAACCCATGATTTATTTTTAAGGTGAGAAATATGCTGGTTATTTTGTAGGTTGGCATTTTCAGAAGTTAACAGAGGAACTTGGAGCCTGTGAGACTTGTCCTGCTTTTCCTTAGCTCAGGAGCAGTGCAGGCTCTGGCTCTGAACTCCTCCCAGAGCTGCCATTCAGGGCCTGAATCCAAATTAATCTTCATTATATGATGTCAAAACAGAAGGAGAGAAACTGACCCAGGAGTCAGTGACAGCAGGTTAATTCTTAAATAATTTCCATCATAATAGGAGGGGGAAGAGAAAGGGAATGGAGTGGTAACAAAGTGAAAGATTTTCAAGCAATTGTACATAATAAAGGGAAAGGGAAGATAAGGGCACAGAAACACAGGGCACATGTAGTCTCTTTATTGCAAGATTGTCTCCTTAAGCTGATGGTTTTAAAGTATTAAAAGTTGCAAGAGGCCAAAGTAATTTACATGGAGCAATAATATCAAGCAGGTTTAATACACCTTTGTAATAACTTGCCTAAAATATTGCCAGTTTAAAACCTTTTTTTTTTTTTTTTTTTTTTTTTTCACTTGGAAAAAATGTATCATTCCCCAACACTGAAGCCATGGAAAAGCTGCAATGTGCCATATTGATTCAGAGTGGCAAAAATGGAGAACAAGCTACAAAGAGGTGCATTTGGGAGAATAAAGTTTTATAGCTGTTGGTTAGACACACATAACTTAACCAGGGGTTTGTCCTTTGGAAGTCAGGAGCTCCATAATAATGCAGTGCAATACAATAATGACTACAGACAAAAAAGCTGTACAGGAGGAGACTTAATCAGGGAAAATGAATAATTACTTAAGAATAAAAATATATTTTTAGCTTAATTAGTGGTTTAGGGCCAATAGCAAACTATAATGATTTGAGATGAGTGCTCTTGCTGCTGGTACCTGTGCCCCTGTCTGTCACGTGTGGTTTTCTGTTGGATATTATATTTTCCCCACTATAATGATATTTAATGATATTAAAAATCACTTCCCACAGCTCTTCTGTATTTACCATTTTGAGAGGCAGCAGTGTAACATCCTTTATCCTCTCATTCTTTGGAAAATTAGTAAAGATAACGTGGACCTGATCTGCTTCTGTCAGCTGAAGCTGAAACTTTGTCCAGCAGTTCTCAGCAGAGCTGAATCACTGAAGGAACTTTTTTACATCTTGAGTATTTAAATTGCTGAGCTTGAGACAACTTAGAATTACCAAACTAAACATGGATTTTTTTTTTTAGCTCCTTAAACTGTTGCTTCTATTTCCCAAATGGATAAAGGGAAGCAACTCTTACCTTTGTGTTCCTTGTGGGGATGGAGGGTTGGTGTGTGGTACATCAGATCTTGAGCTGTGCTGTTCTCCATTGCTGGACAAGAACAGCAAATAAAGCAGAGAATAAAACATTCTAACTTTGTGTTGCTGGAGTAAGGGAGTTTGCTCTACCTTTGGCATCTCTGTTCACTTTACATTTAATTTGCTTTACCCTGGGGCAAATAAGAGGTTCACAGCCTAACACTGAAAAGAGATTTAACAAATAATGGGAAAGCAAAAGCGAGCTGGAGGATGGAAGTGTCACCTTGGGCTTTTGGGGGCTCTCAGGCTTGTTGTGCAAACCCTGAACCTGAAAAGGGTGGAAGGGCTGGAGTTTCTTCCCCCTTCTTCATCTCCTTCTGTCCCCTCCCTGCCATTTGCTCACCTGTAAAATACTGCAATATTTCCCAGCCCCTGTGACCAA
Organism: Pyrocephalus nanus; assembly: GCA_038380795.1. NCBI lineage: Eukaryota > Metazoa > Chordata > Aves > Passeriformes > Tyrannidae > Pyrocephalus > Pyrocephalus nanus. Next base: position 3,832,073 of record CM076271.1, on the reverse strand, counting down.
AACTGGCACAGGGGAACCTCTGCAGAGTCTTCATTCCCCCCTGTGCAGAACATGATTTATTGAAGGCTGGAGCTTCACGGGGAGCATCTGAACACACGAGCACCACAAGTAAGAACCCACTTTAAAGTTGAGTCATTTCCTATAAATACACTGAACATAACGAGGATTTAGGCATGAAACTGTCTGTGCTAGTGTTTTAAGAACCAATTTTGTATTTTTTGTACACTTGAAATACGTGCCAGGCTAATCTTAGAATGCCTTTTCAAGCTTAGCAAGGTCAGGTAAGTGCTTTGTGCAATCACACACCTAGGTTGTATTTAACTTTTCATTAACTTTTCAGTGGGCTAAAAAATATGCATAATTCATTTCCCTGCTGGTTTTATGTAACCACAGGATAAATGAATAGGAGAGGGGGAAAAAAGATGAGAGATTGGTGAAGTTTTGTCATGTGTTCCTGCCACTGGGAAACCACTTCCACTGCCAACTCAGAGCACACACTCTGTGGCTTCATTTTTATTCAGAGCCCAGTAAGTTATATAATTAAAGGAATAATAATCTGTACTAAGTACATCTGCTCTAACACCCCCTTAGAATTGTAGAGCTTTGCCATAATTACTGCTTTAGTATAGACTCTGATTAATATATGGCATTGCAGCCCATTAAAAGTAAGTAATGAGTGTGTGTAGTCTGTGAGAAGTTTTAAGGAGTGGATGAAGGTCTCCTGGTGTCTTTTTGCTGGGCTATGAAAGATGTTTGTTCTCCTTGGTGGGTTCACTCTTGTACAGTAAAACAGCCTTTTTTCCCCCAAATATTGTATCTCCATACCTGGGTTTGCTTTCTTTGTTTTTAAATACCTGAAAATACACTTAGGGCTGTCCTCATCTAAACCTTTAGCGTTTGCCTCAGTGCAGAAATTCCTGGGTTTTCCTTGCTGCAGCTCCCATAACTCTGATCAAAAGTGCATTTTCAATTCTGCCAATTGTTGGAGACTAAATGCAGACACAACTAATGAGCATTGGTTTAACCAAGAAATAAAGCAGAGACAGCAGGGAACTGAAAGAGGAAACAGGGATAACCTAATTTCCAAACCCAAGCCCTGCGTGGCTCCTTCCGCTGTTCCCAGCACGCTCCATCTCTGGAACCTCCACTCTGGGCAAGCAACTCCCTCCTTTTTCATCACAGGGGAAACAAGGGAAAAGTTTGGAGTAGCCAAAGGTATTAGGGATGAAGCAACGATGCTCATCCCAACCTGTTCATTCCTGGAGAAAACGAGCCAAGGAACTGCAGATGGGAGGGATTCTGGAAGGCTCAGGGACTTTTTTTAGTCTGACCAGTCAGCCCAGAACTGTTGTGGCGAGTCACAGAAGGCCTGACAGACCACCCACCACGAGCTTTTCAAACCTTGTTCCAGCTTTTGTTTTCCAACACATCCCAGTTCGTTCCTGCTGCTGAGATCCCAGCTTTCCAGGCAGAACTAGGACAGCTGCCTGTGTGTAGTAACCCTTTTCTTTTTTTGCCACACACTCAGGAAAGATGGGACATTAGATAGTTGTTTTTTTTTTAATTCTGCTATTCAATCAGAAAATTGTATATTTTGATGAGAGATATAAATGATAATACATAAAATTATTATTTCTCTTGTTAAGAAGTGTTTGTAAACAAGGACAGAGTTTGCATCAGCCTGGCAGCAAGAGCAGGCTGGCAGGAAAATACCATTTGCAAAGGTGTTGCAGAGAAACCTAAAACATGCAAATGCCATTAGAAGAGAATAACATTTCTCCCAAGGACTTGTGTGAGAGTTTCACTCACATATTACAAAAAGTTCAAACCATCTCTAAGAGGTAATTAAATCTTAAAGCTTCAGGGGCTGTGGGGGAATATTTTTGTGTGATGCATTGGTATTCCATGTCAAACACTATCCCCAAGGTAGTTTTGATCCAATTATTACTGGAAATGCTAAAGATAAAGTAGTATTTTCAGGATCAATAAGTCTGCAGGAATTCAGATCATTCCAGAAAGGCATTTTAAAATGAAGTTCATCCCTATGTCGATCCATGATTAATTAGAAGTTGTGTGGAAAGTTAGAAAAAAACCTGTGGTTTGGATGCTCCTTGTCAGGATCTTGCTGTTGAGAAAGGTCAGGTTTAAAACTTTAAATGACAATTTTCCTAGGGATAGGAACAAGAAAGAAATTCCAACAGCTGTGTTTGCTCAGGGTGGGGGAGGAGAGGCTGATTTCACTCCTTGGGGTGGATTCAGCAGAGCTGAGGCTGGAAGGCACCTCCAGCTTCCCTGCTCAAAGATGTTCAACTCCAGCAGGTTCCCAGGACTGTGTCCAGTTGGGTTTTGAGCATCTCCAGGGGGTGCAGAGCCCACAGCCTCTCTGGGGAATCCCTGCCAATGTTTGACCACCCTCATGGTTCAAAAAAAAAAAAACCCAAAAAACTGGGCTTTTGGTTTTGAGGTTTTTAGATGGAATTTCCTGGGACTCAGTTTGTGTCTGTTGCCCCCTGACCACTGAGAAGAGCCTGGCTCTTTATTCCCTGCCATTGGGAATTTGGCCACATGAATAAAATCCCCTTGGTTTGTCTCTTGCCCAGGATGAACAGTCTCAGTGCTCTCAGCCTCTTCCCATAGGACAGATGTTCCCATCCCTGCTCCTTCCCTGAACTCCAGTAGGTCCATGTCCCTCTTGCACTGGTCCCTGCACCCCAGGTGAGTGTCCCCAGCTGAGCAGGAGAGATGGATCATCTCCCTGCCCTGCTGGAAATGCTCTGCCTGATGCAGCCCTGCCTGTCTCTTTTGCCAATATTAAAGAGCATTTTAGATTTTTTTTCCCCCTCCCTTATCTGAGACAACGAGCTGACACTATAAATTTATTCTGATGCAATTAAAATCAGAATTTATTGGCTGAGAAAAAAAAAAGGCAAGTAGTTTGTAACTGGGAGTAATTTTTTTGTCTCAGAGATCTAGATCAATTTAAGTCAATGTGTTGCTGAAATACTACAAGGAAACAAAAAAAGCTGAATGAAGAATAAGAAAAGGGTTGTAATTTTCCCATCCATAATGTGATCCATGTCCACATTTTTTCCTTTGTGCTGTTTGCACTCATCAATAGAATTTATGCCCAAGATCATTAGACAGATATATGGATTTAATTCTAAAACAATCTGAGAGGTTAATTCTCAATTAATCCTTAGGTGTGTAGTCACCTTAAATTCCTCTCCAGACACTGGAAAGATGGAAGTGATGATTCTGAAGATGGCTGGGGAGATCTGGAATGCCACCTGGGTGTACTTTTCCTTGTGTGTACAGATATAAATATATATATATATGTGTGAGGGCACACACCCCAGAGTGTGAGAATGCTCCAAACTTCAGCACCATGATCCACTCTAACCAATACAAGCCTGTGCAGTGATGACATAATATTGAATGTACAGGGAAGATGCTGGTGAGAACCCCTTCTTTAAGGATTAAAACTCGCAGGAGGGACCACGTGCAGTGTCAGGGCTGGACATGCCAAGACCACGAATCACCTCCCTGCTGCTGTTAAACCTCCCAAACTCCTGGGCCAGCACATCCCATCAGGCACACGGGGAATCGTGGCATTAATTTGGGAGTCCTTTGCTTGCAGGCACCCAGGCCCATCTGCGTTTGACAGGTTCACCTCACCTTGGAGCTCCTCTGTTGGAATTACTCAGAGTTCCAAGGTGACTATTTACAGACTGCAGTGGAGAAAGGAGCTCGATATTCATTAGCAGGAGTTTTTGGCCAGAAGCTGGGAGAGTGGAAAAGCAGACTTGAGTGTTGATAAATGGCAGAGCAGTGTAACAGCATTGTTAACTTCCTTTTGCAGGGACACAGCTCTCCTGAGTGCATCCCAGGGCTTCCTGATTGTTTTTCCTGGCATCTCTGACTGAAAGCAATCACTCACTTAAAATGCACGCTGGCAGATTGGCCTCGCCCTGGTGCTGGTTTTCATTAAGACTTGAAGCCTGAAAGGTAAGTGGGCTTGCTGAAAAAAAAATAGCACAAATGTCATTTACAGCCTTCAACCCGAAGGAGATGCTGTAAGATGTTCTTGTTCTCAAAGCACATGAATTCCTCTTACCCAAAGAGCAGCAAATTCAATCTGGTATTTATAAAATGACCACCGGGACCACGTTTAGATTCTGTTTGCCTTGCTAAATTCACTTTTGTTTGCAACATGGGTTCTGTGTTACTGATAAATATTTTCTTTTAGGTATTTTTGTGGAGTGTTTTTTTCTGGAAATTTCTACTGAAACCCTCTTGGTGACAACTAGTATTTTAAATCAATTATTCTGTTTCCCCTTGGGAAACTGCTGTAGACAGCAAGGACTGACTTTTAAATTTATAGGAATGTTGAGACAAGTTTGCCAATACTCAGCTGGTTTTCCAGCACTGACCTTTAGCTGCTGCTTTGTTTTCACTGGGGGTTTTTTTTTTGGATTTTTGCTTCTGAAATGACCCACATCCCATGTCCAAGGATTTAATGCCTTCCACATCCAGGAATTTAGCTACTTGCACTAAGAATTTTGCAAACTGGTACCTATTTTGTTCTATCAATATTTTTCCTTGGAAAACAAAGTTAAAAAAAAAAAAAAAAAAAGTTGAAAAATCAAAAAGAAAGAACTATGTTTGTGATTTTTTTTGATTATTATACAGCTAAAAGTTGCCTTCTTTTCTTTCTGCACCATAAAACAACTGTGCAGTGATTTCATATTCAGTATTTCACCATGTTTGGTTTCTCACAGTGTTTTCAGAGTTTTTAATTCAACACTCATGTCCACTGGAGCATTTTCCTTCGTGTTCTTTCTTGTGGATAAATCCATTCAACAAAATATATATATTTTTCTTAAAATGATGTCATTCATTCTAAAACTTTAAAATTCGCCAACTGATTTCCCCTAGTAATCTGTGGAATTGGTGTTATATAGGATTTGGGATTTTTTTAAAGCAAACTTTGCATAACTTAAGAGGATCCTCTCAAAGTGTTGCAAAAATGGTCTGAATGTTGCAAAAAGCTTTCCCACAATTACTCTATGCATGTAAAAGATCTTTGTGGCTGTGAATGAGTTCAGGGTTATAAAAGTTATGCTGCCCCCACTTGCACACATCTATTCAGTAGATTCTGACAAAAAAAAAGTCAGATTATTCATCTGGTAAACTAACTTGTGGCCCTTTCTAATATTATGTTCTCTCCATTCACCATAGTTTTCTGACTTTTGTTGTGGTGGTTTTTGTTGATTGCTGAGGGGAGGTAATTTAATTTTTTTTTCTTTTTTCTAGAATAAAGGTGCTGTGGACACCTCCATCGAGTTCTAAATGTGGCAGAAAATGGCTTTTTATGTTGTTTCTGACTTGACTACGTGCTTCTGGTTGCAAGACCATCAACTTAATGCCAGGTTCAACAAATTACAGCTTGAGAATTCTTTTTGCCTGGGAGGAACCAGATTTATTTGATAGAGAAATCAATTGGTAACTTGTAGTCAAGCATATTTCTAGCTAGGGTCGCTGGTGCCAACAGCACAGGAAGGTTGTTGAGGCCCCATGTCTGTAAAATTGCTTTTAACATCAGATGCAATTTGAATTCCCTCTACTTTTTGCGTGGCTGAAGCTGGGCCGTGGCAAGGTCATTTCGTGTAAGTGCCAACATAACGTGTGCTTTGCACCTGACTATTTTTGCTTTCATATTGAATTAGAACAGTGAAATGATGCTTGCAGAATGTCCCAATGTACCTAATAATCCTCTGGTAAACATGTTTGTTTTGTTTGATTGCTTGTTTGGGTTTGTTTGTTTGCTTTTTGTTTTTGGTTTGGTTTGTTGTTTTTTTAAATAACAAAAGGGACAGATTTTTGTTATCTTCTCCCACAGTGCAGGTGATGTTCAAACATTAAATGCAGAAAGCAGCTTCCCCTGCTGAGTGCTGTGAGACATTCTGGCAGCGTCACAGAGCGTGTCCCTGACACAGCCTTTGTCTGTCGTTCCCTTTGCTCCTAAAAAAGCAGAGGTTTAGGACTGGTTGGCTTCTTCCCTGGGAGACTGTGATGGGAGGGTGTGAAATTACTGCAGGAGATCACACTGGCCATTCACAGGGATATGCTTTCCAGCTCTATCAGATGCTGGACTCGTGCCATGGTTTGGTGCCATATGATACCATGGGAGTTCTTTCCTAACAGCAACCAGGGCTGGGACTGGACATTCAGGTAATTAAATGTCCACATTTGTTATGAAAGAGTCAAAACTTCACACCTGCAAGTCCGATAAGGGCACTCCAAATATCCTTCCTGCTGCTCCTGTTCCACACACGTTTGTACCGCTGCATAACAGCTCCTCATTCAACATTTCTGCCTGCTTGGTGAGGAATTATGACAGGTTTTACCACTGCACTTTGCCACATTTTTGGCAGATCAAGCATTCTTCACTTCCATTCTCAGTGTTGCCATTTGGTACCCACACCACTTCAAAGGCAAAGTCTGTAAGTGGAAAGGGTTCCACGGGGTGGAAGATGTTACGTTTATGTGATATCAGAACGTCACAGTTGTGTGCTTTGATGCACACATCTATTTTTAGAAGTTTCATAAAAGATGCAGAAACAAAAATAGCTATTTCATCCTAACTTAATACAGCCAAACTATAAGTCGCTGAACTGGCCTTTCCCTGAAATTCCTCCTTCATTTTGTTAGTGTGGAAATTAAGCTCCAGGTTGTGGAAATGATGTGAAGCTCAAACCTGAGAACTGTCTGACAAGGATAATTCACTATTAGCTTATTCAAACTTGAGGCAAGCTTAGTGCCAAAGTGTTTTGTGATAACATGATCTCTTTCTCTACATTCTTTTGACCTCCACTCTGCATATATTACCCCATCAACCAGGAAAATGAGGAAGAATTCAAAAGAATTGCTAAAACTCACCTTAGAGAGATGCAATGAGTTTAGGAAAAAACACAAATGCTCCTGATCTCCAAAACATGAGAAGTATTAAATTTTAGTATTTAGTTGATGCTGTTATTGTTGACATCATGCTTTAAGTAACCTTAAACCTGTACATAAGAGGTTGAGTTCCTAAAAGTACTGTAGTAAAAGAAGGGGATCTCCAAAGGAGAAAAAGAAGTGGTGAGACCTCTGTCATGTGGTCTGTAAAAATAGAAGGACAACTTCTAAAGTTGGCAGAAACGTTTGAAACTCTACTTCACTGTTTGCATGGGGAAAGATTTCCATAGGCAGAAGGTATTAAAATGAAGAAAGCTGCCCTGTCATTGCTTATCTGAAGTGATAAACAGCCAGACACTTCTGCTATCTCACTGGGGTTGACAAAATCAGCCATAGGGGCTGAAGATGAAGAGGAAGCAAGGAAAGTAATAATTTGTACTGCTCTGGTGTTATGAATTCCAGCTGCAGTGGCTGACCTGCTGAGGATGTTATGATGGGAGGGATCACATGCTTGGAGACTGTCCTTCTGTGTAACATTTAAATCCTGAGCTCTGCATTGGGATCCTCAGTATTTAACAGGTGTAGTTGTGTGTGGAATTTAGCATTTCTGGGAGAACAGTCTGCAGGATGTAATGTTTTTTATGCAGCACGGAATTACCAGCCAAGTGTGTTTGCAGGCAGCCAGTAGGAATGCACATCTAATGCTTTTCAAATGGTGCTCCAATCATCTGCTTTAAATGATTAATAAGCACAGGCTGAAAATAGCACTGCATTTACCTAATGTTTGCATGATTATTTTTGTAAACATTTCATTCAGGCTTCTCTGCCATCTTTCTAAGTATTGTCAAAACAGAGATGCTGCTACTCTTGACTAGTTTTTCTCAGTTGGTTTGATCTTTGTCATGATACAGGGAGACGTAGAAGGAGAAAGCACCAGAAATGTGGATTCTCAGTTGACAGTAAGCATGTGGTTTAAGATCAAATGAGAAAACTAATCTAGATATTTGCAGAATATTTACAGGTTTCTGATTTGCATTCCAAAGCTGATAACTGAGCTCAGTGAGAACTATAAGTCTAGATTTTGTTAACAAGTTTGTCTGAAAGCACTACAGAAATATGGTCACAGCTTCTGGTTTTAAATAAGTCAGAAATAGTTTTTAAAGATGTGGAGGGAATCGTACTTTTGTTATGTTGGCTGTCCTACTTTTTCCTGAAGTCCTTGCTGAGATAAGATTGAGACTGGAATTTAAATGGTGTTAAGGAAGAAGCCAAGATAGTAATCAGAATATAATTAAGTGTATCATCTCTCCAACAAGCAGGGCTGGCCAGCACTGCTAGTCACCAACAAAAAGTGGTGGAAGATTTCCAATATTCCAAGTAAGACACTAGTGTTGTTTGCTGTAGCAGTCTACAGGTGTTGTATGATGTGTGTGTATCCTTTCCACCAAAAAAAAAATCCCCATCCTATCTGCCAAATATATTTTTCTGCTCTTCAGAAGTTGCTCTGTTTCAGTTCAGCCTTGGAGACATTTGGTAACTGGTTTTAACTCTCATGGTGAAAAGATTATGTGGCACAAGAGAACTGTTATGAAATCTACTTTAAGCCTATGTGTAAAACCAGGATGGTTTAATTAAACACCCAATATGAAGTGCTCTGGCAATGTTTCAAAGGTACCATCCTCTTTTTAGCAATGTTGTGAGCAAAAGTAGTATTTTCAAATCTAAGTTGTGGGGTTGAGTTTTATTACTAATTTTCCAAAACCGGGGTGTTAGTTGCTTAGTCTGTTTAATGCCCATCACCTGTATGTTGTACTTCTTTCAGAAAGTGAAAGCACAGATACGTTTTTCATTTTCCCACAGCTTCTGTGTCCCAGGGCGGGACTCTCCATCTCTCGGAATCAAGGTCAGGCCTTTCCCTTGTGATTTTTGGAGAATTCGGACTGAAGCCCCAAGAAAAGCAAAAGAAAGGTGACGGTGTCAAACCTCTGCTACTGAACGGGTCGCGGTTGAGCCCGTCTGGCCGAGGCGAGCTCAGAGCAGCCCTCACCTGCGTGGCATCACCTCTCGGCATCCTACGAGCCCGCGGAGGGTCCGCACAGCCCCTCTGAGGGGGTCGCGCTGCCCGGAGCGGAGCGGGGCGCGGCTCAGCCCGTCCCCGCTGAGGGGAGCCCCAGCCCCGCCGGGGGAGGCTCGGCTCGGCTCCGGCACCTCGCGGGGTGGGGAGAGGCGCTGCCCGGCCCCCCTCCAGGGCTTTCCCCGCTAAGTCTGACGGAGCCGCCGCCTCCCCGCGCAGCGCAGCGGCCCCGGCGCAGGAGGAGGCGCCGAGCGCGGCCCGGACTCCCCGGGCGCCGCCGGAGAGGGACAGCGGCGGCTCCGCGCTCGGCGGCTCCGCTCGGCTCCGCTCGCCGGCTCAGGTAGGAGCGGGAGCGGATGGGGTTGGGGGCAATGGAGCGGCGACCCCCGCGGCTGCCCCGTGCTGGGCTGTGACCTTGAGGGGGGCGCGGGGGGCGGCGGGGCCGAGCCCGCCTCGGGAGCGGCGCCGGGGGGCAGCGGGGATGCGGCCGCGGGATGTGCTGGGGCGGGTGATGGATGGATGGATGGACGGATGGATTGCAACCCGCCGCTGCCGGTCCGCCTCACGCTCGCAGGGGCAGGAGAGGGTCGGGAGGCGGCGGTGGCCGCTCTCTGCCGTGCCTCAGGGCTGGGACCCGCCGGTGCTGGAGCCCCCCGCCCGCCTGAGGCACCGCGGTCCCCGGAGCGCCCGCGGCACCGCGCCCGGCGGGAGCAGGAGCAGCGCCCAGTGCCAGAAGGTGATGCTCCCCTTAGAAATATCAATTTGAGAGGGTCAGGAGGAGGTTATACCCCTCAGTCCTGCTTCCTCGGCGGGGCTGATGGAAGGAGATGCCCGCCTGGGAGCGCCGTCCCCGGCGCTCGCCCAGAGCCTGCGGCTGAGCTCTGCTACTGCCGGGGCTTTTCCCCCTTCTTTTTCGTGAGGGGATTTAAATGCTGTACGAGCGGCAGTTTTCAAAGCCTCGCAGTGCTCCGGCGGGGCGTTACGGGCACCTCCGAGCCCGAGAAGGGCGGCGGGAGGTAACTTTGCCCCGGTCCCCGGTGCACCACGCAGAGATGCCCCTGGACGCCCGCTGAGGTGGCCGCTGTAGTCCCGCTCGCCACCACCTTTGCGTGGATGTCGTCAAGATGTGCTTTCCTACTGTCACTGAACATAATGGGCGCTTTTTTTTTTTTTTTTTTTCCCCCTCTAAAATCTTGATTTGGAGATTGTACTAGAAGTGGGAAAGAAGGAACACTGTCTTCTGTTATGTATCTTTGAAAGGCCTCTTGTCTTGTAGGTGGAGGAAACCTCTCCTTTGCTGAATTAAACCATCAAAAAGTTTACTTCTTTCTGTGTATTTCTTCACGATCATTTTTGCTTGTGGATGTTTTCTTCCCCACCTTATTATGCCCTTTTATCACATTACACCAACCTAATCCCGTGCTAATACATTCTTTACTTTCTTTTTATTTAAAGCGTATTTTGTAGTAAAGTGATATTTGAGAAGCACGGATACCAAGATAAGGTGCTGGGAAGATAGGCAAGCTGAAAGCAATGGTGTAGAGTAGGACTTCACTGCTGCCGAAATAAGCTAAAATGTAAGTTTTTGAACGGTGTGAAAGTTGACACTACTGAAACTCAACTCCTAAAGAGTAAAAAGATATCTTTTTAAAGAATGCTGGTGTATGGCTGGTGGATACTGCAAGCCCTTAGTTATGTAAGCAGTTCTTTGAGTGGGACTGCATGCATACCATCATGTTCTCAAGTAGCACTTAATTTCTGATCCTGTCCCCTCATCTACATGTGACTGATTTTCATGTGGTGACTCAAAGAGGATTCAGCGTTTTCATGACTTTAATGTGAAGAAGGGGTTGCTTGCCTGTGTGTGTCTGTGTATCCTGCTAATAAATTCAGTATTGTTTTTAATGACTTCATGACCTAATGCTAAGCTCCATTTTCAAAGTGAAGATTGAAGTAAGTTCTTCCTAAAGCAAAGAATATGTATTAAATGTGCAGTTTAGTGTCGGTATGAACATCCTCACTTTAACATTTAATGGAGTGAATGCAGAGTTTCATGCTGCCTTGAATTCCTATTTGATATTATGACCAGCATTGTCCTTTGCTCACATGCTGTAAATCCAGGACCACAGCCTCCTGATTATCCAGGCTATTGGATGTGATATTGATCCAAATGCCTGGCACGTCTGTCTGTCCAGACCATGTCTTTTAACCATTCAATTCCCAATTTCCTGATTATGCCAAGCACATTTCTCTTGGCTTTGACAAGTGCCATGGGGAGATGATGGGTGTATTTCTGTAATGCTGTCACCCTGATAGGATTCATTTTGGGATAAAACAGTGGGGAGACTGAATGGACCACTAACATAGCCAGTGGGTTTGGTTTGGTTTTCCCCAAACAGGCACTTGGAGATGTCTCAGGGTCCCCCCTGGCCTTTGGCACTGCCTCCAAGGGCTTTGAGTCCCCACTGTGTCCCATGTCACCTATCAGACACATTAGGGCACTTCAGGTGGGGTTTGCTACCTTTTTGTAGATGACTGAGTCAAACCTGGTGCCTTTGTCTGGTTCTTCATCCTTGGTTAGCCAAGAATAAAGCACTTCAGGTCCCTCACCACCGTGACTTCAGTTGTGTGAGTAGAAATTAGGGCTGTTTGTCTGAATATTGATAATCCTTTAAGTGCATGCTTAGAGTTTATCTACATTAACAAACACTGCATATTCTGGTTATTATAGGCAGTTTAAGGTATAGCAAGTGAGGTTGAAAAGAAAGTTCTGCTACTCAAAACACCCTGAAACTTGCATTGTAACTTCAGAAAAGGTGCAGGATGTTGGCTGCAGCTGGGGAAAAAATAATCTCTGTTCACCACGGAGAAAAAGCAGAGCAATTATACGAGAGATAAGTGATTGTTTTAGTGACAGTCTGATGGGAGATGATAGTGGAGGAGATAATTGGGAACAGGACGAATGTTTATATTTAAACAAAATTGTGTGACTGCTGAAATCTTTTAAAATAAACATCTGAACAAAGTTCAAACTTCTGATGAAGCTTACCACTGGAATGTGTGTGTCAGACTGAAGAATTCTATTTAAAAGCAGCTTTACATATTATGTATACTGTGCAGTAAATGTCAGCAATTCACAAAGTTCAAAGTGGAACTTGAGCTGTCCTTTGAAAGGAAAAAAAAAGTAAAAACTAGATAAATATAAGTACAGACTCTTTTTAAGTATAGAAGTGGCAAATGCAAAAGAATAAAATTGTTGCAATTATCTGAAAAGAAAAAATCCAATATAAGAAAGGAAAAGTGAGCATGAACAAATAATATTAATGTATAATAGGATGGTAGAAGTGACAGTAATGTGTGTCACAGTGGCTGAGATACATGTTGGTCTCATGCTACAGAATTATCTGTTAAATCAGAAAGTTTATTTTTTGGCAAAGCCTACTCTGAAAAAAAAGTGTCCTCTTCATAAACAGAGTTATTTAGTAGTGAAATATTTCAGGCTTCCATTTTACAGGTGTGACTGAGTCTTCATTTATGTGATCCAATACAGCACATCCTGAGGGATGTGTGGCTGGCATAATCCTGAGTCACTCCATATGCATCAGCATGGATTTATATCTAGAGGCCATCATGTGAAAGGCCTTGTTTTTACATATTTTGAATGTTTTTTTCAGAATTCTTGGATATTTTGTGACGTATAAATAAAGTAGCCGGTGTGCTGCAGGGACACCCTCCACACTATGGAGTGTAAATCAAAAAAGGTTCAACTATTTCTTGGAGGAGCAGGAGTTGCTGCATATTTAACACAATGGGAAGGATGTTTTGGAGGGTTCATTATTTACCTTTAAGAGTGCAGAGAAGACATTTCTGAAGAGCCTTTTTCTCCAGCCTGAATGCTCAGGTCAGTGCCCTCATGGCCTCAATAGCAATTCCCTGGTGGGAGCTGATTTATCTGCCTTCAGCTTTTTCTCTTCTCTCATCTAAAGGCCTTACACTGCTGGCAGCTTTTGCAGTCTTCCCATCACTCCTATTCCAAGGCCATACGTCCCAAGAGCTGCTCAGCTCCCCCAGGTTGCCACATTTGGAGTGCCAAAGGCTTGTGAAGGCAATGTTGTGGTGCAATGGCTGAGCATCCATGAGAGAGCAGCAGCAGCAGCAGCAATATTGTGTATTAGGCAGTACAGTTGTCATAGTAAAACCATCCCTGTTTGCACAATGAATTAATTGATTGTCTAGTGGAACACGTTTGAAAAGTCATAGCACTGGGTTTTTCAGAACCAAACCTGCCTGCTTTCACTGGTGCTTCTCGAGAAGGAGGTGCTTTTCCTGCCTGCAGGTCGCAGTGGGATGATGTGTGCACTGTATGTGTACATGGAAAACAATCACATAGGTGTGCAGATTGACCAAGGGTTGATTCTAGTCGTTGAAGGGACAGGATCTGGAGCTGCAAGGCCAAATCACATTTCCCTCTCACACCCACCAAACTCTGCAGCAGTTTGACCTTGGATGCACATCTCAAGTTTTTAAAACCTTTGTGCATGGTGAAGCCAGAATGCTGCAGCTGTCTCTGTTCAGCATTTCTATTTCTAAGATTAATAAGTCATTAATTCCAAAGTGTTTGGGGAATTGCCTTTAGCCCAATTTATTTTTTAATGTGCCTTAAATAACTTCTATTGAACTTTATGAAAATACTTTAAAATCCTGGAGCAGGCATGAGGATTGCTTAAATGTACTGCAGGTGCTGATGTCTGCTCTGTATCACCTGTATCTCTTCTTGAAATGGTTTAGATTCAGGAGTTCTCTGGTGAACAGGAGCTTTTCCTTGGTGGTTATCAGAGAAACAAACACCAAGCATATTCCTTTAGTTATCTCATTATGAGCAGGAGATTCCAAACCTCTGGACAGCTTTCCTGTGCAAAAGCCACAGTGTCACCTTGAATGTACTTGCTGATCATCTAAATTCTGTCCTGCTTATTGAATAGCAATTCTTCAGCAGCAGAAGTTATTCCCACTAATGGGAAATCTTCCATCATGGAAGGTGTGATTGGATTCAGCAGAGCATACAAAATAGGCCCATATATCAGACAATCCAGCATTTCATTTTTTGTGACTCAGGTGCTTTCTTGGTATTATAAACCTTTCTGTACTGTAGTTATTGTTTAAAGAGGCAAATACTGTTTAAGAGGATTGAAATAACAGGAATTTTGTTTTCAGGGAATGTTCTCTGTAACCCAAACTGAAAACTTCCAATAAGTTGATGGGTTCCTAGAAAGTATTTTAATAGGGGTCTCAAAATATTTTTAAGCAGCAGTATAAATGAGGAGATTTATGATAATTGAGCAGAAACATATTCTTTGCTATCATCAGATTTCTCAGCAACTGCTGAAGCTTAAGGTAATTACCCCAAAATAATTAAGATTTATACTCTTTATCATCTGAGGAAGTGGATCTGTGCATTTTTAGGTGCTGGCCTACAGTTACAGAAAAAGCAAAACGGTAGTTTTGAGAAAAAAAACTTACACAATAGAAACTAATTGGTGGCAATATGAGGTGTAGATAGAACTGCTTTGGTGCACTGAACTGGTAGTCTTTAATTCAAATGCAGTGTTAATACATTGCTTTATTCTACAGTCTGCATGTTCTAATGTGTGAAGTGTTTTACAAGCTTTAAATCAGTTTATGTGAACTAAAAATAAAAGACTGGCATGAATTTTGGCCCATAAATAGTAGAAAGTAATTACTTGAGAGGGAAATGTCAAAATTTTATCTGGAGAAGATCTATTCCACGTTATGGGGTTTTTCTTAATTAAAGTGAGTACCAAGTGTCCAAAAGCCCTGGCAAAAACTGGGCCCACTTTTTGGTTAAACATACAAACGCCACAAGGACCTATCTGGAAGACGTACAATGATTCTTCCTGAAAGGTTAAATACTTTGAAAAATTAATGTGTTCCTCACTGCAGCCCCGCTGATTCTGTGTCAAGTGCTAAAGACTTTGAGAGCAACGGGAACAAGAAAATGCCATTATGGCCTGTGAAGTTTGGTGTTGATGGGTGTGTTCCCTCCAAAAGATATAGTGTTACATTGCTTTTTGTGTGACCCAGCAGTGTTCCCCTCATATTTTCCCTTGGCACTGCTGACATTTATTGCTCCCTGGCTAAATAAGATGACAAGACAAAGTTACTATGAATTTTTCTTGTGATTTTTTTTTTTTTTTTTTTTTTAATCCCCCACTCAGGCTTAGCAAGTTTCTGGACAGTAGAGAAAAATGGAAAGGTTACTCTGTGTGTGGCACTCCTGTTAGACATCCTGGCTTGACAGATGCCTTTTTATAAATACCATTATCCTGTTGGTTACTCACAGTCCACAGTGGCTTCCAGATCCCTTTCAGCAGAACTCAGCTTATCTCTATTTTGTGTTTCCACCTGATGTCTAGATTTGCACTTTCTCTGCTTACACTTCACTTTTCAACAAGTTCTTCAATGCATTAAGTTTTATTTTTAATTTTGGTGTTGTTTGTTTGTGGACTAAAGTGATCTGTTTACATCATAAACATTGTTCCCTCCTGGAATTTTCTTATCTGTACAGTGAGTTGTGAGATGCGTTCTACTGCCAATGAGTTTTGTGATCGCTTTTAACGTTGGTGCTGGTTTGCTTGGTTTTCTTTAAGAAACTGTGCACTCACTAAGCTGCAATTTCATATCAGCCCCCTGCTAATCTGCAATCTCATGTCAGTCCTTACACCCCATGAAAATATCATGGCCAGTTGCTGAAAGCCTTACTGTAGACAGTCAAACCTGCCTGGTACTGGGCTGTCCTTCTGGAGGGGCCCAATTGCCATATCAAAAAGGAAATGTCATTGGTTTGACACCCTCATTGTTTTCAGGCACTTAATCCTTAGGTGATGGTTGAACTTGTTTCAGCATTTTCCTCAGCAGAAAGGGGAGGTGGAGTGGTTTGTGGTTCCTTGAGTTAGACCCTCTTCTCCTTTTGAAGCTGCACACTGGTTTTGCCTCTCCATTGTCCTTTGGGAACTTCACCCTCTGTGCATTATTGAATATAATAGCTAATGTTTGGGGATGGCTTTAGGTAATTCCCTAAGTACTCTGCAGTGAACTTCATCATTCTCTCAGACTGAGTATGTCTGGCTTCTTTTGATACTTTTTAGCCTATTATTTTTTTTTCTTCAGGCCTCTAATCCTGTCTTCTTGGTAAAAATCACGTTGGAAAATTTTTTGCTTTTCATTATCCTTTAGATGGAGACATTAAAAGAATACGAAGCAAGTACTGAATACTTCAGCTTTCTCTTTGCCATCTGGTATTTTCTCTCTTTTCCTATTAAATACTAGAGTCTCTGCTTATCTTTGTCTCCCACTTTTTTTTTTTTTTCTGTTGTATTTATAGATCCTTTTCCTATTGCCTTTTTATGTCCCTCATTAGTTGTTGATCCTTTTGTGTGTTGGCTCATCTGGATCAGACCTGAAGCGTTTGTGCCATTCTGTTCTCCTTGTCCTTTGTTAAGTGCACTTGTTTCACCTTCTGTACAATCTCTCCTGAGAGTCAAAGCCTTGAAAGACTCTGGGTGCAACAGTAACAGTCTCTTACAATGTTCCTGTATTCCCTCTGCACTGACATAATCTGTTGCACTATTTTATACGTGCTTTGTTGGTAATTATCAGTTTCCTGAACTCCTTGATCATCTCTTCAGGAGACATTACAAATCATTTGAGGGAGTTTGCTGAAGTTGTTGCCCTGAATTGCACTTCTTTTTTTGTGCTTCCTTCACATCTTCCTGTCAAGGTACAAGTGAGTTCTCTTGACTTGTGATAATGCTTACTTGAAATGTATTGATGCCCTTAAAAAAAATCTCAGCCAACTTTTTCCTATTCATCAGAATAAAATACAGCTGCAGTGTCAGTAATGACTTCCACGTTCATACCTTTATCTTGTTAGCACAGCTCCACTTTGGTAATATCCCTTGTTTCCTCCTCCAGGCAGCATCATGGAAAGACTGAAAAAATGCCTGTGTGTGGTGGGATGGTGAACTAAGACTCTTGAGCGTTTTTATTTGCTTTCTTAAGGGGCATTTTCTGTCCTCATACAAGCTGCTTGT
Organism: Pyrocephalus nanus; assembly: GCA_038380795.1. Lineage (NCBI taxonomy): Eukaryota > Metazoa > Chordata > Aves > Passeriformes > Tyrannidae > Pyrocephalus > Pyrocephalus nanus. The sequence goes on along the minus strand of CM076271.1, from coordinate 3,814,931 downwards.
CTTTGCTGGGCTGTTGTTTCAGATCTATAATTAAACTGCTACAGTGTGAACCTAGCCTGCATGTTTCAAGGGTTAATTCATCCCTGCTTGTAAAGCTCCTGGGAATTTTGGGTGGAAAATGCTGCTGTAAGTGCAAAAGCACTGTTTGTGTCTGCCAGATATTTGTGATGTTATACATCAAGAGTATTAAAGCCACTTCCTTAAACAGAAGGTTTTTGCTTTTCTTCTTGAGGGCACCATTCTGAGAACCTTTGCATTTCAAATAGAAGAACCTGCCTGGAACTGAATACCCTGCATTTAAAATTCATCCTGCTCCAGGGAGGGGAAAATAGCATTTGTAAACTTAGCACCCAGTATTGTATTCTTGTAAAGTAACATTTATGGCCTGATTGTCAAATAGGTTATAGATAATGCAGCTGAAAGGTTTGATGTATTAACAGCAGGATTTTTAAAAAGGAGAGGAATGGAAGCCAAATGGAATTTTAAGTCCTGTTGGCTTGTCAGTGGAATTTGTGCATCCTTAAGGTGGATGTTTGTGAAAACAGCACTCTAAATTGGTGACTAATAGAGATCTTCCCATGATAATGGCTTACAAGTTACCATTAATAATTCAGCTGAAGGTTATTGCAGTCTGATTCAGTACCTCCTGAAAATGGTGAAAAGTTTCTCTGGGTGATTTTGGTGGCTTTGTTGTTAGGGTGCTCTGATGAAATACTGTGCTTTTGGGGGATAGTTTGGCCCATCTTGGTAGCCAGAGGTGAAAGTCCTGAATTAGAGGAGAAAAGGATGGTGGAGCCTTTGCCGCTGTTTCTGTGCAAGTATTTACAAGGATACACAAGATCCCGATCCCCTGAGCGCGGGAAGCACCAGGCAAAGCGAGTCTCCCTCTGCCAGCTTTCCATAGGGAAAGCTCAGGGGTGGATTTCCTTGGGAAGGGAAGTGGGAAGGGGGCTCTGCAGCGGCTCTGCTGTGCAGCACAGGCTCTGCACCAACCACCAGCAGCAGTGCCTGCCTTCCCTCCCTCCCACAGGCACGGCCGGTGCCGCAGCCGCTGCTGTCACGCACCAGCGAGGAGCTGGAGCTGCCTCTTTTCATCACTCCTTCTCTTTCTCTGCCGCCTCTCCTTTCACCTCAGCTCTCCCCTTCCACTCTCAAAAAAAAGCCAGGATGAATCCTTTCCCCTTGAACCGTCTGAATTCCTAAACAGTCTTACATTTGCTGTCGCTTTGGATGGAAATTTGCCTTTTCCAGGGATGTCAGTTAAAAACTTACCAGCTTTATCCAACCAGATTTTCAAGCATCCCAGGAGCACAGCACTGTCTTTGGGTAATCTGTGTATAGTTAGAGAAGCCCCATGTTTGCATCTGTAAAAGAACACCAGTGGATTGTTTGTATTGTCAGTAACACAGATGAAATATTTAGAGATTTTTAGGGAGATGTGGATTTTTTTTGTTATCATACCAATGTCCGTGAAAAGACACTGGTTAATCAAAACAAAGACTGGTGAAAACATGGTCATTAAAACTGAAAGATGAGCTGGTAGGTACAGATCCCTTTGCAACAGAGTAATATTTTTTAAAAAAATGAAAATACAGAGGTGCTGGTGTTGAGCTGGAAGTCATTCCGAAGTATTTTTGTCTCCTCGCAACACCACTCGGTGCTGTTTGCAATCTGCCTCTGCAGAGCAACGAGCGTACAACTCTGATGGCTTTTCAAGATGAATAAAATTCTGCCTCAGACAGGACTCTGCCTGAATTCCTATGTGGAACAGAGTATTGCACATGGAAGAACGCTGGGACAAGTTGGAGTGAACACTTGTGGGTGCAAATGTTGTTTGGTTCTATGTGAATGCTTCAGTGCTTGGGGTGGAGTGTGATGGGATTTTTCATCACACAACTTTTGGCATCAGAACTTCCCTGCCATTCAGCCTCTTTTTTTTTTTTTTTTTTTTTTTTGGCATATTTCTGCATAAATATGCTTAAAAAAATGTTATTGGAGGAGCTCAAGATATCCATTCTGATTTTAAACCTGTGACATCTGGCACAAAATCGTAGCCCTAAAAGCTTTGCTGTGTGAGGGGAAGGTATACAGAAGAAAAAGCCATGGGATGACTTTCAGTGCTGAACAATAAAACCAGAACAAAAAGCTTTCTATAAATAGTAGCCTGGTCCCAGTTCAGTGAAGTACTTAAGCATATGCCTAAATCTCTCCTTGTTCAACAAAGCACTTACATGTGCATTTGGATTCTGCTGGAATGAAGCATTAAACATCAGGCCTAAGTGCTTTGTTGAATTAGGGGCTGTATCTGCACGACAGACCTGGTGAGAAGGATGATTTTCTCCACAGACACGGGGTGTGTTGTGAACCTTTGTGCTGTAATCTCTTCTGTAAGATTTCTGACGTTGTGCACTGACCGGTTAATGTGGAGAACTACTGGACGTTAAAGTTTCAGGCAGTGATTGTGTTCCAATATTCCGGAAAAATTGTGTTCTTTTGTTGCTTGCAGATTGATCAGACTTACTGAGAACTGCTGCCCTTGTAGGACCTGTATTATCTACCAAAGTGAAGTTCCAGTTTCTCAGTATGACTTCTAGGGTGAGGATTTTCCTCAAACATCAGAGAAGCAGTTTGTGCTCAGGGGTTCAAAGCACGGGCCAGACCCTGGTGACACTGCCAAGGAGTTTTCAAGTACATGTAGAAACCACCTGGCTCTCAGTTTTAGAGTTACCTACATAAGATTTCTTTATTTTCTCAGAAAATATTTAGCCCCTCTTTTCTTATAATGCAATCCAGTTAACCACTGCATTTTCCCCAAAGTTTTAGTCCCTTTTAAAACAGGGTTCCTAACTATTTTTAGTCATCTTGTCTCTGGAAAGGCTTCACATAGAGTTAGTAGTGGTTGTGGTGGCTGGATTGATCAGAAAGTGATAATTAGAAACTGTGATCAGGCTAAAATAACGAAAATTCAGTGCATCCTGGATTTTTATAACATGGACATACACAGCTAAGCAGACAGGTTTTTTTATTTGTAGGAAAATGGAGTTTATAAAACGTAGATTTCCACTGAGATGAAAACTTGAGTGTGTCACTCCCTTGTCAGGGATTTTGAGGTAGAGATTGGCTTTTGAGAAACCTGCTCCCAGTCCCTGCTCTGATTGACAGCACAGCTTTCACATCTCAGATTCTTAAAATTAATCAGCCCAGGATTCCCCAAATGTATATTACTTATGAGAGTCACCTTCACAGCTAAGGGTACTTATTAAAATTTTTCTTTCCAGTGGAAATCTGGGTGAAGTTGTGAGAAGTTTGACTTCTGATAAAACAGAGTTTTGACTGAAAAATATTCTGATATTTTAATGAAATAGATACATGTTGCAAGTGGTTCTAGAAGACCACTTTCAAAACCAGTCTTTGAAGTACTGGGACTGTTTAAGAAGAAGTCTGTAGGGCCCAAGTCATCCCCAGTGCTAACTACCTGTCAGTCCCTGGCACGATTCCTTTGCTTTGTTTACTTCATGTTCTTCTGTTGAGCAAGTCTGTTCAACACCTATTTTGTGTGGGTGCATTAAGTCCCCACCAGGAAAAGCACACTGTAAGAATGGTTAATTCAAATGTTATACATTTGAGCTGATTAAAGAAACTCTAATCTGGATCCTTATGTAGGAAGTTATAAAGGACTTTCATAATTTAAACCAGATCAAGTCTGTAAAGTCATAATAAGCTCACGTAAATCTCCCCAGTGTAATAGTTGAAATATTTCAGTTGTATAATTAAAAACACCCCTCTGTAAACATTTGAGTGAAGGTCCCTTGTTGCTTTACACTGTATTTGATTAGAGCAGAGCCAGCTTTGAAGAAGGGCCATTTTGGTCTCATGTAAGGTTGGCTGTTGGAGGTGTGGTGATTTGATGGTGGTCTCTGACTTCATAGGCTGCATTTGGCTCTATAAGTTACACAAAATGTGCTTTATCTTCCTGAACTTGGTGCTGTATGAAGGGCAATTTCTACAACAGGGGTCAATATATCTACTAGAAATGGGATCAAAAGACAAAACTCAGTGTGCAGAACGACTGCTGTTAAAATGACTGAAGTTTTACTCTGTGATGTAATTAAGCAGGTTGGTAGACAAGGGACTAATGAGCTGCTCTTTGTAAAATATGCAGAGTGAGTAACTTCCAATAGGATATTGCTGGGGAAACGTTGGATTAGGCTGGAAGTAAACTGATGAAGTGTTTGATGGTCTGATGTTGAAACCGTAATGAGCCAAACCAGTTCTTCAAAATATAACTTTCTGTCAAGCTTCCTATTCACTGAAAAGAGGGTCACCATTTTAATAAAATGTTCCAGAGCTTTTTGTCAAGGTTGCATGGCAAATAAATTCTTAATTATTTATTCAATGAAGGTGCCAGAGGCCTTTAAATCTTGCCTCCAGGAGAAGGAAAAATATTTTATGCTATAAATGAAGTACCAGTAGTAATTTTAAATACAAAAAAAATTTACAATTTTTGATCAAGAAAAATAATCCAAGAAACAGAATCATCTTCTGTTCCTATTAGAACCCCTCCCCCCCCCCCCATTTTCAAGAAAGGATTTTGTGTGTGTTAGGGGATATTGTGAGTAAAGTTGAGCAAAATGGTCATGCTTATTTAGTTAAAAAAAAAGATTTAATAAAGGAAAAGGTAGTGGGGGAACATGAACAATCATTAATTCCTTTGCAGTGCCTTCCATGCATTTTCCTGCAGAGAGCTTTCAACAGATTTTAACCTAAGCATGGTTTCATCATCTGGGTACATTCTCCTCTCTCCCTTCCTCCACCTCCTTGGGAAATCGAAATCAAATTGCATTGTGCAGCAGATTAGCAGAGAGTTGAGTAATCAACTTGCAGAGGCAGTGATGACCTGGAAGCTTGGCTGAAAGAACCCCCCTCCCCCAAATCCAGGACCGTGGCATTTTCCTGGCTGCTTCCTTTCTGTTTGAGATGACCTACAAGTGAATATGGAAATGGGTGCAGGAGAGAAAGGGTGGAAATAAGGGAGGAAAAAAATATATCTGTCAACTCAAAGCAATTTATCCTCTCATTTCAAATTCTTCCTGAATGTGGAAGGCAGGCTTCCTTCGGCTGCATTCATGAATCAGCTCCTGTGTGTCTGTGCTGCTCTCTTGCTTTAGCACGATGGGATTGATGGCAGCTTTTTGTATTCACTGTTCTCGTTCTTACGCAGCAGGATCGGGGATGTTAAAGGGACAGTCACAGTGCTCAGAATAGCTTTGCTCGGAGAAACTCAGAAGAGTTTCAAATGATGGGTTTTTCTTTTTCTTTTTTTTTCTTTTCCTTTTTTTTTTTTTTTTTCTTTTCTCTTCTGTCCCCAGTCTCTTATCCAAGATAGTTTTTTAACCACCACAAGGGTTGGTAGGAATTGAAGTTCTTCCCAAATCAGTCCAGCTGTTGTAATCTTTGCTGGATTCACAGAAATAACACAACACTCTTATTAATTCTATGAATGGTTGGTTGAGACCATTATAAGGTAAAGGCTTATATTTAAACACAACATACATTAAAGATGCATACTATATATTTATTAACATGCACAATCATGTCTTAGCTTTCTGAGGGACAAATAACTTTTCCTGGATGTAAAACTTGGAATTACAAGGAACTCCTTGTGAAGCACTTCCTACCCACAGATATTTGTGAAAGCCTGTCCAGCTATAAATACTAAGGCAGGCTGCAGGTGGAGGTTTGATCTTGGAAGGCACCAGATTCAGTGAGGAAGGTGCTGGAATTCTGTAGCCAGGGAGACACCAAAGAGGAGTGCTTTTTATAGGTGAGTGTGAGGCTGTGATGTTACTCTCACATAATTAAATTAATTAACTCTCTGTTTCTGGCACAAGTTTTTCTGTGCATCATCTCCGTTGTGTGTGATGTTTCCTTGCAAGCTGTAGTTCCTGGAGTCAGATAATACTGCAAAAACATCCTTTTTGTTTAAAAAAAAATTCTTCATAACTGCGCAGAAAGATATTTAAAACTGCCTCTAATGCTGCTTTAAAAAGAAACAAACTCTTAGTTTTATTTCTTCCTCATTTCTATAAGGAATGAGCTGATTAGGTGTTTTTTTTTTGCTTCAATTCCTTAGTAATAATGTCCAGAAGATAATTCTGGGGCTGCTTTGGAAGCCAGTTCTCTGCTACAGGAGGAGTCAGCATTAGTCCAGCTGCAAGAAATTCCTGGTGTGTAACGTTGCCCTTTTAATGTTCAATTGAGAGTGTAAAATAGCATTTAAATTCACTGGGGCAGGAAGTGCAGGGAAAGTGGAGTACCCAGTTGCCAGCAGGTTTACAGACACAGAGTCATTTAATGAACTTGAGAAAAGTGGCTTGAAAATGAAGAAACTGCACATCTGAAGTCTGAGCCTTGATCAGCTCTGGGGTGCCGTTGTACTAGAATAGATTATAGAAATTAAGTCGTAGCATTTTCCTGTACTTAAAAAAAGAAAAAAAAAAAAAAAAAAGAGCTATTTTCTCTAGAAAGTAAATCCAAGTTCTGTCAGATTAGTATCTATAAACTCAGTATTGAAGCCCCACGAACAAGACATTTTTATCAGTTATGTTACGTGCAGTTCCACTGTGATTATGGTGAGGAGAAACTCCAAACAATAATTCTAGTTGTAGAATTAAACTTTCAGAGGATTCACCTTTCCTGGTAGGCTATTAAAAAAAAAAAAAAAAAAAAAAAAAAAAATTGGTCTATGCAAAATACTTTTTGGGGATCAGCAAGGTTATAAAACTAGGCAGTCCCAGACTGGGATATCCTATAATCTGTTTTCTGGGCAGCCTCAGGAGTGAAGGGGATCCTGTCTGAGCTCGTTTTTGAGCACAGTGTGGCTGACTTGTGTGTACTCTTGTGCTACAAACACAAGTATCCCTGCAGACAGCAGAGTTTAGTGTATTGTGTGTGTTTTCACTGGGGTCTGATGACTGTGTGAAGTGGATGAAGGCATAAAAAGTGAATTGTATTCCCAGGGCTCTCTCAAAAGAGCATGCAGGGAAACCCTTGGCTGAGTCTGCAGTTCCTCTCAGGTGGGGAAGAGCATGTTTTGTGTCTGCCTTTCTCAGCATCCAGCTTTACTTCCCCTGACTTGCAACACTGGAAACTGGAGGAAAATTAGCATTTAGGAAGCTGGGCTTGAACAGGCCCCTGGAGCTGACAGAATGACCTGGGGCAGCCAGGCAGGGCAAGCCAAGGAAATGCCTCGACCAAGAGAGAGTTTGTGGTTTATGGTGTAAGATGGGTGCAAAAGTGTCACTGCCTAAACTCCCCAAAAACCTGCACAGAGGCAGAGGGAAGTGGCAGAGCTTTATCTACACATGTTTTGTGTTGTTTTTTTTCCTGTTGGACTGAAGATGGGTGACTGCTTAAGAGTCCTCTGTGGGGAAAATGCCCAGCAGACCTGAAGAGTGTGTGTGTTGGACCTGCTCTCCTGCCTGAGTGTCCAGACTTGCTCCAGGTATGGTTTTCCATTTCCTCAGTGTTCTGTTGGCTTCAGGCCAAATGCAGATAAAGGCAAATTCCTGAGTGCATTTGGATGGGGAGGGCTTGCTCCCTCCTGAAGAGAACACAGATATGTCCTCACTGTTTTTCTGCTTCTGCATTTCTGACAAATCACTGTTTTGCTTCAGTTTTTCTGATATGATGGTTCAGGAAGTTTCTCACATGGCTGTCAATGAACCAACAGAAGGTAAATAGACTGACAGTCTACTGCCACGTTATTACATTACAGAAATTATTATGAATAAATGTCATCTTTTACAGATAATTAGTGCAGAAAATACGTAAAATACTTAAAAATAAGCACTGTTACCAGGGGCAATAATAATCCTAGGCAGAGACATTAGTAATGTGTCAAAAAATCACATTTTTAATTACAAATGTTTTTAAGAAAACATTGGTAAGTTATTCTTCTTTTGCCTACCCTACTGATGAAATGATGTCTTGTAGTTCCCCTGTAGAAACAGAGAAGAATATAAGTTTTTTAATAATTTTAGGGTAGGAAAATGGCAATTAAGGCTGGATGTGATTCCAAGCTATTGAATATATAAATAAAATTTTCCATACATCTTATTTCTAATGGTCACCTAATCTCTGAGTCTGTACTGACAGACAGCAAGTTTCTCCTTCCTCAACAGGTTTTACAAAAATAAACTTTCCTTTCAGTTTCTGCCTTTTAGTGTGCATTAAGTACTTTTAATTTTCAGTATAGGTCTTCTTCGTGTAGCTGTTTAGAAAGATGAGCCATAAAGATTTATAAAAAATAATTATAGAGACATTTAATTGCTGTTTAAATTCTTTTAACATAGACACAAGAATTCTCCATGGAGTCATTTGATTGTTTCTGTTAACTCTAAAAATTCACTTTCTGCTGAGAAAGTACAACTGGCTCGGAAGTGCAACCAGTACCAACCTGGCAAAGCTTTAGATGTTGCTGTAAATCTGTTGATGCCTTTTAGCAAAGACTGTAACCTCGGTTTTGTTTAGTGCTGCTCTTGTCACATTTGGAACCCCGTGCCAATGATTCAAAATGTTTCATGGGGTCACGGGCAAATTTAGAAATGCCGAGTTTTAAAGTAAATGATGAGCATGAGAAGAAGAATGACTTGTGTGAGCAGAGAAGAGAAACCTGTATGGAGGTCAAACAAGCCAAAAGCCTCATGAATTCCAGGCTCCAGGACAAGGCTGTGCTGTTTGCAGGGTTACCATGTATTAGTTACCAACTCTTCGTACATGACAGATTTAGGAAAGCCAAAACCCTGATGCATTCTGTCTCACTCTTGGCTGATTTTCTTGTTCTGGTTGATCTGGTTTTTGGTGCTCTTTGATTTGGCAGAGATGAGTGTGTGTGTGTACAAACACAGCATCATTTAGTTACAACCGGGGGTAGGTGGGGAGTGTGTGCACTCACATAAACACTCACATGCTGCTCTCAGTATAATTTATTTACCACCCAGAGCAAACAATCTTTCTGTTTTCTGTACCCTGGGGGTGAAAAGGGAATGTTTTCTTCTTTTTGTTTGTTTTAGGGGCAGTAGGCTAAATATTTCTCTGATAGATGCCATTTCATGTCTGACTACTGAACAGAGCAGAGAAACATAGCAGAAGTGACTGAGGAAATTAGCAATCCATTACATTTTCTTGGCATTTAAATATTTTGTATTTTATGAGATTGTTTCACATGTCTCCCTTGCCTCTTGCTAATATGTTTGACATTTACATGCACACCATGATAATTAAAGTTTTTTTCTGGCCTAGATGTTGTAGAAATACAGTGCATATTTATTCTTTGCATGTGGACATAGACTTCTATATATGTGTACTTAGATTTCTGTTTTTCTTCTCTGTTTTGGGTTTTTATGTTTTGGTTACAACGGTATGAAGAGAAAGAATAAACATTACATAAATATCACAGCTCTCAGGGGCTGAGATGTTGTTTGGACCATTCTGTGGGCAAAGGGACCTCAGTCAGTTGAGCAGTAAATAAATAGATGTTTAAAGCAGAGGGCTGAAAATAAAATTAGAAAGTGATCACTAATTGGCATCCTGTTGGTTGGCTCAGCAAGGGGCTACTGAGATAGAAATAATATTTACTCAGGGCCTGGGTACCAGTGCAATAAAAAAATAGTAAATATATAAATAAAAAAAAGGAATAATGACTGAGCTGCTTTCTCATCCTTGGAAGTGGCCCTTCCACTCCTGGGCTGGAGGTCTGTTTGTGTGACACCTGCCCTCTGGGACTACCTCTGCTCCAGGTAAGTGAGTGACTCCACAACCTTTTATCCTTGCTGAAATATTAATTATCTTTAGCATTCCAGACTAGGAGGAGTCCAAGTATAAATGCTAGTTGTTGAGGAAGGGAGGAGTCTGTAAGAGAAGACCTCAGAATTCACTATACCAAGCAAACTTACAGCAATTTTGGTTATTTTTCTGCCTCTTTCTTAAGTGTTTCCTTGGCCCATCCTCTCTCTGTATTCCTAGGTAAGAGCTTAGAGGAAGTTACATTCATGTTGCTCTCACATTTTTTCAGCTCAGCCTCTTGGTCAAATATGACTTCAAGAAGAATTGGTTTTAGTCACGACCTCTTTTTCTTACTCTTGCACTGCCCAGCTCTCCCCAGGACACCCTTATTTTTTCCTGCTGGCTGTGTTATCACTGATTCCATTGACTTCTGCAAAATGTTCCTCTGTTAAGTGAGTGTCATTTGGAGAAATGACATTCTCTGTACCGAGGTTTTCAATTGACTGCAATTTGACTGGTTTCTCAAGAAAACTCATTCCATTTACTTCCAGACTGCTGCCTGATAAGTGATATGGACAACCCCCTCCCTAGGGACTGAAAGCAGGAAAATCTAAGATGTCTATACTTGTTTGATCATAATCTAATTCTCCAAATGGATTAAAAATCTAAAGTGGGTATTATTTTTAGGCTTGTCAAGAAAAGCACGCATGCATAATTCAGACTAGAGTGGATCCACGCTCTATGGCAGGGGCTTTCATCTGAGTAAGTGCAGCTATTTCTTCATGCAGGGCATTTACCACCATCTGATTATTGCAATAGCTGTATGTGCTGTTTACGACCTGTACAGTAAAAGCAACACATGTGCTTTTTGTCTGATAAGTGGTCTAAAAGCTCTCCTTGTTTGTTTTACTGTAGTCAGAAATTCTGCTGTTGCAGACTTGGGTTAAAATGGTTTGATTTTGGGAGAAACACTTAACGAGGAGTTGCTGAGATTAAATTTCAGGCAGGGAGCTGTCAGTACAGAGGATGAGGAGAGGTGCAGTGCACAGCTGTTGGTCAGCCTGGGCAGGTTTTCCACAGGCCACAGGCTGTTTGTCAAAAAAACCCCCAAATAAACAAAAACCAAAACAAACAAACAAAATCAGGAGAAAATGTCTGCCCACAAATTTCTTATTTGCATATTTGTCTGGCCATGCTCCTGGCGCAGACTTGGAGTTTTTGTTCACTTCCTTTCATTAAAATCCTGTGCTGCTCAGTGAGCTCATGGCAGCACTGCTCCTCTCTGCACTCCTCCTGGAGAAGGATCCTCTGTAAATCACTGAAATGGCACTGCTGATTGCACAGACTCCTAATGGAGCTGGAACTCTAACAGTGATTCATCTTGGGATCTGCTCAAGGTCTCCAGATATGAAAGAAAGGAGAAATAGTTTGAATTGTAAAGAGAAAGTTTTGCTGAGGATTCTCAACACTCCTTGAAGCCTGACCAACTACTGCAGATGATCTGTATTGTCTATCTTGTGTTTTTTTTTGTTTTTTTTTTTTTTTTTATCCAGCCTCCCAATTAACTTTGTCTCCTAGTGATATGTGGGGAAAATAAGACCAGAGTTTTGCTGGTACATTCAGGCCCTGCAGGTATGTTTTGCACCAATACCCAAAAAAAAGAGGATTTTCTTTTTATTTTTTTTTTCAAATTTGAACTCTCACAAGAAGAACGGTGAGTGATAAATGACTTATCTAAAAGACTGAATTAGAATTTCCTTGAGGAAATGTTTTCCAAACACCTCTAAGCCTATCAGAGAGGAGGAATGACTACCAGCTCTGTCAGATAACCCACAAAATGTCATGGCAAAATGCTACCTCTGTGTTGAAAGGTAGTTACAAACTAAGACTGGAGCAAGTGAATTGCTGTAAGGGCAATGTAACCAGAGTTGTGTGATCTTCACAAACCTCCCAGTCAAGCAGTGAAAGTGGGAGCTGTCAGAAAAAAATTCCTGACACAAGTGTGTGGTGGGCAGTGTCTGCTGGAACTGTCTGCTCCCCTCATGCACCACACTTTTGGAAGCAAGTCATCTCCAAACCAGAGCACCTACGAGATGGATTCCAGGACGTAAAATTCTCCTAAGGGCTATAACCAACATCCTCTACTCCTTCTCCAAAGGTTTTTAAGAGATGGAAATGCATTGCTCTGCCCGCAAACTGAAAAGACTCCAAACTTCCACTGCCGGTGAAGGAGAGAGGGGGGGACTGGACGTGAGGCAAACAAAAATGTTTTGGTGAAATAGGATTAGTTCTTAAATCTCAAAAAAGCTTGTGGAGTCATGCAAAACAGAAAAGAGAGGTTTAGCCTGCATAGAAACAGAATCACATGAGTGCAATATCATTCAGACTTTCGCTCATGTGACATTTGGTTGTTGTTGGAGACAAATCTTTGAGAAAAGAAGTACAGGAGTTTTTATAGATAAGGAGCTCAGTTCCCTTAGGTTTCTGCAGTACGTGAAATACAACTATTGCCAGGGGGCTGACGTGGCAACATGGCAAACACTCTCCTAATGTGGCTGCACGTGTGTTTCCTTTAAACAGTGAGTTGTTATTTTCTTGTTTAGGGGAATATGTTTGATTTGTGGGCTGCAACAGCGGGTGCAGATTGTGTCGCTGCGAGTTTTGTAAGAGAATGACAAGGCATGGGGAAAATTGTGAAGAGCTGCCATAGTGAGATAAGTTTGAAGAGTCTGATCCTGGGCAGAGTGGCTGGAGAGAATGAGATTTATTTGTGTGTGTGCAGGAACCGCAGTTTCTTGCAGACCTCTTTGAATAATTGTCCACATCCAGAGAGCACGCTGAAGGTTGGAGTCTCCATGGCCATCAGCACCTGCAGAGTGCTCTGTGTTTATTATGCTGTGCACAAGAAGGCCTCGAGGATATAAAACAGTTCCTGGGGCTCAGCTCCTCTCAGTTGTTTCCCTCTCCAAATGAGTGCTCTGTGCATTTGGACTGCACGAGTGTTTTGCCTTAGCAGGTTGCTTGTTAGTTTTTCTTAGTGTTTTTAAAAACCTGGGGCTTGCCTGGAATAAAGTTGACTTCTTCAGCTGATTCAAAGGAGGGACAAAAAGTTATCATTCTGTTTCCTGGGGTAATGCTGCACCTTCAGATTGCTCAACACAAGACAGAGGCTGTCAATTGTGTTGGAGCCGGTCTAGATAACTCACTCAAATATGGTAGAAGTCTGAGGGAGTTCAAATGGCAAACCCTCCATAAAAAGGCTCCTTTAGAATGAAAATTCTCCTAGTGCTGCCTACACTGCCTCTTCACTGAAGCCTGTGGCAGCTCTTGAAGGCACTTACATTATGTACAGGGCCAAAGATCAGAGAAAATCCGGGGTCAGCGTTACAGGTGTCAGAACAGGCGTTTTGTTCCCTTCTTTGCACTTGAGCTTTCTCCAGCATCACCTGGCCTTCTGTGCTGCCTGGGTGGGGTTTGTGCTGTGACTCCTTCACCTCTTCAGCACCTTTCTGAGAAGAAATGAATCGATGCCAGCACTTTGAGATCTTCCAGACGTGGTAGTTCTAAGGAGGGTCTGCAGTGCACACTTATCTCTTCTTCGGTCTCTTGTCTCTGTAATTTAGAGGGAGTGGAGCTATGGGGGTAATATTTTGTTCTGTTCATGATCCTTTTTCACAGTGTGAGTTTCTAAAGAGCATTCTGGTCAAAACATGGCTCAGATTGGTTTCAGAAGACACAGGAAAAAACATGGGACTAAGGAAAAATGAAGTAAGGAGCATTCGAAACTCATTTTAAATTCTCACATTAAAAGCACCGTTGGGAAGAGAAGGTTGATAAGTTGCTGAGTGCGTCTTGTGTAACTAAAATTTGGTTTCTTGGTATTAGTTTATAAGAAACCATCCTCCTCAGTAACCCTTCCTCAGTACAGGAAAAAAACACTCCCTGCGTGCCTTCTCCTTCCCAGCTACAATTTGCACTGTATGTGAAGGAAATAATATTCTGATGGGGACATGATTTTATTTTTCCAAGCACATCTTACCGCGTTCTTCTAAACTAAATGAAGCTCCTGAGCACAGCTTCTTGCAGTTTCCTGGTTGTTCTTAATAATCTGTTGCCTTGCCTTGTGTCTGGTGCTGAGGTAACACCTTGGCCCAAACTGGATGGAGGGGTGATGTCTTCTCAAACATACACTCAGTTTTCTACCAGAGGCAGGGGAAGTTAATATTCTTAAGTCCCTCTCTTATGAAACCCAAAGTAGCTTCTGGGCAATTTTCAATGAAGTCCAGAGAATGGGCTTATTATTACCTGAGAGGTAGAATTTTACTGATATAATTTTTGTCAAGTCCACTTTTTAGGAGAGATTTTTTTTTTTTTCCCCTCAGTGAAAACTAAACACAAAAGTGGATTGAGGCAGCATGCTCGAAGGGAAAAAAACACCATGTTTCCTCTGCTTAATAATTCTTGCAGAAATGTAAGTCAGCTCAAAGGAGTCCCTGTTTTGATATTAAATGAATGTTTTATTTAAGTGAAGTAATGCCACCAGCTGTAGATCACTTGGTGGCTCTGCCTTGAACATTTTTCCCTTTGGGTAGACATGACTGACTTTTAAAGGCAGGAAGGGTTTATTTGCATTGATCCCACAGTGCTGACCTCAGGCTAAGTGCCATCAGCTGTGAGTTTAATCACATCTGTTTAGATGGATTTCACATGGTCGATGGGAAACGTTTTCATACCTTAACAAATACTGAAGCTTTCCTTATTCTCCTATAAAAACAAACGGCACCACAACAGAAGTTGCAGTCAAAATGCCTTTTTTTTTTTTTACTTTTTGTAGTGAAGAAGTAGCCTCTTATTTCAAGCATGAGCTACCCAATCTTGCAAACTTTGGAGACACCCAGTGTTTTTGGCACCTCCTGGGCTGTGCATGTGTGCTGCAGGAGAAGGACAGAGCTGTTCCCTTCCCTGCCTGTCCCAGCTGCCACAGGTGGAATCTGAACTCCAGGGAGACACAGGTGGAGGTGTTTGAGAGTTCAAGCCTGGGCAGTCACACCCTCACTGCTCTGGAGGGAGGGTACAAACCAAAATGGGTTTATTTTGGCTCTCAGGACCATGCTGTGTACTCAACTGATCCTGTTATTTGGAAACAGAGAATGCTGGGAAAAAAAAAAAAGGATGCTAATTAAGATATTGCAAATGAGCAGGTTTTTTATACAGCAGATTAAAATGGAAAAATGGCCAAAATAGGAGCAGAGGGAAGAAAACTGCAGGAAGGGATGCAGCAAAGAATTTTCAGGTATTTCTCTGAAATTGCTGCCAGAGTGGGCTGGAAGCTGGGATGATCTCTGGGATGTCCTTTCAGAGAGGAAACAGGATATGGTTAGAGAGCAGCAAACATTTTCAGCCACCTGCAAATGTCAGCCAGGGCTCTGAGAGCCAGGAGCTAAAGCAGAGAGTATCTGAGTCTGGTAAGGAATTGCCCGGATGTCTCCTGAACAAGTATTTTAGTTATTTTAGCCTAGTGAGGAGAAACAACCATGGTGAGCTGTTGGGGTCTATCAGATGAGTGACTGGTCAGAACATGGAAAAATAACTTTTAAGAAACCAGCACAAACACACTGAGACGACAACCCATTGTCAGCCTGTGTGTTTAATGGCCAGAGCTCACCTCACTAGTATATGAACAAACACTTACACCAGTTGTTGGCTTCTGAGGCCAGGAACTGTCATGAAAAATCAAAACAGTCCAAAAATATTTCAAATCAAAATGGTAAAAGAAGATTTTATTTTCACGGAATCATCTAGAATGGGAGGCCAGGCTTCTTGTTTTCACTCATTAGTGATTTAAATCAATCACAGCTGACTTGAATTAGGTCAGAATATCACCCCAGCTGCTTTCCCTTCTCCCATTTGCTCCCTGGTTTCTCCCATATCCAGTGGCTCTTGGTGAGTGCTGGTGGTGAGAGGGCACTAACACCCAGCAGGGGTTTAACCGAGCTGCTGGAAACCCCAGCCTGTGTGCTGAGCTCACCAGGGTGCCATTTACAACGGGGAGGAATTCGAATTTGCAGGTGATGATGGGCGTTTCCTGCAAAACTTGGAGCTGCTTGGATGTTCTTGTGCCAAGCTGCGAAGAGGATGAAAGAGGGATGTGCAGAAGTTCCCTTTCTCTGTTCCCCAAGGGATGGGAAGACCATCAGTGAGGAGGTAGGCCCAGTGAAAGTGTTAAAACTCTTGAGACTGAACTTGTTTTGTTCTCCTCTGGTCTAGAGGCTGCTGTTCCTGTCTCTCCTCCCCTCTCTGCTTGCAGAATGTTTTATGGGACTGCCATTGTTGTTCTCTGGCAGCTTGTGTTGTAATTTCCACCTGTTCTCACAGTATATTCAATATGTTTCCAGTCAGTGGGTTTCAGCTAAGGAGATTAGTTGCTCATACAGAATGCTACTGGACAACATTAATACTTGAGAATTATTGTGTAAAATAAGGTTTGGGCTCCCTGGGTTGAGGGTGGTAAGCTGTACATTTTTGTTTTTTTTTTTCTCAAGTGCTTAATTTTCTTGTTTGCTCCAGATGGATGGTTTCAATTGTTTTTGGGCAAAGGTGTTTCTACTGGGCATACATAATGCAGAAGCTTTGTCTAGAAAAAAATACTTTTTTTTTTTTTACTTTGCATCGTTGTGGATGCCTCAAAACCCTCTAATTTAAGACTATTGCAGGTATTCTCTGGCATTTTATTTCTGTAAAATTATTTAAATGCATACTGTAGGTGACAAAAGGGATATATTGCTATTTTATGCTGTCTTTAGTGTATTGCTGTAAATCAGTTTAACCAAATATTTGCTTGAAAACCCTAAAATAGCACATTATATTTCACTTTTGGTGTAAATGGATATAATTTAATTTGAGTGAATCCTTTATCCTAAAATTAGCCCACATTTTACAAGGATAGCTCCAGGTTGCCTGTTGGTGTAATTTCAGGCCAGCAGGATTAATACTTTGGTAGTTTTGCTTGCAATGAGCAAGAACATGGATAGAAATTAAAGCTTTTTTTCTGTCTTGACTCTTCCCCTCCCCCCTTTTTTGTACCTTTTTCCCGCATACCTTGCTCAGCACACGGGATTTCAGTGTGTCTGCACTGGGTAGGAGCTCCCTTACAGTCCTCTAAGGAAAGCTGATCTTGAAGTGGTGGAAAAGGCTGGGTTTGGATTTCTTTTATACTTTCAAGAGGCTACATCACCTCCTGGTTTTTGTTTTGCTCATTATATGCTGTAAATGAACTTTGCCGTGTGCTGTGGTGGACTTGAGTGCCTGTGTGAAACCTGGCAGTGATTGATTTGTGGTGACTCAAATGGCTGCAGGGTCAGGAGGAGTGAGATTTGTTGGGATTTTTATCAAAGCTGCTGATATCACTCAAACTGGTAAATTTTAAAGTGTTGTGTGCGAGTGGGAAGGGAGAACTAAATAGAGCATAGGGGTGGCCTTAAAAAACCCGTGGAAAATTTAACTCTCAGGAGTTTGTGAAACACTTCTGGCTTAGAGTATTTTTTCTTATAAAAGTGGGGCAGAGTAAGAAAGAAGATGAAAAACTCATTTGTGTAGCTTTGGAATATCTTTAAATGCTTCTTTTAACTTTTGGCTATAATCTGTTTTTTAAAGTTTTTTACTTTAGACCAAAAATTTTTAGTTCTAGTGCAGTTTTGTTTCTTTTAGAATTCAAGACAAAGAAAAAATTTAGAAAGTGTGGCAGCTAAATGTTCAAGTGGCTGTTAAAAAAGGAGCAAAGTATCACTTGTATGAGTTTCCAGTTCTCTGGTACCACACTTACACACATGACTAGTCAGAGTTTTTGTTGAATTTTGCTGGGGAGCGATAACATACCAACTTTGCAGACTAAAGGTGCAATTAGAGACTTTTCCCCTCAGTGTTCTTGCCAGCATGGGAAATTCTAGTGCTTGAGCTGTCGTGTATCAAGGCACTGCACTGATTTTGCTACTTTTTCAGTGTTTTTATGGTGCCCATAGAAGGTACAGGGTGAGCAGGAGAGCGTGGCCAGCAATGTTTACACGTGCACTGAACACTCCCAAGGATATCAATGATATTTTGCTCTTTCTGTGAATAGTTAATGTGATATTATTATTGTATTTCCCAATAATACTTTTATCAACTGTCGCTGCCTGTCTCGCAAGGGATATAAACCACAATGTGTTTGAAGAGGTAAAACATTTGTGTTGCTCTCTAACCCTTCAGCACCACCGATTGTTTATACAGTAACCAAACCAGCTGTAAACCAAATCATTGCCGATGTGGGAGGCTGATTTCTGTGCAGTTGTTAGTGTGAAATACTCACTGGTGGTGGTTGATGCCCAGAGAGTGAGAAAACAGCAGAACAACCTGATATTATGGCATATATCAAGGAAATTTTTTACACTCACGTGCCCAGAACTATGTCACCAAACTTGTTCTCATATTTGAGATGGACAGATATCCTGGACATTCATCTGGCCAGAAACACTGTGTGTTCTGCTGTCACTCTTCCTGCAGCCAAGGAACTGGCACTGTTGCTTGTAATGCTGCTTGTTCTCTGGCAGTGCTGGGCTCTGCACTGTGGCTTTAGGCTCTCCTGCCTGAGCTGGCACCCAAAAATACATCGATGTGTGCCCAGGCAAAGCTCACTGTGAGTGTGCTGACGCAGGAGGCTGAGCACTGTGGCACCGACAGCAAGCTGAGATTATTAGACCTGTAGTGAACTGGGCAGGTCTAATTTGTGTTGTAGCACAGGCAGCATAAACACTCCTTTGATTACGAATTGTTATTTAGAGGTGCTCAAAGCTAGGTGAAAAATTCTTTCTTTACAACAAAAAGCCCACCCCGAGGGAGAGACTGGTGCCACCCCAGCCAGTGCTTACATTGGCTCAGTCCCTCCACTGTCTGGTTTGTTTCCATGCTCTCTGTTTGCTGAGAGACTCAAGACATCCTCTTTCTGCAGTGGGAAACGAACACATGGGCTTTTTTTCCCCCCTTTTTTCTTCTTTTTCTTTCTTTTCTTTTGAGGCTTCAAGGAATTGAACGCCTTATCCAAACAGAGGTTCCAAATCTCTGTTAGTGATATTCCAGTCTTGGCATTTCTCTGCTAACCATCACTTGTCAGTGGTGAAGTGAGTACGTGTGTGCTGTGCGATCGCACTCCGGGCTACGTAGGGCTTAGTGCGTGTTTGTCATTCCTTTAACCTAAGGATAGAAACAAGTTTGTCCCTGAGCTTGGTAGATAGATTTTTTTCTGAGTTGTTAAACTTTTCGTTTCTTCAGCCAAGTATTCTCTTTATGTTTATATATGTGTGTGAGTACTCATATATCTGTCTCACTCCCTCTTCTCCACTTAATGGCATTTTCTCCAAAGTGTGCTGTAGAAAGCCCTTGGGTTGTAACAGGGCACTTACGAGGGGAGGGGGTGACCACTTTTCTCATCCTCTGCCTTATCTTCACTTCTGAATTATCCCCTATTGAAGACCGTATTCAAACTTCAACTATTGAGTTGACATCTACTTAAGATAAAAAGAATATGTTTTTTTTTAGCTATTATTGTTAAAAAGGGGGTTTAAGATCCAGGACAAAAGAGTGGATGTAAAACATCCCTGTCTTGCAGAGAGCTCATTCAGTAGCTGATAAGGCGCGATCAAACGAAGATAAGATGTCCAGGCTCTGTCAGCAGCCTCAGCCTCCCGGACTGGTCGGAGATGGGGATTTTAAACGCTGCTTGGGTTTGCAGCGCTTAGGGCGGAAGCAGTGGCCTCACTGCTCGCATGGAGGTGCCTGCGTTTGGCTCGGCAGCATTTGTTATTGAACACAAATACCCGATGCTGTTGGTGCGGGATTTGGGGGAACGCAGAGGGCGCGCTCGTGGTTGGATGGGGGAGCTCCAAATGACGCCGGCTGGCCTGGGCGGTGACGTCCCCATTGCACCAGGACCCCAGCGAGAAGGGTCCGTGGCCAAAAACTGGACCTGTCCCAGCAGTTTGGGGGTCCCCCCGAGCCCTCTGCGGCCGCCAGAGGGGGCCGCTCGCCCGGGCGGGCCGCGCTGCGCGGGGAGGGACGGGACGGGGGATCCCCCCAGACCCCCTGGGACCCCTCGCTTCCCACCCCCAGAACCCGTCGGTCCCCCCGTTCCGCCCCGCCGGGCTGCGCTGCCCCCGCAGCCTCCAATGCCCCGCTGCGGGTCCCGCTGCGCGGCGGGAGCATCTCCCGTCTGCCCGCCCTGCCCACCCCAAACACCGCCTGGTGCTGCGAGCGATGGGTCTGTCCCCATCCTCATGGCTTTTTATGGCCGTGCTTCCCGCAGCTCCCCGGCTGACTTGGCCCTCGGAGCCTCTGCGGTCCCCCCGCAGCACCGCGACCCTCGGGGTGCCCATGGGAGGGGGGTTCGGGTGCCTGGAGGAAGGGAAGCTTTGCGAGGAAGCCAGAATTAAAGCAGACGTTTCAAGGTCCTTCCTGCCCCGTTTATAAATCTTTTTTTGGCACCGTCTTAATGGTGTTCTGTGTCGGTAATCTCCGAGTTCCCAGATAGCCGGTTTTCACGGTGTGTAATAATGCCCTCGGTGCTGAGCGAAGAGCTTCTTGTTCTTCCTTTAGAATGCAAACCGCAGGATGAAAAAAACATTGAAAAACAAACCCACTGAAAAACAAAATTTGCACTGCTCCGTGCTGCCATTTATTTAATGCCATATGGAAGGAAGAAATTTGACCTTTCTGATTGTTGCATGGTCTCCTTGAAGCAACTCAAGTCACCGAGTAAATACACAAGGTTTCTTTTTCTATAATCTGTTTTCTAGCATAAAACTGCAAGTGAAAGCAGCTGATTATATTAAATCCAATCACAACTTAATAGCTTTGTGGAGTTTTCTTTGCATTTCTTAAAAAATTCCACATGCAGGGCACATACTGAGAGGAGATGATGGCAGTGTAACACCTGTATCCTTCGTGTAATTATTCTTGTTATGAAACCTTAAGCCAATCTTCTAAATTTATTTTTTGTTTCTGAATGTTACTGATAAGGGTGCATCACTATATTATTAATTCCTAACTAAAATGGGGGGAATATGACCACAATTTTATTTTTTAAAAAATAAAATAACTGTTACTCAACAGGAAACTATAGTGCTGAAACTAAGCATCCTGCTGAGATAAAACAGTGAGTGTGTTTCTTATGGTGAGGGAGAAGAGAATATATTGGTTCTCAGCTTGCTCTGTTTCTGTAACCACTCCTGCTGTCCTGTCTGGAAACATCGGGCTCTCTGCTACACAGAGCTTTTACCCTCCACTGCTGATTGTATATTGATGAGCATAAATATTTCTTATAATCTGGGCCCCTTGCTATTATGTGCAGCATTACTGTGTAAACAAACAGGAGGGTGGCCAGAGGAAGGTGGATTTTTTTTTTTTTTTTTTTTTTTTTTTTTTTTTTTTTTTTTTTAAAATTGTAGCCAGAACTTAAAAGCTTTCAGACAGATATCGTGGTCCAAAATCTGGAAAGTTCATCTGAGGTTTTTGAGAGGTCTTCACAGCACTTTTTAGATGAGACTGTTTAAAATGTCTCCGGCTCTAGGAAGCAGCTGTGACTGGGCATCCGAAGCACTGGCCTGTTTCAGAATTAGAACATGACTGTTCTTTCCAGTTTAGCTGTGATGCATCTGCTCAGCACACTTAAATTGCTGCCTCATTACGTGACAATTAATAGTTTTGTTGATGTTTATATACATATGTTAATATTTTCCTCATTATTGTCAACCCCATATGCATATTATCGATGAAAGGAATTTTCCTCCCAGTTAGCATTTCTAATATAGCACAAACATAACTGTTTAAGTTTAGGCACATTCTTCTTTTACATCACTACAGCTTCTGGTTTCACTGAAGGCTCTATCAGTAAAAATGTGATGGGAAGCTGCCTCCAAAAATGTGAGTTACATAACAGGTAGAAATCCTCTTTGGCTATAAAATATTTATTCAGTATTATGTAAGAAAATGGAAAAGCTTGGAGGAGGAGAAAGAAAGGGGAAAAAAATCTAATATAAGATTTGAGTGGGAAACCAAAGCAGATAAAATCTGAGAAAGTGAGCCTGGTGATGGTGGAAAGAGTCTATTTAAGGTTTCCTTCATGACTTCATCACTGATTCCCAAAGTTTTCAGGCTGGGGAGAGAAAACAAGTGTACAGGATCTGAGCTTTCTGGTGCACAGCTCTCACGTATCCTCAGGCATCAGGTACAGTAAGAAAGGCCTTTTATTTCCTCCACAAAGCTTTTGTCACGTTTTGTGAAGATCCAGTGAGACTTTTTTCCAGGGAAGTGTGACTGAAAGCTCTCTGCCCTCCACATCACCATCCACCCACCCGTCCTTGAGCCTGCTGGGGGCACGTAGGGATGTTTGAATATCTGAAGAGATCCTTCTCCCATGGGGCAATTAACACTTCCAAAAAAGCACCAGGTACTCTTTAAAGTCGATATCTTTAAATCTAGGGTTAAGGAAAGCAAGTTCTTCAGCCTGTGAGTGAAGTCACACTGCTGTCTGCTTTCTGTGACTGGGCCAAGGCTTTCCTGCTGGCTGTTTCCTGCATGTCTTGGAGCAGGAAGCAGCTCTTGAGTTTGCTCTCTCCAGACAGAAGATTTGTACATAGGTATGTCTGTCAGTGGATGTGCCCAGGTTTTCCCTGTGCTGTGCAGGCAGCTAAAGAATATTGGCTTCAGTATGTGCAAAGCACACATTGACCTTGTTTGTTGTTGTTTTGATTTTTTTGTTTGGTTGGTTTTTTGTTTGTTTGTTTTTAATTGAGAGTCATCCTATTTTTCTTCACTTCTAAAGACTTGGTGGTTTAATGAACTCTTTAATTTAAATCTATAGTGTAGCAGGAGGAAAAGCCTTCAGTGGCTTTAGCAGTATTTTTCCTTCATAGTTGAGTTTGCTGCAAGAATTACAGTGTAAAGCAGAGGTAGAATATGTCCTACCTGTTAGCTTTGTACGTGATTGTTTTTAAATATTTGTCCAGAAAAGTAGGGCTGAGCTCAAGTGGATTGGATGCCTTGGTTTGAGTTGCTGCATGAGCAAGGGATTCTCACTGGGGAAAAGCTTTGATTCTCTTATCTTGCTGTCGAAGCACATGATGATGAAAATGAAATTAAGTTGTCACAAGCAAAGTTTGGTGAGAACTCATCTGCGTGCAGGATAACTCCTGTAAGCATGACATTTTCATTTAAACATGTTTCTGACACTGCACGGGGAATTTGTCATGCAAATGAGATCCTCGTTAGGAAGGAATATTTTTAGAATGCTTTAAGCAAAAATAAGCATGTTTTCCTAGAGGCTTTCTATACATACGTAGAACAACTCTTTAAAAAGGGAGATCAGACTGGACATGGTGGTATTAATGTGAGACAAGTGTTTTCCTAGGGTCATCTCATTAGGAAATCTAAAATTGGAGTTCCTACATGATCCACCTTTCACAAAATGTTGAACTTTTAGGGCCTGGGCTTTAATGTCTACAATTCAACCTACTTGTGCAAGATAGCAAGGGGCTGTTGCTTTTCTGCAGTGCACCACTGGATATCTTTCCTGATCGTTTCAGACAAGAAGAAATAGGTCTATTTTCTTGGTTTTGAGCAGGGTGAAATACAGGCACTCTGGCTGCTGAGAGCCACACCTGGATTCTTCACTGGCTTTGTGCTTCCCTCAAAGGCTCGATTAAGTCGAGCGTGGCTCTGCGTTCACCTTAATTTTGTTTCTGTTTGTCTTGGTTTGTAATGTAGGTACTTTTGTGGGTAATTTCCAGCCAATTCCAGAAGTTAAGGAAGTTTTCTGTGTGTCAGCAGGAGGAGATTTGACTTTGCTGATGACATAAACTACACGGTGTCAGTGCAGTCCCCTGTGGTGTGAGCAGCAGCGAGCGGGAGGTGATAAGAGGTTTTGCTCAGTGAACTGTCCTACCCCACTGCAAGAGCCAGAGAAATCCTCTGCTTTGTGAGGCACTCGAGCAGTGTGAAGGACAGAGATGATTGAGGTGTGTGGGAAAAGTGGTGATAGAAATCAGGAATTCAGGGCACTGGATATGGTAAGAGTGACAGAGAGCAAATTAATTAGTGCTCACATCACATCATTTGCTGCTCTGGCTCCCTTGTTGATAAGACCAAATAGTTATTATTAAGGAGAAGAAGTTTGGGTGAACTTACAGAGGGGCAGCTGATTACCATGAGTGTTCAGGGTTGGTGTCAGCCTCCTGTGAAAGTGATGCAGTCTCAGAACTGAGATGACCTCTGGCTTCTGTCAGCCTGGACGCTGAAGTAACAAAGTGTGTGAGCCCTTCTGCTCTGTGTGCTTAGAAAATGGATGATTGATTAATGTGGACACCTCTCCTCAAGTGAAGCAATCAGAACTCTTGTCAGGTGGGTTTGGGTTCTACTGTTCACCTGGAAAGCTTGGGAGGGAAAACCTGGGAAGTGCCATTCCTGGTGAGCATGTATTGCACCAATTCCACTGTTCATCCACATCTGTGTTGAAAAGCAATACTTTTATTTTCTTTCAATATAGGTTCTGAAATTAATGCATTGGCAAGTAATTGGTTTTTATTGTAGTCATCTGAAAAAAGCCAACTGTGAACTTCTAGCTTGAATAATGTAATAGTTTCTTACTACTCTTATATTTGTTTCGTGAGGTTTTAGGTTTGCTTTCAAAAGATGAGGTTTGGGTTTGAGTGTGTGCTTTGACCAAGAAAAGCAACACTTCTTGCAGCTACTTGGATGGCAAGGAAACAAATGCAGTTACTGCTCAAGAGGGTGACATTCCCTTTGAAATATGCTGTGAGTCTGTGGGCCTTTTATAAGCTGCATTCCCTCCTTGTTTGAGGAGCGCTGATGTCAAAGGTGGATATTGCACTTGAGTGGAGCTCTGCATGCAGGGAGGGAAGCAGCAACTGGACTGGGGAAATCTGGTGACCCAATGGAAATGAGCAGAGAACTGCATGAAATAGGCTCTGCTCTGTACACACAGTAATTTTCACCTGGTGTAGTTTAGATTTTGTTCAGGGAAACGGAGCTTGTCTGTGTGCTTTAAATAGCCACTTTTTTTTTTTTTTTTTTTTTTTAAGGAAATCCATTATTAAGTCCCCCCTCAACTAAAAGAAAAACCAACCAACCAACAAAAAATCAAAAATAAAGTCAATCCCCTCAGCCCCAAACAACAACCACTCAACCACCCCCACCCAAAAAACAAACAAACAAAGAACTGCCTAAGCAAACAAAAAAAACCCCAGTGAAAAATCCCAGTGCCGATCCCTGAATTTGGCTAACTCCAGGTACAATGTAGCAATAGGGATTTTAGTTGGTGGAGAAGAAAAATGGAAAGTTTATCATCATGTTAACTCATTACCCGTGGAGGAAAATACTGGATAGCACTCGTTACAGGGCCAGTTTAGCATTGTTGAATTAAATATGCATGTAATATATTTATATTTATATTTATATTTGAGAACCCAGAGGTAAATGGCATGTGTATGAACAGAGTAGCAATGCACACTCAGTCCAATGAAGGCATTATCCAAAGCTGGATTCCTGATGAAGGCAAGGAAAATGGAACAGAGAAGGGACATAAGGGTAGATAGAAACCCTATTATTAAAGGAAGTAAGAAGTTCAGGCAGGTATTTGTGTGTGTCCATGAGAAAGCACATCTCAGTGTGGTGCTCCAGGACCACGTGCCACCTGAGTGCTGCTGTGGATTCTCACGCTGGTTAATGAATGTACTTTCCTAGAAAAGTTATTGCCTTTTGAGGGGGCCAAGCCCGTGTCTTTGAGAATGTGATGGGAGAGATACAGAGTAGCTGGGACCGTAGGTGCTGCATTCCAGGCTGCATTCCAGCTGGCAGGCACCTGACACCACCATTTAACTTACCTGCAGTGTTGACAAAGGTAATTGCAGCATTTCTGAAGGGAAAAAAACCCCCATTCCTATGACAGTGAGCTGCAAGGGGATTCCTTCCTCAGCCACCTCGGTGCAGGTGGGACAAAGAGCTTGTCCCTTGTAGCCTGGCCTTGTCACCCCTGGTCTGCTCAGGTCCTGCAGGCAGCAGCAAGAACAGAGTGGGCTATTGGAGGTGCTGCAGAGAACATAATGATTGTGCTTTACAGAGTCACAAAGGTTTCCTTACTCCCCTTGCTTGTGATCTAGCACATGAGGGGCTGCTCGAGCACGTGCTGATGTCACCTCCGTTATTTTAAATGAATATCTGATGCCAGGCTGTGCAAGGGCAGCAGAAAGCTGCCTTGAGAAATGGTGAGCCTTGGAGGCCTTGGAGAATATGCCCCTCTGTGGATTTATTAAGATCCAGCTTTGGTGATTGATTATCCTGAAAGGATGAAACCAAAAGCATGTATTTATCGAAGGAAAATTAAGAATGAATAGAAAGGTGCTGTTTCTTTGAGGGTACTCAAACGTTCTGAGATGTGGATGACTCAAGTCTGGTAGCATTTCTAAAGACTGTCAGAAGTCACAAGGTGTCTGTCCAGCTAGAAATGTATTGACAGCAAAGATCTTCTCCCTCCAGTTATGGCACCGAGGGGGGCAGAGCTGCCTCACTGGCACCAGTGCAGCAGCAGGTGAATGACTGGCCTTGCAAGAAGACAAACTGAACTGGGACAGAATCATTTCCTCAAGGTCAGTGGCTGTCCTGGGGTTCAGGCTCGGTTCTGTGGTGCTTTGGTTGTGCTGTTGCACTCTGCTGATGCAGTGCTCAGAATAAACAGCTTTTCAAACTATGACAGAAGTGACAGAAAATGAATTTTGTTATTATGCAAGCACCTGACGGCAGGAAGTGCACAAGAAACACATCCTCTTGCTCTCAGGGGTATTTTTGGGATAAGGGGTGCTGCTGATAGAACTATTTCAACAGCATGTGCAGCAGACTTCTATATAAGGGCTACTCAATCAAATTTTAGTGATTGCTTTTATTAATTAAAACCAGTAATTTTATTATTTTTTTCTTGTAAAATATAATCATTAAAAATAATATCTTAATCATGCAGTAATTAACCATGATCACAGACTTCAGTCTGTAAACACTCCAGATGCAGGTACTCTCAGTAAACAGTAGGTTACCACAATAATTTGTCCTGGGTACTCCAGGATTTACATTTTCCTTCATGCTCGCTGCTTAATGAGTGTCAGAAAGTACAAATTATTTTGAGCAAGGACACTCAGGTGTATTTGATGAGAATTTAAACTTTCCCATAGCAGTTCATTCTTTGAATTCCCATACCAAAACTAATCTGGGAAGCTGTATTTTTTTTTTTTTTTTTATGTTTCAGGACAGATTTCCCATGACCCTGACTATAAATAAATCAAGATTATTATTTCTGCAGGCTGATTCTTTGAGTAGCCTGAGCAGTTTTCATGGATGCTTTCTTAAAATTAAAGCAAACCAAAAAGAAAGATTAATTCAACCATTCTTTTCCCTTCCAGTTTTCACGCATTCATTGTCTTTCTGTGAACTGAATCTTAGCCCTCCAACTGAGGCTGTGCTGACACAGCATAACGTTTGGTTTTGATTGCTTGCTCTTTGGAGAAATTGATGGTAAATAAGAGGAAGGGTAAGACTTACAAAGTCAGAAACAAAGATGAACGCAGCTATTTAACATTCAAGATCCGAGGCTGGCTCCATGCTGTATATAAGTCTGCAATTCCTATTTCTCAGCAAAAAAGCTGAACTGTGGCCCATGTACTCGTAGCTGGACACTCTGCTAAGCTGGCCACAGTTAAATTTGGACAAGGTTAAATGCAGGTAAAATACAGTCTTAAAGAGATACGCTTTCTGTCATTTATCTTTGATGTATTTTCAGGGAAAAGGTTAGATTCTCATTGCCAGCAAGATACTGGGGGAAAAAATAAAACCCAAAACCAAAAGAGGGAGCTTCCTGAACTTGCTCAGAAATGATTTATACTTATGGTGTTAATCTGTAGGTATAAACCTACAAGACAGATCTGTGTGGGATGTCTTTCTGTCCCTGCTGGCTGTCGGGAGGAGGAAAAAGATCCTGTGCTCTGAATTTACTGACTCCTTAATGGAAAAAGGTAATACAGTATGATTAGAATATTGCATAGAATCATAAGGAATACAAATTCTTTAATGAGAATTCTGAATTGGAGGATACTAACTGCAGCAATATTTCTGATGCTGCAATCCCCTTGAGCAAAGGTCTTGGCTCTACTTTTTCATTGCCTTTTTTTTATTATGTTTGTTTGCTTATGACTTTCTTTTTTTTTAGTGTTCAATAGTAAATAAGGCAACCAAGTGGGGGGATTTGATGACATTTTGCAGAAGCTGATGGCCTTGCTTGAAACCTGTTCTAGGTGACCCTGCCTTGTTAGGGGGATAGGATTAGATGATCTCCAGAGGTCCCTTCCAACCCTGACTATTCTGTGATTTTATGGAAGCTCTGAGCTGAAGATGCATTAAAGGCAAAAGTTTTAAATCCTCCAAGTAACATTCATTGTTGTGGATTAAGGTAAACAAGGCAGGATTCAGGCCTTTGCAAATTCTTCTGTGCAGAGGTTGGGCAGGTGGAAGGACTGGAGTTCATGTGACCAGACCCTCTGCTCTTTCTTGGCAGCACGGAGATGTTGCAGGAGGATGAGGAAGAAACTGCGTGGTTGGGATCTTCTTATTTCCAGCAGTAAACCCTGGGGATGGGAAACCAGTCAGCCTAGAGCAAAGAGGAGCAGTGCCAGTGCTTGTTTAGCCTGCATGAACACCAGGACCAGCAAAGCAGCTGTCCTGTTCCACCCCACCACGCTGATACCCGAGCATCTATGAAGGGAAAGAGCTGAAGGATTCCTTCCTCTCCCTCAGCTCCCCGTGGAGTGGCAATTGGGATGCAGCTGGAGCAGCCAGCAGTGCCAGCTGCCTTCCTTGCAGCACTCTGTGAGGCAGGAGAGCTGCTGGAGACACGGTGGTTTTATTTATTTAGCCTGTTCCTGGGGCTGCAGGAGCCACCAGGAGTAGCCGTGAGGCAGGTGGGGCACAGCAGTGTTTGTGTTTCAGAGCTGGCTAAGAGGAGTTTTGAGAACCACCAGGTTGTCTGCAGAGCACACTTTGGTCGTCCTTGCCATGCCCTAATGAGCTCTTTGGGGTTTTTGTTCCCAGGAAAAGCATTTTTCTTGCTGGTTTCCCGGGCTGTCGTCTGCTCTGGTCGGGTTTGATCTCACTGATTGCTTTCAACTTGCATGTTTAGTAAGATGTTCTGTGGCAGGTGTGTTGTTGGTCAGACCTTGGGGATAGGAACAGGTGGGAAAAGGACCCTCCTGTCTTGGGCTTTGCCATTCCTTCTGAACTCCTCCTGTTAAAATTGGAGGGAGTTAATTCTTTTCAAACGTGTTCTCCATAGATTTTGTGTTGCTAGGTGGTCACCAGAAATATTTTCAATGCCACATTTCAAAGTATAATTGTTACCATTTGCTTTATTAAGCTGGTTCTGTCCACCCCCCAATGAGTCCAGTAGTACTTCAAAGGCTTTTTTTCTTTCTAGTTACAATCTTATGCTTGGACTTAAACTAGAACTGCCCTGCTAATGAAAACTATATGATAAATACATCACTGTTTTGGACACCTTTTGTTCTAAGGACCATAGCAATTCCTCCATCTCCAGAGCCTTAATCCATAAAAAATGCTGTTTTCTTTGTGCCACTGACATTGTGAGGCTTGGAGGAGAAGCCCAGTGATTTGTTGGCACAGAGACATTATGATTCCTGAGTGCAGGTGAAGAACAAAAAAAAAAGAGTTTAGAAGTTTCCATGTAATTACATTTCTCTAACTTAGATATATTTCAGTTATTTAATTCTATATTTTGTGGTACCCATTTGAATGAGCTTTTGCTGTGTTTGATTGTAGATTGTTGGTGTTTCAAGGTCAGAAAGTTTGAGGTGCTCCAGCCTTGTAGGTTCTAAAGGAAAATAACTCGCAGCAAAACTGGGCTTGACTACAGATGCAAACACACAATAAAACAATCCCCAGGATCTGCAGACTTAATTTAGAATGCATAATATTTCCCAAGGAGCATTTTATTGTTTTGCTGAAGTGGTAGAGCATATTGTTTATGTCTTTTAATTTTTAAGAGCGTTTATAGATTTATTTTTTAACTGGTGCTTTGCTTTGTTTTTCAGAGATTTGGTTGAGTTTCAGTTTTTAATTCCTTATCAGGTCGTGTTGAGATTGACATCTCACCAGGCTTGGTTTTGATTCACCTGGTTATTTTTTAATAGTGTTTTCTGTGATACTTATTTGCAACAGAGAAAACAAATAACTACTTAGTGGAAATCGTGTTTTGTGTTTGTCATGTCACCTCTATTCTATCATGTTTATGGTTTTGTTTTCTTCTTCTGTTCTTTTGATTAGCTTTTCTCCAAAAGAAAATACTTCAAAGTTTAATTCTAAACCACAGTTTTCTCATAAAAATACCCATCCTGTTAAATATTAGTAAATAAGATGTAGGCAAGCTCTATAACCAGTGTTGTATAGCCATTTTCTGATTTATATTTTTTCTGAAGAGATTTTTCCATTAATAAAAAATTAATGTATTTCCTCACTTTATTTTTTCTGATTTGCCACGTTCATTTTCATGTATTACAAATATGTTCATTTGGAAAAGCTAGCAGTTATTGAAATATTGTAACAGAAGCTGATTTTGGCAGTTAAGTTGCTTTTTTTTTTAGCCATTTGTTTGCTAACATAGTTCGTTTTCCTTTGCCTTGGGCTAGAGAATTAATTTTGTTGTGCTGGGGTGAGGAGTCATTTGCTTAGGCTGTTGTTCTATCAAAAGAGGTTATGAAAGCAATGAAAGATAGTGAATTTGGAGAGGAAAATAAAAAGCTGAGCTGTGTCTCAGAGCGTTTTGTGGAGCTCTGTAATGCAGAGCATCTGTAACGGGGCACTAAACACTGGCAGCCTGAGATGAGTCCAGGGCTTTAATGGCAAAAAAGAGCCCGTGCTTTGGTGAAGGGAATGGGGGAGTTGTGATGTGGGGGATCATTCACTGGTGTTGACTGGGGATAATCAAATGCCTTTCAGAGAGGTTTTTATAGGCAAAACATTGAGATGTGTGAGGGTTTTTGTCTTTTATGTTGCTGTTCAAGTTGCCTGTGCTGTCACAGCGTGTTCTGCTCTGCATCCCAGGAACACCGGCCTGGCTTGGAAGGGACCTTAAAGATCACCCAGTTCCACCCCCTGCCATGGG
Source organism: Pyrocephalus nanus (assembly GCA_038380795.1). Classification (NCBI taxonomy): domain Eukaryota; kingdom Metazoa; phylum Chordata; class Aves; order Passeriformes; family Tyrannidae; genus Pyrocephalus; species Pyrocephalus nanus. The sequence continues at coordinate 3,783,886 of CM076271.1, read as the reverse complement.
CAGAGACACCTTCCACCAGCCCAGGCTGCTCCAAGCCCTGTCCAACCTGGCCTTGGACACTTGCAGGGATGGAGCAGCCACAGCTTCTCTGGGCAACCTGTGCCACCCTCACAGATGAGAATTTCTTCCCAATATCCATCTAACCCAGCACTCTGTCAGTTTGAAGCCATTCCCTCTTGTCCTGTCACTCCAGGCCCATGTCCAAAGTCCTCCTCCAGCCCCTTTGGGCCCTGGAAGGGGCTCCAAGGCTTCCCTGGAGCCTTTTCTTCTCCAGGCTGAACAGCCCCAGCTCTCCCAGCCTGTCAAGATCAATTGTGAAGTCCTTTATTTAATTTTTAGTGCCAAGAGTGACTGATAGAAACCAATTTCTTTCGGCCAAGCCTGTCCTGGTAGACAAATTGTACTTCTGGTGTTTCTGCAGCAGCAACTAACCCCACCACTGTGCATACAATAGTTTTTTTGCTGTATTGCAGGAGGTGCGATTTAGTTGTTTGTTGTTGTTGTGGTTGTAAGTCACAAATGTAGATTAACATCTGTTTGCAGTCCTTTTGTAATACCCAATTTTGTAATACCCTCTTATTGAGGCTCTGGATTTTATCCACCATTTTCTGAATGAGCCTTTTATCCAAATCATTTCGTTATGCTTTTTTTTTCTTTTTCCATTTAATCTTGGTGTTTAAAAATAGATAATTTTCAGACATCATTAAAGCTTCTGACTCCATGAAATTTTAACAGATGTGACACTTGAGAGGCTCTGTAGTGGACAACGATCATTTATCAGGCAATGCTTTTTAAGACCTGCATTATTATTCAATAATTAAAAATTCACGGGGGTGAAAAGATACCTTTGTAAATATTTTATTATCTCTTTTTTTGTTGTTGTTTTGTTGTGTTTTTGTTTATTTATTTGTTTGTTTTGCCCACAATATTTGAGATGGTAATACTTCTTATATAAAACCACTACCAACTATGGGATGATTTGCTGTGGACAATTCTTGTGCCAAGGTAGGCAGTGGGAGATGAGATTTAAGGGAAGGGCTTAACATGTTGAATTGTTTCACAAACTGCACATGGTCATATTTTTTTGAGAATGAGCAAAGAAGGAAATACTTACAGTAATGTGCATATTTTTCTTGTATTTGTTGAGATGCTGGGAAAGCTTTGCCATTGAGTGGAGTTAGGAACTGCTGGAAGAAAATGCATAACATTAACATAAAATAATTGACCAACGTGCTGCTAACTCTTTGGAGATACAAGTGGCTGAAGTTATGTGTGTTGTTTGCTTAATTTGCACTTCTTTATTACTTCTGTTGCTACCACAGAATACTGAATATTCTTGGGGTTTTTACGTTTGAATAAAAATCTTCATCTCTTCCTTACCTTCCACTGCAGAGTTTTTAGCCTTTTGTGTGTGTTGTTAAAAAGCTGATTTAACATAAATTCTTTGGGAGGGTAAAGCTGCTGCCTGTACTTTTCTGTTCTGGGACCATTTAGCCACAGTGTTGTCAATGGGAAGAAAATGCCCCCGTCAGCTATGGCTGGAATACCTAGAATTCCAAATCACAAGCCAGTAAATTTCCAGCTGGTTTGCACTTCATTTGCTGTGTCACTGGAGAAGTTGGATCACCTTTGTTGTTTAGAGTTTTGCTAGTTGTGGTTTTAGTATCCTTTAGCTTTGTTGATTTCTATGCTGGGATAACTCTGTTTAGGACAGTGAGAAACAAACAAATGGTGAACTGAATTCTCCTCTGTGCTTGGGAGATTAAACAGGAAAACTTGTTGAAAAAATTCTTTTGGCGTTCATTGAAAAATACAACTCAATAAAAGCCTTTTATTCCTGCATCTGAATATAACACCACATACAAGTGTAAGACTTGCAGTATATATATCTGTTTAGATTGGATAGATAAAGTAGATATTAGGGAGAAATTCTTGCCTGGGAGGGTGGGCAGGCCCTGGCAGAGGTTGCCCAGAGGAGCTGTGGCTGCTCCATCCCTGGAAGTGTCCATTGCCAGGTTGGACGGGGCTTGGAGCAACCTGGGATAATGGAAGGTGTCCCTGCCCATGGCGGGGGAGTTGGAACGAGATAATCTTTAAGGTCCCTTCCAACCCACACCATTCCATGATTCTGGGATCTATATTGACATAAATTGGCAGGAGAACATTTGTCTACAGAATTCCAAGTTTCTTTTGATTCGAAAAGATTATTTCAATACTTTGTTTCATCCAGGAGAGCTGACTATATCTTGGTAGCTTGGTAAAAAAAGCTGCTGTTTTTTGATGTGTTTGGTTTTTTTCCTTAGTTTTTGCTGTTTGACAAGCTCTTTCCTTCTGCTTGCAGCCTTCTAGTCCTATTTTGCCTTCTGCTGTTACCTTTCCACTCTTCAAGAGTCTTCAGGTTTCTTCCCAGGTGGTGATCTACAAGTGACAGTTTGGTTTGGGTTTGACCAGCTCACAGTAATCACTATTGATATGCAGAGCTCAAAATCTTTTACTTTCTGACCTCGTGTCTTGAAATATTGACTGAGTCATCTGCTTTTACTGTTTCATGTGGAAAACCCTCCATTTCTTCAACATCTGCTGTAGAAAGGAACATATGTATAGAAAATTACTGAGAGTGTGCATGAAGTATGACAAGGCAATGGCTTAAAAATCTTTCTTCACAATTGAATTGGTAAAAACACTGAGAACAGAAAAGACTTCTTATGAATGGGAAAGACTGAAGAGGAGTGGACGTGTACGTTGGATCAATAGCTCTGCCATCTCCTCCCTTGTCAAAATCTACTTATTCCTTTTCTAAAGCACAGGGGAAGTTAAAAAATGAATGTGGGTGAATAACGCTCTGTCAGATGTGTAGAACAAATGGGTATTTTCTGCAGTGTCTGAGAGTCAGGACTAGTGAGACAGGACAGAGTTTATAGTCAGGGAACTAGATACAAAAATTCCAGGAAGATTTTGAAGAATGATCTTTCAGGTTATTTTTCTCCTGTTCCCTTAGGGGAAAAAAAAAATCAACTCTTGCAGCAGTGGAGCAGCAGATGAGAGAATTGATGTGGCATCTTGCCAGAGGAGAGAACTTGTTGTATTGACAGTATATATATTTCAGCTGAGTGATTGATTTAAGCAGATTTCTTCCTGGAAATGTCACATTTTAGTAGTAGTACATTTTGGGGATGGTAACTGATACTTAAGATAATTTTGCTACATGGATGCTGCTTTTTTTTTTTTTTTTTTCCTAAGTGTCATGGATGAATACTTAGGGGAGACCTCAAGCCAGACCTCTTAGGTTAGAACAGGCTTTAGCTGGATCCTGTGTTTCACTGGATGTTGCATTTGACCTCATCTCTCTGCTCTGTGTGAACTGTGAAAATTGTAGATGGACCATTGTGGATCCTGGTTTTAGTCTGGAATGCAGCATTCCAGTTTTAAGCAGCTGTGAGAGAAGCTGCAAATGAGTGATTAGTGAAGCCATGTCTTAGGCTCTGGTTTCCTTTTATTCCCTGTACACTCGGTGCTCCAAGTGACACCTCCGTGCCAGCTGCCCAGTTCTGAAAATGAACATTTACTATACCCATTTTTTTTTTTTAAAATCTACTTGCTTTGTTTGCTGGCAAATTCCAAGTGGCAAGAGATTGTCTGAACCTCGACCTTGGAGATCTCTTTTTCCTGGGATGAGAATGATGTAAACCCAAGTGCTTGTTTTTTTCCCCTGGCAGTTTGGGGCTGTGGAGATTGGATTTCTGATATTCTGGGCTTTTTCCTCAGATGGAATAGCAAGGCTCTATTTCGGGGGTACTGCGGGGAACGTGTGATCCTCACAAAGCTCTTCTTGAGGAAGGAGGAAAATTATTTTAGAAAGCTGATGAGGCAAACTGGTAGAAATCAAGTTGGCACACGCCATGTAAAGAAAAGCTGGTCAGTTGAGAGAGAAAATATGCTAAAAAAAGTTAGAAAATAGTTTTGTTTGTTTAGATGTAATGTCTGTTGTCAAATACTAAAATTTTTTTCATCTTGCATCCTTGAGTGAATGAGTGGCAGAAGAATGCAAAAACAGCTGACATGTTTATTATGTTCTTGTGTATTTTGGCCTGGTATTTTCTTCCTTGTTCGTCCTTCAAAGACTTCTAATAAATTTAATGGTCCCAGTTGTAGTGGTTTTAAAATTGAGAGGGGGTTTTTTACTGCTTTTGTTGAATCCACCTCATCCAGAAAAGTTAATGCCTGCTGTTTTATGGGATTTTTTTTTTAAACTGTGCATGCTGGCAGAATAAATATTCAGGAGACAATCTAATTTTGTGTATGTGTATATATGTTTTTATATATATATATACATAGGCAAGGTTGGGTGGTATTTTTTTTCCCCCAGTTGATTTCTTCTTGGTAGAATAATTCTGGTTACTGCTGTGGGATTTTCCTCTTCAACCTCTCTCCTGGTGAATGCAGAAAGCAATGTTTGCTCTGACAATGCATTTGTGTGTCTATGAAAGAGGTACTGAATCGTCCTCATTGTGCTGCTGTTCCTCTGAACCTATTCACCACTCAAACACTAAAAAAAAAAAGGCATTGTGAGAGCCAAACACTTTTATGCCAACGTGACAATATTTGAAGAAGATAATCAAAGCTGTTTGTTCTGCTTTACTGCTTTCACTTTGCCTGCAATTCGGGTCTTCATTATGAAGCAAGATGGTGTCTGAAACATCGTCTGTTAAAGAGGTTAAAAAACTAAAAAAAAAAAGCCAAAATAGATTTGGGACTAAAACCCCAAGGGAATTGATAAGGGCTGGCTGGAATATTCCTGGCTGTGCAGTGTGTTCTGTGAGTGTTCACGACCTGTTGTGTGTCCTGCAAGCTGTGGCTGTTGGATTTGGAAAAGGAACATCCTGAAACCTTGGCCTGGGAAAGTGTCTTTATATATAAAGACATATATATTTAATAACTGGTTTTGCTTGGACTTACACTTCTCAGGAACAACCTAGGGATTTTTATATTCCTTAGAATAGTGCTTTCATGTAAAAGAATGATGCCCCTGCGTTGTCTGTAGAGCCAGAGTTGTTATTTAAACAGTGATGTAATAATGGTTGGTGAAACCTTCAGAAGAGCAGAATCCCAAAAATTGTTTATATGGCAAAAAGTAGAAGTAACAGTGAAGTAGCAAGAGAGAGACTTTGCTAACAGTAGAACTCCTTATGTCATGTTTTTGGGAGGTTTTTTTGTGGGTTTGTTTTTATTTTTGTTGTTCCTTCAACCTTTTGTTTATCTGTCAAAATAGGTCATATGAAAATTAAAAGTACTAATAAAAAATGGCCAGAGCATTTGCATGAGCAAGAAAGCAAATAAAGCTTGTTTATAGGACAGGATTCTGAAACCTAAACTGAAAGTTGCCTTTATTTCTGATGGGCTAGGACAAGGTGTATATATAGAGAGAAGTGGGCTGGTTGGTTGGGTGTTTTTTTTTTTTTGGGGCTTAAGATTCTGATTTTCCCAAGAAATTTAATACAGTATAAGAGCCTGTGGCCACTGACACTTCAAATAAAATTCTATTGAAATAGGTTTGGCTTTTTTTCACTTGAGCTGAAAGAGGTGTCTCCCTAGCTATATGGAATTGGGAATTATTTTGTGGGGAGGACAAACAACCACAACAAAAATAATGATGATAAGAATAGTATCAAATCTCTGATTATTGTTTTTTTTTTTTTTTTTAAATTAACTGCTTCATTTAGTCTTAGAAATGAAGAAATCAGCATTAAAAGAAATATTTTCCTGCAGGTGTCCTGCATGATTCAGTGTGTTACACACAGGAGCTGAAGTCATGCTTAGCAAGAGTTGGTCTTACACAATTAAAAGCTTTGTTGGATTAAAGCCATTTTGCAGGGTACAAATAATATGAGTATTTTCTACTTGTTTGTGTTTTGTACATTTTTCTGCTGCCAATCTTCTAATGTTCACGTCTTTGGGGATTTTGTGGAAGATTTATAGTGGCTGCCTGACAAGCTGGACAAATAATTTATGATGTCTTTGTAAATGCCAGTTAATATTTGTGCTGTTAACACCTTGTTCGTTCATTTGCAATTCCAATCTCCAATTCTCTTAAAAAGGAAAGGTATCAGTAACTGCAGCTGAAATCTGATTTTGACCACATCCAGTGGGAAGTTTAAATGTTCTCATGTAAGTGGCTGAAGGCCACAAAACAGTCTGGCTATACAGGCTATGAGTATGGGACACTTAAAATCAAAAGATCCCCAAACTCAACATTTTACAAATTTAATAGTGATTTCTTTGATCCAAACTATAATATTCTTTTAGCAAAATAAAACTGGAGAGGAAGGATGGGGAGGGAGTTCTTTATTTGTTGCAAATGCTCCCTAAAATAGTCAAACTTTCTCATGAGACAGGAGGCTGTGTAAAAGCACTGGAGGTTCAAAGAGGGAGTTTGATGGTGCTGCAGTATCTGACCAAAGGCCATATACAGTTATTCCCAAATATGGTAATAAATTCCAGTTTAGTAGTTTCTTTTCAATATTCAACAATTGTTTCAGTTTTCACAAAACTAAGTGTATTGTTTAAAGCTTGACACTTAATGGCTATTGAAAAAACCTGAGATGGCAGGAAGAAAGGGGAAAGAATAAAAACTCAAGGGGGGAGTGGTAATGATTTTGTTACTGTGAAAATGACTGTGCATTTTGCCACTAATTTTCCTGAATTCATCACTGAAATTTTTTAACTGCAACATCCAATATTTCCCTATTTTTGGGGGGTGCTTTTTTTGTTATAACTGTATCCAAACAGTTGATTTGATGTGGAATTTTTGCCCGGGGAGAGCTTCATTTCAGCTGTTTGGTCTCCTGAGAGAGTTTACTTTTCCCTTGCATGTATATTAAAATCTTCCCACAAAAAGCCACGAGGACATGCTGGGATGTGCCTGCTTCTCCTGCTCGGGGAATGCTTGTCACAGCCACTGAACTCCAGTGGGTTTGTGTCCCCTCACCTTCTGGTTTTGTTTGTGTAAATATTTCCTGGGATGTTATGATGGATGTGGAAAAGTCGGATGGAATCTGAAAACTGTAGTGAAAGGTTAGCTGGTCTCTTAGTGCTCAGTGGATGTGGTAAGTGGGATTTGAACACAGCTGTTTGAACGGAATATTTACCCAGCTTATTAGGAGATGAATGGTTGTTTGAGTTGAACTTTGTCCCTGTGTTTCCAAGTTTCATAAAGCACTTAATGATTACTGATCCAGCCATTAAATCCAGATGATTTCAGGAGCTGAAAGGGAATGTTTTCCGATGCCTTTGTTTAGTCTGTGTTCAGCCCAGAGGGTGGAATGTTGCTGGACGTGTAACTTGTGCTTTGTCCTTCCTTCAGATGTTCAGATTGCAGGTGACACATCTTCATTTCCACCCTGTGAGCAGTACCTGACAAGTGGTGTTGAAACAGAGGTTTCCTGAGGAGTGGATGAGTTGCACTGATGGCTGCTTGGTAATTGCTTTGGGTTTAGATGCAGATGGGTGACCTGTGAGCCTTTCCCATCTGCAGCAGGGCAGATACCCGGGGTGTTCGATACTTGTGTGAGTCCAGCTCATCTCTTTAACCTTGAGCTGTGAGAGACTGCAGGGCACTGCAGCTGGGCCACAGCAGCTCTGCTGCAGGGCTCATAAACACACGCTGCAGCCTGGACTGTGAGAGAATTCCATGCAGGAAAGGGAGAGGAGGACCAGAAATGTGACACAAACCCACATGTCTTCCTGTATCATGAGGGAGAAGTGGGGAATAAAAATTCTATTCAGAATTGCTGTCTGATCTAATCCCACTGCAAACTCTGTGGGGATGGTTTGATATTCCTGTCCAGAATTCATGCTTATATAGGTCAGAAATATTTCCTCTTTAGCCCCAAATTAACAATTTATTAGTGTCAAGATCAAGAGTTGAAATTATATTTCACTTAGGATATTTTCCCCCTGTTCTAGTGACTTCTAAAAAGGAAGAAAATTAGGTGTAATTTGGAATTCAATTGCCAAAACATTCGCTGGAAGAACAGTGAGATTTGAACATGCAGTTATGATGCACTACAAGAATAAATGTTAGACTAAACTTTTGATTTTTTTAGCTGTGTGGTGCTAAATTATTTATCTGCTACTGAAAAGCAGTGGAGACAATAGGTTAATGAAATTATCAAATGCTTCTTAAGAAAATCAAGACATTTCTTCCCATGCTTCCGAAATAAGGCTGAGAAGAAAAGTGTTTATTATTTAATGGGAGGTCAGAGATTATAAGGTAGATCAAAAGGGTGATTTTTATATGTTTGGAGTGATCAAGAAGACATTGCTGGTCACTTCTGTTTGCTTCCTTTGTTTCCTTGCAGATTTTAACCTGTAATAGGAACTAAGAGGAGCCTCTCATCCCATTATGTTTTCTTTAACAATTTTAGGATACTTTCAGCCATTGCTGGTTCTCAAAGTTGTATAAACTGATAACTTGACCTTTCCTAAGTAAACAGTTGTTTGCATCAGTTGGATCATGTGTCAGTTTTGTTTTCCACATTAGTCTTTCTCACCCTAGTTCTGACAAACCAGTAGGACTAGATTTTTTTTTTCTTCTCAAGAGCTTTTGGTTTTGTTCTAATTTAAAATAATGAGTTTATCAACACCCTGTGATTGACAGTGGTAATACAGATTATTTTCTGGTGATAGATGAAATACTATCGCACTCTACTGCCCCCACCTCACAAAGGAAAACTCTGTGCTAGTTTGGAAAAGAAATCAACACAGTTCAAGTTCCTGAGAAAGTCAAGGCTGCTTTTTAAAGTGTTTATTAAGCTGGTTGGGGCTCTTCTGGTTGGGTTTCAGGCAACTTGTACAGTGATTTTAATGAACTGAATTATGCCTTTCTCCAAGGAAGGAGGTCTCTAGTCTCCTGGAGAATCTGATTCCTTCCAAGGTGTTTTAATTTGTCTTAAAATGACTTCGGGAAAACTGAGTTCCTGTGTGTTCTCAGAGGTTTTCAACTTCTGTGCTATTTTGAGCAATGCCATGTGATTATCTAATAATGTTTTAAAAAAACCCTCCACCTTCTTAATATTTTTCTGTCAGAGAATCAGATACACAAAGTGTGACTTTTGGGCTCATTTTGGGCTGATACAATTATTTTCTTTAATTCTGAGTCGTGAAGCTTTGGGATTAAAAATAAATAGTCACTGTTAGTTTGTTCTAGAAAATGAAGGTATTATTAATCTTACATGGAAACTATTTATTTTTTGAGCTGCTGAGAATTAGGTTTCTTAAATAATCACTCCAAGAGGTGTTTCTGGCTCCAGAAGATGTGGAAAGGTTAGAGGTTTAAATCACACTACTGTGCTGTGGAGATGAATTAACTTGCATCTCTTGTACGCTGAAAAAGAGGTTTTTGTTTCCAGAACTACTCAGCTGTGGAGCAGATAATGAACTGAGCAACTGTAAAATAAATAACTAAAACCCAAACCCCTCTAATTCGGGTAAATCTGCAGTCTGTGTCGTCAGGCCAGTGATTGTACACTCAGTGTAACTTTACAGACTCATGGAATGGTTTGGGTTGGAAGGGGCCATATAAGATGATCTGGTTCCAACCCCCTGCCCTGGGCAGGGACACCTTCCACAAACACAATGTCCTTGCTTGGAGAGCTGCACTGGCCAGAGAGGAACAAGGAGTCTGTTTATTGCTCCTGCATTAATTCTGAGGTTTTGCTTTTTGCATTCACAACAGGGACACCCTCCCTCTTTTCCCCCCCACACCCCTTCAAGTGTAGTTCATAAAAGAAAGGATATTATCGTTGCCCACGTTGCCAGTGGTTCAGGTACCTGCAGATGAGTCAGTTTGAGCAATAGGAGCTGATAAGCAGCTCTGAAGGTATGCCAGGAAAAGATCTCCAACACCTCTCCCCCCTCTTCCTTCTGCTGTAGCAGCACTATCTCTGTGCTAGATAAAGGCCTTCCCCCACAGATCGATTATCTTCATCCCTGGAGAGAAGCAGCCAAATCCATTAATTATTCCCAGTCCCTTTGCCAAGGGAAAGCATGAGCAATAGTCAGAGAAGCCATCTATTCTAAAATTTATTTGTAATAAATTAATCTATCATATTATTTTAAGAGGTTATCTACTGAATGCTCTGTTCATTTTTTATTTTTTTCCAGAAACATCCATCACAATACACGTAGCACTCTTCAATGGATTTCAGTCTTTCCTTGCCACGTCCTTGTGCTCACAGACCTGTGTTTGACACCCCTGAGCGTTGCTGTGATGGTGCTCCCACACTGCTAGGGACTTACAGAGAGAATTATTAGGTGATCAGGCAATTTTTTTTGTTTTTTCTTTTTAATTTGTATTTCTGTAGCAGGAATTATTCATCAAGGTCAAGTGTTACATAGAGAGGAATATGGTTGGTTGCTTTGTTTTATTGATTTAAATATGGAAAAAATAACCCAAGATGAATTTATAGGTATCTTATGATATTTTCCTCAGAAAAACCTGTTCATCTCCTGCTGCATTCTGATATATTGAGTCTTCCTGATATGCCTTTGCACTTGGTGGATGAGAGTCTAAACTGCAGTAGGTGATAAGTTGCCACAGCGAAATCGCTGACACATTCACCGCTGAAGCAGGGTTTGTGTTTATTTCTCTGAGAGGGGGAAATGTGGCTGGAGTTGTTGTAATATGGTAATGCTGCCCTTTTCCTGACCGCTGTATCAAACTTCTTTTCATGATCAAAATCAAAGTGAGCTTTGCAGCGACAGAATCTGCTCCTTTTACTGAGAACCTTCAGCCTGCTGCCAACACTGCAGTCGAGGTGGAGGAGGTTGCAGAGCTGTGCAGTTGATATATCTGCCCAGAGCTATTTTTTCAGGAGATAAAAAATAACTTTTTCTGATATATTCCCCCCCCCCGAACAGATACGTTTGATTTATTCTGTCATAATTAAGCTTATCTTTTGGTGGACCGTGATAAGCCTGAAGATTGTACTCTGAGACTTGGCAGATGGCTGTGTGCAAGCAGTGGCTGTACACTGAAAAAAGAAAGGGGTAGAGGAATTAATCCCCTGCATTTCTTCTTGTCTTACTTACCTAATTTAATAGTGCTTTTAATACTTAGTTCAAAATAAGTCTGAGAATTGGGATTGTTGAGCCTGGAGAAGAGAAGGCTTTGGACTGACCTAATTGAGGCCTTTTCAGTACCTGAAGGGAATGGAAAAGAAGGATGGAGAGAGACTATTTACAAGAGCCTGGAATGACAGAACAAGGGGGAATGGCTTCAAACTGACACATGAGTTTTAGATTGGATATCAGGAAGAAATTCTTTAATGTGAAAGTGGGGAGGTCCTGGCACAGTTTGACCAGAGAAGTTGTGGCTGCCCCATCCCTGGAATTGCTCCAGGTTGGATGGGGCTTGGAGCAACCTGGTCTAGTGGAAAGTGTCCCTGCCCATGGCAGGGTTGGAATGAGATGAACTTTAAGGTCCCTTCCAACCCATCCCATGTAGGAGTCTATGACAAAATCAATTTGCCCAATAAAATCTGCCTAGTGAGAATCTCTGCCTCTTGCTAAATTTTAAGAAGGGCTCAACTCACCCCCATGAAACACAGTGCATTTCTCTCCCTTCTCCCACAGCAGGTATTCCAGAGACCTCTGAGAGCAACAGCTGGCAGCCCTCCCTGAAATACAGCAAAGCTGACTGATAAATCCAAGTTGTTTCATTGTTGAGTTTTAGGGAGATGAAGCTGTTCCAAAATAGGTGAAAACCAGGACTGTGTCAACCCTGCAACAATTAGCTCTCCTAACTAGTCTTTATAATTTGCATTAATTCCCCATCCTACTATTTAAAAGTTGCCATTATATAGTGGTTTTCACCCCTTGCCATGCAAACTATACTCAGAAATGTTTCAAGACTGCACTTAATTCCCACTGCAGAGAAAGCTGTGCTGCAATTAAGATTAACTCAACCTCACAGTGTTCAAATCTGAGGGGGCATCATGTAGTGTTATGGCTTCATATTAGTCTGGTAACTATTTGCAGAAGGAGATGCCAGGAGGGGCACGTGTGCAGTGTAAATGCTCTCTCTGTGCTGTTCAGTAAGGAGTGGTTTGCAATGTCACACCGAGGTCACGCAGTCTGAGCCGAGCGGGGTCCTGAGCACGGCACTGGGTGACATTTAGTGTTGTCTGAAGGTTGAGTACAACTAAACATTGTTTGCCTTGCTACCCTGTCCCTCTTGGGGGAATTTCTCGAGCGTGTTTCTGCTCCCTTTGTTGAAATGGATGGCACATACTGTGCTGCCTTCTGTGTTCAGCAAAGCAGGTGACGGGGAATGGCTCCGCTCCCCCTGCCCACACAGCCATTCATTTTCATTAACATGCAGCCAGCTCTCTGCTTGCTGTATGATTTGTATAAATGACTGACTTTAATTTGACCTCCTGGAGTGTGAAGGGATTTTCAGCCTTCACTTAAATGTTATAAGTTGCTGTCTTTCCTGGAGTGTACGGGGAGTGGGAACTGATGAACCATTGCCACTGGAGGAACACCTCAGACACGGAGCTGGGAGTGACAGAGCTCAGCTTCTCCATTAAGTGTAAAATGGAAATAATGGTAGATTTATAATAGTTAGAAGGAGCTATCTGGCATGGAGGCAGCCATTTATTATACCTGTTGTAATTATAAGCCTGAACTTTGATACAATTTCAGCAAAACAGTCTTCCACTTGGATCCTCGGGATGTGTTTCTTGGAGACTTGAAGCACTTGAACTCTTTCAGGTGCTGCTTCCAATGTGCTGCCCTCATGGAGATGTTTTTACTGACTGATCCTGTGTAGATTGCAGTGTCCTTGGTGGGAGAGAAGAGCTGAAGTGCAGTGCCAGCTCTGCCAAGGCCAAAGGAAAAGCTTCAGTGGAAGTGGGACACTGCAGACACTGAGCGAGTGACACTGAGGAGGGGAATACCTTCAGGAATTGCCAAAAGTGGGATCACTTTGTTTATGGAGGATTACAGGGGTAATTTAGTGAGCCAGGTTAGCTGAATGTTTGCAAGTGAAGGGACAGAGGTCAGAAGGAGTTCCAGCTCTGCACTGGGAATCCTCTGAGTTCCAAACAAACATGCTCAGGAAGCCGGGAAAGTGGAGAAAAGACTGGTCACTGGTGGTTGCTAAAGGACAGGGACACTAAGATTAAAAACACCATTCCTTTCTTCTGGGAAAATATTGAATAGCTCTTAGAATACTGAATTACCTCTCAGAAAATGTGAGGTAAAGGCTCTGTGTGAACAGACAGTGCCTTCTGTTTCGTGAGGATTTTGTTTGCGTGTTGAGATGGTCCTGCCTTTGTCAGAAGGAAGACTAAAATTACAAGCTGATTTCCATTTTAAAGGGAGAGATAGAGGGCATGGAAAGAAAGCAAAACTCTTGGGAGCTTCTTGAGGGTAAAGAATTGAAAAGCTGATTCCATAGGGAGTAAGAAGTTGTGACCTCAGTCACTTGGAAACCAACGTGGCAGAAAAACACCAAATGTGGGAGGAATCTATTTTGCTCATAGATGAGGTACTAAAAATCCCCAAACTCCCAACCCCAAATGTTTCTTATTTTTTTACTAGCTTTAAAGGCGGTGATAAAAATTTTTATTTATTTTCTTTGTAAAAATTAATTTATTTCCTCTGCAAATTGGATGAGTGAAGGGAAAAGAGTGAGAAATTTTTGATAAATAGTGATACAAACACATATGGGAACATGTTCCCCTGTTAAAATACAGCCCTGTGCCATCACTACTAATCTCTGTGGCCAAAAAACAGAGTATGTTATGAACGTGAAGACACTGAACATTTTTAATTTGCTTAAATGTTACTGAATGCTCTTACCTGATTTCAGTTGGATTGTGAATGGTGGTGATTTGGAAAGCAGCCTGTGGTTATTCACCAGTGCCTGTGGTTGGCAGTTGTTGTTTTTGGTATTCACTGTAGTGGATGTTCGTGGAGAATTTTTGGTGAAATATTTCCAGTCTGAAAGCGTTTTTCCAATATAGTTTGAATTCTCTAGTTTTGAAGCAGTCCAAAATAGATGCAGCATATTTTTTTTCTACATCTCTCTGATATTCGGTGCTTTAATCAGGAAGAACTTTTCATTTTCTAGGGATGTCTCGCGCTGGGTTGCTTTGTTTTGACTTCGTTATCTTAAAGTGATCTCCTGAAGTGCTTCAGGTCCAATGAGACTTCAATAATGTTCAGAATGGTACAGAGGAATGAAATGACACTTCTGTCAACACCTGGATTTTCCTCTGGGTTTGTCCTTTGAACCTGGGATCCAATTGACCACCTCCAGTCTGCAGAATTCACCTGGCTGGGAATTCTTCAGTTTATCTTCCCTGACTGCTTAAGAGCTAATTGCATAAATCATTTTATATTAATTAAGAACATCTAAACCAAATAACTGCAACACATACTCCACTATTTTCAGCCCTCTCTTTTTAAAGGATTGTAAACCAGCGTTTTGTAAAATGACTTTTCTCTCTGCTTTTGCCCCACATTCCTACAGTGGGAAATAATTTACACACCTGGCAGATTTCCTAGATATTTTATTTAAAAATCAATAAAAGAGGTTTAAATTCCTTCCCACAGAGTGTTTTAACCTGTGTCAAAAGATGGGGTGTTTTTTTTTTGCATATGGAGGATGCTGCAACCTCCTATTCATCCACATGAAAGAAAGTTTTCTCCTGTTACAGACGAAAATGGGATTTGTGTGCTGGCTTTGCTTAGATATGAAGTGCTAATTGGAGGTTATAATTTGATGTACATATTTATGATAGGCATTTAGATACTGTGGTGTGATGAATGCTAAACACTGAGCACACACAGATGCTGATGTGAAGGCTCTTGGTGCTGTTCTGTCACATTTTTTTCCCACTGTTTCTTTTTTTTTTTTTTTTTTTTAAATAATCTTTGATTCTGGAGAGCATCAGGGAAGGCTCACTTGCCATTTACTCCGTAATTCTTGGAAGAAGCTCAGTGTTACTGGAATGCTGAGGGAATATTACCAACACCTTGGGTTTGACAGAATGAGCAGTGACAGGGTTACAGGTGGTGGTGGTGATTTTCCTTCTGTGAACAATAGAGGATGATGCCTCTCACTAGAGAGAAGCTGACAAGCACATAATTTGTGTATCTCTGCTTGTATGTCCAATTACAGGGAAGAAAAAAGAGCCTTTTCACCCAGAATATGCTATAGGGATTCATTTGCTTAATGTGTGTTTAGTTCAATAATTCTGTGAGATCCATCTTGTGATGGGAAAGTTTCCCCCCCATTTTAGTGGAATGTAAATTGAGATGGTGCTGAAGATCATATGCATGGAATTCTGTGTGGTTCATTAAAATAAGCTATTTTGGGAGGTTTTTTTCTTGGGCTCCTGAAAAATCTCCTGTCATTTAACAAACTTTAATGCTTGGCACTGCATTTTGCTAAGATTACATTAGTACTGTCTTTCCTTTTGTGCCCCAACAAATTCTCTTAACAAAATGTGAGAAAAGTGCCTATAATCTTCCTTTACCCTTCCCAAATGTATGTTCTGGTTCTTAATCCATCTGGGATTTTACAGCCTGAACTCAGCCACTGGTATCATTGTCTGTGAATGTTCTACATGATCTTACCCAAACTGCCAAGAGATAACAAGAAACTGTTGTACTCTGAGATTCACTCCATTATTGGCTCAATTATTTTCAAGTACTGAGCTCATGTGAAGGCACCATTTGCACTTCGGAAGAAGAAAATGAAGAATTCTTGATTTGGGCACGATTGGCCAAAAACTGTCTCCTGAAAACATAAGTACCTTGAAGGGTAACTGAAGTTATGACTCTTTTAAAAAACATTTACTATATTTCAGTTGTCAAGCACTGTAATAGCACCATAACGGGGAGGATTATGGGATAACTGGCTCAGTTAATATGTGCTCTGTTGCTGCACTGAGCAGCTCCAGTGATTTAATCTGTTGGGTTAAATCAGATGCTGCCAGATGCTATTACAGGTTTACCAGCACTGGTGAAAAACAGGGTTAAAGTGCAATGATTTCTATATGTTCTGTCCCACGGGTTACATTTATGTGCATGATATTGTGCTCTGGGCCTATCCATACTAATAAACACTTTATATATTTTGTAATGTACAGCAGAGGTCCAGTTTCCTTTAAGTTGAGGCGACTGTGACAGCTCTACCCTCTTGTGTATGATGTGTCTATAAATTTGTTTATTGTGACATTGGGAGCCTTTATTACCTTAAGGCATCACTGTCTCTGTCTGGTCTACTACACACTTTGCTAATATTGCTGACATTTATCCTGAAATCCTTTTCCTCCTGGGCAAAGTCTGTAGAGCCCAGCAAAAGTTGCTCACCAGAAAAAAATCTGTGGGAATATTTTCACGTGCACATTATTGCTACAGCTATTAAAAGCCTAATTTCCAGTACTAACATAAAGTTACAGAAGTTATGAATCAATGGGCTACTGTGTATTTTTATCACCTCCTATTGCTTGGTATGACTTCAAAGCATCAATTCTGTATATTAATGCACTCAGTCAATTGTATGACAAGTCTTACACATAGCAGAAAGACTTATCTACTTGTCTACTACTTTTACTCTTTGTTTTTTAAAGCTGATAAATTATACTAGGATGTTATATATTATATTTTACACCTAGATTATTTTGGGAAGTTAGAACTTTGCTTATCTTTCATATGTTTGGGAAACTGGTGCTTGACCAGCTAAACATTTTCCTACTTAAATTTCATAGCACGTTATGTACTGATTTCCTGGGATGATTTAGACATGACTCCACTGCAGCTGATTAAATAATTCGTCATCTCAAACTTTTAAAAATGCAAGCATTGTATTTACTCTCCTTCAGGATCTGACAGTGCTTGAAAGAGTTTGGTCCTTCTTGTGGTGTTCCCGAAGCACCACTTGGAACTAATTCAGCTGTGGGCTCATCCCTCCTCTGAGTCCAAACATGCTGTCCCCAAAACCTGGCTGAAGGGAAGAGCTTTTGTGCTTTTATTTCTCCTGGATGTAGAAAACTTTCTTGCCGTTTCTTGACACTGTCCTATGAGATTCACCTTTTCCCTCTTGCTTTTGCCAGAACACTTTTCCCTTCTCAGGCTTGAGTCCCTTCCTGCTGGGACACACACACTGTGGGTTTTAAAAATGCTTGGAATTGGGTGCTGTTGAACTGAAATACTTCAGGCTGCAAGGCCAGCAATATTTTATCAGGAAAACCATGAAGGTAGAGGTTTTTTCCAGCCTTCTGACAAGGCTTAGGGTTACAGAATTTAAATTGTGACAACCAATTTTGTCAGCGTTAGTTCTAACACTACTTTCCCTTCCTTCATTATCAATGAAGTTAGAGGGGCTTTGCTGCCTTTGCTTCAGATGCTTATTTTTTGTTTCAGAGCCTGTCATTTCAAATTGTCAAATATTTGCTTGTCTCCTGTCTGGCTGTAGTGCCAGGCTCTGTGTGTAATTTGTGTTTGTGTATAATTTGCACCTGATGCTTTGATGCTGTCAGAACGTGTGTAACATGAGCCGTGGCTTCCCCTGCTCCTGCTTCACCCTTTAACTGCAGATCATTTGCTGTCACTCACTTGGCATCTCTGGGAACTGCAGGAGCATTTGGAATTAATCCTCAATATTATAGGCTGGCTGTGCTCTTTGTAACAGTCAAACAAGAAAACTGCAATCTAGCCTGAACTTGGCCTGTTCAGGAGAAAAGTATTTACTTGCCAAGAAATTAAGAATTTTTAGCCTTGTATTCATCAGGTTTTATGATTGTACTTGCTGCCAATATCTGATTTTTGTATTTGACTTTTGCAATGTTATGGTGAAGTGAACCACAGTCTGGGAAGTCAGTTTGCACCTGGCAATGACCACAGGAGGGTGTCTGAACATCTGAGCTATTAATGCAATTGGGACTGCACAACTGAGTTTCTCCTGGGCATCTCTGACTGGATCTTTGGGAGGAGGATTTGAGTTTCAAGTGCTTATATGTGTCAAAATCAGATTTTGAGTGTTCCATTCTTCTCCAGCCTGTGAATTCAAATCTCTCACTGACACTCAGCTGTTAAATGACTGAGGGTGAAATATTTGGGTGCCTGTCCTTGGGAATCAAATCATGAAGAGGTAGCCCATTTTTCTGAAGTTTTCTGCATCAGATTTGATTGATTTCTTTATTTGGATACAGTGGTGGAAATTGTGGCTTGCAGTGACTGAGCATTTGTATTTGAGCAACAATAAAATATAAATGGAGATTTCAAAGGACCTCCTGACTCTAGTCCTAAACAAACACAATGATTCAGTGTTCTGCACAGAACTGTTTTTCTTTGGAGACAGTTCTATATCCGCAAATTTATTATTTTTCTCTGTGCATTTTGAATGACTTTTGATCATCATCAGAAGGCTTATTAATTCTTTTTGTTTTTTTTTGGGGGGGGGGAGGAGGGATGAGGATGCCTTCTTATGGTATTTTCTGTGTCTGTGCTTGTTTCAATACAACTCTGAAATTCTGGAAGTTTTCTATGTATGTCAGGGCTAAACTCAAGTCAAGTTGGATGTTCTGGGGTGTTTTCAGATCCTGAGCCCACCAGGCCAGGATCTCTTAACTACATCCCTCTCCATCTCTCTGTGTTTCTTCTATCCAGCTCAGAACAGTGGTAAGAACAGTGTTTTCAATGTTTTCTCATCCATTGCAAGACATTAAAAGAATCAGCAGAATCCCAGTCCTACAGATCTTCACCCAAGACAACCGTGAGGTTTCCCTGTCAGAGTATCTTCTCAATGTGAGCTCAAGTGATTTCCATCCCTGCTTCCACGTGTTGAAACACTTCTCTAACGTGTTTCATCATTGGAATCATAAGATCTATTTTCTGTTTGCTATATTTCTTTTTTTTCCTTAACCCTCAAGGCCAGGGGAAGGCATTTCTGTCCCTACCAAGGCTTGGTTAGTAGGTAATGAAGGTGAAGCAATTCCTTGGGCTAGGGGTGGATTTGTGTTTCCAACTCTTCCAGCTGCATTCACTGTGAAGTTCCAACCCAGTGGTGTTCAAAAGGAAACCACATTATCACAGTTCCTGCTGTGAAGCTGTGGGGAAAGATCATAAAGTATTATAGTTTGTAGTCAGTCATGTATTAGTGGTTTTTATCTGTTTAGAGGCATTTCTTTCTCTTCCTCTTGTTTCTGACAGTCTGGAAGAGAAAGCCCTAACATTTTTGATGTGCCTGGTTTGTGTGAATACAGATGCAATTCCAGCTTCATGAATAGCAATAGTTGTGTGTTTGTTTGTTTGTTTGTTTTTTTCCCTGAGAGTGAGACTCCAGCCTTTCTTGCATTGGGGAGGATCCGAGAGAGTGAACTCAAAGTTATCATAATTCAAAAAAATTCCATAGTATTTAGTAAATGATTTGTAACTAAACTACAAGTTCTATAGGGCTTGAGGCTGTAAATTCAGAAGTCAGATGTGTGTGTGCAAACGCAGGCAGCAATCAGACATGTCTGATTTTTGTCTCTGATAAGAAATTGTTTGAAGTACCAAACATTGCTTACATAGCCCCAGCTCTCTCCCACTGCTGGGAAAGTTTAGATCCTGGATCTGTAGCTTCCTGACAGATCCACTTACAGATACTTCTTTAAATGAATCAACTGTGTTGCAGTGGTGCTTTTGCCTGGAATTTCTGTCTGTTGGGCAGTTTATCTGAGCAAAGAGTAAGGTCTGTGGTGTTAAAAGGTCTGTAAATACCATTTGCATTATTGTAAGTTTTCCGTGGTTTTGGCTTATTTGGTTAGTTTTTGTTTTCCAATAGAGTAGTGATATGAGCAGGTGAGGACTGTGGATCGTTCTGACCCATCACTCTAAATAATTACAGACCTTCCTGAACTTTGACAGTGCTAACTTTATTAATTTCAAGAATTTTTAACTCCTTGTATTTTCCACTTGTAAGTAGGTCAGGAAAACGAAATTCTCTCTTGCTGTTGGCCATGGGTAGCTTGTATTAATCATGAAATATCTGTTTTTGTTTTATAAATCCAAGATACTTTCAGCAATACCTGAGTTAGCACCGTGTTTTTCATGTGCCCAGCTGGGGACCTTTTGCCTTAGAACCTAATGGGGAATAGCTGCAAGATCTTCAACCCCAGAAATCCCAGATACCAATAGAACCCCTGTGTGTGTGTCAGCTTGTGGAAGGAAGGAACTAAAATTTCATATAGTCCTGTGGTGTAAATAGCTGTACACACTGTTTGCCAAAAGGCAAAATTAACATATTAGAGGCACTTAACTGACAGTGTGTTGTTCTGACTTACAGTGATTTGCTTCAAAATTAGGCTCAACAGTTTTGGTTCTCTCCAATCTGTTAATTAACTTGAGAAAACTGTTCTCCAATTAAAAAGGCTGGAGATGGTAATTGGGACTTTTTTTTTTTTTTTTCTCATGGCCACTGTCTGGTCAAACCAGAATGGCTGCTATCTTTAGGCATGTGAAGAAGGAGGTGTCTCTTTCTTCCAGTGAGTGAGAGGAAAGAGCAGATGATTTGGAGAAAGCTGAAACATGTAATATCTTTTTTTCCTTCGCCTATCCAGAAGAGATTATCCAGAATCAGATGCTTTATGCAATTTCACAGTAGTACTGCAAGCCTGAAGATAAGAACTAGAAAATATTTAGGTGATTTAGATGAATTCAGCTTGGTTAGGTCCAATGAAAATACACTGTTTGCTATTTAAGGAGTTCTTTGAAGTGTGTGATTTGCTGCCATTTGACACAGAGAATTTGTCAGGAGGAAGAATTCCCAGAGTGCTGGATGGTGTGGGTGGGTGGGAAGCAATATTGCTTTGCTTTGTAGGAGAGTAACGAGGGCCTAACTGGGTATTTGGAAAGATGTCAGAATGGGGTTTTTAAAAAATGAGTTTGCCAGTACAGAGAAGACAGATTTTATTAAAGAGTTGTCAGATTTTACTGAGGACCCACCTCCATTATGGCTTTGAAAGGCTGGCTGGAATAGCAGAAGAGGGGAACACACAAATGGGGCTTCAGCAGGGCCTTTGGCATGGTCTGTTTTGACATTTTCAGAAATAAAATCTGATATGGAGGAATTACTGCGAAACAATTATGCATTTTCAGGGGAACAGCCAGTTTAGAAGAATATTCAGAGCTCTCAGTTATCCACTGTGTAATTGGAATAGGTCACTCAAGAATATCTTCTGGGTCTGATTCTTCTGTGTAATTCTTTTTAATTAACAAATTGACACTAGAACGGAAAAAAAAAATATATATACAACTTGTAGTGCTCCCTGGATAGATGGGGATGCAGGATTTTTGCACAGCAGTGCCAGAATTAAAATTGATGTTCACAAGTAAGTGAAATAAATAAAAACATTGAGCAAATTGAAAAAAGGAAATGTATTAATTACTATTGAGGGTAAAAGCCTAAAATAAGAGATCATTTGGTTAGCAGGTGGAGAAGGAATAAGGGTTAAGGTAGAGAGCAGGATTAAAGTGAACTACGGAGATGACACTGTTCTGTCTTAAAAAATTATCAACCTGGGATGTTTGGAGTTCTCCTTTGTCAGATCCACCCTCAGAGCTCAGGAAGGCTCACTTGGCTTCTAATTTGGGCTCTTTAAAAAAAGTGGAAGAGAAAGCAAAGGAGAAATTGTGATGAGTGCAGTGAATAAAGGAAAAATAAAATGTGTGGGGAAATAAACCCTGAAAGAATTGGAAGAGTAAGATCTCAGCTGTAAACGTGATTCTTTAAATTCAAGGATTCTCATAAGAGGATGGTGACCCAAGAGCAAGAGCAGGAAAAGTCATCAAGAGTTAAGTGTGCAAGGAGGATTTAAATGGGGTAGTGCTGGGGGGAGGTGAGGGTTGAGCTGCATTTGGAGCTTGAAGTGGCAGAGTGGGAGTTGTGTGGGGGCTGAGTGAGAACTGGGACTGGGGCACAGCCTCAGGCAGGCACTCCAGGGCTGCTCCAGTCCATGTTCTGCCCGAGCTGTGGGGAAGGACAAGGTCCTTCCAGCCTGTTGGATTTTCCTGTTGGCTTTTCCCACGTGGCCTATTTGGCTCCCAGTGTGAGAAATAAAACCACGGTTTTTATCACAAACAAATTTTATAAGTCAGGAAACTTATAGGTGTATCGTGAAGTTGTAGGGTACCCAGTCCTGCTTGGGCTCCTTGTGGCTGGGGTAGGCAATTTTAGGCAAATGTAAAGCTGGAGAAAGGGCCTCTTAAAAATGAAAACTTTTTTGGCCATTTTTGAGCACAGGAGCCTCTCCCCACGTGCTGAGAACAAAGGAGGATCCATCACTTTGACAGGGCTTGCCTTGCAGCCAGTCAGGAGGAGGGGAACTTTTCCCCCCACCTTTTAAGGCAAAAATGAATATATTAAACTGACCTGAAAGTTGTAAAACTGTAAATGTGAGAAATTTAAATGAAGGGGGGGTCTTTTTCTCCCTTGGGAGGTTGGTGGAGGCGGACCCAGCACACCCTGCAAATAAAACTTTCCCTGTCATTACAGTTCCCTTGTTTCACAGGTAATCGAGTATTTCTAAATTAAATAATGAGACATTTCTCACTCCACTGCCTTAGTGGAGGGGTTTAAGGGAAAAGGAAGGGAATATTCCCTAAGGAAGGGCAGCAGCTCTTTTCCCACTGTGCAGAGATTGGTCTACACAAATATGGGCATCGTGTTCCTTTTTGGGATATCCCTGCATGGGCATAATGGGAGAACCTCAGGCACGCTCTGAGTTTTACCCTTTGGTATCTGGAATGTTCTTTGCAGCTTTGTGCAGCGCTGTTGCATCCAATAATTTTATTGTTTTATTTTTCAAGCTCCAAATGAGCCAACATAACGAACCAGCATATCCACATGAAGTTTTATTTTTTGAGTCCCTTCACACTGCTGAGTCTCTGCTGCTGCATTAAAAGGTCAGAGGATTGAGCACTGATATTGTCTTAGACTTAAAGGGATTGTTTCCAGATATTGGGTTGACCAAAGGTGGCTTTGCCACTTTACTCAGATCTTCAGAGCTTGGGATTTAAGCACTGAACAACCCCCAGGCCCCTTCTGTCATCGAAAAGCTTAACAACTTCACATCACTTTTAACCTCTTTGCTTCACCTGCTCATTTTTGAAGTCTAATTGTTTGAAGCTGTCAGAAGATGATGAATTTGTGATCTCTGTTGGGGGAAGGGGAGGAATATAATTATGTGCCACTTACCAGAATGAAGAGGCATTACAAAGCATCAAAGCAAACTGCAATGCCTTTTGGAAATGAAAATTAGTCTGAGTAATAAAACAGGTTATATACTAAAAAAAAAAAAAAAAGACAAGCTGAGGAATTATTTTTAATGTAAGCCACAGTTTTCTTGTGATCTGAGCACTTTTTTTATTTAATTCATTCAGGAATGTTTCATCTAAATAAATATGCCATTCTTTCCATTAGCCCATGCTCATATATTTGTGTGATCTGTGTTTAAGCAGCTGCTTAAATCGCTGCTTGCTGCAATATACTAATAATGTCAAGCAAAAATTAATTAGACAGCTTAACGACCCAAAGTAAACTATTTATTTCAAGTTACCCTTATGTTTACTACTTTCACATTTAAAATCTCTCATGTGACTGGGACTTGGACTTTTGCCTTTGCATGTTGTGCATTGGGAGAAAGTGAAAAATTTATTTTCGGAGATTCTTGTTAAATGAAGTCTAATCCTGCTCGTGTGCTGAATCCAAAGCAAAGGAACTTAGGGAGAAAAAAGAGGCAAAGGAAGAATGACAAAGCAAATGTATCACTGATATTTTGAGTTATTCTTAAGGATCTCAGCTGGAGTGGTTGACAAAGGCAGTGATCGGCAGAATGTTAACAAATAGCAAATTCTTGTTTCATGCTGAGCAAATTATATTAAACTCAGACTTAGAAATGTTAAAAAACCGTGTTAACTCTGGAGAAATGTAGCCTTAATGTCAACAGGATGGACAGGTACGGCAGATTTATTGCAATTCTTTATCAATATCTTTGCATTCCTGACAACCTGGAGGAAGGAGCAGCAGGGTGAGAGCTGCCTGTTGGCCTTTGGCTCCCGAGGCTTTTGTAATACCTGAAATAGTTCCCAAGTACAAGATCCTTGTACAGATCTTGCAGACAATGGTTCCTCAAGTTGTTTGCTTGACCTTAACCCGTGGAGAATATTCAGGAGTGAGATTGGACCGGTGCTTGACACGTGAAGGACTCAATTTCAGCTCCACTGAAGTTCTTTCGATCGTTCAATGTTAAGAGTTGAGAGCTCAACCTACCTAAGTAAACTCTGCTACTTTTCCTTTTCAATAGTTAAAAACATATATAAAAAAATGCATTTCTGCCTGTGGATTCCTCTTGTCCTTTGGAATTCTCTGAAGCAGCAATCCTGAAACATTTTACATTTACAGGGTGGGGTTTTTTTTCTCCAGTTGAAATTTTCGGTGCTTTCCAAAGGAGGGAGCTCAGAAAAACCTTCAGGGTTTGGCTGTAACTTTGGAGTCTTCCTTAGTAATAATAAAAGTTGTGGATGGGATCTTTTCAGGCTCAATCAGGTATTGTGTTGGTTCACCATACAGGTGGCATTCCTCCTAAAAGGGTTGTCAGAAATAAATGGCCAAGAATCTTGATGAAGGAGGGAAACAAAAATAAAAATAATCAGTCCTAGATCATGAATACAGTAAGTGAATTTACAGCTGCTTTTAAGTTGGTATCTCTAATTATAATTTTATATAAATAAAACCCACTGATCTTTGCTATCTGTGTTCTGAGGGAAAAAGGAAGCTTTTATAAGGTACTTCTGAAACAAGTCAGGCTTGGGCAGGGTGTCTTTGCTTTACATGACCTTTCATTCCTTTCTGTGAAAAAAGATTAATAATCTGATGCTCAACTAAAGGGGATTTGAATTTTATGGTTCCTTTGGTTTTCACCTCACTGGAATGCCACTTTAAGAACAGTAAAAATTATCTATTCTGTCAATCTTTCTCAAATGTGTGTGGGTTGTGTTTACACTTAGTTAACAACATTACTATTTCTTACCATAATATTTATTAGGAACAGCATGTATTAAAAAACCATAACATAGGGCTGGATCAGCATTATTCAGAATTAATGTTCTGTATTCAGAATTACTGTCCTGTAACATTTGCCATTTAAACCTGTCCTAACTGGTCAGAAGTTATCTGATATTGTGGGTATTTCTCCTGAAAGTTTTCTGATCTTTTCTTTGGAATAATGAATAACTTCACTTTTCCCTCTAGTAGTTCTCTGCAAGCAATTGCAATAGTTGTCTTAGTGCTGTATTGAGTTTTCTTTCATTCAGCAGAGGAGCAGCTTCTGTGTGATTTCCCCAGGTAGAATAGGAAGCTAAAAGTTTTTTGATAAAGGTTTCATAAAATATGCAGATGAATGGCTATTGAATTTTTATTTTTCAGCTTGTTCTTTCTGAGACCAAGCTTTTACTTTCTTTACTGAAGCTTTGGTTAGTGGTATATGTGTTTATGGGTGCATGTGTACTGATGGTCTAAATATTTTATATCTATATATACACATGTGCATAAATTCATTATTTTTCTTTTATTTATAGCAAAATGTTTATTGCTATTCTTAAACTCTCTGTATTTGGATTGGCTCCTCTTTTCCACAGCACAATTCCCAAAATCACTTTGGCAAACAAGTCAATACTGGCCTCAAAAAGCTTCTGCTTCCACTATTTCTCTGTCCAAGTAGAACAAAAAAGACCAAAATCTGGTAGTCTAATTTGCTGGATTTTGGGTGGAAATGTGTTTTTACTTTACAGCTGAGGTCTGTGAGTTTTAGTCAGCATTCCTGGTAGGAATGGGCCTGCTGATCACTTGTAGCTCACTAAAGAGGTTTTGTATCTCTGAGAGACTCAGGGACAGTGTTTGGTCGTGGGGCTTTTCCACAAACTGTACATAGTTCAATTAGAAATTTGTATTAAGGCATTGCTAATATCATTCCCATTAAATTATTCTATGAGCAGCAGATGTGGTAGAAGGAATCATTGCTGCTTCTCTCCTGCATTATCTGTTTTCCCCATTCTCTTCTGGTACATTTTGATTGTTAACACCATTTCTCATCCCAGTGCTTCAGGACTTGGTGGAGGGAGATGTAAACACAGCCTGTCCCAGCTCAAATAACTGTAATTCTACAGGGCATTTATGTGAACTAAGAGAAACCTGGTCTATGGGAAACATTCAGAAGTCATTAAGAAATTATTTTCACTTCTAGTGAATGTGTGAAAGAGAATGGGAAGGGGAAAGGATCTTTGGGAGGGGAAAAGGTTTGTGGATAACATGTGTGAGTTATATTGGCTTGGCTTGACAGGCTGAGAGGTTGAGCTGAGTCTGCACACCAGAATATGCCCTCATACTTAATTTTACTTTTTCTGGTCGCTAGACCTGGGAGTTGAGGCAGAAGAGCCAAGGAAGGCCCACCACAGGTTGACCTACAGAGAAATGTCTAGATTTATGCCAATCTTGGTGTGATCAGCTGTGATGTGTAGCATTGTACCTGTGTGTGAGGCATAGCAGAATCATTTTGCTATTTGTACTGTGTTTCAAAACAAAACGAAAGCACTTCTAGCTTGGAAAAGCAGTGGGAGAACAGTTCCACCTCTGCTGTATAGCATTAAATATTGTCCTTTCATGTAGTACTAATGGTGGTGGTCTTTTCTGGACAGACTTGCAGGGGTGGGGTAGAAGGATTGGATCAGGAGGTGTTTTCTTCCTGTTTGAGCTGCTGCTCTGCAGCAGGAGGGAAATGTTGAAGGCTTTCACTGCTGGATATGTCTGCATTGCTTACTATTTGCATGTTTTTATTGTCTTTAGAGCAGAAATATTTTCATTATAAGCAACTTCTTGAAACACCAGTAAGGATCATGGTCTCATCTTCCCAAATGCTATTTTCATGCATGATGCTACTCAAGACTAATGTCTTTAATATTGCTTAAAATTATTCTCTATTAAATATACTTTCTATTCTGCATTTACTATAGAATTCCTCAAATCCAGCCAGCAGGACTTGACAATGTTAGGAATAGTTGCTGCCCCTTTGGATTTGTTTCTCTTTTCATGATTGTCTTGCAGAAAACATAACTGTATAAAGATAATAAAGCTGTTTGTTCAGTGATAGTGGTGGGACTATTAATATGAATTTATTGCTTTTTTGGAGTGGTTTTTAGAGATGCTTTTGGCTTGAATTGATTTCTTAATCATTCTGGTGCTGTGTTTTAGCTGAGTTCAACCCCCACTTCCCACTGAAGGGGGTTTTTTGGAGGAATTGTACTCGGCTGCCTTTAGTGGTGTCAGCATTCCCACTGGAAGGTCATCCCTGCTGCACTGAAACATTGAGATTGCTGTAGCTGCAAAGAGCCACAGTCAGTGAAGGGTTTCTGGAGGGGGAAACTTTGCTTTGTTTCATTCCCACAGGGAATGGGAGCAGGAAATCACTCATCTCCCAAAGAGGTAAGGATGTGCAGAAGTCAAAGAGGGAGAGAGTTGGTATTACTTAATTCTAGTAATAACTAATGCTAATTAATGCAGTGGAGATATTTTGCAGATGGAATTTTTCATATTTTTAAAAATATGATTAATAGCATCCTGGAAAAGAGGGTGTAGGGTGGAACAGATAACTGTTGTTGGTATCCTTGGAAGGATGAAAGTAAGTATCAGTAGTAAATATGAATTCTCTTTATTCAGTGATGGCACAGGGAACTGGTCATCCCAAAGGAGAAATAGAATTGCAGCAGAAATCATTTTCCAAAGACAGGATTTAATTTGTGTGCTTGTGTTTTGTTTTTTTCTCAGCCTTAGCTACAAAAATAGGCACATTTTGTCTGATTTTTCAACATAGAGGGGAAGTTGCAGGGAGGGGACAGCGAGTAGAAAGTTTGCTTTCTTGTTTGGAGGATGTTCTTTCAAGACTTAATCACAGATGGATTCTCTCTGTATGATGGAATATTCCTCAGAAGTTTACAGAGAACATGGATTAATGAGTGCAGGATGGCTTAGTGAAGTGTGTGCCCTCAGGAGGAAGAGGGGAAGTGGTACTTGCATATGTTGTGAAAAACATATGCAACTAAATTTAGCTCATATGAGCAGATTCTGCTTATTTTGAAGATTGTGGGATACTTCCAACCTTGGATGAAAAAGGGCATGGGAAGATTTTTTTTTTTCATTTCTATTTGGGCTCTTGCATCCCTTTTTTTTTTTTCCTTTCTCCTTCCCCCAAAGAAAGAAAAAAAAAAAGCCTCTGAACAGAAGACAAATTATTTCTCTGCCTACACTTGTATCTTAGTGGTCTGATTTTAGCTCTGTGTCATCATGCTGCAAGATTAATTGACATATGCTGGTTTTTGTTTTTAGCCTTCTCTGGTTTTATACAGCAACTAATGCTTCTCCCCCAAATCTTAGATTTAACTGTGAAAGCTTAGCTTATTATCCAAAACAATTTCATCCCTGTTCTTTTGAAAAGCAGGGACATTGGAAACTGCTGTTTATTGTGGGCAATATTTATTTGGTGTGTTTGGTACCAGTACTGCTGAATAGAAAAGGGAAGGAATGGCTAAATATTTGTATGTTAGCACTTTAGAACTTTTATTAACCCTTCTCAGTAGGTGTGCTCTGATTGTAGTTCACAGAAATACAGTGTAAAAATTGACCTCTTCAGTCATTATTTTCAGAAATTATATTTCCCCCCTCCTCTATTATCAGTGAATTTGAACACTAAAATAGGATGTATCAGGAACATCATGAACCTTGCTTTGATCTGGTTGGAAAAGCATTGATTGCTTTTCTTTTTTAAAAGAAAATATATTATAATTGCATGTCTCATCTTGAAAAGAAAAAAAATATTGTACACTGATGCTCTTCCATATTCCAAAGTGTATAATTTCTCCACACAGTAGATACTTTCTCTCCCTGCAGGTTTTGCTTTGCACATGGTGAACCTCTGCCTATCTGTCTTATGCTAAACAAACACCAGTTAGTTGAAACAGATTTTAAGATTTCTAATTGTTTCTAACCTTCTTAGAGAGCTGGTGACTATAATATCTTCAAATTCAGGGTTTGCACCTTGGATTTCCAAGCGATAAAATAAGCTTGTTGGCTGTTCTGAAGGTTTAGAAGATATCCAGAGGATTCCCTTTCAGCACTTCATAAAGCTGTTGGTATTTCTTCCTTGACAGCATCTACCCTCAGGTGTTGAATTTAAAGATTTTTTGGCATCTGGAGCTAAAAGGGTTTCTAAGGTTGAGGAAGGTCAGTGAGGAACGCTGAGTGGCTGTTTTTAGAGGTGACTCTCTCAGCTGCTTTTACAGCTTGTCCTTTGTCTTTGGAGTGCCTTGTTTTACAGCGGCACTGCTGAAGGTTGAGTCAAGTTTGTTCAGAGCTGT
The DNA here is from genome assembly GCA_038380795.1 of Pyrocephalus nanus. NCBI lineage: Eukaryota > Metazoa > Chordata > Aves > Passeriformes > Tyrannidae > Pyrocephalus > Pyrocephalus nanus. The sequence continues at coordinate 3,754,426 of CM076271.1, read as the reverse complement.
ATCCCCTGGAAACACATTGGCAGGCATGATTTAGCACTGCTTGTCTTAATCCTGTACATTCCTGGCCGTGGCAGGGCTGCACACTCACTAAGATTCCTTCCACGCTGTACTTTGAGCATTTTAAAGTGTGTGAAGCCAAAGGCATTAAAAAGATGATCCGAGAAATGAGCTTTTTTTTTTTTTTTTCTTTTTCTGTATTGTAGAGAGAAACCTTAAAAAGTCTCAAAAAGAGATTATTATGTAATATGGAACTATAGCTTCGGAAGAGGCTTAAGAATTAACCTGAAATGTGAAAAATGAACGAAGTGACACAACTGTTTTCAGCAGCATTGGATTCTAGAAGTATTTGGGGCAGTTCGTGCCAACAGTTCTGGTACATAAAATTGGTGTGCAGATAACCTTCTTCCAATGGCTGTTCATTTAGGCCAAAGGACCTCTTTATGACCAGCCTTTTTCTCATCAGGGCAAGCTTCTAGACAAATTACAAGGTTTCTGAAGTAATAGTTATTCAGTAGGTTTGTAGAGATGAAGAGGCCACTTCTCTTTTAAAACCCATACAAAAAGTAAGGGCTTCAGGCAGACCTGCTGGCAGCAGGAACTCAAATGGTTGTCCTGTCAATGTGAAAAGGAGTAGAATATGTTTTATGAAGGTCTAGTTATTGCTTTTAATGCAAGAGAATTGTAGCTGGACTCTGGCTTAGTAGAAGGCCTGGATTTCATGGAGGTCAGGCCTGGTCCACACTGGACATCATTATGTCTCCAGTCCTGCTTTTTCAGGAAACTAGACTAAGTATTTCAATAGTTTAGATAACATTTCCTACACTAGAGCTCTACAGAAAACTGAAACCAATTCCTTAGGGAATTCTTCACCTCAGAGCTGGATGTTTTGGGAGATAGGGGAGTGGAAATGAGTGTTATCACTGTTGTATTTCATGGTACTCACATTAGTATTTATGATGGTACTACCATAATATTATGACATATTGTCTCAATAGCTCTGTGGAGAAGGGGAATCACTCCTGTCTACAAAGAGAAAATGAGTCATGCAATCACTTGAGAAATTGGGAGATCTTGTGGAGCAGGGTAGGGAGTCAATAGGAGCAACACATTATCTGACTACGAGTGCAGCTGGCCTATTTCTCAAGTGTTTTAACCCATAAGCTGGTTTAATTTTCCACCAACTAAAGAAAAAAATTGGTTCAATAAAAAGATTATTGTTTAAAATTCTGAGTTGGTGAAAGGAAATATTCCAAATAGTGTTCTTTCCTTGAGACAGAATCTGTACTTTTACAACTGGGGTGAAGCGAGCAGAGGAGGAGTGGCTGTTCCTAACTCATCTAAAATGTTATTTGAGGTGGTTGGTTTTGTTTATTTCTGCTAATTACCGAAGCTTTATTAAATGAATAAAACTAAAAATAGTTCTATTGTTATTCCTTCCATGGAAAAACCTTGTAATGGTTTGAGTACCACCACCCTTCTTCATTTCTTCCTGATGGCAGTGCTGGGCACTGTTAGGCTTTGGGAAAGCAGGGCCAGGCAGGAGGAAGGGAATGAGTACTTAGAATAGAATCTGTGTAAAATCCAGTTCATAACATTTCTCAGTGTTCCTTCCCCCCAGATATTGCAGTTTGAACTGAAACCATCACATCTTCACCGCTTGCAGCTGTTGCTCAGATGCCAAAATGTTCTCTAAAGGCTGTTTAGTTACAGAAAATGTGGGTTTCTGCCCATGAACAATTGGTTTCTCAGCGTTTCAGTAAATACACTTTTTGGAGAGAAATTTCCATTTCTTTAAGAAGGCTTTTCCTTGGTATTTCAGGGCACCTTAGTTTTGGAATAAGGAAAAGTTGAGAGGTCCTTCAAGGACAGACCCCTTTTGTTGCCAGGTTATTGTGGTGGAGTGTGAGGGAGAAACTTCTAGTTTGAGAGTAGAATCTAAAGCACTTTTTGCAGCAGGTTCCTAAATTCCTGAGCACAATCCTCAACTGCTTGCTCTGGTCTTTAGGTCTTGGCCATTTCAAAAGAATTGCCATTACATCAAAACACACTGTCTTGTTTGAAGGGAGGAATCAAATGCTACATTCAGTATCCCTCGTTCAGATTTGGGACCCAGACATGACATTATTGCATTTCAGATTATTACTGTTGTATGCAAGTTTGTCTGTTATTCTACTGTTATAACTGCATGTAAATTAGAGGGAAATTAGACTGAGGATCTGAAAAATCTCTGTTAAATCAAATTTTCTATATGTAAAGACTTTCCTGAAAGGAAGTGTTTCTACAGCCTTTAAATCAACGGATTTTCAGGGATGGCATAGGTGGTATAAAATAAAGTTTAACTGCCAGTCTAACTCAGGCTTTAAAAGTTATATTTCTTTCGAGTGGGAGATCCATTTAATCCCTACAGAGAGATTGAGTGTCTTGGTTTACAAATGTGTCACAGTTTTGTGTATCAACAGGAACTTCCAGCTGAAGTTAAAAAGTGTAGAACAGTTAGGGGTGGAAGGGACCTTGAAGTTTATGTTGTTCCAGCTCCCCTGCCATGGGCAGGCACACCTTCCACTCTCCCAGGTTGCTCCAGGCCTTGTCCAACCTAACCTTGGACATTCACAGGGGTGGGACAGCCACAGCTCCTCTGGGCAACCTGTGCCAGGGCCTCCCCACCCTCACAATAATGAATTCCTTCCCAATATCCAACTAGCCCTGCCCTCTGGCAGTGGGAATTCATTCCCCCTTGTCCTGCCCTTCTGGGCTCCTCTCCCAAGTCCCTCTCCAGCTCTCTTGAAGCCTCTTTAGGCACTGGAAGGGGCTCTCAACTCTCCCTGGAGCCTTCTCTTCTCCAGGCTGAACACCCCCAGCTCTCCCAGCCTGGCTCCATAGGGGAGGTGCTCCAGCCCTCAGAGCATCCTTGAGGACCTCCTGTGGCCCCACTGCAACAGGTCCATGCCTTTCTCTTGCTGGGAGCCCCAGAGCTGGATGGAGAATCCCAGGTGGGGTCTCACTGGCACCAATGACACTGATACCAAGCAATTACACTGATCCTTTGTGCTCGCCAGAATCGAGACTAAGCTTTGAAAATCCTTGTTCCACCAAACTGTTATGTGTCATAATGGTTTATATTCCACTTGACATCCTTTCCCTAATGGAAAAACTGTTAGAGAATGAAGTAAATAGTTTGGGATAGGGTGGATTAAGTTTTTCTTCAAGTAATTACTCCCTGTGCTTCCCCGTGCTCCTGGTTGGGTGGTACATTAGGGGGGGCTGGGGAGAGGCAGTGAGAGCATTTTTATCCTCTGTCTGGAGGTCGTTGTGTGAAGCTTGATTTATACAAAATGCATAATCTAGAAACAAGCTGCTATCCTGAGCTTGGCAAGTAATTACTCTTTGGAGAGTGAGTGAGCAGCTGAGTTCTTTCCACGGCTGCAAGTCGATTGGTCACCTGTGACAGCAAAACCTCCACTGATTCCTCCTGCAAACATCTTATCTACAGTGTTAACTAGCCTGAGTTATTATTTTGTTTCTAAAGCTGCTCCATTTCTTGCAGCAGCCAGGGATAATTATTGGCATTTTCACTGAAACTTTCTCTAGCAGGATCTGGGGGGGTGGTGGAATCTCAGCTTGTAATTTTAAAGAAATAACGCACTTTGACGTGGCTCTGTTGTGTGGGTGTTGTGCAACATCAAAGCCAGGGAATCAGGGCTTCTGTGCTGAGATGTCAGTAGGTCAGTGATAGTACATTTCTCTTAATCTTTTAATCATGAGATACCTCAGAAAGAGAAGCTAATGTTTTTATGAGTCAGAGTAGTGTCACCTCGTCAAGAGCGCGAACTTGCAATCCTCTCAGTCCTTTGGGAAGTTTTTATGTATTAACAGAACTTTTTCTGATCTGGATTCCAGCAGCCATTACCTTGTAGTTGTAGCTGTGAGGGTTCAGGTTGGATGCAGAAAATGCACAGCACGTGATCAGAGAGCATCAGTGAGAAATTCTGTTGGCTCTGGGTCACACAACAATTCTGCAATAACTGCAGAGGAAAGATCCAGCTGGCCAGGGCTGCATAACAAATCCATTCTTTTTATGGCTTTTAATTTTGGTGGAGACTTGTGACAAAACCATTTTTGGCTGAAAAATTGAAATTCACTGCAACCCCGAGTGTTTGTGGAAATGCGTCCTTTTGAAACCCTAAAGAAACAAACCTTTGGAAAGGGCTGATTTCCTGCTGGCTCAGCTTGGCTTGGCAGACTCAGGCAGAGCCTCCATGACATTGCTGTGATCCCAACCCCAGGAGGGCTGTGGTCCTTCCTTTGAAGATGTCAGGCCATGGCCAGGGCTCCCTGTTTCCCAACAGGTCCTCACAAATCCCAGGTCCTCACCTCCTCCTCTCTCTGCCTGGCTCAGTGCTTGCCAGGTGTGCCCAGAAGTCACTGCTGACTCTTAGAAATCAAGCCTTGGTTGTCATATTTTTCCAAAATTATTCTGACTTCCTCTCCCTGTGGGAAGTTTTGCAATATCTGCCTTCTGTTTTCTGGAATTTCTTGCTAAATAAGTTTTCTGTTCCCACTTTGCAAATGCTGTCATAGATGAGGGAGGGAGTGACAACTCTCTTGCTCTCAGAGCTGATTTAGCTGAGTTTTAAGAAGTTAAAGTAACGTGTTATGACTTCTGTTTGGACACTTGTTAAGAAAGGGACAGGCATGGGTAAATATGACCTGCTTTGAGGAAAGCAAGAAACTAGGAGGTTCTATGAAATTTTTTATATGAATGTTTTTTTAAACCCTTCAGTACTTCAGACATTAGGAGTTCCAAGGTTTTTTTTAGCACGTGAAATAATGTTTTTTACCAGGTGCAGAGTTTCATTTACATGAAAATATTGTATAGTCTTGTTTTTTCCAGGTTTTACAGATGGAAAGAAGTGCAGATATGTCACAAGGCAGGTTCCAAACACTTGTGCCTGACTGTAGAACTCAGATAGTGAAGCCTAGAGTGCAGTTATTGCTGATTTGAACAGAAATTGCAAAGCATCCTAAGATATGTAGAGGCTTGAACTGCTTTTTCTAAACTATGTACTGTCATCAGTCCTTCATTATTATGTGTTCCAGAGGTTATAGTTCTGTTTGTGACTGTTTCTTTCAATGCTTTATTAGATTTATTTTCAATTTTATTTTGGTAAATTAGAGTTTAGCAGTTTCTTCAAAGTGGTCGTAGAAATGCTTGAATGTTAGACCTAATTATGCATTTTGAAAAAAAGGAGAGTCTGATGAAAGAAAAAATTAATGTGAATGTCCTGAAAATACTTCACAAAAGCATGTTTGGAAATACATTTCCTGGTGAATCAGCCTTTTTGTTGCTTTTGTTTGGGTTCTTTTTTCTTTTTGTTGCTGTTGTTTAAAGGCCTTGCTCACTTCAGTTAAGTCAGTTTGAAAACGGGTTTAAAAGCAATCCCACATCAGTTTTCATTTCCATCTTTAAAACTGAAGCGTTACCCATCTGTACTGCGATGTAACACAGCGGTTTTAACCCAGGAAAAAAATAGCAGAGATGATAAATCTGAAGAGCTCTCATAAAAGCAGCAGTTTCTGTAGGACCTCTCAGAAATCCTTTTACCTCTGTGGTGCAGAGCATCTCTGTTCTTAGCAGGCAGCTCTGCAATTTCACAGATATGTGTCTTATGAGAAAAGCAATAATTATTATTATAATAAGTGGAAACATTGAGGGCTTTTTCCTTTGAAGTATATGATACTTTCTGTATGATCTGATAGCCTGCATCAGTGGAACCGTTGTACTTGCTTAGAAAAATGGCTTTTTGTTGAGCTAGCTCTTTCAAATTTAATAATACCTCAAGGTGTATCTGACCTGGACCAGCCTCAGCCCTCCTGCCCTGTTATTTTCCTTTTGTCTCAAGGAACCTTGAGATGAATCGACAGTGTTGAGTGTTATTAGCTTTTTAAAATAGTGTATTAAAGCTTTCATTTGGCTTCAGAACTCTTTAACTTTTCTGCTTTACTATTTGCAGAGCATGTTGACTTAAACCCAAACCAAACAAAAACAAACCCAACAAACCAAGCTCACTGCCTTTTTTTTTTTGCCTTTTTTTTTTTTTTGCCTTTTTTTTTTGCCTTTTTTTTTCCTTTTTTTTTTTTTTTTAATGGTAAAATAACCTTCAGCAGAAGTTCAAACAGGAATTTGTTGTTCTTGCTGGGGAGGGTGGATGCAGTTCTGTTCTTCTGAGGAATCTCTGGTCAGACCCTTATGGGCAGCTGAGGTGGTTATTGCTCTGTGCTGACAGCAGTTTGGTAGCTGATTTTTTATTTTTTTTTTTGGCTTCTGGGAGGTTTGGCTTTCATTACTGTGCTGTTTTATTCTATTTTTGAAGTCATTCATCTCAGCTGTCACCCAGCTCTAGAGGGGCCACTTGGAATCAGCACCGCCCAAAGTAAATCATTGAGCTCAGGTAAATCTTCAACTCCATGGCTTGGAGAAGTCAGAGAACATCAGTTTTATTTTATGAGGCTGCTGTGATGTAGCAAACCATGTCATAGATGAGGCCAATGCTTTTCCCTGGCACTGGAAAAATAAAAAAACTGAGAGATTTCAACTTCTCTTCCTCCTACTCCTTTTCTGGGACTGTCCTGCTCTGAAGATCTCTTTGCCACAGCCATTTATTCCTGCCATTCTTTCTCCCAGACATTGCCACGATGGTCCATGGGAATGACCATTTTAGGAACCCCTTTGGAAAAACCAACTGATGCATAAGCAACTCTGAACCAAAGATTGAAATCCACAAAAATAAGTCTAGAAGTGTCTCTTCCCTCTTATATCAATGCACTGTTTCCTCAAAAGACTTCCATTTTTATTTAGCCTGGAACTAAGTTTAATATTTCCCCTCCAATAGTAGTGAATTGCTTGTTCTGTGCTAGTAATCCCATTTTCCTTGCAGTTGTGTAACGTGGCAGCCAAGGTATTCTTGTGACATTTATAATCAACAAGAATTCAGATGTGCTTTAGGGCACTGTTTGGTTTTTTCTTTTCTCCCCTGAGTCAAGTTTCTTTCTTCACTGCATTTGCCATGATTTTTGGAAGAGAGAGGAAACATCAGTGTTTGACAAACAGCACTGTTATTTTTTCAGTGGGAGGCACTGCTTGAAAAATGTGAAATAGGTTCGGGCAACGAGTCCTCTTCTTATTCATGGATGAGAAGCTGTTCTACAGATCATGCCTGTTGATGTAGAAGATCATTTAAGGGCTCTGTGATGTTCAGAACAGCACATCTTCATCCAACAAGTGAGGTATTTCTTCCTGCTGTCAATTTATTTTGGCTGGAGTGCAGCTGATCAAACTTGGGGCTGCGTGACAGTTGCTGCAGGGAGATGGATGTTGCTCCTGGGTAGGAAACTTCTGTCAAACTTGGAAAAGAAAAGGTTCTGGCAGTAACAGGCCCCTACAGCTCAGGAACGATGGTGCTGGAGTAACAGAAGGATGATTTGCCAAAACTTCATTTTGGCCTTTATCACCAGAAGAGTGTGAAGGAAAGATTTTTCTTTCCACCCACCGAGTGTAGCACACAGAGTTTGTCAGCACAGCAAGGAAATGTTCGTGCAAACCAAAGTTGTTGTCATGTCAAGAAATGCCAATAATGTGAAATTTGTGGCATTGGCCTTATAAAGTCATCCCAGGATGGTAGAAATGGCGTCATCCCAAGCAGATGTTTCTGTACATACTTGCATTTTTATATTATGGTGAACCCATTTAAAGGTAGAAAAATAAAAGTAGTCATCCCATTGGTAAGTTAAAAATAAACTTTTAAGCTGGTTGTTCTTTTTTTTTCTTTTTTGGTGTTCCTGTTAAAATTTTTTGTTGGCAGTATGGTGGGCTAATCAATTCATGTGTTCTAGAAAGCAGGGTTTCTAATTAGAGTCACTGAAAGTGGTTTGGGTTTAATTTTAAAATCCTTTGACGGCCATAAATGGGCTTAAGGAAAAACCGTGTTATTTCCTTGATGATGTATTTCTTGAGATCAGTTATGTTCTCTCATCATATATTTTGTTCTGCCCAGGTCTGGTTAGAGACTGGATAATACCAGTCATTGGTTAATAAAGCCTCTTAAAGTTCCTTTAGCTTGTTTTTTCAACAGTATAGACATTTATGATTTGAATCTCCTATTTCTCTCTTTTTTGAGTCTGCAACTTTTCAATCTTTTCCCTTCCCTCTTCTACCACTCCTGTTCTTCTCCTTTCTTCTCTCCTTTCTTATTAGTAGAATTTTGCCAGAGCACTCTCAGAGCTCCAGAAGATTCAGCTTGGTGGGGTTGAGTTACAGGTCAAATGTATGAATCAGATACTTAAAACCCAGGAATGAAGTGCTCCAGGATAACGCCTGGAGTTCATCTCTATCTGTCTGCATCACAGCTGCTCATACAAGTATTGGTCAATAATGCACAGCTCCTTTTATCTCAGGTTTGATGCTGAACTAGCCAAGAAAAATACTCTTCTTGCTCCTTTCCCCTTCCTTTCTATTTTCACTTCCTTGAAAATTTTGACCAAAATGAAGATGTTGCCAACAGGCTGTACCTGAAGTTTTTCTCTATTATTAGACAATAATTCTAATGAAGTTATAGCTTTGGGTCATTTCCATACGTTAGATACATTTAAAAGTGTATACTTATTTAATTTGCATAATTAATACTTAGATGAAATTCTTCTTTTTTTGAGCTCAAGTCTGTTGAATGTTAATGGAGTTGCATTTGCAGAGTGCTGGGGGAGATTAGAACTGGGGCTTGCTTTGATATGTTGTGGAGCAAAATCCTCCAGCAAAAGCCTTTGACTTCCATTGTGTCAGTGTTGAAACCCTGCTGGAAAAATGAGCTTTGCCTAAGCCAGAAAAAGCTGCATTTCTAGACCTTGTACTGTTGGTGAGGTCAAACAAAGAGCTGGGTGTTGCATATTTCGAAGTGTTCTAGAGGAAAGTTTAATTGATACTGTGCTAAAATCTGAGCTGCTAAAACCCTTCCAAAAATGATGCTGATCTAAAACATTTCCTGAATTATCTGAAGGCTTTGAGGAGTATTCAAATTTCCCTTGTCTGTTGTAAGACCTGAGGTGGGAAAATTGAGTGTTGGCTTTTAGATTGTCATTGTATAGTACACTCCTAATGAGGCAGGTGTAGAAGGCGATTTTGGTGATTTAAAAAAAAATAATAATTTTTTTTTCTTTATTAGATTCATCAAAAAGTGTCTCTCACCGAGCACATTTTTGGTATAACCTCTCAAGTAATTCATGCGACCTCAGTTAGTGAATAAGTGACACAGCCAACCAGTGACAATGCCAGCAGAATTTTAAAATGATGTTAAATGCCATGAGAGCAAAATATTTACCTTCCTTCCTCTGGAATATTTTATGAAAGAAATAATAAATAGTGTAAGTACTGAATGTCCATGTGTCCCTAAACCTTTGGATCCAGCCTCCAGCTCTTCCTTTTCACAGTTGTAGTGGCTTTTCCCTGGGCTGGATAGAGACTTGGAGGGTTAGAAGGAGAAGGGTTAACTTGCTCTGCAGATATTACAGGCACATGCCCTATTTGTAGGTGCTATTATGAGAGTAAGGCTGAACTGTGATGAATTAGGTAATTCCCTCTCACATGAGAAGAAGAATGAATTCTTAATAGCTGGGAATTGGAAGGCAACCTTATTTAACAGGCAGAGGGAAAACTGCCTCCCAAAAAGGCCCTGTCAGATTCCCTGGTTTGTCAAACTGTTTTCTGGAGGTGGGAAGCAGGTGAGAGTCTGATTGAGCAGCTTTTTATGAACTTAACCATATCCATCTTCCCTGTGACTTCAGTTCTCTGGCCTCAACTTACTTTTAAAGAGAAATCATTATCGATCCACCAGAATCCTTCTTTGAAATGATTTTATATCCTTCTAATAAGGAACTTCTCACAAGTAGGTTATTTTGCATTGATTTTTTTAAAGCACTGCAGAAAACACAAACTTGCACATCTCACCTTCTCATTTGGCAGTGGAGGAGACTGCTGAAGGTGCTGCAGTTGCATGTGCTGGATGTAGGGAGAAACACTTCAATGCTCAGGAAACTGGTCTGCAAAGAGAATCTACCACCTTTGTAAATGTTGGTGTGTGTTGTTATTGGAATAGGCCCGGGGGGGGGGGGGGGGGGTGTTAATACAGATGTGGTAGAAAAACCTGAGGGGCCATAAAAAGCTTTTAAAAGCTGATTGGGAGCCTTGTTTTTGTCTTGGAGTGACAAACAAGCCTATTCTTTGTGCATTTCTTAGGGAGAAATGAATCCTGGGAGAGTGGCAAGAGCCAGGAAAAATCTTTCGCAGTTCTCTTTTTGCCCTACGAGTCTCCGTTCCAGCCCTTCAAAACTTCATGTTTATTTTTATCCCTATGTGGAACTCCCCATGCAAAGCTTTGCAAAGTTAATCCGGTGTCTTCTGCCTCTGGGGCCTTGCTCTTGGATTCCTCTTCTGGAAAGCCCTGCAGCCTCCTTAGGAAATGCATCTTCTTTGTCTTGGGCAGGGTTTGTGCAGTTTTAGGTGCTGACACGGTATAATTAAAATTGAAGAAAGTAGGGAAGGCATTTAGAAACACTAATTACTGGTATGTCAGTAACAGAATTAGTGGGAAGTGAGTATGAAAAGATAAATTGTCCTTCTGTGAACAGCTTTAGTCGATGTCTCTGCCTATGGGCTTAAAATATTTTTGAGCTGCAGGACCACAGCTGTACCTGTAGCTGCCAGTAATGATAAAAATTCTCTGAATCTCAGTGAGGGATTTAGCTGACCTTTCCTTTGCATATTAAACACTCATTAATTAATTGATCACACATTGATATGCTGGTGCTTATCATCCGAGTCCAGCGTGGGTGGTTTCATCCTAAGAGGTGTGGGCCATGGAGGCATCTGGGAAGGTCTGCTCTGGGCTACCAGCAAAAGAGCCCTTTAGCTCTGCTGAATATGGATGAGCCTCACATGCTTTTTAGCCTTAAGCCTGCAGGGCTGTTTGAACATTTTGGCAGAACTTGGTTTTCCAGGATCAAAGAAACAGGAGCCAAAGCTGAGCTCTGCCCTGGATGCTGGTCCTGCAGGGTGGCAAAGGAAAACAAACAATACTCAGTTTGCTTTCAGGGTCTTTAAACCTGCCTGTCATTTCAAAACAAGGTTAGAGTCAAGTAGTGATGGAGAATAAGTGAAGAGAGAGTTTTTGCCTTTTTTTCTTGGTTGGTTGGTGGTTTTTTTTAATTGGAAGATGTTGTGCATTGTCTACTGGGTTTTCTTTTTTTTTCAGTGTTTCAGTTGAGGTGGTTTGACCTCTGTCAGGTGTGTATGATGATTATCTGAAGGTAGTTACTGTGCCCTGATCATTCAGCTTTGGCAATCAACTTTCACAACCTAAAAATCACTATTTAGATTTCAAGAAAGCTTTGAAACTACAGGTCCCTCACTGAAGGCTGTGAGTCCCACACAGGTGCAGGCCTGACTTAGAGATCTCATTTATTGGGGCACAAAGAGTTGAGAAAGATCCCAAATTGTTTAAAAAAGCTTTATAAAGACATAAAATGCTCTACAAAAACTATGTACTTTGATATTTGAGGACTGTACGAGCCCTGAGTGCCACAACTCTCCCACAACACTGAGTCAGGTGCGTGTACCTTGGGGAGAAGCTCAACAAACAGGTTAGAGAAACAAGTGTCACTGTGTGCAAACACAGCCCAGCCCAAATTCTGATTGTGTGAAATGGAATTGAGTGCTGGAAAGGTTTGAAACCCTGAGAAGTATCTGATCAGCATAATAAAGTCTTGGGAGCTGCAGATCCTTTTGCCTATTGGAACCAGAGTTGGCGTGAACTTTGTCTGCACTTAATGATCCAAAGGGGAAGAGCAGGTTCTGACCCTGCAATGAGTTTTGCAGGGGCTCATTACCATTTAGACAGATGGGATACATTAGACTTCCCATTTCTTGTTTCATTGTAGTAATAAATGGTGGCTTTTTTATTAGTTTATGCTCATGAAACACTACAATTTTTATTACGCTTCATTGAGATTTTCAAGCTGTCACCGAAACGAAAACAACAACAAAAAAGGCAAATTATTGTAAAACTGAAGGAAGATTTTAGCGATGTTTAGTTTGGATTATCTAAGATGACGTTTAATTTTGCCATTTTCCTTTCCCTGTTCAGCAGCTTTTCCCAGGATGTTGTGCTGCTCCTCTGTCCCTGGGCTGTGTGCAAACCTCGTGGGCTTTGTGTGTGTTGCTCTGTGAGTGAGGGCAGGGACACATGTAAATGTTAATATTCTAAAAGGAGCTCTGCCCCGAGGCTTCAGGTGGTCTCTTCTTTTCTTTGCCTTCTCCTTCACCGCCTAATCCATTCCTCTTGTGCAGTCCTTGCATCTGGTGGCGAGATCAGTAAATGTGCTGATTGTCTGACAGCTGCTGTTCGGGCAGTGAGATCTGGGCTTTGATTGCTCCATTGTGGTGCTGAGCACTTGTGAGCAGCAGCTCCCGGGGGGGGGGGGTTGAGGCACTCGGGAGAGCTTGCATCTCATCTGGGCCTCCCCCCTGGCACATCACCTCTCCTTTGTTCTCTGCCTCTGATTTAAACCCATTTGCTGCGCGGCCAAGGTGCTGCAGGAACAATAACTTGAGTGAATCAGTTCATAAAGCTGGAGGGGATCGATCTGTGTCCTGCAGAATTAGAAATTACTGGCTCGGAGAACAGTTTGCTGCTCTGACAATCACCTGCTTTGTCTTCACATGCAGCGTTGAGGTTTTAATGCCTTAACGTGATAAATGCCCTCCCTGACAGGAGGGTGCAGCCAGGTGGGGGTCGGTCTGTTCTCCAAGGAACGAGTGGCAGAACAAGAGCAAAAGGCCTCAAGTTGCACCGGGAGTGGTTTATACTGGATATTAGGAAAAGTTTCTCCACTGGAAGGGCAGTCAGACATTGGAACAGAGTGTCCAGGGAATGACCGTCCCTGGGGGTGTTCCATTCACCTATCCCAGCTCAGGTTCCACTGGGGATAACATCCTGGTTTGTTGGTGTTTTCTATCCTTTGTTTACACCGAGGTAAAAATGCAACATATTATAATGAGACAAAGCTTCTTCAGATGCTGCAGAAAAGCTCTCTGAGAAGGAAACATTATTACATTGCACAAATTAGATACATGGACTGTAATGTAGCATTTCTTATGGAAAAAAGGAGGAATGCTTTTTTTACTTCCAAGGGAAAATGTCTGATTCATACAGAGTATTCCTTTGCAATGGGATCCTGGTTGTGTGATATTACAATAAAATATACATTTTCCATTTGGCAGGAGTGGGTTTGGGTCACTTGGAAGCTTTTTATTTTGTTAGTTTATGGGGAATTAAGGCAAGTAAAAAAAAAAAAGGGATAAAGACCAAGGCTACTGTAAAGCTTGTTACTGATTTGAGGTGGTCATTCTGAAACAGCTGTAAATGGACTTGCTTGAAAAATCAAAACAACCACCTTCTTCTCCCCGACTCATCCAAAAACTGGCCATTTTGTGCTGAGTGCAGCAGGCAGCTCCTTCTCAAGTAGTGAGAGTGGAGTGGAGTAACAGCAAATGTCCACTATTTGGCTACATATATAAATACATAACACAGGAGTAGAGGAATGTTACTTAAAATGAATGCATTCTTGATTTGAAATGTGGAATATTCTGTTATATATGACTCTGGTGGGAAATTTTATATGGGTTTTTTTTTTGGCCTGTGGAAAGAGGACTATTAAAGAAATATGTCTTTTTATGTCAGAATACCTGGGTCCTTGTTAACTATTTGACTCCTTAAACTCATGTTGGAGATTGATCTAGAGACAAGGGCCATCTGTCCTCAGTAGGGAATAATCAAAGTGCCACACAGGAATGTTTTAGGTACGATGGTTGAATGGACCATGATCAGCTTGGTCCCCTGTGGATGGAGAATGTTATGGCTTTTTATATGCTGGAAATAAATCCAGCCTTTTTTGTAACTATGTATTTAGTGTGCCACTATAAATGTATCAACTAGTAAATATAAGGTGCTATTCATATGAGAAATATTCGGGGGAATGTGTTTCTTGGAGTCCTTGGCACTTAACACAGTTTGGGAGGTACTGTATGGAGGTGAGCTGTTACTGTTGAGAGAAAATGTCATTATAAAAGTGTGCTAAGACTGAAAATATTACAAAATTTTGTTGCTTTTAGCCTTGGCCATTTGCATTTATGATTTTCTCTTAAGCAACTTGAGCAGTTCTGTGCTTTTCTGCTTGTGGCGGGTTTTTGTTGTTTGTTTGTTTGAAGGTCAGGTTTTATTTGCTTGTTCATTTTGTTTTGTTTATTTTTTAAGTTACACCTCAAAACCAAACCCAGAAGGCTTTGGGGTGGCCTAATTGAAGCCTTCCAGTACCTGAAGGGAACTGAGAAGAAGGATGGAGAGAGACTATTTCTATGAAGCTGTTTATTTGAACTTATTCTCACCTTTTTGTTTGAGGGTGCTTTTTATTTTTCAAGACAAACTCTTGCCTAAGCTCAGCTGTTGAAGCTGAGTCTCTCCTGTTCCTAAGAAGAGAATTGGATAGTAATGGGAGAAAAGTTATAAAATTAAAAACCAAACCAGGCAAAAAAAGCTGTTCCTGTGGTGCCTTCAGCTCAGCTGCTGAAGGGCTTGGGCAAAGCTCACGGCCCATGACTGAACTGCTGAACTGTGATATTTTCCCCCCCGATACTCCTCTTTTGGCTGAGAGCAGATCATGGTTGTTAAAGTTTGTGTCTGTTTGGCCTGGCTGTGGGAGCAGAATTCACCAGCTGCTCTTGGGCAGCTTTGATTTTGTGAAACTGGTCATAGCTAAGGATCACGAACAGAGATGTTTCCCAGTTAGCAGATGTAAATTGTAATGGAGTTAGAGAAAAGTAAATGACTTCTGGTGGAAGTAAAGAAAGGCTTTGCATTGCTTTTTAGTTGTAGCTTGTTAGTGGTGTTAGAGCTACTTGCTGATTGGAAAAGCAGCTATCCAGGGTCGTTTTTTGTAACCCTATTAAAAGATGGAGAAATGGCTTTCCTGGTACCTTAGTAGGTGTCTGAGGAGTCTTCTTCAGTTCAAGCAGTAAATTAAGCCAGACTGGAAAACAAAACAAAACATTGCTTGTGTTTGCACATTATATGTATCAGAAGTGCCTGTGAGTAGAGCTTTTTTCATGGCTCATTAACTGAGGGAGTGGTGACAGCAATGGGTAAAGGCCTTGAATTGTTATCTGGAATGATCCATATGGGGAAACCTGGAATAATAATGATGCCATTACTTACAAATAATAGGTAATTCCTAGTCATACCAACCTAAGCAGTGTCTGTAGGGGTTCTAGTCTGAGTTTTAGGGCCAACTATTGATTCCAGTCTCTTTTCCTTGCCGCAAGCCCGATTTCTGCCTTTGCAACCAGTCGCTGAAAAATGGCTCTAATGTTTTGCCAGCTTTTATTTGTTGTCTCATTTCTCCATGTTGTAAAGACTAATAATCCTGATTTGTATTTCTGTCCAGCTTCATTAGTTTGGCATGTGGGTGCTCATTGTGTCAAGTTGAATATTTTGGATCAACTGGAATTTGCAGTAATCTTGAAGTATTTTGATTGTGGTAAACTTCTCTGAGCATCCTGTGCATACCTTTGGAAGATTCTCATGCACTTGGCCACAGCTGTGTGTGTTGTAGGCACTGAGGATCTAGCTGATGATGGTCTCAAATAAGTGTCAAAAGTCTCACAAAAATGTAACACGTCCCTTACAATTAATTACATCCCATCCACAATTTCATGTGTCTTCATTTATTCTGTGAATAACACACTTTACAAAAAGATGTTATTTATGGCCTCTGAAAGACTTAATGAATAACATTTTTGCATGTGTTTGCATGTAATGTCTAATCCCTGGTACAGCTGAAATCACATTACACTTGGTTGATGGCAGTGGTTTTATTCCCTTGGATCCCTCTTCCAGTTTCTCTTGTCAACATGCACGCTTTATCAGAACAGGAAGACAAACATATTACAGAGTTATAATGTTTAAAACAGTCTAATTTTATATCTGTACTTCCTCAAGCACTTATTCATGTGCTTAGAAATTATCTTGACCAATAGCTTACGTTACTGTGTACTCTAAACCGGCGTTGTTTCCCCTGAACAGAAACAGAGTCAGTAAAACCAAAAATCTTAAATCTATAGTAAGGGATTTTTTTTTTAAACCTAGAAATTTTACAGAGGTAAAAATAAAAGTAAAAAAAAAAGAAAAAAAAACAAAAGAAAAAAACTTAAACTGAAATGTGTTCTAATGCTTGTGAAAACAGTGGTGATGGACAGGTATCTTGAGATAAGGTAATTATTGGGAAACTAAGCCAGCATGGTCATCCTTTATGCTCCTGCCCTGAGGAATAGAGTTGATTTTGCCCTTGTGTGTCTTTCCTTTTGCAATAGAGCAAAAAAAAAAAAATCCCATTAAACCTCCCCCCAGTGAGGGGAAGCAGCACAGCTGGCCCAGTTTTGGCCTCTCGGAACACGTTTGGAACAAACCTCCGGAGAGCAGAGCGCGTTTGGAGGGCAGGGCGAGGAGCTGGAAGGGTTTGGAAGGCTCTGCTCTGCTCCTGGAGCCCATGGATAAGTGGGCTGGCAGCAGCACCCTGGCTGCAAAGTGCTTTCCGTGGGAGCTGCTGAGTCTCCAGAGGGGGATCCTGCCAGTGCCGCAGGAAGAGCTGACACGTCACGCCCAGGCCTGGCCGGGAGAAGCCGCTTTATCAAGGCAAGAATTTTTCTGGATCTGTGTGTGGGTGGCTTCCTGCTGGAGCCTGAGGAGCCGTCAGCAGAGCCTTTTTGTGACAATAGTGTGGGGGAAAGCTGTGCAGGAGAAGTCTGGAGAGCTAAGAAATGTTTTAAGGTGCTTTCCTTTGCCCTGCGCACGAAGACCAGTGTTTCACCTTTGTTAGAAGAGAGGTTACAATCACTTGGGTTTTAGGAGCAGTATTTGGTGGTGTGCTCCAGTGGATTCTTTCTTGAAGATCTTGCAGAGAATAGTTTGAGGCATCTTAAAATCCTGGGAACAAAACAATATTCCTCCCCATAGCTCTTGTAAGGATTCTTTGGGAAGTCCATCACAGATGGTAAAAGGAATAGTTTAGGAATGGAGTTACCTGCCAATCACAAGGAATTTTTTCACTGGCATCTCATTAGATTTGAATAGATAAAATGCCCTTTTGTCTGGTTTTGCATGAAAAGATTTCATCTCGAACCACTTCTATACGTGCCATGACAATGATTTCTGTATGTTAATTAATCATAGGAAATTTAACTGATTGTTGATTTGAGTAATAGGCATTAATGAAGGGGCAAAGCATATTATGTCTATACAAAAATACAGTGGACCAATTTACAGAGGAAGCTGTGTCAGATTCCTCTTGCCAAACAGAATGGTTTAGTATGGGGACGTCTGACATCTTTGCAAATTGTCATTATGATGCTGTCATTATTCACATACTCCAGAATACCTTGTTTAATATTGTTGTTGCTGTTGAGAAAACAGCTGCTCTAAAGCTGCAAGATCAGAGGAAGGATTCAGACACAGGTCATCTTCTGCAAATTCTTTCATATCTTTCTACAGTAGCAAATATCACCTTTCAGGATTGTAATCCTGTTCCTTGTAAGAATTGTTATTTTAAATTAGACTGGAATAATTTTGCCTATACTACTTTGGAGCTCCATTAGGCAGTTTTCAGTCTGCTCTGACTAAAAGTTTTTGTTGATGACATCAAGACAGAAAAAAGAAGGGAAAGAAAGAAGAAAAGGAAAGATGGTGACATCTGAGTAGAATTCTTGTGGTTGGGGTTAGAGATGATTCATTAGGCTCATTTCCTTTTATCTGCACTGGTTTTCTGACCTGTATCCAGAAAACTCAGGACCTCTTTCTTTAGAAAGAAAGAAAACAACAGTAAACAAGAAATGTTAAGGAAGGTGTTTAAATTTTAATAAATCCAGAAACTCTGAGGTGGTTGCCGAAGCCAGACAGTTTGACAGCCCCATAGGCTTTACCTGTAATATTTGTTTACTTCCCTGGTAATTCTACATCTGCTTCTAAACTCCATGACAGAATTCATGTTCATAATTACCTGAATGTGCTGCAGCAACAGTGAAGGTTCCCTTCAAAGATGGGAAAATTTTATTTTCTCCTTGAACCAGAGGTTGGAATCAGCCAGCACACAACTGAAAGCTCTTTTGGAGCTGCCTGTGTGTGTGACAGTCACTGTATTTATAACGTGGGATAGAAGGATAACACTCCTTGGGCAGGCAGAATTCACTCTGCAGATTGCTGTGATGAAATTGGGGTAGAACTGTGTGTTTAATTTCATTTCTGGAAGAGTTCTAACACATCAGCAATCTTGAATGTTCAGTGTTTCTTCATGTCTATGGACAACAATTTATTTGCTGCAAATCCTGTTTCTTCTTTTTTAAAAATCTCTGTAAGAGTGGGACTACAACTGGCAAGATATCTTACAATAGATCAAATTGTAGCATGTGTAATTAATAACAATTTGTAATGAATAATAATTGTGTATGGTTACTAGAAGTAATGGGAAAAGCAGTTATCACAGCTACACTGAGCTCAGTTGGAGAAAGTGATGGAAGGTATCTTTGCACAAATCACCTTTCCTGGAAATGTTGTCACCATATTTTTCTGCTGCTTAAGAAGATTTTCACAGAGAAAATAAATTAATTTATTGGTAAAACTTTGTCAGAAAAGAAGTTTAACCACAGCTGTGTGTACAGGGAGGTGTAAATCCGCTCTCAAATCCTGAATATTTGGATGCACCTAAGGAATGCTCAAATGACTACCTAGGGACTCTTCTAATCACTTCTTCAGTGACCCTAAACTTTTGGTCCAGACAGGCATCTCAATGTGATGAATCAACTTATGAAAATCCTCCATTCTGTCTAGAATACAAGAGGGATGGTCAATACCTGTGCCCACCACACAGGCACTCGTACCTGTCCCCCAAGCCATATGAGTAAAATAAAAAGCAGGTGTGTTAAAACACTTCGTGAAATGCTGGGGATGCTTCTCGTTCTCTGAGTTCCCAGGGAGATGCTCCTGGTTGGGATCTGCCTGCCTGTCAGATCTTGTCATTTGTGTTTTATAGCTCTTTTCTGGGAGAAGATGTTTAGCTGAGCTGCAGGTTATCCCTTGGCAGGCCTGGCCCATGGCTATGACCTTTCTAGCCCAGGATTCACGCTCTGCCAGCCACCAAAACGAGATGAGAACGGAATTGGAGTCCTTTTGCTTCTTAGGCTTGACTTGAAATGCATGCATGGCTTTCTGTAGTGGTGGAGAGAATTTCCTTCTTTTGAATGAAATTATTTTCCTGTGTGCATCAGCTCAGAATATTCCCAGTGATATTCAGGTAATGAAGAAGCAGAAGGAAGCACAAAAAAAAAAAAAAAAAAAAAAAAAAAAAACCAAAAGAAAATTCCTGTTCTTTAATACTTGAAAAACAATAGCATGATCCAAACTCCCTGCTGGTGTGGCCCCTGCAGGCAGAGTCAGGGATGGCCTTGTGAAATTCTGCTGTAACAGCAAGTACAGCAAGGGCTTAAACCTATTTCTTTGCATTACTAAAAAGGTTAACACTCTTACCAGACACTTTGGGTTTAAGATTGATTCATCTTTCCTGCTTGAAGGCTTGCAGCACTGGGGGTTTTGGAGACATGGCCAAGTTCAGTGTCTGAGCACACACTGAGCTCTTGGGTTAAACTTAGTGCAGTCCTTTGCACTAGAAGAAGATTGCAGGAATTTTCCTCCCCCTGTGCATGGAGCAGTCTGGCAGCATTCCTCTCTTGCAGTGTCATAAATGTATTTACAATAAATGCAGCTACCAAATTCTCAATGCACATTTTCTGCCTGGGGAGGGGACAAGAGGGTGATGCATTGCTAAGGAAATCTTTGAAGCCTCTAAAGAAATGTGCTTTAATCAGCATCATTTGGGGAGGGGACCCTCTTTCCCTCCTCATATTAATTCTCTCCTAAATGTGGATTTTAATGAAAAACCTTGAAAAATGCTTTTGGCTTTTTTTTTTTCTCCCCTTTTCCCTTCAGTCGGTCATTTATATTCTGCACAGACTAGAATAGCACTGTGGGGGGAGCACTTAAATAGGGAGAAGATATTTGTCATCTGTCACACTCTGAAATTAAACTTTTGATATCGAGTTATTGCCTTAGAAATAACTTCAAAAAATGTACAGGCAGAGAAAAGCACACGGTGGGGGAAGCTGTTGAACCAGTTATTGCATAACACCATTTTAAATCCTCTGTCGCTGAACAGAGTCTTTAAAAATATTTCTTCATGAATAAAGATAAAAATTACATTCATACAATACAAGTTTTTACAATTCCTTGACCACTTACATGGATTTTTTTTTTTCTTTTAACAAAATCACAGAGAGGAGGCTGAGACTCTCAGAACTGCTGCAGAGATTTCTAGTGGGAAATTGATATTCAGTTTTATTAAATGCCTTGGAAATTTTTGTAGTACATTTGCATATATCAGGAAAGCAGAAAGGAGAGAATGAGTCCATGTTCATCAGACAGTTAAAGAAGTACAGCTCAAAAGTACCAATGGTGAGTTGTACAGACAGGGAGCTGAGAGGAATATCTGCTTTTTCCTAATGCCTGCAAGTGGGAAGAGTATTTGGATTTGGCATGGCACTCCTGTTCTGGGGAAAGATTTTGGAGGATTATAAATGAGATGAAACAAAGGAGCAGCTTGTCCACAGGGCTGGGATAATGGAACTGTTCCTTGCTGATGAGTTTAAGACCACTGAGGGAGAATGATGGGCTCCTCTTCCCCACTGCCAGCTTTATTTAATGCCTTTTTTTGGTGGTTGTTGGTTTGTTTTTTTTTTTTTCCTAATAACTCCCTTCATCTTTCAAATATGATTTACATTTTTTTTCAGATTTTATAAGAGTTGAATCTGGTTTCTTTTTGAAGCGGTTTTTATGGGGTGTTTATTGTACAGCCTTAAACGGTCTAGAAGTATTATTGGATCACTGAACTGATCTCTGGGAGAAAACATTTGTGTATCTACATTGAATACAGCTGTAAAGCTCTGTAATATTTTCATTATCTCAGGATTCTTCTAGCCCAGATAATCTTCTAGAGTCAGCAAGCCAAATTATTAAAGGAATTGGTAATAACTGTAGTTGATGAAGTTCTGGCAAATAGAAACAGTGAAGGAGTTTGTGAATAAGCTGGGTCATAATTGTTTCATTTTCTTTGATATTGAGTTCTGCTACAAATCCAGCCCCATTTGTTAGAAATGAAATGGAATATTTAGAAAATATATGTCTAATATGACTGAGGTAAAGATATTACTGTGCCTTTTGAGCTAGTAAATGTTTTTATAACCAAAACAGTCTCAGAAGAACAAAAGTCTGATCTCTTGGGATATGAGCAATGTTGAGACAAATGAGGGTTGGACATCATCTTGAGTCTTTTGAAATATATGGCTTTGATTCCAGCAGTTAAAACCTTAAATCCCTTTTTCATTATTTATTTTAAGATTGAATACCTCTGGGGAACAAAGATGTTTACTACTTGAAAGACACCTACATGATGGTGTTTTTTTTCCTGTTTTAAATCTACAGTAGGTGGCCTTTGAATAAAATGCATAATACAGAGCAATGTCTTAAACTACCAACCATACCCAATATAGCATGAGCCAACATACAAAACATGTTTAACATCAAATTCATCTGGATCAATTGTGTGATTTGGGTAAAGTTAATTCATGTTTGTTAACTTAACATATAAAATAGTCATTGGATGAAATACTTGCTTACATAGTGAGGATTGAAGTCAGAATTAGTTTCTTATGTGTTGAATGCCTTTTTTTATCATTCTAACTCTGCCTTAAAAATAAGGTAAAGAAAAACAGAAAAAGGGAAAAAACCCCATCCAACAAAAAACCCAAGCCAAAACCCAACCCCAAGCTTTTTCCCCTCTTCCATCCAGCAGAATAACACCTCCACTGACAAAGCATCCCCCAGGAAGTCTGCAGCACTTTGTGATGTCTCAGTCAAGACTCTCCCGTAGCACTGAGCACAGTCACTGCCAGATGTGGCTGTGACATTGCACAGTAACACTTCTACCCTCAGCTCTGCTGTCTTCTCCTTCCCAGCAGCTCAGGTCACGTCTGCAGTGAGGACATCAGTCCTCTCAGATCTCCAGGCAGAACAAATGGGATTTTTTTAACATCCATAACTTTCATCACCAAGTACAGCAGTGTTGTCTGCTTGGTGCCCACAAGCCTGTTTTGGCTTCAAGAGCAACTCAAGGTGCCAGGAATGTCACTTTTATTTTAATGTCAATAATTTCACAGAATCTGCTGAGTTGGAAGGGACCCACAAATATTGAGGCCAGCCTTTAGCCCTGCACAGAACCATCCCCAAGAGTCACACCATGTGCCTGAGAGTGTCATCCAAAAGCTCCTTGTCAGCCTTGGTGCTGTGAATAGGGAGCCTGTTCCAGTGCCCAACCACCCTCTGGGGGAAGAACTTTTTTCTGATATCCAACCTCAATCTCCTCTGGCATTCCAGGCCATTCCCTCAGGTCCTGTCACCAGAGAGAAGAGATCAGTGCCTGTCCCTCCTCTTCCCCTGCAATGAGGTCTCCCCTCAGACTTCTCTAGGCTGGTAAATGAAGCACAAGGTCTGCCTGTTTCAAAATCAGGTTGTTATTAGTGTTTACAGCTTGCATTTCTAGCGAGGTCTTGTCTGAGCCCCAGAAGAAGCTCTTTAGAGAAACATCTTGGACTCGTTTAGTAGAACAAGGAAACCCATCACTTGTTGCTTTTGCAGTTTGTCACCTGCTGAGAGAGGACAGTAGATGTGCCACAGGTTTTGCTGCCTGTCTGTTTGACATGCTGAGTTCTCCCGGTGCTGTCAGTTTTGGTTTCTAATGCTGTAATTACAAACACTGAAACCCCGGGGATTTATAAGAGGAATGAGGTGAATTTTACAATGTAACTTGGAATAGTGCTGCATTTGTGGAAGGTGGCAGCAGTTGAAGGTGTAGTTGAGGTCTGTGTCACTGTTGCAGGGGGGTGATAAGGGGAAGACAAACCCTTCACAACAACCATTTAATTAAAAAAGTAGTCATTTCTCCTCCTTCCGTGGTGTAATATATTTTCCAAATATCAATGTAATTTCTTCCTCTTGTCCTCCCTGATTTTCAAATGCTGTGATTTGATTTCTCCACCAGCTTCAGTTGCAGATGGTAGTTCATTATGGGCTTTTTGCTAATGCCTTGACCTCATACTGTGTATATTTGTTGCTAAAGTTTCAACTCCAGACAACTTAATTGTAAGTTAAATTTTTAGTTCTTGTGGTGACCATTCTCTATATTTATATACATGTGTTGATGGAAAACATAATTTTCAGCCTGATCTTCATGGATTTGTGCATCAGGATAAGAATCTCTCACTCTTGCCTTTGCAAATTCCATTTAAGCCATTTTTCATGAGCTCCATAAAACCACAGAATGATTTGGGTGGGAAGGGACCTTGAAGATCATCTGTTTGTAACCCCCTGCCACGGGCAGGGACACCTTTTGTCCAGTGGCTGAAAAGGAGTAAACGAAATAAAGGAAATAATGGAAAATCTTAACAATCCGATTACAAGGGTGCACATACTGAGTAGTGGAAAATACTGCAAGTGGAAAAGCTCTTTTTAGGTGCTGGAATAATTGTATGTTGCTCGAAGTACACGCCTAGAACAGTTTAAACAGTTATTAGAGAGTGTTGCCAGATTTTATCACTGCAGTCATGCATAGAGATCAGCGATCCCCGTGCAGCGCTGCAAAATGTGTGAATGAGGTGCTCTTACTAAAAATAAACCTATTGAGTGCTGTTCCTAATTGCCACAGAATGCTGGGTAAATGATAATGATTTTAGCAGTACGAAGTCGACTCAGAAAAATTTAACTGCAACGTCGCACGGGAGTTTTTAAGTGGTGATAAAATATTTGCACGCCTTGATAAAATAGTTTCACGCCTTCTTTGCTCGCTTGAGCATTCAGTGGTTAAAATGTAAAGCAAACAAACAAGAACCCATCAAACAAAAAACAACTCCACAGTGCAGCAGGATGAAAACAGAGACTGGAGGTGAGGGGAGGGACAGTGACCGCACGAGCTTGGAGAGCTCATGTGCAGGGTCCTGCAAGAAGGCACCGTGCAGTGTTTTACAGGTGTCACTCGGCATCAGGAAATCTGCAAGGGATACATCTCTGAGTGGCTGCAAGCAGTGTTTAATCACCCTCAAATTAGTCTTGGAGCTGTTGCAGCTCTGTTCTTGTATCATTTGTAAGAAGCAGTGATGGGTTCTGGTTGTGTGGAAACACCTGGTGTGGTTACAGCTCTCGGAGTAGACTTTTAACTGCTCTGACCGAGGTGTTAAAGCCACTTAAGCAGCCCAAAAATACTTGGGAATTTGTTTTTTAAAAACCCAAAAGTTCTCAGAACCTTTGGCAGCAGTTGAACATCCCAGAGGTGACTGACAGAGGGCCAAAGGAACCTTTTCCTCCACCACCACTTGTAGAAGGCTCCTTTCAGTACTTGGAGTTTCTCTCATGCCCTCGCACCCCAGACAGAATCTCTTT
The DNA here is from genome assembly GCA_038380795.1 of Pyrocephalus nanus. Taxonomy (NCBI): domain Eukaryota; kingdom Metazoa; phylum Chordata; class Aves; order Passeriformes; family Tyrannidae; genus Pyrocephalus; species Pyrocephalus nanus. The sequence continues at coordinate 3,729,737 of CM076271.1, read as the reverse complement.
GCTCTCTGGTAAGAAATTGGCTGTTGGTGAAGAGTCTGCCATTGCCACCTCTGCAGCAATCCCAGATTTTTAGTATATTGAATAAATGGGAACTCGTATCAGTTTCTCTATAGTTCCATCTTCAGTTTGACTTGAGAAAGTGAAACCTTTTCCTCGGCAAAAACAGCCTTAAAAATCAATAAACTACTTTTTCTTTTCTCTAGCAAATTCTTTGATTATGAATTTCTTTATGGTTATTCATATTTTCAGCCAACTGCAGCAAATGTCTGATTTGCAGGCACAGTGAATTTTTGCTCCAGCAAGGGTTTAAGCTGTTTAGGGAAATGAATGAACCACAAAGGTTTTTATTTAATGATAAATTTTGTATGAATATAATTTTTTTCATGAGTGACTGGCTTCCCCAGATCAAACTCCTTCACAGGGAGTTGTACAGCAATGTGCAGTATCTCTAACAACTAAAATTTTCTAAAAGTCTGGGAATGCCAGTTCAAAGAATAAATAAATATTGGTCTGGTGGAGCCTTCAGTAATCCCTGATCAAAGCAACAATGCAGTTTAAAATTAGCTCTGATTACTGCTGGCCTATGGTTTTATCCTCCCCAGTCTGAAAATGGTGAGTCTTTATAGAGTGACAGAAACATACTGAGAATACTGATTAGACATCCATTTTCATTTATCACCCTGCTATTTGGGCACTTTTATGTTGTCCTGAATTTATACCCAAAACCAGTCTTGTAGAACAGGAAGTTTAATGAAATCCTTGTACCATTAGGCAAAAAAACCCTTTTTGCATTCCAAGCCTCCAGTAGTAGTTGTTGGATCTGGGATATGGACAGGACACAGCCCAAATTCCCATCACTGCATCTGTGCTGCTTCCAGTTTTGCACTGGGAGTCGCCTTCTCACTCATTTAATTTACTTTCCATCGTTTTCATCCCTGCTGATAAAGTTGCTCTGACCTGCTGTACTTTAAAGCTCTTGTGTTTGGGTATTTTCCATTAATGTTTCTCCTGATTTGCAGTTTGATTCTTGGAGTTACCTGCAAATCATCAGGAAATTGCATCCCGTGCCTGGATTGCACTGCCGGTTTATGGAGAAGGTGGATTTGCTTTTGCTTATCTCCAGCTCTGTGTGTGGAATTCCAAGTGACAGAGCTCTAGTTTTAGGGCACTTTCATGGATTTCCACAGTGGGAAATCTCTGGGATAAATGTGCTGAAGTGATGTTGGTAGCCCGGGTGGTGGAACAACATGTTTGTCTTGGAACTACCGCAAACATTTCTGTGAGCACAGGATGAAAAAAAGACCTTTTGTGTGCCCTGATTATTGCATATATTTATTTAGTAAACATATGCCTTTCAAAATATTTGATTCTAAGGAAAAGTGAGTTTATCAGTTCTGTTTAGGACTTACAGACCTGAGTGCTACTACCAAATAATTGTAAGTGACAACAAGTGTAATAGCTTTTGTGTCCATTATTATTTGGATTTTTCTGGAATTAGACAACTTTTAATGCTTCAGTTATATTGGAAGGTGTGTTAGATTTTATTTTTTGAGGGTGTGTTATATTTTTATTTTTTTTAAGACTCACTTTTAAGTTTCCTGTTAGGGAGTAATCAAGAAGAGATGAGCTTAATTTTATTAATTGTGCAATAAAACCATTTGATTCTAAATAAACCCAGATGTATTAAATGGCTGGACTGCTTTTTTTCCTTTGACTTTACATTCATTATATTCAGTCAGAATTTATATTTCCAAAATGTAAACTGTTCTTTTTTTATTATTTTTCCTAGGTCTTGCATGCTGTGGCACAAAGATTGTGTCTCACTCTGCGCTATGTTCATGGTAAGCCTCATCCCATCTTTTTATATTCTGGGGGATGTTCTGTTATTTTATCAGTCAGTCATTTGAAATGAACATAAACACAGGGACATGAATTTAGTCTCTGTGTTTTCTACTGAGCTAGTGACAAATCTCCAACACGCTTTGTCCAACATCCAGGGCAAAACGAGTTTTAGGAATCTCTGAAGAACCTTTGGTGGCCTCAAAGTCTCCATGGCTGTGCTACAAATTGCAGATAGATAATTTTTGTGCTTTTAAGCAATGCAGGGGCACCTTAACTCAGGACAGGTCCCCAGATGACAAGATATACAAACAGTAACACAAAAGGCCCATCCTGAGGTCCAGTGAATCCCATTTTATCCAGGCTCCGTGTCCTCAGGCTCTTTATCTATGCTAAGGAGTTCTCCATGGCCGCCAACTTTTTGGCACTTCTTAAAATAACTCGGTTAAAAATATTTCATAAACTCAATTTATATAGGCAAAATAAGCTCCTGTGCTCCTCTGAAGCAGCACATGTTCCTTCTTTTTCCCTTCTCCTCCAAACATTAGCAAATTACCCCTTTTATTATGATAGGAGAGCAAACCAGCTTTTGGAATTAAGTCTCACAGTTATCAAATGGTTTGCTACTATGTTCTGCTCTTTTTGGAGTGACTAAGTAGAAAACACCTTCTCTTCTGTATTTCTGGGTTTACTGATACATATTTTTCAATTAATTATTTTTCCTCATGCATTTTACTGAAGTAGCTGGAATCCCCATGGAGTTCCACTGCTTCCCCCCTGCCCCCTGTTTTTTTTTTTTATTCTCCCAAGTTCTCCCTTACCTGTCAAAGGATGTTTGAGCTGCTTGGTGACCTCTACCTCTGAGAGCAGAAACCAATAAACAGCTTTCCCTGACTGATGGGATTGAGGATGTCAGAGGAGTGGCCAAGGCTTTAAGGGACAGAGTCTTTTAATCTCCTTGCCTGGTTCACCGGAGTTCAGTGATCCATTGACAATGTGCCTTATTGAGCTGTCAGGGTAATCAATATTCCCCCTCAGTGAAGCTGACTGGTATTTCTGAGGGTCCAGTCAGATTCATAAAAGTGCTGCTGCCTCCTGAATAAGAAAGTTTAATCCCAGGGTACCCACTGGCATTTTCATAATCATTCCCACTTCCCAGTGGGGCTCGTTTGGTTTGCAGGGTCTTGAAGAGCCCATGGTGAGGGTTTATGGCATCTTTGTAGATCATGACCAAGGACAAGCCCTTTCTCAGTTGCACATTATGTTTAATTACTCATCACTCTGGAATAAGAGAGTTGATGCAAGAACAAAAGCTTAACATCTGTCAGGTCTTTTAATGCCAAAGTTTCTTTATTTCCTTTTTTTTTTTTTTTTTTTTTTTTTTTAAATACACTTTTCCTGCATTCCAGCAGCTTTCCCAGGTAATGCATGAATTTTTTCCATACTCTCCTGTACAACACAGTGATATTTGGAGCAGCTCTGCTGGTGCTTGCTGGAGATTTGGAAAGGCTGTGAGGAGCTGAGCACTGACTCTGCAAATTTAATTAATCTGGGAGCCCCAGAGAGACAGTTAATGGCTCCATTAATAATTTCACTTCTTTGTGTTCTCAGATTTTAAATATTGGACCAATATTTTGTGCTCTGAGGTGTGATGAAAGCACCTTTCATTCTAGCAGGAATCCTCTGCAAGCTTTGTAGATGTTCTCTGAAGCAGAGGTTCATCATTTCCCTTAACACAGTCACTGCATAAGGCCCCAAGCTTGGCATTGTTTAGCTAAAATATTTTTTTACAACAAATCCAAGAGTCTGTTGTCATCTTGAGGGCTTATAGTTAAAGTTTACTAATGCAAATTGGTTTTGAGTCAGGCAAGCCTGACGGTATTATTGTCTGCCTTACTTTTTAAAACCCATTTTAGCAAAGCCAGCACAAAACCCCAGATTAATTGAACTGTAACTTTTTCTGATTTTGATGGAAATTATCATTTTATGATGTCCAATTTCTCTTTAATGCTTTTGAGAGGCAGAAAATTATCATTAATACAGAGTATTAAAACTTCTGCACACAATACTTTTTGAAAGGGGATTGCAAATCCAGTCCAAAAAATCTTCATAGCTAAAATTGTTTGGGGCTTCCTTTTGTTTCCAATTTATATTCACAAGAATAAATGAGGATAAAGCAGCAATCAGAAGGATCAGTTAAAACTATCAGTACAACTAGTTTTAAAAAAGAATATCAGCTTACAGTTCATACTTTTGAATGAACAGAACAACTTTTGTGCTTGTACTCTAATGGCAAAGAGTTCTGTCCTGTACGAAGAACTGGTGCAAATATAAATGGCTTTTAAATTGGAATTCAAGGTTAAGTCATACATCTAGGTGCATAAATACCCAGTTCATCTTTTATTATCCAACATATGTTCACTCTGGATGACTATGAACTTTTCAAAAGAGTTTTATCAGTTTACCAGCAGCTTCTGGTGTGACACAAACCCACGGAGCTTTCCTTGTCAAGTGCCCAGTTCAGTGGGAGCTCCCCCTGGCACGTGGATTGAGCCAGGCATTGTTATTCACCTGCTCATGGATGGCTTATCTGATTAGCATGGTTTGGACATTGCAATTACTGTGACTTGTTTGTCATCTTTTGTCTGCTGTGATGTCATTTTTTATTAGAATTCTCTAGAAGAAAGCAGTTTATGGTGCTGAATGCAGTGGGAATAAAGCCCTGCTGAGTGCAGGGAGAGGTTCCTCTGCTGCACATGACCCTTGTTATGTTCCTTTCATCTACCCAGAAAGGCCTCTTGTGGCAAGAAGGGGTTTATAACCGACCTTTTGAAAAAATGCTGTGTCTAAATAAGAGTTGTCCAACTTTGCAGAGATGGGGCTTTTGATTGCAGGTGTTCATAATTAGATTAATTTACAGCGCAGATCAAGCCGATGGAGGAGGCATGGAAAACTGACTGAGAGCTTATCAAATTAGCCAAGTAGAGCAATTAATCAGGCAGACCTGAACTGTTTGGTTTCTTTTTTTAATCATCATCCTGAGCAGTGTGCTTTCAGCTTCCATTAAAGAAGGCATTCAATGCAGAGCTGTGCTTGGTGAGACAGTTCCTTGTTGTCTCCCTGTGCCATCCCTGTGCACAGTACCACAGATCCAGAGATCCAGTGGCATTCCCAAGGCACAGAGCAGTGTCTTGGAACTAAAATAATAATAATATTAATAATAAAGTATTCATAATTCCCTGTGAAAGTGTCTGGGCTCTGTATCCAGATAACGCCCTCCTGCCTCACGGCAGTTGCTGCCTGTTTTGGCACCATCACACCAGCAGTTCTAAATGGCATAAATTCTCAACAAAAGGATAAGTTTAGTATTGGTTTAAGTCAGAAAAAAATGTAATTTTGGGGTTTATTATTCAAAAATTTTTCTACTCTGAACAACTGACTGGTGGAACTCCCATGGAATTATTTAATTATTATTAATGGCTGAGAACAGCATCTCAGCAGTGTGTTATCCTCTCCAGTACTAAGTGTGCAATGTGGACATGGGATTTGATCTCAACAGTAACTTGCCAGTGAAAGCATTCAACCAGAAAGTTCTCGTTGCAATGTGGTAACAAGTACCTATGGAGGTGTTTAAAAGCACCTTAAAATGATGCTTTTAGCAAGTTCTTTTCTTTTCTAAGCAAGTTCATTCACTGTGGGGAGTGTTGGGCATGTTGATATAAATTTTTCTTCTTTCTGAATCTATTTGCAAATGATCTGGTGTTTTTTAGATTGACTTTTCCTGCCTTTCACTGCAGGAAAAAAAAGGGTTCTGTAAGGTTATACCAAGAATGCTTTTTCTTTGTCTCATTTCACAATAAACCTCTCTGGTAGTTGTCAGGTTTGGCCCTGACAAATTGGACTGAGGCCCCATAACTTTGATGTGGAATATGGAGCAGTGATATCTCTCTAGGCATGACCTTCCCAGTTTGCTTTTCCTTCTCTTCAAGGGGTCAAATTATTTCCTTTCCCACGTGCACAATGAATCCTAAAGTATGTCAGAAGGTGGGGAAGGATAAGAGTTAACACTATTTCCTCCAAAGCTGAAGAAAGATGATTTGATGAGAATAAAACCTTTTTTAGGATCTTTCTAAATACTAAACTGCCTCTTGTGTAGAGGTTAAATATAAGTTACTTATTTCTTAAATTCTTGTCAATTTTGAAGATCATTCCTTGTGTCTTGCTTGAAAAAATACCCAGTGAACACTCTACCACATGAACTTTGGGCATTTATATTTAGGAATTTTATCACAACTTAAAATGCTGCTGTAAAACTGGTTTCTCCTCTTTATAAATCCTCAGCCATTTTATCTTAAATATCCAGAAATGAAAATCTTATCCAGGGTTATCAGCTTGGGTCAAGCTTTGAAATCCCTTTTAAACATTTGGAGTGATATTTTCATGCTATTAACACTGAACACTTCAAAACCCAAAATGTCCAGTGCTTAAGACTTCTTTTGAAAACTGTAGAATCCTTGAACAGCTGAAGATTAAGAGGAGGTATTTGGGTAACCATTTTAGGATTTTGGTAGATTGATCATCATGTTTGCCTTCAGAAGATAAAGGATAGATCTAAAAGCTGATGCATGTTTACATGTAAGCTTCATTTTGTTTTATATCTCTGGAAAAGTAGTCTCCCATTTTTTCTGGCGAATTTCTGTCCTTGCCTTGATTTTTGAATCACTGAAAATAAGTTACAACTTCGATTTTAAGCAATATGGAAAACTGCCAGAAGAAACCTGTAAATAGGAGTAATTAACACCCATCTCCAATGTTCCCTTTCTCTGCTTGTTTAAATACAGGATTGCTATATCTAAAAGCATGTGAAAATATTTTAGACAACATGTACGTGCTTTCAACGTGCTTGAATCCCATCAGCTGTTCCTTGGGAAGGCTGGAGGGCTGTACTAAACCTTATCCAAATTACTCTGGTACAAACCTAAACCAAGAACTTTTTCATATTTTTATTTGGTGCCTCTGAACAAGTGTAAGGTCCTGGATGTGGCTGATAAATGGATCAGTAGAGTTGAAGCAATGATGGATAGCTTGTGAAGCTAAACACGACTTCTGAATAGCTTGTGCTTGTACAAACTCCTCAAGTATGGAACTCCAGGAGGGTACTTTGCTTTGTGGAGGCTCGAATGAGTTGATTCTTTTATCACTGTCAAACAGAAGCTGACTTTATTTCACTGGTAAAATACTGTGTTTGCAGCAAAATGTCCATTTGTTGTGGTGTTGGTGTCTAAAACCACTGATAAGACATGACTGAGTTCATAAACCATCAGTGTCACTGCTGGTGAGTTGGAAGCACCGTGTCTGCACTCACACACTTGAGGGTTCTCGGTTTATTGTGCCATTTTCTGAAAAATAAGCAGCATTTCTGAAGGGTGGGGATTGAGCAGCCTCAACTCTCTCTGAGCCTGCACACAGCAGGGATCCTGACAGCACAGTTTATGTCTCCAGTAGAAGATGTCACTGAGAAATTAAGACACAAGATCAAAGATTTCTCTTTGTTACATCTTTGTGATCGTTTTACCACTGCTGATGTCAGGGTGTACTCAAAGCTCTAGTCTAAGGGAGCACCAGAACTCTGAGCTGTGCTGCAGGAGGAGCAGATCAGAGCCAGAATGAGCTCCCAGCAGGTTGGTTTTTTTTTGGGGGGGGGAGATGAGAATTGCACTCTGCACAGAGCTGAGCTGTGTTGGTGCAGACTCAGCCACATGGGCTGGCTCTGCTTGTTTAGGGCTCTGTCAGCTCAGGAAATACCCGTGTTGTGTAGGCAAAGGATCTCTCCCAGCTGTGAACCGACTTGTTTGGAGAACAGGGAGCTCTTTTCCACATGGTTAAGTGTTCTGAAACTCAGATTTCCCCACGTGTTTCCCCATGGATATCTGAAGCAGCTCCCTGACTGCTGTTCCATAGGGCACTGCAGCTCTCTCTTTGATGCACAATGAGCCTGGTCATGAATTTGAAACTACTTCTGCCTTTTGATTTTTTTTTTTTTATTTTATTTTCCAATGATGTAATAAAATATGTAAAATATCAGCTTGAAAAAAAAAAAAAGGTTAAGGAGCCATAGGAATAGAGAGAGAACTAATATTCTGCATTAATAATTATATCTATACCATTCTTTTCATTTCATTGACTCTGTCTCTGTTCCACTGGAGGCAATATTTTTTTACCATTCCAAGTGGTAAAGCTGGAAAAGAGGTGATACATTAATGGTAGTCAGGAGTTATAATCTTCTCAGTCTTATTTCCTATAGGACATATACCATTATTTGCAATTTTGTTTAATACTTATTATAAGTTTGGCCTAACTATTTATTATCTTTCACAATAGCTTGTGCGTCACATAAAGGATGTATTTTGTCCAGGATGCTTAATCAAGGTCATTGTTATTTTTGGTTTGGCAATTGGGTTTTTTCCTTCCCCGTGAAGTATATTATTTTTCTTTGAGAACCTTGATGTTGTGGATGAAAAAGCTGCATCCAGTAAAAAGAAGGTGGAATAAATCCCCTTTTATAATGATCTGAGGTTCCTGGCATGAATACATCTATTTTTATTTTTTTTAAACTTACTGTTTTCTATCAAGTAGGAATACTTTTACATTTGCCTAAACACTGCATCAATATTTCCAGCAAAATAATTCTTTTCCTCAAATTTCCTTTTTAATAAAACCCAGCCTCTTTGAACTCCACAGACCTCACCATCTGTTACTCAATTTTCACTCCATAAAATTTTGCTGACATCTGTTTAATCAAAAATATTTTTTTTTATAGTCATGGAGAAATTTAGTTCAAACTTGGTATTACACCCTTCCTATATGCCAAAGAGAAAATATGAAAATAATGAACTTCTGGGAGAGGGGAGGAAAACATTAAATAAGTCTGTTAGCACTTAGGGCAGCCCTGGGACCTGGCAGGGATGGCCCCTCTCTGTGGATCTCGCTGTTCCCACAGGTTGTTGTTGGGGACAGCTTTTCCCAACTTGGCTGTTCCCCCGTGGCTGGAGTTTTGGAGCAGCTGCTGGGTTTGGATTTGGGAAGCCAAGGCTGAGCGAGCCGGGTTTTACGAGCCTGCCTTCGTTCCGTGCCCCGCTCTTCCCATCCTTGGGCTTCCTTCCTTTCTCCCCCTCCTCTCTCCAGGTGAGGTAACACCCCCAGGAACTTCTCCTGCCTGGGCAGGACACCTGGGGGACATTAGGGAAGAAATCCAGGGGGAGGAGGCAGATGCTCCCCTTGGACTCTTCTCCTGCTGGTTCTCCCGTGCTCTCGGAGGGTTTGGCCTCTCTGGTTTGGTTTTTCTCCCGTCATGCTGAGGTTTGTGGGTGCTGCCAGAGTCCCTGCAAGAGCTGGAGTGATGATGAGGAGCAAGACCTTCTTTCTAGTCTGTTTTTCTTTGAAGGAAATGAGCCATGTGCAGTTTGTGTCTATCTGTCAGTCTGGTTATTTGGTTCTCTGTCAAGCTCCATTAGGAGATTTTCATCAGAGCTGTGCCCTGACAGACCCTTCCCCTCTCCCATATGGCATAAAAAATTAACATATTTTTCGACCAATAATTTATAACATTAGATAACAAGGCAACCATAGATTTTTGTCATTGTGCCTCTAGGTTATCATAATTTTTTATCAGTTATATGGGTTTGTTAAGGCACGATATGTTGGACCATATATTCTTGACTGTGGAGAAGTATCAGTATTGTGGCTTTTCAGTTGTTTATTTTCTCTGTTGCTACTGAGGTGGTTGTATAGGCAAACTTTCACTTCCAGACTGATTTAGCTGTTTGTTGCAGATTTATTTTGTTTTGCGTGGAAACTGAATTGATATTTATGACTGACTAATACATTTAGAATAGTGGTTTTTAATTGGATCTGCAGCAGAATATGCTGATTAACTTGAATTTTATGATGAAGAGCAATGCTTTTTAAATTTTTCATGCAGATCCCATTACCTGCACATGTCATATTTATTAAATAGAAGTTATCTCATATTTTAAAATAATATTTTGTTCACTTTCCCGAAGAAGAAAGTCAAGTTGTTGTTGTCAGTTTTACTGATTAGGTAGACAAAATCAATTGAAATGAAACATGAGTATCATTTTGGAATGCTTAGAGCCCTTCCCTAATTCTTTATTCTCCAAGATACTATTTATCTATCTTTAAGTTTTCTTTATTCACAGAGATTTTATTAAGATATGCTTGAAAGAAAAACATCTGGAAGCATTCTCTGGTTTGTTGAAAACCTTCAGATAATTTGGAAGGAAAACTTTTTAGCTGATCTTTCCAAAGCCTTGAGAGCAAAGTGAAAGCAAAGGCGAAATGCCAATGTTTATTTCTTTGGGGTTTTCTGATGGCAGATTACAAGGGATGGAGTTCGTTTTCAGACCGTTTTGCAGATTGTTTATGGTAATGAGCATGCTGTATAAGTTTAAAGTCATATTATTAACCAGAAGAGGTTTGGGCTGGATGTTAAAAACGGACCGGGCTGTTTGTTTTGTGGCCGATGAAATTAGATTGCCGTCGTCTTGGCTTATAATGAGATCAGCAGAAAAGCAAAGCAGCCTCTCTCAGCATGATCTGTGTGTGCTGCTTTTTCAGAAAGCATGAACTGAACGAACTGAGCTTGATCTCTGCTGTTTGTGTTGATGTGGAGGTTTGGTGGGACTGACAATGCAAACCCTGTGCTTTGGAACCTCTGAGGGGCAGGGCAAGGACTGGAGTGTGGCATCACCTGCCATCCCATCCAGGCACTGCTCTGTCATGGAGAATCACTCTCCTGCTTTTTTCTTGCTCAGCTCTATCTTTTGCTGACATTTAGAACGAAACAAATAAAACTGAGCCATGACAGGAAAATCCACTGAACATAAGGCATGAACTCAGGCTTTTGATTGATGAGGAACCAGAAAAATAACATCTTACAGTGTCTTACTCCTCTCCCCAGAGCAGGCAACAGGGAGGGTCCTGAAATGTTTCTCCAATGACAAAATGCAGGAGCATTTCCCAGGTGCAGCTGATGGCTCTTCCCCTCAGCAGATGCTGCTGCTGCAGCCAGAGCCACAGAGGGAGAGCTCAGTGTGCTGCATTGCAGGTGGAGGGGCACTGAGGAGAATTTGGTTCTATTCTGACTCCAATTTCACCCTCATTCTTCCCTTATTCTGTTCTAATCCAGCTCTTAGTCTACCCTTGCTCTATTCTGTTTAAGATCACAAAGAGCTCTGGGAGAGAGATATACCAGGCTGGGAACCTTCCCTGGGGCAGTAGAAAATGGAATAGGAATCACAAGGAAAAAGCAGTTGGTTTGGGGAGGAGGATTTTGGTTTATTTGGGTTGTTTTTTTCTGTTGTGTGTGTTTGGTTGTGGATTTTTTGGTTTGAAATAGAATCAGCAGAACCCTTTAGAGAGCCAAGTACTGCAGCAATCCATAGGTAGGAGAAATCCAAGAAGGATCAAACCCCTGTTACCAAAACTTGTCTCCTCAGTGACAGGCAGTGGAACGAGGTGTTTATTCAGTGTTCCACGTTGAAGCTCTTAAAGACTGTTTTATGACAAGGTTCCTGTTACAGAGGGCCTTTCTGATGTGGTTTGAGGTAGCAATACAGGGAATGTCACCAACTCTTGCCTTAGAGATGAAGCATTTCCAAAAATCAAGTTTTGCCAGCTGAGAAGCAGCAGCAGACACGGGCAAACCAGAATGTTTTGGTAATAAACACGTTGATTTATTTTAGGAGAGTTTGAAGGAGATGGTAAACAAGCAGAAGGAACACCATAATCCAGGAATCCTGACTGTAAAAACTTCAAGCTTAGGAAGATAAATTCCGATTTCCTTAAGGATACAAGCTATCACAATGAAAGGATAAGTTATACCATGAATTAAAACCTAATTAGAAATTAGAAATAAAGTGGGGGAATTAAATGGCCTATTACTAATGCTGCAAAAGTGCCTCTAAGATGCCCTGGGGATCAAGACTTTAATGATGATTTGTTAGTGAATTGCTGAAGTTCAGAAAAAACTTAAAGTTTCATTGGGAGTCTCTTCCTGGCACTACAGAATTTTCCCTGAAACAGTGCATTTTCAAGGTTTTTGTTTTCACATATTCAAAACAGACACTTTAATGATTGGTTTTGTAATTAACTTCTTATTCCTGCTTTTAATCTCAAGCAATTTTTAAATATGCCTTCTGAATTTTGTATTCATGTAACCCATTTGCTTATTAAAGTTGATTTCCCCTCAACTTCTTAATTAACAGCCTGTTTTTAGACTTGGTAGTTTGGGGTTAAAAATATGTAAGGATGTGATTCCCATGGGATCCAGTCAGTGAAGGAATATATTCAGTGCCTTGACATCAAATGATCTCGTTCTGGTAGTAATTTGGCTTTAGACAGAGGGAACTGTTCTTTCACTGATGGAGAGATTCCATCTTGCTGAAATAGTGACATTTTGACCCTGCACTGCACAGATGTTTCTGTGACACATCTGTGCCCAAAGGTGGCACTCTGTGACTTCCTTAGGAGCCTCTTGGAACTGTTTGTGGTTTTTTGTTTTTATTTTTTTTTTTTTAAAGGAACCAATGGTAATACATTGCCAAAATTGTTTGAGTAACAGAAACATATTTTCTTCCCTCCTTCAATTTAAAACCAAAAAAGATGTCTTGATTTTTCACCCTCCGTGGTTTTGCCAAGGTCTAGAAGTGTCTTCAAATAATGCTTCCAACATAAGAACTGTTGGAGCAAGTCCAGGGGAGACCATGAAGTTGATAAGGGGACTGGAACACCTCCCCTGTGGAGATGGGATGGAAAAGTTAGGGCTCTTCAGCCTGGAAGAGAGAAGGTTCTGTGGAGACCTCACAGCACCTTCCAATATCTAAAGAGGTGACAGGGAAGCTGGAGAGGGATTGTTCACCAGGAACTGGAGTGACAGCACAAGGAGCAATGGGTACAAACTGACAGAGAGGAGGTTTAGATTGCATATCAGGAAGAAATTCTTCCTTGTGAGGGTGGGCAGGCCCTGGCACAGGTTGCCCAGAGAAGAAACTGTAGCTGCCCCATCCCTGGCAGTGTCCAAGGCCAGGTTGCAGCAACCTGGGATAGTGGGAGGTGTCCCTGACCATGACAGGGGGTGGGACTGGATGATCTTCAGGGTCCCTTCCAACCCAAACCCTTCTTGGATCCTGTGATTCCAAATAGGAAGAGGAGCAGTGAGTGTGGTTGTTTCCTGGTCTGTCTCCTGATTTCCACAAGGAGCTCCTTGACGGGAGCTTTTTAAAAACTTTCCAAGCTTGTGGACTGTAGCCCTGTGTCACATTTTGTGCATTTTTTTTTTTTTAAGGTCATTTTCCCAATCAAACTCACATTTGCAATTGGATTCCTGATTTCCACCATTCCCCCAGGGCACTTCTAGAGCCTCCCTTTGTAAGCAGGTGAGGGAAAAGCCAAACCACGTTCGAACTCCAAGTAACCTCTTTTCTCCCGAGACCACTCCCACGCAGTTCAGCCCTGAGCACTGGTGGTGGAGGATTCACAGGGAACTTTACACCCACCTGCAGTTGACATTTCTGCATCTCCCCCCTCATTCTCTGTTGGTTCATTGCTAGAGGTCCACGCTCAAGCGTTCATGGGGTGAACCACACAGGGCAGTTGAACCATATGGTAATTCCATCTCCTCGTGGGATAAATCAGGCACAACTCTCTTATGATGGATTGTGACTTCGGAGTATCAAAAAATTAGGAGAATAAAATGGCTTAGAGGTAAAATTTAGAAATTACTTTAATTTTCAGTTAGCAAATTTTACCTAAAAAAAGGCACTCTGACTCTGTGTTGCATTTGATGTGTTGATCTGTTGGTGTTTGAAGAACCATATGAGAAACGACATAGAAAAAACACAGAGAGAGGATAAGAAAGATAAATTAAGAAATTAAAGAAATTACTGCTTTTGAGCTTATTTTAGTCTATTTTTAAAACACAGAAGTTTGCAGAATGGTCTCACATTTTTTGGGTTATTTTTCCACCCAAACTTTGGCCACAGCTTTCTGTCAGGTTTGACACAAATTGTTGATTCATTTTAAATACAGTAATTGTTTTCAGGTGGACTTTTATTGAAAGATATTTCCAATTTTTGTTTCATGGCGGATTTTAAAACTTTGTGTTAAAAGTGAAGTTAGAAATGTATGCAAAAATATTAAGTGTCCTTTTTCTTTATAAAGTTAATGGAAGGTATTCACTTTACTCTTAGGTATGGGAGAGAATGGGAACAGTTTTATTTTTTTCTATAAGTAGTAACTTCATGGGATTATAATGTCATATTTCTTGATAATACATAAGTGCTTTTACTCCTACATGTACCTTCACAAAATGTAAATTTAGTGAGTCACATTCAAAGTACAAAGGCACTGGGAGTTTGAAAGATTATTTTGCTTTATGCAGCAGAAACCATTATTTGGTATCAAGCCCCAAAACTTTTAAACCATCAAAGTTAGAGAAGTATTGCAATAATTATAGTAAATACTGTGAGTAAGCTACTCAGTTGATATCTAAATTTAGTTTATGAAGAGAATTAATAGACACTTTTGTTTTACATTTGTAGAATAATTTTAATTAGAAGCAATTAAATAAAATTACATTACTCCAAAGTAAATTGCTGCTTTCTAAATTTCTTTAAATCTACTTATATTCCATTAGGACGTGAAAGCTTACTGTAATTAAAGTTTGACTTGTTTATATTCTATAGGAAGAGCTAGAAATGAGTTCAAGGAGTTGAACTTCCTTTCCAAGTGGAAGGGTTTTATTGGATTGCAGACTCAGACTCCTCTTAATTGCAGCATTTTTTTCTCCAAAGCATTTGTCACTGCCCCTGTTCAAGCCAGGAGGCAGAGCTAAATGGACAACTGATTAAGCTCTGTTCCTAAATGTATGGTAATACTCATGGTGCTGGTACTGTCTTGATGTTTTATAAATTTGATATTTCAATTAAAGAAAATCCCTGAGCAGAAAAGGCTCCTAAAAATGTATGCACAGGAAAGGTTTGCACTGAGACTTTTCAAACACCCTCGTGACAGTGACTGTGTTATGTCCCCCATCAAATTCCTCCCTTTCCCATTAATATTTTAGCAGCTTGCTTTTGGCATAAATACTTGTTGGAAAAGTCCAGGGACAAAGTAAGTCCCTCTAAAGTGTCTTTCTTTATGTGCTTTGTGACTCAGCCATAGGTACTAAACAGAAAAGGGAGGATTCTGTTCCGGAACAGCATCTGTGAGCAAGAACAATGAGCATAAAATAGGAGGTGGGGTGTCTGGAAGTCAGTTTTATGGCCTGAATGGATTTGAAAAAAAAAAAAATTAATAAAAAAAAGAATTGCTTCTCCAAAAGCCATTCATGGACAGCAGGGAAAGAGAGCTTTCTGCTGCCAACAGTAATTACAGCTTGAAGGGTTCCTTGCCAGTCAAAAATGGAAGTGAACTGGCCCAAATGTGTTGGCCACCTCTTTTAGGAGAGTAAGAAAATGTTGTTTTGGCACTTCCATCTTAAATTGCCTTTCCACCTCCCTGAATGGGGACTGGCAAAGGAGCTCGTGCAGGGCAGGCAATGTTGAGATGAGCAACAGCATTTAGTGCACGTTTCAACTTCTCTTTTGTGTAAGTTCTCAGATTTTTTGGAGACAAAGAATAGGTTTTCACACAAAGAAGTGTGGTTTTTCTAATGAAATTGTCACTGCTGTCCTGGCTTTTGAATATATTCTCTGTGTATGCCTGCATGGACCAGTGGTAGTATTAAGATTCAAGTGCTGGTGGCTCCAATATGGAAAATGAATAATGCGAGTGTGGTTGTAAATATGATTAAGTTGGCTTATAAACGATGTTTTCAAAATAATTATTATGCTTTTCTTTTTGTTTCTTTTTTTTTTCCTTTCCTTCTTTGTGAGTCTTGACTATCCAAAGCCAAGAAAGAAAAGAAGAAACAAAAACCCAAGAGGAAACAAGTTGGCAGCTTTTTATATAGTACAGTACTTTGAGCTACATTTTAAAACAATTTAGATTTTTTTTTTCATCTGTTCCCCTTTGCATTCTCATACCTTTGTCTCCTTGGAGCCCATCCATATGATATTTTTAATATTAGGATCAGTAAATTCTCTGCTGCCAAGTTCTCCTTAGTCTGTAACAGCTTTGGAAGAGCAAAGTGAGTCCACCTTGCATTTAGTACAGAATAACTTGATTCCCCTGGAAAGAGAGGATGTACAAAGACAGCAAATTAGCACCCACCATACCTATATATAATATAGATACATAATGTATAAAATATATATTTACACTTAACCCCACCAGATTTGTAGTGTAATGTGCTGCAAACAATACAAAGCAATTTTGAACTGTGACATCTGATGATGACCTCTGGTGTAATCATAATATGGTTATAAATAAAAGAATTTACTGACATTTAGTCCTTGCTATATTTAAGCTGCAACAGGTCAAACAGCTGTTGTATTATAGTCTGATTTTGAGGCTGATAATTAAAATGAGTAAAATCCAGGTCTAAGAAATAGCTGGCAGTTAATCTATTAAAATAACTTTAAGGTAGTAAGCAGACATATATTTAAGTGCTCTGAATGATGTAGGTATTTTTCAAATGTGGAGATGGCTAGAAATGGACAAAAAATGCCTGTTTACATCCTACTGAACATCCCTTTTTCCACGACAAGCTGTTACTCAAGAAGACAAAACTGGGGGATGATGTTGCTGCAGAAATCCCAGTGTGGAGGTTTGCTGTGGTGTCTCTTTGGTGTGTCACTGCCAGCTGCAATGGTTTTTCCACCTTCCTGTCAGGAAGGCAAATTTCCAAGTCTAGGAGAAGCAGCCAAATGTGATGGATATTTTTATGGTTTGGGCTATAATCTCCATTACTGGACATAAAAGTTCAGTAGTGGAAAAAGTCTTAATGTTGTACTGCAGCGTTGAATATTCTCATTTATTTAATAAAATCAATGTAGTAGGAATTTGCCTCCTCCTCTGCTGACAAAGGGTTGCTACATCAAAGACAGAAAAGCTTCTTACCAGAACTATAAACATCACTTCTCAATATCCTCTTTTACTCTCTTTTTCCCACCCTTGGGAATGGCTTGTGCCAAGCTGCAGAAGAGCAGCAGTTCCACAGATCTGCCCTCTGTAGAAAATACACGAAAAAGGAGGTTTATTACTGGGACTATAAAAAAACCCATTTTTCTAATGTGATCGTGGATGTCCTTTGTGTCGTGTATTTCCTGTACCTGAGTGCATTTTGATATTGTAGTGAAGTCTACCACAGTTCAGACTGTTACAAAATTAAAGGTTTATTTTAGTCACATGACAGCAATACTTATTTTCTTGCCTACTCGTGGCTAAAAAGTCTATTGCTCAGGATTTACTCTTTTAAAATTATTTTTCTGTTCTTGGTAAATAGAACATTTTCCACGGAAACTTTGCCTTCCTTTCCCATCTTCAAGGATTAGGACCAACAAGTACAGTCTAAAGTATGACTTTTATTCTTGCTACTTTTCTTCTTGTCACATCAAATTCATGTTATAAATGAAATACAAGTAAAATAGAACATTTTTAGCTATATTTTATTCCATATTTTGTCCTGTTGCATTTTGTGCATGTTAGATAACATGATATTAAGCAGACTGTGTTCACTTTGTATGAAGAAGATGATGGTTAAACACTTATGCAAATGAAGATTTCAGCAGCTTTTATGTGCTGTAATTTAATGCCAACCTGTTTACCTCTGGTTTTATAACATAAAATAAGCACTACAACATAGGGTATAGCAGACTAGATAATAAGAGAGGTTTTTTGATTGTTTCCATTATTTAAAATGTCCTTTAATAGTTTTTTGATGAAATTTCCTCAAGCTTTATGTGAAGTCATCTGTTGTTGGTTTATGCTGTGCTGGTGACTCAGGTTAACTTGAACTTCCAACTCCCACCTTGAGTTCTTAATGGTATTCAGTTTTCATTTAATCATAAATGAAGCAAAATCTGCATATCAAGCATCGTTTTTGGGTCAGATAAAACCACTGCAGGCTTTTCTCATTTTTTTTTTTTTTTAAATATGAAATGATGTAAACTTAATCATGTTGCTGCTTGAGCTCGATCATCAGTCCTGCAACGCTGAGAGCTCTGAGTTGTTATGAGCCAAGAGTATTTTTAAAAGAGGAAAAATCAGTATAGGTGACCATCCTTCTGTTTAAAAATTGAGCATGGGGCACCTTCAAATTTAAGAGTTGTTTCTAATGTTTTAGTGAGGGAACTTAATTTAAAATTCCCGGGAAGCAGGAAGGGAAGTCGCAGGTCTGTGCAGTGAAGGTGCTCAGCTCTCCTAACGAAGGTCACCAGTGTTGAGCCTTCCCTGAGCAGAGTGTGGGGTTGTGGCTCTGCTGTTTCCTGCACCCACCAGGCCCTGCCACCGTCCTGGGCTGAGCTGACCCCACAGCAGGTCAAAGAAACAGAGAGCTGGAGTCGTTTTTGTGTTTGCAGAAGTTTCTCCTGATAAATCAGCCAAGGACTCCGCTCGCTACTCTGTTAATAATCTCTTTTGTAAGCAGCTCACTGAGTGCCAAGAGAACTTGACTGTATTTGGAAACATTTCTGGGAAAATTCCAGCCACTCACAGAAGGATTGTAATCAAGGGGTGTGATAGTGGCAAGTAGAAATCAGAGACTGGGGGGGGATCGTAGGAAATGGGTGATGAGAGGACAGTCTTCACTCTCAGGAGTGCTCATTCTGAGCCTCACCTTTCATTATTTTCCTGAAAACTGGTCCAGAATTCTTAACTCTTTTCGTCCCTTTGCCACCTGTAGTGGTTTCTGAGCAAGGATCCTCTGAACTAAAGGCTCTTCCAATCTATTTCATTGTCAAGGTTATCCCTGCAAGTTCTCTTTGTATTGCTTTTATATTATGGTTTAGACTTCAGCCAGGAAGTGAATGTTCAAGGAAAATCCATTTCAGAATGATGGAGGAGAAATATCTAACTAACTACATACTTTATAAATCGAGGCACATATAAAGCTATTCAAAAAGATTTAGGGAAATGAGATACACTGGTTTAAATTTTCTTTGTGATGATACTGCAGAGCAGTTCATAAAGATGGTACAAAACTGAACTTCCAAGAAAATAGATGCTCACAAAAAAGCACATTGCAGACCAGTCTGCTTCATTTTCCATCTGTAATTATTGGCAATTTAATCTGTTGCATTGTTTGTAGATAAATATCTCTCTTTGATTTGTTCAGTCAGTGCTTGTCTCAGTTGATGGTCTAATGAAATTCCAAGATAAAATGGTGTTTGATGCCCATGGCAGAGTTCTTGCTGTAGTGCAGTCTCTTTTATGTTCCCATTACGGAGCAAAAAAAAAAAAGAAAAAAAGAAATATCCTCCCACAATCACTCAACATTTAAGGAGGCAATTCAAGTTCTCTTCTCCATATTTCATCCAAATCCATGTAGATTTTTCGAGTCTGCAGAGGTTGCAGTTCCTTCCTGAAAGGGAGAAGATGCATTTAATTAGTTGATGTTCTTCTGACATCAATAATAAACAAACCATTATGGTGCACTTGTGGGTTTTGTTTTGCATACTTGGGGTATGTGTGAATATGTGTATTCATTTTCTGGTTTTCTGCTAAGCACCTAGTATTCATTCAGAAATAATATATAGAAGCATTAATACTTTCGCTAAACCGTCAACTTTTATTATTCCAGGGTTTTATATATATATATATATTTTTATGTGTGTATATACACCCTGATAATTCTTACCCTTCTTAGAGCTTGATTATTATCTTCACCCTCCTGTTTAAAAATCACTCTTGCAATTCTGTGCCTGCCCTGGGAAAGGCAAACCTCCTTGGAAATGTTCTCACCCTGGTTCCCATCCCACTCTGTTGAGGATGACCTCTTTTCTTTTAGAGGAAAGAGAAATGGAAGCTTTTCACTCGAAGGAATATGCATGCAATTATTTTTTTAATCCCTGTATTCTCTCAGCTGGCTCATAAAATTGGAACTAAGGGGAAATCATAGAATCCTAGAATGGTTTGGGTTGGAAGGGACCTTAAAATCATCCAGTTCCAACACCTGCCATGGGCAGGGACACCTTGTACTATCTCAGGTTGCTCCAAACCCCCTCCAACCTGTCCTTGAACACTTCCAGGGATGGGACAGCCACAGCTTCTCTGGGCAACCTGTGCCAGGGCCTGCCCACCCTCACAGGGAAGAATTTCTTCCTAATATCCAACCTAAACCTTGGAAATAGTTTCTCTCCAATTCCATGTTGTTCCAGCTCTTCTGACACAGCTCCAGTCTAACCTCAATTGCATGAGTTATAAGTCTGGATATCCAATACCATGAGATCTCAACCATCATAAATAGCAGATTATTATGAAGAAGCCAAGTTTGATATTTAGATTAAAGCCTGCCTATGATATTTCTCTTCATTGCATCTTTTCCAGTCTGGTTGTAACTGGGAAGATTATAACTGTGGGGAGATTCCATGAATATGCATCTGCTAATGCTAAGGACCTCAAGGCATTATTTTTTACTTAAATGACCAAACAAAAAGTGAATTATTTCATTTGTAGATGCCATTTATCTGCTGTAAGATCAGTGGAAGTGCTCAGCCTGGAAAACCTAAATTTGTGTTTTGCAAATACTATTGCTTCTTCCCTGAGGTTCTGACACTTTGGGCAAGACTCGTGTTACCCACTTAGTGAACGTCAGCACTGGGGGAGCAAACCAGCCTCTTCCTACTCAATTTATTCAGTAAATCACTGACAGGAAAACTAAAGAATCGCTCTCAAACTCCCTCCTTTGGATTTCAATCTGAATTTCAACTTGGGTGTAGATAAGATGGTATGAATACTTCAGTGTTTCAGCGTTTTATCTCCAAATTCTGTATACATTTTTATGTAACCACATGAAAGGGGCACACGTGCAGGCACGAGCACATCCAAATATAAATGGGATGTGCTTTGTCTTCTAGAAAATGATGACAAACCATGCTAAAAAAAAAATGTTAACACCTTGTCCTTTCCAGCACTAGGTAAGCTTGAATTGATTTATGTTTTTTTTCCCCTTTGAGTATTGTAAATGTTGCAGTTTAAAGATATTAAGATCAACTAAGTTTATTGGGGGGGGGGGTTGTGTTTGGGTTTTTTTGTTTGATAAATATTCTCCTGTGTCCATAACGCTCACAATTTGTTTTGTTTTGTGGGTAGAAGGGGGAAAAAAAGTTAAGTGACTTAAGACTAATGATATTTTTGCTGTATCATCACAACTTCTAGAAAACTTTGTGTCTCCAGTGGCAAAATCTAAACTCCAGTCTGCATCAGAGAGCTCATTTCAGTACAATCACATCTGCTCTGCTGCTAATTCTGTACTGTTCTGCCATTGGTGCCTCTCTGAGTTAGTGAAATCCTGACCACTTGGTGAAGAAACTAATCCAGACAGGAATTCAGGATTAAGGATTAGCCGAAATGTGCCAGGTCTTAGAGAAAATATTAAATTTTTTTAGAGTACCAGGAAGCTTTTTTGATGGTAGAACTCTTTATGTTGGACATCTGGAGAACTATTTTCTTACTACTACTCCTATGTGAACACTGATGGATGATTAGGAAAATCAGCAAGGATAGAGAAGAGGCTGGAAGAGCTCAGCTTGGCATTCAGAACATGGGAAAAGTCTTTGATCCTTTGTCTTCCACAGTTCTCCTCCCTTCCCTTAGTTTCTGAGGAGAAGGACAGTTGCTGATTTTTTATGTATATTTTTTTTTAAAAGAATCTCCTGCTGAGATGATTTTTTTTTCCCCTCCCCTTGGTGCTAGGCATAAACTCTGCTTCTTTCTATCTTCAGCTCCCCATCTGTTAGCAGAAAGTGATGAGTCTGAAGAAAACTGCTCTGGAAAGTAGGGTAGCTTCCCTCACGAGGAGGTGCTGGGAAGGCTTGACAAGTTCACTGTGACCATTTGACTTCTTTGTCCTTTAACTTGTGCAAAATATTTGTCCCACTGGAAAGAATAAATTCTTTTAATTCCCGTTGCTGGGCTTACAATAAATGTAGTTTGTTGGGCTTTCTGTTGCATATGTATGATTTCTTGCTGAGTTTCCAGAGAGGAAAGAAGCTCAGAAAGAGACATGTTGAGAAGGTGATTCATTCCCAAAACCTAGATTTCTTCCCCTGACTTGGTGCTTCTGAGTGGGGGTAGGAGAGGGGAAAATGCAAAATGAGAAGCTGAAATGGCTGAGGAGGAGCTGCAAAGATCTGGCAGTTGTTACCCTCAGAAACATTCAGATCAAAGCTGTTGGTGTGTCTCTGTATTCATTCCCCCTTTTTTTCTCCCACATTTCAATAATTCTTGAATCCTGGGGCCAGTTTTAGTCTATTTGGCAGGTGGAGACAGAACACAGGGAGTTCCTGCCAGCAGGGAAAGCAGATGACCAGGCTGAGGGGAAAAAAAGCCCTAAGAGAAAGGCTGATGATCCCTGTTGAATACCAAAAAGCTGCTTGGGAATAAGATCTTCTGAAATGTCACTAATTTGTGAAGAAAGCTCCATTTTAATCCTGCAGACTGTTCGACAGCAGAGAAGCAAGCAAGGCTTCATTAGCTCAGCCACTCACAGAGGGGGTTTCTTGATTTCTTCCTCTCTCGGTTGTGTAACCATTCCACGTTCCTGGTGCCTTCCCCATGGCTTGTCAGTGCTGGCATTCTCCTCTGGCCCAGCTTTTAACTTTAGCTTTATTAAATTATCTGAACTCTTGCTGCTGTTCCAGCAACATGCAGCCCTGTGCACCCTTGGGAAGCCATGGAAGGTTTGTGGCTTTCCTAACAGTTAGACAATAATCTCAACAATATTGGAAATCAGAATGTTACTTATTTTTGGCATTGAA
Organism: Pyrocephalus nanus; assembly: GCA_038380795.1. Lineage (NCBI taxonomy): Eukaryota > Metazoa > Chordata > Aves > Passeriformes > Tyrannidae > Pyrocephalus > Pyrocephalus nanus. The sequence continues at coordinate 3,706,959 of CM076271.1, read as the reverse complement.
AGCTTGGATCTTGTCTTATGTTCTCGTATATCTTTTCTTATTCCAGATCTCCTATTATCTTATCTATGGGCTCTAGAGGACACACTGGCCTTTAATTGCAAAAGCTTGTGTTCTGTACAAATTTGGATTTCTTTAATAATCCTAGTGTTACTTTTGTCTATCAGAGAGCAACTTTTCTTATTTCTGTAGTTTCCCCTTAATTCTTTTCAATAATAATGAAAAAAATGTGAAGCCTTGTTATTTTTCATTACTTCAAGGCAGATACTTAATAATTCTTTTAACAAACCTGATTTGATTTCTTCTTGTATTGAAAGCTGATTAACACCAATACATTGCTTAATAATAATAATGATAATAATTTAAAAAAATCTTAGGCTTTTATTTATGGATTAATTATTTTTAATTACTTGAAGAAGTAGAAAGCTGTATTTTTATATTCACATTCCTGACACACTGGCCATGTTTGGGGTGTGCTTTTCTTGCTCTCTGTTTACACCATTACTTCAGTAGTGACGGGATGGTACTTCCTATATTTCTCTTATACCCATTATCAAGTGCACAAAATCCTACTTGTAGGTATATTTTGCCGCCCCAGACATTTTCCAAGTCGCAGGATGCCTTGGAGTTTGTGTGGTGGCCATTCTGTTCACACGTGGGATGTGCCTTTTGCTTGACAAGCTGTTTGCCTTTCATGTTGTTCCATCTCCAGCTTCCCAAACTGTCCTGATACTTTACTTTCCATATTCTGGCTTATTGTTTTGTTGTGACATTTAATGAACATGTAAAGGGTGGCCTGAAATATTTCTGAGTTTTCTCTTCAACCTTTTTAGGGAATATATAATCCTTCTTGGCACCTGACCTTGCTTGAAGTTTAATTCTATTTAGCAGTTCACTTGTAACAACTGCTAAGACATCGTGGTGATTTCAAAGGAGCCTTTAGACATTTTGTAAGGACCTCTCTCAATTAACTTCCTTGGACACTCAGCATTTGTAAAATATCTCAGGGTTTAGGGGGGTTGTGCAGTGGAGCCCCTGTGCTGTGACAGGGACAGTGATGCAGTTCAGCTGCTGATAGCTGGTGGTTAGAATAAGAAACAGAGGTATTTGAAGTGGCCATCAGTGCTTATTTGGGCCTAAATACATTCAGGTGTTCAGCAATGAGGTTCCTGATAGTTCCTGCTGTGGAAATTCCTAACTGGAAACGTGACTGTGCTTCCCTTGGGTGTGTTTAAAAGAATCCCCTTAAGCTGTGGTTTAGCTTCATCCATTCCTTGCTGTCTGATGAGATAATTTAAAACTCTGATGTCCTGGGTCTTTCAGTTCTGGGAATGTTGTTCCCATCATTAGCCTGCTCATCAGGAGCCCTTTCAGCAGGACATCAGCTGTTTTGGCAGGAGCTACCCAAGGCTTTACTCTTTCCTTTATGGATCTGGGTGCCCACGGTGTGTTTGGGTTCCAGCAGGCAAGGTAAAGGTGCAGGCTGTTTGTGAGACTGCTGGAATCATTTTCATTCCCTAAATACAGCCCCTGGGAAAAGCCTTGAGTTGTGCTAAAATTGAACTGAGCACTCTGGAGACAAGTACCTGACTCTGCCAGTGAGATTCACTCTGGGTTTCTTTATGTAATGGTGCTAGTTCACACATTGCTGTCAGATAGTTATAAACCTACTTTAGATCTCTTCTACACTTATTTTACATTTTCTTACTTTGTGTTTTGTTTATCATGTTAAACCCAGTCCTATAGAATACAAACTATTTGGTTTCAGCAGGCATCAGGCACAAGACTTAATCCAGTTTCAGGTCTTTAAGATATATTGTGATATACAGTTTAAAACAGTCCTCTTCTGAAAGTGGGATATTCACATAACACCCAGGCTTGGGGTCATGTGAGGTTCTTATTGCCCTTTGTTATGTTTTTCATCGTTTGGTTGCAACTTTGTCACCTATGTCCCAAAGCCAACTTGCAGCAACCTTGTGTTCCACTTACATAAACTTCATTTCTATATTTAATGAAACTCGACGTCCTGCCCAGAGATAAATCTCTGATGCACTCTGACCTGCCTGCATTTCTGTTACCTGTGCCTGTAAAATCACTGTCTAATAGTAGTAAATAAAAAAGAAAATCCTTGTTGAGAATATTTGCTCAGTGAGCAGGGAAATCACTTTTGACAGCTAGAATATGCATTGGACCTCAAGGCAAACAAATAGAAAAGAGAGGAATATATATAGAAGGGCTTTTACTTTCTTCCCAGTACTGTAAGGGAGGTTGATGGGGGAAAGTACAGATGAAAAATACAATTAGATGGCAAGATGCGTTATGTGGCCTAAAGCACATGTAAGATTTTCTCATAAGAAACAGTCGATTTAATTATGTTTATAGAAAACCAGGCATGGGAGAGATAATGAATCCATACTGGGGCCAAAAGGAATTTCTGTGCCTGTAATCCTGAGTGGTAATTGATTTCCTTCTCCTAAATGACCCTGGCGAGTTACTACTTTATTTTGTAACTTTCTCTTCCTTGCGAGGTTCAGAATCAGGAGACCTGCAGGCTGAAAATCCCATTTTCGGTGATTGTTTTTTTTTCCCCTTTGTTCCTTTCCTCCTTCCTGCCCCCTTCTGCTTACCTAACTGCAGCTCCCATCCCAGCCAGGTAGTCTGGCCAAAATAGCTCCTGCCATCTGGAACAGTCACCATGAACCACTCGGTGACTTCCTCTCATTTCAAATGTCAGCTTGAATCTTTTCCCCCTTGCTTGCTGCTCCCTTCATTTTCCTTTCATTTTGTTATTCATTATTCAACAAGGTGACTGTGGTGTTTGATTGTGTTGATGTACAGTGTGGATGAAAAATGCTGTGCAGGGGAGAGCTCTGCTCTTCCTCCTCTGTCTTCCCCATTATCCTGATCCACATCAGGGTCTGGTTGCTACTGATATGTCATCTCTCCTGTGAGGATTATAATGATGTATTGCAATTATATTTAGATTCAATAGGAGTGCAGAGCTGTCTAAATTTTCTTTTAAAAGATGCAAAGAAAATAAAAATTCAGACAAGCCGTTATTTTTCAATTAAGATCATCTTTGTCCGTATCATTCCCAACACATTTTTTTTTTTGCATTTTCGGATGTTTGGTGGATTGCAGAATGTTTTGATAAGCAAAGTAAGCATTGCTTTCTTATCATGAAGGTTATTCCTGTCCTTGTGCAATTAGATGGGAATGTTTTGTCAATTCTGACTTGTTTTTTAAATAAGCTACACTTATATTTGTAGAGTGATTTGAAATCATGCTCTGGGACCTCGATAAGGAAAAATTAGGAGTGTATTAAAATTACACTGAGTTGGTTTAACAATGACTCTAAGACAGCCTTCTGAATAATAATAGAAATGTTTTAAGGTGCTGTTGTGGTGAGTGTTGGGGTTAGGACAGAACCAGGCTCAGAGCTGACAGTTTGGCAGAGCAGGACAAAGCACTGAGGTCTGGAACTTCTCCACATGGCTCTGCCAGCAAAACGGAGTCCTTGGTTGCTTGGGGGCAGCAGTGACAGAGTCCTAGAATGTTTGGTTGTTTTAATGGTCTGAAGAGCAAAGTGGTTTTTACTAGACCCGTTTTCTTGAGCATTTGCATCATCTCTGAATTAGAAATTAATATTTCATAACATGTACTTTAGAAGTTCTTGTTTTGTTGAAAATTAGGGAGTGACATGGGATTGCCTAATCCTCCTTTTAGGTATTTTTCCTGTCCTCTTGAGTTCTCTACACTTTGGCAGCATTCACACAATACATCCAATGCCTCAGACTGCAGCTATAGCTGTCTGACATTTTGCAAGAAGGATTTTTAGGGTGTAATGCATATCCATCATTTACAAAGAGCTGTTTCCATTCCAGCTTTCACTCTGATGTGAAAGCCATCTTTTCTGGGTCAAAGCTTTGATACCAGTATGGAGTTAGGGACAATAAATGATGATGAGGGAAGGTTACTACTGAACAGAATTTTAGTTTCTAGGGCAACTTTTGGCATTGAGATGTTCCTGCTCAGGAGGGGAGTTTACACAAACATAAAATCCTAGAATGGGGCAGGGACACCTTCCACTATCCCAGCTTGCTCCAAGCCCCATCCAACCTGGCTTTGGACACTTCCAGGGATGGGACAACCACAGCTTCTCTGGGCAACCTGTGCCAGGGCCTCCCCACCCTCCCAGGAAAGGATTTCAGTTTCCCAGAAGTGACTTCATTTCTTTTCTCTGGGACCCAAATTGCTTGCTTTGTGTCTGTGTAACCTTCACCAGAGAAGACTTCACTAACGACCTTCCTATATTTTCTTCCCAGGTGTCTGTCCTTTTCCAGGGAAATGTAGGTCTGACAACTCACAGTCGAAACTTACTCTAAAAAAATGGGGTTGTTTGAAGAATTAGGAGCGAGACCTTGAACTGCTTTTGGCATTGCCAGTGAGGTGCTGGATATCCATCCCCCTGCTGGATATCCATCCCCCTGCTGGATATCCATCCCCCTGCTGGATATCCATTCCCCTGCTGGATATCCATCCCCCTGCTGGATATCCATCCCCCTGCTGGATATCCATCCCCTGCTGTGTGCCAGCCATGTGAGCAAGGCAGGCAGTCACAGCCTGTGCCCTTCTGAGCTGCTGTGTTGTCTTCCCCCCGTGCTCCAGCTGTGCTGCAGTGAGAAACACGGCAATCCCAACACCCAGAGAGCTCTGGCCAAGCAGCTGCAATTTCCCAGGAAGGTGGAAATGAAAGGGGAAAATTGTAAACTGTTTGTGACTGGTCTTGCCGTAGCAAGTGTGTGTTCTGTGTGCCAGCATGAAACAAACTTAACCTTATATTATTTTTTTTTGGATCTTTGTGTCTGCTCCTTGCACATGGAGCTCCTGGCTGTGTCCTGCACTGGGAGTGGAGACACCTCACTCTGATGCTCTCAGCATTTGGATGTATCTTTTTTTTTAATCTTTTCCTCTTGGAACAAGGTCAAGAGGGTTATTTTTTCATTTGCCCCAATATTAGGCTCCTTTACCTCATTTACAGCAAACCCTTGAGGAGTTAAGCAGACAAGGAAATCCTGCAAGATATGGAAGCTGCTTTTTTTTTTTTTTTTAATTTTAAAAGGTGCTAATTTTAAAGGAAGAGACATTTGGGCAGTATTATTATTGTATAGAGCCTCTTTCAAGTACTGGAAATCTGGAACAGTCTCTGTGTTTCAGAGGCAAATAAAATTTGCCCTTTTTTCCTGTGAGCCATGTTGAATTAATTGGAAAGAAATGAACCTGTTGTTTCTGACTGACTCAGATTGGCTTAGGAAGGCTGTTTGAAAGGTTGATAATTCTGAGTGGGGACTAGGATGGCATTTTGCATGAAATATCTAACTTGTTAGTGGTGATTACGATATCCAAGTCAAGCTGATGAGCTTTGTGCAAGGCCATCATTTAGCAATCTGCAGCAGCTCACTGAGTGGTTTTGGTTTTATTGGTGTCTTTGGGTAATAATCTGAGGGAAGGGAAGATTGCAGTGTCCTTTTGCAAAGCAGACAGTAATGGCTGCAGAGAAGCAGGAGACTGTGAAAGCTGTCTTGGTCACAATGAATCTCTGAGGGGACCTTTTAAAATACCCATCTATCACATTTATTCAGATATGAGTTCTGCTGCAGTGTCCAGGATGTGCTGCTTCAAATGCTCCCAGAGAGTCTGTAGAAGGCACCACAGCCATGCTGACCCTGTGGAGGGACTTAGTAGGGATGAGTGAGCAGTGGGAATGTGCTGCAGCTCAGGGCTGTGAAAGTGCCCTGCTTTTCCTGTGAAACAGTGTCAAACACCTCCTGCAATCCACAGAGCAAAGCAGCTCGCGTGGGACTCCCTCCTCCAAGTGTCCTTTTCAATTAACTTGACTGAAATTGGAGTGCCTTCCTCTTAAATATATATAGGGAGATTCTGTCATCTTCCTTTAGCTGCTCTGGAGCTATTGGGGGTAGATAAAAAGCAAAAAGTGTTGCATTTGTTGTTTACAAATCAAAAAGCAAAGAGTAAATATTTTATGTTTTAAATAACTATAAATACTTAATATAATGATTTGGGGTTTTTTTCTTGACCGCAGTTGGCAAAATGCCCTTCTCTTGGAAGGCTGAGACAGGGATGGTGCCTCAGAAGGGTGCTGCCCCTCCTCAGCGTAGTCCTACATATTTTAATAGGTTGTGGCATTTTTGATATAAATAAAAATATATATATATGTATATCTGACTGACCTGCCCCATTTGTTTCCCAGTGTAACAAGTTGCTACATTAGTTTCACGTTTATCCTTTTGATGGCTGAAAATAGGGACAAATATTCTTGCAATCTTATTTACCTGTGGTGTAAGACAGTGCTGAATGTACTGGGCTTCCTTCCACCCTTGAACACTTGCTGTGAGGGCTCATGCATGAGTTTTTCCTCCTGAAGTGTTTTCTCCCCTACTTTCCTTTAAATATTCAGGATCCTCGCTTGACAAAAGACAAGTGTCACTCTACCCCGAGGAGTGTGGGTGTGCCATTGTGCTTGCTCCAGCTCCCAGCTGCAAGAACAGGCTTGTCTAGTGAGCCATTGTCTTATTTTCTCACCTGCTCTTTCCTTAATTGCCATAAATTCCAGAATTACAATGGTACACGGAAGGGTTGGCAGTTCAGGGCAGGTCCTCAAGCCACCAGCATCTGCACATGGTTTTGATGTTTACCTGGCTAAGAAAGGAAGTGCCTTTTGAGTCCCATGAGCTTCTCGATCCTCATGGAATGGTTGGAGTTGGGAGGGACCTTGAAGATCATCTTGTTCCAACCCCCTGCCATGGGCAGGGACACCTTCCACTGTCCCAGGTTGCTCCAAGCTCTGTCCATCCTGGCCTTGGACACTTCCAGGGGTGGGACAGCTCCCTGGGCACCCTGTGCCTGGGCCTGCCCACCCAACAAGACCAGTTGTATCTTGCCCACTATTTATGGTTTTGTTTCTCCATCAGAAATAACTCCCAGCTTTTATTAGATCAGGAGCTAAGACTTGTAACAGGCATGTGCTGGTCTCTGTCCTTGGGGTGCAGTGAGTAGTGTTAACCTCACACAGTTTGGGTCATTTCCTTGGGTATGGATTGCCTGGGAATGTTCATGCATAGAAATCCCTGCATTATTACATTTTTAGCATTAGCACGTATCAGTGCCGCTTCAGTCCCACTGAGCACGAAGGCTAATCCACATTCCAAAAGCAAGTAAATGCCAAGAAAAAAAAATGACATTTACAACAGGATCCTCTATTCAAATTGTTTATTTCATCCAAGCATGAAGCTGGATTAAAAATTGCTTAAAAATAGTGTTGCAGCTGGGTACTCAAATAATGCTTTGGTAATATTGACAAGCACTTGGGTGCTCAAGCAGTGCCTGAGGACATGTGGCCTTTGCTGTGTGATGGGCTTCTTCAAATCACTTGGAATTGTAAGCTTGCATAAAGATTTAAGGATGAGTGCCCTGGCACAGGTTGCCCAGGGAAATGTCCAAGGCCAGGTTGGACGGGGCTTGGAGCAACCTGGGCTGGTGGAAGGTGTCCCTGCCCATGGCAGGGGGTGGATTAACAGGATTTTTAAAGTCCCCTCCAACCCTAACCGGGTGTCTATGATTTTGAACTGGGTGTAACTTTGCTGTCACAGTGCAGATAATCCTGAGAAGAAGGTACTGATCAACAGCAGCCCCACCCAGAGACCCTGGTACTCCCCAGGGCTGAACAATTTTGGGAACTGTGAGCTGATGATTCCTGCCTGTAAATGCAGTTGGGATTTTCAGTGTGGTGTTCGGTCTTTAGTTTTGTCCTGTGTTAAATTTGTCATGTGCTGGTGGTTACATTTACAGGTGATGGGGCAGGGAAAAGATCAAGGTGCTCCTTTATGTGGTACATTAAGGGAAGGCCAATAGGAGACCCTCCTACACATCACAGAAGATTTAATAACTTGGTGCTGCACGGCAATTTATGGATCTGTCTTACACATCTTTGTATGAGGTGGAGGCTGGATCCCAGCCTCCCTCCTCTTTCCTTGGGTTTTTGGCATTCTTTAGGAGCTCAGAAACAAAGCTTTTCTTTTGTCTTTATATTCTTTTTTTTTTTTTCTCTCAAATATATTAAGAGAGTTTTCCTGCAGGACTTTACCTCCATTATTGCCATATATATTTAAATTTTTTGCCTTCCAGCTTCAGTTTTTTACAGTACCTAAATAAAATTGGTCCCATTGTAAACTTACAGTCAGTTTGGTAATGGAACAACTTAATATTATATGAACATGTTTCTTGCAAGAAAATTTGTTTTGAGTGAAACCATATGCACATGTTAATGGGAAATATTTTTCACACTTCTGCTTTTTTTTACCATTCTTTGTATTTGTTTCAATATTTATTAATAGCATCCTTCTGAAACTTCTGTGAGGAGAATATATAGCGGATTTTTTTTAACTGGAGTACAATTTTAAATGTCTTGGATGTGATTCCAAACAGAGCTGAATGAGAGGGAAATAATATGTACTCTCTGATTTGTTATATAGCAATAATTACACTTAGTGACTTTCCTGATATTATATAAACTCCATCAATAAATTAATTATCATTTACTTTTTTTGTGTGTGTAAATCTATCCTTAGGTACATTTCACCGTGGAGATTTTGCCAGGGAACTTGATATATGCTGATCTTTGGGTTCTCATCTCGTTCTTTGGAGAGGTTGCAGCACTCATTTGGACAGCTTCCCACCTTTCTCCTACAGCAAACAGTTGCATTAGAAGGGCAGTACTTTTGGGGGGGTTGAAGTTGTGAATTCTGACAGGTTTGAGGTGACCTCCATTGCTTTCCAACATGACACTGCATTTTGTTTATCCTGTAATTCAGGTCTCTGGGGAAAAGCTGCTTGGCAAGCAGTGCTTGCTGTGCTGGGTGTCTCACACCTCACTCTTGTGGGGAATTTGGTGTGGATGATTGTTTAGCTGTCAGCACTCGCTGTCCACTTGATTTACAGAATACTGCTTCACCCCCAGGAGATTTCTATCCAGCCAACAGGCAGCTGTGATTGATAACCAGGGTACACACCATGGAATGGTTTGGGTTGGACCTTAAAGATTGTCTCATTCTACCCCCCTGCCATGGGCAGGGACAGCTTCCACCAGCCCAGGTTGCTCCAAATCCCATCCAACCTGGCCTTGGACACTTCCAGGGATGGAGCAGCCACAGCCTCTCTGGGCAACCTGTGCCAGGACTGCCCTTTACCCAAAAGGAAAACTGACTTTCTTAATAAAAGATATTTTTCTATGTATTTATTGCTAGGTTTAATAATTTTATTTTCCTGGTATAGGAGCCAGAATTACTAGTCTGTATTTTACTTATAAGCCACTATAATCTTATAAAATGGGAAAATTAATGACCCTTCCTTCCCCTCTCCCTGTTGCTCCAGTCACCTGCACTGGACAAATCCTCCCCTTTTCCTGTTCCTTGGCAGTTTCTGCCTCTGTGCAGCAACTTCTTTTAGACCAAGTTTGCAGGTTGCATGTTACACACAAACCTATTTTTATAAAATCATTACTGCAGCCCAAAATGTGGCTTCAAGCTTTAAAATATCTTTAGTTCTGCTTTAGTTCTTTTGGATTTTATGCTCTTGATACCTAACAGATTTTTTTTCCTCAAGTCCTCCTCCTCTATTTCTTTTTAATCCTGCTTTTACATGCAACACTCCTTTGCATTTTATTTTTTTACTTAAGTTTCTGCCCAGATGGAGAGTTTTATATGTTCTTAACTGTCAGGTTTTATTGTGAAGGATTTTTAAAAGCAAGGTCAGTCCATGGGAAGTTCTGTTATTGCTAATGAAGGATAGGTGGCACTCTTGTTATTTTTGTTTGGGCCCCTGAAATAAATTAGGTGTATGTACTCTCTCAGAAAGATTTCTTTTTATAGAGTAAGTGCTTTAAAGAGTGTTCTTGAACACTGAAGAGGATTTGATTTTATTATTTTTTTTTAATATGAACATGCACTTCAATTGCCTGAGTCTGTGACTGGATCACAGTACTCTGTAGGAAGGGAAAATGTTATTTTTATGAAGACCTCAAGAAAAAGTGCTCAGCTACATGGGACTGGCTCATTTGACATATATGAATTTTGAGGTGTTTATACTTTCTTACTATTTCATTAGGCAGAGAGAAGAAAGTCAGTAGAACCTTTCATGTAATTTTAACTCCAGTTATGAACACCTTTACTCTTTGTACTTTTTTTGGTAGTTATGTATTTGAAATACAGATTTAAGCTGGCATGGTGATCCTAGCACTGCTGAATGGAAGGAAATGGCAGGTTAGCAAGTGCTGAACAGTCCACAGAGCCTTCATTTCTTACACCAGGAAAGTAAATACGTGCTGCCTTAATTCTGTCAATTGATTGGAGAATTTTTCACATTTGTGTCTTTGAGGCTTCTCTCTTAGGATGTAAAAATCCTGAAACATGGAGAGACACATGCTGGTAGGGGTCTGAGTTTGTAGATGTTTTCTGTCACTTTAAAGGAAGATTTGTTTCAAATCTGTGGAATGTTTTTCCCTTCTCTGACTCCGTGTGCAGCCAGGACGTGGTTCCGTGGAGGTATTTTAACCTTGGTGCTTGATTGCTGCAAATCAAATCAATTTTCTTATTCCTGGGGGCTGACAGCTTCATCTGGCTGAGGCCAAGTGATTTGGTGACCTCAGACCTGTTTCTCTTGATCCACCTGTCAATCAATTGATTCTGTTATTGCTCTGCCCAGAAAGGTGCCCCGTGGTGGAAGGGAAAGGGGAGGAGTGGAGCTGGAGTGAGCAGAGATTAGAAAAGTTTCCATCCTGCCTCTGAAGAGTATCCATGTGAATATCTAAATACTCAATATTTTGTGACACGTTTTTGCCATGTAAAAACCCTGTCTCTGTGATGGGGTCACGGCTTGTCCAGTACCTCAGACTGTCTTCAGGGAATTTCTCAGCCCCAGCCCTCTAAGCAGAGCCAAGTTCTGAACCTCCTAAAAGGCTCCCTTGGCTGTGCTGTTCAAATAGAAAATTAAATAGGTAATGTGGAAGGAAAGGAGATGCTCATTGTAGACAAAGAGACAGATTTGTGTGGCTTTCACTGAACATTTCCCGGTGGGTGCTGCTACCTAATCAGGCCATAATGTGCTTTGTGTGGTTTTATATATTAGTACAATGCTTAAACTTTAGTTAACCACAGTTCAGATTTCTTGACACTGTGCTTTGCTGGTATGGCATGAACTTAACTGAAAGAAAATCCTTCTTGAAAGAGTTTCCAATCTAATTTAGGTTTTAGATATCTCCACTTTAAAATATTTAGTCGGTATGTATTCACTGGGGAAAGAGTGCTTGGTTTTAATTTTCATAATGATTGAATTATGGAATTAAAAATGGATTGAGCAAGCTATTTTGTTTTTAATGGGTGAAGAAACATATTGTAACTCGGCAGTTTATTTGGCAGTTTATATTTTTGGTGCCCTCCCATGTAACACGGGCTCAGGTATTACTCATCCCTCCCTTCTTCTCCTACAAAGTGATTTGGATTTTTTTTTTTTTTAATCTTTTTAATTTCAATACTCTGAAGTGTTTGATTTGAAGAGTCTCAAAAGAAAAATCTATTTTGGGGCAGGAAGTTTTCTTGATATTTTGGATAACATTTACTTTTACTTTCTAATGCCAAAGCAGCTTTCAAGCTGATGCCCGTTATGGCAAAGAATTTTGTGGTTTGTATAATAATACAAGTCCCAAATGGTGGCAGTTATTGAAGTTAACACTTTTTACCCAACTGTGGGAGTACCAGCATCTTTGAGAGATTCCAATTTTGGTTCTTATTTATGCTTGACATTTAATGTGCTTGACATTCTGATTATTTTACACCTACCTAATTTCTTCTAGCTCAAGGGATAATGACAATATTTTAAGCATCTGTGAAGTGTAGCTGTATGTTACTGAGCAGGTGCAGCACTACAAAGGGAAGGAAAAAGCCCCTAAACTATCTCTGGAATCTCTGTTTTTTGTGTTGCATATCTCAGGGTCAATTAGATTAGTTATCAGTTTGGTTGCCATTACTAATATTTAACGTACTTTTATTTACCTAGTTCTCTATTTGTGTGTGTACAGATGTGCATAAATGACACTCAGACACAATACTGGACTGTGGGCTTACATTGTGTCCTTTGTGAGGCATTTCAGGGAGAGATTTCTGAGTGGTTACTGGGAACTTATTTTCTTCTAAAAATTTGAATTAAAATGGTGCTGTAAAATAACAACCTCAGTATAAAATTCAGCCCATTAAACTGAGCTCCCGTGTCCATGGCACATATTTACTACTGGTAGAAATAAGAAACAGCTGTCCTGTGTCTTGGTTTACAGATAACTGGGATATCATATGAGAAATACATGGGGAAAAAAATTACCTCGTTGATTGTCAGTGCGCTCTCTGTGAAGTCTTCACTTTCCCTTTGCGACATAATTGTATTAGTCATCTTTTTGAGTTGTATTCCCGTTTAATACGCAGTTCCCTGTGGTCACATCAGGTTTTAGGCTCTTTTTGAAAGGTTAAATGGCTGTCAGGGAAAGAGGAAGCAGGAGGGAAACAGTGGGAAAATCAAGCTCTTCAGAGAAGTGCAGCTGGTGGCCACAATTCCCTTTTGTTTCATGTACTGGGAACCTTGTGCTGCACTGGACTGTTGTGGGAAAATCGATTATGTGAAGAGTGGTGAAGAAAAGTTAAAATACTTTATTTTACAGACTCACGCAGGGACATTTTAAATACTTCCCCAAGTCCTCACAAAACAGTTGCCATGGCCCAGCTTGGGGGGTCCTTGAAGCAGCACTGATTGAATGGATTACAGGAATAATTTTTAAAATTCCTTTATTTTGCAATCTTGCCACCTGCTGGTATACTCTGATAATATAAAATTTGGTTAGAAACGTGTTCCAAGAGTCATATTTTCTTTGGTAGGCAAAAATCCTAAGACTGGATCATGAGTAGATTCTTTTTTCCATCATGCGAGTTTGGTGTGTTCTTCCCTCTCTGTCAGTGCCCCATGTCAGGTGCAGTGCATCCCTTTGCATTAAATAGAATGGAATCACATCCTAGAATAGTGAGTTGCAAGGGACACTAAAGATTGTCTCTTTCCAACACCCTGCCTTGGGCAGGGACACCTTTCACTATCCCAGGCTGCTCCAAGCTCTGTCCAACCTGGCCTTGGATACTTCCAGGGATGAGGCAGCCACAGCTTCTCTGGGCAACCTGTGCCAGGGCCTGCCCACCCTCACAATAAAGAATTTCTTACTGATATCCAATCTCATCCTCCTCTCTGTCAGTTTGAAGCCGTTCCCCCTTGTCCTGTCACTCCAGGCCCTCATAAATAGTCCCTCTCCATCTTTCTTTTAGGTTCCTTCAGGTACTGGAAGGCCACAGTTAGGTCATCTCGAAGCTTCTCTTTTCCAGGCTGAACAATCTCAGTTCTCTCAGCCTTTCCTCATAGGAAAGGTGCTCAACTCCTCCAGTCATCTCCATGACTCTCCTCTGGACTCGCTCCCTCCTGTGCTGGAACCCCAGAGCTGGATTCAGCTCTGCAGGTGGGGTCTCACCTGAGGAGGGCAGAGGGGCAGAATCCTCTCCCTCCCCTGCTGCCCAAGCTGTGGGATCAGCCCAGGGAATGGGAAGTTTCTGGGTGCTGGGCCCTGTCCAACCTCTCACCCACCAGCACCCCTAGGTCCTTCTCCCCAGGGCTGCTCTCAATCCCTTCCTCTCCCTGCTGCCACTGATTTCTCCAGACATGAGGGAAGAGAAAGTCTAGAGATACTGTGTGGTCCTGGAACACTGCATTGTGGCACATTAATCTTCAAAATATATTTGAAATGTAATTTAAAAGGGAATGATGTCCATGTCCTGAAATTCCCAGACAAAATTAGGCAAACTGAATTGACCTAAGTTATGGTGAGAATATTTAAGGGATGTTGTTATCCTTAAAACAAGTACTATAAATCCAGGCAATGTGGAACTTAAATGTATTTAGGTAGTTTAAACTTTCATTTGAGCCCAAGGTGGAGACTGAATCAAGTCCATGACGTGCAAAACCTGACATTGTTGAACTTTTAGCTGCAGGAGTATCGGGAAGCTCACTCCTTTTATGTTAATCTGAGATGAAGCAGATGTGGTCTTACTGATGTCTGCAGGGAAATCCTCATCTATAATACAAGATGTTTTCACATAGTGTTCAAAGGGCATTAAACAATCCAGTTTTTGCTAGCTGAATCCAAAGATGATTTACTGAGGGGTGTGATGAATTGATCATTAGCTGGAACTTACGAGTCAGAAGTGGATGTTTTCCTTACCCAGACTATCCCCTCCGGCTCTGCCATATGCTGTTGTTTGACACAAGAGCAACTGAATATATTTCTGTGGCTTGGGTCAAAAATGGCATTTGAACTGGAGCACAGTGGTTCCCTTTTAATACAAAAATATGAAGAATTTATTTCCTTTGATTTGTCCTTATGGTGCAGTGTTGGTGTGTTCCCACATGGAATGCTTGCACCCAGTCCAGGCAGGACTCTTCCTCCTTGCACCACTGCTGCCTGTCATTTCAGTGCACCCGCTTGAGCATCTCTTATGAAACCAGCCACACTGTCATTTATTCATGGTGACATCAGTGTGGTGACCTCAAGACCTCTCAATTATTCACTTGCAAGTTCTTTTGTCATGCAAGGAAAACCAGGAGAATCTCTCCCTTCTGTCGCCCTCCCGCTCTCTGCCTTTCCCCCTTGCACAGGCACAGAACACACACACAGACCCACACAACCCTGACCAGCTGCACTGCTCCCCCTCTGCCCTGTCTGAAATGAGGCAGAGCAGCAGACACTGAAGCCACCACGATGAGCACTCTCCATTTTGGTTCCTTCTGCCTTCCCCTTCTTGGCTGTTTTCAGCCTCAGACTTCCCCTTCCCACTTTCCACCTCCCTCTCCTGCTTCGTGTTCTGGATTTGTCCTCTTAGTACTGAATATTACTAATGCTGAGTAGCTGTTCTGGAGCAGCTTGAAGTCCTGAAGGTTTAGAGTTATGTTATTCTAGCTATTTTTAAAGATGATGGGAATTATGACCAGTTGTAAGTCTCCAAAGGACTGTGTGCATAAAAAATACCATTTATTTACATAAATGAGAGGCCGGAGAGGCTACAGCTCTGATAAATGGATGAGAACGAGAGATTGTTGGGACTGAAGCCCATAGTTTCCAGCTTTTAATTCACATCTTTAGTCACAGAGTTAGAACTTTTTAATCACATTATTTTACTGCAAAAATGTCCATAACTATTTATGACACTGGATGTTTGCTCTTGGATCTGTTTCTCCTGTGGGGTATCCTTTAGATCAATCCTTGTTTGTTCTATTAATTTGCTTAATTCTCTGGGGTTTGTCAAGTCTAATTATCTTCTTTCTTTCTTCCAGTTTTGAAATCAAGATTGATTAACCAACACGAAAAGACCCAGCTGGTTATGTGACTTGGAACCCTGTTTATGAAGCGCTCGTTCATTTTCACAACACGACAGCACTGTAAGTTGTTTTTATCTTTTTCTCCACAAAATTAAAAAGCTGTTGTGTTATCTCAATAGAAATTCTGGAAAATTCCCGAGGAATTCAAGTCTGATTGGTAAATACACTCTTAAGTTTTGGCTTAGTGACACCAGGGAAGGAAATAGAAGTGCCTTATTCACTTCACCATTCTACTCACCAGAGATTCACGTAACGATGCTGCTTATGGTTTTATATCATTTAAAGAGAGCTTCCCTCAATCAGAAAGATCAACCTGCTCTCTCTTTACGCTGTGTTGAATGAAGTGTGGGATCAGGGGATGTGACAAATGTATATTTTGGACTGCATTGATGGTGGATTATGTAAGGGCAGAGGCTGTAAAGCAGGTTCAGGAGGAGATGGCAGTGCCATTCAAAGGCACTTCTGCAACAGCTCTTGCAGAATTCTAGACCCTCTCCCAACCCCCAGACCCTGAGATTTTGGACTAAGTGGTGCTTCCTCTGTACTTGATTTAGGCAGTGTTTTCCCACAATTATAAATTCGTTCCTCGTAGGATAAACCTTCAGTTTTTACTTGCAAAATAGACCTGCACAGATAAAGTATCAGTGTTAATAAATAACAAGAGTGAGGATACATGAATGGAAGTTCCAGCAGTAATACTGCATGGCTTAACTTGGTTTGATATATATCATGAACTATGTTTTATAAGGTAAAACTTGATAAAATCATGAGATACAGGTGGAGTGCTGGCATGTACATCACAATGCATGTGGTACGAATTTTATCTTTGCCTTTTCCAGCTGTGTGAAAATGTCCTGCCCTAACAGGGAGGAGACTCTTTGGTGTCTGTAATTATGTGGTGAGGGTTTTAATTATTAAATTTTGGTAGCCATTAACTGACATGATGTTCTACTTCAGGTGTGGGGCAGCACCAGGTTACCTCAAGCTTTCCTTTAGCTCGAACTGCACTGGAAGCCAGGCAGGTTGCATTGGCTGAGCTTCATAACCAAGTTAAAATGGCATTGCCCAACTTGCTCTGAATGTCTGAAAATTCCATTATTTTGCAAGTGAAAGGAACAACTTATTTAGGTATTTATTCTGAATTTTCTGTTGAATAGCAAATGATTCTAGGGACATTTACGTGGTGATTCAATGCACGTAAAATCTGTATTTTGATTTGTTACCTCTCTTGTTACTGGAGGTTCATTCACCAAGAAGGGAAAATTAGGTATAATATTCAAACCATTATAGAAAAAGAGGAAATAATACTACCTACTAAAGTAAGTTTTGGGGTTATGAAATAGTAGAACCAATAAAGAAAAATGAATAAGTATTCACTTTTAAATAGAGTTTTGTACAGTGAAATATAAGCTTACTTATTTTACTTTACTTGATTTTTGTGATTGCAAGGAGATGTCTAAGCAAATTTGTTTATGGCAACAATAAATACATTCCCAGTATGGTAATGAGATTAGTTAGCTTGTTATTAGGAAAGAGAATCCCATTTACTCTTTTTTTTTAACAAATAAACGTTGGAAACAAAAACACAGCAAGAGTACCCTGTTGCTCTGGGGTGTCTGTTGACAGAACACTTCCTCTCCTATGACGTGTGTGGAAACAGACTTAAATCTCGATATGAAAAGCACAAAGAAATGAATGATACAGATAAAAAGGCTTTGCTGGTTTTCCATGAGTACTTAAAGAAGTTTTCCAAGGAATCGAGCTGTAAGCTCTGTGTAGCTGCTGTGGAGAAGACTGCACAAACTGCTTTTAGATTATTTATTTGCTTTGATACTGTCTGCTAAAAACACAAAATAACTTCTGAAGTTGTCATGAGGTTTTTAAAAAATAATTACTCAAGGGCTTTCCCTCTTTTGTCACTAATAATTTCCGGCTGGATTTCCACCGGGGTGATAAGTGTACCTCCAGTTCTCACCTCCACTCAAACTAATCTAACTTAGATCAAAATGTTCTGCTCAGTGCCCATGTTTGGTTTTTTTGGGTTTTTTTTTTTTTTTTTTTTCAGTAGGGAGCAGAATGAAAAGATGGTCCCAATGACTGGGTATGGGCAACTGTAACATCCAACCACTGCAGGGTGTTCAGCATCACTTCTTGCTGACAGCCTGTGCCTGCAGCAGTTTGGCACCGTTGCTCTAATGAAGGTTTTAATAGGTGCTACAAGCTGTGCAGACCAAACATTGTGCTTGTCTTTCAAAGTATTAGCGATTCAAGCTTTCATTTTATTCAGAAACTCTTAAAACAAGTAGTCTATAATCTATTTGTCAGACATTCAAATGTCTGTAAGAGAGTGAAAAGCCAAGACAGACTTACTAGAGAGGTGACTTTCTTAGTCATTCAGCTATTAAAAAAACAAAAGCCTCCTCGAGGTTTTGTACTTTATTTCTTTTCAGTTTTTTAATTTTTTTGCAGAGAAATAAGTAGAGTTTGAAATACCGTAATTTTCTCTATTTCTGAGCATAATCCACAGTAGTTTTAATTCCCGTTGTGGAAGGCAAGGTGCCAGGCACAATCACACAATTTAGCACACTTGTAAAAATAAAAAATTGTAACCCTTCCCCCAAAACAACCCTTCCTAAAGCACCCTCTGCCTTCAACCTCTCACACCCTGTTCCAGAAGGACATAATGGGCTGACTCCCTGGATTTCACTGTTTTATTTGCCTCCCAACCACAACTGAGGTTCTGTGTATGTAAGATGTTGCTTGTTCCCCCTGATGAACACAAGGTTTCTGTTCTGGTTAGACCTTGCCACTAGCTTTAGATGACAGGAACCAGGAGGGGACACTGCTCTGGCTGTGGGAATGTGTCTGGTGAGGCCTGGAGTGCACAAGGATTGTTTCCTGCAGCTGTTGTCCTCTCCCAAAGATATTCCCATATGAAATCCTTCCCGCTTTTGTTTTGTCACTCCCGTGATTTATCAGAGTTATTAAGGGAGATAACTTGGGGCTGTGCAGTTATTTCTGTGCTCAGAACTGAAATGTCAGCTGGAACTGGGATGGGAGAAGCTGAAGAAATGGTTTTATCTCCGGCACCATGTGCAGCTCCACCTGCATTTCACTTCTGCCCTGTAAATGCAGGACACTGGGAAGCCACTGAAACTTTTGGCTTTTCCAGTAGTTGCAACAAACTTTGTCAAACTGCTTTTGTCACTTTCCCACCTACACTGGAGGAAAGCAGCTGTACCAGCAAAGCGTGGGATTATGAGTCTCACTTGATTGCAATTCTCAGCACAAATTACACATCAGCTCATCCCCAAACGACAGCATCTCTGTCGGCAAAGTTGGGTTTGTAGGGGTGAGGTGGGACAGTCCCATTCATCTGTTTCTATGTTACTTTTCCTGGGATTGTCCCCCATGTTTTGAAGGGGAAGAGGGGCATGCTCTGCTTTCTGTCACTTGTGAGATGTGAATATGGTGATATTCATTCAGAGGAGTTGTGCAGAAGCTGAGTAAATTTGGAACTCCAATTACCTGTGCAGTCATTTTGCACAACTAAATTAAATATATCTGTGAATATATCTGAACTCATGCTCCTTTGAAGAGCAAACTTGCTTTAATTAAACAATCTTTTCCTACCATCTGAAGTTAGTGACATTTTATAATCATACAATTGCTGCTTAATTTCAGTTCCACGTTATTTTAATAGGTCAGTAAGGGTGATATTACAACATAACTCTATTCAGTGAGAGGGTAACAGTGAGATAGCAGTTCTTGCCTGGGGTTTCTCATCAGTAGATCTTGAAATGCATTAGAAAAAGTATGAATTGTTCTCTCTGTTTTGGAGATGATGGAGCCTGTGGCCCTGTGAGGTCACCCAGCACGGCTGTGAAAACCTCTCTTCCTGTGTTCTCCTCACTAAACATCCCAGTGCAATGACTCTCCTGAGCAATATATTGAAATACAACATGGAAACACGAAAGCCAAAAGAGTTAATGAATCTTAATGGAATAAAATTAAGAAATTTTTTTTTTTTATTTTGAAAAAAAAAAAAGAAATGTATTCCTGCAGAGTTCTGTGTTGTGTGTGTGCTGTTGGAATCATCCATTGGATTTGAACGCATTAAACATGAAGTTAACACATAATGTTAGTTTATTTTCCTATTATTGGCTGTTACCCTGGGATTTAAATATTTCTTATCTGTCTTGGTGTGAAATGGTTGTTGAAAAATGATAAAAACCAGCAGTGGCAGTAGCTGATTTTCCTTTCCACACCAAATGCATTGCACTTGCCTGGTAAAAGTACAGAGGGTGTTGGTGCTCCACGGAGTTCTAAGGAATTGGGTAAGGTTGGAGACAGCAAATGTCAGATGAGACTTCAGTAAATGCTGATTATTGATGTAATTATTTCTTTCTTACTTACTTTTGATGCCCTTTTCTGATCTAAAAATGTTTTGGAAATGTTGAATATCTTTAAAAAGACAAGACCTTCACAGTAATAATGACAATATTTTTATAAAAATAATTTTATTATTTTTCATATAATATATTTTAGTTTTGCGTGTTGGGGATGATTTTAACTTTGCCTTTCCTATTCATACAGTGGATTTGCTTCACTGCCAGCAAAATAGCTGCTTTGAGGATTGCTATTTGATAATTTGGCATTAAGTTGTTAATTACCTGTTCTGAGAGGCCTTTGTGTAGCGTCTGCTCTGGCCACATCAGAGTGGTGGAGCTCCTTACAGGTGCTCTTGGATATATTTTTCTTCTCCGAGGAAAAATGTTCTCCAGAGAGTGGCTGCAAACAACCAATTCCTCTTGACTTTGGAACAATCCTTGATAACACCAATAAATCTCTTGTAATCGATGAGCAGCTGCTGTCCATTCTGTTCCTTGCTGCTTTAGGGTTTCTCTTGGCAGAATTTTGTAGACATGTTACTGGATCTTTTTACTGCCTCCTGGCTCTTCCCAGAGCCCAGATTAAGCCTTTTCTGCTGGTTTCTCCTTATCCAGAGCATATAAAATGTGAATTTTCTTAATGTGACACACAGAGGGCTGAGTACAATTCAAATGCTAATATGTAGAAACCGAGTCTCACAAAGGAGTGTGGTAACATTTGTCTTTATTCACTCTATATCAAAGGATATGTGCCAAGTCTTGCTTGACACCTATCACACACTACCTTGTACAAATTCACCCTTAAAGGGGGAGAGAAGCATTTGCTTTCTGCTTAAGTTTAAGTCTTATGATCCCATGGAAAAGTGAAGGTTTCCTTTCATGACCCCACCCGAGCCTGCTTTGCTGATTCCTCAACTTTCTCCCCCATTCCCGTGTTAAATTTCCCATTTTCAAGGAGAAACTGAAATGAATACATGCAGCAGAGACTGGACTGGGGATTTATTTTCCTGCTGACATTGTTTTACTGTTTTCCTGGGTGCTAGAAAGTCTCTCATGTACTTTTGTGTTCTTTCCTCTCCTTTTCAATTTGCCCTGCAAGTGCAGCTCCTTGCTGAGATCAGGCTGAGCTCAGTTTGGACAAAATACTCATCCTTTTTTCCTAGTTATTATTACAATGTCTATTATGCTCTTAGATCTTGTTTAGCAGCTTTAAATTTTAAGCCTGTGCTTTGCCTGCTGTTGTCCATGGCTGCCAGAATTTCCCTTGACTTCAGGAATTGTGCCCTCTTACCCAAAGTAGGTAAATTCCCTGTTTGCTTTCAGTTTGGTGATCCAATCCTTTCCTATTGCAATCCATTTCCCCCCTGGGGACTTCATCTAAGCCAGTGATATTAATACCTGCATTGAAAGGGTATTTGATACTTCCCAGCTTTTGCAGGATTGTGTAATCCATTGCACTTCCTACACATCTTTCCCTGAGCTGGAGAGTCCTCCAGAGCAGCAAAGGGAGCTTGAGAGGAGTTTGTGACCTCCCTCCTCACCCTCCCTTGGTCACCGTGGCCAATTTGTGCCCCAGGCTCAGCCCTGCCTTCAGGCTCCTGCTGTCTTTATTCCTCACTTGTCTCTTCAGTATCCCAAGATAGAGGTTTTGAATTTTTTGGCTTCCTACTGCCTATTTGGATGGACTGGGTGACTTGTTTTTAAATCTTCTTTCAGATTTCTCAGTAATCTCTCTCTGCAGATGTTGGTGCTTCAGCACTCAGTGAAGTGATGCTTTGCTTTTTGTGTATGTAAGCAACACATGGTCTGCAGCCAGCTCCTCAAACTCACTAAATATTTAAGAATATGTTTAAATGCAAGGTCTTACAGAAAATGCAAATTTATTACTTATTACTTTTCACTTGATTCTCATGATAGATTTCTGGAGTGTGCTCTGAGGCTTTTTTTCTTGGTGCTATCACTACTTTGCCTTCATGCTTATGCTAATTTTCTTTCTTTGCCAGAGCCCCATAGCACTTGTTATCAGTAGCTACAATTTCCTGCCACCTGTGGTGGAATATATTTCTTCATTATGAGCTTTTTGCTTCTTCCTCAAGTTTTGTCTTTGATTAGCTGGTGTGGAATTTTTACTTGTCCTGCAAAACTTAATTATCTGATAGATATGAAAATTGCTGCTTCTAGGTTATATTGGCCCAGATCACTTAGTGCTGGTTCCTGGTACCAGTACTGAACTGAACTGGTATTAAATTCAGTGCAAGAGAGTGTGGTGGGAGATTGGGTTTTGTAGTGCTGGTTTTGGATTTGTGTGGGTGGGTTTCTCCCTCTTTTCCTTTAAAGTGAAAGAGCACTGGAAATGACAAGGTTCAGTTCAGAGTGACTTACCTGAACTGGGTTGGAATATAGTAGAGATTTATAGTAGAAATTCAGACTTTTTTGGTCTGAATTTGGTGAACATTTTCTTAATCTTATTTGCAGCAACTTTACATCCCTGTTTTAGGGATTATGTTTTCAAGGATCTCTTCAAAAATGAGAATGTAAGCAGAGTTTTACCACTCACTATTAAATCTTCATGGAGTGGTGTGCTGTGAATCCTTCTGCCCAGACCCAAACAAAAGAGGACATAAATTACACCAGCTACTGGCTTTATAAATGCAAACATTATATTGCTATAGTCCATTAAATGGACTTTTCTGTACTCATTTTAAAAAAAAAAACAACCCAACTTTTTATCTGAGGAATAGCTGCCCAGCTCCTCATCTGCAGTCCAGAGTTCCTCCTCTCCATCAGCATCATCTGGAAGGAGGATAAAAACTACGGATTTGTTAGAGCGTGATAAAAAGCAGCATGTGTGTATATGAAGGAAAATGTAAATTCCACTGAATTTCCAGCATCAAAAAGGAGACTTGGCAAGTGCAGATGTGCAGCTTCAACACTGTAGGAGGAGAGAGAAGAAGTGGTTTTGTTTCTTTGTGCTGAGCTGTGGTGGAGCAGCTGCTGGGAGCTGAGTAGCAGAGATGAAGTGGCACCGTAGGTAAAGCTGCTGCTGTCTGGGATGCAGGAATCCATCTGATGTTTGCTGGGAAAAGGCTGCTGAGCAGCAACACTGAGGAGAAAAAGGGAAGAAAGAATAAGTTTCTATAATCTTTATTGATGTTTATATCTTGGCTCTTTTGAACCTCACCTGTCCCTGGGATATAAATTACAGCTTGGAGGGAATGATTCCATACTAGTCCATGCTAGCCTGTAGGAAATTGCTTGGATTAGTCACTTGAAGCCTGTTTATGAGACAGTCCAAGTACTGAAAAAAAACTACTGGAAAAGCTGTAAGGATGGCCTCGTTGGGTTCCCCTGTGCCCACTTCTCCCAGCTACTTCCATCAGTTTCTGGGCTGCTGCTCTCCCCTCAGGAGCTGGGGCTGATGGCCTTTTGTTGTTGTTGTTGTTGTTTGATTGCTTTGGGGTTTTGTTTGTGGGGCTTGTTGGGGGGAAATTTGGGTGCATTGCCCCTCCCTCCCCCCAAACCTCTGCTAAGGAATTCTTCCTTCCTTTTCCCATCATCCCACAGGTCCCCAGAGTCCCCAGTCCTGCTGGAGCAGGTAATTCCCCACTGGGAATGTCTGTCAGTGTTGTTTGAGAAACCACACACTAAAATGGGAAAGAACTTGGTGCCCAGTGGGCACAGATGGAACTTTCAAGTGTTAAACTCTTTTCTGAAAGCAGTTCTGTTTGTCAGTGGCCTCGTGGCTGGGGTGACAGGACAGTGGGGCACACATTTGGCAAGGTGGTGAGATTATGGGGGTGGCTCAGTCTGTGTTTTCTCATAAACTCCTTTTTTCCCCCCACTAAATCCCATGAAGTAGCATCCTCTAAAATTAGGAAAGGCAAACAGTAACAAGGCAACTTGTTCTTTTTGTATCCAGTTCAAGAGGGGCTTTGGGGATCAGATATCACACCTGAACCAGAGTTTATAAGGACCAGGAGTGGGTCACCTGCAGGGATGATTCAGGGAACCACAGAATCATGATGCGAGATTTGACAGAGTTTGGTGGTGGGTTTTGCATTTTAGTGGGTTTCCTTTCCAAAGAAAGGAAAAGAAGAAGGAAAAAACCCTACCTGATGTCTGGAAGTCAAGAGCTGGCTCAATTTTCTTGGTATTTCAGAGCAGAATTAAAGAACAGCAAACTGGATTTGCAAAGGCTAAAGGAGGAGGTTGCAATATAGTTAAGCATGAAATCATTAAGGATCAGAGAATTTTCTGTCTTGTCTTCATGGAGTTTGAATTGATTTTGATAAAATATACACTAGGTAGAAGAAAAATTAAAGAAAGCAAGAAAGGAGGAGAGTCACCCTGCAAACTTGAAAAATTAATGTCACTGCATTCTGTGTTTGAAAGAAAAATGGCAGAAAATTAAATCCCCCAAATCATCATAAGAATTTTGCATACTGAGAATATAAAAAGAGCTTTAAAGCACTGGATTTTTTTGCAAATGCTTGTGTGTGACTACACATGGGGGTTAGTGTGCCTGTCCATACCCACACTGCCATAGTTCATCACCAGCCCCGAGATACAGTAAGATTTAAACTTGTGAAAAGCTTCAGTTGTTTCCCACCTGGAACCTCAGTTTAATCCTTTGGCTTTGCTGCAGAAGCCTTGATCCTTGCAGTGGTGTTATTTCTCCCCCCCTCCCATAAACTCCGTGTGTGACAAGGCTTTTGTTACTTCTGTAGTCAAATTTGAGTAAAACATAGATAATTTTCATACTGTAAATTTAAAAAAGGACAATTTAGTTTCCCCCCCCCCTTACTTTGCTTATGAAATGCTTGTTGTGCTCACAAAGTGCTCTCTTTGATTGTCCCACATCTTAAAAAAATCTTGCAATGGTGGTTCAATCCTTGTTGAAGAAGAAGAAGAAAAAGAAGTTGGGAACTTGCATGAATGATTCATTTTGAGCAGCTATTTTGGGGGTCTGGCATCATCTGAGATAAGGCTTCACATAAAATGGGTGGGAAAATGGTAGTTTATATACCTCCTCCACCCGGCTATTTAAATGAAAATCCATAAAACTCGATCAGGAGACTGTAACTGGGATCTATTTGGAAAGAACATACTTTAAAAATACAGGAGGGGAAAAACATGGAAGGATCCCAGGAGTGGGGAATGGTGGGTTAAGCGGGAAATGGAGGAAATCCTGTGGGCAGTATCCAGAGTCACACTTGGCTTTGAGCCACAGATGTTTGCGGTGCCTGAAGATAAAATCACCCAAAGCAGCTAAAATAAAATTAAAACTGCAGCCAGGCAAAAGAGGAGCTCTGCATATGTTCTCACACATGAAGCAGAAGGAACTGCTCTCAAAAATGGTTTGGGGGCTGTTTTTTTCTAGTTGGGAAGGAAGGGAGAGGACAAGTCTTTCCTAGGGTATGAGAGCTGGATGGGTCAAGCCTTCTGGGTAAAACATAATCAGAGAAGTTACTTTCCAATAAGAGAAGTTAAACGTTTCTAAAATGTGACTTTAAAAAAATAACCCTAATATTTTGCTTTGGTTAACAGTCAAGTTATTTTTATTGCTGTGGCTACTGGCTTGAAGTTGCTGTTCGTCTGTTCTGTACTGTGTAAAATTTGATATTATGAGCAAAACAATGCTATGATTATATTTATGATGACTGTTTGTAAATTACAGAAACAAAAGCCTCCAGTGACAAAGCACTTTTGCTCAAATATAATCAAAACAAAGTAGTATATTGAAAAAGGTTTATTGCAGCTTTGAATGTGCAATGAATGAATTTAGTGAAACTTCTGTTACCCTGGACTTGGTTCCTCACTGATTATTGAGAAATAATCCACATTTCTCAATGCAGGAGGAAGTCATGTATAAAATACAATTGTATAAAATAGTATAGACCCACAATTTTAATAATAATTTTCACTGAAGCTGTGAATAATATAGTTTTAAGGATTTTGCTTAATCTCTCTCCCGTGCTGTTTTTCTTATTAATTTTTAATCTTCAGCTTAACTTAACCCAGGCAAAAGTCCTGAAATGTCACACTTGCCCAGTTTGACCAGTCAGCTATGAATATTCACTTTTTTTTTTTTTTTTTTTGTGAGCAGATGGGATTCCAAGTCTGTGCAGAAATACTATCATAAGTATTTCCTTTAGTACTTCCTATGTTCTAGTTCTTTTCCCAGCTCTCCTTCCATTTGGGACATGTTTGGTATAGGAAATATGTGTTCTGACAAAATATTTGAGGGTGAACAAAAGGGAGTGTGTTCAGGGAAAGGAATAACTTTGTCTTCTTCAAACTGTAGAAGTGCCTGACATGCTTGGTGTGCTCCTGTGTTTTGAAGGGTGATTTATAAATGCAGCATTAATGGATGAAAGTTTGGATTTAGAGAGAATAAAGTCCCGAGTCTTTCCCGCACTATTCCTTCTTATAGTATTGGTGTATTTGATTTCTTCATATAAATTACTGCTTTAAAGAATCCTCTGTTTACCAGCAGGGTAGGATGTAAAAGGCAGCTACAAATACATCTTAACCCAATTCGAAGTCCTGTGCTGTGACCTCTGGCGGTGCAGGTGGAATTCACACCTTGCTGAGCGCTGTCAGAAAGTGGCCCGAGTTGGCAAAGGTCGGTCTTTCTGTTGCTCTTTAGAATTTTGGGTGGACAAGGATTAAGGTTTGCTGTCTGGAAAACAGGAACTGGTCTCAGTCAGGGTCAGCTTTGTTCTCTTAGGTTACTTTCCAGCTGGTGTTGGTGGTTTTCACCAGCAGTCAATGAGCTGCCCCCACATAAATCATGGATTGTTGTGAGAGAGAGGTTCTTTTCCCTAACAAAGCTCTAATGAATCAAAGGAAGCCTTGCCAGTAATTTTACAATGCCAGTCCCATGGAGTTCTGAGTCAGTGCTGTAATTCACAGTGCTTATAGGATTTCATTAAACATCACACCTGTTAATTCCCCATCAGACTGAGGGACAGCGAATCAAAGCAACTTAATAAGAAGAAAAAGGACTCTGCCATGAGACCTCAGTGATTCTTTCCATGTCTTCAGTACATTCCCTGGGATTATCCTGCTAATTTTCTACCTCTGGTTGTTTGTTAAATGGACTTACAAGGTCATATTGTAAATTAGACTGTAAATTGTTTGGTGCCAGAGTTGTCTTGTTGTGTGAATTTTAGTAGACAAATATTATTGATCAAAACACATTTAATAGATGTTGAGTTGTCCTGTAATCTAAGATTTAACAGCTCTTTCTAATAGATCCTTATGATCATCTTATGATTTTTATTTTTTCCTAAATTGGTGCTTTAACTCATATTCAGAAATAAAAGAAAAATCTCCTAGAGGCAATTCTTTAATACTTTATGCAAACTCCTGTTGCAAAATGATCTATATCTTTACTGCAAGTGATTTGAAAGTGCAAAAGGTCAGAAGTGTCCTAATGTGTTTTTGAAATCCACGTGTCAGCAGAGCACATTTCAAAATGGCTGTTGGGGCTCTGTAGAAATTGCATTTTTCTTTTGATTTTAATTTTATACCTGGAAAGGATTAAGGGATATTCATTTCAACTGATGGCTGAAGGGTAAAACAGAAAATATATTTAGAATCGAAGGTGCATATTGGAAAAGATATGAACTCAAAGGGATGTAGTATAAGGAGATATTTATATAGTTTAATTATTTTATGTAAGTGATGTAAAAAAACATTTTAGCTATTTTTTTTCCACCTACTGTGCCAAATCTCCATGTTTTACTTGCTACTGGTTAGTGCAGTATTATTCCTGACCTTGTTCCCAACTGAAGGGACATCTTACATAGCAGAATATCATCTAAACCAAAATATAATTTCCTAGAAAGCAATGTTGAGCCTTGATTTATTTACTCATTCTGCCTTTCCATCACCTATCATTCTGCCAGAGCTGCTCCCTGTTGATAGTGACCTTGCAAGATGACAGATTAATTCCAGTGTTTGGGAATTTGTGCAGGCTGCTATTCAGTCTTATCTTTTACAATATGTGTGTGCAATATGGAGTATTCTTTAACTCATTAAAGCAGTTTAATTTGAACAACCCAAACTCAAATGCAGCAGAAGCTTTGAAAGCTCATCCGTGTTTTTCCTGCTCTCTGTGAATACTTTGCCTCGAATTTCTTCA
Organism: Pyrocephalus nanus; assembly: GCA_038380795.1. Classification (NCBI taxonomy): domain Eukaryota; kingdom Metazoa; phylum Chordata; class Aves; order Passeriformes; family Tyrannidae; genus Pyrocephalus; species Pyrocephalus nanus. The sequence goes on along the minus strand of CM076271.1, from coordinate 3,678,891 downwards.
GTAGCACAATGAAGCAGAATTCACAGGCAGATTATGGTGCCTGGCTGTGAGATACACCCAAAACGTGTCACCAACCTCAGTGAACGAGTCTGGGGGGTACAAATGTCACCTTCTTGCTGTGACCTGTCGGGAGGAGCTCCCTGTGCAAGGGGCCTCGTTGCAGGGCAGTGAAATTGGGCAGGTCCCATTGCTAAAGTCTATTGTGGGGGGGTTGTTTAGTAGCCACATCACCTCCAGTCCTCCTGGCTCCTCCCAAAAGTCTCTGTGATAGATTAATTGCTTTGATTTTTAATCAGAATGGCTTTTGGGAAACTGCTTCCACTGACACTGATATTCGTGTAGCAATTTTAAAATGGGATTTAGGGAAACGTTTTAACCATTTCACAGCTCTGTTGAAAACCAGTGTAGAGTTTGCAGCTGACTTGGTTTGGTTTGGTTTGATTTGTTTGTTTTCACGATGGATCCATATGGTTGTTATAAATACACAGTACAAAAGGTGCTGAAAGGAGCATATCAACAACTGGGAGTGCATAACGTCATTAAACATTAACTTCAGAGCTGAGACTATGCCAATATACATTGTATTTGCCAGTGTTGGAAATATGAGTAAAAAGCTTTGAGAACTAACTAGAGAAAAAGGCTAAAACTTCTGAGAGATACAGCAAACTCGCTTTTTGGCACCAGTGCACACCAGGCAGTTTCCTGAGCAGAAGTGATTTATGTCTGATTTTTCACAGCAAATGTGCACCATGTAGAGATGTTCTCCACTGGGACATTGCAATCGAGTTTAATAGCTTGAAATTAGAGACACTCTGTGGTCAGCGAGGAATGATTATCGATGGCATAATTACCTTCCTGTGGAAGGGGATTATTTACCTCGAGCACTGGCACGTGTGTGAGGTTTGGTGGGGTTGGGACTGATGAAAAAATGGGAGTTGGCCTTTTAGTTTCACCTTCTCTGGCAGTCATTGTGCCAGTCCTGCCCTGCCCAGGCTCTTGCCTTTGAGCTGATCTGAGTCCTGCTCAGGCTGCAAGGAGACAACAGCCCCAGGCTGGAAGCAGCAGCAGCCACCTAAAGCTGACTCTGAAGGAAAAGCACTCAGAGAACAGGTTCATTCCTCCCTTGCTGCCCATCTGAACTTTAAAAACCAGGGTGTGTAGCTGATTTTGTTCAAAGAACTACTTATGTAGTAGATGTGCTCCATTCTTTCCAGGGACAGCAGTCACAGCATAAGATTACATGTAATTTTAGCATTTGGATTAATATCCAGTGAATGTTCTGTGCTTAATGCACTTTCAATTACATTTGCATTAAAAGGAGAAGCTTCAGTTCTTCATAATTCCTCTCATCCTTTTTTGTTGTTTTTTTTTTTTTTTTTCTTTAAGAGAAGTCACTACTGCAGAAAGCAGAATCAAAACTTCTGTGTCTTTGTGACCTTAAATTTGCATTTGAGCCATTGTACCAGTTGGCTTCCATTCTGGATTTTCTTTTTCCTGGAGCTGATGACCCTGCTTTCCTTGGGCAGTGAGAATGGCCTGTAGCTGAAATTAGGATCCATGAAGGAATATTTGTTGACCAAAGTAGAAAAAGAATCCCATTTCCTTCTCCTCCCTATCACTTTTTCCCTGCATTTAACCCTGTAGTGAGATGGGTAGGAGAGGGGGGAAAAAAAAGCAGAAATTTTTTTTAATGGAGCTTCAGGAAGACTGAAATAAAATTTCTGTAGATACAAGTCTCTGAAATGTCTCTCTGAGGTCAAACCAAACTCCAGTGGTCTCACATGAGGAGCAGGGAGATGAGCATCGGAGGAGGAGGATGTGGCACAGCTCTCTCTGGCAGGAAGCAGTTCTTGGATCTGCTTGGATGTGCTCCATTTGGGCTGAGAGAGATGCTTAACTTCAAAATTGAAATACTTCATGCTTTGCGTTGTAAAATAGTGTTGTAGGCACCTTTAGAACCTGTATCCGAACAGAAAAATGAGAACAAACCCAAGATTCCTGCAGCTTTTCTATTGGATAACGGAGCAGTGTTGACTCTCCCAGAGACGTAAGTTTGGATCAGGAGGTTTATTTGTCACCTCTGAATGAGAAATGTGAGTGTGGAGAAACTTCAGAGCAGGAGCAGACACAGCTGTGCAGAGGTTAACTTTGGGAGCCTTGCCATGCCTCATCTAATGTGATAATTACTTTCGGCACCTTTGTGTCCAGGCCTAATTCATCTTGCAAAGATAAGGTACTAATTTACCACTTAACCTAATTCTTCATGTGCCAAATAACACAATTGTACAACGAAAACTCAGAGAGGTGCAAGCTGGGAGTAGAGAATGGAGGCCAGTTTCTTGGGCAAAAGCAAGAATCTGAACGAGAAAATGTGCAGGAGTAAAGGGAAATTCTGCCTCAAAACAAGCTGTGCTTTAGCAAAGAGTCTTGCACTGGGATCCCAGATTTGCTGTGACGAGATGTGCACGATTCTCCAGCAAACATTTGTGGATTTCCACAGAGGCCATGGTTCAGGCAGTATCTCCGTGTCGTTAGGGGCATTTTATGGCAGGCTCTATAAAATTACATGTTCCTAGTTAATTTTTAGTTTTGTACTATTGCCCAGACACGCTTTGTGCAAATATGCCTGGGTCCAGCCTAAAAAAAAGAAGAAAACAGACTCAGACGTGAGACAGTGCAATGTATTTGAAATAGGAGTGGCACGAGTTAGTCCAGATAAAGAGGGGAATATTTAAGAATTCCCAAGGTGGCAGAGACTGTAATTGCTCCTTGGCACCTGAAGAGGAGATCTCAAGTGTAGTCGATAGCTGTGTTGATGCTTTCTCCATTAACTCCTCTGTGTGTGAGTTATGTTTACAGTTGAATAATTGTTTATATGTAAATAAAGCTATTTCAGCTTTCTTTCCCTCTGTAAGGACAGTTTTAGCTTAATTATGTCGAAGAGTTAGTGTGGGGAGCTGGGGATGTTCATCTTGTGATTCATTTTAAATTTGCTTCCTGTGTATTTGCTACTTACCACTCTTAATTGAGTTGTTTTCGTTTTTTTCCTTTCTGCATGGAAGAACGTGTACTCTTTCCTTCTGATTTTAATGCAATAGGTGACATTTTCAGTCTTTCTGGAGAATTAAGTGAGGGCAACTCTAGCTGCTTTTCCAGGCACCCAGGTGGGCTGAGATACCGCTGTCATTTCTCGCTGTGGATGTTTGAACAACTGCAGAATCGCTTTAGAGTTAATCGTATTGTGGCTTTCTATCGGCGTGAGAGAAGAAAAATCATGAATTAATCGCTTCACTGGACCTTGGCTCCTCTTACAGCAAAGTTTCACTCTCCTGCAAATGCTCGGTATTATGTCAGTTCCCTCGAAGTCATTATCACCTACACACTGGGTGTCAAGTGCTGCTTTCTAAAGAGATTAGTACCTTTTCCTCCTCCTCCTCCTCCTCCTCCTCCCTCACGCTTGCTCAGCTAAGTAGAAGAAAATCCAAATTACCGCAACCGTACAGGATGGGAGATGGAAAATAATGCCCTGATTTGGTTGCCGTTTCAAGGAGAGGAATGAGATAGAGGATTTTATTCCTCCTCACTAACACTTTTATGCTGACCTAATTTCACCTGACGTCAGGAGGTTTAGCATGGTAGGTCAGAGCAGAGCGGGGCTTTAAGTCTTTCAAACCCTCTCAGCGCACCCAGAGTGGTTAATTGAGGAAACGGGTGCTGAAAGCAAGGCAGAAAAGAAAACCCAGGTATTTGCTTTCTCTGGAATAGGGAGGGGAAGCAAAATGCAATCAAAGTAACAAAAAACCCCAAATCCTAATCAAAGGGGACTGTGAACCAGAAAACTGTTTTGTTCCCCCCCCCCTTTTTTTCTTTGTTGTTTCTGTAATATAACGACGCCCGTGAGAAGGTTTGACTAATTAGACTCAGTTTTTTGCCAGCCACCTGGCAACAACCCCTCACACCTCTCTTGTTAGAGCGTGAGTTTGCTGCCTTTTACCAAGCAGGAGTGGTAAAACCAGAACTCACAGATTAATTGGACAAAAAAACCCCAAACAAACAAAAGAGGAGCAAAAATGCCATTTACTTTGTTGCTATCCCATTCCCTTGGAGGTTCCCTGTGCACACAGCGAGGATACCCAGAACAGGACAGAAAGGATGACAATGGAAAAAGTTCATAAAAAGATCTCAAGCAAAACGCACTTGAAACAGTGATGAAGGGATATACCTGCCTTTGTAGAACACAAAGAACAGCAGCGTCCTTTGATTTCAACTCTGTTTACAGAGGTGAAAGAGAGACAATGGAACAAGATGTTGCGAAATAGGAAGAACGTGATGCCACGTGGAAAAGTGGAGGGCAGGGGGAGGAGCTTTCATCTTTCTCATCTCTTAATTTGTTTTAGATTTCCAGCTAAGCACTGTCTGGATCTTCCTGCTGGAACCAGCACAACTGTAAAAGCTTTTATGTTGTCCTTTGCTTGCTGTTTAGAATCACAGAACCATAAAGGTCGGAAAAGACCTCCAAGATCATCGAGTCCAAACTTTGCCTGAACACCACCTTGTCAACTGGATCAGGGCATTAAGTGCCTCATCCCGTTGTTTCCTGAACATTTTAGCATTCCTTTGAAAGAAATGGCTGAGATCAAGATTCCTGCCTTTTAACTATTCCTGCCTTTAAGCAGACTCGTGCAGCCAGGACTGGAAGATGTGTTTGGATAATAGATCTTGGTAAATAACAGCCTGGGCTCCTTAGACTGCACATTCACGTTCTGTGGAGCAACACCTTCTACGCCAGCAGTCTGGGCAGTGGTGTTTCAGTGGAGTTTTCATTTCAAGGTGTTTAATAGGTCTGTTCCCCTCATCTTCTCTGGGGGAGTTTGATGGTTTTGGAGCAGAGGTTTTTAAACTGTGGTGCTCCTAATGTCACTTTGTGGGTAGTGGGTCAGCCTGGTTTGCTGGTGTCTCTGCAGCCTGATCAGTGTGTTCTCCCCTCATCCTGCACAGGACCTTGGTGGCAGGAAGGCCAACAGTTGTGGGTTGTTGGCAGCTCCTCCACACCAAGTGAGCCCTTGCAGTGGGACAGTGGGCAGAGATGCAGGCACTGCACTGGGATTTGGGATTTGGGGACCAAACAAGAAACAAAGCTGGATGTGCAGCCAGTGAAGTAAGTTTGGAAGTGCATCCCTACAGGAAGCAGGGCTGTCAGCATTGCTTAGTTTTTCAAACTTACTTTGAATTTGATATGAAAAACATATGAGTTTTTCAAATTTAAACAGTGGCCGTAGAGGTAAAACAAACTCCTCAGATCGGTGCTTGTTACTAGGAGTTCACAGAAGACAGGCTGCATAAAGATGGTATTAGAAATAAACACCTCACCCTAATATTGGAGGGTTTTTATGGCATTTCTGAAGCACTGATCTTAAAGGCTTTTTCCAACCTAAATGATTCTCTGTGTAGAGATTTGATGAGATGCTCAATTTATACAGAAGTTCTACATTCCCTAAACAAAAAAATTATGTATGTTCTGAAGTATGTATGTATGTATGAAGTATGTATGTTCTGAAGTGTGTCGGGTTTTGTTTGTGGTGGTTTTTTCGTTTGTGGTGGTTTTTTTGTTTGTGGTGGTTTTTTTGTTTGGTTGGGTTTTCTTCAAGCGATATCAGTTGAAATCTGAGGAAGCAGCTACAAGTCAGTTTTATCTCTGAAGAGATCTGGAAATATAATTTAATTAATAGGGGTAATTTTTAATACAAGGAGCAAAGAAGACGGAGTGTGGAAGGTAAGCCAGAAAAGCAGGAGTTGCTTCATGAGATCAGAGAGAAGAGCTGGGGTGGGGTCTCTTCAGACCTCAGTCTTGTATTGACTTCCATGCTTGATAAGTCAGTTGTCTGAGAATTGACCAGAATGTGTGTAGGTTAAAAACTGGGACAAAGGCCCCTTGAACAGTTTTGAGATTTTTCTAATCAATGAAAAAAAAAAAAGTTCAGTGTTTCACTGGAAAAAGTCTGTCATCCTCCTCAGCTCTGGGTGGTTTTATTCAGTAAAACACAGAAATTGAGTTTACACCTCTGAATTTTTGCTGCAATGCAATAGAGTGCAATAAAATTCCCCAGTGCTTTGACTACTTAATATTTATTTATATTTACCTGGTAGATTGTATCTGTCTATGAATGACCTTCAACCCTGAAATATTATCTGGGCATTTAGCAATCTTCTGTTTGTCCTCACTGTACATTTGGGAGATGATCTATCATGTACATGTACAGGAAACGGACACGGTGAAACTAAATCACTCGGTCAAGGTTACAGGGAGAATTCGAGATGGATGTTGAAATTAAATCTAGATCTTCCTAGCCCTGAGCTAATCCTGTCGCAGCATGGTCACCCTCTATTTGAAATCCCCTCTGTCATCACTGGCTTGTTTGTGGCTTTGGTAAATTTGCTGTAGATACAAACTCTGCTACCCAACTGGAGACGCTTTCACTGAGAAGCTTAAAACAAGCAGCCCCTCTCCCCCACCCAATTTACTGAGCAGAGTGAATCCCTACTTCTTTAATGCTGTGAAGAACTTACAGTTGTTAGGCAAGTGCAAATTCAGGGCTCAAAAAAGCCTCAGTCAATGTTTTAGATGGATGGAGAGGAAGCACTTTATTTGAGGTGGTATTTCCACAAAGTATCCTGGAGGTAGTTTGAATATGAGGAGTAGAACTGAGCTGAGAATGGAAGGTGATGTCCTGGCTGTAAATCTTGGTGACAGGCAGCTGCTACTGAAGGTGCAAACACAGGGGTCACTGGACATGCCTGCATTGCTTTTAGGCTACTGATCAAATAATTGGGACAGTGTGGAACTCAGCACAGAATAATTGCTCAGGTTTTCACTCCAGTATTTTTCAGGATGATGTAACTGAACATAAGCTGTGCTAACTTTCATTCTTTTCCAGCTAAATATACATCTCTGTAGTCTTGTTGAGCAGGAGCTGATTGTGTGGTGATGGAGAGGCAACATTTTATGTAAGGCGTGTGTAGGAGATCTGAGAGATCTCCACAGGGATCTTATTAGAGCTTATAAATGTGGGAATGGTTATTTACAGACAAAGTATGGAGTGAGAGAGGAAGGGAGTAAAGGATCTGAAGGTCACTCTTGCATTACCTCTGGAGAGGAGCTGAATATTACACTGTTTGTTCCATATAATCTGGAATTGATGCCTGATTTCAGTAGGGGCCATATTTATAAAAGATGGGCTGTTGGTTTGAAAATCAAACTTCTGACTAAGTTCATTCTTGATCTTGATGCCTCAAGCCTTTAAAAAAAATGAGGAATCCAATGAGCTCTTTAAAGTCATCGTTAAATCTTTGTAAAACTGTATCACTTAACTGGGTTCTGGGTTTTGTCTGTCCAGTAACAAATTTTTTAGTTCTTCTTGCTCAATGCACAAGTCACTAGTTGTGTTTTAATGTAATTACTTGGACTGGTTCTGTAAGGGATAGGAAAACCTAAGTGCCAGGCCTCCACTGCCTTGGAATGGTTTAACATTCCTTTCAGGAAAATTGAAATCACTAACTTGCTCCTCTCATGCTGATTCTGCAAACACACACAGTGTATGCCACTGATGGAACAGCATTGCAATCACTTCCCCCATTCATATTGCCCAAATAAATCATGTGTTTAGGTTTTCTCATGAAACAGGAGAAAAAAAAGCCGAATTTTCTTACAAGTGAGGTAATTTTCCTCTTTGCAGACTGTGATTTCAGCATGTTTGCCTTTTGCTTGTGGGAATTATTATTTTTACCTTCAAGGAAACAGAGGATCCAAAGCTTGTATAAATTAAATATCCTGGTGTAGATCCTCAGCTTTATTTCTGTTATATCTCTGATTTGTATTACTCATGTTTTTCCACTGGATTCCTTAAACATCATATTGAGGGATTTTAGATGATTTCCAACATTGTCCTTCATAAACCATGGTCATCTTTCCTTCCAGTTTATTCTTTCCTCAGTTGGTTTAGAAATCCCTTCTTTCCCACCCACTGAAATGATATACTCTAAAAGAAATTAACTCATCCTGTTTATTAATAATGAGATAAGACCTTGAGTTTATTTTTGTGTAATTATATTTAAACTTATTTTTAGTTCAGATTGTGACAAAAAAAATTATGTCAAATAAAATTATGTTTTCAGAAGCATCAGAATTTTTTCACTACCCCGTAGGGAGGAAGAAGAGGCACCACAAAGACGCTTTCTCAACTATTTTAGAGCAATAAAGGAAATATTCTTTTAAATTTTTAACTCCCCTAATAACAAATAATCCTTCTTGTGTCTGTATATTTTCTCTGGAAACTTTTGTGGACTCTGGAGGGCTTTGCTTTCTGCTGGAATCAGCAACAAGACTTCAGGTGACGTTAGTGAGGGGTGGGCTGCGAATCTGAGGCAGGATGGGTGTTTTGGCCTTCAGCATTTGCACAGGACACTTATTTGGCTATAAAATGGTCTTTCTGACAACCAAGGGATGTACCATCTCCCCTTGGCACCAATTCCTTGGGACAACTGCAGGACTCAGTAGGTTTATCAGCTCCAGGGACAGGTTGAGCTGTGTTCTTGTCCAGCACCGTGAGGAGCTGCTGTGAAGTTTTTCCCAGTAAAGCCTGGGAATGCACAGCCTGTTTCCCTCCTAGCAAGTTAAACTGCTTTTGGGAACAGAAGGTGTTGTAACTTGCTCTGCTGAGGGCACTGAACAGGAGGTGGATCAGGTTGCTGGAGGGCAGCACTTGGGCAGCTCAGTGGGGTCAGGGAGAGCAGGACGGGCAGATCCCTCAGTGCGGGAATGGGGACACTGGAGGTGCCCCCCGGGATTGCTGCCAGTGCTGGGGGTACCCAGGGTGGTCATTCCCTAAGGGGGACCCCGGGATTTCTGTAAAACAGCAAATATCAAAGGCTAACAGCCTCTGTAAAATGTTCCTTTGAGAAATTATTGCATTTTTTAAAGGATAGTTGAGCTTAGCATTGAGGTGTTTCTTTTCACAATTAGTTACTGGAAAGTCAATGCTAAATCATCTTAGTGCTTTTCAGAAGTTTTTTGAGTCTTCTCTCCCATTCACAGCAATTACAAAAATTCCACTTTTTAAAAAGTAGAAAACGTAGAATTCTGAATTATGTTTCATTATGTATTTTATTATTTTATCTCTTACACATAATTATGATCTTCCACTGTTGTTCCTGAGCCAGAATTAATGAAATGGCAAGAGGAAAAAAAAGAAACCTCAGTGGGATTTAATTTTACAAATAATATGCTGAGGGTTCTCATCACTACTTTATCTAAATATAACACTGTAAGCATCTCTGTTGGTTGTGAATAAGAGGATGTTCAAAAGCTGCAGCAGCTCTCAGGAAACCCAATTTTCCTCTCCACAGATCGAAGTTAGGAGTATTAAATATAATTAATATGGAATAGCTGTGTTTAACTGTTTTATGGTATGTAAGCACAGAACATTTAGATGTCTTTAGTGAAAGAAGTTGAGGACACGATGCAGGACTGCACAATTTATTTTTATCCTCAAGGTCAGCTCACATCTTTGAACACTGCCATCAGTGTGCAAGAAATATAGGTCTTAATCCTAACCTTGAAGGTAATGGTGTAGTTTCCCTGTACACAATTATATTTACACACAAGTACATGCATTACTTATTGTCTTCTTTTCCTTGGGCTTTTGAAAATATAAGCTGGATATTTTTAGAGGCTGGTATGTCTGACTCAGAGAACTAAACTACAAGATATATAACTGAGGCAGGCACTTCATTTTTGTAGGACAATGTTGGGTAGAAAAAAAGAGGACTATTTGTATAAAGAAATTATTAGGGAATCCTTCCAAATATAGGAATGTCTTCCAAGCAATGCGAATTCAAGTGGAATTTGGGTAGGAGCTGCTTCTCTGATGGTGCTGGACACTTTCAAATTATTAAGCTGAAATGGCAGATGAATGCTTACTAACTCTAAATTATCAGACCAGACCCTGCATAAACCACCTAGTGACAGTTTAAACAGGAAAAAAGAATTATGCATTTCTGTCTTGGGTTTAAAAGTGCTTTAAATTCTCCCCCCTCACCTGCCCTTCCTTTGGAAGCAAACTTGGCCGATTTATCTTCTCAACCTTCCAGTTCATATTTATTTATTAATAATTCCTTTTGATTATTGTTATTTTCACCCATTATATATGTTTGTGGAGATCAGGATGTGAGGCTGATCTTCACAGATCCATCAGGTAAGGGCATTCTCCAGGGCACAAGGAGGGTGGCAGTTTCAGACAGGCAGAGGCTGTGGGGATTTTATTCCTATAATCTGCACCTTTATGACTGGACATTAAGATATCCTGTTCTTTGTGCTTAAAACTGGTTGTTGCTAGTGCAGAAAAGAGCAACAATTCTGCCTTGAAGAATGGGAGTTAAAAAGGTATTCAATAAATCATTCAGACTTCCTGGTCTGTGCTCAGAGGTGGGTTAAACCTGGCTGTGATCCACCACGACCAGGAGCTGCATTCAGTGATCCTGGTGGGTTCCCCCCAACTCAGGATATTCTGTGAAGTAATGAGAGTGTTAGGGGTTCTTTCTTGTTGGTTATTTTGGTTCTTGTATCACCTGGCTGCTTTATGGCATCCCTGGGGGGCACAGGAGGGGCTGCCATGCATTGTTTGCCCCTAAATCCTTTCTTGACCCCTGTCTGACCAAACACAAGGAATTTTTTTAATACTCTTTCTGAAGGAATAGAACTTTTCCTGCTAGTCCTGGCAAGCCCTAAGCTCACTTACTTTGAAAAATTCTGCTATTTTGGTAGAATTGTCGTAACTATTGTGTCATAGTATTGAAAGCGGGGTTAAGAAACAGCTAATGGATCTTCATGACATGGTTCAGTCCAGAAAGCCAAGCCTGATTCCCAACCAATGTTCATTTATAGTGTATTTTTATTTTATATACTGTGTATATTCATTGCAATAACATTTGTATCAGATATTTATTTTAATATTTAAGTGTGAACAAATATTTTCGTAGGAGTTGTATACATAAATTTTCTACACCAATAATTCTTTAAGCTTTCATACTGTAAAGCTCATTCTTTGCTAAAGGATTTCAACCCTTTTTTTCAAAACTATATAAATTGTAAATACAAATTCTGAGTTCTTTTACTAGCATATTCACGTATAAAATCCACAAATGACCATTGTGGTAATTTCTGATCAGGTTTTACTCCATATACATTTGAACTCTTGGAATGGCTGTTGTTAGAGGTATTCCCAGATATTCCAGTGGAACTGAGAGATTTGTTGAAGTTCCCACATTTTTTTGTGTTTGCTTTGGCTGAAGTGCAGCCATTCTGTCAAATCCTGCCACGCAAGGGAAGGACAGGACTGCTATGAACTGTTTTGGAGAGCACCAACACATTCCAGCCAATTCCAGTAAAACCCTTGGAGGCTCTGGAGTTACCACAGAGAGGGGGGTGGCAGTGCCAGCCCTGGTGACATCAGCCAGCACAAACTGCCTGGGTTTTTTTTCCAGGGTAAGAGGCTGTGGGACGGGGAATTACACCTGAGGTTAACAGTGATTTATTTGACAGGTTGGCTTCAGTTCCTTCTTTCCAAGAAGAGGAACATCAAGAGCTGATGTCTTTAATTGAGCCTTGTGGCCCTGCAGCAAGGGGAGCCCTGGGGTGTTGGGACAGCCCCCTGAGGAGCCTGGGCTGGCTGAGTGATTGCTGGGATGGGGCTCCTGGATGACCTGGGAGCTGCCCAGGAGTGCAGGTTCACCATGCAGGATGATTGCCAGCACCAGCTCACTGATACCTGCGGCTTAACAAAGCTTAACAGGTCAGATTGCTTTGCCCACAAAGCTAAACATAGACTTTTATCTTGTTATATTGGAAAACCCCTCCACACAACACAAGTAATTCACTCAAGGTGACTAATTGCTAGGGATGATGTATCGGGGTTGTATCATCTGCTGAGCCATCAACACTCCTTATTTCACAGCTTGCTAAAATTCTGTTAGCCCTTTTCAACTGTCAAGAGTGACTGAACCTTGTCCCACTGTTATATCCCTTTGTGTTAATAATTTGCTTTTACTAGAGTAATAAATAAGGGTGATACAGGCTTCACTTCTTAGCCATTTGATAAAAAGGCTACAGTGGTAGCTACTGTGTCAGCCTAATCAGCTTTACAATAAGGATATCAAGGTATGTATGAAAAGTCCATATACTGAAGAATGAAAGCTTAAAGAATGTTTTAAAAGGAGGATGCATTTTCTTAATAATATTATTAACAGACCAGGTTTGTAGTTTAAGTCTGTGCTCATATTTATTGCTGTCTAATCTGTCTGAAGTATGAGTGTAACAGTTGAGCAGTTGAAATGGAACAATGCTGGGTTTCTTTTTTTAAGGTGCAATCTGAGGTCATAGCATGGCCTGGCCATGAAAAGGGGGTACTTGACTGGAGATTCATATCCATATCACAGTCACACACAGTGTCATGGTAGAGGATGCTCCTGCAGATGCATGCTGGTGTGAATATACTTTTCAAATGGCAGAGAAGTGGTTTCCTGTACAGAGGGTTAGCCAGTAAGAAGGGAAAACAACCTCTACAACACTGTGGTAGTATTTTGCATCAGTGATATCAGGAGAAAGTATTGAGCTAAAATTCTGATCCAAACTTCCCTGGTTGTTTCTGGGAGAATAGTTTTGGTGTGATACAGAGATGAGTCCATTTAACTCTTCTCCTCATGCAAAGTTTCATCCTTGTTTCCAACCATCCTTCAAAGTTAGGTCGTTTGCAATTTTTTAATTTGATGGGAACTGATGTGATGCCTTTTAATTGTATAATCCTGTAATTTGCTTTGAAATTAACTTAGCTTTAATTTCTAATCTCCATCAGGACCAAAAAAACAATGTTATGAGACTGCAGGGGAAAAGTAACAATCCCTTCCAGAACACAGAGAAGGGAGCTCATAATGTAAAAAGCCATAAATGACTTGAGTCCCCCTGATAGTATCACTGTGTTATATTAAGTAAAGTTTAATGCTAGAAGGCAGCTGGCACGAGTCCTGTTTTGTAAACTGGCCCATTTGTGGGGTTTAAATGCATACTAAAGGAAAGGGTGATTCCTAAGCACACTGACTATCTCATTCTTCCTAGAAATTTTGGCACTCTCAGAAGGTTGTTCTTCAACCTGCTCTTGTTAGGCCAGTCTCTGGGTCAAGATTTGTTCTGTGTGTCACCAGCTTCTCTCATCTACATGTGATATGGAAGATCCTGTCTTTAAACTGAAAAGAAGGTGGAATGTTTGTATAACAGTTTTCATATTCTTGTGCACATCTTAAGCTGTTGAGCTCATGGAGAAGCTGATTTCTGTGGTGGATTTAGGTTTAGCTGTATCAGATGTTGCAGGTACGGATGCCTTTGGAGGAGTCCGTTAAGATGCTTCCCTGTCATTGCTGTGGTTAGGCTGTGGCAGTAAGCCAGGTTTATTGAAACTTTATTAGGAAGCTCAGGTTTATTAATGCTTCTTCCAGTTGGCTCTGCTTTCCTTAGGCTTTGTTCTTCTTGGAGTGGCCCAATGTTTTTTCTTCCTGTTGGGGTGATCCCGGGAGTCTGGTTTTGTTTTCCAAGCACTAACACTGTGGAAGGGAGGGGGGGCAGCAATGCCAGACCAGCCTTGCAGACATCTGTCTTTTTGGGCATAGCTTTTAGGGGATATGAGAAGAAAAAATTGTGTATTCATGGGCATCAGATGGTAGAGACTGAAGGAGGGGAGTGAACTGCAGTGGTGGCTGCCTGGTACTTTTCCTTTCAGATGCTGAGAAAGTTGGGCTTCTGGTCAAGGAAGTGAGCAGATCAGAACTGCAGTAATTTATCAGTCAGAACAAGTAATAATTTATACACTGTGGTAGATAAATAGTTCAAGGCAACCCTGAGCTTATGTGGTTGAAATCACACAGAGAATGGTTGGGGTTGGATGGGACCTGTGGAGATCAGCCTGTCCCACCCCCAGGAATGCTGCTCATGTCCTGGGCTTCAGTACTTCCCTGAGCAGACTCAGGTGTGTCAAACACCTTCCCTCCAAGGTGGGAAAGAGTTAACCAAGCAAACAACTTCCAACTGCTGCAGCTGAAACCGGTGAATATACTTATTTTATAGTTAGGGAAATTGAAGCACAGTGGGATCAAGTGACCTACTAACATCTCATAGGCAAGAAGCAGCAGGGCAAGTCCTTGAATTTGAGTGTTCTGAGGTCCCTCTCCTCCACTTCTTTTATTAGGTCATGTTGCTTCCCAGGATAACAACATGTTTGCAGGGTTTGGAAACGCAAGCTGTTTCGTTGCAGAAATATTACTGCACGATGTTACCAAACTGGAGAAACACCCAGGCTGAAAACAGATTTAATTCTTGTTTTTAAAATGTAGCAAATGAGATTTAAAAATATGAAAGGCTGCCAGTCTGCTGTTCTAGTTTAAGTATCTGGGTTGTGATGAGGAAAATATTAGAAATCTGCTACTGCTTTCCAGTGCCATTCCTCTGATTGGACAACCTCACCAAAAAGGAGGTCTTGGTCCCCAAGATCCTGAAAGAGGAATTAAAATTATGTTCTTTTGTTTCCTGTCATTAATTATCTCATAAAGACCTTGAAATGTGCTTATGATGTCTATCACCAGCACATACGGGATTAGATTTTTCTCCAAAGAAATTAGGTAGGCTCTGTCTTTTGCCTCTGAATGTGAATTATCAGTTGAACTTTTACTGGAGAAACAATTTTTTCAAGTTGCAGTTCAAGCTCAGCAGCTCAGGTCTCATTCCTTTCACATCCTGTAAGCATTGTTGAGTTTTTTAAACTTTGTCCCAAGGAGCATCTTTCTATTTTCCATTCCATTTTTCTACTCCATTTCCACTCCTTGCCCCCCAGTTAAGGTGTTAAATTGTTCTTCTGCCAAAGCTAAATAATATGATGCTGGGTGCTTTAATAGGCATGAAGATGCACTGACAAACCCTCATTTCAGGACAGGCACTGTTCAGATGGTTTGTTGTTTTGCAGTGCTTTGCTATTAAACCTGATGATGAAATATCTAGAAAAAGCATCAGCCACCACTGCAGCCATTTTGAGTTGCACCTGCTGAAAGCCAAGTGGATTGGAAAATATTACTCTCTTTCCCAGTTGTGTTCCAAAAATAATAATCAAGAAAAAAAAACAACCCCTTTAAGTTCCGAGCTCAGAATGTTAGTATTGGTATTATTTGCTGGATGGCCCATTTTTTGGGGGGGTGGAATTGCTATTTTTAGCTTTGGTTGTAAGGTACTGGGGTATCTATCTGGATAGCAGGTGTTCCCTGGGATAGTGGTGTTGTAATTTTGAGGGTAGGGAGCACAGACCAAGCCCTGCAGTTGGAACCTCATCCTTATAGCAGCAACTGGAGAAGTTCCTGGTGTTTACCAGCAGCAATGCTGGTGTCCTCTAGGATGGCCCTGCTTGAGGGAGGTTGGACCAGAAGACCCTCTGTGGTCTGACCCATTCTGGGATCCTGGGAGATTCTCTGGAGTTCAGCAGCACAAAGGGTTTGTAGCATTTCTGAGGAGTCTGCATTAATAACTCCAAGCAGGGACATCCACAAAGGGTTTGTAGCATTTCTGAGGAGTTTGCATTAATAACTCCAAGCAGGGACATCTACAAAGGGTTTGTAACATTTCTGAGGAGTTTGCATTAATAACTCCAAGCAGGGACATCCACAACTCGCCTGTTCCCTCACAGCTCCTCGGTTCACAAACAGGGCCAGCCTCCAGCGTGCTCCAGGACTTGGGAGCTCAATTCCTGCTCCAGAAAGTTCATCTTCTGGGCCTGAGCTCAGCATTAGTGGTTGGTCTCCTGCTGCTGCAGGATGGCAGCGTTGGGATGGACTTAAAACCAACCCTGGGACAGTAAAAATACACACAATGCTGTGAGCAGGCTCCAAACAGATGAGCCAGAATGAGTAGAAAAGTTCATGGTTTGTTCATCTCCCTGTGTACTCTGGTGGGTTAGAGGCCTATGCTAAATAAGCACTGGGAATATCCATGCAAAAAATTGGGTGGATTTTGTGTATAATAATATGTTCAAACTAAGATTTTCATTTCCTTGAGAATTTTTTTTTAAATTATTTTTCTCCTTTTCTTATTCCCTTGCCCATTCTGTTAATCAAAAATAGGAATTAGAGTATTTTCTGGTATAGGGAGTAGGGTTCTGTGTCTGGTCTGAAGTTTCTTTAGTGACACACAGTCTTTCAGAACAGCACTCCTCAAACTGGCAACAACCAAATGTATGGAAAAAGTTTTTATGCTGTGTTTAATTTCTTTAAACTATTCCTCTCTTCTCTCAGGAAAGACAGTGTAAAGAAAACAATCATCTCTAATGCATTTTGGTATGCGTCAATCAACCCCTTACTGCTTTTCAAATCATCTTTAAAATTTGTACCAAAAAAAAAAAAAAAAGAATTTCAGTAGCCAGATAATTGCAGATTATTTCAGTATCTTCCTGCTTTTCTGTCAGAGCAGTAGAGGTCACCAACATTTGTTGGTCTGGGACCCAAGCACAAGACATTTAAATAGAGCACTTTTTTTTGCTCTGTTACTGTTTTGTTCAATGCTAGAATTCAGTCTGAGCTGCACTGCACACTCCTTGCAGCTGCAGCTTGTACTGGAGGCTTGCTAAGGAAAAGGGGACACGTTTCTCTGCTTAATATAACCCAAAGTCACTGCATCCACTGTCCTGGCATGCATGGAATTGCCTGTAGCTTCCTAATGATAAAGGCAGTTTCACATGAGAAAAATCTGCATTGATCCTAGTCCAAATTTACATTTTACTTCATTAAAAAATAAATTGATCAGCATAGATAAAACTCCTGATCAATGGCCCTAGCTCGCTCGCTCTCTCTTTTTTTTTTTTTCCCTTTCCTTTTTTTTTTTTTTTTTTTTTTTTTTTTAAATAGCTTCCATTTTGGTGCAGTGCAGACTTTTGGTTTAACTGGCTGAATTGATATTCTGAGCAGCGAGTAAGGCAGGATGACAGAGCATCAGCACAGCTACTCCTATTATTGCTCAGGGAGGTGTGCTCACTTGCAACTGCCCACTCTGTCCAAGGCAGAGTGAAGTCATGAGCCACTGCTGTCCTAGGATGCTACAGAACAGATCCCAACTTTTATCTGTACCATTTTATACGTTCTTTACCAAAACCATGATATTTTCCCGTGTTTAGTCACTGTCAGGACTGAGTGGTTTGAGGGAATGAATTGGAAGTTGAGGTTTGGACGTGGTATATGTACTGATCTCCGTTTGCTTTGAAGGAAAGAAAATAATACACAGAAAATGTTGTGCCTTTTAAAGCTGATGTTTCTGTCTTATTTTTAAGACTTGGCTTTATTTTGCAGTGCCATAACATGGCATTCCATTGAAATAGCCTTTTACACTTCTGAGTTCTGGATTTGCTAAGAACTCAAAATGACAGGTACATACATAATAACTCAGAATTAGGTGGTAAGGAGCTCTAAATAAAATGCAGTGATTCCTCGAAATGTAGGGCTGGAAAGAAAAAGGAAGAGAAGAGCAGAGAATTGCTCTGGCATGTTTGTAATGTTTGTATGGTTTTACAGTGTATGCTGATGTGACCAGACCAGATAAACAGGGGGCTATTTAATGTGTTCCTCCTGTATGGCTTTGGATTTCTGGAAGGCATGGCAGGGACACAAACACAGCACAAACGCCACAGCCCTGCAAGGATTTTTTTCCTGCTATTTTCGTTAGAATCAACATTGTTCTTATATAAAGAGAAAGCGAGCAAGGGAGGGCAGAGCAAGCTGTTATCTTTGCAGAAGGTGATTATGGAGCAATTTGCAGCACGGACATGTTGCCGTTGCTGTCAGGGTGGGATCAGTGATCGGGCACTGCGGGGTTTAAGCCCCCGCCGCATCCTGCGCCTGCTGGGGGAAGGGGGTTCAGGGATGCGCCGCTCCCCTCGTTCCCCAGGCCCCTCTTCCTATCCAACCTTTCATCCCCCCTTCCTCCCTCCCTCCCTCCCTCCCTCCCTCCCCAAACGACAGTGATAGGACTTGACAGCCCTTGTCCTTGAAGGTTTCTCCCGCTCCCGAGCCAAGCTGCATATTCCTGGTAGTTTGCCATCTTCCGTTTTTGTCATTATCCCAGGGGAAGCATTAAAATCGCAAAAACAAACAACATGGTGGTTCAGTCCGTTTTTCCCCTCGCGGAGAAGGCTCCGCCGCGCTGTCTCTCCCGGTGCCGCGTGGGGCCGTGCCGTAGGATCGGGGCCGTGCCGTAGGATCGGGGCCGTGCCGTAGGATCGGGGCCGTGCCTTAGGATCGGGGCCGTGCCGTAGGATCGGGGCGGTGGGGGCAGCGGCGGTGCGGGGATGCTGCGGCCGCGCCGCGCTCCCTCCCCGGCCCCGCGGTGGTTCAGTCTGCAGAGGGGCTCCGCGCCTGCCGCTCCGCTCCCACCCCGCGCTGATGTCGAGCCCTGAGCCCTCCGCCGGGTAAACCCAAACCGCGGTGGATTGGCGATGGTACCTCAGCCAAGTAAGTAGCGACATCCCCGGCATGGGAATAACGATGATGAGGATGATGATAATAAAAGATCTTTTTCCCCCCCCTTTCCGCTCTGAGCTTGTTTATTTGGCGATTTGCTGCTGGGGATGGGGGGGGGGGAGGGGGGGGGAGGAAGAGAGGAGAGTGGGGGAAGGCGCCAAGCTGATGGGGGGAATGGTGTGGATGGAGGCTGAGTGATGCATTAGGTTTTGGTTCATGCCCTGGGAATCTCTGCAAAGGTAATGCTGCAACTCGTGTAGATTATTCTGTAAGGTCAAAGAGAAACTGCATAGCTAAAAGGCACTCTTGCATCAGAAAGCATTCGCTGGGCTTCGGTAGGTTGAAAATTCAGCATGATCTTGTTTTTTTGAAGCATATGGGCTTGATTTTGATTAAATCGGTGCTTTAGTGATGAGGAAAACACGTGGATGGGATTTTGCTTTTATCATTGCTGGTAAGAATTGGATGTTCCTTTTTTTCTCTTTCAGAAGTGAGGTGCAGAAAAGACACTAAAATGTGAGCAGTGCAGTTTGACTGTTGTGTTTTTTCTAAGTTTAATGTTCTCTTATGATAGACAAAGGCATTTCTTGTCAGTAAAATCTGTAATCCTCAGCTAGGTTTCTATAGAGAGAGCCGCTTATAGTTTTTCGATGTGTTTGTTGGAAAGTAAAGGGCACACAGGTTAAATACCCCAAACATTACCTTTCTATTGAGATGGGTTAGAAAATACTGTGGAAGAAACCGGGAATTTTCTGCAATTCCTTTTAAGCATGTATGACGTTTCCTATGGCAAGGTGAGGAAAAGCTTTCCGAGGTACAATAACTAAGAATTCTGACAGAGAGACTTTTATTCTTTTCATTAAAAGAAGAATCAGCCCTAAATCCCCCGAATGCCGCATGGAAAAGCTTTTGGCTTGTTCATGAAGCATCCGACGCTTTAAGAGAAAACATAAGATTACAGGAGTCATTTCCGATTATGTAAAGGGAGATTCTGTGCGTTTGATCCCTGCCTGCGGCGCTGGCAGCTCATCTGCCCCGCTCCGGGCAGCACCGAGCTCTTCCCCAGCCTCCCATTTCCCGACTTGAAGTTGTCCTATCCAAGCCGGGGCAGTTCCCTGTGCATTCCAAGTGGGTTCCCAGGGCTGCTGAGGCGATGGCTGTAGGCAGTCCCAGAGCACGGAGGCAGCCAGGAGCAGATGCTTAGCCCGGTGCTTCCCATACCTTCTGGAAGGTGAGTATGGAAGGGGCTGAAAGGGAAAGGTCTCTTCTTTCATGGTCAAACTGTTCATTTTACATCCCGAGAGCTGCGGGCTCCTTAGGACTTCTGGTGGTTTGACCCTCTGATTGCATTCAGTGAGGGGCTCTGCTAAAGGATTGCAGGGATATTACACAAGTTGGGATGCCTGGAAATAGCTGGCATGCTCCATAGGGGAAAACTGTGCTTTTATTGCCGGGATTTGAGGTTAATATTGCATATATGTGGTATGAAATTGATAATGAAGGTTTATTGCCAGTCTTTGCTCAGAAAAAGGATTGCAGATCTACTTCATAGTCCACATGTTTTATTTTTAATGCTGAGATGCATTCCTGATTAGCATTTAATTTGTGAGAGGTCATCCATATGCATGACTAGCTCTTGTACCTTGCTCTGAAATAACTGTTTGACTCAGGTATCCAGCAGGTCTTTGATCACATACAGGTTTTACTTTGTTCATGTTCCTCTCATTTTAATTGAAATTGCTACCTGTGAGGAACTGTTTCGTGTTTTCCCTGTAGTGCTGCTGAAATGACTAAGTTTGTGAATAAGCAATAAAATAGGGCTTGTAGATAAGTTGTGTATAGCAATGCAGCATGAAGGTTTTTTCCTTTTATTTTTTTGTTGTTGTTGTGTGTGTCTGCCCTCTTTTCAGCCTTTTTGTACATCTTTCTGTGGAGAATTGATTTTGGCCCACATTAATGGTAAATACGCATTAATTTTCATGAAAAGGTCATTTTTTTTTTTAATGTTGCAAATCAAAACTGCTTGATACTTCTCACGCTTTCTGCATATATAAAAAGGTTGCATGAATGTATATTGGAGCAGCTTGGAAGAGTTTCATGCTTCTCAGTAGGATTCCAGCTTCCAGAAGACATGGTAATGATGAACTAGGTATCATACTGCTCTTTTAAGACCTTCCATGAAGTCACTTTTGTGAGTGCTTTTTTCTTTAAAATTTCATATCGTGTATCCAGGAAACAGCTTTGAAGGGTGATTTTTTTCCCTTTTTCATCTTCCCCAGCATTTAAAATATACAGCTTATCTTTTCCAGTGCTGTTGGATTTGGGATGCAACATTTCTGAATCATACTAAATATATATTTATATATATATTCCTGTGTGAATACTGCAAATGTGAGCATATACTCTGCTAATACATAAGAACGTTACAAGTGTCTTTGCTTTTTTTTTTTTTTTTTTTTTTAATTTTCATCCTGCAGTTCATATTGTCAAATGTCAGTTGGGTATGTAGTAATTCCTTGGTACATTTTGGAATAAATGTAGAAGTCGTGACCTTGTAACTCTCTCTCCCACTCACTGAAACCCCATTACACTGCAGTAGGACTCCAGCAGCTGGTAGTTCTGGAAATTCAACCCACCTCCTTTAATAAATGGAAATAGTTTTACAGGTTGGACCTAAAATAACGTTCTGAAGGGAAAAAAGTGGTTTATTTGATTAACCTGACTGTGAAACCTTGTCAAGAATGAGCTTGCCTTTTGCCAGGTTTTTCGTGATGTTTTCAAGGAGAGACAAAGAAGGATATTACAGTTCACTGGAATTTAGCAAGTACTGCTCTGCCTTTCTGGCTGATTAATTACATTCAGATTATACATTATCTGATCAAACACCCCACCCACCCCCCCCAATGACAGTGACACGTCTCCGAATCACTTCAATACGTCAGGCGAAAAAAAAGGGGTTAAAAAAGCGCCAAGGATTAAATCATCTGCTCCCAGAGAGCTCCTTTTGCTGAATTCCTACATTAAAACGTGTCTCTGGAGCTTCAGGCAGCCTCTCTCCCGTGCTTCCAGTGGGATTCTGCCCTGGGTGAGGCAGGAATGACTCCGCTCTGAATGGAGTCTCCCTGTCAGGAGGGCTCAGTCCAGCAAATGGAGCAACAGAGCTCTGTGTGACCGGGAGAGTTCCGGAGCCTCTGCAGCACCTGCAGTCCGGGAAGCTCAGCTCAGATTCCACTTTGCCAGGGCTGGATCGTGCCCAGCAGGGATGCTCAGCGCTGGGAAGCTCCATAGAATTTATCCCTCTCTATCCCCCCTCGTATACGTCGTGTCCTAAGGTAATTTATCCTTAGTGGAACGGTTGCATAAGAGGACAGGGTTTCTTCCCACATTCCCTTCCTATGCTCGAATTTTTTTTTTTTTTTTTTTTTTTTTTGTATTCCAATATTTCTAAATGATACATAGGCTTAGGTGGGTTATATAAAAATATAGGCTTTTAATTTCATACCTAAAGCCGTGAAGAGGATTAATAGCATTTTATTGTAATCTTTCTTCTAAAGTTTGGTGCCCTTTCGAAGGGAACAAACATATGGCACAGTTTTAAGGGCTGTGGGGTTTTGGGTTGAAGTTTTGCTGGTTTTACTCATGTTTGGAGGGGAAAAAAAGCATGCTTCTATTGTTATTTTTTCTTGATAGATGATCTTGGGTTTTTTGCCTTAAAGCTGGAGGTTTGCAATTGAAGAAAAAGAATCAATTTATAAGGGAAGGGTTGGGAATGAAGTGTATTTTAAAACGGCCCAAAATTAGGAAAATCATTTGAAGAGGCTGCCAGCACTGAAAAATGCAGGACATGTTTCTCCATAGCACTGCAGATGAGTGAAATATGGAGACTCAGAAGGGCTGTGGAATGCCTGCTTAGATATCACAGTTTGCAGAGTTGGAAAATGGTAACCAAGTTACAAAATACTTCCCTTCTACCACATGGTTTGTGAACAAGTTCGCTCTGCTGGTGATATGTTTTTCTCTGGTTTTAAAATACTGATTGCACAGTTAAAGCATCTCAGGACTATGCACCAGGCTCTCAGAGAATCCTAAAAGAAGCTGAGTGGAAAACCTAGAACAGGACTGACGGGAAGGATTGTGATTTATATGAAAGATTTTGGGCATTTTTTACCCTTTGTCTCCTTTCCACACATGGTGAGGGTGAAATGGGTGGAGAAGCCAGCTCATTTCAGAGCCACGGAATAGTTGAGGTTGGCAGGCATCTCTAGAGTCCAACCCCTCCTGCCCTAAGTGGAGTCACCTATAGCTGGTCCCTCAGGGGAAATGTCCACTCAGGTTTCAGTTATCTTCAAGGATGGAGACTTCACCACCTTTCTGGGTAACCTGTGTCAGTGTTTGACCACCCTCACATTTTTCTCATCTTTAAATGCGTTTTTCCATGTCTGTTTGCTCTCATTGCCTTTTTGCCTTTCACCTGGCACCACTGAGAAAAGTCTGGCTCCATCTTCTTTGCTTCCTCCATCAGGTGTTATACAAGGTCCCCCTGGGCATTCTCTTCTCCAGGCTGAACAGTCCCAGTTTTCTTAACCTCCTACCTGCGTGCCAGGTGCTCCAGTGCTTTTGTCACCTTTGCATCCCTTCACTGGCCTGGCTCTAGGAAATCTGTGTCCCTCTGGTACTGGGAGCCCAGCAGAGAGCAGAGCTCCCAGAGAACGGTGCTGAGTGAAGGAGCCCTTTGCTGTGAGGACACATTGCTGGCTCATGGTCAACTTTGTGCCCACCAGGAATCCCAAGGCCTTTTCTGCAGAGCTCCTTCCCAGCTGGCTGGCCCCCAGCCTGTCCTGCCTGGGGCTGTTCCTCCCCAGGGGCAGAAGTTTGCACTTCCCTTTGCTGGACCTCCTGAGGTTGCTGTTGGCACGTTGCTCCACCCGCTGTTGTCCCTCTGGAAGGCAGCTCAACCACCTGGTGATACCAACCACACCTCCCCATTCTGTGTCATCTGTGGACTTGCACAAGGTGCTCAGTTGTATCATCCAGGTCATTAATAAGACACTTGGCTACTGCACTGAGAGAAATTACTTGGCAGGAGAGGATTAGACCTTGAACTGCAGTTTCAAGATTTAGCCCAGAACTGAAGCACTGTGTTATTACAAAATGCCAAAAAAAAAAAAAAAAAGGTCCATATCCTGAGTATGCTTATGGTTAACAGTGTGGAAGTTGCAACA
This sequence comes from Pyrocephalus nanus, assembly GCA_038380795.1. Lineage (NCBI taxonomy): Eukaryota > Metazoa > Chordata > Aves > Passeriformes > Tyrannidae > Pyrocephalus > Pyrocephalus nanus. Next base: position 3,655,081 of record CM076271.1, on the reverse strand, counting down.
TTGAATATCCAACATATTGCATCAGCATACTAGAGTTTGAGGATGAAACAGAAAAATCAGTGATTCAGATTTACTAAGAGCTTATTTTATATATTAAAGAATGAAGACTCACAGCTGATGAAGTAATTTCAATTGATAATTTCGTTCACTGCATTTCAATTAAAGTGAGTTAAAAATAAAACCATATGAAATGAATTAAAAATAAAATGAGATTTAGTCCAATCTGATTTGGATCTTGCTGAAAAATCTGTCGCAGAGAATAAGGAAACAGGATAGGGAAGATGCTTATCTGGTAGATGTTGGGCAAAGAGCTATTTCTGTAGTCACTGCCTGTCCAGTTCACTGACCTTCCCACATCCTGACCTCTGGAAATTAGTTAGGCACTTGGAGTAAATGACACTCCTCATACATACACTTCATCTGAGAAGGCTTTTACTTAGACAAGAGCTGTCTCAGTATGATAAGTTATCATCCCTGCTTTTGTTTGAATTGTGCTCCACAGCACAGTTCACTGTAGGCTTTGTACCTCAGTTTAGATATACAGCATTTTAAATGTCTTCAAGGATTCCTCTCTCTGTATAACCCAGCTTAAGTCTGATATGATGATTCCCAGCAGCTGCCACAGGTGAGGCAGGGAATGACAGCCCGTGCTGGGCTTGGGTGCTGAGGTTCATTCAAGATCCAACAAGTTTAGAGCTTTTATCCTGCTTGATCTCACACACGAGCTGTCCCAGGCATCCCCCTGGCATCATTCTCAGAATTCCAGGATCTCCCCTTACTTCCGAGGTCTTTTCTCCACTCTGCACTGGTCATCACCAGTGACCTTTTCTGAGAGTCAACGTCTTTGGGGAGCCCATTTGTTCAGCCTCCTCTTCCTTCTGGAACTCGAGGGGCCCCAGTTTCCCAAATCTCCGTAGTCTGGGCAGAAACACTACATGTGATCAGCCTCTTTGGTGGTGCTTTCTCATCTCTCTTCACTAATTCCATGCTCCACTGTTATTTAATTCCAGGTATTATCAAAACTTGCAACCAGCCCAGTCAAGCTGTAACCAGCAAGGAGCAGGTTTATGCATGAAAGTTGAACATTTTGGGGCATATTTACACCCTCCTTACATCCAGTTATCTGCTGCATTCTGCACTCAAATGTTTTTCACCTCCAACTGTACCAGGCTTCTCCACAAATGGGAACGGTGAGGATCTCCGTTCCTGTTCCCTCGATTACCTCAGCACTGGCTTTTCAAACAATCCACAATCTTTGTTAAGTAGCTTTCTGTGCATTGGTGGACCTCGAGAACAGAGTGAGGCTTCCCAGAGGTGTGGTGGCTCTTTGTTTTGGCATGTGCAATATATGGGGTGGATGAACACATTGTAATAGTCGTGCTCAGCATCTCACTAACCTTGACACCAAGGCTGGTGCTGATGAAGCACATTAAAAATACGCTGCTACTGTTACGACTTGTCTTTCAGAATGGTACACCGTGTGTCACACAGGTAATTAGAAGAGAACAGTGTTCCCAATAAACTGCTCCAGTCTCCTTGGGAAATGTGCAATCCCAAATGTCAGCAGGCAGCATTGATTTGTGTCCTTTGTTAAGTCAGTTTGAGAAGAAACTCTTGCCCTGGCTGAGGACAGCTATTTAATTTACACACTGCGTGCTTGCCACGTTCCTTCCCTCTGCTTGAACTGCAAGGAAGATTTCGTGTGTTGTTCTAAAAATATATCAAAATGATGTTTGATATTAAGGGACCGGTGAAATGCAATTACAACGAAATAATGACTTCGTGTTGCTTTTCACAATGAAATGAGATTGTCATCCTCCCTCCCCCAGTGCTTGAAGCAATACCTATTTACGAGCAGTTCAGCTAACCTGGGACATTTGAAGAAGAATTGCACACGGCTTCTTAGATGCAATGCAAATTGTTGCAGTACCCAAGGAGGACATTTGCATTATGGTAGGACTAGTTGCCTCTGTAATGCTGTAGTGGTGATTGTTATGCAGAGAACTGCAGGATAAAATGGTAGTGCTAAATCAGCATTGCTGAATAAGATGGCTGAAAAAATGCCATGAAAACAAACCATTGGAGCAGGAGGATTATACAAGGAATGATATGCCTAATTTCCATGCAAGACATCTCCCAGCTTTCTCTACAGGCCTGGGGACAAGCTCTTAGTTCTACAGGTTATTTTCTTTGGTTTTTGCAAAGTTTGGTGCCTCTCTCATCCCCTACCCTGCATCATTTTGCACGAAGCAGGACATGTCCCTTGTCACAGAGGGGCTGCCTTGTGTGCCTTGAGTTGACCTGAAAGAACATGAAAGGGCTGCCCTGATATTTCTATTGCAGCATCAAGAGTTCCCCTTCAGGGCACAGAGGCTTGGATGATGATGTTTTATTCCCAAGTTTATGTGGGGAGCTGTTGGTCCTCAGGGCACTCTGTTGACGTGTTCGCTCCACTGTTTGCAGAATGGTCTGTTCATTTGATTTTAAATCCCATTTTGGTTCCTCCAGAATAGGACTGGGTATTTCTATCTGTTCTGTATAGTGCCTAAATATCAGAGATGGGCATAGGATGTGGAGGGGTGGGATTTATTTACATGGTTGGGCTGAAATGGGAAGATGGAAGAGGAGAGTATATCTTTTTCCAGGCCTGTGTGATATAACAATAGGTGACAGGGACAGGGACCACTGGGCCTGTCTCAAATGAAGTTCTCTGGATGTGCAGGTGGCACCTGGCTTGTGCCCAAGCTGGGGGGCAGCCTGGGTGGGCCAGCTGCTGCCTGGGGCTGGCAACAGGCTTGACCTTGGGGAAGGGAGAACGTGTGGATAGAGACAAACTGTGCTCAGACTGCTTAAAAAAAGGTGTTCTTTGCTGCAAAGCTTGAATTGCTGCCTATTTCTTTGGTTATCTTCTTCTGAATCTTAATACAGTTGTTCAATTTAAGCATCCTGAGTTAGTGTGCCATTCTCCACCTTGTTATGGATCCTGCCCTCCAGCAGTGTTTACAAAATAATGAAAAAAGAACCAGCAATCTGAAGAAGGGACATATAAAGCCTGCAATGCAGAAATAGGATTATATATTTATCTGAGTTCTCATGTAGACAGATGATTAATACAGTACCAGCTACAGGGTTTATAGCTTGGTATATCATTAAGGTTCCCTGTAACTGTAATGTGAAAAGATAATAAATTAAGTGTCCTCTTCCCTGCCCTTGTCCTCCTTTTTCTAGTTTAGAAGTACACTTAGAAGTTTTAATCTGAAAACACGATTCTGATACCAGAACTGGGGATGGAAAGAAATGAAACAGAAAATGGAAGACATCTGAAGTGTTCTTCCCTTGAACCTTTTTAAGAATTAAAATTGAGTGCACGAGGTCTTAACATACAAGCCTCATTTACATATTTTCTTTTGGATTAAGAAAGTGTCTTAAAAAATACTGCTAGGAAAGTATTTTTTGGTTTGGGTTTTTTTTTTTTTTTTCCCCACTTGTTAGAGAAAACCAGAATATAATTTCTTAATCAGCTACAGCCTCCTCCTAAGGAAATCTTGTTCCCCTGCTTTATCTTATCTGGAGCAGATGAGAGCTGCAGATACAGGACATGTTAAATTTTTTATTATCAGTAAGGTAGGTAGCGGTGCTTTCAGAGCTTTAATTGCCAGGCCCTGGGAGAAGAATAATTGTAATATTTAAAATAAATCTGAATTAGAATTGTGAGAAAGAACAAATGTTAAAGTAATTAGAAATATGCTGGGAGACGGTGCCCCTGAGCTGAGTGCTGAGGTCCTCCTGTGGTCAGTGGGAATTGAAGATGATCGGGGTCTGTGACTCTCTAGAAAGCCTCTGTGCTGGATTTATCACATGAGGTGAAGCAGAAAGCTTAACCCTGCTCTCTTTAGGCAGAGCAGGACCCAGGGGTTGTGACAGAGGTAAGCAAATCGAAGTGTACAATCAGTGCTGGCAGTGCTACCATTGACACTGGAAGCTGCAGATGATTCCTGCAATTAGGGCAGTTCCCACTGTGCTTGAGAAGAGCTCTGACCATTGCTGGATCAGGGAAGGGATAAATCCTTCCACAGGGAAAAGAAAATACATCTGTGTGTGTATATATGTATACATACATACATGTACATCTCTGAAAGCACCCAAGGAGAGAGCAGTTGTTATGAAATCCTTTTTGTTGTTTAGTTTACTATGTAGTTTAATTCCATTCAAAGTTAATCTTTCAGTGGTTCACTTGCAAACAATACCAATTTTGTACTCCCTCCCACACACAAGATCCACTCCCTTCCTCAGTAATTCTTGTTTTGACCTTACAGCCAGTTCTTTAGAAACTTTCCTAGCAGCTGCCAGATATTTCTATTCAGGAGTTACCCTCAGGAGTAGCACATTACCATGCTGGTCTGCTTTTTGTGTTCATTCTCTAGTGAACAGAGAGCCTCAAAGCTTGAGGCCTTGGTGAATTCCGAATTTTATATGGATTTGACTTTCTCTCCCATAACTCCCCTTTTTTTTTTTTTTTTTTTTTTTTTTTTTTTTTTTTAAATATAGCAACCAAGTTCCACCACAGCAATAAGAAAACAAGTGTGGGAATACTTGTGGTTGCTTGAGATAAAAGTTTCTTGGGAGCTATGGAATTCATTCCTGCAAAAGATGGAACAGACTGTGGAGTGAACCACGTACTCCATTGATTCAAACAGCACAAAACATCTGTGGTGATGCCCATGAGGGCTGGATGAAGCTGCTTTTACTTCAGTTTTGGAAGGAACAGGGAGTGGATCCTATTCTTTTCCACCTTCTTTGTGAGGAGAGCAAACCAAAGAGAAGTATAGAAATAGGAATTCTCTAAAAAATATGTAGATCAGTGGCACTGGTTTGGAGGCTTTTTGATCTGCTTTAGAGGATAGGAAAAATCTTGCTGTAATGAAGGTATTTCTGAGGATCTCTGTTATTGGTGGCCAATTCTATTGTTTCTCTTGCTGCAAAGTGAAGTCCTGATGCTGGCAAGGCTCAGGGACGTTTGTGACAGGACTTTGTGGCTCCAGCTGTTCGAGTCTGCCATGCTGGAGTTGGGAGAAGGGTTTTATGGCACAGCTCTGGTCCCACTTCACAGACATCCCAGGAGCAGGGAGGATCTTCCCCAAGGAGTAAACACATAAACAAGCAGTGAGAGGGAAATAAACCAACTGTGATGCCTGAACATCTGATTTTACAATCTCTTCAGTGCCTCCTCAGCACATGTAGGGAGCAGCAAAGCTGCTGGTGACCTGTCCTTCATCTCTCCACTCAACCTGCACGTCCCCAAAGCCTTTGGCAGGGCTATGTCTCCCTGGAGCCTCATCATCAAAGCCCAGCAAGGTTGATTTTTAGCACTTCATCTCTCTTAAATGTATACCCACAGGAGAAAGGTAATTTGCTGCGTGTCTTTGCGAGACTTTCTGAGATGAGTTATTGAGAATTAAGGTCATGCTGGTTCAGCCTGGCAGCTGAGTCCCCGTGCTTGGGTTTCTCCATAACTGGTGTCTCCCCAGAAATGTTTTGTCTTGGGTTTCTTGCCCGACTGTGTCATGCAGTCTTTCCCTGCTTTCCAGACTGATGGATGTATTGGTTGTTGCTGCTTGTTGATCTTCTTCAGCATCATCTGCCTTCATTAGCATTTTTGAACAAAGGAATGAATCAGGATAAATCACAACTAATAGAAATATAGGAACAGATTACCATTTTGCAAAGCTGAACTCTCTCAAAGGAGATTACGTATTTAAATTGAACAAATGCAACTTCATAAATAAACTAAATTAAACATCATCTAATTTTACTTTTGAAACCAAGCAATTTTAATCCATACTCAGCTTCTCGTATAAATATTTCCCAACTCATTTTTATTCTTTGAAGCATTCTTATTCACATTTAAAAACCAAAAATGTGCCAAATTGAACCACAGTTGTGTATGCTGAATAAATGTAAAAGCTTGGGTATGTTGCATAATAATCTGAGAGCTGGCAAGAGGAAGTGATTGCTTTTGTGAGTGTCCAAGTAGTAGCATAAAAATGTTTTTTGAGAACCTAATATTTGTCTCCAAAGCTCTCTGACTGATGACACGCCTGAAAAATCCTTTTTATAAATCCCTTATGTATAGTTCAAAAGGAAGCAATAGATGACTAGAAATCTATCTGTTTCCCCAGGGAAAATTCCTGCCCAAACTGTGGTGGTACAGGCATTACCCAGCTGATCTGCACTGTGAACAAATTCCTCTTCATAGATGGAAGAGACTTTTTACTGCAGAACTAATTCTTAGAACAGGGAGCATTTAAACACCCCAAATATGTTACTTTGTGATTAGAAATGCACTTTATCAATCATCTTATTAGACAGGAAAGAAGCTTTTTAAAAAATATGTGGTAATAAGGGTCAAGAATTCTTGTTAAATGTTTCAAATAGCGTGCACAAAGCTGAAATATAATTTCGGTCCACCCTATGTTCACTCTAAAAACCACAATCAAAAGCCATTTTCCAGAAATAGCCTCAAATGCAGTTCTTTCTCCCTGTTCATTAAATCGTTACGTGCAGTTTGCAGAACTGACCTGTCCAATGACTTCAGTGGCTGAAAGGGGTTGACAGTGGCTTTCAAAAATACCTCATTTCCAAGTAAATCAGATTTAAGATTACCGAGAACTTTCTTTTCTTTTTGTCTAATATCTTGACGATTGAACAGAACAAAAGAAGTGAAACAAATCTGCATTTTTTTTTCCCTCTGGCTTGAATATCAACCCATTTATTTATGTAATTAATCTCTAGTGGCAGAAAACTTATAGGTAAGATTTATTTTCATATCAAAAATCACTAAAATTGCTAGTTTTGGCAAAAATCACCATTTTCTTACTGCACTTCCATTTTTCTGGGAATAGCTGAATAAAACCTTTCCCAATATTTGAACTGAGCATTTGCTGCGTGTAGGAACAACAGAGCAGAGCTTCAGCGATTTGGAATCGTTGCAGATTAATGAGTCTCGGGGAGGGGAAATGCACAGGTAAGAAATACTTGATGCACAGCTGAGTTTTTCAGCCTTGCTGCTGAAGATGCCTTTGCTGTGAGTGCCGAGGGCCGAGCACAGACCCCTCGTCAGATGTTGCAGCCGCCGCATCCGAGGCCTTTCCTGCTGTAGATTTGAGCTGCTGTGCCAAATGATGTGAGCAAGAGCACTGCAAGGACACTGTGACTCATGCAGGCTGTGTTTGTGCTGAAGGTCTTGCTGGCAATAAAGCTGTTCCCAGTCTGGTTTTTTTTTTGCCAGTGCTGCTGGAGGGAGGGAGGTGCAGGCCCCGGGAGGGGAAGGGATGCTTGAGGCCAGTGCTCGTGGTCATCTCCAAAGCCAGTGGTACAGAATGGGAGGGCTTGAAATACTGAATTTCTTCTTCAAAATGCAAAGCAGCCAGAAATGACAAGAGGGAAGTGTAGGCTGGTGTTGTTTATTCCATCTTCCTTCCCAAATGAGAGTTCTGGACAGGTCTCCCGGCCAGGAATTTTGTCGTGCAGCAGACAAAAAAAAAAAAAGATCCCCTTGGTTTCTAAACACATGCAGTTCCCTCTGAAATCCAAGTGAATTGCTGGTTCCCTAATTAAATGTGCAGCCCTATATAAAGGAAGGTTTGTGAGGATGGTGCTGCATTGGTGCTGCTTCACATTTTCAGGATGTCCTTGAGTGTGTTTACAGGGCTGGGGAGATGAGGAGGGATAATTTCATTGGGAGAATGCAGCAAGAGAGTGGTTCAAGAGATGGATAAAGACACTTGGCAAGTGAAATAGCTTAAAAATCCTGCATCTTGGAGATATCACTGATGTACAGGTACTTGTCCCTAAATTATGTGCTGTTGACAGACATGGGCTCCTCAGGGTGGGAACAGTGGGAGATGGTCAGGTGCAATTGGATATGTGTAAAAAAAAAAAACCATTAAATGGAAACTATTAGTGTTTCCTGCCAATGGTAGTTACTAGACAATTCTTTCAAAGCAAAGATTTGGCCTAATAGGTTTGGTATTTTTAGGTAGAACATTCACCTGCAGAGAAAGAAACATAAAAGGATAATTTAATGCAATTTGTCAAAGCAATATTTTGCCTCTTCTCTTGTGGACTGTAATAGTTGTCTTGCCACTGAACTCCTGGATGCATTCCAGTCTTTATGAATAAACCTGTTATTTTGGACAAGATGAGATTCTGTCCTTCATCTCAACTTTAATTGCAGCAACAGATTTTTGAATATTCAAATTTTCCAAACATTTTACTTACAACTAGAAAGGACTGATAACTCCACCTATTTTTAAATAGGCAAAATAAAACCTGATCTTTAGTGGTTTAGCCATCATCACACATAATCAGTGTATTAATTATTTAAAAAACTGATGCTTCTCAACTAGCTTTTTTTCAAATTTATTTTGATGAGGATTTGGTATTTGAATAATCAAGGCATGGAAAGTGTGGTGCTGCAGAGGATTCAGCCTAAAATCTCACTTGGTCTAGAACATTAAATACGATCTTGGGCACAAAATATTAATTTTTTAATTAAAATCTGCCGGGATGAATCATTCCCTACCGCAAGGTAATGTACTTTGTTGCAACTCAAAATAACCTCATTTGAGCAAATGTTTCTAATCAAGGGGAAGCAGCCTGGTATGATGCTGCAGAATTGTTTGCTGGGGCTGTGCAAAGAATATTTTTAAGTGTGTGTTGCTGGGAGTTGGGGGGGTCCCTGCAGTAACTCTTAAGGAAGCAGCTGATTCTCTAAAGATCTGGGGAGTGTGGTGGTGGGGGAGATTCCCTGGTGCCCTTTGCTGGGATGCACGTGCATGAGAACCAGGTAGAACTGAATTGCAGGATTAGTGTCAGAGGAGAGCTGCTGGTGACTGAAGGCCTGTGACAGGTGATGGCTAAGAGCTGCCATCAGTTGATTTCTCAGGAGGGAAATATTTAATTCGAGGGACTGTGCAATTCTTCTCACACAGATCTGCTGGACAGGCTGGATCAGTGGCTGAGGCCAGTTGTGTGAACTCCAACAAGCACAAGCTGGAGCACAAGTGCTGTGAGGAGAGGCTGAGGGAGCTGGGGTTGTTTAACCCTGTAACTCCTCAGCCTCCTCTTCTGCAGGACCTCATCACTCTCTACAACTCCCTGACAGGAGGGTGGAGCCAGGTGGAGGTTGATCTCTTCTCCCAGGAACCAGCAGTAGGACAAGAGGGCTCGGGCTTAAGCTCTGCCAGGGAAGTTTAGGTTGGATATTAGGAAGAAATTTTGTATGGCATCAGGATGGGCTGCCCAGGTAGGGGGTGGATTCACCATACCTGGAGGTTTTTAAGGTGAGACTGGAAGTGGCATCAGTGCCATGGTCTGGGAACCACAATGGGGTTGGATCAACGATGGACTTGAAGATCTCAGAGGTTTCTTCCAATCCCACTGATTCTGTGATTTTAAGGCCAAGTGCCTTACACTGTTTTAACCTAAATTATTTCTTTCTAGTAGAGCTATACTAAATGAAGCAGTGTGCATTTATGTGTTGAGTATTGGGTATTTGGCTGGATTAAAACAGCCAAAATAATTCTGAGTGAAAGATTTGTAGGTTATCCATAAAAAAACCCACAAAACACCATATTAAAGAAACTGAACAAAGAGAGAGGGAACTAACTCTGTCTTTTAGGTTTATCTCTAGATTAAAGAGAAATAACACAGCTGGAGTTCATTTCTTGTCCTTCCTAAAAAACGGTTTCACATCTTTCTCCATTGATAGAGTCCATTGACTTTTACTGCAGATATTTCATAATAATTATTAAAGCTTGTAAAATGATTTGTTTTTGAATGGATGGTGCCTGTTTGAATGTTGTTACGAGCCTGACTATGCTATATTTGAGAAGTGTGGTTTGATTGTGTGACACATGCAGTCTATATATTTTTAATTTTATTAAGTCAATCATTTTTATTATTAAGTATTATTATTAAAGATTGCCTGTAAATATATATCTAGAAACAGAAAGAGGAATGCTCATGTTGGGCCAAGAACAAAACAAACTCTGGTTGCACAGGATGTGAAGATAAATCACAGACCTACCAGACTTCAGAGTGCTGAGAGAGGGAGTGGAGATTAAGTGATTGCTACTCATGAAATAGAGTGTTCCTCTTGAGGTGCATTTGGAATTTTCAGAAGTTTCTTTTCATTTGTGCACTTTGTTTCAGGTCCTGAAGAGCTCCTTAGTTTCACTTTTCCTTTTAAAACAGTTGATTGAAACTTTTTTTTTTTTTTTTTTTTGGTAAAATAGAACTGTGATAAATAATTTAGATTTGTGGCTTATAGGTATCACTTCTCTGCAAGTAAAGATATTCCAAAGCTTGACATTCCATTCAAAGTCAATCCAAGCCTTTTCCTGTATCTGCTCTTTTTCTGAATATTTGGAAATATGTAATAAATAAAAGAGAAAAAAAATTCTGATTATTTTTAAAACATCCGTGAGCTGGACAGCAGATAACTCTTTTAGAGTTACTTCTTTTTAGCAGTATTTTCTGCAGTAAATACTCCATGCATTTCAACCATGGAACCTGTGGAAAACAAACCAAGCAAATCACAACAGACTATTAGGTCAAATTCAGGACTGCAGTCTATATAAAATATGTGGTCATAAGACATCCATTGTGCTGGTAGCTTTTTAAATTTGCAGACAACATTAATATAATCTAAGAAATTCATGTGTTTGGTTGGGGTTTTTTAGTCCTTTGGATTGGTGTTATTATTTTCTTTCTCCTTTTCCCTTGACCATCCAGCAGAGCTGCCTGTCAGGGCTGCTCTCGTTTGTCTTCACTCAGAAGAAACATAGAAACTATTTGCAGCTTATGATTTATTTTATTTTTGGTCCTTCTTGGTTTCATGCTCAGAATATAGTTTCTTACACAGCTAGCAGGTGAATCTTTCTTATTCTCTTTCACCTTAATTTTATTTATATTCTGTGGAAAAACCCTGGGCTGCTTCAGCTAAATCAGTTCTTGAGAGTTCAAGCAGTGAGGTACTCCATGTTCTTCCACTGTTGCATCTCATGTCATGTTTTAATTTGCTTCCTATTTTCCTGTAAACAAAAAGTCTATTTTTTGTGTTTCTGAAGATTTAACTAGAAATCTAATTTTAAAATATGAAACAGCTGTCAAAATCCAAGTTAAAGGTTCTTGTTTTGTATGGCCAGTAGATGACAGAGAAAGGAGAAAACTTAAAATATATGTTGGAGGCAGAACTGGGTATTCTTATAAAGGTAATTTTATTTTTTTTTTTTAAATAAGTAGTATGTATTTATGTAAGCAGACACTTTAGAAAACGAGCTGAAGAAAGTCTATTCAAATACAACCAATACCTTATGATGGTGTTTATTGGTAAGAGAATATCAAATACTGTGCTTTGGTAACACCTTAGGTGTCTTTGTGTGTGTTGCTGGAGCCACCCGAGTTCTGTTTTGGAAGGTCGCAGATTCTCGATTCCTCTTTGACTTTAATCACCCCAGTAAATGGGTTTTGACTCAACCCTAATGTTTGAAAATAAACATCTTGAGCCTTCAAACTGTGGAGCTTTCTGTTGGCAGGACTTGTGCTGTTCCCGGCCCTGCCAGACCCTGGGTGGCTGAGTGGGGTTGGACCCTGTGAATGATGCCATAGATTTCATCATCAGCTCTCTTGGCATGTTTTCTCTTGAACATTGTGCTTTGCACTTTAAACATTCCCAGAATGTTTCTTGACTTTATGTGTGTGTGTATATATATATATTTTTTTTTTTTTAAGATTTTATTTTATTTTAAGGAATGCTTACTGAATTTCCTGACCAGCTTTGCGCTGTGAATGGTTCATTGGAAGTTGATATAAAGATTCATTAGCTAAAATACAATTAATTATACCGTATATAAATATAATTTATATCCATAACTTGGTTACCCATGATGGAAAATGGCAAAGTGGCCCTGTCTACCAGATAGCATCATTATGCCTTTTTTTTTTTTTTTTTTAAGAGAAAGGAATGAGGTTGTAAACAGCAAACATTTCTCCTCCAGTGGCTCCAGTGTTGTCATCTGAACATATTTTAAGGACCGTGAAGGAGAACTAAATAGCCATGCAGTTATTTGTAGTTTTAAAAGGCTAAAAAATGCCTATGAAAAAAGAGATGAATATTCCTAGAGAAGGATACTTTAAAAGGTCTTGGCAGTTTCCTCTCTCGGTTCCCTGTCTGTGACAGCTGCTGCTCAGCAGTTTTCTCCTTTGCTTAGTCTTGATGAGCGGTGATGGGGTTTATTGTGGTTGCTTTGTTTCGGCTTTTTTTTGTTTGTTTGTTTTCCTTTATTTATTCCTTTTGAGCATAAGCTGAAAACAATTGGTGCTTAGGAACACCATTAAAGCTGCTGGGGGCAGAAGCAGGTAATGCAGTGCATTTCGTTGGGGTTCTGATCTTATTGTGGATTTTTCACAAGACCCACATCAAATATCTTCTCAGTGAAGGGCTAAAAGGCTAATTAGGCAAATGTATCATTCATTAGGGATGGGTAAACCTGTCTAAACAAAATCTAAACAAGATAACAGAGTGTTCCAAACTGAAGCTAAGCAGAAATCTTCTACGTTGAACCCAAATCTAAAGGAGCTGTTTGGCTTAAGTTAACTTTCTGAAGCTCCATCCAGATTTAGCTATTACCAATCATATCATTGCCTTTCAACTCACGAGAGAACCATTAGGAACATTTTAATAGTAATTCTATTTATTTTGTGTCTTTTATCCGTGGTTTACTCTCAGTGTGTTAGATTGGCAGAATTGTTAATTTACATAAACACGTGGCTAAAAGAGTTGCTTTACAGCAAAGCAGTTTCTGAAAAAGGGCTACCTACATCTGAACCTAAATGAGTGAGTTCTGTCTCCTCCATAAACTCGGTTTTAACATGAAAATGAATTCAGAACTTGTCAGGGGAAATGGGGATGAGGCAGCATTACAAAAGCCTCATGTCCTGGGGAGAGTGTGTTAAGGTGCAAGGGAAAGCCTTCTGATCAAATTATGGAGAAGGAAACTTGTTTTGTGAGCATAACCTCTAATTTTGCCAGTGTATTGATAATAAAACCCAACCATCATCTGCAATAAAATGTCAGCACTGTATTGCAGAAAATCTACTTTGTTATTACAAACAGTCTCTGCTTTGTTGTGTTAAATGCAGAAGTGTATAATGCTTTCAGATACATATTCATACCATACATGTTATGATTCACTTGCTAGAAATGGGAAATATCCCAAATTATGCTGGTTTTGCCAGGCCAAAAATAGTTTAATTTAATTGTGCATTACCTCAGTTGTTGCAGTGTCAGGGAATAAAATAATCACTTAGGAAACAGTTTTGCAGCAGATGACCAAAATGTTTTATTGCTCAATACCAATCACTGGATTAGGAAAATGGATTACAGCTGGGAGTAATGAGTTCCTAAAGCCCCTGAATGTTGATTTCTGTAAATGTCTGCTTGATTTTAATAACCTTGAGCATTCTGATAAATAAGTGACCGTAAGGTTTGCCTTCACCCAATATTTTGTACTGAATTTACTCCATGTATTTATTAATATATGTGAGATCTAACTGGAAGTCACTCAAATGACTGTGCTTGGTTTTGAATAACTGGTAGGAGCTAAACAATTGCTGTACTGGAGCCAGTTACAGTTCTGCTTAGACCTGCTACTCAGCAAGAGAAGAGTGATTTTGTGAAACAATAGCATGAAAACTGAAAAGATTTTGTGTTTAAATGAGAGAGTTACTTAATATTCAATACAAGCCTTGCATGATGTTTTCCTGCCAGCAATACCAGTTTTGAAGGTTTTGCCTGTAGTGATCTCTCACTCAGTGGAAGTTCAGCTCTGAAATCAGGGTGCAGATGCCATCCTGAAACGTTTGAACTGAGTCTCAGTGCAGTCCCTGAGTGTTGAATTCTTTTCTGTGAATCTGCTGAACCAGTACAGGAAAATGTACTTATTTCAAATTTATCTGTTGAAAATAGCGAATAAACCAGTGATAAACCCTGAGTGATGTGTTGTACTATTCTCCCTTGCCTGGCCTAAAGGTTTGAATTTTTTTTTCTCAGCTGTGAATGATAAATTATAACTTCCATATTGGTCCAACTGGAAAACCAGTCATGTGGACATAAGCTCTGTGGCTGTGTGATTGTTTCAAGTCACATAGTGAAAACTATGCCATCTGGAAATGGGAAAGAAAAGCGTTAAGAATAGGGTTGGTAATTAAGCTTGTTAACAATCTCGGGTTTGGGGAATTGTCTTAAGGGGTAAATGATTCCCAGTGCCATCAAGCATGATGTATAACTATAAAACTCTTCACACAACTTTCTATTTTGGTGGATTTTCCTTTCAAAATACTTGTGCTGACTAAGTGAACAATATAGCACTTAAAATAAACCCTCAGGGCTGGCTGGTAACTGGGTGGTGGCTTCGATGGACTCACTCAGAGAACTGGTGATGGGAAAGCTCCCTGTGTGTCTCCTGCTGTTAAAGCAGCCTCTGTTCATTTGTGGGTGGCTTTGGTTCCAGTGTCAGAGTAAGGTCAGGCCCGGGCAGCTTGGTTTGAAATGAAGACTCTGATTTTCTGTGTGCTTTAACATCTCCCCTGACTCTGTAAATGGAAGGTTGCAACTTCATTTAGCTGCCAGGCAGCAGAAAAATGACCCATCAGCATCTCCCTGCCATCCAAAACCCGCTCTCTGTGTCAAGGGTGTTACACCCACAGATACAGCAATTATGGAGGGAGAATAAACAGAGTGAGCGATGTGGGGGGAAGGCAAACCCTGTGTCAGCTTGGCTACTGCAGCCTCTTCTGAAAATTGATTCTGGACTTTGTGCAGCATGTCACCAGGTAATTCAGACCAAAAATGGGCATTAGGCAGCAGCATAAGAAGTGCAGAAGATGGATGGGCTTGAAGGATCTAAATTCCACCCCCTCAACATAGGAAAGAAAGGGATTCCTGTTGAGATCAGTGCTACAGACACAGCTGCTTCTGAGCCACCTTGTTGTCTCATCTCTTGGTTCCTGCCATTCCAGCACCTGCGGGGAAGACATCAAATTGTCAAACTTTTGCTTCAGAGTTTACCAAAATTTTCTCTTGAGAGATCCTGTCCAAAGAACAAACCCATTCCCGTTTGCCATCTTCTATTCCCGACTCCTGAATTTTGCTTTTGGCCTAGATTGACTCTGAGTCTTTACTGTCCTACTGGGCAGATCTTCTTTGTGCAGCTGAGTGGGAAAAACCAGGAAGGAGTCGCTGAGTAACTTCCCAGATTTGTGTGAGAAACTTAAATGGAGGGCAACGAGCACTTTCTGAGGGGTTGATTTGTGTAACGGCTGTTCCAAAATCAGCACAGGGTGAGAAATGGGTGTCCTGCTTCTGGCTATTGATTTCCTCAGGAATGTTCTTCTGTTTGTGCCCTTTCTTCACGGTTCCACTTTGTGGTGTGTGTTTGTAAGGTTTCATCTCCTGACAAGACAATGTATTATTTTTCTGTATAGCTGGCTGAGTTCCCTTCTCAATGTCTTTTTACTCTAAAGTCAGATAATTCTACTTTCAAATTTCAGCCTAGGTTGACTTTTGATAATGAAATTGATAACAACAGGATTTAAAAATTTTTAGGAGCTGTTGTCTGACGTTGTATTAGAGGCTAAAAATATACAGTGAACTCCATGCAGATTTTATACAGAGAAAGGGACTAAACAGATCAGATTTTATTGGGCTACCATCAGACTGGGTTTAAATTCTGTGCTTTTCTTTTTGCAAACAAAGGTCAAACTGGCAGAGGGAAAGGTAGTGAAAAGAAGTCAAGTGGTGACCTGTCAGCTCATCAAAAGCTGTTGGTTTGCAGGGTTTACAGTCCAGTATTTTTAAAGAATTCAGCAACAGAACTGTTTACCAGATCACTGTGATTGGATTTGGGATTACTGACCTTTCCCTCCTAAAGACTTTCTGTTGTCTTTGCAAGCTTATTTTTGCAAACACTAGCATAATTTATGAGGGTTGATAGAGGTTTCAGTCTTTAGATGTGTTTTCTCCTGAGTGATTTCTGTTCTCTTCTTAAATGATTTCTGAAAATGTCTCAAGTGAGGATTTTCTGAATGAGAAGTAGCAGCTAATGTATAACTTTGTACTGTAGTTACTTTTCTGCACCTATGGATGTATAATGATATGTTTAAATAGGTGGTTGAACACTTGTGCTTTATTTCTTTTGGGTTCTAAAGAGTTTGGGTTTAGTTATGACATCACAGTTTGATTCTTCCAAAATGAATTTATAATTCTGTTTGGTTGGTTTGTTTGGCTTTTTTGTTTTCTATATGAAAATGTCATCACAGAGTTCATATAGGAGATAGAATCATAGAATGGTTTGGATTGGAAGGGACCTTAAAGATCACCTCATCCCACCCCCTGCCAGAGGCAGGGACACTTTCCATTAGCCCAGGTTGCTCCAAACCTGGCCTTGGACACTTCCAGGGGTGGGGCAACCTGTGCCAGGGCCTCACCTCCCTCACAATAAAAAAAATTCTTCCTTACATCCAATCAAACCTTCCCTCTTCCAGTTTAAATCCACTGCCCTCTGTCCTGTCACTGTGGGGCCTTGGTAAAAAGTCTCTTTGTATTTTTTATAATCCCAATTTATATATTGAAAGACCACAGTGGGGTCTTCCTGGAGCCAGAGGATGCTGCTGCTTTGAAGTATAGAAATATTATTCACAGGAAAAAAAACCCAAACAAATTACCTTTAATTCAAAAATCTGGGCACAGCGTGCATTACAGTGTGGGGGGTGAAGGCATCGGGATGGGTTTTCACTCTGCACCGGTGTGGATGCTGTGAAGTACCAAAATATCGGATGAAAGAGAAGTGTAATAAATCTATTTGTTTATTCTTTCAGTAAATGTACCTCTCTGAGTAGTGGCAACAATTCCTTGAAGTTACAGTGTCTATGGTTACGACTTCCTTGGAACAACAAACAAGGGTGGCTGAATGAATGGCTTTTCCAGCCAGAAACAAGATCTTTTACCGTGCCTTCATTTTCTTATTAGTGAGGCTCTTTCAAAGGAAGATTGAAACTCAATATTATTTTTAAGTTGCAAAAATAGATATAAAAGGTATGCTTTATGTTTCTTCCTGTAAGAACTATGTCCTCAATGACAAACACACGGAATAGCAAATTACAGGTGTCTCCTAGAGACAGGAATTGTAGTATCAATTTTTTAATTAAAAATACAAATGAAGCTCAAATGTGGGCTGTGAGCTGTGGAAGACCAGTTGTAGGCTGTGTGCACTCAGGCCCGGGCAGTGTTGCTGTCCTAGCCCTATTACATAAAGAAGGTCTGAGCTGTTTCGGATGCTTAGTACAGCCTAAACGGGATAAACAGGACGGGGTAAACAGATTACTGCAGTGTTTATTGGGAATTCATCCTGATGTGGAAAGTAAAAGAACCATTAAGAGGTGTATAAATAGAGTAAAATGAAGAGGTGCTGTGCAGCGTTGCACAGTTTCCGAGTTAACTGAGCAATAACTGCAAAGATTTCTCTGAGGAGGAGAAAACAGTCGGCTTTGCTTAAGTACCCATTGAGATAAAAATGCTTTCGGTTTGGAAGGTATGTTTTCAGCACGGAGGATTAAGTGGACTTGGCAGTTCCTCTGAGTTTGACATTGATATTGTAATGAGCTTTAAATAGCTGATTTCCGACTCCTCCTGCTCCCTGTGCCCCTGAGGTCAGCCCCAGGGTCAAACTGGATATCAGGGAAGTTGTCTTCCTCAGACACCCCGAGGGACACGTCCCCAGGTGACACTCAGACTCCTGAAAATCTGTCAGTTCATCATGACTCACGGGAAGTGCTACTAGCTGAGGAGAGAGCGGGGATTACACCGCTGCCATCTGTTAGAAGCCTTCCGCTCCCTCCCCGCTGAGGTTTCGGTGTGTGAAGATGTGGATCAGGTTTTCAGGCGAGATGACATCGCAGAAGAGGGTGGTGGGATGTGCTCAGTGTGAAAAGCAGGTGACCAGACCACACAGTCCTTGTACCACTGCAGCGACCTCCCACTTCACCATTTATGTAATGATGTAATTTCTTAACAAAAAGTGCCACTTCCTCCGTATGTGTTTGCACCATTTCCTTCCAGAGCACCCAAAGTAGTTTTAATTTCTGCAGTAAGAGTAAGAATGTGGTGGGTTGTGCTCTTTTCGTTTGAGATAAGCCAGCCTGAAAACACAGAAGCAGAACTGGACTGGGACCTACAATGTTTAAAAAGGATAAAAACCCCCCTCATGTTTATCATACTTGAAGAACGTACAGGACCTTGACATTTCTGCAGTGAGATCATTGTGCCTGCTGTGTTTGCAGATCTTCATCAAGAAAACAGGCAGGAGCAACCAGAAAAGAGGAATACTGTGGAAATATTTGAAACCAGGGAAAGTAAATGCAGAATCGTTCGAGTTAATGCAGAGAACAAACCTAAATGAAAATAGCTTTTTATTTAAAAAAACCCAAAAGCAACTTCTAGCCAAACATGAACCAGACCAGGCATTTTTATTCTGAAACAAATCCAAATCATTGCTATAATTCAGGAGCAGTAATTCCAGAAGAGTAAATTTGGATCATCCCCAGTGTGGTGACAAGAGGTGGCTCGGAAGGTCTGTGCTCCCAAGGGAAGCATCAGCAGTAATTTCCCTCCAACATACAGGGAAGTACAAGAGTATTCCAAGAGAGTACCACTTCCTGGGAGGCCTATTTATCAAATAAATATTGTGACCTTATTTCTCATCAGTTGTCAGGGAATGAATTAATTTTATAATCTGAATTAATATCCTATTTCTAATAGCTAAGTGACCTTATGGTTACCATGCTGTAACCCATTTATGATGCAGGTGAGGGATGGGACAAGAAAGCCCACAGGGACATTTTCCCCTACTGTGAGGAACTTTGGAGTAGCTGGCTGTCAAATGTTCAACTTTTTAAAGTGGGACACTAGAATTCCTTCTACAGCTATTTCATTTTTTAAGGAGAATCTTGTGCCTGTTCTGAGGAAAAAAGCCCAAGCCAAGCAAACCTGCACACCCTCCCAGCCTTGGAATCAAAGGGATCTGGAAAACCAAATCTACTCTTTACCTGGAGACGGTGATCTTCCTGCTGGACTGAGGAGTTTGCACCTCTTTTGGAACTAATTAGAACTAGAAATAGAAATATTTCAAGCTCTGTGCCACTTACCTGTAATTTACTGTAAGTTTGAACTTCTAATGTTTGCCATATAAAAAGAACTATTTTAAAACTGCAGCAAAGGAACTTTAAGTCTCTCCCTGGAACAACTCCCTGCAACTGTTCTTGTCAAAAATTCCAGTGAGCATCTTTGCTGGTTTTAAGGTTACAATGGACACAATTCCAGATGTTGTGGAATTTACCCTCAGCAAAAGGCTGTGTTCTTAAAGTTCCTAATCTGAAGAAACAGCTGAAATGACACATGGTAGGCAATAGTTACTTGAAACCTAGAACCCAAATTTCCGTGCTTTGCACGTGTGTGTGATCCAAGAGGTACAAATGGTGACTTTGACATTTAATCTTTCTTTGGATAGTTTGTCACACTAACAGTTTTTCAAAAACTACTTTTATTTCCTTGAAAAACACAGGTGTGAAATACACGGCACTCAAAGAGCACCCAGCATGTTTTTTTTCAGCCTCAACTTCCAGATGGTCAAACCTGGGTTTTTTCATGTTAAGCTGGGAAGTGACAGCTTCATCTTTGCTGTCTCCTTTCTTCCTGTCAGTACAGAACAAGGAGGGTCGAATATGTCAATATTCTGTGCCTGTTTTTTAAGCAGTGTAGGCACAAGGTGGGTGCTGTAAATGAATCCCTTGTTAAATTGGCACGTGTCAGTGAGCAGTGAACTCGCTGCATTTGTGCATTTCAGCTCTAACATGGAAACTGGTGCCATGTCAACATGTTCCCAGTTTGCTGAGGGTCCAACATGGAACAGCTTGGGTTTGTTTTTCTTCTAAGTTAGAGGCAAATTGCTGGACCAGAGCCCCGGTAAGAAATTCAGACTCCTCTGACCTGAACCAGAAACTTGTCCCATGACCAGTGTAACTCAATCTCAAGTCACATGGCAGGATATTTTTTTGCATTGTTTTAATAGAGATTTATTTTTCCCCCAGACAGACTCAATAGTTTGAGCAGTACCGGTTTTCTGTTGTGGAGCAAAAAACCGCAGATCTTTTCAGCACATTTTAAAATCAGTTTCTCTGTGCTAAAATATTCTTTCAGTGAAGAAAAGTCCCCCCTAATGCACGTTAGAATTGTGCAGAGGGTTCCTTTGGGCCACTCTAAGAGAATTTTGGTCAGTTTGTCTCTGTGGAAGTGAAAAAGGCCTGAACTGCTTCTCATGTTGAGCTTGTGATTCAAACAGGAAAATACCTTTAGAAATAGATTTTCTTCTTCTGTACTCTCTCCTCTTATTTTTGTCCTTTTAGTGCATGAGATTAAATAGAAAAATGACATTTATACCGTTCACTGATGCTCGCAAAAGCTTTCCGTATCAAAGTCACCCCTCATAATTTATGTATAAATTTAAAGATATTTACAAATGTTTTGTGCTTAAGTGTTCTTGGTAATGGTAAAGTCTTCCGCTTTTCAGAATGTATCTCTTCAATTTTATGACACCTTAAACTGTTCTAAAAATCATTTTTGCCATTGTACAGAAGCATAAAATGCTGGACAAAAAGTGAAGGGAATTATTGAGAATTTCTCGCTTGTATTTTTATTAAGTTTGTGAGTATTAACATTTTTTCTCCTTCTATGGAAACAGATTTTGTTGAGATTTTCAAAATTATTTTAAAATGCCAGTGGTCAGCGTTTTCTTTTCTTTTTCTAGGTTTTACTAAGATGCTCATGAAACTAATACAAACATGGATTACATTTAATCTGGGGGGATAAATAGGAGCAAAATAAACTGCTTTATTATCATTAACATATTGAACTTTTAGTCAGTAATATGGAATGGTTGCTTTCATATTAATCTCAAATCTCAGCAGCAAATGGTCACCTTGAACATTTCTGAAATCACTGGGTGAAGTGAAAATTAACTTGTTTGTTCATAGTGCTCTTCCTGAAACCTTATTACACACTCTGCTTGTGCCCAAATTCCAGCTGTGTGGCAAGTGCTGGCCTAAGACATTGGTGGGCTTTTTACAGAGGCACAGTGGTTTCTCATCTTCATTCATGTACCTTTTCCTGAAGTCAGTCTGAAATCTGAAGAGTGGCTTTTCTTTTGCTGTTGCATCTTTAGAAAGCTGGTATTTTAATTCTGTGTTAAGTATTTTTTTTTTTCCCCACTGTGTTCTCCTGGACCAATAACATTCCAGTTTTCAAGCTGTGGAGTGGCTTCCATCTTCCACTGGATGGTTTGATGCAAGACAAGGTGCTGGCAAGGAATGAAGAATAAATATTTCCTTCTCCTCATTTGCATTAATGTGTCACTGGGGCAGAATATTTTCCCCCAGTCCATTATCTCGCTCTCAGTTCACTTCTTGTTTACAAGCCATGGTTTGCAAAGTGGCTCTGGAGAAAGTGTTCTGGGATTTTGGTGTTTGTGGCACAGAGCTGCCATGATAAAGTAGTGCTTGGATGACTGTTTGTGTGTGTGAAACACTCCTGAATTTATGAAGCACTGTCTGCTTTTATAACCTGAGAGGTTTTGTCATTTGGATAAGGGCAAATCATCTTTGTGTTCTTGCATCATCTTCTGAAAAAATCTTTGTGTGTGTGTGTTTCAGTGCTCTGAAAGGAGAACTCTGCAGGTTACATTTTGCTTTAGGAAGTGCTTTGCCCTAATGCAGGTTATGCAAGATGCTCTTATCCTTCCAGGGTGGCTTCTCCAGGAATTCAGAGAAACAGGCTGTGAAAGCACTGCAATCCTGGGGATCTCTGTAGCCCTTGGTTCTCAGAGAAAAAAAAAAAAGAAAAAAAGAGGAAAAATTTCTGTTTTGATGACTTGTATTTAGTGGTTTTAGTGATGTGCCTGAATTTCAGAGAAACACAGTAATTTATTAAGCAGCAGTCACTCCCAAGCTGTAAATAATAAAGGGCCATAGTAGGGACACTACTGGTGGTGGTGGTTCTGTCTGATCTGGCAAGTGAGGTGCAAAACGTCCCAGTGCTCCCATGCAGGCACTGGTGGGAGCTGGTGTTGTGCTGCACTTGCTAAAGGGTGAGCAGCCCTTAGGCTCCCTGAGCCATTAAATATAAATATTTTAAATAGAACAGTTGCACCACTCAAGTTAACTGTGAAACATATTTCCTAGAAACGACATTCACTGAGATGTGTGATTTCCCAGTACTGGAACCAGCTGTAAATTCTCTTTTGCTGAGTGATTTATTAAGAAGTTTGCCTTAGTTTTTTTTATTCTGTGTGTGATTTTTTTTTTTCGCCATTAAAACTAGTAGGATTATTTTGTCTTACAATGCAACTGGCCCTTCATACCCAAACCAAAGCAGATATCAAACCATGCAGGCTTTTTTTTTTTTTTTTTTTTTTGGTGAGCAAACTGCATAATTGGGCAGCAAACAGATGCTGTTTAACTTTCTTGGGAGACATTTGTTTGCAAGTCAGCATTATAGGGCTTATCAGCTTTGTGAGCTGTGTGTCCTCCACGGCTGTGAGAGCTTTGAGAGGAATCTGAAAGCTTTCAGGAGCTTGTAGAGCTCCAGCTGCTCTGTAAATCGAGCCTGATTTCTGACCCACACTGGTCTGGTGCAGGAGGTTTTCTATCAGGTGTCCTGAGTGTTTGTGGTTGTTCCATGGTCAGCAGAAATTTTGGGAACTTCCTGCTTAACTCATTCCAGAAAACTTTGTTGTCTGGGATTAGTAGTCCTTCTTAAATGAGAGGAGGATATTTTTAAAGCTGTGTTTATGTTTTGGTCAAACATTTGGGACATTCTTATTATAGTTTGTATATTTTCATTGTCGTAATTATGGAAAAGCCACGGTGGGGAATGAATTTGGACTGTGAGAACAGTAGCAACAGTATACAAATACAATATTGAAATCCTGTTCTCTTGTTTAGGAGATGTAACACAACATGTAATTAAATAATAATTTACTGAGGTTGAAAGGGGTTTTGCATCTTGGGCTTCAGCTGTTCTACCTACCTCAAAAAGCAGATGAATCACTTACAAAAATTGGTTATTTTGAAAAAAAAGAGAAAATTGGAAAGTAGAAAACATTTACTTTTAAAACTTTTGTCTCAAGTAGGAATTCCATTCTTAAGTTGTAGAAAGATTTGTCATGACAAATGCATTTGGATGAATTTAGACTAATGAATTTAGAGAAAATGTTTCATGTGACGCAAACCAAAATTTGTTATGGACATTGGACAATCTTGCAGATAAAGAAATGTGTGCAAATCAGTAAAATATAACAAAGGGTCAAATTTTGGGGCCTGACCTTTATTGAGTTGCAGTTGATAGCTGATCTCTTGAAGTCAGTGGAGCAAAACTGTTTTGTCTTGGTTATTCACCTCAGTTTATGGCAAAACCCCCTTCTCCCCATGCCCTATTTTTCTGTAGCATGGAATAGAATCATGGAATGGTTTGGGTTGGGAGAAACCTTAAAGATCATCTCATTCCACCTTCATGCCATGGGCAGTGACACCTTCCACCTGCCCGTGGTGCTCAGAGCTCCAGTCAGTCTGGCCTTGAGCACTTCCAGGGACGGGGCAGGCACAATTCCTCTGGATAACCTGTTGATTGGCTCAGTTCCCAGCTGTCCCAGGGAGAAAGGGACAGATTTGCTGACCTGCCTTTCTGCCTGTCCTCAAACTGCATCAGAGCAGAGGCTGCTGCTGAAGGAGGCCAGTCAGTGGGTACCACCAGCTTTGGGGGCACCATTCATGATGTCAAATATATTCAGCCTGAATAAAGAAGTAGGGTTGGTAACATCTGTGCTTGCACATTAGTTTACATTATAAGGATGGTCATCACTGCATTATAGTTTTTTTTTTGCAATTATCTTTAAAATCTGGAGTCACAATGGCTGCCTTGCACTTATCACTTCCCTTTGGGGGCTGTAACGTGACACCTTCATAAAATATTACTGCTCAGTTGCTATCTATATGTCTGAAAAATGTGCTGCAGGGGGATGTCTTGGATACTGCTGCAATAGCACAAAAAAAAAAAAAAAAATCCATGGAGTTGAGTTTGTTTTTACCTTTCAGTAGATGAGGTCGAGTTTCCTTTACCCACGCAGGTTTTGGAGCACGTTATTTTGGGGGAGATGTCTGTGGAATCCTGAGGTACAGCAGACACCTGGTTATTACATGCAGAGCTGGGAGGTGAGTTTTTCATCTGGCTGCCAGCTTATGGGGTGCTTACCTCACAGCTTTTTCCATAATTTATAGTTCTTCCACCTTTTCAACTCCGCTTGCAGAGGATTGGTGAGGCAAAATTGCTGAGAAGATGAGAAAAGGAAGGTCTGATATAAAGGTCACCCCTGAAATTGTAACAGATACAATTGTATTGATTGAATCAAACCCACTTCTTTACTTCAGACTTCTGGTAGACAGTTTTTGTTTAAAAATAGTACTTTCTTTGAGCAGTTCTTTGAAATGGGCAGTTTTACTCTTGAATTTGAAATGACATTGCTAAATTTATGGAAAAACAGGTAAAGGGTGGCCTACTTTTTCTATTACCCTTTTCCCATTTCATTGCTTCCTAGTTTTTTCATTAATTTAGTTCTTATATACTTTTTTTCTTTCAGGAGATTGTAGATTTTTAAAATGTTGCTAAAAATGGCTTTCTGATTTCCTATAGAGAAAAATCCAGTTCAAAAGCCAAAAGCTTTGTATGGCTTGAGAAACAAGTGGCCCTTCCCCCAGGCAACAGGAAACACCTCCCCAAATACCTTCCATCAGCTCCATTCTTCCTTACTCATGCCTTGAAATGACACTCTCTTCTTTAATCTCATATCTATGCCTTGATACAATGATTTTTCATATTGTATGGATTTTTTGTATCTTGTCTTACATAGAACTCGCCAAAGAAATAAAAATCTGGTGCTACTGCTACAGATTTCCTAAAAGCTGCTTGGACAAGAAACAATGTTCTATCTTTTCCCAGAGTTATCTAGGCCAGTAAATTAGAGTTATGTACAGGAAAAGTTGTCTATATCTGCCTAACAAAGACAATTTCTATGATATAATGTGATTAAAACACTCAGTTAATCTGAGTTTCAAGCAAATTATAGAGCAGTGGCAAAAGTGACTTCTCCAAAGTAAATCTTTTCCTAAAAGAATATCTTGATATTTCATAAAGTAATATTTTAAGCGACTTTCCTAAAGTAATATCTTGAATGTCCCTTTCCTACCGAACTTCTCTCCTTTTACTTCGACAACTTTTAAGCGCTCTCCACTCCAATTGATTTTTTTTTTCCCTGTAAATTTAGATAAAACAATTTCAGAGTTATTCAGAATGGAAAATATCACAAAGGTAAAATAAATAAGTTCCTGTAATTCTTAAATCCAGCCTCCTCTGCTCAGGTTGAGAATGGCTGCTGGTGAACACTTATATTCTCGAAAATGGCAACTGCGTAAAAGGTGTTTGTTTGTATAAAAGTCATGGTGCCAACAGTGTCTGCTTTGAAGTGACACTTCCCTGGGCTGGAGCAGCCACTGATGGGCTCTTCCTCCCATTAGCTCCAAGCACTCATTGTTCCCAGTTATGGACACAGTGGAATTTTTGGCCCTGCTGGGTGCACTCTGTACTTTTGCAGGTCAGGGTGCCATTTGAATAATTGTGTCAGGTATTTATTGGTGACTTTTTTTTTGCCTGCTGTACAAGATGTGCAAATCCTTCCTGAATCAGAGTTGCTCTTGAGTAAAACCAGTTAGGAATGACTGGAGTGAGGGGAGTTTCTTGTGGGTGCATGGAATGACTTGCTGAGCAAACTGCTGTGGTTCACAGAGCCAAGGCAGAGACTGGGTTGGAGGGTGAGTAGCTGTGAGACAGAATTGTGAGTATCTTCCAGGATGCACCTCTATTTATGATGCTTAGGCAAATCAGTGCCAAATGCTTGGAGGACACCAGTGAAAGATGGGCTTAATGTGTGTTTTAGTTCTGCCATTCACAAGGCAGTCTGGCTCGAACATTCTGGGTTTATAACGACATAAAACCCAGCAACTTATTGCACTTTCAGGGTCTTATTGATCAAGTTCTTGGTTAGACATGAAAGATGAATAAAAATCCGTGTTTTTTAATATTCAACAAATAGATTTTCATCATATTTATCATTTTCACTGAAGAAATGAGTCATTTTACTAAGAGCACTTGCTTCTCAGTACTTGAGAAAAATTCATTGTGCAGGTTGCACATTCTGCCTTCATGTCAAGGTATAACTTTGTTTTATTTTGGATAATTTGCATGCTCTGAATGTACTTTTCAACAAGTTGCATCGTGCCATGTTTTCTTTCTGTAATATTTCAGAATTTCTTAATTGCCTAGATTTTAACCATTTATATTAATAGTTGGGTGAAGGTATCTCTAATATTTTTTAAGTCTTTTTTTGTCCTCACAAAGCTAAGAACATGGCACTGTTAGTGTCATCACCTGGAGGGTCTGTACATGTGAAATACTTCTTTAGGTTCTGATCAGTCAAGAATGCATAAACTTGAAGAATTTGATCTTCTAAGGTAAAACTCCAACAATACTTATTTATAATGCCACAGGTCTTTATTAGGCATATAGGACAAAATGTTATGCTTTACAGATATGAAGATGTAAAAGATTCAGCATTTAATTTCATGACTTTTTAAAGTGTGACAGTGATAAACATAATTTTTCCCATTAAAATATAGTAGCTTTCACTCAGATAATTTCAGAACCGAAAAAGCAGCACTAAATCTTTCTTACTTTTGTATTTTGTAATCAGAATTTTATAATTATTTTCTTTTTCTAATCAAAATTCTACCTTTTACTGATGGGATAAAATGTTTGCCTGTGGGGGAAGTTCAGTGCCTGATGTTAGGACAGTGTGATGTGGGTGTTGTGTGGAGCTGAACCTTCCCTGGCTCCTGCAGGTGCTCTCAGCAGTTTTGTTGTTCAGGTCCATTCTAATGTGAGGAGAAACAAGGAATTAAATGATGGATGTTCAGAACCCACAGAACCCATATGGACTTGGAGTGGATGTGTATATAAATCCATCTGTAGATTCTCTTTCCCATAAAAATATTGCTTTGGTTTGTAACATGGGTTCCTGCTACTTGTTCCGCTTATTTTTTTTGTGAACCTTTTCTCAAAACGAAGCCGGTAAGAACTCTCTTCCCCTTTTTTCTATTCCTTTAATTCCTCCAATATTTAAGTTGAGAATAATAGATCAATATATTTGTGTTCATTATGGAAAAAAACCCTGTCACAGTTCAATTTGGCCAATTTTTTCAAAAATTAACACCTGGGCTTACATGGTGTCCAAACCTCTGAAGAGCAGCTGAAAAACAGGAACACTGACTTTGCTGCCTCTCTTTTTCTGTGATGTTTTAGTAGTTGAGGGGTTCAGTGAGGGAGGTAGAGATTCAGTTTCATCTTCTGCTTGATCCCTTCGAGTCCATTACCTCTTATTTTCCCGAGTATTTCCACAACACATAACTTACCTGGTGTTCTGGGTTTGGTGTGAAGACTTTCTTTGCTATTTTTCTTTCTTATGTTTCACCTACAGTACTTAAATAAATAAGGGAAAATGGGAGGCAGGGGTTGGAACTCTTAACAGCTTCCTGTCTTTCCAGTAGCATTTTCTAAGAGTGGTTTTTTAAAGTTATTGTTTCTAGTTTCAGTGCTTCTAACTTCAGTAACTCTTGTTTTGCTTAGTTTTGCACATGCTTACATTTGTTTTGTTAGTGAAGAGCTGTCTGGTCTCTGGCACAATAGCCTGAGGTGTGCACAAAGCCCAGGCTTTATTTTCTTGAGCAGGCACGGTGCATTAAAAAATTAGGAACACAGGATCTGACATGGCAAAGGAATCCGCTCCCTTTGCTGTCCTCTGTTGTAAACCGGTGAATTCTGCCAGTTTAAACTACCCAGAATGGAAAACTGCACAAACTGTCAGAAACACCATCTTATTTTTCAGGATTTGTTAATAAAAGAAAGCATCTACCTGCTGGTGTCCCCTCCTCCTGGTGGTGTGTTCCCTGCGCTGTGTGCTCCTGCCTTCCTTCCAAGGGAGTGTGTGCAGTCAGCTGGGAAGGGGAGAGGGACAGAGGGATGCAGAGGGGGTGGAGAGAAAGGAGGAAAGGTGTGTCTCTTCTGACACACGTTCAGACCACTCTGGAGGTGTAGTCTTGGGTGAGTACATCATACCATGGTCATTCGTGCCTCCTTGTAACGGGGAGCTGTGTCTCACCTGCATTATTTATCTGCTAGTTCAGTAATACAATCCCAGGGGCTGGAGAATTTCAGGTATGGGAGATGAATGCTTTTAAGGGTGACTTTGGTGCTGTGCTTTGCTGGCCATCAGGGTTATTGGATGCTTTGTGTTCTGAGGGAAGGTACTCGAGCAGTGTGGATACCGAGTAACAAGCTGGGGTCCTTTTAGAACAGATCTGTGGGTTTGTGAGAGAGAGAATGTCCATTATTAGCTTGCATAGCCAGAAGGCAAATGATAATTGCTTTGAAAATGTTCCCTATGTTGTAATTTTGGAAAGTATGGTAATAGAAATGATTATAATGGAGCTATGTATGTAAAAAAAAAACCCCTAAACTATTGCTGGTTTTGCAGAATTTATTACTTAGTGTTGATGTAGAATCTGAAATATTAATCAGCTGCTTATCTTCTCTTTAACAATTGTCACTTAACATACTTTTTAGTCAATTACAAATGCAATGCTTTGGGATGAATTTCGTGGACAACAGTAAATGTTTGATATTACAAGGAAATATTTGGAAAGAAAATAATCAGCTTGCTAATGAACTTTATAACATAATGCTTATATTTGCATAGATTTCTGTATTGAACATGTGCATCCTTTCTATTTAAACATAACCTTTTAAAAATGCATTCAGCACCAGCTTTTGCCTTGTCAGAATTTCACATGAACTGCTGTTTCATTCTTTTCTTGCTTTCAGACCTATATAACAGCTGTGAATTTTATTTGTCTTTAACTTGAGCTTAGGCATCATAAGAACAATATTCAAATATTTATTTTGGAGGTTAGAATATTTCTGAACTAACTAAACCTGTTAAATGAGTGAAATCAGACGAAATATTTTAGTAGGAAATAGAATGTATCGCTATTCCCGCTCCTTATCAAAAGCAGGGAGAGAGGAAAATAGATGACAGTAGTATTTTTGATAAAATATATCAACATTCTTCAAGTTCTCATGTTTTATGAAGTCAACTTTGCTTATCCTTGTATTTTGAATAGATTTACTGTGCAGTTGTGGCTGAAATTCAAAAGGTACTGAATGTCTGGATGGGGTGATATATTTGGATTTGCAATTGCTTAAATGAATTTTATAACTTCTTTGGAAGAATTAGCTGGAAAGGGATTCTCAGAAAGACTTTGTTTTTTTGAAGGATTCAAGTTGCATGTGAAATATTGGCAGCCAATCTGCCATTCATCCATCTATCTACCTGAGCTTTTTTCATCCCCTGCAGAGACACAATCCATACTTTTAAAAATGTTCCTATGTGGGCAAGTCTGTGAAACCAAATTCTGCCTGAAAATACCCAGAGTTGGTAAAGCATGGTTATGTAACTGGTATTGCATAATAATGCATTTAATGATATTCTAATAGGAGTTTACTTTTATCACTGTTTCTTCAGGAGAAAAGGTTGCAGGGATGTGACTAATTACCCTCCTTCTTTAAGGTTATCAGCTGTCCTCATTTTCAAGGACATCCCTTGCTAACAGGGACAACCCTGGAATCTTGGAGGCTTTATTGAAAATGGAGCAATGTTCTAATTTCAGAAAAAAAAAAAAAATCCTGTGTCAACCAGAAATCTGAGCAGCTCCAGAGCCTCACGTGGGCTCTGAGGGCATCGCATCTGGCCGGGGCAGGACCAGTCCTGGGTGCCTTTCCTCTTGGGGAAAAAAAGATGTGGAATTACAGAGGTGCTGCAGCAGCCAGAAATCCCACTGCTGGAACAAGCAGTAGTAGAGACACAACAATCTTCCTAGTTTTAGGTAGACAATAAATTCCTTTTGTCCTCAGTTTTCCCTCTCTGTGGCTTCCCTGTGGCTACAAAGCTCCCAACAAGTCCTGGGAATGGGTCAAATCGGGTTCATTGTCCTGTTCCACTTGAATGGAAAGACCAGGCTGCACATGTTGGAGCTTTGGAAGGAATTTTCACAGAGGTTGAAGCTAAATTTAAAGGAGGAACAGCTTTCTGCACTCTCTGTTCTCAGACAGTTGTCAAAAGAAAAAAGTGGGTTTAAGAAGTGCTTGACGACTTTGTTATCTCTGTACTTGAACTCAGAATATTTTAAATGTGTTTTAAAATAAGGAAGTCCTGGGATTATATAAGAGGTTAGCCAAGTACAACATAGAGAAAGATGCAGGAAGGATTAAAACCTGAATTTACTCTGCATTTTAAATATGTGCTAAGGCATCTCTGAGTGTTTGTATATCCAAAGGTGTTTCCTGGAAAAGAGGTCACTCAGTTCTGCCCCTCTGAAATAGGATCCCTATAAGGGCATTCCTGGATTTCACTGAGGTTTCCTATGCTTGAGAAAATCCCTTGTAATTATGTGTTTTATTGCAGTGAAAACTCCCTAGTTTTCCTAGCACAGAGAGCTTAATAAATCTGAGGGCTTTAACAGGAAACTGTTAAAATATAAACTCCTTGACTTTTCTCAAAATAGCCTTCATGGCATCTGGGATTTCTGCACCTTGGGTTCCAGAGCTGCCCAGGTCAGCAGCTCTCCTGTAGATGTGAAAGGCTCACTATGGCATTTAAATACACAGTCACCACATTCAGCCTTGTAACCCAATGTGTAAGTTAAATAGGAAACTACATGCATTTTTCATGTATGGAGGTGTGTCAGGACACATGGGAGGCTTTGGTGGTTTAAAATGTATCATCAGCACATACCTGGTGTTTGTGTTACAGTGACAACTGATTTTGAAAATAAACAATTCTAGTTACTGTAGCTTTATTTTGTAACCATGTCAATACTTGGTGTCAATTTATCAGCAGCTGAATGGGTCTAAAAGAATGTAGTTTTTTATTTACAGCAGCTGACTCTTACCTGGGTAAGTGACAGTTCTAGTGTTCCATTACTTCCCCTTCTGTCATTTTGCAGTATAAAATTTCATGCATCTGCCAGCTCAGTTTCTCTTCTTTGTTGGAAAGATTTCGTGTACTCCCACTTCTTGTAATTAGAATAATGATGCAGAATTTTCTCAAGGTTAAGAAAACTGCTGGAACCACAAAATTGAACACGAACAAGCCGTAATTGCCTGGTTTCTTATGTAGAAAATTGGAAACTCCCAAAGAATTATGATAGTTTTTGTGGGGAAGGTGCACTCTTAGGATCAAGGGAAGTGTCAGTTCTGAACAGATACTGATCACTGAGGACCGAGCTTTTCAGCTGAGGTGAAGGGATGATTTTGCTCAAGTTGGAGCTGATGTGCACCAGTGAAAGCATCTGTGGAACTATTTTTAAGCTATTATTTAAGTTGTAAAAATCAGCTGAAAATTGTTTGCCATTTCTTTAGTAATTAAATAGGGATCACTCCAGTGATAATGCACCATGTAGATTAAGTCCCTCAGTTCTCATTGCTGCTAATGGGATTTGTAAGTGCTGCAAAATCCATAGGCATTGTAACAGAAAACTTGTTTGAGGGTGCCTTAGGAAGCCATTCAGTCTTTATTTCTGAAACTTTGGGTGACTTTAAGTTGCCCAAATCCGCTCTTAATTGGATTTGCCTTTCAAAGAGCGCTGCTCCAGACTGCAGAGCTGGGTGCTGTGGGTGCACACAGGTGTGGGGTTAGCAGGGTGTAAATGCTGCTCACATTTGGACAGCACAGCCACAGGACTCGGTGCCTGACAGGTCTGGCAGTGGATCCCAGAGGAAGAAGGGAGGGGGTTTGTTTCTAGCCCGGGATGGCACGAGAAAGCCTTGCTGAGGAGCAGTGTCAGGAGCTTTCCTTCCATCTGAATTCCATGGGGAAGGCCTGGATCAATTGTAGCCTCTTTCTGTCTTCTCTCTTCTGCCACTGATGTTTGGAAAAGGTTTAAGGGCATCTCCTGCTCTCCATAGACACTTTCCTGACTCCTTCATTGTCCAGTTTTCCCGCTTGCCTGATCTTCCCTGACATGTGGTGTGACAGCAGGGGCTCCACTGGGGCCATTTCCACAAACCCCATCTCTAAGACTGCTGGAGTTGCAGCACTGCTGCCCAACTGCTGAGCATGAAGTAATACTGTGAGACATTTAAGAGGTAAATTTAAATCCTTTCCCACTCTAAGAGACGCCACCACTTGTTCTTTGTGCTGCCACCTGCCTCCCTGTTGCTTTTTGTAGATGTGTGCTGATCTGATTTTGGTTACACATCACAGTGAATGACTTCATGTACAAGTTCTCTCTTTACTGATACTGTGGCCCAATGAAGTACCAATTGATTTGATCCTTTGTTTTTCCACCACTATAAATGACTCTTACCTACTTTGTAGGACCTTTCCCCAGCAGAGCCCTTCTGCATAAATTGCAGCCTTTAGAAAGTTGGTTGACTTGTTAATTTATGAATGCTGCTCTGATTTGCTTTTGTTTGTCTGTATATGCCTTTACCAAAGCCTCATTTTTCAAACTGTGTTTATGAAACAAGGGTAGAGGTGATTGATAATCTGCTGCTGTCTTACTTTGATCCTGAATGGTCATATTCAGTTTTAGATATCGCATTATCTTGTATAATATAAAACTTCCAATACAGCAGAAGTTAATATTGCTCTGGGTATTTCAGGGAATTATGCAACCTGCTAAGCCTAGTAAATAATTTTTTTTTCCTCTGACAATCGAAATTAATTCTTTTTAGCAAGGCTATCTTGATAGCATTGTGCATGGAGATTTGTAAAAGCACCAAGCTCCTTCACTGATGTGACTCAAGTCCTTTAATTCTAGTATTTTGTGGACTGAAGGAAAAAAGTTTTTAAAACAATCTCTTTTATGTGGCTAATCCTATGTATAAGAAATGTAGTTAATCTGTATTTGCAGCATTTGACCTTGAGTTTCAAATGTGTTTCTGAAAATACACTCCAGGATTAGTTTTTGATCAAATAGATGGGGTTCATTTATGGAAACTTTTTTCCCCCTACAGTGCCAATATGAAAACTTATTTTCATTCTGGAAATGAAGTTCTATTCCCAATGAGTTTGGCAAATTACACCCAAACTCTTCATTTACTCTTAACAGCACTGTGCAAGTGGTGGTATCATGTAAGCAATGAAAGCAATCTGGAGTGGCAGCTGCAACTTAACTGCTGTTTGGGAGATGCTTGAGCCAAAATGTGGCCATTAAACTCTTTAACAAGTGTCATCCTCACTCTTTTTAACCTCCTTGTGCTGTTTAAAACTTGTGAAATTGCATGTGGAGTGTTGTGACCAGTCCTATCCCCCCCCCCGTGCAGGACAGACACTGGTGACTGGAGGAAGTCCAGGAAAGGGCCACAGAGGTAGGAGAGGCTGAGTGTGGTGGGGTTCTTCAGGTTGGAGAAGAGATGGCTTAGGTGGATGTGATTTTATTTTTCTTCAGTCATCCATTGAGTATCCAGTGGAGGGTTATAAAAGAAGAAAAAGTCGAATTCATCTCTGAGCTTCACAGGGAAAGCATTTGAGGTAATAGGTCTGAGTTGCAGTAAGGGGAATTCTGGTCAAATATAAATAACTTTCTCACCAGGAAGATGTTCCAACATGGGAACAGTGGCCCAGACAGGGTGGGAATCTCCATCCTTGGGGATGTTCAAAGCTCAGCTGGGCATGACCCTGAGCGAGCTGTTCCACATTTGAGGCTGGCACTGAGTTGGACTATATGACCTTCAAAGGTCCTTTCCAACCTGAATCACTCTAGAGTTTTGTTAGGAATCTTTGAAAAAAACCCCCAAAACACAAAAAAACACAACCCCCCAAAAAAGAGATGCTTGATTTGAAATTAATTTTTGAAGAAGAAACTCAGGGAAGTCTGAGCCTGTGTTTTTGTGAGTCATGTCCCAACACTTGGTCTGATGGGACCTCTGTGAGTGTTGTGCCACAGAGTCAGTGGCTTCTCTGGCACTCTTGGAGCATTGATTTGAAAGGGCAGTTCATGCTTGGCTGTTGTTATGGGTTGTTATGCCTTCTGTGTGGCCAACTTGCCATTCTTTCTGAAGTGTTTACATTTTTACATGATGAATTTGTGGTTTTCTGGTGCTTAAATTGACAAATAGAATTCATATAGGTAAGAGCAGAGTTGCAGAAACAGGAGAAAAGAGTGAAAGCAGCACAGTCCTGTCCTGTGGAGGGAACTAAAAAAATGTTGCAGGTGTAATCCCCAAATTCTTTCCCTTCAGACATTTTAATGCAGTTGCTTGCAAGAGTGACAAACGACCTGCTCCAAATTTCTAGATGGGTTTTCCATTTGCTGTGTGAAATTATATAAAAGTTAGGGTAATAAGAAAAAAATGTTGACTTCATCTTGACTGCTTGAGTCCATGTGCAGTTTGACACTTGTTGCTGCAGTGTTATTAGAGAGGTTCTTAATTAATGTGTTAAAGCACCTTTCCTGCAAGTGTCACCTTCCATTAGGTGAGTTGTGCTGCAGTGGGATTAATGAGGGATGCACCATAAAATAGTAAACAATACAGCTGATTATCATCTTGATAATGGTTTGTATCTGAGGGGGGACTGTGGATAAAGAGGAAAATGAGCTATGATACAAATGAATGCTCAATTATTGTGAAGGTGGAACTGCTAAAAACCAGGGTGGGCTGATTAAGGTCACAAGGATAAAAAATTGTAGGTAACTACTATTCCCTCTCTTTTTAACAGGAAAATTGGTAAGAGAAGTCTCACTGTAATTCTGGGGCCTTACAGGCGTCACTTCATCCTTCAAAAGCCTTAGTGGATAGGATGGACAGGGAGAGCAGGGTGAGAGTTCAGCCAGCTCAGGCCAGAGGGGTCAGAGTGCTGGTTGATTCTGGAGCAAGAGATCTGACAGTCAGGAGGCTTCTGTCCTCAGCTGGGGGTGGGAAAGAATTAAAATAAGTCATTTTTGACAGAGGCAACTTGCTGGCAGAGTGAGATGTTTGTTAAGAAATCCCAGAATCACAGAATCATTTCAATTGGGAAAAAAAGTCTGAGATCATTGAGTCCAACCTATGACCAAACACCAACAGGTCGACTAGACTAGAGCACACATCCAGTCCTTCCTTAAACACCTCCAGGGTGGTGGTCTTTCCTTAAACAGCTTCCTGGGCAGCCCCTTCCAGTGTTTAACCACCCTTTCTGTGAAGAAATTCCTCCTGGAGTCCTTCAGTACAGCTCCTTTCATTGCTGTTGTAGTGTTTGCAAATGTGCATTACATAATGGTCTTTCCTTCTGTTCTGTCCCTGTTAGATAAGGGATTTGGTTTTGAATTTTGACCCTTATTTGAAGGGTTATTTTCATAGTGTTCCTTTTCAGTGTTTTATTCTGATAGTGGATTTGCAGGTACCTGAGGTGGACTTCAGTTCTTGTTCCTAATGCATCAGCTAAGATGTTACAGAACCCTTGTCTACAAAGGGAAGCTTTCTTGATATGAAGTTACAGGTTAATGCACTGCTAAAAAAAAATGTCTAAAGTGCCTTGGAAGGTTAACTTTGGGAGAGAATTTTTAACAATTAGAGTCAGTTCCCTGTAAGAGGGAGGCAAAACTCTGAGGCTATAGTCCAAAAAGGAAGTCTGTGCAATTTAAATAAGAATCTGGGCATAAGACACAGAAAGTTGTGAAGATCAGAAGTGCTGAGTGAATTATTTAGCAAGGCACGGGAAATAAAAAGATTATAGAGATAAGAAGTAGAACTGGAGTTTGAAATGTGTCTCCATCAGCAAGTCATTCGGTGCATTAGAGGCAGATCAATAGGTTGAAGCAGTCAGTATTGAGGTCTCTGTATCTGTGGAGGTTTCATGTGGGACTGGATTTAATCTGAGCCTGTGGGCTGAAAGTGCTCCCTGTCTGTGAGTGGAAGCTTTCCAAAGGCCCCTGATTGTGTCTGATCTGTGTGTGCCCAGTGCTTCTGGTGTGAACCTGCAGCAGGGCTTCTGCCTTGTCTTTTCCCAAAGAAATCTGGTTCCTGAGCCTCACAGCTGCTCTGCAAACAGAGCCATCACACAGAAACAGTGATGGATGGAGGAGTGACTTCAAAACTGCAGCGTTGCTCAAAACCAAAATGTGAATGTAGGGCACAGCAATGTCATCTGGCTGTGTAAAAATATATCATCTTATCCACTGCTGGAGAAGCAGAGGTCCTTCTCTCTTAAAGTGGAATTTATCAAAATGAACTATATTGGGTTAAATCCATTTTCTTTGAAGTTGATGGTAAAGCTTCAACTGATGTAAATGGGAGTAGAATTAGGCCAACACTGATCACTTAAGGGAAATAAAAATCTAGGCTAGAGAAAAGGCAAAGATCAGCTCTGCACAGATACAGAAATAGTTCCCGTGTGCTGTTCCACTGGTGGCTCCTGTGTGCTTTAGTATGAGATGGAGGGCTCTTTTCTAGGGCAAATGTCACTGAAATCATACTGAGTGCAACCAGTAACCAAGTTGGTGGTTACTGGCTGGGGGATGCTGGTGTTGTGCAGACCCAGCTGCAGCCCAGCTCTTCTCTCTCTGGATATTTTGCTTTCAGACCGGTGAAATGCTGCACATATGACAGGCCTCGAGGAGCCCTTTGCTATCAGTAAAAATTTACTCTTCATGTTACTGCTCTTCAGACTTGCCTGACAACTTGTGGGGGCCACTGATTCAAACTGAAATACCTTGAGATTCCTAGTGCTGAGATACTAAATAGCTTAAGTGCAAGTGGACTGAAAGTCTTCAGCAAATGGATGCACCAGCAATGTCACTCCCCTTTCTCCTGTGCCATCTGTGCCAGCAGTGTTCAGGTCTTGCAGGAGGATGTCACCTGCAAGCTGCCTGTTTTTCCCTGTGCTGTCAGCAGCAATGCCAGTACAAAGAAATGTGTGGTTTGTTAGTCAGGCCGATGGTGCTGAGACTTGAGGTCCTTCTCAGTCACTGATTTGCTCCTTATTTGCTTTTATTTTGTCATGTTTGGAAAGCCTCTCTGCTCTGTTCTGGAACAGCAGAGAGGCATCTCTCTCTCACTGGAGTAAATGAAAACAGGCTGTTTACGAGGCTTTCAGTGTCTGTGTGCTGGGATGTCACTCTGGTGCCTGAAATGTCTTACACAACAGCAATATAGCTGTGCTTATAATGTGACTCTGGGGAGCAAACTCTGTCACAAGGAATGACAAATCCACCAGCGTTTCTTATGCAATTAAAATGGCAACTTATCTTCGCGTGATTCATGTTTCTTCCTCTCGAACTGGTGAGCTGTTCCAAAGAGGAAAACGCTCCCATCTCTTGCTCCTCTGGCTTTGTGCATCCCTGCTTCGGGTGCCTTTACACTGATATAACCCTGGGGATGTTTTAATCATGAGAGAAAAAGCGCTTTGTGATCCCAGCCCGACTTCCTGTCTGCTCTGAACTGCAGCCTCAGTTATATTAATCTGGCTGTTGCCTATTTAAGCACCGTGATACATCTTGAATGACAGTGGGGTAAACAGATTCAGCAAATAAGCTGTTGTTCCCTGTGTGCCTGCAAGTGGCAGATCAGGTCAACCAGAGAAGCAGCTAAACAGGAGCACACACACAGCTTTTCCTGTGTCACTGCCTGCTGCCCGTGATGTAAACGAGGAGCCTGAGCACACAGAGTGCCACAAGGATGTTTTTCAGGCTGTTAAAACGAGGTGTACGTGCTTTTGGCAGCGCTGGGGTGACCCTGGGGAACTGCAGCTTTGAGAAATGGTTAAATAAATTCAGGATGGATGTACATTTTTCCTATTTCGATGTTTTCCTCAAGGTCACTTGAGCTGCTGTTACAGAGATGGGGAAGGGTCTGTTCTACTCACTGTATTTCCGCAGGGGCAGAGTCCCAAGTGCTAAAAAGTAAGTTTTTGATAACATAATATAAATATTTTTAAAATGATTGGGCTAGGACTTGGTAAGTTGGGTTCTTGTAAGAAGTGACGAAAAGCAAGGTGAGCATCAGGTTATTCAGGAGCACCTCCAAGGAAACATTTTCTGTTCATTTTCAAAGGAGGTGAACGATGGACACAGGAAACTACGTGAATAAAATTGGCTTTATTTAAAATGCCTCCCTAGAAAAACTTTACACTGATTTACATGAAGTGCTTGGGGTTGAAAAAGGCTGGGGCAAAGGGTTAGTCCAGAACTTGGCTGAGTTGTTCACTGAAATCAGGAGTGGGTGGATGTGCATTTTGTGATAGCCTGTGGGTTAAGTGCATGCAAATTAGAGATGTGGGTTATGTTTTGATCAGTTCTGATTAATTTTCTGACATAAGCTTTTATTTTTATTTTTTGGGGGGGAGTTGTACTCGAACATGCAAAGATTGTGGTTGGTGACTCGACAATTTCCTTTCATTATCCTGGAGACTGTGGTGAGGGTGCTCTCTCTGTAATATTCCTAATTTTTTTTAAAAAAACACATTTAGAGATTGCTTAAAGTTATCAGAAATATAGTAACTTTAGGTCTCTGATTGTCTGAATTAATTCAGATGGGTCCACAAAACATAACTAAGAAAACTGAATGTGTTGCCAGGAGGTATAAAGCTGCCTCTCTAGAAAATATGTAGGAGTTATTAGTGTGAAAACCTTGGAAACAGCTGGATTACATTTTTTGTTTACTTGCAGATTTCAGGTATTAAATCAATGCAGGGGGTTTGAGTCAAACAGATTAATCATGGAAATCCCAGTGTTCAGGACTTGTTTGTCTTAAATTGGTACACATTGTACACACCATGCCACAGATGTGGTTAATAATATAATAATATTACTGGTTAACAATATGCTTAATGATTTTAGCTCTTAGACACGTTCAGCACCAGCATGGATCTTTGGAGAATTTGGTAATTCCTTGTTACCACTTCTACCTGTAGAGGGAGAGATTTAATTTTATTGGTTCGTTTGTGGAAGCATCCACACCCATAATGACATGATACATTCCTTTTGTAACCCTTTACTCGGGAAATATTTGTGGACCTGTTGTCAGATTAAATGATGTGGCTTTCCAGCAGATCACTGGCGATGGGTGAACTTCCAGAGTTTAGTTGTGCCATGAAGAATTCAGTTTTATCAAAAACATTTTGGTTTAGAACTGAGAATCGAAGTATTGCAGTAACCAACTGATTTTTCTGTAGCAGTGTTTTCTCCTGAAAGAAGTTTGAGCCCAACAAGCCCATAAAGCAATGCACTGTGATACTAGATGGAGCTTAATAAATGGGAGTAATCAATCTATCTTGGTGTTTTGGGGGGTATTTCTCCCAAATGTCTCAAGATACCTCTTCAGAAATGGCTTTTTAGGCATTTATTGATACTCTTGGGAAATAAACACAAGTCCTGATTTCATTTTCAAACAATCACTTTATAGTCAAAAGCCAAAACATTCTGCTCTGGTTCACTTTTTGAAAGGTAAAATCAACAGAGTATCTTTTTATTTTGTTTTACTTCATTTTGATTTACTTTATTTTGTTTTATTTTATTTTTTATTTAGGAGAAGAGAAAATATGCTAAAAATATGCTAAATTTCTTAAGCTCTCAGTATCCCCAGAGTAGTTCTTCTTACAAGAACGATTATTGCTTTTACTCTGTTTCCAGATCTACCCCTGGAATCTGAAGTTTAAGGTGTCATTTCTGGGGAATGCATAATTAACAGCACTTAAACTATTTCAAACAGAGTGTTTCAATCTTTAATTGTTAATGGTGCACGTTTTCTGAGTTATTGTGGTGCAAGTCTTTACACACACACCCTCCCTCAATCTCCAACTCCAGGTTTGGTCTCTTCACAAGCAGCTGTGAAGTTTGCTAAAGATTTTAGAATTTGGAGTGTTTTACAGATCATTAATGCCTGCAGTCTTCTGAAGTGGAAAAATCTAGGGGAAGGTGGGATATTTGGGTTCAACCCCCATTCATTTTGTTTACCTTGAGAATTGAGCAGAAGTCTCAGCTGTGTCAAGAATATTCCATTAATAAACCCGTAGAATTATTTTCACAGTTTCTTTTGCTGACCATTAATTCGATGGTGATTTGGGTAACAAAGTAGAACAGTTTCAGCTTTTGAGACTAAAGGCAGGTTGTGGTCTGCGTGGTGAGGTGCAAGACCTCAGCTGGCACATCAAAGTGCAGTTGGATCTTCTCACTGCTGGCCACTCATTAGCATTGCTGGCTGAAAGGAGCAGCAGGCACTGTGCAAAGCCCCCCTTTGGCCACATCAGAGATTTATGCTAAGCTAAAATTGCTGGGTAATTGCAGACAAATTGTGCAGTTCGACTGAGCCAGGTAAAACTAAGATGCTTTCCTACCAGCCGAGGTAATGTAGGAAAAGGCAGCTCTGTGGAGCTGTGGGAGGAGGCTTTTGCTGCTCCATTTGTGCTGTGCTGCCATTTGATGCCCAGGTTGTACAGTTACATAGGAATTCACTGCCCAAAAAGAAAAGAAAAAAGGTAGTTTTTTACCTTACCTCCCCAAATAGACTCCTTGTTTATCTCGCAGAATATATACAGGTCAACAAATTTTATATTGAAGTTTATTAGCAGTGTGGTTATCCAGTACTCAGGATAATTTAGAAGTGAAATATATGCATAAAGAAATGCAAATTGACCCAGTGCCACCACCATTCAAAAGAGACAAATTATTTACCAAATACTTCTACAGCAAATGTGTGTAAAGAAAAAGGAAGCCCCCAATCCCCTACCCCAACAAACAAACAGGAAACCCAAAACCCCTAAACAAACAAACAAACAAAAACCCCCAAACAAAACAAAAGAATAGAAAAGAAAATTCCAGATCTTAATACAACATCCAGAAAGTTGGCATCTGGTATGTAGTTTATGAGTAAATGGAGGTCATATTCCAAAATGGAAGGTTTCCCTGAGAAGGCTCACTCTCAGCCTCTTGAAAAATACCTTGTCAACTCAATTGTCTCTGCTTATCCCCATCACCACGGTTGAGATGAGGAGGGAGCTGTTCCCAAAACAGACAAGTAATTTGCTGGAAATAGATTTTAGATCAACACATTTGATTACAAGGAGAAATCAAGCTGAGCTAGTGCACTTTGTGCAACACAGGTCTATGTTCTCTGCAAGAGACATGGTTAAAATCAGCAAACAATCATGCTCTGTAGCAGCTGAGACATCCAGATGGTCTCAGTTTATCCCTCATTAAAGCACACTTCAGTGTTCCAATCTTTAGATAAAGATAGGCTTGAATAGCTGTGGCAAGGCCCATATCCTAAAAGAAAGGTCACAAGCATTTAGGGAGTTACAGAAAATACATCTCAAAGCAGCCCAGTGCCTTCGTTGTGTACCAGTGTCATAGAATCGTGAACCACAGAAGGGTTTGAGTTGGAAGGGACCTTAAAGATCATCCAGTCCCACCCCCTGCCATGGGCAGAGACATCTTCCACTAGCCCAGGTTGCTCCAAGCCCTATCCAACCTCATCTTGGACACTTTCAGGGATCCAGGGGCAGCCACAGCTTCTCTGGGCAACCTGTGCCAGGGCCTCCCCACCCTCACAGGGAAGAATTTTTTCCTTATTTCCAACCTAAATCTCCCCTCCTTCAGCTTAAGCCATTCCCCCTTGTCCTGTCACTCCAGGCCCTTGTCCAAACTCCCTCTCCAGCTCCCTCAGAGCCCCTTTAGGAGCTGGAAGAACTTTAAGGTCTCCCCAGAGTCTTCTCTGGACTGAACAGCTCCAACTCTCAGCCTGTCTCCGAAGGAGAAGTGCTGCAGCCTTGTAATCATCTCATTGGAACCAGGCATCCTGCAAGTGGGCAGTGAGATGGGTCAGCAGAGGAGTGGAAAAGCCCCAGGGCAGGTCCTTCCAGCACTCCTTGTATACCACAATCTCTTGCTTGTCTGGCTCTGGTCTAAGTGGAATCACACTGAAATTGCTGACCTTTGGCTTTTCTGCATTAGTGCTCCCTGATTCCAGTGACAGCCTTGGAATTGACACTACTGATGTACATTTCTGCAACTGGCAGCAGCACTGCAGCCTGCTGCTGAAAGTGAGTGTGTGTTGGTGTTGTGTTTTACAATTACACAATACACAATTTACAACTGTGTATTGTGCTGATGGTATTCACACAGACCCCAGGAAGGGCTTGTGAACGACTTTGTACCTTCTCCTTCTGCCCTTACTTGAAGGAGGCAGCAGAAGGAAAGCAGCTGGAACCATCTGATCCACGTGTCAGCTGGGCACAGAGTGCCATGATACTCATCTCTAGCTTTCCATCTTTCTTCATTTGCTGGGGAATTAATGAGGACTCCAGTTGTGCTGAAATCTGAGTATCTGCTGAAGGGCTTTGCTGGACAGGAGTCTGTGTATCCTGCAGCTAATTATGTCATTCATTAATCTATTATCTATTGATGATGGGCAAGAGAGAGTCACTGAGAATGATTCAGAGCCTTCATGACAATTCTTAAAGTATTTATTTCCTGTACTTTGATAATTCCTGATTACTGTGCTGCAGCCATGCTAAATCCTCATAGGGAGTTATACTTGAGGTATTCTTAGAGAAAATTCCTGTTTCTTACTTGTTCTCCTGGGGTTTTTTCCCATATATGCACATAGCTAATGCAGTTTAGGAGATGCAGAGTAGAAAGATTAATCTCTCTTCCCCCTTGCAGCTCCTAAAGAAAGTTACAGCTTTACAGCTTCAAAAGAGAACATTTTATTTTTAAGTTGCTATTA
This sequence comes from Pyrocephalus nanus, assembly GCA_038380795.1. NCBI lineage: Eukaryota > Metazoa > Chordata > Aves > Passeriformes > Tyrannidae > Pyrocephalus > Pyrocephalus nanus. Next base: position 3,612,042 of record CM076271.1, on the reverse strand, counting down.
ATAGCACAGAAAATTAAAAGCTCATCATGGTTAGGATGAGATCCCGATTGAACTTGACAGGGAAGAAGATATTTAATAAAAGTACCAGGCATGGTGATGGCTTTCAAATAAATCTGTGTGTTAATAGCTAAATTATGAGGCGATAATCTGATGGTCTATTTAAAAATGTGTTTGTAGGAGGATTTTTGGGATGACCCCATAGATAATACATGGTTGTTGCTATGGCCTGTCCTACTGCTTATATTTTTTGGCTAATTGCATGATTTTAAGGTTGGCCAGCAACATTCTGCATAGCTGTGATCGCTTTTTATCCATCAATTGATGTCTGCTGCTGTTTTATCAGCTTATTTTTCTGAGCCACCAGCTAGGATAATGTGCTTGAGGGAAAATTATACCCTACATCAGTGGTTTTGTTACAGCATGTTGTACATTATTGGTAATTTGAATGCACCCAGATAAAAATAGAAAGGTTAAGTAGTTTTCCAAATGTTGCTTCTGTGAAGCAGAAAGAGAGTGGTGTCTGTACCATATACATTCTTGAGAGAAGAGTGGGTTTTTTATTTTCCCTTTCAAAACCACTTGCTCAAGTTGATGCTTTCTTTAGAGCTGAACCCAAAGAACAGTTTGCTTTGGAAATCTCTCTTCCCCAAACTCTTTTTTTTTTTTTTTTTTAATCCTTCCTGAGGAATTTTTATGTTTAATGAGCTGTTTTTTAGCACTAATGTACCAGTTCTGTCCACATATGAATGTCCTGAAAGTGCCTTCCCGTGGGCCAGGTGGCGTGGGCTGGTGCCAGGGGGAAGGAGCTGAAACCCAATGGTGCCCTGTGCCCTCTGCAGCGTCCCCTCAGTCTGTCAGCTCCTGTGCACGGCCTTCACTCTGCTCCTTTGTTCCTCTTGCGGGGCTGGTAGATGTTTCTGACCATCCTCAGATGTTTTTGGCAGGTGGGAGCAAGGCCACGTTCGTGGCTGAGATATTTATGCAGAGCCTGCCTATGATTTCTGTAGAACTGTAGTTTGTCGTTTCCATTCCCAAAAAATTCCTTGATTCTCTGTCTGGGAGAATAATCAGTGCAGGGAAATCTAACAAAAAAAAAAAATTGGCATTTTGATAGGGCTGACTGATAGACATCTACTTTTAATCCTTTGTGACTGTCCTATTTAAAATCACTGCAGAACATCACCGTGTGTCTTTCGGCTAATGCCCACTGAGATTTAAAACCTCCTTTTTGGCTGCTCTCTTTCTTAAGAGTGACCTTGCCTGACAGTTTCTATTGTACAGCAGAGTCCTGGGGGGATTTTTTTTCTTTTTTTTCTCTTTCTCATACTTCCAGATGGATTTATGTGGTGCAGACTTACCTCTCCAGCAGCTCTGCTTCCCTTTCCATGCAGGGAAGATGTTCGTAGCTGTAAATCACTGCAGAGAGCATATGTTTATATTTGATTTTCTTATAGATTAAGAATTTGATGGGAGATGTTTGGTTCTATCCCACAGGAGTGATTCTCTTCCTTCTCCCCCCTGATTAAAGAGAACAAGAATCACGTGTGGTTTTCATGGCAGGTGATAAAAATCAGGAAGGAGTGAGGGGTTCTTGGCTTTGCTTTCAGCTGGGGAAGAGGCAAGGTGGCTATTTCCTCTCTTCCAAACTTGGACAGAAACTCTAACCAAATCATCACTTCACTTGCATTTCCTTGCTGTAACTTTGTATTACCTGCAAGATCTGTGCCAGCTCATGGCCCATGATGTTTGCATTTGAAGCTGGAATTCAAAGCTTTCCAGGTTTGGATCTCTCTTTAGTAGCAAAGATGGATAGTTTCACCTTTCAGAGTGAAATTTTATAAAGCTTGGCATCTTGGTGCAACTGTAAAGTTATTTACGTGGATTTTTTGAGAAAAAAAAAAAGAAAACTTTTGAAAAGTAACAGTTTTTGTCTTCTACTACGTAACTTGTTTTCTGTAAAATGTAGCAAGGATAAGAGTTATTTTTCTTTGCCTCTGGTGTTTGGAAAGTGATGCACTGAAAGTTCTGTGGCATAAAAGAAATTTAAACAGATGGCAAGTTTTATAGGAACTTTAATATGTGAACTGGTGGCTTTCAACTACTGGTAGTTTAATTTTTAGCGATTTATAACCTATTAAAGTTTGATTTTTAAATCTGTTATATTTTCAACATGCTCCTTTTGAGTTTTGAGAAATATGTAGTACAGGTAGGCAGGATAGGCTTGGTTTTATACATTTAGTTAACTAAAATGGTCTCTTGCCACAAACTAAGCAGGTGGCAACAAAAATCTGTCTTAGATGGTCCTTGTAGCACCAAACACAGCTGTTAATTATAATTTAGTCTCTCTATTTTCATTTTAGAGAACTCCATCCCACCCCAAAAATAAAATAGCCTGATCTTAGGTAAAGATTTTTTTTTTAGTAATAAAAATATCAAAAAATTCATTTTACTTTTAGCAAAATGAAGATGTACACATATATGTTCTGAAAAGAAGATTAAAGCAGGCAGTTTCCTTTTACAGCCATTATGGGAATGTTGCATATGAAAAATGTGCCTCAATTCCATTTGCATATATTTCTAGATACCTATATTTCTATTCAGTCATTTAAATAACAATATGTTGGTTGGGTTTTTTTAACAGCCAGATGATTTGCTTTCATAGTTTGTGTTCTTTCTGTTTTATTATTCTGCTTACAGTTATTTTGCATGGAAGTTGGATTTTCTGAGTCTTATTAACAACCAATGGTGCTGCACTAAAAGCTTCAGTATTAGTTTCATGGCTTTATATCTTTATTTAATAGCATAATAAGATGCTTCTGACAGTGAAACCAAGGTGGCAGAAGATAGGACTGCAAATGTAGACTGGAATGGAAGTTGGTTAAGTTGGTTTGGGGCAGGATTTTCGTGTTTGGTCTTTTTTCCTCTCCTTTTTTCTTCTTTTTTCTTTTTTCTTTTTACTGGACTAGATGCTTCTCTTGGGAGTTTTGTATCATGCTCCAGCATTTCATTTGCTGAACAGTCCTATTTCCCTGAAAAATATGAGTAATTCCTGGAAAAATGGTTTTCTTTGCTTTCAGTCTTGAAGCCACTCTTAGATAAAAGACATTATCGTACGTGTAATACTGAAATTAGAGCATTTTTGGCTAAATACAGCAATCTGATTCTATTTTAGTGTGGCTGTTCTGTGGTCTCTTGGCTAAAGGTCTGTTCACCTGTTCTGATTTTCTTTACTTTTATAGAAAGCCATGACCAACAGTAGTCAGCCAGTCCTTTTCACTGCTAATGGTTGGTTGATTTATGTGATAGACGCTGACAGAAGAACAGAGGAAACAGCAGAACAAGGCCAGGGTTTTTGTTGCTTTTTTATTCCCCCTGAAAGCGTTCCCATACATTGCTGTGTAGAATTTTGAACTTCTGTCTTAGGAATGTGAGTGTCAACACTGATCATACTGCAGAAGTGTGGACTTAGAGGGGAAAAATTGGAAAGGTCTTTTCTATGAAAAATGTTTGGATTGAATCTTGCCTGTAGATTGTTTATGTTGCAAGGTATTTCCAGCAAGTTCCAGAAGAAACTGGGTTACTCCCTAAGCAATCAGCTACACCAGGAGTATTGCTATTTAATCAGGTGTTTCTAGTAAAATAATCAGCTGCTGGGACTTTCACATGCTGGATGTAATTTAGGTGTGGATTAGCTGTTAGGAAGAAATTCTTCCCAATAAAGGTGGGCAGGCCCTGGCACAGGTTGCCCAGAGAAGCTGTGGCTGCCCCATCCCTGGAAGTGTCCAAGGCCAGGTTGGACGGGGCTTGGAGCAACCTGGGCTGGCGGAAGGTGTCCCTGCCCATGGCAGGGGGTGGGACTGGATGATCTTTAGGTCTCCTCCAACTCAGGCCATTCTCTCTTCTGTTTAAGAAGCACTAACCTTTCATCAGCCACAGAATCACTGACTCTGTTCACTGGCTTAGGCTCAGTTTTTGTTCTGGTTTCACCCTCACAGTCTGAGCTGTTGTAAAGAAATGCCTGTTGACCCAGTGAGGTTCGCTTTGGGTGCTTTGACCTCAAAGTTCAGAACAGGACACACCAAAATGCATTTTGCTGCAGCTGACCTGTTCTGAATTTTCCTGAGTTTTTATTTTCTCTGTTATCTCATAGCTCTGTACTTATGGAAAACATGATACCTGTCGGCTTTTTAACAAAAGTAAACCATCAAAATTATATTTCACATCAATGAGAGTACAGATTTCCAATGAAGTACAGATTTGCTCTTCATGCTCCTAATAAGGCAGGAAAAGGCTTCCATTTATGTCCAGCTTAAAAAGTAATAAAATGCTGGCCTCCTTAAATCTTTTCACCTACTGGTATGACAATGTACTATCCAATGCTGGAAATATTTCTGTCACCACTGAAGAACTCCCAAACCAGCAGTGGATTGATGCAACCCCCAAGGCAGAGTCAGGAGGGAAGGTGTGCTGTGGCACAGCAATCATGAAATGGTAGTTTATTGATTTAAAGGCTGATAGATTGTTCAGACAGAGATAAGATTTCCTTAGTTAGTCTCAGTTTTTAAGATTAAAAGTCTCTGTAAAATATTGTTCAAAAATCTGAGAAAGGAAGGTACAATGAGCTCAAGGTATACAGGTACTAATCATGCTATTAAATATTTGGGCAGTCTTAAGGTATGAAGGTTAGAGACGCCATGTAATATTTTTATAGTGAAATGATCAGTAATGGACTAAAGAAAGTAACAATTAGGAGCCAAATTCAGTGTCCATTCTCAACACAGACTGAAAAGAAGTCCCAGATTTTTAGGTGTCAGCTGTATTTAATTAGAATCTGTCAAGCCTAAGATTCTATTTATTGGAAGGAGCTGGAAAACCTATTTTTTTTTAAGATATTCTGGAGAATTTCCTGATTAAAATGAGGTCAGGTCCAAGGCACATAGACTGTGAAAGCACAGGCTTCTCAAACTCCCTTGAAACTGTGTGCTTCAAGGTGACGATGTCTGCTGATGGTAAAGGTCATGTGGTAATTCACATTCGAGACTTAAGAAATCTGGTGGTGTGTAAAATGCACGAACAAAGGGCAGATGAAAAAAACCTTCATCTTTTTAGTGCTTATGTTTCAATAATTTGCTTTTTAAGGAAGCAAAGTAAAGAAAATATCTGAGTTGGAGTTTGGTAAGTTTTGGGACTCTTTTTTGTGTAGGGTTTTTCATCCTTGGCTTGATAGATACTGCAATGGGCTATATCATAACAGTACATAATATTTTATTGTAATATATATAATAATGTAGCTGTAGTTATATACACACTTATATAGTATATAATAATCTAACTATAATTTTTTTTTTGGGAAAAAAAGGCATCTCAGTTGAATGGAAGAAAATTTTGACAGTTTTGTCCTGGAGATGATGGTGAGGAGCTTGCACCTGATCACTGCATTTGTGCAGTATCACTGCAGTGTATCTTGCCTGTGTTTTCTGCTAAAATAGGAGGTTTCCCCCCATGTCCCCCAGCTCTGTAACTGAATAGTAATCTGTGCTGGATCCTGGCTTTGTGCTGGGATTTGTTCCTTATATGTCACCTGTTTGCTTTCAGAGCATTTAATTTAGACTTTTTTGCAATGTCTACTTTATTTAATGATATCTGAGTGTCTGAAGTCTGAATATCCTTAGCTTTCTTTTTTTTTTTCTCAGCTGTGTTTTTGATTAAATTGATAACAGTTGGTGTTCCTTGGAATAACTGTGCTGTGTTAGTCTCTGTATAAAATCAGTGCAGTTATACATGAAAACACGAATTTTCTGAAGCTTATGGGGTGCAGAACAGGTCTTTGTTCAGTGCCAAAAATACAACCCAAAGAGTAGGACTATGTGGTGTGTAGGAAGGCAGCGAATAAAAGAAACCCCATACCTGCTTTACAGTGTGGAATTGGAGCCTTGGGAGAACAAATAGCTCATGAAAAATAACCTTTCATTTTATGACTGAAAGCAAAGCAAAATAAATTCATGTCAGTACGAGAAAGACACAAGAGAGAGCTCTTAAAACTGGTGGCTGGTACAGACTTCACTGGAAAAATCTCTTTGCATAGCAGGTCATGTCTCTGTGAGCATCTGGAATGTCTTGTGGGGCTCATCCCTGTGGGAGCAGATTCCTGCAGTCAGCAGGTGTGGGGGTGGGCCGTGGCTGAGCCTGGAGCATTCCAGAACCGGGAAAAATGCTCAGGAATCAGTGATCCCAAAGGTGATTTGGTTCCTCATCCCAGCGTGTCTGCTGACAGCATTCCCAGAGTGAGGACCTGGCATCAGGAGCGGAAGGTTTTTATTTGCAGGAGCTGATCCAGTGCCCCAGAAGTCACTGATGGAGTCATTTCATTGATTTAATGGGGCTGAATTGATTCCTTTAATAGTATTTTTGTTCCTGTCAGTAGTTCATTTGGCTTTGCTGTAGCCATTTACATGAGGATCAGTGGAAAGCAGATTTGGTATCAAATTATAGACTGCATTACTGTTCACTTCAGCAGGCACTGGGGGTGGTTTTGTTTCACAACTCTTATTTTAAGTTGCCCTCAGTTTACCAGCACAGCGAGGAAAAAAAAGTCATCAAAATTGTGCAAGAGTTAGAGTCTGTTTGATAGAAATCCTAAGTAAATAGGTGTATCGTATAACTGAAATTAAGGATATTTTATGTCCCTTTAATGAAGGTTTATTCTGTGACATTACCCTTTTTGCCTTCAAATATTCAATGATGTCTTACAGTAAACATGGAATCCTGTTTTATTTATCCTACCTGATAGCAAAACTGGTACAAGAAGTCCAGGCTGACTAGAGGCATGGGTTCATTCTAAAATGACTGAAATAATTATTAAGGGATTATAATAGATAGTGGGTTTTTTATGTGTTCATTCTGTAATCTTTTTAAAATAATACCTTAATTTAATTGTCTTAATGTCATCCTATTACCAGGGGAAATACATTTCTGTCTAAGAACTACAACCGAATGAAGCATCAAATGTCTCATTTGTGTGTGCTCATCGTGAATGAATTATCAGCAAATCACAGCCTGGTTGGGGTTGGAAGGGACCTTAAAGCCCACCTGACTCCAGCCCCCTGCCATGGGCAGGGACACTTTCCACCAGCCCAGGCTGCTCCAAGCCCTGTCCAACCTGGCCTTGGACACTTCCAGGGATGGGGCAGCCACAGCTTCTTTAGGGATGCACAGATTGACTTAAGGCAACTTGAAATTTATGCAGAAATGCAAGGATGAAGTTGGGAATATTTTTCAGACAACACTTAGCTGCAAAGTTCAGTTTCTCTTTCTTTATCCACTCTGGACTTTTGGGTATTAAACAAGAATTTCACACTTGTAAAGGTGCCAAGCTGCTTTTATTCAGATGGTAGTTTTCTTTAGTTCTTTCTGCATCTTGTGCATTCCTGATAATTAGGCTTCAAAGCCAGTTTTTGTTTTAAGAGAGTGTGAGTTTGAACATTGATTAACTTTGTTGGCTGCTGGATAGAGAATCCAGTCTCATTCTGGTCCATAAAGATTATATTCACATTCTGTCTCGGACATGAAAAGAACAAGAAATTGTAAAAGCTGCTACAGCTGGGCCACACTTGATTTATTTTCACACATCTGGAGACATCTATAGAGCAGGTTATGGTTTTCTTTCTCAGCTGTTTTCACCTTGCAGAGGTCTGCTGGCAGTTTTCATCCTCTGCAATATGCTGTCAACCTGCTGCTACCAGCACCTCTCATCAGAGTTTGAGGAACTGCAGGCTGAAAAATCCCCCTCAGATGATTTTGCTCAGACTCAAGGGAAAATTCCATTAAATCTACTTCCAACCCTGTTCTATCAAGGAATGGTGTCTCTAATGCAGTGAATGCAGAGCAGTCTGGTTTTGTACCTTGTGCTCACAAAAATGTGACTCTTCAGTGGTTTTTTTCCCCCCTTATTTGGGGGTTCTTTGTAGGTCCCAAGGACCAGCTGGCATTTTATCTACAGCCAAGTAAAAACCCAAGTGGGACAGTAATGCTCCATACAGAAGGCTGGGAACTGTTAATTCCTTCAGTTTAATTCGAGGAGAACCAGTTCTGTGTGACACCTTCCCAACTGCACAATGAATGAATGGTACCTGGGATGTGCTGATCTCTGCCCTGGCTGTGGGTGATTTCCTTTTCATCCTGTAGTGCAGGCAATTCCTTCAGCAGCAGATTTTTAGAGAGGAATTAGCATGATCTTAGATGACAGTTAAAAGAAAACAGTCAAATTATGAATATATCCTACCTTTTTTTTTTTTTTTTTTAATTCACTGTGAATCCTTTATTTGTCCAGACTTTTAAGGGCTGTGAAAGGCAAGTCTTGTGATCCTGATCTGGTGAAATCTGGTTTATTACATGGCTATTAACTTTTTTGCCAGTAGAAGTCCAAATGAAATCAGATGTCAGAATACATAGTGATGATATCTACATTCCAACACACTGTGAAAATATTTACAAGCTTCCAAGATGAGACTTTTCCTGATTAGGGAAATCAAAGAATAGTTTTCCCAGCAGGCCTGCAGTTAGCTCATCCAAATTGCTTCTGTTTTAATTGGCATGCATTTCCTCTAAGCAGCTAGAAGATGAAAAATATTTGACTTGGGCTCTACAGGAATGGAAGCCTGTTCCTCCAGACACAGCCACTCTGGAAAAAAAACCCAAACAAAACAATAAACCAACCAAACAGCAAAGTTTGAGTTTGTAGTGCATTTGTACAACAAAAATCCATGATATCATTGACAAAATCCCAGACCAAGGTGAAGATTTATATTCTGACTTTTTAATGAGAAAAACTAGAGCAGTATTTTTTTCAGTTTTTCTAGTATGTGAAGTCTTTTGCTACCCAAGCAGGATCTAGGTGGGCTGATATTTTGTCCCTTGGCCACAGCATATTGTTGTTTTCAAACTACACTTTGTGACATATTTTTACTCAGTTTTCTTGATTCAGGAGCATTGGTAAGAATAAGTAAAAAGAAACAAGTGACTGCTTTTGTCTGGAAGAACAGTCTGACTCTGTGGGTGAAATTAGTTTCTCAGTCACTGGAGTTTTTACTTCTCTTTTGCTGAACTTGTCTAAGGAGGACTATTTTTCCTTGTGAATGATGAGCCCAAATGTACCCAATGCAAGAGGAAACGATGGTGTGAAAAGCTGTGCTCTCAGAATTTGGGGGAGGTGGCTCTTTGTGCTCTGGGAGGCATTTGGTTATAAGTTAAATCCCCTGACCACCACCACACATAGTGGTCACTGGATTAAAAGAGGTTCCATGGATCTTGGGTAAAAGAGGTGGAGAAATTTTGGCCTGGAGGCCCTGAAGGGACTCAGGGCATATCTGAAAGGGAAGGGAGAAGTTCTTGAGCCCCCTGGAGGTTTTCCACTCCCAGGGCAATGCTGAAACCTGTGGTTTGCTGGGTCCTGTTCCATTTGACTGCCAGAGTTGTTATTCCCCAGGTAGTTTAGTCCATAGTAGGGGGATTCAAATCCTTTGTGAACTGCTACCAGTGAAAGCAGCACTCAGAGCATGAACTTCATCTCACTTTATTTGTTAGGCTATTTGTTAGAGTATAAGATCCTGTTCGTTGTTTGTTTGATTGAAAACTGTATCAGTATCACCTGCTTTTTTAACAGCAGGATTGTTTGGCAGTTCACCTATATTATATCTACATCTGGGAAATATCAATATTCTGAGTGCGTTTTGTAATATAATCCCTGTCCTACCCTCAAAAAAACCCCCCCAAAACCCAAACAAACAAACAAAAAAACTCCACCCAAACCCTAGTGCAGTACTTGCAGATTTCTTGTGGATGAGACTCGTGGAAGTTTCGCCCACTCCTGGTAACTGGATGTATCCTGGGAGATGCAAAGCCCCTCTGATAGGAACGTTGCCATCTGCCAGCCACAGCTTCTTTTTTTTTTATTTCTCATTCCTTTTGTTTAGAGGAACATTCCCAGCTTGGGAGGGGTGAGGTGGTCGTGTGGCAGCCGTGCTGACCCAGCACACGCCCTGGCAGGGTGCCTGGGCTTTTCCTGAGGGAGACTCAAGGATCGGATGGAAGCTGCATATCTTGTTCCACGGGATTAGGGAGATGCATTATCAGTGATCAACATCAGTCACGCTCTGTGCTCGCTGTGTGTTACCATCTGCCTTTCAAAAAAACGGGGGGTGGTGTTTCCTTGGTGGCAAAGCATTAGGTTAGTCATGAGCAGCACAAACTCAGAGGGATTTGTTTTTAAAGCACCGAAGGAAGTGTAAACTTCGTATTTGTTGTTTATTGGTTAATATTTAATTGGAGGTGAAATTAAAAATTAAGCAGGCAAATGACTCATGCAAAAAAGCAACAGCACTGTCTTGCTGTGGCTGACAAATGACGAAGAATTTCTAAGAATAGAAGCAAATATGTTAATTTATAGTGATGGCACAGTGAGCCTAAAGAAGTGCTTTGAATGAGAGGGGTGGACATATCCCACAGAAAAAACATGTAGAAAAAGTCTTTGCTGTGTTTAGTACCCTTTGCCTCATGAATTAAAACAGTAGATGGGTCTCCTCAGAAAACACTAGTAATTATCTTTTGCCTGTGGTGTTATGGAACAGTATAGGAATAATTTTATTTTATTAGAGGAATGTTTAAAAAAGGACCAGGTGAACAGTGTGGATTTTTTGCTGTGTGGTTTTTTGTTGTTGTTGTTGTTGTTGTTTCTTTTTTTTTTGCCATTGGAAGTAAATAGCAGCCTGCTATTTCAGCTGTCTGTCGTTATTATCGATGCCTCGCAATCAGATCTCAATCTGCATTTTTGATGTGACTGTCAGCAGCAGCTTAGCACGGATGACACACCAGGAAGGGTCTAAAACGCTGCTGTGAGGAAGGAGGAGCTCATCCCTCATGACCAGGAGGTCGTGGCTGTTCGATGCCCCTCGGGATGGAGTCTGTTTGACTGGGCATCTGTGACATTCATGTCCTGCAATTTTTTTTCGAAATAATGCTGCAGGCTGGTGCTATTTCTGTTCAGAATACTGATCCACCCTGTTTACAAACAGATAAATAGTGTGAGTCAGGTCTTTTCTGCGTGCCATCCATAGGGAATTACCTAGGGATGGACTGAGGCTGTGAGCACTGCCCAGCACGGAGAGCTTAGCGTGGCTGACAGGGCACATCATCTCCTCCTTGAGCATTGCTTGGCAGATAAAGGCCAATTACTACTTCTAATTTCTCTTTGTTGTTCCCTGTAAGCCACATTTTGGGCAGAAATTCTAATGAACGTGAAAAGCAATATGTGAAATGTAGAGTGGTAGAAGTTCTTAGCACTAGAATATATATCAATTAATAGGAAAGAAAGGTGTAGCAGTATTCTGTAGTATCATAGTGAAGCTGGTACTTCCCCTTTTTTTCCTGTTTGTTTTTATTTTTTTCTTTTTTCTCTCCGCAAAAATCAAAGAAATGTTGAGTTTTGAAGCTGTAAACGAGAGGGCTGGTAGAGGTTCAGTTTGGCTAATTGAACAAGGTGTGTTAGGCAGCTCTAAAGCAGGCAGTGTCACTGTGGGCAGAGGAACTAATGCATGCAGGGGGCCTGATTTTTGTCATGTGCAGAGCAATGCAACAGAGTCAGATAGTGGAAATACCAAGCCTACGTGCTATGTCAACTATACGTGGGTGGGAGATTAAAATTGTTGTACAAATATAAAACTGGGACTTCAAACACATCGGGATCCTCTTTATCTGCTTTATCTGAGTACTCATTTCCACTGTGTATTACTGTGCCTAGAAAGTTCAACATATGCCCTTTGCCTGTGACAGGTTGGTCAGTCATTAGGCTGCTGGTGTGTCCTTTGAAAGATCTTTTTTTATTATAAAAACTACTCTGAGACCTATAGATTAGATAGTGCACTCTCACTAACCCGCTTGAGGCAGAAAAGAAACCTTTAATCTCTTTTAAAACTGCGTGCCAAATATAATAGCTGGTTTCAGCAGTATTTAAAACCAACTTCATTAGAATATGGCAGGGGGAAACAGGTTTTAAAGGCTGGTTTTAGCAAGTAATCAGCTGTCTCCCAGATGGTCCAAATGGGACTTGTTCAACACTGAACATGGGGGGAAATAACTGGAAATAAAAAGGGAAAAAAAAAAAAAAAAGAAAAGAAAAAGAACAAAGAAAGAACCCAGCACCACCCTGTGTGTGATGGGCACAGGGCTCAGTGGGTGCCTGGCTGAGGAGAAGCTGTGGCTGTTCAAACCCAGCCACCCCAGCGTTTTCTCTTTGCTGGGCTGTGCTCCCTTGCACAGAAGGCAGGGCTGCAAGATGTAATGTATTGAAATGTATTCTGCAATTGTAATGGTGGCTCTAGTTTTTTTCCACAATTTCCACTCTCCTTGCACTGAAAAACAGTTTTGCTTTAACCCATGACGAAAATCAGTTGTGTTTAACCCGTTTGTGTCACCTGCCAGCCTTTATCAGAGGCTCTGTTTTGGTCAGAGGACAGCCTGGTGTGGCTGTTTGGAGCAGAGCACGTACTGGAGGTGTATCCTGCATGCCGGACTAATCGCTTATTTATTAATATTCATGAGTCATCTCATTTAGCGGGTGCTCTTGGGACTCGATTAAAGTGAGCGGCACTGCTATTGGTGCTTTAGCTGTGGAGAGCTTTATCTGAGGCAGAGCTGGTGTTCTCCTTGCTGTGGATGCTGCAGCACCTCAGGGGACATCTCACCGTGGCTCTGCACGGCCTCTCTGACATGACAGGTCCACCTGCCGTGAGGGGACACATTTGAAAATCGCCTTTTGTAACGCGCTGTCTCGCACTCCTATAATGAGTCCTTTCTGCTTGTTCCCAAAGGTCCAGAGGAAGAAATGACCATGTAGATTCCACAGCTTGGGTGCAACATAATGGGAAATGGTGAATGGAGTGGAGCTGGTCTGCAGCCTTGAAAGCAGCCATTCTGCAGACCGCTAGTCAGTCAGGGACACCTTGCACGCCAGAGGCATCCTCCACGTCGCTCGCCGGACACACACTGGATTCTTTTTAATTTCTCGGCTCGGAATTCAAGATTCCTCTCCTTCAATTTTTAAAACAGTTTTAAGATTGTATCGACTACCACGAGCGGAGCAATACAAACCAGCCACCATGGGTGACATGACAAATAGCGATTTTTATTCCAAGAACCAAAGAAACGAGGCCAACCATGCGGGAGAGTTTGGGTGCACACTGCAAGAACTGCGCTCCCTCATGGAACTCCGAGGGACAGAAGCAGTAGTAAAAATTAAAGAGACATATGGGGAAACAGAGGGGCTCTGCAGACATCTGAAGACGTCACCAACAGAAGGTAAGAACTTTTCACTTCACTCAAATCGGGGCACTTTGCATGAATTGCTCCCTAGATAGCGAAAGGAGAGGTTTTGATTCAAACCTGAACAGAATTCTCATGGTGCTGCCATTATTCCCCCAAAAAATAATAAACCAAGAGTCTTCAAAGAAAGGAGTTAAAACAGCCTAGCTGTAGCTAAAGCTGGCAGGAGAGTAAAAGAAGTGCTGTTTGTTCTAAGAGGTAAATGCATTTATTCCTCCTTAGAAGGCACACACAACATCAGCACGTGTTTTATGGCATTGCAAGGAGACTTCCACATGTATGCTCTTGGAGGTAAGAAGGTGCAAAGTGGTTGCTTTAAGAGAATTTCTAGGTATTTCATACTCTCGAGAGTATGAAATGACCTTTTGAGATGCACATTGTTACTTTGTAGGTCAATTTGGGTTATGTGTCTGTATTTATTGAGGTAGCTAAATCTTCACTATGACTATAGATAGTTTTGCTTAAATGATCAGTCTAATTGTGTCAGTGTTTTTATTAGTTGGACTTACTTTCTCATGTTTAATAACACTGGTCATAACTCTTCAGTATCTGTTCTTCTAAGTGTTTTTGAAGTTGTCTACCTGATCATCATTTATTAGCCTGTTTTTTTTTTCAGTGCTTGTGCCAAATATGTCCCCATAAAGCATTGGCAGTGACGACATGTTTACCCTCCTCATGCAACTTTCCTGATCATGAATCTTTCTGTTTTAGTGCAAGTACAATTCTATTTCATTCTAAGAATTCTATTTTCATCACTATATTTGCATCTCCAAGGAATATTAACACTTTGGGAAATTAAACAGTCTTTCAGTCTATAATATTTCTCTAGTCTTGTAAAGTAGCCAAGATGTTCATTTTAGGCGCTTTTCTTTTTCAAGAAGATAGAAGTCTTGGCTTTGTTCCATTCTCTTCTTTCTAAAATTAATCATTTAGTTACCTCTCCTGTTTAAATGCCTCAAGAAGTCTTGAATTATTGGCACAATCATAAACATGTCAATTGTAGTGTAATGCTCTAAATTACACCAGTTGAAGGGTCCCAAAGGAGCAGCTATCAATGTCTCATCCTCAAGAAAATTCTTCCCACTTGATCATACACAGCCTGACTACTGTTTAACCATTCTAACCTACAGAGCTGTGAACTGCACCTTTTCAGCAGAGGATTATCAAGCTGATTCTGTATGAAAATGAGCAGCCAGCTTCAGTAGCACTTCAGCAGTCACGTGCAACCTTGTATTCCAGAGTGACAAGTGGCAAATGGAACATTGTGTAACAGATCTCTCCCTTTTTCTAGCCTTGCCCAAATATCTGATCTGTCAGTCAGGCCCTCTTTTCCTGCAGGGAATTTGTGCTCCCAGGAGGAGCACTGAGGTAGGAAAAGGAGACCCCGTCACTTGCCTGGGATTTGCAGATGCCCATCAGTCTTTCAGAGCTGTTGTACACAAGGGAACTGACTCTTCAGAGAATATGCAGCAATTCTGGCATGTTCCTGACACATCTGGGAAGTGCCAGACAGAAGTGCAGGATCTCTATATTTACATGGCGGAATAAACACTGGTTTATAAATATCTCACAGGGACTCAGCATTTTCAGGATCCCTCAGCATTTGCAGAACATCAGAGCCGAGGTCTCAGCTTGGGCGAGCCGAGTTCACTTTGGTGACTTGAGTAAAGTTTTGGCAGCTCATTCTACTGGTTACCTGGTCAATGTGAACTTCAAAGGAGACCTTAATTGCATTATCTGTTCAAGTTATGACATCAGGGAAACTTAATTCCTCATACTGGAACAGAGCATATGGATCCAAGTAGTGTGGCGTGCTGACTCCAGCAGTAATCTATATCTGATACTGCAGATAAGGTAACTTTCCTCTAAGCATTACGTGCACTTCATCACTTGTGCATTAGGGAAAAACATTTCCAGCTTCAAATGGCAATCAGCATAGCCTTGGAATCATGAAGACTCTACTGGGTTTTAATTTGAAATGAGATCACATAATAGGAATTCCCACGCTAACCTCCCCACAATCTATGGAAATAATTTATATGAAAAAATACAAATAGGTGTCGACTTGAATTTTCTTAAAAAAAAAATATTTATATTCAGATTAGTTTCACTTTCATTATTCCAGGAGTGCAGCAAATAAGCAGGACCTAGCTCTGTCTCTGCAAAACAATGCTGAATGCCCCCTGGGGCAGAGCTGTGATGGCAGCTGTATAATTTTCCATGCAGTCAGAGTCTTGGAGACCCACTGGAGCATCAGTGATTCTTTATGAAGGACAGCTGGTAAAGTGTGATGAGTTGGTTGGATGAATCCCCAGTGAGGTTGGAATCTACTCTTTCCAAGGCTTAGCTATATTTACCCACAATTTTGTATAGCACCCACCAATTTACAGTAAGTTATTCATCTACATTCTCCTCATGTTATAAAGATTTTTATTTCTTATGGCATTATTATAGTGAGTTAAGTTCCACGGTTTCTCGCTTAAAATACTTGAATGCATTAATTTCCAATGTGGAACCTACTTTTAACAGAGAAAATAGAATATAAAAAGGGTTTTAGCTTTAAGTCTCTTAGGATACTGTAAAAAGGCTTTCTGGAAAGACACAGTACCAACTGGTAGTTAAGTGATAATATTTCTAGCGCAGAAGTTGACTTTTCAACCATTAGAACTGCCCTTAGTTGAAATAGATACCAGAGAAGTTGCTTTCTCTTTCCAAAAGCATGTTTGTTCTGTGGGAGATATGGACTGAGTATCTATGAGGCCAACTGTGTATTTATTCTTTAATTGTTGCAATCTAAAAAGCCTTTCACAATTATAACAATGAGGTAAAAGATGAAGAAAGACTGACCATGACAAAATTAACTCATTAGTTTTGGTTCCTTACTCTTGCTTCTATAAAAATGCACCTTTAACAAATAAATGTGTTTTGAAGCTACTCTTGCTGGTCCATACTGAACTGCACTCAGATGCCCCACTGTGTTAAATTAGCTACAGATATGTAAGGAATTTAGGAAGAAACTGAGAGAGGAATGAAAGGTACTTGAGTCAGACAAATTAAGTTTAAAATAGAGATATAAAATAACAGATTGCTAGAGACTGAAATTTATAAAACCACACTGAGCTTTACTGTATGAAACTAAAGAAGCTGGTAATAGCATAATTTTTGCTGTTAATAAAAGAATACACTTAATCATGCATAAACCAACAAATAATATCTGGAAGTTCAAGATTTTCTTAAGTTACTTTAAATTTAAGGTTAGGGTGAATTTGATTTTATATATATGTATATATATGTATATATATTTGACTGATTTTTTTAAAACAGCAAAATTGCCAGCTGTCTGAAGGTAGATTTTTAAGATTTTCTTGGTGATGTTAAGCTGCAGCAGTTTGGAAATCTTCAAAGCAGCCTCTTAAAAGTCCTGTAAAAGCAGACCCACTCATCCTCTCTCCGGATCACCACGCTGTCTAATTCCTTATTTGTGGTGTCAAAACATCTCTTGCAGCTCAGGCCAATTTGCCAACACACCCAGGCCAGAAGCCAAGCTCTAAGTACACGTCTAGCCCTTATTTGTACATGTTCTCTCCACACGGAAGGTTTGGTTTGAACAATGAAAACAGCCTTCCCCATGAAAAAAAAAAAAAAAAAAAAAGCCTTCAGCATTGTCAGAGCCAAGGCCTCAGAGGGGTTTTTTTTCCTGCCTTGCATGGGAATAAAACCACAGACAAACTTAAAACTCGTATTTCACCTAGTTGTTCATGCAGCACCAAGTGGGGTTGGGCTGGTGGGAACTTGCAATAACTTGGCATTTTTCTGGAGGCCGTCAGTGGACACTGGTTGTCCCCCGAGTGTCCCAACATGCTCTCAGGGATCTGTGCCTGGCTCCAGGGAGACCCTGCTGTAACCTTCCAGCACTTGAAGAGGGCCTAGAAGAAAGTTGGGGACAAAATTTTTAGTGGAGCAATAGGACAAAGGGTCATGGATTTAAACTGAAGGAGGATTGATTTAGATTAAATATAAGGAGGAAGCTTCTTACAATGAGGGTGGTGAAACACTCGATCAGGATGCCCAGAGAGGTGGTGGATGCCCCATCCCTGGAAACATTTGAGGTCAGGTTGGATGGGGCTCTGGGCAACCCAGCTAAAGATGTCCCTACTCTCTGCAGGGGAGGCTGGACTTAGACAACCTTTAAAGGTGCATTCCCACCCAAATCATTCTATGATTTATCTCTGAGGGCATGCCTGGGGAAGCTGGAGGGGTGCCTGACTCCTGGGGGTGAGTGGGAAACACAGTAAAGGGCACAGAGCATTCATGGGGGTCTTCCTTTCTCCACCCTCCCCACTGACACCTGGGGACTCCTCCTGCCTCTGCTCTCTGTGCAGGGAAAAGCATTGGAGCACTTATTACTTGCTCTTTGCAGCTCTGTTCCCTGGGGAAAGGCTGGCTCTGACCCAAGTCACACTGAACACCATTGTCACAGTAGGTCTTTCAAGACTGGGAACAGATGGAAAAGATCTAGGCATGATGGTTGTGTGTTTAATAGCTCATGTAAGGCAAGGAGGTTTGCTTTGGCTTACAGAGCTGTCTCCAGGTCCCATCCAACAGGCCTGGTAGGGCTGTAATACTTGGCCTAGCAAGGCTGAAGTTGGCTCCTGGGTCCCGATTTGTCCATCAGCACAGTGCCATGCAGATGTTCATCAGGGCTTTGTGCGCTCCTGGGACCCACAGGAGCTCTGGGATTAAAAGGAATGGCTCTGGACATTTCTGCTGTAGGCAGTATGTAATATATCCATAAAATCCTATCTACACATGTAACAATCTGGAAGGAGTGCATAGGGCTTTTTTGGCAACTGCACTTACTTTCCTTATCTAATATTTCCATTGTTTGTATAATAGAACAGCAAACATTCTTCCAAAGGTTATCCAAACACAAGCATCTCAAATGAATGGCTTAGATTTTTCTAAGTGATAAGTCCAATTTCATTGCTCATTTTGTTTCTGGGTTTTGGCATGTCGTGCCACTTGCTGATTTACTTTGGCTTTGTTCTTTTTCTTGTGGAAAACTGGAGAGATATTGCATGATGCATTTTTCCCCATAAAGCTTTAAAAAAAAAAATTAGTTTAGATACCTGCTCCTCTGAGAATCCTAAATGGCTTGCAAAAAGGTTCTCTCTGTGTAATGGGCATTGCTTAAAAGTAAGGCCAGGAAAGGAAGAAAGTGAGTGGATATCTTCTGCCTGCTGTATTCAGGCAGCATCTGAGATTTTCTGAGGTCAGTGCTGATTTATTTATGTGATTATCCAGGACATCATCTTCCCCTCAATGATTACCTTACCTCAGCAGGTGCAACACTTAGAGAGGAGGCTATTTTTATGCAAACTGAATTCTCTTTTCCCTTTAAGCCAGTCCATTAAATGCATGCAGGCAGTGTGTACTGCCCACAGACATACCTTCTGCAGTTGTACCTTAGGTTTAGACGAACAGCATAATAAATGGCTGTGAGACTTTTGCACCTGTATTGCACAGGACTAGTGTTTGTTCATTGTAGTTAACTCAATCACAGCTACAATGTGTTGTAAGTCATAGGAAAGTCTGGCTCAGCAACTTTCCATAATTCTTTCCCTCTTTGCAAAGAGGTTATCAGAGGTTAACATTCTCCATAATGTGCTGTGCCAGAGGTTTCTCCTTGATCTAAATGCAATGATGTAATATAGTAAAGTCAAGACAGTAAAGTCATTTTTTACAATAAAGTAAATTGCAAAATTAATAGGTGATGGAAACCCAGTTGCCATGATACGGGGCAGCTGATAAATCAGTAATCTCATTCTTAGAAACAGTGGTTTGGGTTTGTTGGCATAACCAGCTCATTCATTGTGGGAACAATATGAGGCCAGATCTTCAGCATGATGGCAATGGTGTATATAATGATGGGGCAAGTAATCTGTAGATTCCATAAACACCGCTCGTGACGTCAGCTCTCCAAACTGCAAGGGGGGATTACATCAGTGGTGCTCCCTCGGCAAAAGGCAATTAGGTCTTTGCTTGGAGGATCAAAAAGGGGCTATTCTGTCATGTGAGCTTTCACACACATGTATCAAAGTTGGGTTCTGTGCTGGGAAAGGCAAAGCTGGGGGTTTTATCAGTGGAAGGGCCTGAAAGGAGGAGTGAAGCTGCTGAGCTGGGCTGCAGCCTTTCCTTCCCAAGGTGTGTCCGTGTGCTGGGGACAACCTGTGCGAGGGCAGCAGTGCTGCAGGGGAGAAGAATCCTTGGTGAATACCTCACTTCCATTGTATTGCAGGGCTTGGAAATCCATAAATATAGAGAGCCTGTCAGCCTTGAGTGAGAGCTGATTTATCTTCATTTTGTTCTTGTTTGGAGAAAGCTGCAGGAAGAAAGCAAAGTCCATTACACCAAATGAATAATCCAATCGATGTAGCCAGTGTGCCCTTGATGAAATTAAGCTTCGTCTTTGCAGTGCATCAGAGAGAGTGAAGGGTTTTTTCTCCTTATTTTGTCTGTGCCCTATGAAAGCAAACACTTGCCATGCAGTGGTTTAGTCCTGTTGTGACTGGAGATGAGCACAAGAGCACAGCTCTTCATTTGTTGTCTCAGGTGATGCTTAGAGGAGTGCAAAAAAGTGCTCCCTTTACAATAATGCCACCTGAGAATTTAAAGATAAAACAGTTACCCACATCTCTGTTGGGCATTCCCAGGTGTTTTGCCAAGTGCCACTGCTAGCAGCGGTGCTGCTTTCAGATGAGCTGTGGAAACTGGAAAATTTTGCTGCTGAAGTCTCTGTAAGGATCATCTGTGGGTCGGAGAGATGATGACAATGCTGTTCTTCACAATAATGAAATTTTTATTTTTTTTTTTTTTGTGTCATTCAGCTGTGCCTTTCTGTGTTTTTGTGGAAGGGGATTATGTTATCTTTTGAAAGAGAAAAAGATTTTTAGAGAAAATGGAGCAGTGCCTTCAAAATGCAAGTCAAAGTTCAGTAGTCCTGCAAGCAGAATTAGCATGACTGAATGGTCACTTTTCTTTTCATGATAACTTTAATCAACAGACTTGGGGTAAGAGCAGTGTTAGGTGCAATAATAATTTCCTGCCTCCTGTCCCTTTTGCAGTTGCCACTTATCCTTTAAATCTAGACTGTTCAAATTTACTGTTTCCATTTGTTTTCCAAGAAGTCAAAGGTTGGTGGTGTTTGACGTGCCTATTTATAAAGGTGAGTGGTAAATAAAGCCAAATATGTATTTTTGGCAGTAAACTCAATGTGCTTCCAAGACAAACATCTGCATTGACTCAATGCTGATTTCCTTTATGTGAAGCATTTGTATATTCTTGACTTGCCTTCTAAGTACATCTAGAAATTATTTCCACTCTGTCTCCAGCAATTTTTTTCCACATCTATCTAGATGTTCTAAAAACCATGCCTGCAGATCCTGAAAGATGTAAGGACAAAGCAAGCCTCCCCACACATCCTGAAAAATTGATGATTGCCTCTGATACAAAGAATCTATTTTCCCAGATAATAGAAGAAATATTCTGGCGCAGCTTGCAGCATGGTATAGTAACTTCAATTTTAACTTCTAAAGAAGAAAAAAAATCCTTTCATAATGCTCATTATAAGTGCCATTCCTTGTCCTTGCCTTGGAGCAATGCATTTCCATGTCCCATCCTTTTTACCAGTCCAAAGCTTGGCAATTGCAGCTGTGGATTATATTGGATGCAGAGGATTTTGGTAATGTCACAGAAATAGCTGGGTGTATGTAGTTGCTATTTCTGTCACAATAACATTTACTAGCCCTTGTTTCCTCTTTGCTTTCGAATGAAATTCTTCAGGGACTCTTTTCCTGTGTGGATTGGGAGCTGAGTCAGTTCTGTTAAGACTCAAACCTGAGTTTCCACAGGCTGTGCTGCTCCTTTGATTATTGGTTTTGCATTTGGTGCCAATCTCTCCTCCCCACCACTTCCAAAATCCACCTCTTTCAGTGTGGGGACAGCTTAGGTATGGTACTCTAAGGTACAAAAAAGACTGAAAAAAGGAGTATTGGGAAGCAATACTGACTGAATTTATGGAGCAGTTCAAAAGCTGTCATGATTCTTTTCTTCTGATTAGCATTGGAGATGAGGGAAAACAGGGAATAGCCCACTTCTTTACAGGAGGGCTGCAAAAGGAGAGCTTGCCCTTGAACACAGGTACAGAGTAAGAGAGGAGAATTTTCCTAAAGCATTCAGTAAGTGTCCTATTAACTGCAGCAGAATTTCCCTTTGACTCCATAAATAAGGCCCAGCTCCTTGGATTCTGTAGGCTAAATGCTGTTTCCTCAGGATCATGTCAGCATTAATACAGGAAGACAAATGTATGGGAATGCTCTGAAATTGCAGTGCAGCTGTGGAGTTATAACCTGAGCAGGAGCATTAGTTCAAGCACCCCAGTTAATTCTTTGCTTAAACAATACCCCGAATCCACTTGTACTTTTTTTTTCTTCACCATTTTTGTAGCAGTTTCAAGCACTGACCTCGGTTTGGAAGCTCGGATGGCAAATCAGGACACTGTTTGTTGTTTGTTCCTTGGCACAGGGCCTCAGTTTTAAAGGAAGGATGATTCTTTTCTGAGCCACTGGTGTTTGTTTGTTGTTTTTTTTTGTTTGTTTTTTTTTTCTAGTTTGCTTTTGTTTGCTTTTTAATCACACCCTGAAGCGTTTTTGCCTTCATTAAAAAAGCCCTAAAGTAATAGGCCTTGTTGCATTACATCATCATTCTACTTTGCCAGTAGGGTCATGACTGCTGCATGGTTTTACAGGGATAGCAGAGGTCATCCAGCTTGACCTCTGCAGCCAAAATATATGCCTGTTCGTGAACTGTAGTGTCACACGGGACTTTTAGCCTGTGGAAACCTCGGGAAAAATGCCTTCTGTTCGTGATGATCGACCCAAAGGTCAGGACAGTGAAGAGATCAGAACACGTGATTGCCACTGTGCAAATTGTTTCGTTTTTACTTACAGAAAAAAACCTCAAAAAAACTTTAAAGCCACCCGTGTTTCCTACAGAAGTATAGTGTAAATTTGGAAAACTATGCAAGCATCGAGGCACAGTTGGCTCTGGGCACCTCTCACATGGTGCTGGGGAGTCCCTGGACCTCGGGCTGCTCCTTTGTTCTATTGTTTTCTCAAGTCAGTGAGTTCGGGTGGGTTGAGCAGTGCAGGGACAGTCTGACAGAGCTCACCCTGCCTCTCAGCTCAGTAACTAGTTAAGTGTTCAGAACAATTCCTTTCCAGACTTCAGACATAATCTGCTGAAGGAACCACAGGAGTAAATTGTTGGTGATAACCAGTGCTAAAGGTGCATGAAACAGGAGCAATGTGGCCCCACATGAGGCTGTTACATGAGAGCTTTAGCTGGTCCTAGGAAGTTAAATGTGCTTATTTTTGATGCTGGCCTTGTCTGTCTGATGCTTCAAAGCTACAGGTGCTGAAGGACTCTACAAATAAATTTTAAAAATTTACAAGATAGCTAAGGAAAATGGTATAAATACATCATTGGTTTTGTTCCCAAGGAAGCCTCAGTGATTGTATTACACCTTCTGCTGCTTTACTTGCCTCTAAACATGAAAACTAATCTGCTCCAACCCACAAAGTAAAACCATAACCTGAAACTTCAGAAGTGAACTGTCATCCAACCCCCCTGTGCACACTGGGTCACACAAGGGATGTGCACAGTATGTTGTATTACCAGAGAAATGAAAACTGGTTTAGCTGAGTAAGTGCCAAAGGTCAGTTCTGTTTTCTTCAGTGAGTTGTTCCTGGTTGGTTCTGTTTAATGCTTTAGCATAGCTGAATTAATTTGCTTAAATAGGAAATATCAGATGGAAGAAGTCATTAAGCTCAAATTGTCTTACTCACTGTTTTGAAGTGGCCTCTTAGTAGAGGACAAAAAATTCACCCAGTTCCTTTAACATGTGTGGGCATCACTGCTCTAAAATACTGACTGCAAGCTGAGAATGAGCCCGTGTTCATGTTTGTGTTGAATGTTCAATAAATATCTTTGAAGAAATGAAGTTGTTTTTTTTTTTTTTTTTTGCCTTCAGTCCTGAAGAGTGTGCATAGTAACAGATCTGGAGAGTTTGAAAAAGTGTAAAAATAACTTTTGTGAAGATAACTGTTTCAGCATTAGCAACAGATGGAAGACTCTTAAGGTAAAATCAGTAAGGTTGGGTTTTTTTTTTCTCCCCCAATCTAGATGTTATTTTTAATGCCTGATGTTAATGCTGTTTAACAAGGATATATCACTGTGACCTGTTTTGCCATGAGGTGCTGGCAGTGCATTTTGCAAAGGTATTGATGCTGGCACGAACGTCACCTCAGCCAGCAGCTTAAAACCAGGGAGAAAAACACTGTCCCCCTGACTTGCTGTGCTGTGGTAATCAATGCCATCTCCTGGATGTGAAAGCCTTGCTGTCTGTCCTGTTCTGCTCTCTCCCATAAATCTTCCCACTCTCAGCAGCTGCTCCAAGGGACGCTTCACCTTGCCCTGTGGACCTGAGACATCCCTTCGGGGCGATGCCAGCCCTGCTCCCGGGGAGTCTCTCGCGAGTCGCTGTTTGATGTGTGAGGGTGACTCCTGGCATCCTTCCCTGGAGAATCAACCCAGTGCTTTTGCAAGCCTGTCATCTTTTCTACCTAGTCATGTTCGTGCAAACTGTATTTTAAATGAGAGATTTGAAATGAATGCCCTGATTCTGGGACCCAATTGGCAATCCCCTGGATTTCTTATTAGGTTAGGTTGCTATTTCATCGTGATTCAGGGACATCTTCCTCCCTCTCTTATCTTTATTTTGGGCCATTTAACTTGCTTTGTTGCTTAAAAGTCCTGAATTTCATTTAGGGGACTTCTTCAGGCCTCATTAAATCTTCTTTGTATCTTCCCTAAAAGATTCGGTTGCATGAGGTTGCCATGATATCTTTAAGAAGAAATTTGAATTTGCATTTGAATTTGGGGAGGTGGAATGAGGGGAACAGACTTCAGTTTGCTTTAATTTTGAAACATTTTGCAGAAGTTTATTCTTTTGTTAAAAATTGATGGCACATTTTAGCTGTCAGGGATCGTCCATGAAAGCTGTGGTCTCCTTGTTGGATCAATGAGCGACTGGTTGTGACTCATTGGAGCAAACAACAAAATCTCAAGATATTTAATGTCTGTAAGGTATTTATTCATCTTGCAAATCATCCACTTTTTATTTTTTTCTTGTGCTGTTGAGCAATTGCATATGTTGGTGTGAGTGGTCCACGATGACAGAAATGTTGCCCTGATAAATCTGAGTAGTCTGGTTGCCCTGCTGTGAATATCTGTATTTTCCACATTTAAAATTCAGTTCCCCCTTGTGGAGTCTTCCATGCCTGAATTTATGCTTACAGACAATCTGAAACAACAAATGCCAAAGTTCTAGTCTTTCCTATTTTTCCTTTTTGAACTTGGGCCTTTTGGCCCAATTACATCTCCCTTATCCACTGAGGTTGTTCTGCAATGGTGGGGATCAGTTTGACATCCCCTGGTACAACTGGTGGATTGTGACTGCATCAAGTATTGATTCTGGGCAGCAGATTTAATGTTGACTGTTAAAAGCAAAATAGTTCAGGATGACTTTGAACAAGCATCTTAAGATACTAAATACAGCTGATAGTTGTGAGCTGGGTGTATGGAATGGATGGTCTTCTGTAAATGCATGGACCAGTTCCCAGCTGAAAGTGTTTTCAGACCATCAGTTATCTTCAAACTGGGCTTGTGACTTTAAAAAAAAAAAAAGAGAAAACCCAAACCCAAATTACCCAGTGACTGTCATACCATTTAAAATTGTATCAGTTTTTATTTCTGGATCTTTGGAAAAAAGTTAAACCTGTTCTTTGCTGGAAAGGCTGTCAAGAAAGCTATTTATATAAGAAATTAATTTTGAAAACTTCTGCCAGTTTTCAGTCTGTGAGATAATTCAGTGTAAAAGTTACAGGCTTTTCTTTCAGTGTTTGAAATGACAAGGAGGTTTGGCTACTTGTATTTGTGTTTTCAGACATGCAAGAATTGGGTTTTTTATGTTCTGGCCCCTCACTTATCCCTTATTTTGTTCAAACCAATGATGAAATTTCTATTTCTTTCTTAGGCAAGATGATGTAATTTTTCTACTTTGAGCTTATCCCAAAAGTTTTAAATACTTTTAAGCAAAAATATTGTTAATTTAACATTTAGGCTATTATACAGTCTTTTTAAGTGATGAAGTTTTATAATATTGTTAAAATTAATGGATTTTGGTGCTTTGACTCCTTAATCTACTGCAAGAATCTGTCTACTCTAAGAAATCAAGACTCAATTATTAAAAAAAATAGTTGTCAAAAGACTTTAAGAACATGATTATTGTTTTTGATTGGAAAAGATGGAAGGTGATAAGGTATAACATGTTTAAAATATCTTTGTTTTAAGTCGACTGTTTCCCACTTAAGGCTTCACCATGCTCCTTAAAAATTGCTCAGGGTAATTTTGGTTTTGAGAACTGGGAGGAACTCTGGAATAGCAATTTATAGAACCTTAATTAATTGTACTGAGTTCAGTGTGTAAAGCAAAGTGAGCCAGAGAGCATTTCTATTGGTGACCAGAGACATTCTCATAACAGCTCTTTACAAATCTGAGTTTGTAGTGACAGCTTTGTTTCTGCCTGAACAAAAATGCTCCTGCTTTCCCATTCAGTGTCCAGCATCACAAAGGACTAGTTGTATGTAAGCCTCAAAACCTGATCAGCATAAAATGAAAGGAAAAAAAAAAGAATAATAATTTAAAAATAGCCAAATGTGTTTAAAAAGTGCCACAGCCTGCAGTGCATCGGAGGTGTTATGAAGGCTGGGAAAGCAGAGAAGGAAGTGTTAGGAAGTGAAAGTGCAACACCTTGTTCTGGGATGTGGGTAATCCAAGGATTCAAACACATTTCTAATCAGTGTGAGCTGCGAGAGCGTTTATAGCACGTGTTGGCAGCAGTAAAGACTAGATAATAGTCTGGCACTGAAGTGTTCAGCTCAGCACAGAGCAGCCTCACTGGAAAGCCAAACACTGGTTTATTCAGTAATCCAACAACTCAATAAATAAAGGCAGTTGGCAAGCACAGCTAATTAATGAGCACGTCCGTGTCTTCTCAGAGGTGAGCACCTGACGTTCCATTTCATATCGAGTCAGTAGGTGTAAGTAAGGTGAGCTGGCAGGCAAAATTAATTAATGCATTCATCCAATTTACCAAAGGCTACAGCCTTTATTCTATAGCTTGTGCTGTGCTTGGAGATGTTTTGCTGGAAATGTGATGGCAAATTTCACCCTGCATCAGCTTTGGTTCTGTTTGGCTGTTATTCACAGAGGGTAAAAGCAGCCCAGTTTGTGCAAAAAGAGTCCATTTGCATGATCTTCTCTGCTGTGTGTGTAATTAATCCAGGAAAGACTGTTGAGGGTTTTTTTGTTGGTTGTGGTGGTGTTTTTGTTTTTCCCCTTCTTTATTTTTTTTCCTTTTCTCCTTTTTTTGGCTTAGCTTTTAGGACAAAATTGCCTTTGCAGGTACAGCCTGTTAAATGCACAGATCTAAGTGGGGGTTTGTAACTATGAGAGCAGGGTCCTTAACAGTCTGTAGACTTCAATCCAGTCATCAATGCTGCCCTTAGTGGCCAACAGAATGGCCCAATATTTATTCAAATTAACTCCTTTGTGCAACAGGGCTGGATCCAAGGTGCTCACTAGGGAGGAGAGAGTGAGTTTGCTTTTCCAGAAGCATCTGTCAAATAAGAGAACCAAGTAGGCCTAGGCCTTTAAGTACAACTGTGCTTATCATCATCAGACAGGATAGTGCTTAAGTTATTATCTAAGAGTTCATTCACTTGGAGCTGCTTTCCAGCTGGGAATCTGTTCCAATTCACTGCTTGAGGCTGCTGTTCATACTCATCCTTCTGGGCAGGGTGTTGGAGTTTCGCTCTAATCCCTTTGAGGGGAGGGAAAATACAGAAATTGCAGTCTGCAGAAATACCCAACAATTTGACCTTTCCACACATCTCAATCAGCAACTGATAAATGCCACCTTGCCAGCACCTGAGGAGCTGACAACTTTGTTGCAGTTATTCTAATAAAAGGACCCTAAACAACCAATCTGCCTAAATAAAGCACTGAGAGTGCTGGGCTTAGCAAGCTTAGAGGAAAATTTTTAGGTATGGATTAATTGTGTCAAAAAGTATTTCTGGCAGGGGTGAGATGGATCTTCCTCAGTGTTATGTTGGCTTAGTTTTGTGTCTGCTCAGTGCAGTTTAATGTGCTGTCAAACATCTTTGAAAATTGTTTCTTGCTTCCAGCTTGACTTCTGATGTCCCAAAATAAATACAGATTTTTTTTTTTCTTCAATTCAGGTGTTTATGTTTAGATGGAGTGAAAATTTAATCTTTCACTCAGGATATCTTCTCTAAACACTGATAATGCTAATAATATTGTATATGTTATGTTTTTATAGTATCTGGCTCTGAAAAGTAACATTTTAAAATTACTATGATTACAGTTAGTCCTCTCTTTCCATTCATCTTCTGGCAAAAAGAACCCCAGAATCTTTAAAGGCAGCAATAATACTTTTGGAAAAGGAAATTATTGAAATGCTTAAGAATATTAAGAACATCTGAGAAGTAAAATCGAAATGGGATTTTATTAGAAGATATATTTAAAAAAAAAAAAAAAGATTAGTCAATCAAAAACCATGTAACCCTTTTTGGCTGACTACAAACCTGAAAGATTTTCCTTGTAGAGGAAGGAAGACAGCAGCCATAAAGGACAGACTAGATACCCAAACTATTTCTTTTTTTCAATGCAAAATATGAATGACAACTCTTCTAGAGAATGTGGGATATTTAGAAGTCTGGGTTGACAAAATTACCCTCACTTGGGGAATACCATGTTCGAAGGAATTGTCTACAAAAATACAGGTATGCAGAGCAAGGCAAAGGTGGCTTTCATTTTAAATCTTATCATGGTCAGGACCTATAATGGATTTGTCTTTGAACACTGCAGGGATGGGGCTGCCAAAAAAGAGACAGCAATGTGCATTTCAAACACTGGAAATATTGGCCCGATTTTATAAGGCAGCACTTACTCCTAATTCAAATGCTTGTTCTTCATAAGCTTTAGCTGCTTTACACAGAAAGGAGCATGTTTTATTGTGGCTGTTGTGGGTTTTTTTCACTCTGACACAAAACAGGTTCTGAATGAGATTTTCTGTCATGGAAATATTGGAGATGCTCCTGCAATTCAAAAAAGGCTGAAGGGAATTAGAACAAGAGTTGGAGGTTTATAACAGACAACAAAACAAAACCTGGAACGGCTGTAAACTGTAAGAGAGTTAAACTAACATCTGGGAAACCCCAAACAAGCACTGTGAGATGACTTGCAGGAAAAGATAATATTCACTTCTGTGATTTTTCCACTGCAGTAGGGTCTGGGTTTTAGTTCATGTAAACCTGCATCAGCCACCAGGTGAAAACATCGATTTTCATGGTAAGAAAGAGCTCTGAAAGTGATCTGTGAATGAGATCACATCTGAGTAGGCTTTTAAACTTCTGAACCTTGGGTTTTCATATCTAAATTTTAAGCTCTGGCTAGTGTAGAGTAGGATGGCATTAATTCTGGAATATCCTGTTTAGAGGAAGATCAAGTAAAGGTGGTGTTTGAATACCTGGTGAGTGGGGGTTGCCTGCATTACTGAATAACTTAATGATGGCTGTCTGGGAATGCTTTGTTTCCATGTGCACTTTATTGACCTGTAAATGGAAGGAAGACTCATTTACAAAATCCATTGCAGCCCACACCAAGTAATCTGCTTCAAATTTCAGAGCAACAGGTGTCGTTGAAGTAATCCAAGTTCTCAAAGTGGTACGAGCACAACTTGGGTTATGCTTGGCTTGGCTGGGTAGGAACAAGCACAGATCTAGGAATGGATATTTCTTCTTTTCATAAACAGAAAAGGGGGACTATCTGCTATTTATAGATCACATTTTCATCACATGGGATCAGTGGGGATGGGGTAGTTGTATTGCTGAGATCTGGAAAAATCCACTACAAGCGTAGGACTTCAGAAAAAAGGGGTTTTTTTAAGTCCTACCAGCTGTTTAGTACCAGTGTAATGATTTGTATCTGAAAAGGCTTCAAAGGAAAAATGGACAAATTACATATCTGCATGACCACATGGCACTGGTTCCTAAGATGTTGTCATTCTTGCTTTGTGGTTTTCTGGGCAAGAAGAGAAGTTATGGAAAACTTTAAATTTTTTCCAGCCTTCAGAGATGTTAATTGTTACAATGGACAAAGTCAGCGCTGTGGTGATTAGGAATTACTCTCAGGAGACTTTCCTGGAAGAAGAATCTTGTCTTTTGGCTGTTTTGTTCAGATCGTATTCAAAATTACGTTTTTCAGCTGTTGTTTCACAACTAAAAGCACTTTTGCTTCCTTCTTTATTCCAAATAACTGATCAGTTGCTGTGCATTCTGAATTTTGTTTTTATGAAGAGGTGCACTGAGTTTCAGAGCTGTACATTTGTACTGCTTTTCTGGCCATCAGCTGCCTCTGTTCAGCCAAAATTACCCAAAATATGGTGCCTTCCACTTCTGTCTGTTGTCTTGCATGGACAAAAACTGTGGCAAGTTGTGATTTTCACTGCAAATGTTCATTCAGCTGAAACTTGGAATGGTGAATTATAGATAAGTGCACCTGAGAGGGTTGAGGTGTTTGTTCCCAGAATTTTATGATTAGAAAGATGCCTGAGGAAAATTGAGCCTTTAATAATGGAGAAGTCTGGGCTCAGCACGAGCTGTCCTTGACTTGCATACTATCAATATTATTGCTTGATGTCAGGGTATGTGTGTGACACTTTCAACTGGAATACACCTGAGGAAGCTGCAGGACTCTTCTGGAAGGCAAAAAAAAAAATGTTTTTTTGTGGAGCCTTTTCAGAATATCCACCTATTGCAGCCTGTTCGTTCTTGAATTTGGAGAGACATTGTGTACAGTGTGTTACCCCAGGGATTGCTTTTGGATCAGGTATTTCAGGGTTGGAACAGCAAAGCATTTTTAATGCCACTCAGATTTGTCCATATTAATTCTATTTGTTAGTCAAGTAGTGACTAGTTATACTCCTCTAAAAATATTTGATTTGGGGGGATCAGTGTTCGAAATAATTTATATCCAATAGCATGTTTGAAGTTCCTGGCTTTAAGTCAGATTATGTTGAAGGGAAGGTAGAAATGTCACATTTTCCATTAAACTAATGAAGTAATTTATCTGTTAGGATATGAAACATAAATCTTGCTTTCTTTCACACAAACAATTCAGTTCTTTAGTAATAAGGGAAGTATCATAGGTTTGTATTTTACTACAAAATATGGAATTATTTTAAAGAAACCCTTACAGCAATATTGGAAAAAAAGTAGGGAATAGAACCTTTCTGAACCCATTTTTAAGCCTTGTTTATTATTATTAGCCAGGGTACCAGCAGAAAAGATGAAATCTTTTCTATCCCATATTCAGCCTCAACGCTGTTACCAGCAACTTAGGACAGGTTATTACTGCCAGATTCAGATGGCAGTTCCTGTTCTTGAAGTGTTAATTCTGCACACGTGTAAGACTTAATTCTGATGAATCCTGGTTTTGTTTTGTGATGTATTCCCCAAATCCTAGTTGTTCAGAGGCAAGAGACTAAGCAATATGCCAACAGCGTGGTCCAAAGGTGAATGTAGTTAAAGCTTCTAGAGCAGTACGTGGGTATTTATCTTTTCTGTACTTCATAATAAAAAAGATTGTTTGTTCAGTTAGTTTCCAAGAACAACTTACTATTATTCTAGTAATTCTTAGGTTTACACTGTGGGCAAAATTCCTGCAGAAAGCCTTTTATGTGGAAAAACAATTGCTCTTTGTGTATTAGAATCCATGTTACATTTGATGATAACATTGTTATCTTTATTAAATTTCCTTGTTGTACCTTTTGATTTATAGCCCTCTATAAATCCTCATTTTAAGGTGACCTATGATCTGCCTCTGATCTGCTACTGTAAGTGCTCCAGCATTGATACTAAAATGTGGGCTAAAATAATAAAGAGTTCCAGTTGTGATCCAGAATCCTGGGAAGTGGAAATTTGGAGAGATCAGTACTGAACACACAGCTCAACATTTCCTGAGGGGATTCTTCACGTGGATTTTTCATATTCTAGGACATTGTAATTTTTCTTGCTTTCAGCACTTTGCTCAGGTGTTTACACTGAAGGACACTCTCTGGAACAAGGAGAGGGTGTCTAAGACCAAGCAGGGTTAGATCCTGCTCTTTATGATCAAGGGTGTACAGGGCATGGTGAGGCATCTTTGCTTAATCCAGCACAAGCCTGTGGCTCCTTTGCAGGCTGCAAAGCTCGTTGAGGAGCTGAAGTTCTTGGACAGTCAAACTTTGGATCCCTTGCCCAGCCACGCTGCTGTAAATCCCTGAACCAGTTCAAGGAGGCAGCTCAGGTGTCCTGTGCTGGAGCTTTCCTGCAGGAAATATGGATGCACTCTATGGCATTTGAGGAAGGGAAGGAAGGCCCTAACTGAGTGTCCTCGTGAAAGAAGCAGGAAAGTCTTGATTGCTACGAAAGCCCTCACCCAAAATGTCATTTGGTTGTGCATAACAGGAGAGTTTTAAGAACTGAACTGAATGCTGAAGAACAAAACAAATACAGAGATCCCAAAAGGAAATAGAAGTGCAGGTGAGCGTGGAAAAGTCCTGCCCACAGCTGGGAACAGCTGGGGGAGAGGCTCCAGCAGGTGCAGAGGATCTTAGAGGGAAGAGCTCCCTCACAGCACGTTCATGGATACTCCTGAAGGGAAGAAGGTGGTTGAACTGGGCCTTTAAGAAGATCTGTTTGTTGAAGGGAATTAAATGTTGCAAAATGGTGAAGGAGATAGATTTTTCTCCTACAGACGTCTCCTGATAGTTACATAGGAAGGAACAGCTATTTATGAATTTGGACAGAATTTAAAACTCAACTGCTTCAGCTGTTCACAGCATTTCAGGCATTTTCTGCAGCAGCTATAGGGCAGTGGAAGAGAGCAATTTTATTGTCTCTAAATCTTACCAAGAGATGACAAAAAATTAGGAATTGCTTAAAGCAGAGCTGAGAATCTTATAAATCTAATGAAGGGCTGGGGGGGGGGGGGAGGAGGGGAGGGTGTTGTTTATATTTATCTCCTTTTAGCAACAGCTGTTATTGTGCAGTAACACCACAATATTCTGTGTAAATACTGTGCTGATGCAGTTGATTGAACATATGCAAAGCTCTTCTGGATGTTTCTGCCTATGGCTGTGCTAAGGAGGATTCCTGAGCTCCTCCCTCTCCCTCCTTCCCCCTGCTGCTCTCCATTAGGATTTTTTGGACACAATCAATTCTTCAGGTCTTCTCTGCCACCTTTTAGCCCCATCCTGAACATCCATATGGCTGTAATCCAGCTATCCCTAACCCATAAATAGCGTGTTACAAAACCAAAACACAGGCCCCAGAGAGTGATAAATAAGATGTGACTTGCAAGATCAGAGCTGTTGGCTGCATCACGAGTCCTGGGTGCATTTTACCTTCCCCCCACCCAGAGCAACCAAGCAGCTGCCTCGAGAAGCAAACTGAATGTCATCTTGACTCTTTACCAGTTTTTATTCTAACCTGGAACAAGAGGACAACAAAGGAAAAACGTGTGCCTTGGGAAAAAACTTGCCTGTTGTCGTGAGTTAACTGTTAACTGGTGAGAGAACATTGGAATATTTAGAAATCCCTCTATAATTAGAGTTTATTCAATGCAGTGGCAAGGTCGATGCCTTGCTCCTTGCTCTGAGTGCAGAAGGCAAGAGTATGAGGGTGTTCCACCACGGTTCACAGCTGAACACATTCAGAGGTACCTGAGTGCCAGGGAAGGAAGATTGGCCTTGCAAATCCAGCTGCTTTTTTTGAGTAGGAAGGAGATGCTCGTGTGCAGAAGTCAGTAGTGATTTCCAAGGTCTCTAGGGAAACACTTGCATTGTTATTATAACTATTCTAACTTCAGAAATCGAACTGTTTTCAAACAAACAAACACAGGAAACCCTCCGAAAAACAACTGTGAAAACCAAACCAAAAAGGTGCTGCTAGGAAGCAGTTGGATGGTCTGGAAATATTGGTGCTGATCACAGTCATGCTTTGCTCCTGCTTCTGATTATTTTTAGCTTAGAATTTGGTTGTTCCAGAGCACAAAGGAAGACATTGAGTAAGGTCAATTGTTGAAAACACCTAAAGTTTTGTAGGTGTGTGTATCTGTTATGGATAGACTTGTCTGAAAAGCAGTTCAGCACATCGTGTATCTGTCTGGAAATTGCTCTAAAGACTATGGGTTGTTGTCTACAGCTTTGCTTTGAGCATGGTGCTTTTATTCTGCTTTTCAGAGCAGCAGCTTCACAATTGGAAGTGCAATTAAAAATTCATGCAAGTGAAATGTGGTCATTCACATTTGCATTTGGATATTCTTTAGCTCTTACGGTATTTATGTTGATGAATAATCACTGTGAAACAGGATGGTCTTGCTCTTAACTCATTCACAATCTTCTCGCAGGGAATAAAATGCTGATTGTCTGCCCCACAGAGCAGATATGGAGCAGGCTTTATGCTATAACTTGTAGGTATTTGAAAGGATTTGTTGTGCTTTGAATAGTTCCTATGAATCCTTTTCACAGTTCCAAAGATTTGTATGGAAATTCTACCCATTTCATAATGAAAATAACAAGTGAACAACCCTTCTACCCTGTCTTTTGACTCTTTGCTGTATTTCCTTAACATTTACATCCTAATTTGTACTGCATTTGCTTCTTGATTCACTTGCTCCTTTGCCCATCTCAAATGAAGGCAAAGGATTTTGAAAATAGTTTACCTTAAAATATCACTCCTAAGAGTTAGGATGCTCAAAGTGAAGTAGTGAATAGAAGAATTTCTTAAACAAAATTCCATCTTCAGAATAGGCTGATGAATGCAGATATAAGGAACATGAGTTATGAGCACTTGTTGACCCAGTATTTCCTAAAATATAATGCTGCTAATATGAATATTCTTACATATATATATATATCAGACATAATTTGTGCATTTGTCATGAATAGCTTTCTAGTTGGTTAGATGAGAGAGCTATTAAGGCAACAAGGTAAAAAAAAGAAATAATCTAGTTCATAGTCATCATCCCAACAGCTGCTTTAATGAGATACTGGCTTTAATAGTCCTGGGGAACTGTGTCAGTCCTGAGGAATGGCATTGCTTTGTCAAAACAAAGAACCTTGAGGGGAAAAGACAGATCTATTTTCACAAGACGGGTCTTTTAATGGGAAGAAAGAGGAGTCAGCTGCTGTGGGCAGAGATACACTGAGAATGTCTTTTCCAAGGACCCCTGAACAGAGATGCTATTGGGATATTGAAGAGCACCTGATTATATCATCACCAAGTTTAATGAAAAGGAATTTTGCACAATCTTTAGCATGCTTTGATTTCTGATTTGGTAAAATATGCTAAAGTTGTGTCAGTGGTCTTTGAGTCAGCAGCCCAAATACTCTGGGGTTTTGAAAATGTCAGCATGGTCTGCTGGGTGTTTGTAATGCTGAGTTTATAAAATTGGGCTTAATCTCATACTGTCTAACAGGACAAGCTTTACTAAGAATGTCTCTGCTCCTGAGATTTCACTAATTATATACTCTGAAGATTACACAGTTATTGGTGAAAGTGAATTCAGAAACCCCTTTGTGAAAAGTTGACTTAAATAAAATGTAGATGGAGAGTACAATTCTGGCATGTACACTGGTAAAACACTTGTTCTTGTCAAACACTACCAAGTGTCTTTGTGCTGAGGGCAGCAGGGCATTTGTGGGACAGAACCATGACAGTTTTTTCAAAACCACGAGGTTGTTATGAGGAATATTTCCCAGATCCCTGGAACTGTGTCAGGCACAAGGCAGATATCTGCAGTGTCTTGGAAGCTGAGCACGTGCAAAGTCACAGGCTGTGTGTGGTTCACATCAGACACTCCTTGAGAGACCTTCAGAACAGTTTTGAGCATTTACTTAATGTAAAGCACGAACACAAAGTTTGCTTAAATCTTGGCATGTGCCCAAATGGTTTAATCTGCATTGGATCATCCATAGGGAGAGTTAAACTGGGCGTTGAGTAAAAAGAAGGTTGTGCCTTAACTGGCTCTGCTCTGGAAAAGAATTAATTGGTGCCCGAGAAATGGTTCATCTGTTGTTGTTTTGTTAAAGCCTCCCATGTTCTGTGACATGAGCAGGGACACAAAATCAAGACTCTGTTCATCCTCTTTTGTTCCGTGGTGACGCTGCTCAGGGTACAGGGACTTTTGCTGTTGTGCTGTGACTACAACAAACGGAGACTCCAAAGCTGTTGGAAGTGTGTGCACCTTTAAAGGTGGGAATGGGAGTATTTAAGAAAAAGAGAACTCTGCATTTATTGTTTGAGATCTGAAACAAGGAAAATGAAGCTGCTCATGCAAGTTTTTCAAAGGTGGCGGAAGGGATTCAGAATTTTGGTGGGTCCCAGTAGCCTTTGGTGAGAATTCTGTTTTGATGTGATCCACTGGGATGACTCTCTTTGCATCTTCTACAAAGCTATGCACAAAATGTGATGTCCAAAAACATCATTAAGAAAATTAAAATTTGTAATCCTTTACTAAGTAGTTTATTCTTCGGCAAGGTGCAGTTTGTCAGAAATCTGATATCGCATTCGAAGTTACTGATTCAATTCTGTCAGCCTGACTTAATTTCCTGTTCTATATTTGCAACTGGTGTCAAAGGTTGCACCTTGGGAGACACTCTGCATTCCTGAAATCACATTAGTGATGAGTTACTTAATCAACAGCACTATTTAAAGGTGTTTGAAAGTAGTGTTGTGCCACTACGTCTGTGAGTGAGTCTGTGTGAGGTGTTAGAGACACGTGCCATGAATAGGGATTAAAAAAGCTGTAGGTCTAAAAAGGGCAGTGGAATGTTAAAAATGCAGGGTGATGGAAATGAAAGAAAGTCACTAGGTGGTTGCTGCCTTTTCCTGAGGTAACTCCATCTACTAATTACCTTAATTGTCACTGTATAAAACACTGTGTCAGTGCCTTCTGCTCTACTGGCTCTGACTTCTCCATCCACCAGGTTCTAGGTTTGTCTTTTGTACTGCTGGGCATGGCCACTTGCCCTGTACTTTGACATTTTAGACTAACCCAGGGTCTAAAGATGTTTTCTGAAAACTATGAAGAGCCTTCAAGGCACTGGCTTTTTTAATCTACTCTTTTGAGCACATGAAGCTTTTTGCACTGTGCAGATGGCCCTGGCTGTTGTCTGTGCAGAAACAGAGGACACACAGTCAGCAGAAAAAAATCTTGAGAAGTTTCTTCTTGTAGTCAGATCTTCATTTTCCTCCTGGGTAGTCCACACCCATGAGACAATAGAAATATCTTTGTTTTTCACTAGCACTGTTTTGTGCATGTAGAGCAGAGGAAGAGATAGGGAATTCTGGTAGTGTTGATAAAGCTGCCTGGCCAGTTGATACTCACTGAGAGGTGATGGTCAGGAATCCTTATGGCATTTAATCAAGGTTAAATGAGACAGCCTTTTAATCCACATTCCTAGAGGTACATTTACAACTTTCAGATGCAATCAAAATCCTGGCCTACCCACTTTGAAGAGGATTTGATAACTTATTATGCATTCAACTTCCATGTGGTGCTTCACATATTTGTTGTCTGTCTGTCTCATGACCTTATTTGTGGGATAAAGGTGGCAGTGAACATGGAAATTATCGTAAATACTGTGTGTATTTGAATGGGAAGAGCAAATGAATGGCACTAGATAGCAATGTTTATTGTGTCAAGTCTTTGGGATGTCATTTATGTGTAACTACTCCTAATTAGTGCCATTCAAACCAACTCAAATGACTCCAAAGCAGATGCCAGTTGTTGCAAGGGATGAGCCTGGATACTTGTCATTTTGTACAGTCAACTGGCACTTAGAGCACTGACAACACTTCAGTACTAGAGATGGAGGAAAGGTTTCAGTCCCTGTGTAATTTTTAACAGGGAACATTTCTCTCAATAACCTGTAATAGGGTGGCTGCTGCTTCTTGGACAAGAGAGTTACCATCCCCTTGGGCTTTGGTTACTCCTTATAACTAACAGAATCTTCCAGTTCCTCCTCTGTGTCACCTCTAGAAAATGGGCACCATGTTTTGTCCTTGTTGGGAGCAGCATTAGAGGATGGGAAACATCAGATAAACATCTAAGAAGGAAAGTCTCTTGTGCTTGAAATTTGGGCATTTGCTCTTTCTTGGAGGAAACGTGCTGAAAAATAACATAAATTAGTGACCATTTCAGCCTAAACTCTGGTGATAAATCAGTTAAACAGAATCATTCAGTGATAATTCTGCTTTTGATTTGAAAGCAGTTTATAAACACAATCAAAGAGCAATATAGCTTTGTGTAAATTGACATCCAAATAGCAAGGCTTCACTTTGTAACGATACTCCCCCCACCCTCTAAAATTGCCTTTTATTTAATTAAGGCTCTCCAGGAGGCTGACACTCTTCTGTGGCTGAAACAGCAGCTGTAGTGCACTGATGAACCTCAGAAAAATCCAAACATCCCTGTGACTGCTGCGAGTCTTGGCAGAACAATGGAAAAGATCCTCTTGGTATTGCAAAGAAAACAACCTTCTGGCTTTTACAGCAATTTTCTCAGTGATCACCAGTGGGGGTTTGGATTTTGAAACCAGTAATTTGGGATGTTTCCCTAATTCAATTTAACTTGCTCTTTTTCAGGGAGGTATTTAGAGCCACGCTCAGGTTACGTTTGCCAGGGTAGTGATGAGAAAGTCTAAATAAGATTGAGACAGCCCCACTGCTCAGGGCACACCAGGTGGTGTGGGGTCAGGGTAGGTGCAGCAGCCAGGCTGTGATCCCAGGGGCACTGGGATTAACCTGCCTTGTCTAAGCTCTACTTTCTCTTGCTTATTATGTAGGGTGCAGGGGTGGTAATTGCTGTGTAACCTTGGTGACCTGGGGTCAGGCTGAGTTCTGGTTTATTTTGCTGTCTTACACTGAAGGAAGGACTCTTGAAAACCAAGTTGATGTGATAGCATTGATAACACAGAGTACAGACACACTCAGAATGACTTCATTAGGAGAAGAAGTAAGGGATCTGACTTATTAGCACTTCAGAAAACATGAAGGATATTTTGAGGCCTTTTGCTTTGTGTCAGGGAGGTTCCCTTGGTTCCACAGAGCTGTGCCAGTTCTCACAAATGTTATTTCTGAATAGCTGCTGATTCAAGGCCTGCTTTGCTTTGCCCTCAGGCACTTCTCTAATTTCTTTTGGCCCTGCTGAAAATAGATTTCTGTCTGAGGTGCTTATGTGAACCAGAGGTTCGTGGAAAGTAGAAGGCAGTAAATTAAACAAGGATGAAGTTTTATCTGTAGTATGGATTGTTGAGGAGTTCCATGGCATAATCCTGAATTGTGGACAGAAGGCTTTGGAAAGCTCCAAAGAAAAGATTCAGTGCCAAAGTGGTCTGGAAGGTTGATTCTAATAAGCACCAAGTATAATGGTGTAGAGTTCCCCACAATGCTGGGAATGCTGTCCTGGCACATATCATGGGATGTTGTCCTGATATAACACAGGGAAGGACTCTGTGATTACCTCAGGTGAACATTTGGAGCTGAAGGAGTTTGGGAAGTGTCTCCTAAGCTGGTGGGACTTGTAATGCTCACCTAGAGACTTTTTCTTAGTATCCAAGTGGTAGCAAGTCTAGGAGTCCTGCTCCTCTGTACAAAATGATTTAAATATTAATCTATGCTATTCTGCAGCCCTTGAGTAGAACACAACTGTTATAGAATTTAGGGGAATGATTATTTTTTAAATAGGAAAAACTGCAAAATCCATGCAGTGGATGAAAACGTCTCTGAGATAACTTAGTCAAAACCAGCTCTCTTAGGTTAAAGGTAGACAACAAGGACATTTTGTGGTAATTGTGTTAGGTTTGGACACGAGGATTGTGCCTCCTGCTTGTGCTTGAACCTTGTGTGCTGTAGGGAAGCTTCAGGAACGATCATTTCCATAACTTAGCAGTACTCCTTTCATCCTCTGTGCTGAGTCAGGGTTAACATGTAACAGAGGGGGGTTAAACAAAATTCTGTGCATTTTGAAGCACATGAGTGTGCAAGAGTCATCAGCTGTAAAACTGAAGTGCAACATGGTTTGCCCAAGAGGCACAAAGTCCTCACACTCCAGACAACAGACTTATTTCTACTTGATGAGGAAAAACTCACTCTTGGCTTAACTCCACTGAAGTTAATTTCTCTGACAATAAATTTGGCCCAATATGTCAATACAAACTTAACTCACTTGTGTTCATAGAGATTAACTCAACAGCATCTTATGTATGCCCAGAATAATTAGTTTACTGCCTCTTGGGGTTTATTTAATTAATTTAGAATGCTTTCCATTTAGAAGATACTTACTGCAGAAACAGGTCCGTTGGAGATAAGAGAAACTGTAACCACTGCCTCAGTCTTGTGCTTGACTTGTTGGAAAGAAAATACTTGGAGCAGGGAAAGCCATTTTCTTAGAGCTGCTCCCTCTCTGCTTTAATTTTTTTTTTTTTTTGAATTACAGCAACCTGGAATGGTTTTCTGCCTTAAAATAATATTCAAATACATGTGTTTTTACCTTTTGATAGTTCTGTGCTTCCTCTGATCAGCTAAGAACCCTTGCCATGCTTTGTGAAATTTGTTACAGCTTCAGAGAAGATAACTTATTTATAGGAAAGTCTTTCAGATCTGCAGTCAGACGCTGAATTTTTAAAGGGAGGGTATGTGTCAGAAGCTAAATAATTAAGATCCATGCTTTCTCAGCATTTTATTTCAAATATTAAATATTACATAAGAGATTCCCCCCCCCACCCCCCCGTGGAAATCAAGCCTTTAAAGTGGTGCAGCCTCAGACAGAAAATCACTGTATTGTACAGTTAAATTGATACACCTCGAATCCTACAACTAGTTTAAAAAAAAGTCTTAAAATATTTCAGCATTCTGCATGTTGGTTCCACTTATCCCTGCTTAGGAATGTGATGGGAGGTTGTGATTTTGACATCAGCTCACCCTTGCTGAACCCCCAGATGAGGATCATTCAAGAGCTCCAGGAAAACTTTAAGCAAACATTGGTGTTTGGACCAACACAGGTACAGCCCTTGCTGGGACTTTCCATCCTCAGCTCCCTCAAGAGCTGGGAGATGAGTATCCCTGCACTGCCAGCGTGGGAAACAGGTAACTCCGGATGCACTGCAGCCATTCGGTTCCTTCTGTTGTAAACCACTGTCCTCCGCTGGAAGGAATTAAAACTGCACTGATTCTCCTCGAGACCTCTGCTGCAAACTGCAAAGGCTTTACTCAGCTCGCTGGCAGAGCAGTCTGCTCTCATCCTCCCCTCTTGCATAAATTCCTTGATGTGGCCATCGTGTTTAAAAACCAGCTGGAGCTTTAGGAGTATTTCCCTAAAATCTCGCTGTAATTTAAATAGTTGCATTAATCCTATATGCCATGGTGCCCCAGGAAGGGGCTGTGCCCAAGTTTCCTTCTCTAGCAAAACCCAAGCAATTAAAGGCACCAGCACAAATTTCCACCGGCTCAGATTCCAGACCTGTCTCTGTTTTCCAGACCTGCAGCTCAGTGGTAACGTTATCTGGCACCAGCAAACTGCTGTTATCTCCTGTATCCCGTCATCAGAACGCAGAGCTTGGTACCTGCTTGCCACTTTCTCTTCAGTAAAAGACTTGGAAATCTCTGGTTTCCATGAGGAATCATGAGACAAGGCTTAGGGGGTTGGTTGTAGAGGCTTGAGCTGGTCCCATCCTCGTCCAGCAGTGACCTGCTTCGACTTCCCCAGGCCGTGTGTACACTTGTGCTGCTATCTCTGTGGGGTGGAAAACCAGGGCATCAGGTTCAGCTGATGAATTACTTTCACCTAAAGTTGTTCCTATCCTTTTGTATCCTTTTCCAAAGGGATGTGGAAGTGCTTGGATGGAGTCAGTACCTGGCTCCCAGCTGGAGCCACTTTCCTGCTTCCAGCTCGCAGCTCAAGTTGTGATGTTAAACAGGTGTGAAATTCCCCAGTGGGTCCTCTTAGGCTTTCCCCACGTTTTGGAATTCTTCACATTTCCTAGCAGCTAGACCTCTAACCTGGGAATTCAGTATGACCTTCAGTATAGAAGCATTTTGTATACATATACAAACAGACAAGTTATTTTAATAGACAAGTTATATTTAAATGCTGCCCTTCAGTGCCATATGTGATCTACATAGCCCTGCTGGTTTGGGGGTTTCTCCCCAGTTCCTGTTTGTAGGAATATGAACAGATGTGTGCAGCAAGGTCACGTTTGCATCATTTTAAAGCTTCCTTCTGGTACTGGGAGGGTTTTGGTCTTGAAAGTCTGTCTGTGTGCATATGAGTGTGCTGTGTGATTCACTTCACATGCCACTCTTCAGAGCAGTGAAGTGTTGTTGACAAGCTATTTCTCGTTATGTGCAAGTTATTTGTCACTGCTTATAACCAATGCAGATGAAATGATTGAGAGTATATCAAGATTAATGCTGAGCAAATCGTGGAGAGCTCATTGCAATGAGCTGGAGGATGGAAACACTGCTGTCCTTGGCTCTGGTCATTCCTGTTGCCACAGCCTTCTTCAGCCATCCATCATCATTCCTTTCTCTTGGGGATCAGTTTTAGATGCAGAGGAGCTGCCTGGTGGATGAGACAGATCTTTAGTAGGAGGAATCTGTTTTTCAGTGAGTTTTCAGCATACTTAGGATTATGAAACATCAAAGGGAACTCACATGAGCCAAGAGAATGTTTTAATATCAACCTCTGCCTGTGCTACAGGGGCTGGAGCAGCTTTGGAGAGCATTTCTGTTGCCCCTGGGAGCAGATGCAGCTCACCTGCTTGTATATTCAGGGATCATTTTGCACCCTTACATCTTCTGTTTGGGGTTGAACGAAGAGGATGACTATGGAAAAATACCCTTAATAATTCCAAAAGCTTTTAAGGTGCAAGTCCTGGAGGGTGCTGGGGAAATGAGGAGGCAGCTCAGGCACCTCAGGGGATGCTGGTTCAACACCAGCAGATGCCTTGCAGGCTCTGCAAGGTTTTCCCTCAGCTTTGGTGGGTGCTGTGCAGGGAATCTGCTTCTGCTCAAATGTAGCCCCCTCTTCCCTTGTGTGCCCTGGGCACCCCCAGAGGAGTTGCTGGCTTTGCACCAGCGCTGGAACCTCTTCACACCCACTTCATCCCCTGCTCAGGGTGTTCATCCTTGGATTTGAAAATCAAAGTGGATAACTGAGTTGCTTATATTTTGTATTTTTAATGGAGATGTTGAACTCAAATTGGATAAAATAACATCTCTATGGGGACTTCAAACTTGAGTCCATTTATAGGGTATTTCTTTTCCATTATAAGTAAAGGGGTTTTATTCCTTCATTTCTATTTCCTTTATTTTTTTCTTGTAGCCTTCCCCACACCTGTCTGCTCCAAGGAACACAAATGCAGAAGTATTTGATTTTTGCTGCATCTTGTATTTCCAGGAGATTTTGTGGCAGTAACCAGTAGTGTAACATATCTCTAGAAATCTGACCCCCAGTTTCTAGACTTATCTAACATTTATCAGTGTTCAGGCAATACAGAATTTGGCCTTTCTTGCTTCAAGGTTTGATGCTCACAGTTAGTGCTGTGAAGCCAAAGAAAAACCAATAATCAGTTTGAGTTCTGACAAAAATATTTCAAATGTTTTTTATTGGCTGGAATAGTAAATTAGCCAAGGAAAAGTATTAAATGGTTCTCACTGTCATTTCTTATTTGCTGTGTTCTTTAGCCAACTTTTCCATGGATTTAATTGAAAGGAGTGACTCAGAATTGTTCTATCTACTCAAAGATTGCAGAGTTTGTGTGTTGGTTGTGCCCAGGTGCAGAGTTACAGCTGCAGATCCTTCTTTATGGGATCTACAAGATTTTACTGTTACATTCAGATTGTAAAAATCTTAGGAAATCAGATTTTTTTTTTCCCCCTGGTGTTACAACTTTTACAACCTCATGTGAGAGAAGTTATGAAGTCTTACAAAAACCCACCCAGACACTAGGACCAAAACTGAATGGTAAGA
The DNA here is from genome assembly GCA_038380795.1 of Pyrocephalus nanus. NCBI lineage: Eukaryota > Metazoa > Chordata > Aves > Passeriformes > Tyrannidae > Pyrocephalus > Pyrocephalus nanus. Next base: position 3,568,389 of record CM076271.1, on the reverse strand, counting down.
AATATTAGAAGTGAACTTTGTACCAGAGATTTTTTAGCTTTCAAGGGTTTTTTAGGGCTTTTGTTATAAACCGTTTTCTTAATTTGATTTTTGAGCCAATTTTTGTAAGCAGCATCACTAGAGGGAATAGATTAATAATTTACTAGTCAGTTGCAGCTTTTTACCTTGCATATATGGATATATATTTTATACAACACTGTAGTTGCCTTCACTGGAAAAGGAATGAATGTTCATTATTTAGAAATTAGCTTAGTCATGCAGGACAGTTTGGTAACTTTTAAGTGCATCCTGTGTTTCCTAAAGTTGCTTTTATTGGGATCTATAAGGTTATAAATGAAATAGCACTGAAAGATCCTGGCTCCAGCCCAGGTCATACTTGATGCTCTGGTTAAATTCATTTGCATGAAATTGAGTGTTAAACCACCAGCATGTGACAGTTTAACTAAAAAGAAAGAGAAATATAAAATCCCAGAATGGTTTGGGCTGGAAGAGACCTTAAAAATCATCTCATTCTACCCTCTGCCATGGGCAGGGACACCTTCCACCAGCCCAGGTTGCTCCAAGCCCTGTCCAACCTGGCCTTGGACACTTCCAGGGATGGGGCAGCCACAGCTTCTCTGGGCAGCCACAGCTTCTCTGTGCCAGGGCCTGCCCACCCTCCCAGGGAAGAATTTCTTACTGATACCTCATCTAATCCTCCTCTCCATCAGTTTGAAGCCATTCCCCCTATCCTGTCACTCCAGGTCCTTGTGAAAACTCCCTCTCCATCTTTCTTGGGGGCTCCCTTCAGGCAAGACACAGAACATTTGAAAATAGCTAACGGGCAAAAAAAAAACCAACAAAACCATTAGGGGAACACATTAAAAAGAGAAGCCTGCTTGCTTTCCTAGGGTTTAGATCAGACTGGGATTTTTTTGTTTAAGTCCAGCTTAGTTGTAATTTTTCAAGAAAAAGAAGTATTGCCACTTGCTTTTGCAATGTTTTGCTTCCTGGCTGAGAGTTCTTATCTGCTGCAAAAAGGAGTGTGAGCTGTGGGCAAGAGGCATCCGCTAAACAGCAGAATTGTTAGAAATCTTCATTATAACTGAAATAAGATTTAAAATGAGATGGAAATTAATACAAAACACCTACAAGACTTAAAATACTTCCAGAGTTACTTAAATCCCTCTTTGCATGTATCTTATTTTCTCAGCTTCAGGTCCAAAAGTCAGTGGCTATTTATTTTCTGATGGTATTTAAAGACAATTCTCTTGTGGTTGTCGTTCCTAGAGGTTTTATGTTTTTTCCAGGTTCAGAGGTTTATGGCATGAGGAGAACCAAAATAGAAGACCTTTCATGTGATCTTTCCAACTGCTTGTATTTTTAGAAATAACTGGAAGGTAGAATACATTTAATTTTCTGACAGTTTCAAAAGCAGTTGTATCCTCAGCAAGAGAAGTGCCAAACTGAATCCAACATGTCCATTAAATGGGAGCTTTAGTTATCCCTAATTTTGTGCTGCATGTTAGAAAGGAGAGGTTTAAAAATCACAGTGCTGCATCCTCCTTGTACTTGTATATTAATTCTGAATAAACTGCATTGAATTTCTGTGTTAAATCAGTTTGCTTGCAAGGAGCTATAGAAGCTTTGGGCTTGGGGAAAACTGATTTATACCAGTGTGAGCCATGTAGGGCAGTTCCATTCTCTGGAGATGGATTTCCACCAGAGTCTGTTCCTTTGTTGTAAAGAGATCATACCTTTTTGTGCGAGTATAATTTAAAAAAGGGGGGAAAAAAAGGTTAAATGCACTTAGATGGTTTTCCCATGTGCACATACTGTGAGTCTACACCAGAGCTTTGTGTTTCATGTTTGCTATCAGTGTTCACATCCTGGCTTGCCCCTTGCATCATCCCTGGGGTATCCCTGCCACGGCCCCTACATTTGTGTATGTTCTTCCCATCTCTGTTTACAGAAAGACATAATGATGTGAAGGACATGTGTGAGCTGAGCAAGAATAAACCCTTGTGATCTGTGGCCTGACATTCACCGTGCAAACTTTATGTAACCCATGGAGATCAGTTTCTCCTCTTTTCTATAGGAATAAAAACTTCCTGAGATGAACAAAAATGCAAACATTGGAAGCACCTGGGCAAGTAAGGGTCAAGAAGGATTCTGGCAGTTGATGGCTTGAGCATTATGTTATGCAAACATCAGCTCTGTAAAAGCCCAAAGTGTGTGGCTGAGTTTGCTGTGAGGATAAACAATCCTTGCTACGAGGATAAACAGAACCTTTTGACCATCCCTGGCTTTCGTACAGACCGACAACATGCAGACCTCTGGTTGCCACCGAAGTGCTGCACGTTAATAATTTTAATTTCAGGGATTTTCACAGCACTGATGCTGCATTTGGTGGGTGCTTGCACACCTACACCGTTTGAAGGCTTTTATGTTGGTGCTAAATATATTGTTTAGCAGTTTGGATACTTTAAGCTGCGACTTGTCACCCTCTCTAGTTTCCAGCTATTTGTTGCCACCAGTTTTCCGTGTCAGGACAGCTGTTTGTGTAACTGTGCTGGGAAGCACATCTGGAAAAATTCCTGGCTGGCTCAGGAGCTGGATGTAGGGTGGGCAGGGGACAGGAGGTGTTTCCCCATTGGCTTTGGTACCACCATTGCATGTGAATTCCAGGGGAAATGAATGAGCTCAGACGTCCATCATGACTTGCATGTAACGTGGCGTATGCCAGATTGAGGGGGAAACTGCTTGATTTTTCAATATGTTTGTGTTTTGCTGGTCTTCCTTCAGAACTCAAATCCCCACTGTGCCAGACAGCAGCTTACTATCTAATCACAATTCATAGGCAGTGAGTGGACATAGGAGAGGGAGAGAATAGGAGAAGCTTTGATGATACCACACAGATTACAGATTTATTAACATTAATTGGTTGACTAGCAACCTAACCACCACCTATGGTTTCCATGTAAACAAATATATTTCAGAAAGCCTCCTGTGTTATCATTCCTGGAATTAAAGTTTTTGGACAGCTTGCTTCCTCTCTCCAAAGGCAATTTCCAGACAGAATTTTATTATTCAAAAAAGTCCTCATGGTCTATTGCAGCACCAAAATACTTGGGGCTCTATTTTCTGCCACTAGGAAAATTATACCCCAGAGTTCCCAGAAATTTGTACAATATTAAAGGAGTTCCTTTCTAAAGAGCAAATATTCAATGATGTGGGATGTGAAGAGCAAAGTATCCTGCAAACAGCTTAATTACCAGCGTGTTTGCAATTTGGTATTTTCTCCTGATACTGTATGATTCAAATCCTTCTTGCTGTGCACTTTCCCCCCCTCTAAGTGGTTGCTTGTAAGGCCAAAGCTTGGGTTTTTTCCTCGCAGATAAATGAAACTGAATTGAGAAAGTGCTTTGGAAGCCAGGAAAATTGAATTGTAGATGCCTCTTTTCTTGTTTTTTAAAGAGCAGGAGCGCTGATCTGATTGCCTGGTGTCCCTTCCTCCTGCCCCAGGAATCTCCTTCTTGTCCCTGTCACACTGAGGTGTCCCTCTGTGATTCAGTCCCTGTCACTCTGCTGGGTTTGGTGGCAGCACAGCGAGTGCTGTAGCAGTGAGTCATGGCTGCAGAAAGCCATTTCAAGGACAAGCCAAGGGTGTTGGAGGCAGCAGCTTCAAAAACCTGGGATTCAGGACTAGTTCAGCTCTTTTCAGCCTCAAGGAATACGACTCTAAGGAGCTGAGGCGTGGGGAGGGAAGATATTCGTTTAAAATCACCAAAAGCCAAACCTTTAGGTGCAGTTTTGTGTTGGAATTTTGTGTTTAGGTCCTATGACACTGCAGAAAACAGTGTTACATAAAGCACAGCAGCTGCAGTCTGCGTTCAGGGGCAGGGGGAGAGCATGTAACCAAACCAAAAGTGGAGTGCCAGAGCAGAGGAAAACAGTTTAAAGGTATTTTATAAGAAAAAGAATTTCTAATTGGGGAGCTGACGTGGAGCGTGATTACTGCCCCAGCCTGGCATTGGAGTTTTTTTTAATGTGTAAGAAGATTTTAAATAGGATTTACAACTTGGCAATTGCATCTGTGACGTATTGGCCCTGGGAAGGGCAGAGTGCAGCTCTTCTTGGGAGGAAGGGCAGCTCTGCCCACCCATGTAGGGAAAGGGGCACTTCCATGGCAGGGCCAGGCACTGGGCAGCATCCCTGGACTCTGAAACCTCTGCTTCCCCCTGCAGCAGAACTGCTGCTGCCCTCAGAACTGAATCATGCTCTGAATTAGGTGTTTTTAAAGCAAAGTAGTCCTAGAGACATCTGCATCCTCACTGCAGCTGGAAATAGGTGCTGACAGCAGGTATCCAGCTCAGTCCCCTTGATGTTTAACCACTAAGCCGGGACTCAGCCCCAGGTGTGAGCATTGCTTGCCTGTGTGGGCACAGACAGAGCCCTGCTGGGGCTTAGGCAGCTGCTGCTGAAGCCCAAGGTCCTGTGGCATGGCCATCCTTTCTTGCATGATTGGGCTTAGAAGGTTTGGTGAGCTTTGTGCCTGGTGAAGTCAGAGGCAGTAATGCTGATGATGCAACAGGCAGAGCAAAGTCCCTTTTAGTGGGAGACCCAGCGAATCCACCAACTTCCAAAGCATCATTTTTGGAGAAAGTTGCTCTGTGTCGCTCTGGTTAGATGCTGATGGCATTAGTTTCTGTATTTGGTTAGTTGTAGAACACTGGTTTTAATTAATTTTGTATTGATAAGATAAGAGCAGATTAGGTAGACTGGATTGATTGGTTTGCATCAGTTAATATCGCCTGTCATCTTCAGCCAGTGACAGAGGAAGCTTTTGGCATTTTACAGATCAGATATTTTGGTGCAGGTGAGCACAGGGGGTCATGGAAGCACCGTGGAACATTCCCATATCCACGTTTTTGTCAGGGTAAACGGTGGTCTTCGTGTGTATCATCCTGACTGCATGTAAATAAGAGCGTGGTGGATATTTATCTATGAGTGAAGACCCTGTGCTTTCATAGCTTTAGACTATAAAAATGAACAAACTGGATGAATTAAAGATCCCTTTCAAGATCCAGCACCTTTCATCTCGGGTCACTATGACTGAGTTCAGTGTGACTAAGGATTATACTTTCATGGCACATCAGTCCAGTGCAGAAGTAGGGTGAAAGGTGAGGGGATCAGGCATAATTGCTACTCTTGTTGAATGAATTGCTCAGATATCACAATCTGAATGAAATTGTAATACCTTCTCACTTTTACCAGACAGGTCTGATGGGTTGGAGTTTGGTAGGTCAGTGTAAAAGGAGCTTGAGTTTCCCATCCTGGGCTGGATCAGTGCTCTGAGGGCTGGCAGGCAGTGAACTTCATATGCACTAAGCTTAATTGCAAAGAAAGGCTGTGACACAAGCAAAGCTCAGGGAGTTAAAAGATTAATGCTGTTAGAATCTCTTTATGATCTACCAGCCTGTTTCCACAATAACAGACACTGTTCATTTTTCTAATAAGGAGCACATAAATGGAAAGACATATTGGCCCTTGCTATTAATAGTCTCACGTAATTACTTTTGAAGTTTTTTTTGTTGTCTGCTGTTTTTCATGATCATTATAGTACTAATAGAGTACTTTTGTTGAGATTTTCAAAGTCTTGCAACAGGAGTAATCTAGTGTTTTCTCAAAAAAGCTTATCTTCAATGAGGAAGAAGTAAGCCTGCCAAGTACATGGTCATCTTTGAAGACATCACTTCTGACAATATAAGGATATTGCTCCATGCTGATCTTCCAAAATTTTACTTTCTTTATGCTCTTTATGCTTTTGGCTTAAAAGGGCAAACAAACCAACTCCTCCTTCCATAAAGAGGTGTGTGAGGTCAAATCTCAGTTGTGGCCTCAGTGCACAGAGAGTTTCCTGAAGGGATTAAGAAGCAGATAGTGAGGACTATGCTGAGCAGTGGGAACTCAGAGGGAAGAGCTATCTGATATTTTTCGGTGACATTGGTTTCTCTGAGATAAAATGAATGGGAAAATGAGGAATGTGGAAAAAGAAGAGGGGAAAGATCTGTTAGGAGGGTCTTCAGGAGGAGCAGCAGACACAGAAGGCACGTAAGGAGACAGAGAAAATAGAAATACATTTAACAAAAGGGATATCAGAATTAGTCAACAAACACGCAAAAAAATCTGCCTTTTAGCATCCTGAATATTTCAGCATGGCTATCCAGCTCATCTCTGCTTATCATTTACATAACCTGTAGAAAACAGATGCATACTCTAGATGTCTATCTGAAAGGAATGACTTCATCCTCAGCCCTGTTAGTTCAAGGCCTTTGCACTTTCTGTTTCCATCACAATGATTTCATAGTATGGTAGTGCTATCACTGCTATTTAAACTGATAACATTCTCTTAATACTGCTCAAGCATACGTGGAAAGTGTGTCTGATTGTCTGTTGTTTGGTGTTAATGTGTGCCATGCTTGAGGGGTGTATTAATGAACCTTTTTTGAAGCCTGCAATGACAATCCTCTAGGCCCGGTCCCTTCATTAATGAATAATGATGGAACAGAGCAGGCATTGGGTCATTTTATCCTTTCAGAGTCCTGAAGAGAATGCTGCAATGCAGCTATAAGCAAGAGGGTTGTACACATGACAAAGTGCTTTTGAATCCTAGTCTGTGTTTCTGGAACATTTTGGGTTTTAGGAAGGTTGCCAGATTCCCAAAAAATTTTTCTTAGGACAGGAATCTTTTTTTTTTTTTTTTTGCTATTTCAGACAGACTTATTCCAATGTCTTCTATTCTACCAACTTGGAAACATGAGCTTCAGTAAAAATAGAAAGTCACTGATCATGCTGTGTTCAGCAGCCATTGAAAAGGACTTGGGGAGACTTCTGTTTCATAATATTTGTACAGCAGTTGGCTTGTAGTAATTTGCATAAGATTTTGGACAACGACCTTACCATGAATTTGGACTGATTTTCCCCAAAACATTTTGTGTGAGGCAGGAACCATGCAAGAAAAATAACCTGATGAGGCAAGGAACTGTGCAAAGAAAAGCCTGTTCTCCTTCTGAAAGAGAAGCATTTGAAAAATCAAAACAGGATTTCCACTTAAAGTTACTGATGAGACGAATGAACACCTCTAGGTTAAATTAGGAAAATGTGCTCCTTTCCTTGGGGTGAGCATAACTGGGATAACTTCATTTTTCAATCTCTTCTGGTGTAAAGTACGTAATTAATTCCCTAAGTAGTTGTTATCTAAATCTATTGCTCTGTGTTACATGATAAAAGTATTTGAATGCTTCCAATTCTTCTCCCTTCTCATATAATTCATATAAGAACGTTGTGTTTAGTTGCTTTTTTTTAATTTCTTTTTGATTCTTGGTCTTTTTTTGTTTCTTTTTAGTTGCAAGAATTTGTTTCTAATTTGGCAATGTAAATTATTGTGTTCTCTCGTTGATGATGTGAGGCTTCAGCTCCCAGTTTCCTCCTGAGATCACGAGGTGCCTGTCTCCAGCAGCAGCTTGGAGATGCTGAGGGGAAAGTGGTCTCAACAAACTCAGACTAAGGGATTTATCTATTCTCAGCTGTGGACTTCTTCTAGAACATCTCTTCCTGATTAACCATTATGGATTAACTCTTTGTGCAGATCTTCTTACTGTGGATTAAGAGGCCTTTGCCCAGGAGGAAACAAAGTGAGGAATTAATGGGCTGAAAGTCAAACAAAATGGCTAGAAAAATATAAACAGAGGTAACTGCTGTGCAAGGAAAAGGTTTAAAGCCATAAAGGGATTAAAGGAGTTCTCATTTGAGACCTTCTGTTAACTAAAACAGCTGAACTTCCACATGAATAATGAAGGTTAATTAATAACGGTAGGGGTTATTTTGGAGGGCATTAAGGAAAGGTAATTTTAAGGCAATATTAAGGTAATTTTAAGGCTATTATTTTAAGGCAATATAATATTTTGATTTCTGATAATGTGTCTAACACAAATTCCTGAGCATCTGTAGTGTGAGCCACACTTGTGCCAGGGCTTTGATGAGAACTGCATCCTTACCTTCTCCTGAAAGTGCACTTGCCAAAGAACACACAAAGTTTTCAACTTCTCAAACTAGAGAACACAAAATTAAAAAGATCTGGGAAAGTCATTCTTAACATAAAGACCACTTAGGTAAAATGACCAAATCTGTGAAGATATTTGAGTATGGAGCCTTTCCCACTTTTGTCAACTTTGGATAGAATTTCCTTCTAGTTGAGCAATTTTCAGTGGCTTTTGGGATTGCTGGAACTCCATTTTAGCAAAGCTTTGTTAAATCTCACATGTTCAGGAATATTTCTATTAAGATTGGATTTTTGGAGTGGGACCAGGTTGGTGTGCATAAAAAAATATATGGAGTCCTTGGCTGCTTCTGGCTCACAGGCTGCTACAGGTGGTGACTGGGAACACCTTGCTGGAGGTTCTTCCTTTATAATTTAATATTTGATTTGCTCTGGAAAACAATCTGCAGAACTTCAGTAGTGATTCTTGTATTCAGATTAGGTTAGTTATGTGGAGGGCTAATCAAGGTGATTGACAACACATGCTTCATAGAAGAGAGAGTCTATTCTTTTGGGCTTTTCTGTGGGCTAAATTAGGAGATGTCTGTGGGTGTTGTGTTCCTAATGGAGTTCTGCTGCATGTGGGTATAAGAATAAAGTAATGCTGTATCCCACAGTACATCTTGGGATTACTTTGGTCACAGTTTATAGTTTCTCATTAAAAGAAAACCACAACCAAAAACAAGTCAGGAAAACATTGCCACTTTTTGTGATATTTTTATTATCTTTGTATAAGGTTGAGAACTCTTTGGAATAATAATATTACTCCTGTTCCGATGGTGCCATCATCCCAACTAAAACCCTGCTACTGATGGTGAGTCCCCCACTCTACTCTGTGACACCTGGGCAGCTTTTGTGGACTGAAAAAAACTGATTACCAAAGGACTGAAAAGTCTTGAGACTTATTTTTGCCATCCTTTCTCCATTTAATCTAGAAAATGGAGAAATAGGGAGCTTGTTTGCCTTGCTAAATTCTCAGTGCCCAGTGACTCCAAACTTTGTTTATGTGTCCAATATGAGACAGTGAGACAGCCACTGTAATAGTGTTCATGTTGCTTTCTTGGGTTGGAATTTTACAGCTTCTTTCACTTTTATTGTTCCTTTGAGTTTGTGTTGTACTTATGTCTACAGGAAAGGCAGATGATGGAAGTTCATGTAAAGATGTACAAATAGTAAAAAATTTATTAGACACATTATCAGAAATCAAAATATTATATTGCCTTATAATAATAGCACCAAATTAACAACCATCCTTGGGCAGTTTCAGTGAGTAAACAAAAATTAAGTTTACCTAATGCCCCCCAAAATAACCCCTACCGTTATTAATTAACCTTCATTATTCATGTGGAAGTTCAGCTGTTTTAGTTAACAGAAGGTCTCAAATGAGAACTCCTTTAATCCCTTTATGGCTTTAAACCTTTTCCTTGCACAGCAGTTACCTCTGTTTATATTTTTCTAGCCATTTTGTTTGACTTTCAGCCCATTAATTCCTCACTTTGTTTCCTCCTGGGCAAAGGCCTCTTAATCCACAGTAAGAAGATCTGCACAAAGAGTTAATCCATAATGGTTAATCAGGAAGAGATGTTCTAGAAGAAGTCCACAGCTGAGAATAGATAAATCCCTTAGTCTGAGTTTGTTGAGACCACTTTCCCCTCAGCATCTCCAAGCTGCTGCTGGAGACAGGCACCTCGTGATCTCAGGAGGAAACTGGGAGCTGAAGCCTCACATCATCAACGAGAGAAAAGGGCAAGTGGGTAATAATGAATACAAGACTGTTACACAGGCAACACTGTGTGTCCTATATTAGGTGTTTTGAAGGTTAAATTATTTTAATGCTCCTGAGCAGTGGGGTGAAATCCACTGGATTCTCAAAAAGCATCTTCTCATCTTTCTGTCTCCTCACAAGTTGGGTATTGTGGTTGTGACTGACATCACTGCCACTTGCAGGAGTGACAGCAGCATCTCATGCTGCTCACAGATGGCACAATGATCACAGCACTGTGTTTTCTTTGGTGTTCTTACTTTTTTAAACTACCTTGAATGCTCTCCTGAACACACAGCAGTGTGAGGTGCTCCAGAGCCAATAATCTGCCTCTGCAGAGCTTGAAGTGAGTACAGTGCTGTGCAGCTGACAAGCTGACATTACTCATAGGAAAAATGGGTGACTCTGACAGAGAGCAAGGAAATTAAGAGTTGCCAAGTAGCAGCACTTAGAGGTAACACCTCAGAAAAATGCTGCTCGTTGCTATCTGGTGGGGGGTTTTTTGTTGTTTTGTTTCTTTTTTTTTTTTTTTTTTTTTTTTTAAGTGAAGGTGTGAAGGAATCACGCTACAGGGGCTGGCTGGGCAAAGTGGGTTTTGGTATTTCATTTTGACTCCCTTATAGACATGCCAAAAATATGTTTCTTTCTTCAGAATACAAGATTTCTTCTTATGTTACATATTTTCATGTTAAAGATTAAAGCATCTATATGAGGAATCAGCTACTTAACCTAGACCTTCTGAGCCTTACATAGAAAAACCTCTTTTCCATGCTGTTGTTATTGTGAGAGCATATGTTGTTATGCTGTGTTACTTTTAACCTTTCCAATAGGCTTCATCAAATAAATCTGAACTCCAGACCCCTGGAACTGCTGATACTAAAGAAACTGTGATGACTGCAGCAGCAAATAATAATAATAGTAAACATTCTTCATATAGGAGCACATGCTTTCTCTCTGTGAAAGAGGGACTTTCAGGATACTGCATTAGAGCCTCATGCTGGACGTAGAACTCTGTCTAATGTGTCTTGCATAATATTTTCCTCACTCAAGGCCATGATTTCCCAGTTTCATGTGCTTTATTCCTTGGGCAGTTGCTTTCTCAGACGGCTGTGGCTGTCATCCTGAGTGGACAGGCTCTGTGGAACTGAACACGAAATCATGAGGAGTCTTTAGGAAACCCAGGCCACATCACCCTGAAAGCACATTGTGGTGTGAGAAGGCAGCTGGAGCTGCTCCTGGGACCTCTTGAGCTGTGTTGAATCAGTCAGGTGGCTGCAGCTTCTGGGATGTTTCACTGACACCGACGTCCTTCGAACATAATGTTGAACTTGCATAACTTTAAGTGACACGAAGTAACTCCAAAAACTGTGATAAGGAAAGGTGAAAAATAAAAGGTGAAGAGGTTTTTTCACCTGTAGAGAGCTGCCAGTCCAGCAGCAGTTTTTGTAATTGTGGGCTCTTTTTGTTCAGGGTTGCTCAGCAGGAGTGCCCAGGCTCGGTGCCAGTGGTCACCCTCACACTGGTGGTATCTATTGGTGGACATGTGGACTTGTCCTTTCTTTCTCTCTCCTCTGCTAGGATAGGATCCCATGCACAGTCCCTGTGGTGTTCCCTGCTCTACCATGTGCCCTCTGGTCTGGTGGTGCTCACCTGTTTGGCTGCACTTCTCCAGGGCTCAGAGGAGCCCCAGCACACAGGCAGCTCCAGCTGGCAGATGCCTTCATGGTCCCTGTGGACCATGGCTGATGGAAGTGTTTCCATTGGGACACTTGCATTTCCCCAGGCTGTGCTGTATCCACACAGTAGCTGCCTCTCTAGCAGCCAGAGAGGTTTGCTTGTCAGCAGCAAACTGTGGTTTGGGGACAGGGATTCACAGATTGATTTCAGCCTCTTTTTTCCCCTCCCCATCTCCTGTAGTTGCTGCTGGCAATATGTATGAAGTGGTGAATTTTTTGGAGGGCCCAGGGAGAATGGTGGTAAGTGCTTATGAAGTTATGTTAATTAAGGCGGGCTCTCCACTCTGACTTTATTGTGTGCTCATTTATTCCTTGATCTTTTTCTTGTCTAAGACCTTGGATCTCCTCTGTTAAAATTACACGGTTGCTCTTTGCCATTACCTGATTGACATTTTAGTGCTTTCCAAGCCTGATCCCACAGAATAGCCAGCAAGTGTGGCTCAGGATGTAGCCAGGGATGCTTGATTTGATTTAAACATTAGGGATAAGAAAAAGCTTTCATGTTATCTGGAACAATCACATTATTGTAACTCAGCATTGTAACAGCATGCTTTTGATGCTATTTCCCTCATCCTCCTAGTGACTGTCATTGAAATGGTCCCATCTTACATATATGTGTTTCTCTAGGAAATTAGAGCTGTGTGGGTAACCTATAAACCTGTACAGGGGGTGTTTGTACAGTCCACTCTAAATCCTAATGTTACCTTCTCTGGGAAGGAAATCCTGGCTTTGTTTTATCAAGCAAAAAAGATGTTTGAAGAAACTGTCTCAAGGCTTTGACTACCTGGAAAGGGGAGCTGGGGGAAGGATACTGCTGCATTCCCCCATTCTCTCTCTATTTCTTCTAAGAAGCCCCAATACCATTAAAAACCTGGGAATATGTGCTGCTGAATAAACCTGAAGTATCCAGTGACTGTGGGACATCCCACTGGCTTGGGGAGATTGGCTTGGCTGCAGTAAAGCCCTTCCATAGCCTTTAGGTTACCTGTCTTTTGGTACCAGATGAAGGTCTGCACTGTTGTTTATATAACAAGGAATTGTTAATGACTTTTTATTCTGTGGTTGGTGATGGGTGGGAGCTGGATGGTGGAATTACATACTGGATTATGAGTATTTATTAGTATTGCTGCCTAGAATCTGTAATGACTTTATTGTACTTGACACTACATCATGACAGAACAAAAGAAAAACATCTCCAGGAGCCTGGGGTACCCAAGGTGAGTCATATTGAAATGGTTTGATCAGTCTCAAATGGAATAAGAGCTGAAGAAATGATTTCTGGTGGGATAATTCTCTTCCCTCTCAACAGCCATATACTCCCACTGACAGCAGTGCTTCTGTAAGAAAGAAATCCTGATTCCTCTTTCTTCATCCTGGACCTTCAGCTCTCGTTGAATGTTTCATCAGCCTTGGCAGGAAGCTTTTCTGCTCTCTGTTTAGTCAAGAAAAATATTAGTTATCTGTTACAATTCATGTAATGATTGATGTCTCGTCTCTTGCCCCAGCACTGGCTGGTCATGCACTGCACATAAGTCCAGTCATCAGATTATTATGAAATCATAGCATGTCTTTCAGATGAGTGGCTTTTTTCTGGGGCTATGTTACAGTCACTATCAAGAACCATTTCTGGTTCTGCTGTTATTAGTCATCTTATGTAAACTATTTGTTCCTGGTGAATAGCTTCATTTCAGAGCAATTCTACTTTCAAAATAAATCAGGAGATGAGAGGAGAGATGAACCCAAAATGGCTGGATGGGGAAGTGAATGAAACATGTCATGGAGCATTCATTGCTTCTGGGCAGTAATAAACCCTGCCTGGTGTCTCTCAGCTGAGTGGCAATCAGGATTGCCAGGAGATGTGAATTTACTCCCCAGAACTGCCACCAACCTGTCTGGAGGAAGAACCTCAGCCTTTCCCTGCCTTGTGAATGAAGTTTTCTAGTATTTTGACAGCTACAAAGAGCTTGAGAGATGGAAACTAATTGTAGAAGTGCAAGTTGTTCTGTATCTGCTGCTAAGATTTACGTTAGGCGTTCAGACAGTGAGAACAATTGTTAGGTTCTTTAGTTACTTCATTTTTAAAGAAGTCATGGAATTTAAGAGGTATTTCTGTACTTTGTGTGAGTTATAGGAGGGGTTTTGTAGTCATCTTGTTTATTCCCAGGTGCTGAGGAGTGATCCCTGTCCTGTGGGGTGGCAGAGCTCCAGAGGGCAGGATGTGGTGGCTGGGCCAGTTGTTGCTGTAAGATGTGAGAGGGAGGATGATTAATGAGGAAATGGAGGGGGGAGGTAATGAATTTCCTCTTTCTGTGCTCCTCTCTTCTGTGTGTTACCTGTTTAGATCTGGCTGCAAAGCATTTGACTCAAGGAGGTTCTAAGTGGACTCATAGGAATACTTGCAGCAGCAGCTTAAAGCTTACAGGACACGTGCTACGTGACTTGTAATGCCAAAGGCTTTTAGTTTTTGGACAAATTTCTTAACATTTATGTAAAAAAATGTATGCAAGTGATATTAATGAAAACAAGTAATGAGATTCATTACACTCACAGACAGCTTTGTTGCCCCAAGATTAGAAGGAAATTATTATTCGTTGAGGTTCATTCACTGGTGAAATTCCAATTCACCTTGCTGGAATTAATAAATGCTCTAATTAAACCCTCTTTTATTGACGGACAGCATTCTCTCAACTGACTTTATTTTAATATGACCTGAGCAGAATTTCAATGTACTGCATCAGAAATCTTTTTTCAGGCCACTTACATGGTAAAACTGGGTAGTCACAAAGGCATCCATTGCAGGTATGAATGTTTTCACTTGGTGTTTCACATCCCTGGTGTTTGTTTTACTTGGTAAATAGTCCTCTTGTGTTAGGGTAGTGTAAGGTGTTTTTGTGGCATACTTGGTACCAAAGCAGGTGTTTCTTTACTTAGATAAACAAGGGTCATGAAGAATTCATGGCTTAATGAAGGCTGATGTTGGATTACATCACAGTGTGCCTGATGACATCATTACACACAAGGGATAAAATAGACCTTCCTCAGCATTTGATCAAAACCATAACAGTGATCCCAGTTTGCTGTGTGTGTCTCTTTGCCTTCGCTAATTTCTTAGGCAGGGACAGCTTCCTAAGGCAGACCTCAGAAAGTAAATCTGTTAGTTCCTAGCTATTGATTTGAATTGAAAATTTGACATTTTCAGCTCTGTATTATCACTACATGCGTAATACTTCTTACACAGAAGTGGGAGAAAAAAGCCCTGCTGTCACTTCTAGCTTGTTGCACAGAGAAAAGCAGAACAGTGCACAGAAATCTGCTTCCAAATCCAGAGAGTAAAATCCCATAAAATGTTGAACGGGACCGTGGGTTTGAATTTCCCACATTACAAGAGCAGTAACTGGGCTAATATTTTTAATTCACGTTATAAAGATGTGAGAATCTCTGCATGAGACACCTGAGCCAGTGGGCCTGGGCAGGTTATGCTGAATCTTTATGTAGCAGCAGGGATGGTAGGGGCTGTTTCAGAGTAAATGGGAAATAAATGGAATTGGGGAAAAAAGGCAAAGAAAATGGAATAATTGCTAAGGTCATACCTTGCAGTGGTTTACTTTTCAGTTTCTGTGCAGACCTGGCTAATGAGATGGTGGGAGTGCTCATCATCAGAGAAGAGAGTTTGAGGATGGAATGACTGGGGTTTTGGAGATAAAATATATGTCTGAGTTCTCACAGGAAGAATTCAGGGATGTCACATGGAATTGCTGTTCCATGTTTGGTTAGTTCACTAACCAGAATAGTTGGCTTTCCTCTGCCTTCCTTTCCACAGCCTGTTGGGGTAATTTTGGTTTGCATATCTTGTAATAACAGCCTTTCCTTCCTGTGCTGAACAAACTCTGCATTTGAAGTTACTATGCTGGTATTTTTAAAGTACATTGTTTGCATGTTTTGATCTTTGAAATTTTTACCTACTTTTCTGGATGAATCAGAAAATATATAGAAGAAAGTCAATAAGCAATGAATGGTATATTTGCACAATTAGTGCAAACGTAAATTCTCCAGCCTTCAGCTCATAATTTAAGCCAATTTGAAACATTCTGTTGCAAATTTTATTTTATTTTTTTTTCATTGTTGCTTTGGTAGTGCTGTGCTTTTGCTATTTTTGCAGCATCAAAATCATTCTCTGTTTGTCATGCTCCATTTGGTTGCAGTGGAGATGGCTGTCAGAGAAATACAATTTTCCAGGCATTAATTGAAACGATGGCTTTGTGTTCAGTGTGCACTAACTGACAGATGTAGATAAGGAACAGAGAAAATTCATTAAGTGGCATTTCTCCAGTTTTTTTGTTCTTCTTCTGCCTCCCAAAAAAGCAAAAATGCCAGATTAAATCATAAATGCATTCAATATACTGCACAACATTGTAGAAAATGTTTTCTTGCAATCACTTTCATTCCACCACAAATTTCAAATGAATTTTGGGGAAAAGTTTTGGAAACTGAAACCTTAAGAAATTACTCAGATGCTGGAAGCATCAGTAATAAATTTTCACGGTAATTCTTGAATGTGTGTATAATATTTTTATATAAATTTAACCCAAATCTGCACATTCATTGTAAAACACTTCGATCAAGTACTATTGCACAGCTTTGACCTGGAAAAGCACTTAAAACATAAAATATGTCCGCTTGTGTGAAGAAATGAACATAAATCCAGCCAGTCTGTGACTTATTGTCATAAAGAATATAAGATGGGTCATACAGAACATCAGACTGGCACAGGCTGATGCTCGTGCCAGTAACGTGTGAAGTCTGAAGTCATTTTGAACTGGTATTGCCATTCATGTTTTTGAGTCCTCACTGGTTCTTTCTCACTCCCTTAGATGTTCTACATCATGATATTTTAAATTACTTTTATTTGCAATGCTCTCATTGTCACAGGACTCCTGGGGCAAGCGAGAAGTAAAAATACAATATTCAGGAACAGTGATGAAGTCAGTGTGTGCAATCTGAAAAAAACCAACACAAACCAGTCTAGCAGCAGGAAGGCCATCTCCTGGTCGACAGCACTGGTGAGGACAGATGTCCCTGTCCAGCCCTTGCTGTGCTAATTGACGTGTTTGCCATCTGTGGTGCCTGTCGGAGCAGCTCCTACAGCTCTGCCAGGGCCACGGGCAGCCCCAGCCACCTCTAATCCTCCCCAACAACTCAGGCTTGCTCACAGCACCTTTAGGACTGTTCCACATTTCTGAATAAATACTTGGAAAAGGTAAAGAATGCTCCCCTTGTATGCTCTGTCAGCAATAACAATGTGAATTTATGGAAGTTTTTTTAAAATAAACATACCTCGTTGCCTCAGATGCTCAGTCCCATTTTCAGGAGCTGCATCTCCCTGTGTAACTTTGTCCCTGCTGGAGGGGAGGAGGAGGGACAGGACTGAGCTCTGCTCTGGGGGGACCAGGGACAGGACCCCAGGGAGCAGTTGGAGCTGTGTCAGGGCAGGCTCAGGGTGGATCTCAGGACAAGGTTCTTCCCCCAGAGGGTGGTTGGCACTGAACGGGCTCCCCAGGGCAGTGGGCACAGCCCCAAGGCTGCCAGAGCTGCAGGAGGGTTTGGACAACGCTCTGAGGGACAGAGTGGAATTGTTGGGGTGTCTGTGCAAGGCCAGGAGTTGGACTGGATGATCCTTGTGTGTCCCACCCCAGGACCTTCTGTGATTCTGTCCCTTTCTGACCCTGTCTCTACAGAAATGCTTAGAACTGTTATGATCTGATTTCATCACATGGTCTGTAGATTTCTTCATTCTCCCCTTTCCTTTCTCTCTCTCAGTTTAGGAGTTTGTCTCTGGCTTTCAGTGGGAGAAAAAAAAAAAAAAAGCCCCAAAATTTTGCTGAATGGAATTTTAAGTGTTGGCCTGGCCTCTGGAGAAGGGAAAGTGCTTGATTTGAACTGAACCTTGAATTTAGTTTTCTAGGATTTGTAAATGATTTACAAGGAGATAAATTTCATTATTAAAGATGAATATACTCTGTTTTTTAGATGAGATGGGGTGAGTAATTTCCCCAAGACCTAGACTTACAGAAAAGAGTAAAATCACATGCATAATTTACTCCTGTGTATTTGTGGTTCCTAAGATAATATTTATTAGAAAAAATGAAAGAGTAAAGTAAAATTTATGTCTGAATTCCAACATGGGTTACAGGGACTATGTTCTGGAAAATGATGGCCATGGATACTTTAAACTCAGTTTAATCCTCAGCCTTATGGTGCCTAAATGAAGAATTTTTGTCTCAAAAAAAAAAGCAGCAATTTGAGTTCCAGTGCCTCTCTTTTGCTGTGGAGGTTTCTCAGGATGTAGGTGTATTTATACAGGCCTTACAAACACGGGACAGGAGATGTGTGCTTTGCATTCCCTCCTGACAGTGAGGTACAAGGCATAATGTCAAAGTCATGAATTCATCCTGTCTCGCCAAATGTGATGAGGATTGTTGAAAAATGCTGGAGCAATTATTTCCTGTACCATTCCAGCCCTCCCTTCCACGCTGGTGAGTCCCCAGTCACGTGCTGACCTGCTGGAGCTGGCCCACCACTGAGCACATATGTTCTGTGTTGGAAAACAGGCATTTTCCCTCTTCCTTCCATTCTCAAATGTGCTTTACCAGTTCCTTCTGTTTCGGGGTTTTGTGTTGCTGCTTGAAGATGCACGAGATGAAAATTGCTGCCCCCACAGCTGTCAATGCTGCCCATGGAATTTTTCTTTGTGGATGAAGTCAGCTCTGTGTAGGAGTAGGTTGCGTTTTTGGGGCACAGTGCAAATGTGTGTGCCCTTTTTACAGGTCATATGAGGAGCGGCTGAGGGAGCTGGGGGGGCTCAGCCTGGAGAAAAGGAGGCTCAGGAGGGACCTTCTCACTCTCCAAAACTCCCTGATTAGAGGGTAAAGCCATGTGGGGGGTTGGGCTCTGCTCCCAGGGAAATAGGGACAGGACAAGAAGAAACGGCCTCAAGATGCACCAGGGGAGCTTCATGTTGGATTTTAGGGAAAATTTCTTCACTGAAAGATCTGTCAAGCTCTGGAAGAGGCTCCCCAGGGAAGTGATGTGGAGTCATTATCCCTGAAAGTGTTAAAAAAAAATTGCTAACATGATGCCTGGGGTCGTGGCTTCGTGGTGGACTTGGCAGTATTGGGTTAATGGTCAGATTCAATGATCTTAGAGGTCTATTCCAACCTTAATGATTCTATGATTCTTTGACTTTTAGTGAAAATCCTTCCTTGCATTGAGGGGCTTTACAGGCCTCTACAAGCTGTTCAGACTGCACTTGTTTGTTGTTTGCTGAAGGCTTGTCCCTACATCAGATCCCATCAGCAGTGACTGCCCTGCTCTCTCCCCTGTGGTGCCCTGACTACTGTGACCTGTGTTGGGTCATCAAAAGGCAGCTATCCCATGGCTCAGAGCCCACAATTCCTCAGGGAAAAGGGGTTTACCTTGCCTTGGAAGCTGACTGGCAGCTCTCAGAGGAGTGGAGAGGTTTGGCATGCTGTTGTTTGAATCATGGGAGATAACACAGACACATTTCATGACGGCTGGAGGCTGTCACAGTGTCACTGAGCACTAGGTACTGAAAATTAAATGAAGTGAGGTAATAATAACTACAGCGTGCCTTTATCTGGGGGAGAAGGGTTGTGTTTCTTAGAAGCTGAAGGTAAAATGAAAGTTTGATGAGTTAACCAAGAGCCAGAAGCTACCCAGCAGCTGTAATTATACACCTGGAGTGAAAGGTGAGTCACTATCTGCCGGGACAGTGGCAGGACTGATATGTTTGGAAAAGCATCACTTTCATCTTGCAGAAATAGTGCTTGGGCTCAGTGCTGTCATCTGAGAGGGGACTGACCGGCACAGGGACACTGCTGGGGGCCATCCTGGGCCACCCACACACAGTGGGGACTCTCAGCACTTTAGGAGCCTGGTTGGTGCTCCCTTACATCTTGAAGGTGATGTTTCCAGGGCTTCCCATTCCTGATGTACCCCGTGGGTGGTGATGGGCTGTGGGACAGGCAAGGATTCATCCTGACCTGCCTGAGCTGAGGAATCCTTGCAGTGTGGGGTCCATGGTTTGCTCTTCTCTCCTGCAGGCACCTTGGTGTTCCTCTGAGACGAGCCCTGAACTTCAGTGTTTTCCAGGTGTCATGCAAGGGTGAATAAGCACAAACGATTTACATTTCTAGCACATTCAAACCCTACAGTTTTGTAAATGTTCCAACTGGATCAGGCTCTTCTCCCAGGCAACAAGAGCAAATGGCCCAAAGTTACACCCTGGGAGGTTTAAATTCAATATTAGGAAAAATTTCTTCATGGGAAGGGTTGTGCACTGTTGGAACAGGCTGCCTAGGGAGGTGGTGGAGTCACCATCCCTGGAGGAATTTAAAAGACCTGTTATTGTGGCACTTTGGGGACATGGTTTAATGGTGGCCTTGGCAGTGTTGGGTTAACAGCTGGATTTGATGACCTTAAAGGTCTTTTCCAACCTAAAAATTCTATGATATCAGGAATTATTTGGCAGATATAGGTAACACTTATTGCAGTTTTTTATACTGATGAGACAGATATATGGACTTAGTTATTAAATCCTGATGCTTGAAAGTCTTTTTTTTTGTTTGTTTTTTTTTTTTTTTTTCTTTTTTTTTTTTGTGTTGTGTTTTTTTGTTTGTTTGTTTGTTTTCTGGAAGGTCACTAGATGTTCATACTTTAATATAATTAAAAAATAGAAAAAAAAACCCCACCCAAGTGGGTTGTTCAGCACAACCACCCATTCCTATCCTGCATCCCTAAGTTGAAATTATCTTTAATTGAAGCATCATTCAAAATATGTGTATTTTTATATCAGTTTAAGCAACCATATCATTCATATAGAACCTGTCATTTTGTCTTTTTTCACGTGATAAAAATGGGGTCAGTTCATTCCAGTGCTGAGTTGCAGCCCAAATGCAGCACAAGATGTGTTTTGTTGGTTTATACTTCGAGTTCATTGATCTGCATTCAGAACAAAGTATCATCTTCTACTGGTACTTCCAAAAGCTGCCAACAGCTATTCCAGCTTCATTCCAAATATCATTTATTTGTGCTTTATGATCTATTTTCAGTAATCACTGCTTACATTTGCATATGTACCTATGTACATAGGTCTTATTAAAATGTATCTCCTAATTCAAAGACTTTTTTATGATTAAACCTGGCAGGAATTTGTATTAAAAGGAGCCCATAAGAATTCTGTTCAGAACATACAGACAAATCATCTTGCAAAAGCAAAATTTAAGTGGAATATCTACCTGTTTGTTGATATGCCATAGGTGACACAGTTTGTAGCTTTCCTTAAAGAAGTAATTTATAGGAATGCAGATACAAGTGGGTGTTTGTTATTTCACTGCAATTTTAATTTAATTTGTTTTATTTTATTTACAGGATTAGCCGGCACTGCTGCGGACCTAGAAAAAAGAAAGCTTATTTTTGGAAAAAATTTTATACCTCCAAAGAAGCCAAAAACATTCATACAGCTAGTCTGGGAAGCGTTGCAGGATGTGACTCTTATAATCTTGGAAATTGCAGCCATCATATCTCTGGGGCTTTCGTTTTATCAGCCACCTGGAGAAGGGAATGAAGGTAAAAACTTTTTTATAGAAGTCATCTGTGGAAGTTTAAGTAAAGCCAATCTCTATCTCAATCCCATCAACACTCGCCAGAAGGTCACTAACAGGAAATTTCCATGTGGTTTGTTCCTGATACCGTTACATCTGGTACTGACATATTTTTTTTGGTACCCTGACATTTCCTTTTTTTTTTTTTTGCAAATCCTGCTCCTTGTGACATATGCTAAGAAAAAAATCATAATATTCTTATTTTTGTTACTGTTTCCACCTCTGTGTTCAGTGTTTATTTCATTCATCTTAAGGGGTTGTTTATCACATTATCCAGGAGAAATATGTAATTGCTTATATAACTCATGTCTCTAATCCACAGGAACATGGACAAGTCTAGTTTATAGCAGCTGAAAACTCCAACTTAGTGAAATTCACACATTTTAGTATTTTTAGTGATAGAGCTGAGGCTTGTGAGCCTGGCTCAAAAGGGAGTTTTGGAGGCAAACTCATGTTCCTGATAAACCATTTTCTGCAGAGCCCTTCTGTGATGTCTGGGCAAAGCTTTAACACCCTGCCTGGCCCCCTCCTTTCTTCTCCCCTTTTTCCCCCCCCCTTTGGAAAGTACTCTTGAATTCACATGCTTAAAATACTCGTCCATCTCCATAAATGCAAAATTTCCATTTCTGGCAACTGATCCATATTTTTTTTTTTTTAAATTTTTTTTTTTATTTTTTTTTTTTTTGTCCCCCTCCTGCTCTCTCCTAGACTTATAAAGCTGGATAAAACATGCTGTGTGAAATGACGTGAACAGCTTAGCAAATGCAGGAAGAATGTCTTCCTCTAAATATAGCTTTGAAATGCTTTTTACATTTGCTGCAGTTTCCTTTGGCTGCTTTCCTTGAAGCCCCTTCCTTCTTTCCTTTCCATTCACCAGCAGAAGGAGCACATATAGCCATGCACAGCTCTTGGATTGTGCTTATGGTCTTTCAATCCTTTATATAGAATTGGGAATCTTTTTATTGCTTTCTCACTGAATTTTGAATCTGTGACTATTGATTCAGCAGGTGTTCAGTTTAGGCATGAAAAGATAAGGGAGACATTTGGGTTTTTTTTAATCTAAGGAAATGTTATTTATT
This sequence comes from Pyrocephalus nanus, assembly GCA_038380795.1. Classification (NCBI taxonomy): domain Eukaryota; kingdom Metazoa; phylum Chordata; class Aves; order Passeriformes; family Tyrannidae; genus Pyrocephalus; species Pyrocephalus nanus. The sequence continues at coordinate 3,546,052 of CM076271.1, read as the reverse complement.
GCTGTTGCCTCATAGAACTAGCCATGGTGGAATACTTTGGGGACAACATAAACAATGGATGACACTCTACAAAATTATTATTTAGTTTAAGCTTTTTATTTATTTATGTTTTTCCCCCCAGACACAAATGTAGGGTACCCTCATATTTTATTTTATTTGCTGGGAAAGGAATTTAAAAAATAGGATTTTAGCAAGAGAGGAGATGTGTCATCAGACAATTTTTTTTTCTTTTTTTAAATTGTTATTATTTTGATACTGCACTTAAAATGTTTCTTTTCCCTTGGGGAGGTATGACACAGCTGAGATTCTGAGATAGTCTGAGAAGCTCAGTAGCACAGCCTGGGAAAATATGTTTGTGTTTTCCCACAGCACAGTATTTTATTCACTGGTTGCTGTTTTCCCTAGGTTTTTAGGATTGTTTTCCTGGAAGGTTTTGCCCTGATTTACACAGGGAAAATAAATCAAGTTAGTGAATATCTCGTAATGCAGCTTTTCGAACACATTGTAAAGGTCCTCTACATTTTTGGTAGTCTTTATTTGAGCAGTTGTATAAATAATTCTCTTTTCATTTTAAAATTAGTATATCATAAACTGCTGCCAAGGAGACCTTTGGTATATTGGTAGATATCCTTTTTAAGAGTCCTAAACATTGGAAAATGGACATATTAAGCTTGATTTTTGCCTTGATAAAGTGCGGAGTAATTACACTTGAAATGGTTTTGATGGTTTTGCATCCCCTTCAGTAACCAGTTACAGAATCAAATACAGGTAATATGAAATCCCTACCCAGTGACTGGAAGAAGTGACAAATGTCCCTTTGGGAAGCCTGAAAAACCTGTATTTTTCTTTTCTGACTCTTCCCAGAATGAAAATTATTCACTGAAATGTACATTTATTTGCAAGGGTTATGTTTTTCCTTGGAAAGGGTATATTTACTTTTGGAAGCACAGCCTGATGTTAGGAAGGGGGGCTGGCATGTCTTGCTAACTCTCTACCCTTGATCTTGTCCAACTCCTCTACTCTCTTCTTTAGGAGTTTCTCCAGCAGTTTCTGGATAAACTCAGTAGCTGTGCTGTCCAGCCCCTCGATGGTGCTCTGGGGGAGCAGGTGAGAGGCAGTGCTGATCCCTGGTGCTGGATTCCCCCTGGATCTCCTCCTGACAGCAGTGTGGGGGGCTGTGGTTCCTGCCCACAGCTGCTGAAGGTGGTTCATGGGCTCACCAGGTGATGGTCAGCTTCCCTGGAAAGAATTTCTCTCTCTAGATGATCCTTATTTTTTTTTTTTTTTTTTAAATTTCCTCTCCCTAAAAGTTGTTAGTATTTCATTTTGCTGGTTGATGGCAACATCAAATACAAGGCTTGTGACTGGCAAGTTTGTCTACAGCTCAACAGAAAGTCTCCTTTGGGCAATGAGATGCTATTTTTGGTGTGTGGTTGTTTAATAGCATATAAAGTGCCTCCTCTTCCAAATTCTACTTTTTTTTTTTTTAAATGAAATTCATTTTCATTTTAGAAATGAGTCAGCAAGACTGTTCTTTCCATGCTAATTTGTTCAATCATCACTGATAATAATCTGAGCTCACCAATTTAGGGCTAACTTGAGAAGTTGTGACCACCTAAAGTGACAGTCTGTCTCTGTAGGATTAAGGGATGAAAATAAGAGACACAGTGCTGGGAAGACACAGTGGCAGGGAAACACCACTTTGTGTATTTTTTTTAACTTAGTGTACACTGCCTTTATATCTAATATATTTATATCTGCCTTTCCCATATCCTCAGCTTTTCTCTGCCAGTGACCTTACTAGTTAGTATAATAAGTTAAAGTCACATTTATTTTTTAGAATTAATACAACTCTTTCCTTTTGGGCTCTTGAAACCTACTTGTGACTTTCAATGCAGTAACAGAATTAGCATTTAACTGTTTTCTGCAGTTTAAGTGCAAAATATGTCTGTCCTGATGCTTGTGAAGGAGGAATACATTATAAAATCTACACATCCAAAAATATTGGAATGCATGAACTGCTTCAGAAACCTTGTATAAGGGAATAGTCTCATTCATGTACTGAATGCATTTTGCTGTATAAAAGGCAGCTATGAGCTCACAAGTTCATTTTCCATCTGTATGTCTTAGATTAGTCGTTATTTCCCATTTTCAGCTATTAATGTTCAGACATCCCCAAATTTAAGTCCTTCAACTGTAGCATAATTGCATTTCCAAGCATCTACAACACAGTCTGGTGTTACTTTGGGGACAATAAGTAGATTATTGTGCCCCGGTCACGCTCAGTTTACACTGGTGGAAACAGCTGTCATTTCTGTGGTTTTGAAGTATCAGTTGTGATATTGCTCAACCAACCTGAACTGGAGGAGTAATAATCTGTTGGTGAAGTTTCTGTTCTACTGCAATTCTTCATTTATGATATGGATGTAAAATCCTGGAAAACACGATTTCATTTTCTGGTGCAATCCCAAAATCTGATCTGAAGGAATCACTGGGTAATAGTGCAGTTTTATTGCTTCTCCAGAAGCTGCTTTAGCTCTTTTATATTTTCATATTTCTTAGCAAGAGTGAAAGTTTCAAGAATGTTGTTCTTAGAACTGGAGTTTATTTTATGATCTGCTTTGCATTCCCTTTCACCATCTGACAGGCCATCAGAAGCAATTGAGAACTTCTGCATAAATTCTTGTCAGCCCCGTGGCAATTACTGCTCTCATTACTGATCCACTTGGAATCAGTTTTCCTCTCTTTCAAAAAAAGTGCAAAACTGCTGCTGTCTTTTAGTAAATGAATTTTGAGAGAAAATTCCCAGTGCAGATGGAGCCTCTACTACAGTGAGGATCACAGGGGTGTGGCTGAGGCAAGGTAAAAAAAACTCTGTGTCCCCTGGCTTAATGGATTATAGACTGTTCCCTGACCCTGCCAAGTAGGTTCAGGTGTATATATGGTGTATAAACAGGATTTAGTGAACATAGGATATCCTGGCTTCTTTTTTTTTTTTTTTTTTTTTTTAATAATGTAGATTAGAGTTAGTCAAGGACTAAATTTGAAACATTTATCTTTGCATATCAGTTTGTAGTGAAATACTGTTTCACAAACTGTATATAAAAATTATCAAGTGCCCTGGTTTTTCTGTATGAAAAGGAAGAGCTGCTTCGTGAGATCAAGTGTTGGTCTCAAACCATTACATTGCATGAGGAAAGGAAACAACATCCTTTAGGAAAGAGTGCTTAGACTCAGAAATCCGCCAAGGGAATGGGAATTGGAAGAGCTCCTCTTGGTTGCTCCCAAATCTCTTATTTTGGCTGTAGAACTGTAAGAATCTCCTCCCTGGTCGGTTATTGGGCTGTGGTCACCTCCATACAGTCTGCCCAGCAGGGTTGTCCTGGTTTGTTGCATCCCCTCCATCCATAACTGTGTGAACTGCCTAAAAATTTTCAGAGCCTTCTGCTGACACCTTCAGTAGCTATTTCAGAGCCCTCCTGAGTCCTCCCCCTTGTTTCTGTCTTCAGGCCTTGCATCACATGTAACTCTTATTAGCCGGTTGCAAGAATTGCTGATGTCAACCCCCAGCAGCCATTTGCTGTTTCCATGAATGTAACAAACCTTTTAATTGTTCTTCCTTGAATTCTATTTCCTTATGTGAATTAGAAAGAGGGGAGGGAGAAGGTAGCCTGGGGTAAGATGTTTTAACATCCCACTGTTTAGTGTGAAGCCCTGGGCATGATGTCTGTTTTCCAGTGTACAGCTTTTTTTCGCTGCTTAAGAGTGGGGGAAAGAAAGGAAAAGTCTTTTTGGTTGAGGCAGTTTCTGTTAAAATTCCCAAGGCAAAACTCTATATTGAAAACGAAGTTAAATGAGTAGTTACATTTTATTGCTGCTCAGCAGAGCTTTGCCTGGGTTGCCTCCCCCTTAGTCATGCAACAAGTTGATGAACCGGAAAAAATACAGGAGCAGGACGTGGTCCTCTAAAATTTGGTCCTCCTAAACCTCTTGTTTTAAGCTGTTGGTGGTGTTGATACAATGCTGCTGCTCAGGGCTGTGGCTGAGGTGCCTGCTGACCTCTCATGACTCACAGGAGACTTTATTTCCTGGGCTTCACCACTCCCTTGTCTTATGGTTCCTACAATGTGCCACGCTGATCAATGGGGACTAAAGTTGGAGATTTAAACCAGAAAGAACATCCAAAACCTGGAGAGAAGGTACAGCTGGTCCACAGCTCCTGTGAGGGTGGTGCCTTATCTTGTTTGAGGCACTGCTAACCTGTGGCACAGCTGTCCTGGGCATCCCTGTGCTGATGGAGTGGACAGCAGGTCACAGGCAGCCAGGGAAGTGCAGGAGCCGAGGTGCTGGAGTCATCAGAAAAAGTCTTCCCAACAGAATCCAAGGCAGCCATGGGATGTTTAGGTAAAGAACACTGTAAAGATCAGTCTGAGGGTAAAAAACCTGAAGCCAAACAAATTTTCTATCGCCTTGTCCAGATGTCTGGTGTGGGGTCTGAAACGCTGCTCTGTTTCCCCCCTTCTCCCAGGTTGCTGCCTAGGGAATAATTCAAAATATGTCTCTTGGCATTTCATGGCATTGAGCAAGTCTGGAGAAATAAGTGACAGTGGAAAAGATTTGACACGGTGCAGGGACTGTAGAAGGAAGTGGAAAAAGTAAAAATTCATATTGTAAAGAATATATATATAAAAGAATGTGTATATATATATATGAAAGAATATAAGCAGTTGACAACAAACTTCTCCTTCTTAGTTAGGACTGAAAATGCTGAATTTAATATCAGCTAGATTGAGTTTCTCTGTGGTTTATAGTCAGTACTGATGTACATTAAAAACCAGTAACACTGTTTCCACCAATTAGGGTCAGCCCAATCCTCCTCCTTGCCAGTTCCCTACCCTGGATGCAGATTCTGCTGGAGCAGAACAGCTGCAATAGACTGCTGGGCTTCAGCCTAAGCTCAAGAACAGTGGCATGTTATAAAGATATGATGTCTGTCCTAATTCCCCAGCATTCATTGTAGGTATTCTGGAATCTCTAGAATTGAAAAAAAAAACAGTATCATAACAAGAAATTAAGAAGTTGCTCCTTCAAAACATTTCAAAATTCTGTTCTCGTGGACAGCATCTTCTAAGTGGTTCCAGTTCTCAGCTTTCCTTAGATCAGTTTGTGGTTTTGCTCCTTTTTACATGACATTTAGGCTTCTAAATGGAATTTCACCCTGATGACCTATTCAAAGACATTCAAAGACATTCAAAGATCCACTTGCATCCAGGGGAAAATAAGAAATGTCGCCTTTCTAATAGAGCTCTAAGGTCAAGTTACAATGCCATTAATTCTTCTATATTTGCACATGTAAACAGCTGAAGTATCTCATCCAGCTTTTAACCTTTAACGTAATATTTTTCTTTTTTTTTTTTTTCTTTTTTTTATTATTTGTTTTTTCTTATTTTTTTAACAAAGGTTAGTTCTTCCCCACTATTGCCTATATTTCCAAATCAGCCAAAATCTTGGTTTCTTTTTATCTTCAGATTCATGTGCAGGATTTTTCTGCTGCTCTTGCACCCATTTCTCTGCATACAGAGAAATTCTACCTCCATTGGAGGGTACAAGTAGAAACCTCAGCCTGCCCTGCTGGATCAGCAGGTACCAGGTCTGTTAAGAGTAAGGGACAGTTGAGAGGAGGGATAAAACTCAAAGCCAGCCTTGGCACCATCACAAGAAATAGTGGCCTGTGGGCAGCTCTAGGAGGTTAATTTATCTAATTCCTTGGTATGCAAGAGTTGTGTGTTCCCTTTCTGTTTGGAAAGAAAGCAAAGCCTTGTTTCCCGGTTCTTCCCAAAGACCAATCCTGGGACTTGCAGGGAGAGCTGGGCAGTCTCTGTGATTCAGACAAGGTGGGAAGGGAAGGAAAAGACCCTTTCTGTGTTGCCATGCATGTTAGGACAACTTGACCACACATTTGAGAAAATTCCTCTTCTTTTCCCCCCAGTTTTTAAATTGTGATTTTCTTACCTTTGGTTTCTTGCCAACAATTGTGACAGAGCTACATTTGAGTATTTTTAGGTAGATGATGTTTTGGAATTGCTCATTCAGCATCCAGTTCTTAAAAATTTTCTTCCTACTCTCACAGAAACCCTTTTCTTCTTTAGAATTATTGCCCAGATCATAAACTTCTTATATTCTTGAAGTATAATGTCTTAGTAGACAGGTCTTTTTTTGTTTGTTTGTTTATTTGTTTTTGGTTTTTTGTTTTGTTTTTATTTTGTTGTGTTTTTTTTTTGTTTTGTTTTGTTTTTCCTTTTCTTTCTGGGGATTCTAGCAATCTTACATTTTTGTGATGAAAGGAGCTTATTCTTAAATTATTCTTAAATAAACACCCCAAATGCCTGCTGGGGAAACCTGGAAATAGATTCTTGTGTACGTAAACACATCTTGGCTCAGGAGCAACACGCAGGTGTCGTTTGGGCAGGAAGCAAAGTTGGATCCAAAACACATCCCAGGATTAGCTCTGCAGGAGCTCTGCCATCTCAGCTGGTGTGGGCAATGGCACTTGGGGTCGTGAAATTCTGTGGTGGCAGTACAGCCACTTCCTGCCAAATGGGAACATGTTGGGTTTGTTGTTCTTATCTTTAATAATATTGACCGTTTTGTCATTTTAACCCTAAAAATGAGCATTAGTGAACCCAGGCATGGCTCAAGAGTTCATTTAAACAAGGAATACCCATGTGCCCCCTTTGCTTAAGTGACCCTGGGGAATAAACTGTCATTCTAAAAAAGGGGAAAGCACTGATAACTGAGGAACTTTAACCAAATTTAATTAAACTGAATTAAAAGTAACCTGAGATGAATAACCACACGAAAATCTTGTGCCATCCTCTGAGAAATCCAGCTAATTTACTTCCTAGTGAGACAAAATGAGCACAATTAAAGAAAAGCTAATTGTTTTAATGCAGCATTTATAAATTTCTGCCTTGTCTTTGCTCACATCCGGGATTTCATCCTACATTTCCCTTAGCATTTTAATGCAGGAGGGTTACCTGCATGCATAATGAAGCACATTCATTTTTTGAATCCTTTGCCAGACTTTTCCATACCAAGAGTCTTGAAGGGCTGATTTAAGATTCTGGAACACAAAGGGCTCCACAGGAAAATATTGCATGTATCTCCCTGTCTCTAAAAATCTTCCTCCTTAAGTTTCATTAATATGCGCTTAATCAGTTTGATTAATGAGTGCAAGACTCAGAAATGAGTCAGCTGAACAAAGTTAATTTTCTAGTCTTTGTGGCAGTTTTAGATCTTAATCTTTCTTTTTAAAACCATTTTGCATGCAGTAAGGTAGATTTCATCAAATTACATAAGCACATGCATCAAAAAAATCTACTTTTTAAGGCAAACATTAATGTTATTTTGCAAATCTCTTAAAATCATAACAGTGCACAGCATTAAACAACTGTAAATCTTTTGCCAGCTCTCCCATTTAGGAAGCCAACATTAAGGTGAAACACTGATTCTACACTGGAGTGTATACTCTTTAAACAGTGTCTTAAGCAATATTTTTGGTGCACTGAAGATCTGTCATCTCTCTAGATCCATTTTGCCCATTATGCAAAATGCATTGGAGAAAATATGAAACCTTTTTAAAATGAGCTGAGATTCGTTCATTTTAATCCTTTGCAGTGATCTGAATCCCAACTTTCACCGTGTTCCAGGGACTGTATCAGCACAAAGCAAACCAACCCAGCACCCCTGAACAATTACTAAAAATATTTTCAGGACTTTGCTGCAGATGTTGAAAACAGCAATAATTGGCAAACATCTCCAAATCTCTCGTATATCTGCAGAGGTCAAGGGAACAGCTTGTCCTGTAATCCTCACTGTCAGTGTCAACTAATCACCCTCTGGCACGGCAGGGAAATCTCGCTGCCACTTCCGAGCTCCTGATCTGTGCTGTTTGCAGGCTGGAAACACTGCTTTTCATTTTGCAGGACTGTCAACCTTTTTTCCTAACACAGTATAATGTACCAAACCAGGTACTTTGGGAGATTTTAGTTCTAACTTCATTTTAGCCCCTAATTAGAACAGATCCAGAGTTACAACCCCCCCAACTCCATTTGTCTCAGAATGCTTTCAAATGACGTTGTTTTGACTATAAAAACCTCAAGTGTGTGTATCATCCCATAAATCTGCATAGAGTGTGTTACATAATGTTCTCCAGGCACTGAGCAATAAGAAATCCATGGAAAACCCTGTTGGATATCAGAGGGTATAAGGGCCACGCAGCCTTAAGAGCTGATGTGTCCTAATAGGAATCCTTTATCGTCTTTGCAGCTGAACAAATCACACTGATCCAGCTGTCGCTGCACCAGAGGCTTTCACTGCACTGTCCAGGGAGGGGAATTCTCAAGAGAAGCTGAACTATTAGAAAATAGCATATTTTTTTAAATATAAAATAGATTAACCTCAAAAGTATAGATTGTTTTCAGAGTTATGAAAACACAGCTTTGGAGGAGCGTCATTGCACACCCTCTAATTCTTTCCTCGTTCTTCGTAAAAATTAAGCCACGAGATTCCCAGAAGGATTTTTTAAAACAGTCTAAACAGTCTGTCAGTACGAGGGATGAAGCAGTTGGCACCCTGGAAAATAGGAGAAATGGAAGTATCTGCCCTTTTAAAAACAGCTTGTCCTGCCAGAACCCCCCATTTAACCTCCCTCCTCCCCAAGCTCGGATGAGGTGAAGCAGCATATGGCTTCTGGTGACATTACTCCAATCTGTTTGGTTAAAAAAATTTAGTCCTTTTAGAATTTGCTTGGAAAAGTATCTTACTTTTTAATTCCTGCCCTAAATCCTACTTCAATGCATGGTCTAAATATCCAGGAGCAGAAAGGAGAACAGGTCTCGCTGTCACCACTGCTTGTCTAATGCTATGGGAGAAGGTCATGCCCCTTTGTTTTGGGCATTACCTGGATACAACCTTGAATTTCTGAAACAGTTTTGCTTTTACTGTCTAGATTGAAGGGAAGGGACAAATTCAGTTTGGGGGCTCCACTATGGGATGAATTGGTGAGAGTCCTGGATGATGTGTGGTCATGGAGCCCTGTGGGCTGGGGCTGGTTGGTAGAGCCAGATGGAGCCTGGTGCTGGTGTTCAGGTGCAGCTGCCAAACCAGTCAGGGCACAAACTGAACCTGTAGGGCCTTTCCTGGGGCTTTGCACCCCCGTGCTTGAGATAATGCTCCTGGAGGGAGTACAAAAGCTCAGGCGGTGCCCCAGCAGCCACCTCTGGTGCCTCTCAGCTGGATTGTGCTGGGGTGGTGATAACCCTGGCTATGCTGGCAGATTTATACAGCTTCCTGCAGGCTGGATCTGTAGATCTGGGGAGATCACATCATTTTGGCTGGCTCTGTGGGGTGGCACAGGGGTGCTCTGCAGCCAGGGACCAGGGGAAGGGGATGCAGGGGCTCACCTGAGCATCATCCCTACGCCCAGTGACAGGACAAGCCTTGCTGGCCGTGTTTGCATCCTGTGCAGAGCAGCAGAGCTGTGTTTACTTTGAGCTCCCTGTATTAGGAGTGTGGTGCTGAGGGGAGTGCTGGGTATATAAATCAGAGAGCACTCCAGTCTCTGTTCCTCCCTGGCCTCCTTGATCCCAGCCTGGTGACAGGATCCAAGGGCGAACAAGAAGAGGCAGGAGATGAGAAAACCGACTTGGGGATCTTGGGGTGGTTTAGTCTGGCCCCACTCTCAAAAGCAGTATCAGCAATACTTAAGCCCTTCTGGACAGCTATTTATCTTACTTATCTTTAAAGGGTTCCAGTGATGGAAAATTCTGTGTCTTCCCTGGATAATCTGTCTGAGTTTCCATGCAGTGAGGCAGTAATTCATGGTGTATAACCAAGATGTCTCTTGTAAGAATTTAAACACATCGCTGCCCTTTTATGTTTTACATGGATGTGAAGACCAATTTGTGGTATTATATTTCCAGCCATATTTTATCTACTCAAAGATGACTTGATTATAAATACCCGTGCACAGTTATTTGTGGAAACTTACCCAGCTTTTTCAATAGGAATTTGAACAACCTGTCAGCAGTACAGAGGAATACAAATATTACACTGAATTTGACAAAGGGAGCCGAAATATTATCTTGAAATTATTTACCTGGTGTTTAAAAAAACCAAACAAGTTCTCTCAAACATGAAAAAAAAAAAAAGCTCTAAAAGCATCTGTATTATCAAGAGTTAATAGCTTATAAAATAAAATAATATAAAATACAAGCATACCAAATGTTTTGTTATTTGGTTGTGAATTAAAAATCAGTTTAAATTTAGCAGCTTTAAAATCTCAATTATTTGTCAAATTTGCAAAATCTGTTAATGATATTTTTTAACACAAAGTATTTTTGGATCAGGTTCTAGGATTGCTTTACAGTTTCAAAGGAGGGTGCTTGTTGCCAATCAGTCAGCAGGAGTCCAGACAAACCATGTTACAACCCAAAGTCTGCATGTTCTTCTGGTTCCTATCTGTTGGTGGGTTTAAATTAGAATGAAAAATTACTGATTGGAAAAAAATGTTGAAGTGCAGATGACTGAAACAAAGCAGAAATCCCTTTTTGAACAGGAACACTGTGATGACAAGGGGGGTGTACAGCTCTTTGCTGCTTTTCTTTCTTCCCAGATATCTGTAACCAGGTACTAAACTGGGACCTGGGGAGAAGACTTTTAAAATCTCCAAACTGCAGATGCAGTTGAGGTTTTCTTTTAAAATTTAATCAGGTGGAGAACAGAACAGGCTCCCACCCTGCCGAGCTACACCTACAGGAAGAAAGCACGGATGAGGGAGTGTTGGGTGTTACAGTCCCCATGTCTTAGATCTAATGCAGTAGAATTAATGCAAGGTGTAATGACACTCAATTATACTTCTTTATAATTATATGCATCTGTAGGCACCCAGACATATGTATGTGTTGATATATATATGCATATTTTCATGTCTATATGGGTATATATACACACACATGTATATCTCCTATCAGAAAAGTAACAATTTTAACAACTAATTTCAATTTTTTTCTGTTTTGTGTAAGTTCTGCCTTTTCTCTCTAGGATATGCTGCTCCTCTTGTTTCAGTTCAGTATGCATAATTAATATGCAGGATAAATAGAATGTAAGTTCTAAATAGAGATTACCCTCGTTGCCTGCAGCTTTAGCTTGCTTTGGATGCATCCATGTTAACATTTTAGTTTGGATCCAGAATACCCCTCAGAAATCCCTTCTTCTGTCTGTCCCCAGTGAATATTCTGTGATTCACACCACAGGATGATTTATGGGGAGCGAGCCAGCTGGATTTGCATCCAGAGGGGATTTCATCCCATCCTTTGGGATGAAACTAAACAGAATCCAGCAACTCATTTCCTTAGCACGTAGATTTGCACTGTAAAACTTCTTTTATAGGGCCATACTAGCGTTGGTAAAACTTTTTAATGCCTTCTGCTGCAAGATGTTTTGATACAACGTTTAATCTTTTACTGACATGATTTTTCACCTCTTAAAGCTTTATAGCACAAATGAAGATGAGAAATTTAATGGAAGTAATAAACACTCCAGTTTATGAGGGGGTTTTGTGGCTGAAATCTACAAATCTTCCCTGTCTTCTTCGAGCAGCTTTTCTTGTTCTCATGAGCATGTCTGATGAGTGGGGCAGTGGCAGCATCAGAGGAGGTTGAGGTGTTTCAGGAATGGGCTCAGGAGCACATCACTGTAGCCTGAGCTCACAAGGCACTGCCTGGATGCTCTGCTTTGTGCTGTTTCCTACCTGTGTTAGTTGCTGCAGTCACTCAGCTGCAGATTTTCTTATCAGTGGCTTTCCAGCTCTAGACCTCTGAGAATCCATGAATTATTGTGTAGGGGCCTGTTAAATCAGTAACCTTTTCTTAGTAACCTCTCTCTGCAGGGCTTGTAGGCTGGAAGGAGTTGACAATTATTCTCCAAAAAGTCTAGGTGTATCACCTCTTCATCCCCTGTTCCACTTGGGTCTTTTTAAAAGCTCTGGTGAAACATTTGGCAATATTTCCAGGCAAAGTCAACTCTTTTCAATTTTGTCTTGCAATTCTTTGGTAGTATTTCTGTTAAATACTCTAAAATCATCTTGGTTAGAACATTTTGTTTTAAAGCACCAAAAAAAAAAGGAGGGGGGGAATATTTTTGGAAGCAAGTACATTTTATTTATATTAGAGCACAGTCAAAGAGTGATGGAACAGTACAAGCATCCATTACTCAGGCAGATGCTACCCTAAAAACCTTCCTCAGTGATTTGCTCTTTTCATCCTTCTGCTTCAGACAGAAAGAGAGAGGCTTCTGTTGATAAGCACTTCGTAGCTGAAGCATGAATAAGACAGACAGCTCTCCATCTGATTATGTATTTATGAATTATTTGTTGTTCTCTGTCAGTGTTAAATGTTTTTCATAGGTCTATTTAAAGCCGAGTGCCTCCATGAGAGCTGTAAAGCATTTATTTATTTTCGCGGGTTTCTGTGTTTCTCGGTGCTTTCAGTGGTCTGTGATGAGAGTGGGAGCTGAGGAAGTGTTCCAATCCTCCTCTCCATCCAGCTGTATTTAGGAAGTACTGGAAGTTGTCAAGGATTGCTACATGAGAAATGGGAGCATTTTTCCTGTTTTTAGAATCCAACTGCAGCTTTAGCTTTCTGACGTGTTTGTGCAGAGCTCCAAACTTAGCAGATTTTCTTGACTATATTTTTTTTTCTTCAGCCATTGGTGTTTAATAAGGCTCTTCTAAGACAACTTTATCCCAGTGGCTGCAATGTTCCCTATGCCATTTTTTTCCCCTAATAGCAAGGTTAGAATTCTCAATCAAACTTAATTAAACTTATCCAAGTGAGTAAATGTCGACATATGGGCAGCCACTTCACTGCTAATATCAAGCTAAAAAATTCTCATTTCTTCCTATGGGTTTTATTCATAATGATTTGTTTGCATTGGCACCGTAGTCTGTTCCAAGTGTGGTCTTACAACATCTGATCATGAAGAAAAGACATTTCTTTCCCTCCTTATTTCCCCCTGAATTACCCAGTGCCATTTATGTCACCATTCCACTTAAGCAAATCAGAACTCGTGCATTTCTCTGGAATCCTGGTTTCCCTACATTGTAAATTCAGTTTTTTACGTACATCTTTCAAATTGAACTTGTCTTTCACATTCAGCTTTGTCATAGTCAGGACATTTAAATAACATAACTTGAAAGGGATGCTTTGTTTGTGCTACGTGTTCTGCATTCAAACCACTGTAAATTGGTTTGCCCTGTTGTTAATGCAATGTAGACCTGAAACACTTTTCTGGTGGGGTTAAAGCAACTGAGTTACCCCCAGGTAGGGTTTCTGAGAGCACCAAGGCTGGATGCTAAACAGGATTTCACAGCAAAGTATCGATATGTAATTTTATTCTGCACTGGAATTGAATTCAGGGCTTTGAGTTTGTTTGTTTGTTTTTTTTTTCTCCATGAAAAACCCTGAGAAAAGAGCCCAAACTGAATGACCAAGCAAGAGTGTTTAAGAGTAAGACCACGTGCACCTTGTCTACCTTCCTGGAACAGTGACTTAAATTTGGAGACATTTTGTAACTCTGTTTTTTATCTGTTCTGGATGAATACAAAGAAACCTTCAACCTTAAGTAGAATTTTCCTTGTGGACATTGGTGTTTGTACTGAAATGAAAAGTTACGTCAGAATCAATTGCTAATGACAAATGTATTTTTTTACATTTGATTTAATTTTTTAAAAATATCTCTGTAGAGACAGTTAAATATTACTTAGTACCTCTTTCTTTATGAAATAGTTATAGGTCATACCAAAAGATATACAAGCTGTTTGTAGCTTTATCTTTTCTAGAGAAGGTCACTGTTAAAATTATCCCAGCACAGCCTTCCAAGTGCAGACAAAGCTCTTGCTCTATGGAATATATTGTCCTGGATTGGGACCTTGATTGTTTGACTCACAGTCTTTACTTCTCTCAGTTAAGCCCTAAATTATTAATTAAGAACAGAATTTAAAAGAAATATTATTTAAAAGATTATTTAATTTTTTTGTTTTTAAACAATTCTCTACTGCCTCATAGGTTTAGTAATGCCTACGAAGCTCTTTATGGTTATTTATTATCATGGGGGTAAATATTCTTGATGCTGTGTAAAAACACTTGTTCTGCAAATTCTTACTGGGTTGCAGATATTTAAGTGAATGCAATTGCTCCTTTATAAGTGTTTTTATGAAGATATGTTGCACTGCTTGTTTTAGAAGCTGCTATCCTTGTTTTTACCATATTCTAAAATGCTTCTGGATTATTCAGGGTTGCATTAAAATTTTAGTACACGTTGTTTTTCTAAAACTTCCCTATAACAAACTCCTGGATTCTTAGTTTCCTGCTTTTCTGGCTGGGTATACGCTCAGCCTGTCTGTCTTTCTGACTCTCCCCTATTTCCTTTGAACCCCTCACATTTTGAATGAGAGAGAACAAGGGAGGTTCCTTCTGCTCATCCAACAGTACTTGGGGTTTTTTGTGTCAACTGGTATCTTCACTGCAAGGTGGAAATCTGGTTTTGCTGCCCTGTATCCAACTCTCCGTTCTGTGCTGCTCACAGCACAAAGTGTGCTTAGGGAGCAAATTCCTGCCTGGATGTCAGGGCTGCAGAGGAATGACATAAGTTTAAGGCTTGAGGAACAACACATTAAGAACTTGTAAAATGCAAAATGTGCACATTGTGTCATAGGGGACCTGCAAATGTAATAATTATTTCAGAATGTAAAGTGACCTACATCTGCTTCCTACAAATCCGTGTTGGACTGAAAAAAAAAATAAGGTCCCTCAGATGCCTTCCCTTCATTAAGAGATGTGAAGATCACCCACAAAACCGAGTTGCTGTTAAATATTGCTCATTAGATAGATTTCCAGGTTGCCAAGCACGACTTAAATCTCAACTGAGGACATGTGGTAATGAGCTGGAACTTTGGGATGAAATAAAAAAAAATCTTCTCATGTATTCTCCAGAAATATTAAATTCTGTAAGTGGAACTCAGCTAGGACGTGACCTTGCAAGTGTGGTTGAATAACTGCACTTCAATTCTTGTTAATAAACACAGGGAACAACTTGCAAGGTCTGGTTCTTACATTTGAAAGCCGTGTTTTACCTTTTGAATTTGTGGTTATATTTAACAGACGTCTCTAGCCCTGAGCAATATCCAGTAAAACTGTAGCAACCCAATGTCAAGGTTTTTCCCTTGCAATCCCTAAGAACAGGACTTGTGATGAAAATTCCCATTTTTGCCCTTCTCTACTTTTTCTATGGCAACAAAAGGAAGAAAAAATAAATATATAAGTATAAATATTGCAGAAGCAGCTGCTTGGTCCTGTTGTCTTCCATTGCCTTTGGTGGAGTGACTATCCCATCCTGTTGAGTGATCTTTCCAAAATACGTTTTCTTGGAGGTGCCAGGCAGAAGAATCTTGCTCAACAACATCTCTTGAAGCCGAGTATTTTAATTAACGTTTCTCTACTCACGAATGTTTGTGATCAGGCTGAGGGAAGTGTGCTTCCAGGGCTTGCAGATTTGTTTCCTTGCATAAATATGTTGGAAATGTGTAAATATTTAATATTGAGTTCTAAAGTTGACAGTTACATAACTAACCCACAGGGATGGGATCTCTTTTTCTCCCTCCCCGCCCCCACGGAATCCTTACATAACGAGCTGATGCATCACAAAGTGAGGAATTCTAATATTGTTTTCACATACATAGCAAAAAAACAAAATCACTTTTTGGTGAATGTTGAAGCCCCCTAAACCTGAAACGTGTGTGGTTTCAGCGCCTCATACTTGTAAATCCCTTCTGTGGGGTTGCTCACAGAAACAAACGCAGTTTTGGAGGGCACAGTCTTGGCGTACTGCAGGTATCTAGAAAATGCTTTTTACGGCTGACTCGGCCCTTGGAAAATGTGTGAGAGATAGAGATCTGGAAATCTTCGCTGTTTTTTGAAGTTCATGTGGTTTCTGGACCTTTGCTTTAGCTGTGGCTCCGTGGTGACACCGAGCTGTGCCAGCCAGGGGTCTCGCTGCCTTCGCTCTGCCCTTCTGCAGGTGATTCAACATCTTGTGATTCATCATCACAGGGAGGATCTGGGGCAGGAATATTGGGACTTGAGCAGCTGGCAATCACTCCTTGCACTGATTTTGTAGCAAGTGCTACAACACAACGAGTAATTTGTAGAAATAAATATTACAGTATCAGTTGCCTTTAAGAAAACCTTGTTAATGAGAGGAGTTTATTATATTTATTGCTTCATTTTGGGCTATTCCTTTTCTTACACAACTAAATACATCTGATAAAGTCAGTAACATCACTGGTGATGTTGGTAACAAGAGCCCAGCTCTACTAATGAAAAAGCTGTAGCTTAGAGCTGCTCAATTTGCCTCAATAAAATCAGCACTGGAGCTGCAGCGAAGGAAAAATGTCTTTAGAGAAAGCGATTAAATAAAAAGTTTCTATCATGGGAACTGTTGTCTTTCTGATGACAAAACCAGTTTGACTGACTAAAAAAATTACCTCTGGGGGTGTTAGGAGATTTTCCTAGGGAATTTAAATGCCACAAGGTATTCTCAGCTTAAAAATAGAAAAGTGTAGGTTGAAATGAGTAGCTGAGAGGTATGTGCTGTAGGTTGGGACTTAGGAATACAGATGTTCACAGATTTTGAAAAAATGTACTTTTTCTGATTTAAAAATTACTGTGCTGCAGCTTTAGATGGTATAGTTTGTAATTATAATCATTATGTTATTCAAAGCAGCCTTAAGAATCTCTCCTGTATCTGAAATTTTAAACAGATATTCTTTTTAGCTGCACTGTGCCTGTGTGCTTCCTTCTGTACTTGCCTAGATTTGGTGGATTTTATAAGAAACATATATTGAAATGGTGTCTATGATACTGAAAGCATTCCAGTTGCCAACAGGATATGAGCCTGGGAATCTGTCAGATGATGAGATGATGCTGTCTGACTATTTGTGGCCTTTTCCTTTTTTTTTTTTTTTTTTTTTCCTTTCTGGCTTTTAGCAGATTGAAATGATTAATAACATCAAACAAATTATTTTCTCCTGCCAGTGACAGTGATGCTTCTTGCTTACTGTCTTCCTGAAGTGTTTTAACTTGCTCCTGTGTATTCTCCTCTCCTTTCTCACCTTCCTCTTTTGGCACAAGCGCCTTCAAGTCTTTTCATCCAGTTCCCTTCCCCTTTAATATATCCTGTGCTTTCCCTCCTTGTCTTTTTCCCTCTAAACCTTTATATATCATTAAAATAATGCTATTGCAGACTAGGTTTCTCAGGCTAATTTTGAATTTACTGGTAATTAGGTACATAAACCTCTCAGGCAGGTTTTTGGGCAGGTATGGAGCCCACAGTTCCCGATTGCTGCAGTCTCTGATGAGATGGAAACCCAGGTTGCTGTGACTTCAGATGGATAACTGTGATGTTTTGCAGTACTTTCCCATTCTTTTTCTCCTGAATCCTCCTTACCTTTGGATTTTATCTTCTTTTCATCTCCCCTGTATAGAAAACTTTTTCAGCAGCCTTTACTGACCTGCTTTGGTCCAATTTTAAGCTTTTAAAATTCAGTTCTCCTTCCCCAAGGTTCTGGCAACTTCCTTTCAGACGTTTTATGGACACAATCACCAAAGTCCCCTTTTGTGTTTTGGAGCGTTCTTTGAGGCTGCCCTTTCAGGTCCTTCCCCTCCTCTGTGGGGGTCCAGCTGACCTGTGTGTTCCTGCACACTTTTGGAATCAGCTGATCCATTTTTGTGGTTTCATCTGCTCTTTCCATGCCAAAGGAGTCCCAGCCCTTCACATTTTTGACTTGGCAGTCAGACCTTTAGCATCAGTTTCAACCCCCCTGTGCATTTTCTGTCCTGGGAGGATGAGACTTTGGGGCACGACACACATGGCACGTGTTCAGAGTTATGGGAGGAAAGAGCTTCCCATTCAAAACTTGTTTACTTCTCCAGGATTGGGTTTTCTGACAGATAGGACCCATGTTAAACCCAATTTAAAATGAGTACATCACAATTCACTGTCTTGGAGTAAAACCCCGCCACAAACCACATATGCATCTTAAAAATTCTTTTGTGATGCTTTCAGTCTGTGCATTTCAGGAAAGTCTCAGGCATATTTTTTGATATCATTGAGAACCCCGTGCTATCCTTGAGAGCAGAACAGTAACCTTAGACCCTAACACAAATTTTTAAAGCTTATATGAGCAATCTCAAAAACCATTAGATGCTTTAAACTGTATTTTGCTACTTAGGCATATCATTATGGTGTCTTTCATGTGTCTTAATTATGTTTCTTATTTTCTCCTTATCCATAAAGTCAGTACTGGGTCATTCTGTGTACTGCAATAAGGCCAGATAGTATAAGTGGATAGTTGAGTAATATTTTTGAGTTTTCCCCCTGCGAATAAATACAGTTTCTTCCTGTAGATTCATGGAAGTCTTTCTAGAATTTCTAGAAAACCCTGTATGATATAATGGCAGAAGAAAAATTAAAAGCCAATTGTTTTTCTTACATATATAAGAAAAAAATTGACAGACTTGGACCAATAGAGGTGCAAGTTTCCTTTTTTTTTTTTTTTTTCCTATTAAAAGTGAGTACTTCCAAAATAGTTTTTAAGCCAGAACATAGCATAGTTCAAGAAAATGTTTCCTGACAGATAGGTCATCTCCTGAAGGGCAGGTTGCATTTTAAAATCTTACTTGTTTGTAAATCTGTGTTCTAAAAAGAATCTGTTCTGAAACTTTGCTATTGTAAAAACCAGAGAGTTATTTGCTAGAGTTGGTTCCTGTTGCAAGAACAATGTGTATTAATTTATCTGGTAGTTTTATCCCATCATTTCTGTGCAAATGTAAAAAGCAAAGGTAAAATTTTGGGAAAGTCTGTTGATCAACTTGGTGAATCATTTGGAGAGCCTGATTTTAGTTTTATTAGACCAGAGCCACAAAAAAAGAGCAGTTTCATTTTTGAGCTGCTGTTACAGATCTTTGATACTCCATAACCTTGCTCAGCTGCTGCTTGAACTTGGAGGTCTCTGGTCCTTTACATTCAAACTCCTCACATAGCCAAAATTCTGCTTCCTCTTAACCCAAAACCTACTGAGAAGGAAGTGCTGGGCTCTGCTGGCTCTCACTCCTAGAATTTTTTCCTCCCCTTCAAATACCTCTCCTCCACCTGAAGTTATCATTGGCAGATTGAATGAATGGAAGGGAAATTAAAGGTATTAAAGGTTTTGTTGGTTTTTTTTTTCCATTGGATTATGCAGAATTTTTTTAGGATTTAAAAATTTATCATCATAAATTATTAATCAGTGTGGAAGCTCATCAAATTTAGGGGTCCTTTCCGAGAGCTTGATCTCAGTTCAGTCTGATTTGTTCAGATTTTCTTTCATTCGTACAAACATTTTTCCAGCTGTAAGAAAATAAAGTTTTTCAGCTGAAGGGTGAATTATGTGCTTTGCTTGTGCATAATCTATGAGGTATCTATGGGTAAACACAATTTCTTTCATCTTAATGGTAACATCTTGTATTATTTGCATGCTTTGTGATACTATTTATGTTGACATGGAGGTCGGTTCTGACAATACACAAACACAAAGTTAACTTTGTTGTTCAAGTCAGTGAATACTTCTATTTTTTGCTTGTTTTTTCCTAAATCAGGATGTTTGTTTTTCCTGAAGGGGCTTGGAAATATTATTTCCCAAGCCTTTCCAGGTGCAGCGTGTTAGCCCTGGGTTTAAGTGCACTGTCATTTTGTTTTTCTGACACATTTCTTATTTAGGGACCAGGTCTGTTGGTTCTTTGTAATAATAACAATTCCTTTCTCAAAACTGGTAGCTTTTTGCTGTAGAGAGACGATATTCCACTCAGCTAATATTACTATCAAGTTTACACATGTCCAGAGCCATAACAGGATTCTTATAACAAAGGACAAAGCCCAGCTCGTGCCTTTCAGATGGCTGGGAGTTTTTTGGGGTGTGCTGATTCAGCTCAAATTAAAACTTGTATAAGTATTACATAATGTAAGTTCTTGGTTTTGTAGAAAATACCACAGCATGAATTATCAGTAATCCATATGCTGGAGTCAAAGCCTTTCAGTGGAAAGTCTGCTGCAGAATAAAGTAAATAAGTAACCCCCAGTGGAAATGCACATCACCTTTTCTGGCCAGTCTGCATGAATCTGGTGTCAGTCAACCCGGACCAAGGAATCACCATGGGAAACAAAACCTCTTTGCACTTCTGTACAAGCTGGACTAAATTTTAACCATCTGAAAAGGAAATAAAGTCAGTCTTTGGCTGTGGCTGGACCCGGCCAGCTTTCTTTTGTGAGAAATAGAAGTATGCTCTTAAAACCCAGAATATTTGTCATACTTAATTCTAAATCATATGGAATGAAAAATACTGATAGTGAATTCTGATGTTATATTTGCCAAAGCAGAATTGCTTGTACTAGGAAAGCACTTAATACAAACAAGGCAAAAGTGAAACCCCTGATTCAGAAAAGGAGTCTAAAATCTAACAGACCAGTGAAGATGATTAATGTTAAACAGAGCAAAGTTGATTAGTGCTTCCCAAAAAATTCTGCTGAAGGAGGAAATTGCAGGTTTGATTTTGAGGTTGCATTTGCCACCGGTGTTAAGTAGCTTAAGGTGCTGAACTTACAAAAAGTTGCTTAATTTCTTTCTTGAGTGCTATAGAAATGGTTTCTTTAGTGAGGTTCTTGTACTTCATGTGAGTCATCGGTCCAAGAGTGTCCCTGCTAGGTCAGCCCCTGCTCTTGGGAGTGGGCTTTGCCTTTCACTCAGGTGAGGTCTAAATGCAAACTGCAGAGAACTTTGCCAAAAACTCCGTTTATTTTAATTTTCTTCCAGGCACTCAGTGATGTTCGGTCTCATCTGTCTTCCTCTGACTTTTGGTAATTTTGTTATTGTTCATACCAGAGAGTAATTACTCAGCTGGTTAATGAATTATGATGCTTTTGTTACCGGGAAGTCTTTGTAACTTAAAAATAGAAATACAGATTGCTTGTTAATTCCCTCTGATGACAGCTGATGAATATACTGAAATTAAACTTTAGTCATAGGTAGAAGGGGCACAGTTGCTAAGGTGCTGAACTGCCTGGTACCTGGGGAAGGTGGAAAAGGGATGGCAAAGTCCACCTTAGTAAAAAATGGAGAGATTTCTCCTTTGGTCACTCAGGGTGGGAGTCTGTGCTGTTCAGACTGAGATCTTCTCTCTCCATCGGGTGGGATATCTCTGGATTGAGTTGTTTTAGTCCAATATTTCTTTTACATTTTCTGTCATTAAGAAGAGCTATGTCAGCTTTATTTTGTGAATGCTATCTAGGAAGTCTATTTAAATTTTAATTGCATATCGGAAATAAATAATTGGCGTATGTGTATAAAGTAATTAAGAATTAACAGTTTAGAATTAATACATGGAGTGCATTTTTTTAATACTGTTTTACTTGTGACAGAAATAATATACTTGCAGTTCTATAAGTATGCCACTGTATTTCTCTGGAATCTCTAGAATCTTCTTGTGTAAGGAAGATTGATGAATTTATATTAGGCCATTATTTTTTACCCAGTGTTCCCTAATACATTTCGTTATCACACTGCAATACTTCCATGTACTAATACCAATATACAATAGCAACATACTTAGTTCATCTCAGCATTTTTGCAACAAGTGTTCCTTACAACTGTGTTTAGTTGAGAACATTTAGAAATTGGGTTGAAAATTATTTGTTGAATCCTTTTAATTTATTTAGGGCAAGGAGGGGTTAATGTTAATTTAGTGACATTGCTTTCGATTGATTAATGTCATTCATTGTTTTAGTCCTTCTTGCCACTTTCAGTAAGTTGTCCTTGTTACTGCAGGTGCTTCATGGCTCAGGCAGAGCTATCAGCTCTCCTGTTAGTCAACAGAATTGGTGCTTTCTTTTTCCACTGGTTTAGTCTGGGTTTACCAGTGGTGGGTTATTCAGCAGAAAAATTAAGAGAGCTAAATTTTCTATTGATTTCTTCTCTTTCTCCTTTCCACAGGCATCTTTATTTGTGCTTTCTCTCTATTCTGCCATATTTCATATTTCATTAGGAGGCAGTACCTGGAGAAAGGAGTTCCATTCCTTACCCTTGTTGTCATTTCCCAGCAAGTTTTCCTTGTGACAAACCCGACCTTCCCCGAACTGATCCTCAGCGTTGTCTCTGCAGGGTGTGGAACTGCAACAGGAGGAGCTGAAGATGAAGGTGAGGCTGAAGCTGGCTGGATTGAAGGTGCTGCCATCCTACTCTCCGTTATCTGTGTTGTCCTTGTCACTGCCTTCAATGACTGGAGCAAGGAGAAGCAGTTTCGGGGGCTTCAAAGTCGTATTGAGCAGGAACAGAAGTTCACTGTTGTCCGAGGTGGACAGGTGATCCAAATCCCAGTGGCAGAGATAGTAGTTGGGGACATTGCACAGGTGAAATATGGTAAGTTCTATCAACTGGCTGTCTGCTTTTGTGGGCTTTATTTCTT
Organism: Pyrocephalus nanus; assembly: GCA_038380795.1. NCBI lineage: Eukaryota > Metazoa > Chordata > Aves > Passeriformes > Tyrannidae > Pyrocephalus > Pyrocephalus nanus. The sequence continues at coordinate 3,523,439 of CM076271.1, read as the reverse complement.
CTCCTTTCCCTTTCCATCACTTCACTGGAAGTGATTTAAAAGACAAGGTTGTGTGATGTCAACATTTTCATGGTAAGGTAACATTTGGCTGTTAGGGGGAAAGGAGAACCTAATATACCTGCTGTAAAATTGTAGTAGGTAATCAGTTTCATCATTGTAATCTTCACTTTTTACTGGCCAGGACAAGAACTGTTCGTACAAAGGTATTTCTCTTTCATGGAGGATTTTACACTATTTGGAATTTTTGGTTTCTATCCAGACAGGAATAAGAGGAAGTATTTTTAAATGCTCTGTAAAAGGGAATTGGGTCTCTGTGCTCACCTCACTTAATAAGCTGCTCCAGATCCAGATGGATGCTGTAAGTTCCCCCAGATCAGATGCCTGATAATTACATGTCATCAGGAATGCCCTGAGCTCCAGTGAAGTGGAAGACTCTCGCAGGAACTCTGTGTACTCTGTGTGTGTGTGAGTTGGTAAATTCCAGCAAAATGCCACTCCTCTCAGCCATCGAGTTTCTCCTGGACTTAGCTAAGGGCTTCTGGAGAGGGGCAGTGGAAAGGGCAGCTCGACTGTTTATCAGCCACTGTTAATTCCTGTGAAGTCTGACAGAGAAACCTTGTCATGAAGAGCTCTGCCCCTGCCAAACCTCAGTGACTGGGATGTTCATGCTATGCTAAACATGAGGCATCCTGATCCTCAGGTGGAACTAAGCAAAAAATACTTGAAATACAAACATCTTTCCCTACAACATTGCAGCACTAGGGCTAATATGGACAGAAATAGGAGCAATTCCTTCACTTTTGCTCTCATTTGAATTCAGCTCTTGTTAATTGTGTGTTTATAATTAAAATAATGACATAATTATAGGAAAAATCTTTCTAATGCACAGTGGTTTTCCATGACCATGTTCTTACCCAAAGGTGATCTCCTACCTGCTGATGGGATATTTATTCAAGGAAATGATCTTAAAATCGATGAAAGCTCCTTGACCGGAGAGTCAGACCAGGTCCGCAAATCTGTCGACAAAGACCCAATGCTGCTGTCAGGTAAATCCCTGCTGAGTTATCTCGTGTGCTCTGCTTTGTCCATGTTTTGTTTTGTCTTGTCTTCATTTTCCGTGCCATGAGGTTTTGGTAACCCAGACACAACAGATATTTTGATCACAGACTTGTCTGTCATTTAAAAGACGTGCTGTTGTTTTTCGGTGGAGTGAAATTATTTCTGATCATGGTACTCACAAAGGCAGAGAGTAATGAAACACTTTCAGAGGAAAAGGAGAGTCTCAAGCAGGGAAATAACAAGTGGTTGAACTCATTGTACATTAGTTTTAATTTAACCATTGAATTTCAAAACCTTTAAACAATTCCTGTGTAGAGTAAGTAAAATAGAAAAAGAAACAATGTGTTTAAAAGCAACTGGATATACTAAACCATTTTGAGCTTCACTCCTGGGATAAAGTTATTTTTAATGTTTGTAAAGTAAAATATAATTCTATACAGTAAATCAGTTAAACAGAATGTAATTTTTTAGTACTAATGGGTCATTTGTCCATAAACTCACAAAATAACAGCCTGCAGATATGTAACAATCATCAATGTGTTATAAACTGAAATAATCCTTTTCAAATACTCCAGTTTCTTTACTATAAGGAGAGAAATTTGTTATTATGTTTTTAATGCAGAGTTAAATTTTTTACTCTTTATTTTTCTTATGTGATTACAGAGGAGGTGTAGAATTAATGTGATATTTTAATAAACACTGCACACACTTTTGTTCCCTACTTACCCTAATAAATTTTGACTCCTGCCATGTTAGAAAATCCCTGAACTCTATTTGCTTAGGAACAGAATTGATGATCTGAGACTCTGTCATGGAAGAAACTGCCTTCTTCCATAGACACAGTGCAGGATTTAATCCCAGTGATGCAGGAGCTGATGCACTGGATGTTGTTACTCATCCACAACCTTGGAAACCACTGTGTCTTTTAGGGTGGGTTTGACCTGGCTTAAAAACTGAGTTCCTGTTTAATGCTTGTCTAGACCTGTATTTTTATAAAAATTATTTAAAGAAAAAAAACACCAAACCAACCCTCTGCAAAAGCATCAAAGAGACCTTATATTTTTCTCTTATCTTTGCACCTGGAGACCTCAATAAATTATCTGCAGGTAGACTTTTGGAATTAAGAAAAATATTGTCACGATGATGCTTGCCATTGTTCTCCCTATAATCATCTGCTGGAAATAAAAACAGTTGAGGTTTGACAGGAAACGTTTGACTTACAGCCACAGTTTGTTTTGTGAGTCTAAATTTAGTGGAAGACAAACACCCAGAATTGGGAAGTATTATTTTCACCACTGGCACCTGAAAGGGTGTTTTTAATATTCAATCAGCTTCAATGACATAATTAAACTAAATGAGTTTCTGTGCTTAATGTCCTGTTTAAGCACTCAGATGGCTGTTTGCTGTACTTGGGAAGCAATTCTAAGAGTACAAGTGCTGCCTAAAGCAGATGGTCCATTTCCATCTGGACGTGGGGAGACACCCAGGAGGGCACGAACGGGAATAAAGACCTTGATGTACCTGGAACCAAGAGAAGCAGCTTCTCTTCCATGGTTCCACTGTACTTCTGGCTGGAACATTTTCCTTCTTTTGGATCATTGGCAGGGATTTGCATGCAGGGTATAGCACAAGCCACTGCTGAAACATCTTTAGCTTAAACAAGACGATGGTAACGTTCGTTCTCTCCGATGAGTGTGGACATGTATCAACCAGGAGATGAAGACAGCTTGGGAACCAAACCACTGCTCTGCTGTCTTGAGCATGATGTGACCTTTAAATTTCCCACTGTTCAAAGCTGGCAGAAATCCATGAGTCTTAAATAAAGAACTTTTCAGTGGGAGTCTCAGTACTGCACACACTGCAGCATTCTGGGGTACGGCTTATTCTATAAATTAACATTAGAGCTTCCTTAGGAGAATTACTGCTTACATCATTTTTTTCCCAGTTATTTAGATTAGTCTGAGGAAGGTATGAAGGAGGTGGACAAAGGAGCTCACCTAGTGTAGTTCTCACTGAACTGAGGCTGGCAGAACATTACTTTACCCTGACTGAACTTTTAGCACTGTCTGGTTCCATCAGCGTGAAACAAGGATTTGAAAGAAAGGGAACAGAGCTTAGTCAAGAACAAATAAACCAAAGATATCTCTTGGTCATGGTGCTTTGTTTGGTCTTGGAAATAAAAAGGAAGCTTAATTAAGGAATTGGGCCAGATATTGCCTGGAACAAAATAGTTCTGATCCAGTCTTAATTCCCTGCCAGAAAACCCAGAAAATATTCCAAACTTGGCTTCTGGCACAGCAGAATTTCAGAACCAAGCACCTAACTTAAAAAGTTCTGAATTATTTGGATATATTAAATTATTTGTAGATGAGGACTTTGTTTTCTGGAGAACTCTTTTTTTCACAGAGGATATTCTGCTGGTTGGTTCACTTTATTAACTTCAGTTGCCACTTACTAATGGCAGTGACCGAACCAATTGTTTAGATGTCCATAGAGAATTTTTGTTCCCCAAAAGTTTGCTGGAAGTAGCAAAACAGTGTCAAACCCACAAACTGGCATGTGGTCCTTTTCTTTTCTTTTTTTCTTTTTTTTTCAGCCCTCTCTCGAGTCTATTACACCAGTACTATTATTAGATTTGGGAGACTTATGTTTAGTTGGATTTTTGTCTAAAAAATATATGCTGTAATAGGTTCCTGATCCATCTAATCTGTTTCTCTCTTCCCTGGCTAAACTATTCATCTTTTTCTATCTTGGAATGTTCACCATTTATCAACTTTGAATTAAATACTCAGCATGTTAAAGAATGTATTTTACTACCATGGAGTCTTGAGAGGGAAAGAAGTCAGTAGAATAGTTCAACATGAAGTTGAAATACAAGCTTTTTGTACAGGCAAATGAAAAACATGCAGCCATTTTAGAATTCCATTTATATAACAACAGCTGATTGAAATCAGCCAGCCCAATTCTGCATCCAAATGAATGTAATTATAATTCCATTTAAATGGGGCAATTGCCAGAGTCAGGTGGAAGGAGGTTCAGCTCTTTGCTTCAGCTTAGGTGGTAAAGAACTTTTCAATAGTGCTAGTGGAACATAATCCCGTGCTAAATTAATACCTGCCCTAAAACAAGCTTTTCTGTGCACCTTGACATTTTTACAAACCTAAACATTAAGAAAAGGTTCAGAAAGGCATTTCTGTTAAGACTTTTTTGCCTTTTTCAGGTGTGCACGGATAAGTTTGAAATGTGGGGGCATGTTTTCCTAATAAAGCTGGTTTTATAGCATATGTTATATGCTGAGATAAAAAAGAATATGATTCCAAAATGAGAAATAAAAGACACCATTTTATTAAAAAGGGTAAGGACTCAGGGTTTTTTTAGGGGTAACACAAGGTAAGCACAGCAGCTGAATTGTATCAGTGGGTATCCATCAGGGATGTGTGTGACATTTTTTGAGGATATTTCTGCCCAGCTTTTCAGTCCAATACAGAAGAATATTCCTTAGAACACAAAAATATTCCCAAAACAGGGGAATACAACCAGCAAGTTCTTAATTACAGTGTATTTTAAATAGTGACACATCCTAAAGGAGATTCCTCTGAATTTCTGAGTGAAGTTTCAGAGCTTTTCTGTGTACTTGGTTTATGTTTTTTTTGTGTGGCCGCCCTAATTTTTATGTGTGGTGTTTTGCTGAAAACAAAAGACTTCTTAAGGAATCAAATTTTATCTCTGAAAGTCATAGGAACAGTTTCCAATGCACTGAAGAGGTTTGCTGCTTTGTTTTTGTTTTGTTTAAATACATCTGGCCATTAGTGCATTTTTGTTTTTATTTGGCTTATTACTGCTGAAATTTTCTTGGTGTTCTGATGAGATATTTGTGCTCTCAAATTAGACTCAGTGCTGACAGATGTGTTCTCTAATCTGTGTTTCTGTTTTTCCTTTTAAGAACATGGGAGATTTTGAATATTTAGAGAAAGATATTCTGATTATAAATAGATAGTTGCATTGCTTACCATGTTCTAGCACAGCAACTTGATGACCTCTACTAAAAAAATGGAATTTAAAAAATATGTCACAAGTGTGTTTAAGGACACCTCCAGATAATCTTTCTGTCACTTTTGATGCCATCCTTGGTGTATTTGTTCCTATGACACAGTGACAGGTTTTTTTTACTAAGCTTTTGGTAACTGGCCTTAAATACATGTGATAACAACTGGTTGTTCTTCCATTTAATGTTTTGTGGGTTTGTTTTTTCCCAGAAATAGCCAGGGTGCAATTGCATTGACTGACCTTTTTCAAATCTCTGTTATAAAATTTTTCCAAAGTGTGAATCAAAATAGTTTTGATCAGGAGTTTCTGTTTCTGATTGTTTCACCAACCATAGCTAAAGGTTTTCAAGAGGTTTTTATGATTTTAGATGCATCTAACATTTAAGTCAATATACCAATAAAAACTATAAATCATTTATATTAAATAAAGCAAGAAATATTTCTCATAAGGAATTTATTTAACATTATCTAGTTAAACAGAAAACTCAGTGTCCATGTCAATTTGACTTAGAACAATAGAAATCTCTCATACAGAATTTGCTATCAATATTCTTCTTGCTATTTGAGTATCTCCTGATTTCATTAAATATCTCCTTAAATGTTTTTTTGCTGTGTTGACTTCTCAGGTTCAAAGATGCAAAATTGTCTTCAAAACTATTTTTGAACTCTGAAAAGAGATTTCCAAGGTTACAGGAATCAGCTGTGTGAAGCTAAACTAATATGTTCCAAGAGGCAAACTTAAAAAGGGGAATCTGATGTGTTTGGTTCATGGGTGTGAGGCCTAAAACACAATAATTCTTGGTTGAGAGTAATATACAACAGAGATTATTTTAGTTACATAGTTATAATCCCCTCAGTATAGATTTTTAAAGTGTAACATATATCTCTGGGTGCTATAATAGGAGTCTTGCTTAATTTTTTTTTTTTTTTTAAGTTACATGTGACTTATAATGTGTGTTTTCAGGTACCCATGTCATGGAAGGCTCTGGAAGAATGCTGGTAACTGCTGTGGGGGTGAATTCTCAGACTGGCATCATCTTCACTCTGCTGGGTGCTGGAGGGGAAGAGGAGGAAAAGAAAGATAAGAAAGGTAAATTGCACAACACATAAGGATGCTCTTAAGAAAGCTCTTTGCCTTTGTGCAGCCAGAGCTCTCCTTCCTCCCTGACAAATAAATACGATTTTTAAAACTTCCTTCTTTAATTAATTTTTTTTTGGACACATTTTTATCATCACATGTCACACAGAAAAACAGCAGAAGCTGTTAACCAATAAATGCATTGGATAACAACATGTTTTTCCAGTGTGAAAATGCAGACTCCCAGTACATAATTAAATCCAAGGGGATAACATGGGCATGCTCCCTTTGCCGTGGCTTCTCTACATGAATCCATGCTCACCTGCAGTCTGCTAAGGTTTGGCTCTTGTGCATTTATATCTATGTAACTTTTTTTTTTTTTTCCCCCCAGGAAAAAAAAAACCCTCTTGGCCATAAAAATAAAGATGAGATGTGGCTTTTTTGCTGTTTAATGTCAGTGACTGACTTTAGAGGCATTTTAATTTCTTAAGGTGTAAAGGTCAAGCTAAGAATAGTAGAAGACCAGAATGTAGCAGTAAATGTTAGCAGACAGTTTAACTTTCATGTCCTGTATCAGTTAATGAAATCAAGAAGCCTCTTTAGACTTTGCACCTTATTATACTGTGATGTCATAAGCTACTGCTAATTTATGGGTTGCACACTAAGCAGAAATGTGATTTAATGTCTGTTCTTTCCAGTTTTTGTTCATAGTCTTGTGAATTGTTCTGCTTTCAGAATTTCATTCCAAGTCTGTCCTGAGAATATTTATCTTTCAGACAGAATTAAGGGTCAATGAATATGGGGGTTTTAGATATTTCTGCTCTTCCTAGTGGGTCTCCCTATTAATAAAAAGACACAGTCATAGCTTTTCTGAACATTCTACTTGGGATAGCAGAATATGATACATAGATAGGAAAGTAGGTAAGAATATAGATAGGAAAGCCAAATTTCTATGGTTTTCATGGCCTACAACTTCTATTTCTGAATATTTTCAACAAGTAGTTACCTGATATATATATATATGTATTCAACAATTGACTCCCTGTTGCTCTGAGGAAAATCCCTTTTTACTAAAAGGAAATATTTACCATTTCATTTCTGCACAGAAATGCTCAATTTCTGCAAGACATGGTGAGTTCTATGAAAATTCAAGAGAGAAAGACTGAAAGTAAAAGTCTTTTAAGTCAGGCTACTTTTGAACATACCTTAGAGTTTGTTCTTGCTGTAGGAGAAAGACTTCCAGACCTTTTGAGATCTGGCAGGATCTCTTCTGGGGGTGTCTGGGGATACTGCAGGTGAGAAGGAGCAGCTTCAGTCCCTGTCTGGTGGTGACAACAGAGCTCCTTGGTTTAACTGGGCTGGCCTCTGGATGTTGCTTTGCTCAGGACACCGGTGGTTCCCTCAGGTTTCATTGTGGGTAGCCTGGAAAAACGGGGGAAAAGAAGTCAGGGATGGCAGAGCAACACACTGTAGTCATACCTCACTACCCAGGGACAGAGATTTTTACAGAGACCTGTTGGAACTTTGAATGCAGACACTGAATCTAATGTAGAAAATACATGATACAGAAAATTCCTCCACCTTTTCTGGTGCTGATTGCAGCTTTGTGCTCGTGCAGAGCTGGTTGAGCATGGAGCCCCAACCTAAAATAACGTAAACCTACAATTCTCTGAAATCCTGCCAGTCATAAATGCTTGTTTCACTCTGTATGGGGTGTGCGCTTTTACTGTTCATTAACACTGTGTAAAAATCATCACGCAGGTGGGAAACAGGAGGATGGACAGCAGCTGCCAGGTAGAGTAAGAATTGTACCACATCAAACAGAAGGCTGAGGCTTTTAGCCAGTGAGCTTTGGTGCAAATCAGGGGTGAACTGCTGATTGAAATAATTGTCTTCGAATCAGTCTAGTGAAATTAAAGAATGATTTCGAATCAACAGGATTGTTGGTGGCAAACCTTTTAGTGTGCGCGCATTGTTGGTGCTGCAAATCTTAACGTTAAGTTTGAATAATCAGCCATTCTCCAGAAGTAAATTACAAAGTATTGAATGTTGGAGTCTGTGATTTGCTGTGAGCAGCTCATGCTGTGCTGGTTAGTGTGGGCATCTGAATGGAATGGCAAACAAGCAGGAGTAGCAACATCAGTTTAAGTTGTCGGCATCACAGTAATCAAATTTGCAATTGAAATTTTCATGAATGCACTTACACAGGGTGTCTTTTTAAATCATCTGTGCTGTTTATTTTCTCCTCCCAATTTGTCACTTGTAAATAAAATCAGACCATTTTTCTGGAATAACCCAGTACGGTGTAAAACAGCCCCTGTGGGGCAGGTACTGAAGAAGTTTGAGAGTCTCAGTCAGGACTCATTGTAGGACTTGTGTTCTGTTGTGAGCAATTAACCAACAGAAACAAAACAAAATTAGTCCTGTTATTTGTAGAGACAAATTTACCAACTCTGGTATAAAAACCATAATAAAATGATGAAAGATTCTTCTGGTTTTTCACTTTCCTGTCAGGAAATATTTCTTGACCAATTTCTCTAATATGTGGACAATTACTGAAAACAGAAAGTGTTTGCTTTCTGATACTTTTTTCATTTCACCACAAACCAGGAAATAGGTCACATCCATTCTGTCCATTTAAAAGAACTCATTATTCTCCTCAAGGCTAGATTTGCCATTTCCATATAAAATCTGAGAAAATTTAATGTTTCCACTGAGATCAATAAGCATATTAACCAGGTGATGGCAGGTCATAGACTGAGCACAGGTTAGACTGGAATATATCAGTCATGATACATCGTAATGTGCAACACTATATAGAATACAAATTATGTAATGTTTACTACTACGTAGTAGTAGGTGCATATATAGATACAATGAATATTTTAAATGGATATTTTAAAGCTACCCATGTATTGTGTAAATTAACTAACTCAAAAGGAAACATTTCAACCATTTTAATATTTACATAACGTTATGTTGAAATACAAAAAATAACTTGTAAAAGGACTAAAACTGACTGTGTAGTCAGTTATCATCAGCTTTTACTTTGGTGTTTCATATTTATTTATTATGATTATTGTCGTTATTATTATTTTATGTTTGAGTTTTTACCTTACTTTGTAACACCTTTGCAGTGTCATTTTGCTTTTGAAATTCATGTTAATTAATTTAAACTGGTTTGATTTTGGAGAAAAAGTGCCATGGATGTTTGTTGTTTTTTGTTTTTGTTTTTTTTTTTTTTGTTCTGTGTGAGCATTTGTTCATGTTGTTGTCATTATTTATTATTTATTGGTTTGTTTTTGTTTTTTTTTTTTTATTCATTATTGCTCAGTAGATTCTTCCCATCCCTCCTCCCACCCTCCTTCAGCCACAGATGGTGCAGCAGGTGCAAATGCCACTGATAATGCAAATGCCAGCTTAGTCAATGGTACGTCACTACCCCCGGCGTGTCTGATTTGAGAGATTTCTCTCCTGACTGTGTCGCGTTCCCCCTTCCCTCACAGCCTGCACAGATGTTGTGTGTGCCTCTGATTCCCCTCTGAGAGATCCTGCTCCCTAAATTCTGCAGTAGCGTAGCAGAGATGCTGCAATTCGATTCCCACCGAATCAAGCTCGGCAGAGGAAGAACGAGGAGTTGTGGTCTGTTTGCCACTGATTAAAACTGCAGTGAAAGGTGCAGTTATGTAAGACTGGCTCCAAAAACTTTGAGTAGGTTCACGTGAAGTTTCATTGCAAAACTCTTTACTCGTTTCTCAGCCTAGATGTGAAGAGGAACACCATGATAAATGCATTATGTCTCCTTTTCCTCTGGTGTGGCACTCTCACAAGTGATCATTTAGTCTCCAAGTAGTTCTGAGGAACAGTGCTGGGATCAGGAATCTGGCTCAGTTCCAGCTAACACTGCATTAGGAACAACTTTTGCTGCTCTGAGCATCTGTTCCACAAGCAGCTGAGAAGTTTTGTGGATGTTTGTGTATGCCCTCAGTGATATCCTGCTAAGCCTGCCCATATTTACTAAAACCAAACTAAAAAATTACTGCAGTCCATTTTGACTGTCTCTCAGTGCAGGTTCTTGACCCCACTTAGCATGCAGATATTTCAGTATCTCCTTCTAACAAGTAGAATTCCAGTGTTAAATTTAATTGAATGGGTCAATATTAGTCTAGGCATCAGCTGTATTTTTCTGCTAATCAGATACATGAGTCTTTATTTGCCATAGAAACCTTTCCCTCTTGTGCAGAGCCAAAAGTACTGACAAAAGTAATTTTACTTTTCATCAGGTTTGTGATGGAATTTTTTTTTCCATGCAGGTCAGCAGTCATTGCATAATGCACAAAAATGAGAGTTTCTGACAGAAATACCAACTGCTAAACAAGGACTAAGATGTACCAGTGCAGTGTCTTCTTTAAAACAGTTACATAGAAAACATTTGAACCTATTTTTAAATAGTTTTATTATAATTTAAAAGAAACATATAACCAGATTTAAAACTCTACTCCTGCACAATCTGGAAAATTAGGATTTACAATTCCTACGTCTCAGTGCATGACAGGAATCTTCATCATCCTGGTTCCAGATTCCTTAGAGACCAAGAACTGGGAAATTAATGATGAATGTTTCATTCTTGATTCTAGCATAATTTTACTTATGAATTTAAAACAAACATACACATAAAGAGTCTTCCCTCCTTCATTGGCACTGGATCCTGCTGCATTCCTGCTCAGCCCTGCAGGGCACTGAGTTAAGCCCCTCTGAAATGCTTTGCTGGGGGAGAACCAGTGCTCAGTGGGTACAGGATGGACCCTGTTCTAACTCAGCTCTCAGCAAGCTGGAATTGCCTGGTAAATACCTGTTGTGTTTGGTCTTGATGCCTTGAACCTAATAAGGAAATTGAGTTCCAAGGGATATTAAATCAGTGTCTGAAGTGGGTGATTTCCTATCCTCTCTCCCAGCAGAAACAATGGTTACTGTCCCTGTTTATCTTGAGAGATTCATCTTCGCTGCTTTTCTGTGCACAAAGGGTAGAAGGCAATTTTTTTTGTGCAGCTGATTTGGTTTGGCTTCTGAGATGAGGCAGTTCAATTAATTCTGCACACCTTTGATAAATGTGGTTGAGGTGTGATGAAACTCATCCCCAAATCAAAAAAAACCCAAACCCATATTAGCTAATGTACCATTTTACCTAAAGTCTAATACTTGAATAAGTGTCAAGCTCAGGAAATGTTTGTTACTTGAAAAATCAACCCATTACCATTGCAGACAAAATATTTTTATTCTTAGTTGTCAATATACAATTGACACAAAAGAAGTGTTTTGTTTTCAGTCAGTGAGCCTATAGTGATAAATTCATACAGTTTGTGACACAGCCCATGTATTGAAGGAACTGTTATATATAATTTTATTTGGTTCTAGGAGTTGAGATCAAAATATATCAAAATTGTTGGAGGTCTCTTTGTTTATTTTAAACCTATGGACAGTGTGTTCAGTTCTTGAAAGGTTACAAGTTAAGGTTATAAGCAGAGCAGAAAATTTTGCAGAAAGGTAGTAATTCAGGAAAACTCACCTAATTTCAGAATATTATATTTAGTAAATGTAATTTTAAAAAATGAAAATCTGGGAAGCAGCAATGACTGTTTACAGCTTGTTTATCCCAAATTTGATTTCCTTCCAGTGAGCAAATTGCCCCAAATTTGTTTTCCTTCCAGTAGAGCACAGCCACCTTCCTCAATTAGGATTTCCATGGTGGGTTGTTTTTCGGGTTTTTTTTTGGCATTTGTATTTCAAGGAATTTTCTACCTGAAATTTGTATTCAGAAAATATAGAAATGGTATAGAACTACCACAACATACACAGACAAATGTCTCAGCTGAAATATTTTGTGTCTACTGTAAATCCTGGTACGTGTACTGAACTACTGTTTAGTTCCTGCAAAGCAATTTGCAGTTGTAATGTATTTCAGAATATTTCCTGAATTTTAAGTGAAGTTATTTAGTGAGTCCATAGAAGAATTAGCTAAAATTTTCAACTTGAAAGAGTGGAATCAGATTTCATTCTTTTGTAATGAACCTGTGTTTTATGAATGCTTTGGCTCTGCTGGAAGAATTCCTAATGATCCACTTCAGACTCGTTTGATGTCCCTTTGCCCCCATATCTGTATTTGCAGCATGTGCCTGTTTTTCCTTGCTGCAGTCTATAACTGACTTGGCACAACGAGGGGCTCGAACTCATTTTCCTGCAAGATGAGACATTTTGGAAAATCACGGGAGTATTTTGTATTTTTTGTTCCATCGCAGCACACGAGAACATAACTCCATTATTTTCTTTGGTTTATTCCAAGCAGTTCTTCCAACTTACAAATAATTTCTGATGCCAGCAATTGGTCTTTGTTATTCTGTCCCACTGGCTCTTCATAAAGAGCTGAGGGATGTAAAGGGGAGTCTCTTCTCTGGCAGTTCATGTCTGTTGGAGTAAAAGCTTAGGCAGTAATGATGCCATGAGTTCTTTCCAAAAGCCAGAGGTTGTAGTAAGGCAAAGACAACGTGCAAAACATTTCATATACAAACTCAAAACCTTCAAAGTAACTGCAGAATACAAGTTATATTAGGGAGCTCTGAATTCCATTCCAAATACTCTGATTTTTCATCCTTGCTTAGAAAACTGATAAAAATAAACTCAGAATTCTCCAGCCCAAACACTTTTCGTTTTACTTATTATTCAAAAGGAAAAGGAGGAAAGATTTGCAGAATTATGTAAAAGTATATTCTATTTTTGAGATTTTTTTTCCTACATAATATTATCAAAATATTAATAAATACTAAATATTTTAAATGTTTCTAAACCATGTACAAAGATGGGTAGCATTTCTTGTCCTGGCACTGCCTGAAAGGAGAAAGGATCTCTCAGCAGTAGTGATTCTATCACCTTTATTTCTGTCTTAATTTCTCTCTTTGTTCATAATTTATAGCAAAGTGTAGCCTTAAAATTCTTTGGAACAGAAGCATTCTGTTTACCTTACAGCATTCTTTTCTTTATAATAACTACCCAAATGACCTATTCTTTGTTATTCTCTCCAAATAATTGGACTGTAATTATCTGTGATGACTTCCCCCTCCATCCCTCAATAACCTTAGTGCAGTAGGCTAAGAATATTAAGAATATATTCTTTAAGTACCTAAGTTTACATTGTTGTTAATGATTGTTTATTTTGTGTACTGGTGTTTTTTACATCAGTTGATAATTATGATACCTCTTTTGATTTGCAAATATATATCCTAATGCTACATATTCTGATTTAGTTAGAAAAATAACCTCTGTTTGGCTTTCCCACTTATGAAAGTCATGTTTGGGTTTTGGTGGTAGTTTGTTTGTTGTTTTTTTTTTTTTTGAGTTTAAAGATTCTCCCATTATAATTCAAGGTTTTGAACTGGACTCTGCACAAGGAGCTCTAGAGCAGGACACGGAGCACACTGTCTGCTCCAAATTAGTATTTTCCAGTTCCTAAGGAAGGCTTTATGCTCTAGCCAGAAATCAGAGTCTCTAGAGATACTTGATGTCTTCCAGTAAATTTATTAAAACCCCTTCTAAGAAAAATAGCCACTAGGCAGGTACCAAGTCCAACTGTGCACTGAATGCAAAGATTTTCCAGGGAATTTTGCTGTTGAAATGAACTTGATTTAGCTCAGGTTCACAGAGTCGTGTCTTGGGCCAAAGCAGAAGACTTTGGAAGACAGAAATTGATGTTTTAAAAGTCATGTTATAGCCAAGGTGGGGACAGAATTAGAAATATCGACAAGCAGGGGATGGTAAATGGTTTACTCAGTATTTCAGCTGAGCACTGAGGTGATTAAAGGTCACGAGATGTCCTTTCCTTGGCGGTCGTTCTGGGCTTCAGAGTTTGACACTGTGGCCTATTTGTGACAAATTTGTGGCTGATTTGGCCCTTTTTGATCTTTTTTGAGAAGGCTGTTTTTAGTGCTCTCCCATGTAGTGAAAAGACAAACATGTAAGAAATTCAATTTTGCTTCTATTTATTTCCAGCAGAGAGTGAAAAAATGAATGTTTATGGGAGTCAGAAGGGCAAGATGTACCTGCTGTCACATTTTTTAATAAACTCTAATGATACCTTTCTTACCAGAATGTGACAGCAATCCCATAAAGGTGTTTTAACTTAATTTTCCTTAGAATGATTTTTTATTGTGCATTATGCATAACCACAAAAATAGGCTGTCACCCATGCTGATTGCAATATTTGTAAAACTTGAATAGTCCTTTCCATAAAATCATATATTACTGTGGAAGTTTCATAAGGGATCCCACCAAGAAATTTGGAATACATTTGAAAAGTTTGAGTTGTTATTCTGAATAGGAAAGTTTTGTATGCTCTGATTTGTATTTTACCATTCTTCTTTCCAACACACTTTCCAATGAAGTATTTTCAGTTTAAAAAAAGGCAGAAATGACTAAGGAATTTTTAGTGTAGTAAAACTGTATGTAGCTAAAATGTTAAATTGGAAATTATAGATAGACTTGGTAAATCTTTCTTTAGGATAAATCTGAATACAGGATGAACCCCTGGCCCTTCTATTTACAGAAGTAATTTGTTAAATAATACAACCAATTGAGGAAGACGTAATTTTAAAATCATATCTGATTTACAATTTATTTATTTTTATATATATTAACACTACTATTTCTCTGTTGTCTCAGTTTGCTAAAATAATTAATTTGATTCTAGAATACATTAAGAAAGTCATAGTCTATGCTGGTGGACCACAGTTATACTTGCCAATTTTTTAACTCCCAGCCCCCTGAAATATCAGTTCAGGAACATTATTCCAATTCAGCTTTCCACTGGATTCTCTTAATTGGTTTCACCCTCTTAAATAATGCAAGTTCCTCAAAAAACATGTGCTGATATTTGGTCTTTACCATGTTAAAACACTAAATTGGACTGCAGTTCCTTGGATGTGTCCAGCTAAGTTAGCCATTGTTCTAAGTGAACATGTAGAAACAAGGGATCATGACTATGTCCCTGTAATGTGTTTGTGGCTTTTGTCTGCCCATTTTATTTGAATTCCCATTTTCATGTTCTGTCTTGGGTGAAGATTGTTTACTGTCTGTTGTCTGTTGAAATTTTTCATCATATAGGCAAAATGCAGGATGGGAATATGGAGAACAGCCAGAACAAAGGTAATCTTCTTTCATATTAAGGAGGTGGTGGATTTTATTTTTAGCATGTAGTCCAATTCTGTTCAAAAGTAAAGTGAAACCCTGTGATTTGTGCTTGTGTGTGGAAATGGCCCTATTGTTCAAACAGAATGTTAAAAAGCCCCACAAACCCTAAACAACCAAACCCAACCGAAAAAACCTACCAAAGAGATTGTAACTTTCAGAAGCTTGATATAATCAGATGTTCAGGAGAGGAGATCAATATTTTTAAGGTGCCATTTATAGATGTTATTTTCATCTCACAAAGCTCATTTGAATTAATTTTTCTGTGGAAGTTACGTATGCTACGTATTGTTAGTGATTTTCCAACCCAATTTTTTTTATGTCTCATCCTCTTTTGTGTTTAATGCTGTCATATGGAGATATTTTCTTTTGAAGTGACAGGGTAAAGCAATAACAAAAGGAAACCTTAAAGCCCAAGGGTTACTCAGCAAAGTAAAAGGAAATTATAAGGATAAATAACAGGAAGAGTAAGGATCTTAGGAGTTTCTTATTTAATATACAATCTCAGGAAGATTGCAATAACTATTTTGCTTTCTCTGAAGCAAAGTGGTGGTTCCTTTGTTATTCTGTGAGACACAGCTATTGTGAGTTCTTTGGGTTATACCAAATTAAATGATAACTTTCTCTCCTTCAGATAATGCTAAAGATTGCAAAGGTGATGGATCAGAAACTAAATAGATAAACTCAGTTTTTAATGGCATCAAACTACCAAATAAAATGCTATTAAATGAATAATCACTGGGGTTACTTAGGCAATTTAGATTTCCAGGTCAAATAAGCATGGTCTTGTACAATCTCTTCACGAATGTCAAAGCAAAGCTATTTCATTTCATTCTTTTAATTTCTTGTGTTCAGTACAAAACAGACACATACACATATATAGACTGCAATGTCATTGCTTTTAAGAGACATGATACTAAAATAAAGTTTCCTTGTATTAGCATTCTTTCAGGAAAGGGTGGTTCAGCTCTTAAATGCTGTGTGATTTTTGTGTGACGATGATTCCACCAGCATCAGACCCCATGGATAAGTCACTTGAGCACTGAATGCCAAGGAAACTTTATAATTCTGGTATTGTCTAGAATAGTGGTTTGCAGAGTGTGGTCCCCTGGTCACTGAGGTGCCTGTGCAGCCCAGAGAAGGGAGCACAGATCATCTGGTGAATGATCCTTACCTTCAAAACGCTTTCGCTGGAATTATGATTGCAAGGGTGCGTTGCATTCTGTGCCACCCCAAAATTTAGAGGAATATACAAACCATCTCTCTGCCAAAGCATCTGAGCTCTGCTATTCTAGGAAATGCTGCAGTGCTGACACGCTGTGACTTGCCAAGTCATCTGCAAGACATGAAGTGATATATATGTGTATAACACAGAGTGTCACTGGTGGTTTCAAAAACAATGGATAAACCCCATGGTTTTCCTGCTCCTTGACCGGTTGTGCCATGGATGTGCCTGTACCCCAGGGGTCCCACAGGGCACCTGCCTGCCCTGGGAGTGGAGGGTAATTCTGGTAATCACTGTTACAAGCAGCCCCTGCAGCAGATGTTGCTGATTGAATTCAGTAAGTGCGAACACTGAGCTAAAAAGGATGAAGAGCAGCTCTGGAGTAACAGTTTTGTTCTGCATTATCAGCCAAGCAGCAGGACGGGGCTGCTGCCATGGAGATGCAGCCACTGAAGAGCGCAGAAGGGGGAGAGGGAGATGACAAGGACAAGAAGAAATCCAACATGCACAAGAAAGAAAAATCTGTCCTTCAGGGAAAGCTGACCAAGCTGGCAGTCCAGATAGGCAAAGCAGGTATGGCTGGGGGACTGACCAAAAAACACGGTGTTAATGAGACCTAAGAGTTGCAAAGCAAATTTTATTAGTGGTTTGGGTTTTTTTTAAAGGGACAGGCCTTTTTTACTCCAATATTTAGAAATGGGTCACCATAAAACTGTTCCAAGGATATTATGTGGTATTGACAAACTTTTCTTCCTCTGAAAATAAGCTTTGACTGTCAAGAAGCCGGAAGCTTTGGGCATCTTGGATTGTAATGGATATTTGAATCAAAATGAAGCGTAGCTTTTCTCATAGTTAATATTCCCAAGCACAGTAATTACATATTTGATTTCCTCTTCCCTTAGAACTTTGAAGTACACAGTTCCAGAATCTCTATAATCTCAAAATATCACTCACACAGAATTTCCCTCTTATGGATTCTGAAATCATTCTGTTCTCCCTTAATATCCACGTTCCTGCCTTCTACCCAAGCATGACACAAGTGTTGACTCTTTTACCCAGAACCATCTGGTCCCTGCTGTTGGAAGCAGCACTTCTCCAACATGTAGGTAGAAAGTGAAAATCTTCTGTGATGGCGCAGAGTTCATTAGGTTTGTTTTTTTGGTGCTATTGAAGAGATTTTAGTCTCTCTCCAGATCCTTGGCTGAGGTCCTACAACAGCTTCCTCACTTTACCTCTGCTCTATTTCCCTTACCCTTCTTCACCAGTCTGATTTCTACCCCACATATTCCTTCCCCTTCCTTTTTAACTTCACTGCAGTTGGTCGATCACAGAACCCCAAGATGCCAATTCTCGTTTCCTGCAGAGTGTGGGACTCAAATTCTGTGGTTATCATCCCTGATATGCAGTCAATGCTGTGCCTGATTTCATATATTGCTCAGGCTTCTCTCCTTTGTTTCCCATGATTATTAACTTCTTAGATTAAGTACCTTTCTCCATTCCTTTGATTCTTGCTCTCTCTGATATCTCAGCAGGCACGTGAATGTCACTGTTAAAGTGACTGTATAGGGACTTCTAACCACAACCTGGCAGCTAACATGAATTTAATTAATTAATTATGGTCTCCTTTGGTTTTTCTTTGTCACTGGGCAATCTATGGGGATGTCGTGTGTTGTCATAAGTATTTGCCTGTATAATATTTTAATGGATTTTCCTGTATCCTCTGGCATATAATGATCTCCCTGACTCATCTGTTTCCTGTCACCCTTAGCATCCTTCAGCTTACCAATTTTTTGAAAGTGCAGTCAAGACATGAAGTTCACAGTATTCTCCTTCTACTGCATGATCCCATTAGGGAGAAATTAATTTATTCTGAAATGCAGGCTTAACTGCTTCACAGAAACCTGCCAGAGAGCAGTAATCACAGCGAGGCAAAGCTGAGGCTTTTTATACA
The DNA here is from genome assembly GCA_038380795.1 of Pyrocephalus nanus. Classification (NCBI taxonomy): domain Eukaryota; kingdom Metazoa; phylum Chordata; class Aves; order Passeriformes; family Tyrannidae; genus Pyrocephalus; species Pyrocephalus nanus. The sequence goes on along the minus strand of CM076271.1, from coordinate 3,504,846 downwards.
AATAAAAACTCCAGTAGAGCCAGAAATGAAATTGTGGAGGAGTAGTGCTATCCTAGCAGTCTGTGCCATTGGGAGAGCATATTAAGTGCTTGGGATCTTTTCTGAATTCTGTGAAACTTTTATTAATGTCTCTACTTCCTTTGAATCTCTCCTCACAAGAGTCCACACTTCATGCATGTCCCTTGGAAAAGGGAAACCTTGGAAACACCAGCATTTATCTCATTTTCAAGACACCTAGTTAAAAACTGTTCTGTGGATAATTCTGTGTTACTGCTCCCTTATATTCACCCAGATACATCCTCAGGACTTTTCTAAAGTATTTTATGCAGCAACATATACTATGGGAGGCTGTTTCTCTCAGGTCTCCTAAGATACATTTATTAAAGAGAAAAGTAAGTGTTGGAATGTGGATAGACTAGTAATGTGTAAAAGGTGGAGGTTTAAAGGACAGATAAATGTTGTGCCAGGCAGAATCATGTACTAAATTGAAAAAAACCTCGTCTAAGTGACGGAGGAACTCCTGGAGAACTGGGAAATTTTCAAGGCAGCAATAAGACAGTGCTTAAAAATGAATGCAGTGTGATTCAGCTGTTCTGTAGGATTCAGTGTTTCTTTATGCACTGGAATGTAATGCTGTTGTAATTATATTATAATTCTTGTACATTTGATCATTAACATCATTATTGGTATTGGTGAAAAACATCACATAGAATAAGAAAATAATTTCACATCAAATTCTAATGCAGATTTCTAATTCCTGATGTTTTTAATTGTGTTCTGTATTATACTAATGGAATATTTCTCGTTCCAGGTTTGGTGATGTCTGCTATCACCGTCATAATTTTGGTACTATATTTTGCCATTGACACGTTTGTGGTCAACAAGAAGCAGTGGTTGCCTGAGTGCACTCCTGTCTACGTCCAGTATTTTGTTAAATTCTTCATTATTGGTGTTACTGTGCTCGTGGTTGCTGTTCCTGAGGGACTTCCACTTGCTGTCACTATTTCTCTGGCTTATTCTGTAAAGGTAAGAAACAAAAATAATAGTGGGAGAAAAATGCTGTTTGGTCAAGTTTACAGGCGAGTTGGTCCTTGGGTTTTATCAGGTGTGATGAAACTTGGTCTGCAAATTACGTGCTCCAAGCGTTATTGAGAGTGAAATTGCTTTAAAGTAAACTTGTGTTCAAAGTATCTAACAAAAATGTGAATATATATGTTTTCTAATATATCTCTAAAACCACACAGTGCAGGAATATCAGGTAGTAGAAATACCTATTTGATTTTGAAAGAACAAGGAATTTATTGAGCAGAATTTACTCTGAGGACAGCCCAGACTTTGGATAGGGAATAATTTCGTATTCAAATTTTCTTGTGCAATAGTACAAAGTTTTGACAAGGATTTGAAGTCTTCAGGAACACTTTACAAAGAAATTAAAGTTTCACTGAAGTTTTCATGTAATTTTCTGAAATGCAGTTGCAGTTTTTTGAGGTCAATGTAAATGATTCTATTAGGAAGCTAAAGAGGATTAAAACCTTGGACTTGTGGATTACTTTAGCAATTTGGTCAGATGGGACTTCTTTAAACATTCTGGGAATCTTAGATGAAGATGAAGTAAAGTTTATTCCCATTTAGCATGTAAACGAATTATGAACTTTAGGAAGGAATATCTGGATTTCTATGAATCCAAATATCATAATTATTAGGGGGGAAAAAGCCCCACGTCTCAAAGATGAGAGTTTGATAATAAGGTCCGTAGCTGCTTTTAAAATATTTTCTCATTCTTCTTATGTCCATCATCTGACACCTCTTTCCCTTTTCCCCTTTTGTTCCCCTCTTTTTTCCCTTTTCTACCTTTTTTTCTCCTTTTCCCCTTTCCCTTTTTTCTTTTCCCTTTCTCCTTCCTCTGAGTGTCTGGTCCATCTGCGTGCTGCAATATTCTGGCATTCCAAGTATTACTAAGAAAAAATTGAATATTTGCTATAATGATAATGTTTTAAAAATGCTGTTATTTTTGTTTTTAATCTTTGCTGTTAAAGCTATTTCTTAAAATGTTGCAAGCAATTACGGAACCATTTCAGTTTATTAAAGGCAAAATTATCTCAGGGATAATCAGAGCTTGGTTGTTTGTAAAAAGGGTTTGGGATATTGGCCCGGATCAAAGTTCTAATTTAAGGAGCTTTACGTTTTCACAAGCAACACTAAACACGTTCTCCCGCGCTTTTTATAATTGATATTAAAAATCCGTCAAAGCAAAATCTTGAAAGTTTTTTATTTTGTGTTGATTTGTTGGTTTTGTTTTTTTTTTTCCCTTAGAAAATGATGAGGGATAACAATCTGGTCAGGCACTTGGATGCCTGTGAGACGATGGGAAATGCCACAGCCATCTGCTCCGACAAAACCGGGACGCTGACGACCAACCGCATGACGGTCGTCCAAGCCTACGTTGGTGATGTCCACTACAAGGAGATCCCTGACCCAGATTCTATACCTGCCAAAACCATGGAATTGCTGGTTAATGCAATTGCTATCAACAGTGCTTATACTACAAAAATTCTGGTGAGTAGGCTTTTTTTTTTTTTTTAAAGTCAATAAAATAAAAGGCAGCAGAAGGAGGTGTTGGGTTTTTTTAAGCCGTGCCGGTTCCTGACCATCCTGTTGTTGATTATGAAGAGTTAAATACTGGTGCTGCAAAAACTGTGTGTTTTATGGCTCAGGGTTTTTTATGGGTAGGGATTTACTTATAAGTACAAGGCCATGCAACATTTAAAAATCTCCCAGTTTTGGTGTAGATGAATTCGTTAACACAGCTGGTTCTTACTGAGACTTGATATATGTAAAATGATTTCTATGTGTCTGAGAACTTTCAATTGATTCTCAAATATGACAAATTGGATTGGTTAAATCACTGAGGTTAATGAACTTTATTCCTTCTGGTTTCAAATGAGTTACATCCAGAAGTATTTAATTCAGTCTGTAAAGGAGGCCAGAATGGAAATATCCATTTTGCTTGTGGCATTAGGTTCTTCTGCACAGAGCTAATTAAGAGACTGAAAAATTTTGCAATTCCAATAGATTTGTTCTTTGAAAGGTCAAGCTGAATTTTAATGTTGCTGAGCAAGTCGGTATTTTTTTTAAATTTATGAATATATGTATTGTCCTTTTTATAGTTCCGTGCTGAGCTACATAATATAGTCTTGAATACACTTCTTGTTTGTTTTAAAAGCAGTCTTTTAAAACACAAACACAGAAAACAAATAGTGCTGTGTGCTTGAGCACACACTGCCTTTAAATCTTTCTATGTAAATATCTGGATGATAATAATAATAATAATAATCCACACTGGGAAGAAAAATGTTTAGAGAAACCTCACACAGATACACAGAGCGTGCTTGTAGAAAAGGTGTTTTTGAAATGAATGCTCCTGAGGATTGTTTGGCCAGGATAAATGTCTAAAGCTTGGCACTCTGGAAAGGGAAATGTGGGGAGAACCAGAGCCCTGGAGCCAGTTCCTACACACCCAGTGGACAGGGAATCAATCAGCAAACCCTCCATCAGCTCTGGAAGGTGCTGTGCTGCCACCTCCCAGCTGGAAGCAGCCAGCAGCGTGATCACACCTCTCCTGTCCTGTAGGGACACAGAGCTCCAGTCGACTGAGGCTGGAGCCAGCCCTTTTCCCTTGGAATTCAGAGCCCCTAGGGAAGCAGAGCTCACCCAGTTCACCCTCTCTGAATCCCAGAACAGATTTAGGTTTCTGAGTGGGGAGGCATCAAACTTTGCAGCCATGCATATGAATTATTAAGTTTAATATTCTGTCGTTTTTCTTGTGGTAATAATTTCATTTAACTGAAAAATTTCTGGTCAGTAGTAGTTCTAAAATGGTCTTAGTGTAATTTTGAATTTGTTTGTTTGTTGTTTTTTGTTTGCTTTTTTAAAACTCTGACTTGTCTCCATTTCTTTTTTTGAATTCAGTTACGTGTGCATATTAAAAAGAGTCAATATTTCACCATCTCAGTACTTTTTAAAATATGCACGGAGATTGATCTGTGAAAGTGATAAATGGATGAAGTCCTCTGAAATCACATTTTTTTCTGGATGCAGATCAGATAACCGCTTGAAGTTAGCTGTGTAAAATTAATGGTGATTTTTAGCTATTAAACACCATCATAAAGTAAAGCCTTGTGGTACAGCCCCCCTGAGAATCACAGCTCCAATATCAGAGGAGATAATTTCATTCATTGTTGAGGACAAACTGAAGCTGAACTTTAAGAGACAAGGTGTTGTTCCATAGCCCACTTTAAATCATCAATAAATGCAGTAAAAGTCACCTGGGGGAGCTGTTTCCAGGTTGGAGCCCACAGAATTATTTCTCTAGCTGCTAATACTGAATGCATCCCTGTGCACTCATTCTTAGAGCTTGTTTAATCAAATTGTGAATATCAGCTCCAACCCAAAGGGCATGTAAGAGTTGTGTCGCTCAGACTGAGTTTTGCATATTCTATTTTTGGCTGTCTAGTTATGCCTGCGCTGTAAATTGTGCTTTGTATGAACTTCTGTTCAGAGGGATCACATATGGGGTGATAAAATTAGCCAAGATGCTCTGCTGAATGATAAATATTCCCTCTTGCATTGTCTTTTGATTAAGGGGCAATTGAACCATTGATAAAAGTATAAAAAGAAAATAATATCAGTGCTTGGGATAAAAGATTCGAATTTCCCTGAGAAATTAAACACAAATTATTCCAACTGAACAATGGCATCATTAAATATAGTTCTTTTTAATGCATTCCAAGATTAGGTTACTGAGTGAGCTGATTTTGCATTCCATTAACTTCAGAGCAACTTTAATGCTGCTTTAATGCTGTTTATAGGAAGCTGCTCTGCATAAAACCTTTCTTTCCAGCATTCATGTTTTGGATAGCTGTCCCAAGTGAAATAAAATTGGACTTCATACATTTTTGCATGCGAGCTGTGATGAGGACTGTAAAGCGTCTCTTACTCTGAGAACAAAAAATTTGCATTTTGGGAATACTTTGATTGCACTCAGAGCAGAAGTACATTGATCTCGGATATCATAGAGCAGTAATGAAACAGAGACTCCAAACACCAAAATTACGGATTTGAACTTTTCAGTGGAGCTCTTCCTTGCATAATTTCAGTTTTAATTAGGAAGGTATTTCTTCTTTTAATTTCCTGAAAGCTGTCCTAGGGCATTGGGTGGGTATAATGTGGGTTCTTGTTAAGGGCACATCACAATTAGCATTTAGCTGAGTGATCTTCAGCACCAGTGAAGGAGTCCCAGCTGACCCTGTTATTATCAGGAACTAACACAGGCATTTCATTTGGTACTTGATGGGTGCACAGGGAGACTAAAAGCTACTTATTCCTGTATTAGGTGAATATCTGGATCTGCAGCAGGACTGTTGTCAGTGGATCTGGAGCTTCATTTACTGCGCTTGCACAGTGTGTGGCACAGTGTGGTGGCAAACCTTTAACTGGGGGTCTCAAAGGGAGAGATGTCACAGGAAAGTGCCAAACATTCCCTCCCTTCCACAGCTGCTGCCACCTCAGGGAATGAAGTAAACATATGTCAGTCTGTATGTTAGTAAATCTTAGTCAAGTTACGAATGTGACCCGGTAACATTTTTGGAACAAAAAGGCCCCTGTTGGATAAAACCAGACAGGGAGAATGAAGAAAAATAGAAGAAAAAAAACAAAAAAAAACCCATAAACAATTGTATTGCAGCCAGAACAGGGTTTTATGTGCAGAATAACACTTGTGTACAGCACTGTAACATGTAACTGGATGATAGTAAAGTTACCAAGGTTGCTGCAAGGAAATTCCAACCATGTTCATACCACATGGAACAGGGATGAGGGATCCACAGCACAGACACAGCCACTGAGATTTACTGGGAGAAAGGAAAGTGTCAATTCACCTTCTTCTTTTGTGCAATGACTGGTGACTGAATACACAGTGAATAATCTTCTCAAAATAAGTGAAACAAAATTTCTAACTAGCTTTGTACAGGAAGCAGTTCAAAGGATTTTGGCACAGAATTTTATTGTTAAGTCTGAAGTTGTTTTGGAGGGAATATGGATATTTGGAAGTTTCCTACCAAATAATTTCAAAACTTGAAGTGTAGTAGGTATGTTTATGGATATTCCATACATTTGCCCCCATTAATGTATAAAGTTATTAGTGATGGAAAGGAGGATTGGAATGACATCTTTTGAACAGTAGCTGCTTGTGGCTCCCTAATTCTTGTCTGACAGAGCACAGACCTTTCCTTTTTCCTGTCTATATTATTATCTATATATAAATTATTACTATATTTTTCTGTCTACTTGTTTATCTCTGTGTGTACATGAAACCTGGTTTTCCATATAGAAAGGAGACCAAAACTGTTTAGGAAAGATTGTTTCTTTCATTTTAACAGAGCTGAAAACCCAGCAGATCAGATGATGCCACATGTATCAACAGAAAATAAGAGTATTTGTATGTCATACACAGGAACAGAGCCTATGCTTTATTGTAGCTGTCTGCCAAAGGCAGTCCTGTTAAATAGGAAACTGCTGTTGTATCCCTAGAATTCTCCTTATTCAAAGGAGAACCACGAGAAAAGATCTTTTAACCTCCAAACTACACTTTCAGTTATTTTTGCATATGAAATTGGGAAGATAATTTTATTCTCAGGTTTGGTTCTCTGAAAAGCTACTCTCAAGATCTTTGTTTCTTGTGTTAAAATGTACACATAATTTGACCATTTATTTTTGCTGCACTTGAAGGTGGTATCTTATTTTATTTGGCTTAGTTCACATTGTTAACAGTGTTTGGAGTCAAAATAGATTCTTAAAAACACCCTTCACCAAAAACACGTACACAAAATGTGAGGGCAGAAATGGGGACAGAAGTGGTAAGAAAAATTGATAGGTATAGATTTAGGAAAGCTTTCATTTATGATAAAATTAAATGACAACTGAGTCAATGGCCTGGCCTAAATCCTGTTTTATTCCTCCTGTAGTTGCCTACCATTAACATTAAGGCAGAAATACAACTGGCAGCTCCAGCTGCTGCCTTAGAGTGTATGAAAAACATCAGTCATTTACCAGGCAGTCAAGTGGCCATGAGAGAGCAGGGCAGCTTTGGGGATGAAGAGATGCTGGAAGAAGGAATGAGAACTCTGGAAAACTGTTGCAGTGAGGGCACGATGAGGGGGAAAATGGGCAAGCTGGACAGTGAGGAGAAGAGCTGATTCCAACTTGGCAGCAGCAGAGTTTGCACGTGTTCTTCCCAGTTTCTCCCCCTTTCCAGCTTTGTGGCTTTCCCAGCTTTGTCCACAGGGAACTTTGCAGTGGTGCTTTTGGTGTGGAAGGGCTTGAGGGAATTTTGGTGGCAACCTGAGAGCAGTGACCATCCCTCATAACTTGTTTTACTTCTTCTGCCTTTCCTCAGGCGGTGCTCAAAAATAAACTCTACCATTAGATAATGTGTCAAGATTTTCAGTAACTTGTGTTTTAAGGATGGGAAGGAGGAGAAGTGCTGTTTGACAGCTGTTTTATGTAAGGATAGATCTATGGAATGTGTTATCCTTACATAATGACACTGGAAATCAGTGAACAGTAAGAAAAATATCTGGAATGAATTTTTTCAGCTTGGCCCTTGTAGTGGCTCTGGACCAGCTTGTTTTTGGTGTCATCTGGCTTTGGATGAGGGAGGCAAGAAGAAGGAGGAAAGGGCTTGAATCAGCTTTCTGTGTTGATGCTGTGAAATACATTTGGAATGGCAAAATCTTTTACTTCTTGAGTAATTAAAACCATCCAGAAAAATTCACAGGAAAAATGTGCTGAGAGGAGGAGGCTGATGAGCTGATGGAGGAATTCAAAGATACCAGTTTTTTTCAGTGTCTGAAAAAGAAGACAGGAGTTTGTATGAACTCATGAACGTCTTCTGCAGGTTTTACAGTTTGAGTTCTGCAATCTCAGGGGTACAGTAAGTTATTAAATATACAATACCAGGAGAAACACAGAGGAAAATCTACTTTGAAGAGAGTCAGTGCATGATTTTCAAAATGGAACCTTCCAGCCCAGGAGGGTTGGATTTTGGTCAGTAAGGTGAGTCAAGTGACTTGTGGATAATACTTTCAGTCTTTTATTGGCTTTCAGCACATTAATTTGGTACTGAAATTTTGTAAAAATTGTATATGCTCTTGTTTTTGAAAGGCTCAGGTGGTGGCATTAAAATATCATCTGCACTATTTCATAATCTCCAGCAAAATGTTGCTGAGCCATTTAAAACGAAAAACTTCTTTGATTTAATTGAAAATTGATTGAACTGATTCCTAAGGATCTGCAGGTTTTGTAAGAGGTTTTATTTCATAGGCAAAATTATTCCCATCATAGTTAAATTTATATCTTTATCTCCTTTTTTTTGTATGTTCACAATGTTATACAACTGTATAATGTAGCTATAAATTATAGATGGGAACAAACAATGCAGGCAAAAGCATATTTCTATATATAAGCCAGACAGTCATCACCAAAAAAAAAAATCCCCAACAACATATTCCTGAAAACTTTTTAGAAAGCCTTTGGTAAGCATTTTCTCAGAATAACTTAGGCAGAAAAAAACCAACCTATAGTGTCCATATTATTTACTGTGTAAATAATAATTATCAGGGATAATGGATCGTGTAGTTAATTGTCTCTGCTTCTAGGAGTGGCAATTAGCAGAGAGTAATGATCTTCACACATCACTTGCCCTTGGAGTTCTGTAGAATGAGAGGTACAAATACAGCTTTTCTCACTAAATTAGCTACTGACTTAATAATTAAAATAACTGTGTTTAGGAAAGACTTGCATGGGATGTGTCGTTATCCCAGTCATGTGCTCTCTGCCATCAGGGCACTGGGGCTTTGTCCTGCCAGCAAAAAGCTGCGTTTAAATAAAGTCTCCTTTTTTGGGAGCTGTGAGGTCAAATGGAGTCAGCTGCCCAGAAAGCTCCTGGATTTGCCTGAGCAGAGGGGGATTAGGGAGCAGGGATGGGAGCAGGGCCATCCCCTGCATCTGCTGTTGACATTGGTGCACACTCCGGACACTGCAGATTTCCAGCAGTTGTCAGAGGCAAGGGAGGGTTTCCCTGCGGTGTGGCAGGAATTTTATAGGTAGAAGAGGTGAGATAAATGTGCTCAGACAGAGCTCATCCTTTCACTGGATCTCCCATTATCCAACAACCTGTAATTATGAGTGAACTCTGGGCATCAGGGTTGAAGCTCCTGCCAACTCTCTTCCTTAGTTCCCAGTCAACTTTCCTGTCAGAGAAAGGAGTGACTGTCCTGCCTCAGCAACAAGTGGGCATGGGGAGAGAGAAAAGAGGGATAAATAAAATAATCCTGCAGTGTATCATGAAAGATCATTCCCATACTACCTGAAAGTTTACCTGAAAGACCAAATTAAATTATATTTCTTTATTTTCTTTCCTCATGTGACAGAAAACAAGGTAATAAGCCCCTCCTTCATACTGACCTTCTTTGCCTTCAGAGTTTGGTAATTGCGGATTCCTTTTATTCCTATTGGAATAAATAATCACTGCAAGATTATAAACAGGACTGACAGTCACTTGGAAGCTTTTTGTCACCATAATATCATTTCATGCGCTAGATTTTTTTTCCTGCTTGCTTGTATGAAGATGAGTAAATTGGATTTTTAAGTTATGATGCAACAATTTTTTTTCCTTTTACCTTGCAGAGGGTTTTCTTTTATGTTAATTATCTTATGTTCATGTTCTTATTTTCTACTCATCTTGTAATGGCATAAGATGATTTACGTATAGGGAATCACTTCCAGCTGTTTCCAGATACACCTGTTGATGAGTTCAGGCTTTAAAAGTCAATGTTTCCTGCAGGGTAGTCTGCAGTGTTTTCATCCAGATTTATAAATATTGCTTCTTCTTGCCTTATCAGTTTTAGGAGCCCTCTTTTTTTTTTTTTTTTTTTTTTTAATAAAATATATTGTCAATTAATAATTTTAATAAATCTTTTCACACCTCTGATAACCCTACCAAGATAAAGCCATCACACCTTGGAGCTGATGGATGTGCTGGTTAGGATGTAGTGTTACTACTTTTTAGGGGATATTTTCAGGGAGCACCTTTTCCTGATGGGAGCTTTTGTTTTACATGAGTTGGTGTAAACCCTTCAGGCACATTTCTTTTAATGCAGGTTTTCTTTGTGCGCTTGATCATCAGGAACAGGAAGGTAACACCTTCAAATGTGGCAATTTAATACCAATTTTATAGAAAACTATAGCGGTTTTAGAATCAAAGATACACCAACTGGCTTATTAGAAATCAGTGTGGTGAGTGAATCACCTCATAATGAAATATTACATTAATTTCCATTCATATTTATGTTATATAAATATATGTTTTACTGAGTGTATAGTTTTAGTATGTTTTCTTTTTGCTCTCAGAGCTCCAATGTGGTTTATTCCTCTGGGGAAAAAAAAACCCCAAACAACAACAAATCACAGAAAACCTCAACTGCTACGATGCCTGAAGTAAAACTAATCAGCAATACAATTTATGACAGAAAACACTGTGCTGATCTCAGAGCAATATGTGGCAGGAGTCACTTTGCAGACGTGAACAAGTTGACTTGTTCATTGCTATTCTTTGAGAATGAAATTGCACTTAATCAGATTTATTACACTTCTGTTAACGTAAGCTAAGTGCTGTGTTTCTTCTGAGTCACAGGTAGTTCTAGAAAGTTGGTATTAAATATATGGGAAGTGAAAAACTATGATTCGATTCTAGTTCGTGCTGTGTTCTGCAGGTAGACCCCACTACTAAAATTTCTGCTTTAAGCTTCCAGTTTTCTCCTCCTGTGTGTGAAACTCTTGGCTCCTCTGGGTTCCAATCAATCATATTTCTGTGCTATTACAAGTGAGTGTGGGAAGGTGTCCAAAAATCATGGCCTTTCTGCTTTTAGAGGTGGTTTCAAATGAGCCAGAAAAATCCCCAGGAACGGGTGGGATTCTGAAGAATTGTTACCACTGATTCTGAGCAAACTGTGAGGGGCACTGGCTTTTCCAAGGCACAGAACTGTTGATGGATCTGATTTCTCAGGGGCAGATGACTTTGCCTTTTGGCTTCCCTCTGTCATCTGCTCCAAAAAATCCCTTTCCCAGCTGACGTCTAGCAGAGGAAACAGAATGTTTTCTAAGGGACATTTTTACTTCATCAAAGCCATCCAGTTCCTTATCATCACTGAAGAAAAGACTGGCAGGCTTTGGCAGACACCCGCTGGAAATGGAAAAACTAAGTCTCCAGAAGTTATAAAAATTCAGGACACCTTTAATAAGTAGTTCTGTGAACCTTTCTCTCGTGTGTAAGTGCAAACACAGAGCAGCAGAGTATGCCTGGCTGCCAGTGAATCCTTATGGAGACACAGGGACATCCTACCCTTCTGAAATTATGTATGAGTGTCAGAAGTTGTCGTTGTACCAAGTTGGTCGTAGTTCCAAATGAAAGTATTGAGTATGTTAAACAGCTCCACTGCAGATTTCTTATGCCACTGTTATTTTTCTGTTGCTTCCTCCTATTTAAGTGGACAGAGAGTTCAGCTACTCTAAAATTTGCTTCACTCCAGAGAAGAAGTGTTGTCAGTGCTGGTTTTATAGGGGCTATATATTTGGAAAAGGTGAAAGACAAGATTTTCTGGGAGAATTTTGCTATAAAGAAGGACAGGATGTTCAAGCTTTCCATCATTCCTGCCCTGTTTCCTCCTGAATGAGTAATCAGACAAAAATTGGCTGCAGTTTCAGTCTGCTGTTCTGCCCAGCAAAGGCATCATTCTTGGTGTCCTGACAAGGAGAGGGACTGGCCAGAGGACTGAATTTATAATGCATCTCAAACATTATCCCACCAATCATGCAAAAAAAATCCCTCCAAGAAAATATTAGATAAGCATCACTATAACATATTATATCCACTTGAGCTCATCCATTTGCCTCCCAAAAACCCAGCATCTAACTCACCAAAACCAATATAAAAATAGTTTCAGCTGATGTGTGCTAGGAAAGAGGAGTACATTTTGTATGATCTGTGGAATATCTCAGTGTTTTCAGACTCATTTAGAAATGGATGCTTGAAGAACCCTTTTCCCTTGCTCTGGAAATGAGTACTATTAACAGAGAAGCTCTATAATTATGATGGGCTATAATCAGCAGCTCCAGTCAAGTGAAAAAAACTTCCTTTTTCGTGTGGCTGGATTTGCTCTGCACTTACTAAACTTAGCTCCTTAAACTGTACAAATTGGTTGTAACTCTGGTGCAACCAGAAAGGCGGTGACTATTCAGACTAATAATTTCAGTTTGGACTTTTTTTGGCTTTGTTTTGGTCTCTTTAGAAACTTAGTTTCCCTGTCTGAGGTATATTTAATAGATTTTGGTGGGGGAGAGATGGGGCTTGGTTGGCTGGTTGTTTTTTCCTGTTCTGATTAGTTAAAAAGCATAGAGGAGATAAAGCAAATTGAAATGAGAGTTGGTACAGATGGTGTGTGTTTCACACCTTTGTAGCTGAAATTCATGCACAATGGCTGGTTAAAAGCAGGCATGAGATGCACTTCAGACTAATGGTGGAGATATTTTTAAAAGTGTGATTATTTCAATTAAGAGAGTTTAATAAAAGAGTGAGGAGTTTTGCTGATTACATGTTCAGAAACATTAAATAAGGTTTTCATAGGCAGCCTTGGTAAGAGAAAGCCTTGAGATGCAAGGGGGGAAACTGTCAATAAATTACTAAAATGTGTAGTAGAGTGGCTAAAAGGACATTTTCCAAATAGACAGTTGCTACTTAGATCGTTGCTATAACTGAAGAAAATGTATCTCCATCTCCATAAATCTAAAAGATGAGGTTTCAGCCCTAAGACAGATACTTTTAATGTTGGCAGCCCCCATGTGAATCCCTAATATTGGTTTTAATTTGGAAATACAGTTTTTAAACTGCAGATATCACCTTGAAATTGAATTTTCGCTACCTGATTAGCTCCACACTGTGTGTCCTGTCTCTGTTTTCTTGGTCTGCAACACTCCCAAATCCAGTCTAATACCAGTAAAACCTCAGTTTAATGGATCTAAACTGAGGTAGCACTTGTTGGTTCTCATTATGGAAGTACCAATTACAGTTCTGCCATTAAATACAATTCCTTCTTTGCACTTAGTGAGAAATGGTCAGCTTGCTTGTTGGTCAGGACAATGCAGCAAGTGCTTGCAAAATATACAGAACAAAGAATTAGAAATCTATGAAATCTATAAATTTCTTCCCTCGATTTTAATCAATTTGGTTTGGAAATTGTGTGTTTGTCTCTCCAGTTTGTGTTCTAGCAATTTTGGTAATAGGGGAGAAACATGCTCTTGCTTTCTTTAGAGCTAGCTTGAACTGAAACCTTGCACTTAAGACTATATTTAAAGTAAATTGGTTGTTAATTAAAGTAAGCTAATAACAAATGCTGTGGCTAATTACTTTGATTATATAGGTTACTTGTCAATAGTTCGTGTTGCACTTAAACAAAGCTGGAATGGCACTGGATTAAATCTCACAGTTGCCAGTTCCTTGTGGCTGGACAAAAGGACAAGAGTGCAGATTTTTAATGCCCAAATTTGGAAATGGAATACGTATTTTTCCAAATTTAGAGCCAAATTGTCATTAAATGACATGTTTTAAGGGAACATATAAGTGGTTTTGATCACTAACAGTAGTGCTCAGGGTGGTCAAACATTGGCACAGGTTGCCTGTGAAGTTGTGGAGTCTCCCCCCTCCGAGCATCTCTCCAATTTTTAAAAAATATGTACAAAACTAACATATCCATCTTTGGCTGTAACTAATGAGAAGAGGAAAGAATTTGCATGTTTACAGCAGTATTTTTTGCATTTTCTTTTTTTTTTTTTTTTTAATGAATCAGAGGTAAATTTATCCTTCAAGTTAAAAGGGCAATTTAATTATTTGCTATTCAAATTAAGGGCAAAGTATAAGCTCTCTTTGAATGTGCAAAAATAGGTGAGAATCAATGAGAGAGGGAGCAGGGACTGCCCCACCAGCCTTTCAGTCTGTTCTTCATGCGTGATTTCACCTTCTTTTGGGATCACTCTTGGGGGAATTTATGGGTGGCATCATTTTTTTCCCCTTGTTCCTGTTATTTGAGCTGAAACAAGCAGCAGTCCACATTCACTGAGCCACATCACTGCTCAGCTTGGCTGTGTTGATGGGAAATGTCACACTGATACATTGCATAATTACAGCTGCCCCCATTTTATGTGATTACTGCCTTGCTGGTGTTGCAGGAAAGATGCTTTTAGATCGAGTTTTATCTGACTAAATTTGTATCCACCTCAAGCAGAGAGAGTTCTGGGATACCACAGCGTTTTATTACTTATGTTGTTGCATCATTTTGAGGTCTATCTTCAGATTTTAGGAAAAAAAAGGTTCAATAATTATCCTCCTAAAAAATGAAATAATTATCCTGCATCACAGCTAATCTGGTACAGGAAGCCTTTGAATATCCCCCAACTGTTGTGGTAGATCTAATTATGCCAGTTGTACCTGGATAATTCCATTGTTCCAGGTACTGCACAAATATATTCTTTCTTGCACCCAATGCAGTAATGAACCAAGAACTCCTGTTGCCATTTTCCTGGGAAATTTGAGCAGATCTGGTAGTTAAATGGTTGTTAATAACCATGAGGGATATTCCACATGGGGTAATTCAGGGGGACTGCTCATGTGTAGAGCAGGCAGCTCAGGAACTCGAGATGAACAATTTACAAATGTATAACTTCATTATTAAATTTTTTTTTTCATCCCAGCCTTCAGATTTTACATCTCTTGTGAGTGCTTCACTGTGCTTTCATTTTAGGTTACTTAGATGTGGAATGAGTTAACCAGTCAGTCAGTCAGCATCTGGAATACGTTGCCTTGGCTTTGATAGGCTTATGATGGTGGCTCCTGGTGCCTGCAGTAAATAGTGAGAACTTGAGGTGACTTAAATGACCCACATTTTCCCAAGAAATGGAGCTTCTGTGGAAATTAGGGGTTTTTGTGGTGATGGGAAGCAAAAGAAATTAGCTGCTATATCCCCTCTTCTTGTATTTTCAGAACAGAAATGCAGGAGACATGTGAATACAGGATAACACTGGAGAAATTCCAGCCATTTATTTATTTATGTGATCTATTTATTATTTGCCTCTCTACATTATCCTTTGGTTTAGCCTTGTTTTATGCTAGGGACTTCTGCTGATGTGATTGATTACTGACACACAGGGTGTAAATGGGTGCAAACCCATTTTTTTTTCCCTCTTAATCCTCTTCCACCCACCAGCTGTCAATTCAAACACCCTCTGCCCTCCTGCCTGTGGTGGTTTAAGTGTCTAAATCATGGACAAGTATATATATAAAAATGGAAAAGACTTGATAATACAGGAGGAATTAACTAAACTCACTTTTCCTTTTGCCATCACCTTCTTTTTGGTTCCACCTGTCTGAAAGTATGTGGCACCATTAGAGGTGAATGTTGTCTTTTTTATTTATTTATTTATTTCCCTGACAAGTCTCTTCTCTGTAAAAAGCTCTTCACGATCAAAGCCTATAATGTTTAATCTTAGTTGAGCTGTATAAGCATTTCCAAAAACAAATCACATGCCACCCTACAATATTTTTCTGGCTTCTGTGCAGCAATGTGTAAGACCATTATGTACCATGTGAAATAAATCCTAGTATATTTAGAAAATATGTCCAGTCTTGGTTACCACAGCATATACAGCACCTGTTAAAGGGTTCCCAGACAATCTTTGTTGATTGGTTTAGAGCCAAATTCCAAACATTTGTACAATAGGCCTTTGTAATTATAAATGTGCGACCACTGGACCCCAAAAAAATGGTGCAAACTGGTCAAAGTCACGAATTTAGCAGCTCGCTGTCCTTAAGGGATGTGGACCTCTAGTTCTTTGGAATTGGAGTTCTTTGCTTGAAACTGAAATGAAGTGAAGGAAGAAGCCTGTATCAGTAAAATACTTAAATATTTTTAATCCTCTGAAGGCAAATTTAGTACATTCGGAGATAAATTTATTTTCTGATGAGCAGGCATAAAAGTGAATGGCAACACCTACTTCAGTCTACTCAGTGGTGTGCAAAAAAATAAGAAAAACCATCAAACCTTCAAATTCTAAATGCTGGGCTTTAAGTGCAGTGAGTGAGCTCAGGACAGTATGTAAAGTCATGCACTTCTGGTGCCAAAGTGATTACACAACCAGCTCCAAGTTGTTAACTGTTCTTCTCAATCCCTTGTGCTGACCCCAACTCAAACTGACTCTTGACTTCATTTTAGCTGAATTTGGACAGCATTGTACTTTGCAGTGATGATTCCGAGCTGTGAAACAGCACGTATGTTGTAACAAAGAAAAGTTCCTCTCTATGCTCTTTATAAACCAGAGGCAACTTCTTAATCAGTAACATGAAAACACTCAAAATTCCAAACAGTCTGAGGGACAAACTGTGATCTTCCTGATCAGTCAAGTCAAAATTCTTATTTAAGGTCTGTCCTCAAGGGTTGCAAAGATCAGAATCTGCACAGATATTAAAGGCTAATTTTTATTCCTGGAGACTTTATGGAAATAAATTCATAGCATTTTAGTGGGGCACAGCTGATGCCAGGTGTTTGTAGTGAAACTGTTCTTATCAAAATCCATGGCTTTTGCCTTTTTCTGATTTTCCTCCCCATCCCACCAGAGGGGGAAGGGGTAGTGAACAAGAAACTGTGTGATACTTGGTTCCCAGCTGGGGTTAAACCATCTCTCTGGCACTAGAATCCCAGGGAAATCCTAAATGCAACTCGACCAGCTGATGGCTGAAATTACTGTGTTCTCGTTGCCAGCACATCTTCTTTAGCCAAGCGAAGTTTTCTTAATCCTTGCCTAAAAAGAGCTTCTTTAATTCTGAAGTTTTTCTCTAAAATAAACAGTCATTTTTAAATGGTTTGAATAGCGTTCATCCCTCTTGGTTATTTCTCATTTTATATCCATCATGTTTAATTACATTTTCTCTTTTGTTTGAGTAAATAGATTATGGAGTACAAATCTTTTGCAATTTAATTTTGAAAATTTTTGCTTCTCTCTATTTATTGTGATTTTGAGTTCTAATAGAATACTTAATAAGGGTATAATACTCTAGCAAAGCTCATGTTTTATCTTAATAAATTGGTATATTTACAACCATCATTATTCTAAAGGAATAGTTCAACCTGTAGAACACACGAGAATTAAAAAAAAAAAACCAAATTAAGACTTTAGAAAATATGTGAAATCCTAACATTTTAATTTGAAAAGACTACTCGGAGTCTTCTTGCAAAGTCCTCTCTTTCCACATCAGGAGGGCCGATGAGAAAAATGAGGTTTTGAAGTGTTATGGTAAAAATGAAAGCACTATAATTTCCTAATCTAATTTTAAATATTGAAGGACTCTATAAATTACACCCACAGTTTTATCTTTCCTCCTTCTTAAAACTCGTTTATTAGTCAATTATTTTTCAGCGAAACAATTCTGAAAATTCCCTTCGTAATCTGAATTCACTATCAGGTCAATACTGGCTTTGGATTGGTATTTTTAAGCCTTGGTAACACAGCTGTACTTTGACCTAAAAACCTATTTTGATCTGGTGGTTGTAACAGCTCTTATTTAAACATCTGTCCGTGGTTTCTGTCACGCGCAAGTATTTGCTCGCAATCGAAGTGTTGCTGTTGAATAAAACAAAAGGCTTGGAGGAAACATTTGGAAAAAATTTTGCAAGGATCAGTGGGAAAACCATGATTGAGGGAAGACACTGAATCGGTGTCTGGATCCTGGTAGAGGATGGTGGAGTTTGAAGCTGATCTGTGACTTGAAGGAGGTCCTTCAGTCCTTCATGGAGCCCTTGAGAAATGTCACGATTGACTGAGCTCCCATTGGCAAAGCTCAGCTCAGAGGCTTTCCCTCCCCTGTCCTCAGAGGGTTTTCATTCTCCGAGGAGTCAATGAAGTCATTCCTACTTAATTATTCAAAGCAAACCCTTCTGGCCTGCCCTGGGAATTGTTTTCCAGGTGCCACGAACGGCATTCGGCGAGAAATAAATTTAGATCCGGCCCAGCAGGAAGTTTTCAAAGGCAGCAGCTTCTGCAAAGGGGTTGTCAAGAACAATCTGCAAGGAGGCCGGGTTTGGCATATAGATTTTGAGCTGAAACAGTGCAGGGAAGGAAGTGCTGTTTGCCAGCTCTCACCACCATATGCTTTATTATAATGTGCTGTACAAAGAATATGGAGGCAGCAGCTGCTCTGGAGGGAGGTGGCCACTTGTTAGGTTTTGAAACCTTTCCGAAATGTCTGTTCCTTTTCTTTTCACTGGTGTTTTTTTTTCCCCCCTGCTTACGTATTTGCATTCAAAAGATGTTCCCTAAAAGGAATCTATTTTTAGGCCGCAGTAAGAACAGGAGAGGGTGATCTACTTTTTTGCTGAAATAAAAGATGATTTTGGAAGGGCTCTGATATTTAGGTTTTTTATGTTTGCAAAATGCGGGCAGATTTTTGTTTTCTTGATATCCATTCACGTCAGGGCATGATGAAATCATATATATAAATTAATTATTGTCGAGGATTGTGTGTCTTTCATTGATTTCCATGTGTGTTCTAGTGGCCTGATCACATTCACATTTAAGGCATTTTCAAGATTCACTGACTTCAGTGGCAGAGAGAAACAAAGCATAAATGAGGATTTAGGTCTAAAATGGAAAAAGTTAGATATGATATGGACAGAGGAATTGATCTTTCCCAGCATTTCCACCCAGGCAGGGAAGTTGATGATTGTTCCTTTGAGAAACCTGAAGTCCTTGGCATGTTTCAGGAACTGTGTGGCTGCAATGCCATGAAAATGAACCTTATTTGTCTAAACAAAACTGTATTTTAAAGAGTATTTTTTGACTCCTAACTTAGAGTTTCATATCCGCTCCTCCAGATACCACAAGCACTTGCATTTTGAGTGAGGGATTCTCAAGTGAATTTGAGAATCCACTGGGAAGTTACATCACAATATAGTGAGATTATAGCAAGACAAGTTGTTATAACAGATAATAAAAGTAATATATCACACTGTCATTTTTACTGCATGCTGGTGTTTTACATTGACCCTGGAGTAACACTCAAATGCCATTGCAATGCCAGTGTGGCCCATATAACTCAGTAAAAATGATGGCTCATAGAGAAGAAAGATGTTACAATCCTTTTTGAAAGGATAAATCTCTTTGAGACAAAGATTTTTAGGTTATTCTGTGTTGTTAACCATAGATGCATCCCTCCGAAAAAGAGATGACATTATTCTACCTGTCACCAGGTGTATGTTCTCCTGGTGATAGAAGGATGGTTCACATGGAAAAATTCATATTATTTGCTTACTTTAGTTCTAGAGCAGACTACTATTATCTGTCTGACCTTCATTCTTCAAGCCAGCTGCAGCTGGTGGTTATCTGGAACACTTACACACTAATGCTTACTGAAAAGGTCCCCTTTTCCCTCTTTGTGGCCATGCTTGTAGCAAGAATCCAAATCTCAGCAGAATTACTGATTCACCACTTGAATCATTCCCTACATGAGCCCTCATCCCACTGAGGGATGACGTAGGGAATTCCATTTACTTAGGGATCCCATTTCTGATGTAAACTGGATTTTAAAGTCTACAGTGAAACTAAACATGGTTTCTGAATATAGTCCTGCAAAATGTGAGTTAAGTGTTTAAGTCAGACTGAAAATGATGACTGACAGTCTTGTCTTGAGTCCAACCCAAATCTGTTTTCAGTGCTCATTAAAGCTGTGAAATGACTTCTTGTTTTGCTTCCAATAAGAAAAGTTTTAACCCTGGCTTAAGGAACACTTTCCTAATTCTTGTGAGCATAACAAAATTTAAGTTATCAACAGTCTGTAGTTCACTCATTGGGCACTTAAAGTCAGTCTGGAGTATTGACAACACAGGAACGTGTGGTTTGGTGTGTATTAAGATTCCAAGAAGGTTTGTACATGAACTGTTTGTTTGTATTTTGGATGTGAAGGTAAAGCCTTCTTTGTCCTAGAAGGACTGAGAGTTATCAGGAGTTGCACAGTGTTTGGACTACTCAATTTTTTTCTAAATCAAAGCATTTCTTGTCTGAAGCAGCACACTAATTGTGGTAATTCTAAGAATGGGTACTTTTAGATGTAGACCTTATTTTTTTTACTGTTATGATTGGACACACATTTATTTTTACATGAAGATTCCTGGTAGGAAAGAAAGGACAGAACTTACTTTAACTTGCTCTTATAACCATGAAAATCAGCACACCAATGTCATTCTAAGCAAGGGAGAAAAAGAAATCCTCAGTTTGCAACAAGTGGAATTGCTTGGTTTTGAGCCTAAAGAAAGTCACTTCACTTTTAATGATGTATTGCCTGACCATCACAAGCTATTGAGCTGCCAGTGGCTAATTTAAAAGAAAAGAAATGCAGGAGACCAACAAAACATTTCTCATTGTGAGCAGAGATGCTTCAAGCCTGTTGGAGCTCTGTGGATTTTTTTTTCCCTGCTTTTAAAAACTGGAAGATGAGTGGCTGCACAGTTTCAGATCTTAAACTGTACACTGTAGCTTCATTAATTGTCTCCTGCTTGTTATTCAAGAAATCAATGTCTAATTCTTTTCTTCTCTCCAGCCTCCAGAAAAAGAGGGTGGGCTGCCTCGCCAGGTGGGCAATAAGACAGAGTGTGGCCTCCTGGGATTTGTCCTGGATCTGAAGCAGGATTATGAGCCTGTTCGGAGCCTCATCCCTGAGGAGAAGCTCTATAAAGTTTACACCTTCAACTCTGTAAGGAAGTCGATGAGCACAGTTATTAAAATGCCAGATGGCAGTTTCCGAATGTACAGCAAAGGAGCCTCTGAAATTGTCCTCAAGAAGTAAGTTCAGTGGATTAGTTGCCTTGTTTTTCCAAAATGCAAAACATTGTGACACTAATAAGTGGGAATTTTCAAATATGGAATTTACTACTTACAACAGAAATATGACACACTTTAGTAGTGTAAGGTGTTGATGCTCTTTTCCAATTTTTTTCTTTTTAAAGTGCTCACTCTTGCAAAATTGGCCTGTTTTTATTACTGGCTGCTAAAAAATTAGGTCTAATTCAGTAGTTTATAAATGGATATTTTACATTTAACCCCTTTGGGAAATAAATATTTTTTCATGTCAGTATAAGTTTTAAGCCCATTAATTAAGTGGGTTTTGAGGAAAAAATGGACGAAGGGCCCTTGTTGTCTCTGTAAAAAGTTACAAACAAATTCTCTCTGATATTTCAGTAGTGAATCTTCTAGAAATTTCCGCTAGAAACTTAAAACTTGCCTTCTGGTTAACATTAACTGAAACGAGCTGATACAGGAAAATACTTCTCAGTACTCACACAAACACCCCATCGTTCTTTTCTTCTCAAATAAAACAGATGTTCCAGGATCCTCAACGCAGCTGGGGAGCCTCGTATCTTCAGACCCCGGGACAGAGACGAAATGGTGAAGAAAGTCATCGAACCCATGGCCTGTGATGGACTGAGAACCATCTGTGTGGCTTTCCGAGACTTTTCCAGCAGCCCAGAGCCCGACTGGGACAATGAGAACGACATCTTATCCGACCTGACTTGCATTTGTGTTGTTGGCATTGAAGACCCAGTAAGGCCAGAGGTACAGCAAATTCTTATGTTGTAAAGCATTTCTCAGACGACTGAACATCAGTTGGATTTCAGGTTTCTTACAGGTTTTATCTTATTCTTATCTTACTATAAATTAGTTCTGTCAAAAAAAGGTGAAAGGGAGCTTTAGAAATAGGCTTTGCTTGATAAAAGGCCAAATAATTAACCTGATAAAAATCAACTATCAATCAACAGATATTTAAGTGAAGAAATGTGGGGCTTTTTGAACTACAGGATTGAGATGATTTAACCTTCTGTCGAGGAGCAGTACACAGGAGGATGGGAGAAATTTTAATATGCTCCCAAATATTAAAGAATTTTCCTTGTAATAATTCAGTGATGTGCATTCTGCAAGCAGAATAGGTGTGCAGTGATTATAATTGTTATTACTATAATGGCAATATGCTCATTTTCTCCAGAAATTGGAGGGTTTTTGTGGTTTACTGTAAAAGTTGCCACTTTATTAATGGTCTTAAAATTGTACCTGGTGGCTACTCAGAAAAAAATTGTTTTTAATATATTTGGTCAAGGAAAGGCTGCCATGGAAAGGCTGAAGGCTTCATGGATACTGTACTTAAATGGCTTCTAGAAATATGACTAAACTCAACTGAGAAAATCAGTATTAGGTGCTCACACTGGAAGCATGTGCCTGCTACTACACTTGTAAATTATATTAATACCAAGGGTAGAAGAGGAGGTAGGAATTGTTCTGACCTATATGTGTGTATATATATATATATATATATATATAATGGTGTTTGATAATTGATGGTGGCAGTGGAGAATTAATTCAATTTTAGTGTTTCAAAGCAGTGACAGAAGGTAGTCCCAGAGCTGAAGTGCTGAGTCTACAATCCAGGTGTTTCCACTCTCTTTGCTCTGATCCTGCTGTTACTTCAGTACATGATTAGTGGCTGTGGTTTGCTTTGGAGTGAGGTCATTGAAAGATGACTCAGGTTTTTTCTTGTGGGTTCTGATGCTGCACAAAAAATAGTTTGTTGCCCATCTTTGTCTTTTTTGATTCTTCTGTCTCAATTGACATTTTTGCTGGATCTTTTTTTAACCACGTCTAAATTTTTGTGTTTCATTCACTTTGATTGTGTTTTAATTTTTTTACTAAAACATGAGAAGTGTAGATATTTCTGACTTTCTTCCCTGAGGTCTTTATAAAGTAGCTGTAAGAGCTGTAACTTTGGAAACCAACACAATACAGCTACAGGTACCAACACAGCTGTTCTTTACCTGATAATGGACCTTGCTGGGTTGGTTTTTGTTTTTTTTTTTTTTCAATATCTAGGTTATAATATAAAATAAACCTAGTTTAGGTGAAAACTGTATGATAAACTCCTTATCTCCACTAACACCAGATAAACAGCACTCACTTTATCTGCCATCAGATGGTCTTTTGCTGCTAATCCATCTGTCCCTATGCCTGACATTGCAAGTCTTGAAAAATGTGGAAAAACATCCTTAGGAAGTTGTGTCTGCAATGTTCCTTTAATGCTTTAGCTCATAAATACATATATAACTCAGAAAGATTTTGTCAGTGACCACTGGAACTGTCAATGAGTCCTCTATCCCTCCAAAATCAGTTCATGATCCACGTTAGAAAACAGCTTTAGGTGTGGTGACGTGTGGTGTGACAGACTGAGGGATTGTGTAGCAGTGGGATTTGCAGTTATTATTGAAAATAGCTGCAAACTATCCTTTCATGTGATTATTATGAGTGTGTTTTGTAAGAGAACTGCTCTCATCTCGCAGGGAATCATTTCTTTGGAGCTTGAGGTAAGAGTGAATAACGCTGCTAAAAATAAGAGGTCAAATCTGACTGCTATGTAAAGAATCAAAGGAGATGAAGGCAGGAAAACATCTTATTTCTAAAGAAATATTTGAGTAATGTATTGAATTTCTTGTAGTTTAACACCAGAATATGCAGCAAGACTTCTTGCTTCATTGCAAGACCCTCAATCAAATATTTAGACTTTCAGAATTTTACCAAATGTTGGTAAAACCCATCTGGGTTTTGGGACTTTGTGTTTTGGTTTTTTGTTTGTTTGTTTGTGGGGTTTTTTTTTCCCCACCTTGCCCCTTTTGACTGTTTCAAAGGGATAACAGCATCACAAGAAGATATAACACAATGTTTAACAAATTGCATCTAAACCAATGTTTAAATTATTGCTACTATTACCACTCTACACATTAGTAAAAAGCAGTAGCTGTACCATAGGAAACAGAAATGAACCAAAAAACCCCAGAGCCAGAATACAACTATAACTCTCAGAAAACCTGCCTAGATATGGAATGTCTGACTTGGTTGGAATATCATAATATACATATATGAAATCACCATTGTTGATGCAAATAGGAAGATGTGGAGCAGTTATAAGGAATATCAATTTTTTTGCCAGAATTAAGCCCAATCATTAATGGAGTCACCACTGGAGTGTATGAATTTTCAAAGTGCTTTCTGTATGGCAAAAAAAACCCACAACCAAACAAAAAACACAAACCCATAAAAATTAGAAATGCAGCTGGATTTATCAAGCACTACTTGCTTGATATTTATATACTCTGCATGTGCGGGTTTTTTTATTTTTCTTTGATAAACACACAAGAAGAGAACAAATAAAATGATGTCTAGTTCCTGCAGAGATCCTCTGTTGATTCTGACAGCCTTTCTGGCGTGATTTTAATGAGTCTGAACTGCCTTACACTGATTTGCCAATGAACGCCCACAGTCTGTTATTTCTGGGAGATGAATGTAAATCACTTCCAAATTCTGACATTTATTTGTCACCTGATTCAGGAAGATATTCCTGCACTGGATACTTTATGCATTCGTGCATGCATTGGAAGTTTTTCTTTGCAGAGAGAAAATAAACCAAGATATTGTACAATGTGTACTTAAGCTCTGCAAAACTGATGGAAAATATCTGCTTCCACTGCCCACTCAGTCTGCCAACACTCTTTCTCCCTTACAGCAATAAAAAAAATATGAACAATATTTTAACTGTAATTACTGTACACAGTATTAAATCAGATACCACCCACCAGCTGTCCAGAAAATGACAGAAGAGGGAGATAGAATGATTTCTCTAGTTATATGTGAGTTTGAGATAGATTTGAAACTGGCTTGTCCTCCCATGACCTTGGTTAATAGGACTGGCACTTTGTGGGAATAGACCATTTTTTTTTCTGTTTGCACTGTAATTTATTTTTCTCCTTCATGGTTCATACACTGTTCTGGTTTTCCAGATAGTCATCTAAATCTGTCACGTCCTGTGCACGAGGGTCACCACAGTTAAAGTGGATACTAAGGGCATTTCAAATTGACAAATGGGATATAGTCAGGATTATTAATGTGGAAACTGGGTAGATCAGGAGTGATTTGCTTAAGTAATAGATTTAATCTGATTGTACATTCCTGTCTAGAAATCTATTTCATAATATTAAAAGGCTCGAGGTCCAAATAATGTTTCCAGGGTACAACTCGTGGGAAGAATATTCTGGGTGAGAGATGAGGGAACTGGAAGATAAAACTCTGTCCCTGAATTCTTCTCTTTGGTTCTGTAACTTGTATTGACAGAGTCATTTTGCAAACAGCACATTCTGGGGACACATCCTGAGAGTGGGGTGATTTTCTTCGTAATCATGGGAAAAGTACTGTTATGGTCCTCAGTTAGGTGTTGGTTTAGTGAGGCATTTTGGAAAATAGAAGCTTCACAACTGCCTGTAATAAATATGGAGAAACGTGGTGTGAAATTATTCACTGATTAGAATAACCATTATCTCTGGTGTGGTTGGAGGGTGAACAATTTCAGTCTGAGATATTCAGCTTTTGTGGCCCCAGGAGATCCTTAGGAGCGCAGAATTTGCCACTCTGGCTCAGAGCAAGGGTTGTCACATAAATGCAGTCCCCTGCCCTCAGCAGTGTCACTTCCTTGTGGCCACAGAGAAAATCAAAATATCCGTAAAGGCACAAAATTAGCAGTGTAAGGTTGTAGATGGTGTCTCCTTGTCTTAACATTTTTTTACACTAATAGATTAGATTAATCCACTCTAATTGGCATTGAGTTCTGCAATATGCTTAATATCTATGAGAGAGGGTGTGATCAGCAAGGTGCACTGAACTGGCAGCAGAATATAGACAGGTTTTCATATAGTAGCCAGTAATGTCCCTTTTATTACCCTTTCTAAAATAGTTCTTAAAAAATATTTATTTATACATACACACACACACACATATATATATGTTCATCTGTCCTTTACTGTCTTCTGTACTAAGGCAGTTCATTTTCCTGTAGCTGTATGAAGGGCTTCAGTCATCATGATGAGCACTTAGACTCTTCTAAGGTAAAAATGAAATTTAGAGAAGTGGTGATGTGTTGAACATGCTTATTTAGGCTGTTCTTGATGTGTTAAACACATTTCCCGTTCTTCCCTGTCAAATAATATTGCTATTTTTTTCTTGAGGAAATAATTCTTTCATAATAATGTAAAAATATCCTGGGACAAAATTAGTTGGTTAGTGATATTAATTTATAAATGATCGTGAATTATGATATAATTTAAGGGAATGGATTTTTTTTGCCCCATCTGAAATTGAGCTATAGACATGGAGCCTTTCTATAGGCTTCATATAACCAAATAGCTTTATTAAAAGAGTTTTATTTAAATACCAGGACTTAATCTCCCAGCTCTTGTACATTTTAATTATAAAAATCTTTCTTTTTTGAAAAACTATAAGCTGTATATGATCCAAGTCATTATACAGCTTCTATATTAATCTCACAGACCCTGTTACACACTGAATACTCTCTCAGTTTGCAGCAGGAAAAGTTAATCTCATGCAGAAAGGAGCAGAATAAAGTCATGTTTCATTTTTAAGGTTTTGAAATACATAAAATATGGATGTGATTTTAAACTCCTATGTTTAGAAATTTCACCTGTTGATAAGCATAAATTAGTGTGATTGTGCTAAATTACAATAAATTTAAAAATAATCTTATTGAAAGGAAACTTGGCTCAGAAGTCAAATAATTGTCTGTATAAAATATGTGTATTGTCCATTCACATTTCCATGCGTGCTTGGCTCAGCGTGCTGTACTCTGCTGCTGACGGTCAATAAAGCTGCAGGGCACTCATTTGCATTCCAGTCAGGAGAAACTTCAGGAAACTGATCTAAAAGATGGGGTTTTTTTGCTGCTTCCTACAAGGTTTGCCTTGCCCGCGGTGTAACCTCCATTCCCTGGGAGTCAATTGACAATAATGAGCCATAACATGTCTGATCTCTCTTTCTCGCCCCATGAATTTCCTCTCCTCAAAATATTCCAGTGGGGAACACCTGGATGGCACTTCCTCTCTTATCCAGGCGTTTTCTTTCCCGCTCTCTCTCTGTGGCAGGTCCCAGAAGCCATAAGGAAGTGCCAGCGAGCTGGAATCACGGTCCGCATGGTCACTGGGGACAACATCAACACAGCCCGTGCCATCGCCATCAAGTGTGGGATCATCCACCCAGGAGAAGACTTCCTCTGCCTCGAAGGGAAGGAGTTCAACAGAAGGATCCGAAATGAGAAGGGAGAGGTAATTCCGAGTCTGAATCCGTGAGTGTGTTATTAAAAACCAGTGAGAGCACCGCGATGTTCCTCCCGCACTGGCGCGTGCCTCGGATCGGTAAAGGCTCCCTGGAAAGGTTGCTGCTTCTTTCTACCCCCAGCCTTTTACAATTCAAAACAGCAGTGAAATGCCAGTCTTTATTTTTCCTGATGCAGTGCCAGTATCAGCTCGGTGCTGGTCTAATTCTGCAGTTTTTAGGCCCAGAGCTCTGGTCTACAAGAAATCAAAAATAAGCACATTAAAGCAGGTTTGTAGTAAGGAGGAGAAGGCGCTCCACAGCAATTTTGCTCCTAAAAATACAGTCTGTTCTGAGAACCAGCTCCTCTCATTTCTTTAATTTATTCCGCTTTATCTAATGTACTCACATTAATGATTTGCATAAAAATCTATTCTTCTGAGGGTTTTTAACTCCTCACAAATGATGGAGCTCACGCACAGGATATTGGAAGTCAGCTCTAAAAAAGTAACATCTATGCAGCCTCTTTGAGTCCATCATTAATGAGTGGACACAGTCATTTACTCCTTGAATTGATGGAGGGAATCCTGGGATGTTAGTATATACAGAAGATTTGTCCTTGTTCCTGTCGCTATACAGAGAAAATTTTGCCATCGTTGGTGCCAAATGAAGAACTTGGATTAAAATGAAGAGTAGAGCAACAAACTTGTAAAAATGTTTGATCAGCTTTGAGAAGTTCCCCAGTCCTATAGCTGCAGTCATGTGGAATTATCCATAAAGATGTTAAGAAAGGCTGATTAGACACTGTGGCAAAATTTACCTGTGTTAGTCAACAGCTGAACTCTGGTAGTAATAAATTGCCTTTTTTGACAGTTGTAATTTCCCTGTGATTTTGGAGAAAAGTTGCAGGTTTGGGTAGTGAATTATCAGATACATGGACACAAATATATTATGCATTTTGCTAATCACAGGTTAATAGTTTTGGGGTTTTTTCTGTGTGTGTTCCTCCCCTCCAGATTGAGCAGGAGCGGATTGACAAAATCTGGCCAAAGCTCCGGGTTCTTGCTCGCTCATCCCCCACGGACAAACACACTTTGGTAAAAGGTGGGTGCAAACTGCCTTGGTGGCCTGGAAATTAATGCCACAGTTATTGCAGCACATCATCTGCCCTGTAAAAGCTTTTTCTATATACAAAGATATCTGAGTTGTTACCTTTAATTGCACATCTCTCCATAATGCAAGGAAGTTTTCTCAGTAACCAGGTCACTGCTGTTTGTGCTGGACCTCAGCCTTGAGATGGAAAATAATAGGGAACTCTTTTGGCAGGAGTAGGAGAAATACCAATAAGATGTTTGGCAAGTCGATATAGGCAATCTCATATTTGCCTTGTGACTTTGAATTGGACTGGAATGAGGCTCTAGATGGGAAGGGAAAATGTGTGTCCGCTGGTCAGACAGCAAATATTGTTGAGAAACAGAGTGTTACTCATATAAACAAGAGGGGACCTAGATTTTATAGTCTTTATATCTTTAAGCTGAGAACAAGAACAATCTTAGAGTGGATCAAGTCTCTCAAGTGCATCCTTTCTCCCTTAATTATTTTTAAAGAATATTCCAAACTAAAGAAACTTTTCCTGTTACCATAGCAGATTATGAGATGGTGTAGCTGGAAGCTGCCCCCGTTAACATTACATTGGATTGGGAGTTTGAGCCAATTCCCTGTTCCTGTAATCTCACTAACTGTATAATTTGCATTGGCTTCCTTTGGATTTCTGGCTGTATTTTTAGAGTCTGTCCTGTAAAAACTGCACCATACAAATTACACTCTCACTGTGCTGTCTTGCAATTTTTGATGACCTGACGTCTTCTTCTGTTGACTTTGAAGCTCACACTTAAAAGCTGATGAAATCAGACAGTTTCTGATCAGGAAAAGCGTCATTTTTAGCCATGCTGAGGTGGGGGATTGACACAGATGGAAGAACCATTGGCAGATGGTTGTTTCCTGGCTTCCTGATGAAGAAAGAGATAGATTATTTTGCTAAGGCCCTGAAAAGTCTAGAGAGCCCCTTTTAGCAAATCTTGGAGGAGCTAAAATTCAGGATAAGATCCAGCTGATCTGTTACACATTTTCAGTTGGTTGACTACTTAAATAGGGATTCACATTTAGGTAGGGAATCCTCTGGGTGTACAACGTTTCCCTGGTATTGCTCCATACATGACTGATTATAAAGGCTTTTGAGCATAATGGAATTTTAAAAAATGCCTGAATGTCTTTAGAGCAAAAGTTCCACTGTGAATTTGAAGACTGGATCAGTTGGGTCCTTTGGGATTAAAACTGGTGTGTGTGTGAAGAGCTTTGGAAACACTGAAGTTCTCCTGAACAATCCATATCCTGTAAACCCTGGCATTGATGCTGGATAGGGCAGGTGGAGACAAACAGTTTAATCTCTATCTCTTCCTTTTCCATGTATATTTTATGTTGTCCACAATTTATTAATATAGTAGTAAAAATGTGTAACTTATAAATGATATAAGTATTTGGGGGAGGTGTGCTGGAAAATATTTCACTGGTAGGTGTTGAGGATTGAAAATGTTTGGAGAGTATGTCAATATAAAAGCAGAACAAATTCAGCTTCCCTTCACTTGTGCATATAAAGTGCTGTCTTGGACCTCTTAAAGAACAGAACTTGTACAGCCTAATAGTTTATTTGTTTCAGGATCACAACAGTTTGTGTTTCATTAAGTGGATTAAATAAGTCCCTTAGGAGTAGTCATCTGAATCATTCAGGATTTTCCCTTTAAGAGGAAAATGAAACCTTTGCCAGGGAAATCGAAGTCAATAGACAGCTGAAGGAAAAAAATACCCCCAAGAAATTGTTGATGTTTTATAGCATATGCACTTTGACAGTCCCAAAGATATTTACTACTGAATGCCATGTGCCACGGATACAATTAATGTTTTGAAGATATGGCAAGGTCAAGTGGTAGAGCAATTAAGTATCTAACAAAGTTCAAGAACAAATCTGTGGAAATCATGATGGAATTTTTTTGGCTGATAATACTACAGGGGCCATTAAAAGTTACAAGAAACTATTTAAATGTTCACTAGTTTTGGGCCTCTTGTTAAAATGTTATGTTTTTCCCAGACACTTGAGGGATCAAGAGGATTTTCTCTCCTTTGATGTATTCTATCTGCTCTGGGCTGAAAACACACATCAGAAAATAAACTTTTTCCATATTTAATTTTTAATGACATACAGCTGCTGGAGGGCATTTTTTTTTTTCCTCCTTAACATAGCCCAATCCCACCCAGCAAAAGGATCATTTTTATTTTTCATTTTTGTTTTTACTACTGTTAAGTCACTAGAGAAAGGCATTGGTTCAGCATTTCAGGCTGGGCACACGGTTGCTTTCAAATATTTATGGCTTTGAAGTAGAGGTAGATTGGAAAAAACCCACTCAAAGTGGTTTAGAGTCACAAGCTGATTAAGTGAAATAAAAATCTTAGATATCTCAGTCCAGCTGAAACACAATATGGATTTTAAGGCACCTGTTGGTGTTATTTCATATGTTTTACCTGATTTCAAAATATAACAAGTAAAAACACCTATCGTTTATACTGATGTGTCCTAATAATGCTATTGCTAAAATAATTTTAAATTGTCATTTTTTAAAAGCAATACTGAAGGAGAAAACTCTTTAGTGCTAATGGGAAATATCATCAGAAAGTATAGGAAAAGATAGAGAAGATAGAGAAGATAAAAGAAATATTCACTTTACCAGTAATATATATTTTTCAATATATTCAAAGTAGTCTGGAATTATTTTTGTGGTATTAAAACATAATTTTAAAAATTGTTTCATATTTATGAAAATATTCATATTTATAAAAATATCACATATTTATAAAAATATTAAAATCAGATATTCTCATGTATGGCTGGTTTGTTAACAAGCAGAAAGGGAACTTTAAAGAAGAAAAGATTTGTAATATTTACCCTTAATTATTAAAATATTTCAAATATGACTGCATGGGATGGTATTATATTTGTAACCTCATTAATGTCCACATGCCATGAGACTGGGTAGAATAACAAAAATACAGAAAAGTGTATTAATTGAAATTCTAAAATTAAATATCAGCATATTGCAAATTGCAAGTGGGTTTGATTCCCACGGGAGAGAAAATTTCAAAGGTTATTTTTCTTCAAATTCCCGTGAAGAAATATTCGGAAAGTTCACCTGTTCCACAGTGTAAAAACTTCAACCTGAAGCAAAGGACCTAAAAATAGTTTAAAGGAAGTAGGAGCTCTACTGCTTTTGAGTCTGAAGTTTGTGCTCTGTCAACACAGCCAGGGCCCTGTAGGTTGTGTGAAGTTTTGGGGTGGGAGGCACTGATGCCTTCAAGGTTCCTCTTTAGGGTTTCAGTGATAAAACATGAAGCACATGATTGCTGCATGGTTAGTACAGAAATCCTGGTGTTTTAGCTGTGTTCTGCTCTGCATTCTGCTATCCTGAACTTTGTGGGGGACTGTTCAGTTAACATTTGCCAGTGCTGTCTGTACTGTCAAATACAACACTTCCCATTAACCTTTAAAGCTCTATCCATGCACCTATTTAAGCCCGGAACTAAAATGAATTTG
The DNA here is from genome assembly GCA_038380795.1 of Pyrocephalus nanus. Classification (NCBI taxonomy): domain Eukaryota; kingdom Metazoa; phylum Chordata; class Aves; order Passeriformes; family Tyrannidae; genus Pyrocephalus; species Pyrocephalus nanus. Next base: position 3,472,859 of record CM076271.1, on the reverse strand, counting down.
AGTCTCCTCTTTCAGACAGACTCTCTAAATTCCTCCTAAAATAACAAGGAGGTTTGGCAGAATTAAAAACTAATCTGAAGAGAACATGAAAATGTATTAGTGCGTCTGGCTGTGTTCAGCTTGTCAAAGAAATACAAATCTGTGTGAGCGTCCGGGAGGATCAGCTCTGCTAACACCTGAGCTGATGTGCACCTTTGAAATGCTCAGCTGCAGCTGAGTTTTTCCTGCCTGCCTGTTTTGAGTCAATCAGTTGAGACAGAAAGAAATATCTAGACCAGGATTTTTTATTTATTTGGTTTTTTTTTCTCCCAGAGCCAGGGTTTTCTTACTGATGCAAATCTAAGGGTGACAACGCAAGCGAGGATTGTTTAAATAAAGCAGTATTTGTTCTACAATAAAGGCAGGACCTGAGGCTACATTTGATGGTTTTGATCTGAGCCACGGGTATAAATAGCTCCTTGTTAAAGATATGGAAGAGGCATTGTTGGTTAATATTCTTTAAATTATTATCCTGAGTGCTTTTGATTGAATGCTCTCTTAACGTTAGATGGAGGGAGGTGGGAGATCCAGGATAAATTCCAGTTGTGTATGCAGTGCTGGTGCTTTTTATAGCAAGCTTATGCATATACTGCCCTTCTTGACAGCTCAACTAAATATGATCTTTCCCCTCCTCCAAAACAAGCTGCTTGCTCTGAAAAATGTATGCCTTATGCAAGTTCCATGCCTTCTTCCCAAATTCCTGCCATATCAGCGAAATCCCTGTGTGAAACACGCTGTAATGTTATGCTCCAGGTGTGTTCCTGTGGCTGTAGAATAAAATTCTTTCTGACAGAAGAAAGTCATGGCCAAACAGCTTAAGATGAGGAAATTAAACAGCCAAGGCTTTTTTGGCAGGAAGCTTTGCTGAGAGTTCAAGAATTCCCCTGATGCATGTTGCAAACCTGTTTGTTTTTTTAAAAAAATACTGTATGTAAACATCCAGCTGGAGTAAAGCAGATTATTTCGAAGAAATTTCCCTAATGTTAGACATGAGTAATTAATACCAAAGCTTCTTTTTAACCACTTAGAATGAGTGGAAAGGCCAGGGAATGTTAAAGCAATGGTCGTTCTCTTTCCTGGCCTTCTGTCAGGTCATGTCCTCAGTTCCATTTTTCGCTGAGCAGTTGATCTCCACAGCTCAGAACTACAGAGGGAGGGCCTTTACTGGGAATCCCTTTTCTCTTTTGTCTCCTTACACTGTTTGTAAATATTATGTAGTTGTAAATATTATATATTACTCAGTGCTGAAGAAAATCCTTGAGGTGAAACCTTATCACAGCCATGAACAGAATGATGTGAAAAAAACCACAAAAAGTAAGTGTGTTTGGAAGGAGGTGAGTGCTGGAAAGAAGACAAACATTCAGCAATGTGAGGAAAGGGGAGGAGGAACAGATTAAAAAGAGCAGGCAGAAGCCAAGGAGCATAAATACAGATGTGATAAATCCTCTGAATCCCAAATAATCGCTACTGCTCCATTTTAGAAATTTCCTGATGCATAAATAACAGTTTTGCAAAGACCTTCTCTCTTCCCGTGGATAGCACTGGGATCCATCCCCACATTATTGTGCCATGCATTGCCATATTTCTGATGGCACTGCACTGCAGCTCTGGGGCTTAGATGCTGATGGTAACTGAGACCATTTTATCTCTACTTTTCTGTGGCTGCTGCTTATAAAGTTCTGTGGTCTGGGTTTATCCCAACTGAAGAGTTTGCTTTTAGGGATGAAAATTACTACTAAACCCTGAGAATGACTACTAAACCCTGTAAATTACTTAGGAGCATCCAGCAATTGGCTGGTGCAGGTCAGTGGTAGTATAGTCATCAACATTAGTCACTATTTTTAGCCATTTACATCTATTAGGAGATTATTAGAACCTCTTCAACTTGATTTGGGTTGTGCTCCCATTTGGAACCCAGTTGGCAGAGGATGTCATCTTCCTGTTTTGGAGCAGTTAATACCCTAATGTGTCAGAGATTTAACAATTTTTTGTTCAGAAGCTTCAACTGTTAATTTAACATCAAAGGATGTGTAAATAATAAGAAGGGAAGACCAAGATAAATGTTTTTAATAGTAATGAGAGACGATGTCCCTGTTTATTTAGTAATACCAAAGGCAAATCACCCCAACAGATTGCAAGCTGTAATTGTAAGATCTTATCAGAATAAGGTGCCATTTATCTGAGATCATACTCCCAATGGAAAGGGAATAGTTATGGGGTTTTTTTCTGATTTTCCTAAGTCTGAAAAATACAGGGCACTAACTGCTTCCACACTGCACTGCAATCTTCTGGTGCCTGATAAGCCTGAACCTTGCCAAGAGGCAGCTATTGCACTGTAATCTGCAATTTCCTATTTCTGGTTAGTTATCTGATATGTGAGTGAGGGGTTTTTTCACAGCAGAGTGAAAGCTTTTCACACTGGGTAGGTTTTTGATAATTGTTTTTAGAGGTTATGACTTGGTGCAAAATGTTTTAGCAAAAGGAATTTTGTCATTTCTCCCCCTAAGTTATTAAAATGGAGAGGTGTTCTCGTATCCTACACAACAGTCCTGTGTTCTGGACTCATATTTAAATGGACTCTGATATGGAAATAAAAACATGAGTGGTGAATGATCCACATCCTATTAAAAAACTGGGCTGCTTCTGTAGCCATAGAAAAATTCTTCATTCTTTTCCTTACTTTCCCTATCTGCATAAGTGGAAAATACTTCCCTGCAGGCTAGTTGTGTGAAAATTGATTCACCGAGTGGGAAGTGCTTTCTTTTCTCCAACAATCTCAAAATGAAAGTAGAAATTATTTTATTATGTCTATTTATTAAAACGTTTGGCTCCAGAATTTAAAGAATTATTTTATACCTTCTTAATCATCGCTTGGCAGAATTGAACATGGCTGTTAAAATGCTCATCTGGCTGCAGCTAAATAAAATTCAGCAGTGATGTTTCTTATCTTTGGGTTAAACTGACTGCCAGAAGGCCTCCTAGTAAAGCTGATATTACAGTTTGGGCACAGTTTTGGGAGAGCCTTAAGCAATCATAAGTCATAAAAACTGAAGTCTTTGGCTAATCCTTTCCATATATCAGAGTGCTGGGCTGAGATGGGTTTACTGTGACATATAAAATTAAAAATTAAATAGCAAAAACCTTCCAAAAGGACATAATGAGCTGATCTCATTCCCTTTGAAGTCAGTGCAAGTTTTGTTGATGTGTTGATGATGCAGGATCAGAACTTTCCATGTAGTTTCTAATAGTGATGTCTAGTAGTGTGAGATGGTGATGACACTGCTTTCATCATTATTTTCCTTCAAAATCAACTCTGGTAATCTCTGTAAGACTTTTGTGGTATTATGAGCTCTATATTATCCAGTCCCTGCTTTTTTTGGGGGGTGTGTGTTTTATCTTGCTCATTACTTTCCATCTGTCTGTGTACACACTCCTGTCTGTGTTTTGCAGGTATCATTGACAGCACACAGGTGGAGCAGAGACAGGTTGTAGCTGTGACCGGGGATGGGACCAACGATGGACCAGCACTTAAAAAAGCTGATGTTGGCTTTGCAATGGTATAATCTCCAGCATATTTATAGATTTTTCTTTTTCTTGTGTCGTTATGAATGTGTTGAGTGAGGTTTTTCATTCATTAAATGTTAAGTTGCTTAGATGTTACTTGTCAATGAAGCAATATACTGAAGGGAGAGACTCATGTTACATCAGAATCCTTTAATTTACTGTGTCAGATTCACTGCTGTTGCATATTTTGGTAAGTTTTCCATACTTTGCCTAAGGTAATTCTTGGCTATGTGCAGAATCCTGTGTCCATACAGAAAAATGAAGTGTTTTCTTCCCAATACTGTTTAGCTTTGGTAAAATCCATCACTAAACATAAAGATGTCTTCCAAGTGTACTCTGACTGCATATATTAAGATGCATCATTCTAATTTTTGTTACCAGTTCTGATGATGTATATTTATAAAATCAATGATAAAAATAGCTCAGAAGATCAGTAGTCATTAAGCTGATAACTTAAAACACTCAGAACTACCATCACATGAATTCCACTGTCAGTTCCCTTTTCTGCATCCTTATTCACTTCAAAAATAGGCCAAATTAGCTACATTACAGCAAATACAAAATGCAGAATATTCTCAGCAGCCACTGTTACTGTGCTGGGAAACCTTTGTAGAACTGTGGACTTGGGACAAGCGTGAAGGTTGGAGTTCTACAGGCCCCTATATTTTCTACTAGGTCATTTCATTCCCAATCGATTTTTTTTTTTTTTCCCCCCAGGGTATTGCTGGGACAGATGTTGCAAAGGAGGCCTCTGACATCATCCTGACAGATGACAACTTCAGCAGCATTGTGAAGGCTGTGATGTGGGGCCGCAACGTCTACGACAGCATCTCCAAGTTCCTGCAGTTTCAGCTCACCGTGAACATCGTGGCCGTCATCGTGGCCTTCACCGGGGCCTGCATCACCCAGGTGAGGCAACCCAGGGCCAGACCCCACCACACTGCATTGTCTGAGGGGATGGTGGCTCACGTGTGGTCCTTTGAAAACAGCAAATACACTTTTTGAACTTCTAAGCATTTTAAGTATATTTGGGATTGAGCTGCTCGGTGTTAAACAGCTTTTGATGTAAGGAAGTGTACTAATCCATTTTCTCCCCCAAATAGCTTGCTGTTTCTGTAGGAAAACTTGCTGTTTCTTCAGCTTTGTTTAGGAGCTGTTGATTTCTGTGCTGCCTCCATATACCTCCCTGCTTTTAATTACATATTATTGTCATCCCTGAGCCTGATGATAGGACAGACAGTGTCAGGCACTGGGAGAAGGAGGAGGTTATGTGAATTTGCCTTTTCCTCTCAGAATGTTTCACTGTTAAATACGTGCTTTTGATGGATTATGGAATGGGATTATTATTTTCAAGAGAGCAGTACTCCCACACAGGAGTAATCCCAGCAGGGGATCTTTTTGACTGATAAAAATTATTTTGTTGCTTTCAGGCACTTCTTTTTAATTCCAGATGCAAATGACAAACCAATTAAATGATACACAGAGTTGGACTTTGACATCTCTTTCTTCCTCTCCATCAGTCCCTCAGTGCAGTCCTGCTTCACATGCCACCCCTTTAAGTCTTTTACAAAAAGCACACCTGAAGGCAAACCACATTTTCTTACCTTCACATTATTGCTTCCTGGTTAATAAAATGCAATTTTCTTTTCCCTAAGGAGAAAAAAAGGTGAATTAAGCAGAGTATAAGAGTTTTGTCTTTCAATAGAAAATAGCAAAATGTGGGTTTTAGTGCTGTCACTGCCTAAAATAATATATATTTCAGATGCTGCAGGCAGGTGTTGTTACAAAATGCCTCCCTGGATTGAGACACAGCAGGGGAAAGCTGATGCTTCCCCCCATGGTGCATCACACAGATGCCATACCTATTCCACAGGTAGATTTCACCTCCTGCACACCTGAGCAAACCAATGAATAAATCATCAGCTCTGCTTGGGGTAAACTGACACTGTGATCATGGAATTGATACTTGCAACCAGAAACCCAGGAACCTTCACCGTGAGGTGAAACTTCTCCTACGCCCTGACTGACATTTCGAGGCCGTGGTGGTGCCTTGTCACAACTGAGCCTGTGCTGAGGGATGAAATCAGTGATGGTGAAGCAAAGTTGGATGAGTTTCCCTTTTCCCTTGGGAAATATTTTCATGCATATTGAGAAAATGTTTAGCTGTGAAGTGATTGTTGCCGACAACAGAAGGAAAAGGACTAAAACTCTGGGAGATTTTTATGAGTGGTACAAAACCATACAGGAAAAAAAAAGGGCTTGGGTGGTACTAGCAGAGTCACTGGAACTGAGGCAAGTGCTTCTTTTAAAACCTTGTTTTATAGACAGCTTTTATTCAGATGCTGCCTAATAACATTTATTTTAGGTGGAATTTTTTGTTTAATGTCCAGCATCTTCAGTTGCTTTGTGAAAGGGCAAAGGGAAATACATGCTATTCACTAGCTAAGGAATTTCGATTTTATTCCCGAAGAGGTTAAACATTACTGAATCAGTGCAAGGACTATTTCAAATCAAGTCTTAATGGATGGGAAGTGTGTAATCAGTGCAAGCATATTCCCCTTTTTAATTTCATCCTTTGAATCATTCCACTGGCTTCTAGAAGGGTTTGGATCAGCCCCAGTGCATTTATATTGCCCCAGTGGTCTGTAAGACCCTTTCTGAGCCTGCCAAGTCTCTTGTCCCTGTTTTACGGGTCCTAATGGACACTCCCAGAATTCCTGCATTTCTTTGCAGGCAGATTCTGATGCAATTCCTTAACTTGGCAGTAAAGATGCAGATGCAGAGGAGCGGTCTGACAGGAGCTGAAGATGAAATGGTGGCAAAAGGGCAGCAGTTTCCTCCGCTGTTGTTTCCACTCCGCGGCCTGACTGCCGATAATCTCGGGCAGCTCTCGGTCCTGTCTTCTTCAAGAAGGATTTTGCCTCACCAGTGAACATTATTATGTTGGGCTTTGACTCCAGCCAGAGAGAGGACATTCTGTTTGGCTCCTACTAAAAATTGCACTTGAGAACATACTGTACCCTCTGGTTGCTATGAAAAAATAACCCCAGCACAAAATGCATGACTGTACTGAAAAATCTTACAACATACACACAGTTCTAAATCTGAAAAACTGGGCACAGGTCTTCAATTGCTATCTTGACTGAAACCTTTCAGTGCTTAAGAGACAAATGAAGCTGAAATCTGTAGTTTCCCAAAGGCAGCGCAGCTTCCTGGGACATTCATTATGAATATACAGAAAGTCCACATTGGACTGAGTTTTACTTTGCTTTTAGGTGGTCAGTTTGGCTTTCTTTGACACACAGAACATGATTTTAGTCCACCATTAACATTCAGATTAATGAATATTACACAGACTATCTTTTTGGGGATATTTCATCAAGTCTAGAATGAGAAAAATCCTACATGAGTAGTAACATTTGTTCTGTGCTTCCTGATAGCACCTCTCAGAAAATCTGTTCTGCAGTTCAGAACCAGCACACTGTGATGCTTTTAGGATGAAACTTTCTTTACACTTACTCTTTTTGGTTTCTACTATTTGTGCTTCAAGGAAGTACAAAGGTAATGAAATCTTTGCTTGGACTAATTGATTTTTTTTTTAACATTTGGCTTGTGCTTAGCAACTCAATAGGCTTAATTTTATTCGGTCTTGATCCTGCAGTTGCACTGGTGTACACGTAAATCTGAGTATGTGGTCATCTCCCTGCAGGACTCCCAGTGAAACCACAGCAACCCTGAATTAATGAAGGGTCTGACTGTGTGAATTCCTGGTATGAGTGAAACCAGACCTCCAAGGGGCACCCAGAGAAAGCATTGCCCATGCAGGAGATCATTTGTTTGGTCCAGAGCACCTTAGGGGGGCCATGGAGAGGCTTAAGAAAAACATTAGGCAGAACCTGTGACCTTTAGTGGTCATTTTAAGAATCTGCTGTTTCTCTTCCAAGTAGATTAATCAAGTGAGGCTCCTTGCCAATTTAGTTTAATTAGGTTAATTTTAAATAACTATTATTTTATTATTTATCTACTTCATGCCTGCTTCAACAAGATGCTGCTGTTAGAGAGCATCTACAGCATCTGCTCTCTCTGTTATGTCCTGCTCTGCTGTTTCAATAGATATTTAACCATGTGTACAGTGTGTGTGACCCTGTGTGCTGCTCCAGTGTTATGTAAAGATTATAAAGGAGTAGCAGAGGGCCATCAAATAAGTTATTATGCAGACTAAAAGGGACCAATGCAAATGGTCATTTGCTATTCTCTGTCATGGGTCCCAGCACGAAGTCCTGTTAAGGTGACAGAAATCATGTTCTAAACAGCATAAGAATCACAGATGCAGTGTCACCTGCTGACAGGCTTAGCAGAGCTGCTGCCAAAACTACCCCTCACAGGGATCTGACTTACACTGGGCCCTGTTTCATTTTTACAGCATCTCAATCTGTAAGCCACAAGTTCTGAATTTTCAACTGATAATGAACTTCTGTGTTGTGGGTCTGTGATTACGTAAAGCATTTTGAGATCTGGGTCATGCAAGAAAGCAGAGCTTAAAGCCTCTGCTGAAAAGCTGAATCAGGAACACTCAGTCTGTGGCTGCATTGGTGCTCCTAATTTTGTGTTCAGTTCATGCATAACAGCAGTGATGAGATCACAGCTCTGGTCCCATGTCAGTGCAGTTTGGGTGGCACAGTGCAGCTGAGCCAGATTCATTCAGCCTATCTTTTAATTCATCTAATTCATTTACTTTTCTTTCCGTGTTGCCATGTGCACACTTTTAAAGTGATCAGGGTTGTCTTGACCATTTTGTGTATAATTGTCCTTCCTGTTCAGCGACTCCTGCCCCAGGTTAAACCAATCGTTCCTTTTTCCAGTGGATTTCTGAGAGACCAAATCTTGGATTCTGAATTCACTCTCTGAATAGCAGCTCTGCAGAGCCCATGATTGGTTCAGTGAATGTGCTTCTTTGGAGCTCTGCCTATGATTATTGTGAGTTTTGCACTTCCAGTGAGTCATTGCTCCACATCTCTGGGTGTCATATGGAGTTCTATACGTGCTTTAAAAAGCCACAAGGCTCATCCTGCTTCCTGTCCCCCCCCCCTTCCCACAGCACCAAGAAAATATTAGGTCATTATGTTTGGAGCTGCTAAAAGTAATCTGGGTATGAACAAAATAAAGATTTTAAAATGCAGTTCAGTCAAATGGAAACAGGGTTTTTTTACTGGAACTACAGAGCAAATGGGTTTATCTCCGTGCCAGATCCTGTCTGTGTCTCCAACTGCTGAGGCAATGTAACTATTCAAAAAGGTTGCACTGAATAAAGGGAAGACAAAGACTGTGTTTTAACATTTTACATTCAAATTATTGTTCTTGTACTTTGAGAAAGACTTAATGTTTTAGCAGACACTAGGAACTGAAAACAGTGACTCTATAGGACATTATGTTTGGGAAATTAAATGTTAATTAAAAAGCACTGTAACGTTGAACTACTGCATGAATCACTGATTGTTTTTACAGATCTTGTTCCAAAAAATGAGGATGATCTATACTTACATGTATAAGGCAGTAATTTACATGGTTATAATGTTTTACTGCAGAACTGTATTTGGCAAATCCTAAAATAATAGCACGGACAAATTTGAAAAAGCTGTAATATAAAATCAAAGTCTGTACTGTTTAGATTTGTTTTGGCAAGGCTTGGAGGCGTGGAAACAGAATTAAGGATGCCACTTCCATACAATTAGTAGACACTGTGATGCAGCAGCAGAAGTGAGGGCTGACATTTTTTTGCATTAATATATAGAAAGTCAACCTACCAGAAACACTCATTTTTATGAATCTGTGCATGTGTTCCATAACAAGTGGGAGTAAAAAGGTAAGGGTGAAAATACCTTTTATTCCCTCGCAGCTTGTCATCTTAATCAAAAGTAACAAGCTCTAAAATTTGTGAGGCTCTGCATGTCACAAAAGATTTGTAGTGTATTTCCAGCCTTTGGCGATTTTTACTTTTAAGTGTTTCCAAGATGAAGTGTAACATCACTTGATTTAAGGGACATTTTCCTTTTACCTCTAGGCCAATGCTAACCTCTTCCAAGGTCAAGTGGAAAGGAATTTGATGAATAAGTGGTGATTTTGGGTGGCTTGCAGTTTGAACAGCTCTCATCCCCAAAGTTTGCAGAAAGGGAATTAAGAATTGTAAGCCACTCAGTTAGTGGCTAAAACACAGTGCAAAGAATGTTGATTTGCATCCCACTTGCATAAGGGACTAAAATCTGTAATGGAAGTCTAAACTCCTTAGCTGATAAGTATTTTCCTCAGTTTCCAGCAACTAATCAGAAATCAGATAGAGCTGCAGTGGAAATTTCATTCCACTGCCTGCCCAGACTAATGTGTGTTTAATGTTTGGGCTTCAGCCTAGAATGAGCTCTCACACTTGACTGAACAGTGTAGCACTGCCAATAATAGATAATTATTAGGGGCACCATAGCCACCCAAGGTGATTGGCAGTGTGAAATGGTGAGAACATGTTGTTGCCAAAACTGATGACTGCCAATTACAGTTGTGTGGTTTAGAGACTGTAATAATCTGCCTTTGCATTGTGCTGGGACCATGGCAGGCTCTGATAGACACCTGAATATCTGGCTATTTATTAAGCATAACAGATAAAGTCAGTTCTATTGACATAGAAGTCAGCACATGAAGTGGAATTTGAGCTGTTGGAACATCCCAACGCAGAGAATGTTTCTCAAGAAAACTTATTAACTAGACAGGCAAAAAATATGACAGGGAAAATTGTTCAGCAGAAAAGATGTTTTCCTTTTTCCCTATATACTGTGTCACATGCAGGGCCTCTGAGCTCTATTAAAAAACCTCTTTTACTGCAAGTACTCTCTTATTTTGGAGCCATATGTATCAATAAAAATAAATGAGGTGTCGATTTGAAATTAAGTTTGCCCTGATCACTTTTAGTTTTTTAGCACCTCTAAAGACAAAAGCATTTCCTGTTTCTGCAGCTGCATGCCCAGTGAATGAGCTGAGCTCTCCAGATAAGCCCAGTTAATGCATAACCCATAACCAACAGGTCAAGAATCTGTTAATGCTAATCTTCCTCCTTTCCATGAGGTAACCAACCTGTAAGACTTAGAAACAGTAGGTTACCTTTCTCCATCCCTTTGAATAAGCCAGAAGTGATCTTTTTTCTTTAAACAAGTGAAATACATCAAAATTTGTGTAAATGCTCTGTTAAAAATGTGTTTCAAGAAGAAATAATATTTCATCTCAAGGGGGAGTCGAATATATCCACCAGAGAGTGAACCACTTACCCTTGTTCTCCATGTGTACTTGGGATAGTGAATGTGTATTGACCCATATTATTTGAAAGTATTTCATTAAAAGTGAATATTTAACCCTTTTAAGGAAAGGGCAAGATTCTTAAAGTTTCTGCTGGGTCTGCTTTGCTTTGTATGCCATTCCCCTAAATTTCTGTGCTTGGCTGCTGCAGCACCTTGGTAAGGTAGTGCCCAAAAAGAGCACTCTCTCTTTCAGCTTTCACGCTGCAGATTAACTCCATTTCATCACGAAATTTGTCATACCGTATTACTTTTGAGATTCTGTTTTCCTGATAAAGTGGTCTATTTGAAACAGGAAGCAGACTTTACTAGTGCTGCCCGTTTTCTGTCAGGTCTGAAGGCACAGTTGGATACAGAAAAGAACCTCGTTCGTTTTTCCTTTCCTGGGTCCTTGGAGCAACTGCATCAGTCTCCCCTCAGAGAACTACATGAGCTCAGAGAACCCAGTGAACTACACCTTCAAACTTTATAACAGCTGTCCAGCCTCTCCTGAGAGCTGTGTTTGCTGTATTTAGTTACTTCTGGGGTTTTTTAAACCCAACCTAAAGCCCTCTGTACTATGGCCATGGATTTTGTGTGAGGAAAGAGCTCCTTCTAGTGACTGGCGAGCTGCTTCAGGAGCTACATCCTGCACCCTCACAAATAGCAATATTTGGGTTTTTTCATTCCATACCCATAATTCCAAATATGCTATCCTGTTTCCAGTAAAATAATAGTGGCTGCAATAAAAGATTGTCTTGCTCTTGCACATTTGATATAGTTCAATAAGTTTCAGAGTATTTTTAACATCAAAATATCAGGCTTTTTTTTTTTAATGTTGATATTGTTTTTTTAAGGTCTAAATTATATATATCTTGATGTATCAAGATGTCTCTGTAATTGTTTCATAAATTTTCAATAATTTCAAGGTGTTTCTGAAAAAAATTAAAAAGAGGTTATAGTAAAAAAGGGAAACGATACTTTTTAAACTGTTTCAATATAATTTTTCTTTTGGCAAAGAAACTCCCACTTGCATTATCTAGTTCCCTAAATTCAACTGAGATTTTAAGCATGAGGTAGCAGAGAGTATTGTGATAAGTATTAGGAAGTGTCACTGTTATGCTCTATAAGACTTGTGTGATTGCAAATGTTCCTGGTTTAAATGACTGCAGAGGAATCATTTCTCTTCGAAGATCATTGATCACAGATCAATGACCACAGATTATTGTGCTTCCCCTGATTCTGGTCTTGCAGAGGAAATAGAAGAAAGGTCACAGTAGCTCAGGCTGGGTTTTTCTGTCTCAGCCCCACTGGAAGAAACGACATCCCAAATAAAAGACCCGACAGCCATTGTTTTCCTGGGAAATGTATAACTTCCTTAACTGTCTCCACAGGACTCTCCTCTAAAAGCTGTGCAGATGTTGTGGGTCAACCTAATTATGGACACCTTCGCCTCCCTTGCCTTGGCCACGGAACCCCCCACGGAGGCGCTGCTGCTCCGCAAGCCGTACGGCAGGAACAAGCCCCTCATATCCCGCACCATGATGAAGAACATCCTGGGCCACGCTGTCTATCAGCTCACCCTCATCTTCACCCTGCTCTTTGTCGGTAAGAAATCATTAGACTTTAGGTAATTGTCGAGCTTAGACTTAATTGTTGCTTGGTTTGGAAGTTGCTGTGCAGCTCAATGTGTCAAAACGTGCTTTAATGTGCATTTATTAAGGCTGTCGTAGTTACACAGCTCGTTCATGGGGCTGCAAACACAACAGATGGAATGGGTTTGGTCACCTTCCACGTGTTGTTACCTCAGTGGGGTATTTTGCCTCCTCACAAAATGTAGATTTGGCAAAAGTTTGTATCAAAACACAGCAGGGAAAATTATGTTTTGTTAGGGGTATCTAGGCCTGCTTCTACACTGAATTTTCATGTTGAGACCTGTCATCTGAAGTGGGCATGTAACAACAAATTAAAAAAACCCCAAAACCATAAACCAAACCACAATAAAAATCAAGCTCCATTTTCCCAAGGGCTGGAGAAGCTCTAATCAGGAGCAAAACGTTTGCCATAGTCAAGAAATAATGTTGATCTTAAGTAGTATAGAAAGCAAGTTATCAGTATTAAGTGATACAAATAACACTCTGCTTTGACATTTAATTTCTGGAGTGGATATTAAAAGGGGACAAAGAATCTAATTTATTAAATTACTGGATTCTTCTTCAGGTCTTGCTAGCAACGGTTGCTTTTTATAGATTGTATTTTGGAGAGGGGAGGGAAGGAGGAAAAATGTTTCTTGCTGCAGGGAATAGTAGGGAGCTAAGAATAGCTTCTGTTGCTCCACAATAATAAGTGAACTTGCTCAAAGGACTGATGATTTTTTCAGTTGGGTATTGTCTTCTTGCCACCCTGTCATTGCTGTTAAATTGCATGTGTTGTCTCTCAGGTTACTTTTTTCCTATATATACAGACTTCCAGATAAGCTGCAAATGGAAATTTATGATTTTTAGGAGGTTTTTGAGCTCTATTTTGAAAGCCTTGCTCCACCTTATCACCATTTGGCAGCTTCTTTGGGATGCTCAGAGGAGGTGATGGTCTGTTTGCAGTGGAGTTACTTGAACCAAAATAATTGCCAGGTTTTTGAAGAGAGGTGGTCTGTAAAATTGTTACACTCACAGTGTATTTTGAGAAAGTCTAGCAAGCCTTAGGAAATTATAGTATTCTCTAAACTAGGTGTAGAAAGTCTTGGTAATTCATGTGGTATGAATCTTGGAATGAGAACTTCTGTGAACTTTATGGAGAGTTATAATGGCTTTCTGATGAGTTTTATGGTTTAAAATCCTTCATACTAAGCCAGATGCAAAGAAAACCAGGCTTTCTCATCCTTTTCTAATTTCCTGAGTGTCTCTGGAAAACTCATGCACACTTTGAAGGACACAGCCCAACCTATTTTCTGATAAGCCTAGGAAATAGTCTTTTCCTTTCTAAACTCCACGAGGCTCAGCTTTGCAGTGACATGATGTTCTAAGCTCAGTGCTTTGATAATTAAACCCCAAATTAATGAGAATTATTTCTATTTTGATCAAATATTGCTTCCTTTTTTTTTGTAGTGGGTTTCTGTATGAACTAGTACATCAAGTTTTTCTCTTTTTTCTTATCATGTGGCAGAAATACCTTGTGTTTGAACATGCAGTAATGTCTTGGAGACATCAGGCATGTCAGAGATCCAGAAGTCACAATAGCAGCATGTTCTTCTGTGCCAATTGAGTGATGATTGAGTGCAACAACTGAGACTTAAGGACAGGGGCCCTTGCTGAGGGAAATGTTCACACATTTGTGTTTGTGTGTGTATGGAATGAAAGTAAATAGATGTAATTTGTGTGTATCTATGAAAGATAAAACCGAGATATCTTTTTTTTCCTTTATATTTTTTCCTTTAAGGCTTGTATGTAGTAGGGGGAATGTTTCCAGTGCTTAGTTACCTCTCTGGAGATGTTTAGTCTGCTTAAAAGTCTCTGCCCTCTCCCAGTCTGTTTTGTGGTCTCATACCATGTTACTGATGTGTTTGTGACATCATAATCTACCTTCTTTTAAAAGACTGTAAGGCAATTTCTTTCTTTGGAAACATGCTCATTATTCCCTGTGACTTGAAAATGAACTGCTCAAATATCCCAAGGCAGAAAAACTCTCCCTGTTAACTTAGCTGTTGGAATTAACAGCCTCGGGAGAAACCCTGAGGAAACCTTTCTTCTTTCTGCAGAAATTCTGAATATAATGCCAGTGGGAGAGCAGAAAAACGTTCTAGGTTTAATTTGCTTTTATTAACAAAACACTGGTTATTAAAACTAGTGGTAGTGTGATAATCTTCTGTACTCTTATTTCACTCGTTATTTACACTTCCATGTGAATGCCCCATCCTTATATTAGACTCTTTCAATGGCTGGATGTCATCTGTGAACTTTGTGCATTAGAAAGGGGATGGAGAATGGGACATCAGGTGGAATGTGCAATTGCAGCCCAGAAAACCAGTATTATCCTGGGCTGCATCAAAAGGAGAGCGGCCTGTAGGTTGAGTGAGGTGAATCTCTCCCTCTCCTCCCACCTTGTGAGACCCCACCTGGAGCACTGTGTCCAGCTCTGCTTTTAATCTGAAAAAGGAAAGGTTTGAAAGGACACAAGGACACAAATTTTTTTACAAGGACAGTGGTGAGACACAGCAGCTGAATGCCCAGAGAAGCTGTGGATGTTCCATCGCTACAAGTGTTGAAGGCCAGGTTGGATGCGTCTTTGGGCAATGTGATCTCCTGAAAGATGTCCTTGCCCATAGCAGGGGGACTGGACTAGGTGATCCTTAAAGGCCCCTTTCAACCCAAACCATTCTGTGATTCTGTAAGAAAAGAGGTGCAGGTATCTTTTCCAAACTTACCTCATTTTTGCAGTTACTCATCACGTGTTGTCATCTTGCTTTTTTGTTGATCAGATCTACAAGTGATGGTGAAAATTATCAAAATAAAGAGCAATGCCTGCTGCTGCTCAGTCCCAAATCTATTTAAAACCATGAATGTCTGTGCTGTTTATCACTGATATCCTTCAATGGTGTTATAAAAAGTTATGAAACACTGGATTAGTAAATGGGTAAAACCTGCTGAAGAGTCGCTGCTTCGAATTACTGTGGAAAATGGCAAAAATGCTGTCAATGGCTTTAAGTGCATCAGAAGGAATTGACTGCTCAGAATAATTACTGCTGGTTAAAGGAAAAGTGCTACTGACAACTTTTCCTAGGTATACTGAGTTATTAGCTGAGTCATCATCTTAGAAGCTTCTTGCTCAGGAAGTTGAGCTGTGTTTTGCTCACTGGTGCAGGAAGGAAGCTGGTAAAGCAGAGCATGGAGGGCAACTAAAGTAAACAAGGGAAATACAGACCGGGTTAATTTATTCTGGTGGAAACTCTTGTTTTTGTCTGACACCCAGGTGAGAAAATGTTTAAGATTGACAGTGGGAGGAATGCACCACTTCACTCTCCTCCTTCAGAGCATTACACCATCATCTTCAACACCTTTGTCATGATGCAGCTTTTCAATGAAATCAACGCACGGAAAATCCACGGCGAAAGGAATGTCTTTGATGGCATCTTCAGAAATCCCATTTTTTGCACTATTGTACTGGGTACATTTGCTATTCAGGTAATGATTTGGGCAAGAATTAGCTTTTTCTGTGTGGTTGTGTTTTGTTTTTTTTTTGATTTTAAATCCAAGTGCTACAGGAGGTACATTTAATAGTAAACCACCTATTTTCACAGATTTCCTCAATCGATACAAGTGTCAGTAATAGAAAATGATATGTAGCCCCATTAATACAACAAAAATTGTGATCACTATAAACAGGTTAATTCTTAAATTAATCTGAGCATGTCAAATAATAACAGCCATCTTTATTTGTTGATATTATAACTTGTTTTTAAAGAAGAAATTGTTCTGCAGTATACCAGCAAAGCCTTTTAGAGTTATTTACTGCTACACAAATAGACAAATTTTCCTTCAAATTCCTAAAGCTGAACTGTTCTTCTGTTAAATGCCACTGCCAAATGCTACTCAGTATTCCCAGGAATCCTTCTTCTTAATGGCAATTCCTCATGTTCATCCCCTGAGTTTGCTGTCCCAGTCAAGTGTGAACATAATTACAGCAATACATTTTCCTCAAAAGGTTGTAATTTTTCTTATGCAAGAACTCCAATTCCTCCTCCTGCTGGCATCTCCATCCATTTGCTGGCACCTTTCCCGTGCTGGATATATTTGATATTACCTTTTAGAAATCTTAGAGTTGAGCTATTTCTCTCCTGACACAGTTGCTCAGTTCTGCAGTGGCATCCTGGCAACTCTGGATTGGGACCTTTCTCCTGGAAGGAGTGAGGAGGAGGATGGAGCTATTGGAACCTGGGCTGCAGTGTGTTCAAACAGGAAAGGGAAGCTACTTGGTGAACTAAGAATTGGAAAAAGGGCACTAGTGATAGGCAGGAGGGCTTGATAGTGATGATCCTTACTTCAAAAACATGGTTTTAATACCATGAACTAAAATTCTGGCGATTTAAAGCTCTGCTTGGTGATTTCAGGTTTTGCAGCAGCACTACTAACAAGAAATATCAATAATATCTGATTTTCAGTTAGTAAAACCTCCCCAGTCTAATAAGGACTAGAAACCTGCTCAGATTCTCTATGTATTGGTTATCCTGCTCCAGGCTGTGTGGTTTTGCCACCCTCTGCCCATCTATTGTAGCACATCTCTAAGTGTGCAATAAAATGTTAGTCAGAGGGGGAAATCTGTTTTGCAATGGACACTCCAAAGTGACATCAGGGTCAACACATCCCCAGCTGACAATACTCAGGAACTGGGAGAGTACAGGGGGACAGTCCTGTTTTGGTCTTCCTGATCATTGTTAGACAGATATGAGGCTAAGAAAGCTTAGTCTGAACTGGTATGGCACTTTCTGACCATTAATTCAGAGTGCATAAGTTCATGTGGTTTGATTTTTTTTTATTTTTTTTTTATAGTGACTGAGATTCTGCAGCTTCTCTTTTGTTTGGTTGGTTTTGTTTTTTTCCTGTTTGCTTGGTTTTCCCCCGTCAAAAAAAGAATTCACCTCCTTACTTTTGTGATTTTCTTTGTAGATAGTAATTGTCCAGTTTGGAGGAAAACCATTTAGCTGTTCTCCCCTGCAGCTTGACCAGTGGATGTGGTGTGTATTTATTGGATTAGGAGAACTTGTATGGGGTCAGGTAAGTGAGCATTCAGGAACATGCAGATCCAAAGCTCTGATATTGTTCATGATCCTCCTGTACTGTGGTTTCCTCGATGTCTCACAGTGTCCTGGGTAGCACAGATTGAAATACAGCTCTCTGAGAACTTCAAGGATAGATCTGGTAGTAAATGCAGTTGAAATAATGTCTCATTTGAAATTTCTGTGATATCCTGTGTCACCATTAGCTAATACATAATTATACATAGATGTAAAAGCAAATGTCAATGAGATCCTTAAATCAGTTGAAATTATCTGTCTGGGAGTAATAATACAAACAGTATTGTTAAAATAGTACATTACTCTTTGAAGTACAAACACACATTGCAAAGTTAATAAAAACATTTTTTCATCTTTGAATGCATTATTAGCATAATAAAGTTGGTGCCACCTGATACAGTAAAGCAAAATGTAAAGTTACACTTTTTTCTCTCAGATGTAAAGATACTTGTAGATCAACAGTTTGTCCCTATGAAGGAAGAGGGAAGAATTTGCCAGCTGCAGCTGAATGCTGATATGGTTCTGATGGACTTGTAATGAAGAGATGATAGATTTCAAAACTGATTGTTTGCTCTCTTATGGAAAAAAAAAACAAACAACAACTTTTTGGGCCATTCAGAAATAAGCTCAGAATCAGAACAGCTTTTAATGTAAATGATGCTGAGGGTTCTACTGCAATTATTACCTGAATATGGGATTTAAGTTATGATGAAGCAGGAGGAAGATCTAGAATTATAATCTTGGAAAGGAAAGATTTCTTTTTTCTTTCAGCTGATAGGAAAATACCAACTTCCAGCTTTTAGACCATTCAGCTGTGAAGAATTTCCCACAGCCTTTGATCAATGTACTTTTTGGCTTCTGAATTTTGTTATACGTGGTTATTACATAACCACTGAAAGCTAATAATAATATCAGCACTTGTTTTCAGTTTAGTTTCCAAGCCTTATTGCAAAATATTAGCCAATAAATTAACACAGGTATTGGAATAACTCAGCAATTTTAGCACTGAAAAGAAAGCAAATACCACACACACACACACACACACACAGAGAAATCTTTCTTTTGTGGTCAGTTTTTAGTGACCAGAAAAGAAAAACACAAGCTGAAAAAAAAAATACAATTTGTCCATATTTACATGAGTCACAGTCTTTGGCAAGTCCTCTCCTCATGGAGCTCTACTGTGAGAGGGACTTCTTTTCCTTTAGAAATGCTGCTGTTCTTCCTTCTCAGCCTTTTCTCTCCTGCTATGACTAATTCTAGTTCAGCACAAACCAAATTTGTTACCCTTCTTTTTTTTTTCAATCCACCTCCTGAACCTGCTGTTCTTGTAAACCACTAAACCAATCAAGATTTTCAAGTTTCCATGTCAAAGCTGGCACTTTTAAAAGCAATTAAGGGTGAATAGTTTTTAGGAAGTCAGTCTGAGAGGCTTTGAGAGACAGTTTTCTAACAGACAGCCCTCATCACTTCTGAAAATCAAGACTTTCTACAATATTTCATGCTATATTTTCAAAATTATTGATCACTATTCAGAACTAAGATGATTTTTCTGGGAATAATATTTAGTTCCTTAATCTGCATCCAGTCTGTTGAGTCTGGCATAACCTGAGCTGGGCAGGTCTGGGAAAACAGATGAACAACAGCCATGTAAGCACCCTAAGGAAAGAATTAAAGCAGAATTTTATCTTATCTTGGCTGAGAGAGGTCATGAAGGAGAGGTTTGTTCTGGGGCACAGAATCTCCACCCAGTCCAGTTGTTTCTGTGTGCATTGGCTTGAAAGTTCATCACCATCAGCGACATCAGATGCCCAAACAGTCTCAAGTAGCTTCTCTCTGTAGAGTGCTGGCATTGTAGCGCTTTCAAAGCTGGGAAGCTGAAGGCCTTTCAGTAAGTATTTAAATCACTAGCATTTACCTTCTTTTTTTTCCTCCTCTTCTGTCTTTGCTTATGTCACACCCATTCATTAATTTTCTGAGTTTGTATCCTGTTTTTCAACCCCCAAAATTAATTTTGAAAAGGTCACATAGTTGTGCAGAAACTGGTTTTTGTGGTTTTTGGTTTGGTTTCTTTTTTTTTTTTCTTTTTTTTTTTTTCTTTTTTTTTTTTTTTTTTTTCTTTTTACGTTTCTTTCACTGTCTTTAAAATTAATATTTAAAAGTGAATTTGTGGATGATGAAGTTCAAGGAGATGCTGAGCAAAGTCTAAGGTTTATTTTGGTACCTTTCCACATGTCTTCACTGTTTCTATTCCACTTTTCCAAAACTGTCCTCACCAACTCTGCTGCAACTGTCTTGATTCTCTCTTCATCTCTCATACATTTGGGCTTCAGAGGTGTGATTTCTGAACTGCTGAAAGCAAGACAAACAGAAAAGAAAATTGCAGCACTTTTTTGCTAAGTGGGTCTAATAGTTAACTTTGTAGGCGATTCACTTTAAGTGTCCCAGGTAATATCTTGTTTAAACAGCCAACTGCCCCTGTTTTTATTCAGGCCAACAAAAGAAATCAGAACAAAGAGAAAAATGACTGCTCCAGAGGGCAACACTGAAATGGATTTAAAATGATTGTGTTATTACGATGTCTAACTACAGTATTTGCAATTTTTAAAGATTATTAGCTATCTCCTGTGTTAATTACTTCCAGGGAGCGCTTGGGTGGGCAAACAGAATTAGAAGAGGGGTTGAGCTAATCAGAATTTATTAGTAAGAAGGTCACAGACTATAAGACAGAGCCCTAAAAAGTTAGACTTTTAATGTCCAGCAGGGAGACAGTCAGATCTACACCTTCCAGAAACCTCAGTTTTGGTAAATGCCAGGAAAACCTTTTCAACTTGCTAAAACAAAGGGAAGCCGAATCCACAAACCAGTGTGGTGTGAGATGATTCACAAGCATGAGGTTCAGTGAATTTTCAGCTCCCTTCAACATAAATCACTAGAAATACCCCAAACTAATTGCAGCAGTATCAATCTTGTAAACTTTCTTTTCCATTATGCCATTAAAATACTTTTCTTTTAGTTTTTTTTTTAAGAAAGGATGACAATTTTCCCAGCCTCGAACTTGCTCCACAGCTGGATATTGCCAGTGTGGTTTAATGTGGTTCATTTTTTACACAGTAAACTAAATATTTCTGGACTAAAAGGGAGTTGTATGAGTATAAAGTACTATTAGGGCCCAGCATTCTTGGAAGATTATTGATCTTATTAAAATATTATCACTCCTTTGTAATGAACATATTATTTTACTGTTATTATGGAATGAGGCTTATGTTTTCAGTACTTTTTTGTAATTTTAGGTCATTGCAACCATCCCAACAAGTAGGCTAAAGTTTTTAAAGGAGGCAGGGAGGCTCACTGAGAAGGAGGAGGTCCCTGAAGAAGAACTCAATGAGGATGTTGAGGAAATCGATCACGCAGAGAGAGAACTTCGACGTGGACAAATTCTCTGGTTCAGAGGGCTCAACAGAATCCAAACCCAGGTATGCTGAAAGCAAATGCCCACATGGTCAAAAAAACCCCAAAAAAACGCAAAACAAACCCAAAGAAATGCTTAATCTGAGATGAAGGCAAGATAATGTTAAAAGGAAAGCCCCCAGAGTGTTTGAGTGTGTGAAGGATGGTACCTGTGAACTGCCGGGCTGTTTGCAAAGGAGGAACACGTGGAAAATAAAACAGGTGAACTCAACAGAGGGATGTTTGTACAGCAGGAAAGATAAATTGAAACAATTATAAAATGGGAATCTGCAAAAATAAGAATATTTATTTTAGGGGTACTGTGAATGGATGGTCATTTTTTGCTTCGGTGATGACAAGACCTAAAATAGTGCTGGGAAACATCAGCTGTGATAACGTTATGAAGCCTTTCTAAAGCACAGTGTTTTATGTTGTCAAAAATATATTGTTACTGCCATTTCTGCAGTAACAGAGTAATTTAAATTGTTGAGTCTGAAGTATGAAGTGCAATTTGATTAAAAAAAATAAATCTGTTCTGTTCTGTTCTAGCACCACCACATATATATCCTGATTAAAAGGAATTGGTTTTCTTTCATGCTAAGTAGTGAAAAATGTGGTTATGGATTTATTTTTCGTAGGAAGGGCCTAAGAATCCATCAAATATTGAGGTGTATGCGTTGGCTGCTACAGATGGTTTCTTAGAAATATCTATCCTCAACTTTTGCTCAATACAAAAATCCATTTTGCACTGAATCATGGTGCTGAACATAGCACAGATTACCTTAGCTAGGAAAATTTCTCCCGGAATGCTAAAAAATTATTTGAGTTATTTTGCCTTTTCCATTGCAGTGAAATTGTGTTTTATTGCACTCAGATGTGCTCTGCTTGATCTTTTTAAAATCATGTATTTCTGCTGGCTTGCAGAAGAGAGCAGATATCAGCTGTGAGTGTTTTATATGAGTCTTAGGAGGAAAAGAGGTGAACAATTAAGATTTTTTGTTTTTCTTTAGAGAATCTTCTAAACAGCATTTTCGTCTCAGAAGATCTGGGGGTTTGTTGTCATCCAAGATAAACAGAACTTTCTGGTTTTTTCCCATCTACAAATTGATACCTTTTTTTTTTTTCTTGAGATAAAGATGCAACCACTTATTTTAGAAAAAATTATGGAAAAACCTAGGGCAGTTGGGGTGTCTTTAGTGCATCCACAGAGCATAAAAGAGGGTGGAAACTTGTGGTAGAGAGATTAAGGGTTTGGGAATTTCCCCAGGTTCTGTGGTAAGTAATTAAATACAGATCTCCAGCTTTGAGGTTTTGTGTCTCGATTCCTTTAGTCAGGAGCACTCGTCATCAGAGAAAATTCAAACTGGCACAGTGTAGAGGTGACAAACAAGTGCCCAGGTAACGGTGATCTTTATGGAAAGATGATCTCTAAAGGTGCATTCTTTTCTTCCTGGTGGCTCTAGGAGCAGTGTTGTCTGTTGGCATTTCTGTCAGGATGTCTTTCTGGTTGTGGTGAGTGTAAACAAGCATAAAAAAAACCCAAATTACATCCTTTCTCTAGTCTGAGAGGTAGCTTTTAGTTCTGCGAATCTTTGTCCACTTAATTCACAGATTATTTTTTCTTTTAAACTCTTTAAAACCTAATGAACATTAATTATATTTCTTTGCTAACATCCATCTTCTTAGTTTCTTTTCTGCTCTTAGTCGTAGAACTACCTTCAGTAGGATTTATAATTTCTTCTCTGCCAAGAGGCCTCTCTGGTGATTTTTTTTATTCCCCTCATTTTGTTTACTCAGTGACTTTGATTTTTACATCCATTTCACATCCGTGGAATGATAAAATGCAAAGAAAAAAAAAAAAAAAAGGAAATGGGACAACAGATAGTCCCGAGGTGTCCCCTGGAGAGTGATGAATTTACATGCAGGACAAATTAGATCCAGTGCTGGATGGACCTCGAGCTGAGCACATCTTTGTGTGCTGTGTGTTGTGGCCATCCCAATGAATTCATACACCTGTACTACGTTTCTCAGGAGGCCAGCTAAAGAAGAGCTGATGGAAGAAGATGAGGATGTCTGTAGCATCCTTGGGGAGCTGGAGGATTTGCAAGAATCCTCTGATGTCTAATGCACTCCTGGAGATGCGGAAGGAGAAGGTAGAGCATCCCCTCACTTAATATATATATGAGGATGACACTAAGACAGGAATAAACTCTAGACTCACAACTAGTTTGATCATTCAAATCCCAGTAAGACCAGTTTCCACCATCCTGTGCTGTAAATTAGGCTATTTTTGCTTATTTTTCTATTCAGTCATTATTGGTCAGAAAGCCACAGCACCCAACAAAAGCCTTCACTTCTAAAGCAGTTATAAAGCGTCTACAGTAGTGCTAGAGTTTGTTTTCAGGTCTCCCTTGCAGTGCTCTAATGAAAACTCATCCAAATGGACAAAACTTTGCAGTGTTAAAGACATTTCTTTTCTGCATCCTCTCTCTCAGAGCACAGGATTCAAACCTAGAGAGGGGATTTCCACTGAGACTCTTCACACTGAAATGTCAGACCTATTTCTATGAAGACATGCATGAATTTACTTTAAAGAAATGAGTATGACAAATGCAGACAACCAAGTCAGGGACTGGCTATTGACTTTTTTTTGGTTTTAACCTACTTTTGGTCCCTCAGATATTTTGTTGTGTTGTAATTCTAAATAGGAATTCTCTGGATGGATGTGTGTTCTCCTTCTCTGAAGGGAAGAGTGTTTTTCCTTACTAGCTAATTCTCTCAGACCACTGACACGTGAAGTTTCACAAATGGCTCATCTTAGTTATTTATGCAAGTTTGAGGGAGATGTAGAGGTGAAGTTGCATAAAAGACTGGACTTTTCAACCTTGGCTGCTTTTCAGCAACTTGTCCCAAGTCTTTGTTGCAGTTCTCACTTGGTTCTGAAGGAAGAGACAAGACTGATCACTCCCTCTTGGCAGGTCAAACAGCCTTTGGAAAGTTCACCAGGGTCACTTCAGGCAAAACTGCATAATCTGAGTAACATCCAAACCCCTTTGCATCTTTTTAAGTTGTACATTGAAAATTTTCTCTAGTCACCTCACATTTGAGAATGGAAACTTTCTGGAGTGTGGAGATTAGAAAACTTTTCCAGTTAAATGTCAGATTTTTACACCACCGGTCTGATTCTTTCCTCCTCTGCTTCATTCACCTTGTAATTCAGTTTGCTTTATCTGCATCAAGTGGGAAATAAGTGTCTAGAAATGTTTTGAGAATAAAAGGGAAAACAGAAAAATATGCAGGTGACATGTTAACAGCTACTTAAACAAAGATCTTTCCTTTTCAGATACTAAAAGTACAAAGAATTGCTGTATTGCATTTTTCCCCTTCCTTTCTGTATTAAAACTTTTCTCTTGAGCTAATTCAAACCCTCTAGCAATGAAGGTCACTCTTGGCAAGTGGTTCTGAAGTTAGATAAAAAGCTAGCACCTCATTTTATAGCTATTAATATAGAAAACATGGCAGTAGCCACGTGGAAGTGGAATGGAAACTGGTTTATTTCATGCTGAAAGGTTTTTGATTTGATTTTCTAAAAATTAATATCCCGGTTGGAGATGAGGTGAATGAGACCTGGGTCCTATCAGCATTAGAGACAACAGAAAGGCTTTGTCAAAATGAATTCTGTATTAAAAAAAACAAACAAAAACAAACAAACAAACAAAACCAACCAAACAAAAAACACCAGAAAAAAAGTCTTGTTCTGCCAGGATTATTCTGTCTAGTGTGAGATTTTTCTATTTTTTTTAACTGCTAATCACGGATATTTTTATTAGCTATGTACACTTAAAATACGTGGAGCTTCTAGAGTATAAAACATAGAGAAAAATGAGATAGGAAAAATTTCAACCTTACAAAGAAGCTTCAGAAGTAGGACAATACTTTTTTCTCCACCTAAAGGCCGATAATCAAAACACAATTGCATCCTACATTTTGTTGGAAATTTTTTAAACTTTTCATGATGAATGACTTTATCACTTACTTTCTTCTTTTTACCAACTTGAATTATACCAAATAAACTCATTCCTTTGTAATTAAACAGCTGCATCTTAATTTAAAATGCACCATTTATTTCCATGAACTCTTTCTTCTTTGTCATTTTCTTGATTGAGGAGAGAAACTTCTGGGCCAAGTTGTTCTCCTCTTTCTTGGCTTCAGGCAGAACAAAGCCCTGAATGTTCAGCTTTTAAGATTCTGGAAAGGTTGTCATCCTCCCACTGTGAATTATATTCATGAAGAGCTGTAGTTACTTTCTTCAGGAGAACATTTAAATTACATGCCTGTAATTCTTGTTCTCTGAAGAAACTCTTAAATGCAGATCTTCCCTTATCTTTTCACTCTTATGCTGAGGTCTTTCAGTCTCTTAGGAAGGCATTTTTACATCTAGAAATGCCCTTTGGCTCAGGATTTATCATCTGTGTCTTCCACACACTTCATGCTCTCAGCAGGAGTCTTTAAACCTTTTTTTTGAATGGTCTCTTTTGAAGAGTGCTCTGTCACCTGGGGTATGTGATGAAAACCCAAGATCTGTATTTAATTCTACCCTTGTACACTGAGGATTTCAGGTGAGTATTTAATATACCACATAACCAATGGTTTGAGCCATGTGGCTTTTTTTTTTCTAGATGCCACTGTGAACCTTAGTTAATGATTCCCTTGTACCCCTATTCCATATGCTAACTCACCTCATATTGTACTGTTTTGTTGGGTTTTTTTACTGTGATTTTTTTACTGGACATGTAACTCTGCTGCCAAAACCACTACATTGTTGGGGTGACTGCTTAATCCTGTACAACGCTGAGTGTGCACATTGAAATAAATGGGTGTGGTAATCAGGACTCAGACAGAGGGCCAGTGAAAAAATTGTGTAGTAAAAGTTCAGTGTGAAAGTTTTACAGCAGTAACCTCTGATCCCTTTTACAGCTGCCTGTGGTATGATTATTCCCATATAAACGTGTAGGAAATTAAACAAATGAGTTCCAAAGTTGAGATTATGGGAAGAGAAACATCCCCACTAGTAAAAAAGCAGCCATACCAGCTGGTTTAAATCCTAAGATTGACCACAGCAGAAAATAACAGCCAATTTATTATAGTGCTTTCCATTTGGAAAATTCAGGAGGGCTAAAATTTGGATTTGTGTTGTTTAAATAGATAATTATACTACCACCACTTTACTTTCTCCCAACTACTTTCTAGGCTGTGTATCCTCAGAAATCCGGGTTGCAGGATCCAGTAACAGTGGGTTACTTCAAATGAATAGTTGGTTGAATCCCTCTGATGGATATTACTGCTGTTTGCCGTGTTGTGCTTGTACTAAGGGAACAGAGGGGGCATTTTGGTGTGCAGGGATTTTTAGGATATATTTGTTCCTTGATTATAATCTCCTGCCAATCCCTGGTTTTATGTTTGTACACAAAGCCTGCTTTTTATCAGGTTATGCTGGTGATGAAGAATGCCTTGAAATACTCAGCTCTGGTTTTAATTTATCTTCTGCGGTGATGAATAAAAGCACTCAGGAGGGTATTCAGGATGGATATATCAAACATTGAATAACACAGACATGAAAATAACAAGTAGAAATTTGTAATGTTGTTTGCTTCAATAGTAGATCTGGTTCTACATAGTTTTCTGTGTGATTTTAAGTGCTCAGTATAAAGATAAAATATTAAAATTTTTAAATCTCTAGTTATAAAAAGTTATTATAACTATGTAACTAGTTATAAAAATATTTATTATCATTATGCTAAACTTATACAAACTTTCATGATAGAAAAAGTAAAATAAAACATTGGAACACTTATTTTACCAAACTAGTGTGCTGAACAACCCTGGTTTTGTAGACAAAATGGAGTCATATTTTAAATATTAAAGTTTTCCTAGTTTGGCTGGGTATCCTCCCTATCTCCCCCCAAAAAATTCCAATTGAGTGACTGAATTTTCCTCCCTCTGGAATAACACCTGGAGAGTAATAACAGCATAATTTTATTCTCAGTAGGAAAAAAAAAATAAATTGGAGATTAGTTATATCAAGTATTCCAGTAGGAAAAAAAAAAGTGGAGATCAGTTAAAGCAAGTATTCCAGTTTATTTTAATTACATATAAACGAAACGGTTAAAATTTTTAGGATTGTCACTTCAAATCTTCTAGTTGTTTAAACTGATGCAGCCCCACTGCCTCCTGTGGAGCTGCTTCATTTTATCCAGACAGAAAATTTGAACCCCCTCCTTCCTAAGAAACACTGAAAGGGAACGCTCAAAAAAGCTATTTATTCCGACCGACGTGAAACTGTGTGATTTATTGTTTCTCGTGATTATTCCTGTCAGTTAATGCAACTGTATCCATACTTTAAGCAACTTGTCTCGTTCTTTCCTCCGTTACAGATCGAAGTAGTCAATACTTTCAAGAGTGGCACTTCCTTTCAGGGGGCCCTAAGGAGACAGTCCTCCGTCACAAGCCAGACCCAGGATGTAACCAATATTTCTAGCCCTAGTCACGTATCGTTATCCAATGCTCTTTCCTCTCCTACCAGCACCTCTGCTGCTGCGGCTGGGCGTGAGTGTGTATTCTTAATGCATCAGACCTACAGAGATGCCAACTTAACAGTAGCAGTCACTTGAGACTCAGCTACTCTGCCCCCTTCCCCTTTTGTCCTGCTGATTTGTAGCCGTTCGCACCTCCCCAGAAAAAAGCCGTGACGTGGTTACTTTGTGTACAGCAGATGCTCTCAGCCAGTCGTTTAGCGAGTTTTGGTAGCTTGCTGTTAAAACGGGAGTTTCCAGTGGTTTTTAGTTTGTTTTTTTTTTTTTTTTTTTTTTAGGGTTTTTATTTATTTATTTATATCCTGGAGGGAGGTTAGGTGAATGAGACCGGAGTCCTATTAACATTAATGACAACAGGAATCCCCACTGAAAATCTGTTCTGCATTAACAGTCAGAAAAAAAATGTCTTTTTTTTTCTTTTTTTTCTCTTCTGTTCTGCAGTAAAAATCAGAAAAAATGCCTCTACTGCCAGGACATAAGGACTTGTTTGGCTTTTTTTTTTTTTTTTTTTTTTTAATTGCTAATCACTGATATTTTATTAGCTGTGCACCCCTCAAAAACGGTGTGCACAGCTTCCAACTTCTAGAGTGTAGGATGTATGAGACAGTGCATGAAGATTCTGATTTTATTCGAGGCTTCTGTGGCATTTTTTCTCAGTTTCACTGGATGTATTTTCTACTGCTTGTGGACGATGTACTTTAGATGATTTTGCACATATATTAAGCAATACAGGTGGTCAGATAAAAGATTATTCCATCTGGAAGACAGAGTGTAACATAGATCACTCATATCCAGGAAAGATATATAGGAAGGAACAAGGAAATAAAGAATCTAGTTTTTGATTCCAGGTTGAGGGATTAAACTTTACATGAATGGTGAAAGAGTAGATTTGTTATCTCTAAATTCATTGGCAGGTAAACATTAAGGCAGAGGGAGCCAGACAAGTTAAAGGACAGTGTTGAAACAACAGAATAAACATGGTAACAAATTTCTTAGAAGAAGCAGGTGTCTAAATGCTGAATTCCTGACACAACCTGCTTTTAGATGCTAAACATCTAGTGAGGAGGTACTGAAGTGAATGAAGGAAGCTTTGAAGCAACAGATAAGAAAGGGCTGCTTCACTAACAGAAAAATTCCAGCTGCTCAGTAAAACTCTTAAAGATGTAAGTCTGTTTTTAGATTTTTATTTAGTCAGGACTGTAAGCAGCTGGTTTTTATCATGGTGTAACCAGCCTTAAAAGAATATTTAAATTTATAGGATTCAGTTTACAAGCTTGTCACACACTTCAGAAAATAATGTGGTATATTCCTCAGGCAAGTTTTAGTGAAAAATCGCCCAAAAAGACAAGAAGCCAGTCTGATGTCTGCCCAACACGGAGAGGGAAGGCTGACAAGAGAAGGACAGAAAATTCCAGAACTCCTGGAGAAAAAAAAGGAAGCTTGACCTTTCCATTCTGTTTGAGCACAACCCCCCTCAGTATGTGCCCATCAGGCATTCAGACCTGCAGTAGAAATTTTGTTGGACTTAAAGGAGAAATTTTGCTTTTGCTAGGAATCCAAAAAATGCCATTAAGGTTCCAACTTTGGAAATTGTTTCTTGGAGATTTTTGGTGTATTTTCCTGGTTTCTTTCTTGGGAAGTTTGTCCTGGTGACTTTGCCCCCAACAGCCCCAAGTGTTTGGGGGCAGCAGCAGGATCAGGAGAAGCCAAGGCAGGGCACTGGAAATGCTTTTGACAGCTCCAGGTCCCCTCATTTCCACGCTGAGCAGGGCACAAAACACCAAAATATCAAGTCTTTCCTCCAGGAAATGATAACCTGTAATAGCATTTCTACATTTGAGCAGGAAACAGAGAGCAGCTCATTCTGCTGTGCTCAGTGTTACAATAACATGCTGTGGGCAGCAGTCGGAAAGGATAGATGTAATAAAATGAAAAGAGATGATTTATCTTCCCTCTCTACTCCCCACAGCAGCAAAGCAACTAAGAATTGAATAATTTTCCATCTTGAGAAAGACTTAGGTTAAGGGTTGAAGTTTATTAACAGGAAAAAGCATAATCTGCTGCATTCTTTGTCACTTTTCATTTGGGGAAATAGAACAGGTCTGCAGAGCTCAGTTGTGGTCATAACCACGTTTATTCACTAAAATAAAAACCAGATGATTGATTTGTTAAGATTCCCAGAGACAAGTATCTCTCCATTCATGAGGGAAATTGGAGATTGGGCCTTTAAAGTGGTTATTCTGGACTGTTAGTATTTTATTACCACTGTAGAATGTCTGTTCAGTATTAATCCAGTGTATGCTTTGAATTATAACAGGGAAAGTCCTGATTTATTCATACAAAGACACAAACCTACTACTGACAGTGGAAACAAACAAACAAACAAACAAAAACCAAACAAATAAAAAACCCCTATGGTTTTTATTTCTAAATTGGGTATTTATAGTGGATTCTTATTGTCCAGAACCTGGAAAACCTTTCCTAATCCAAATTTCAGAGAAATGGGGTTTGTTTTTGTGCACTGGCGCTTTCTGAGGAAATTTCAGATGCAAAATGTACACCTAGATCTCTTTTTTCAGCCCTGGGCTTAAAATGTGTGTGGGAAGGCAGGACTGGCTTCTTTCCTTTGAGCTGCTCAAAATGACTTCAACCCTAAATCTTCTTCATACAGGGTGGAAGGCAATAATGGGATAATTTGGATAACTGTCCTTCTGATTCTGAAACCTTTCCTTCTCTTAGGATTGTTAAAAGTACATATAGATAGACTATGGGGAGTATCCAGGGAAAAGCTTGAGTACAGCAGAAAAAAAAGGGCCTAATACTTGAAAGGGCCCCATATGAGGGTTTCTTTTCAGAGAACTGGTGCTCAGCATGTTGCAATAATTGGGATATTTCAGGTGTCATTTTGGGCACCCAAAATTGAAAGGTTCTGACATCAGTAAATTTAAAAAAAACTAGGACTCACTTGATGCTCTATTGATAAGAATATTTAAGTCTAATTTAACTGAGCATTTATGGAGTTCTTTGTATTAAAAAGCAATACAATTAGCATAGTTCATTGTGAACTATATTATTGTGAACTGTAATATAGTTCATTGTGAACATCACCTCTCTATGAGATTTCTTCTGCAGATTTATAACAACATTTTGGAATGTTTTAAAAAACATATTTTTTTCCTAGCATTTTCTGGCAAATTAATGTTTGATTCAAAGGTTAGTGCAGGCTTAAAAAGAAATCTGCCTGTCAAATGGTAGTTTGTGAAACAGATTAGCAATTATTACCTGAAATTTGAAGGCATTCATAAATATGGCCCATTCAAATCTTTCCTAGGGTTGTGGAAAACCTTAATTAAAATCAATTTAAACAAAAGAATATTTAGCACAATATTAAAGTTTCCCTAGTTATGCTGCTGATATTTTTTAGCAGTTATTTAGTGTTTTTGCCAATAACAAATTACAAATTTCTGTATGTCAACATTAATTGACAGCAATGAGTCTCTTACCTCTTTTGAAAGACGTTGCAGTCTTAAATAAAGAAGGTAAAAAAATTCTGCAAAGTGAAACCTGGCATTTTGTATACTCTGATAAAACAAGAACATTCATTTAAATGCAAACTAAATACACACACCTGAATATGTATTTTATATGCGTTTCTTTCCTTGTTTTATTTTTGGAAAAAAGAAAAAATCAGATCCTTGGGGCAATGGAGCTACTTTTTTTTACTTTGGAAGCACAGAAATAGCAACACAAAATGTTAGTTTGTTCCTTAAAATTGAGTATATGCTTAAAGCCTTCACTACTATATTGCTTTAATAGGTAGAGGATGAGTATATCTGACTGTACACAAAGTAAACAAGTTACTTTTATCCTAATCCGTTTATAGCTGGTTCTCAGATGTTGTTTGTGTCATCAATAGGTAACCCCTGCAAAAGAACATGGTTTCAGATTTTCCAAGAAAGACACACATTTAATATTCCTTTTTAGCTTGCCCTTCCTTTCATTCTCACATATAGTTTATATTTTTCCTAAGTGAAAGCAGTCAGAAACTGCAGGTCCCTTACAAAAAGAATTCCTTTTTTTTTTTTCCTAAAAGGTTATAATTTAAAAATAATAAGTGTAGGAAGCATTGGGGAAACAACCAACAAACCCCACCAAAAGGCAACCTCCCAGACCGTGAACCTGCTCATAATTGCAGGTTCCTTTTCCTTTGTTCTGTTGAGGTCTGTCACTTTTATCTGAAATTTTTAGGAGTGAGTATTTAATGGAATCACAGACAACTTCTTATTACATTAACTCCAGCAACAGTGGCCTCAACCAAGGCACTTGTATGGGTAAGACAGGAAAAAATATGGAGTGATGACTCCAGATGTTATAGCAGCAATTAAAATCTTACCAAAGCATCACAAAACAATATTGGTAGTATTTGTCTATCACACAGACTTCTGAAGGTTTTTTGGTCTCTTTTTTTTTTTTCTTTTTTGATTGGTTAGTTGGTTTTTAAAAGGGTTTTCCCATAAGAGCACAGCACCCTTAAGGCTGTATTTTTGCTCTGCTTCCCTTCCTGGAGGGGGATACAGCCCTCAGATTTGGGGGGTAGTTTGCATGGAAAGACAACCTTTTCTGTTCTCCCTTTAATTAAGGACTAGTTGACCTTTATGAGACTTGCCAAGGAACTGTCATGTGCAGACAGAAGTGTCACAAATGCAGCATTTGCTCAGAGTGGCACAAGGGCTTGAACTGTCATTTATAGGTAGAAGTGTTGCACATGTGTTTGCTTTGCATTGGCACAAGGCCATGAGCATCTGCAAATTGTGTCACACTAATGTAAGACATCCAGCAAGCTTAATTTTAATGCCTCTCACAGCC
Source organism: Pyrocephalus nanus (assembly GCA_038380795.1). NCBI lineage: Eukaryota > Metazoa > Chordata > Aves > Passeriformes > Tyrannidae > Pyrocephalus > Pyrocephalus nanus. Next base: position 3,440,247 of record CM076271.1, on the reverse strand, counting down.
CATTTACTAACTGGTAATTTTAAAGTCAGCATAGTGTAACTATTTGTAACCTCCTGTACATGAAAAGCTTGTTCTTTCTTGTATTTTTAATTTTCTATCAGTGTAGCCATCGTTCAGCTGTACAGACTTTACAGCTGAAACGTGAGCTAAAATCTGAAGTTCGAATTTTCTCATGAAGAAAATGGGGAAAAAATTCTTTTTTTTAAAAAAAATCATCTGTTTTAATTGATGATTATTGCCAGTATCGATCTGTATTCAGATCACAGACCAAGTCTAGTGGGCATTTTCTGTGCAACATGGTATGACAATCACAGGAGGAAATGGAACAAGCAGAACTTAAGCCAGGTCCACATCTAAAATTATGTTTATAAAAGTTGCATCATTTGGGACATCATTGAACTAGAGACAGAGAGCTCTAGTTTCGAGCTTAAAAGTTCCCACTGGTTGTAACCAAGGTTTGACAATCCTGGTGGGATGTGCCAGATCAAAATCAACTTCAGTATATCTTCCCTGAAGGATAAATAATTAGGTTTAGAGTCTAAATATAAAACCAAGCCCTCAGCTGGAGATGTGACATGGCAGGAACACAGAAATACATTCTTTCAAAGGGTTGAATGATAGATTTAAACTTTGCCAAGTCTGATACAAAGATGTCAAACTCCATAATTTTGAAAGACTCCTGCAATAAAGAGATGTGTTGTGGAAAGTGGAAAGTCTGCATATGTTCTGCTTCTATACTCTAAAATACCCTAGTGCTCTAAAATACAGTGGAATTCAGCCATGTGGACCTTTTGTGAAATGAGAATCAGGCCGATGTAGGTACCTTGCTGCAGATGGTTTGACTTTTCAGCAGCACTTGCTGGATTTACCGCATATTTAGCTGCAAAGAGAGTAGCACAGGAGATTTTATGCATCTGTTTCACTCATTAAAGCAGAAACCTAAATTTTTCTAAAATTCATTGTTTGGGATTTTTTTACTTTATATTTGAATTTGCTCAACTTCTGCATCACACTATCCAGAACACACTGGCCACAACACTTACAGGTGACTCCAATACATGTACTATCTCCTCCTGTGGATACCTAATCTGATTTTACTCACCTAAAACTGGGAGGACTAAAAAATAAACAAGTACAAATACATTGAAGATGTTTTTTTTCTATTTCAGAGCTTTACATTTGCAATAGTACTTGACCAGACTCCTTTACCTTTGTGTAGCTATAGCCTTAATATAGAATAGTATCAGTCACACATAAGAGTTGGCATCTCTTTACAAAATTGACCTCTTGTTTACAATTTTATACTAATCACCTTACTGATCTTTCAGTATTGAATTTATTTGCTGTTGCAGTGCCCTACTCTCTACTGTCTGAATATTAAATGTGTTTGTTTTCCCAGAGGGCTAGAGAACATTGGACAAAAGGGTTCAGCAGGAGAGAGTGAAATAAAAAGAGGTTGTGAGTCTTTAACCTTGAGCCTGAAATGAATGTGAACCAAACTCAAGATACTTGGCTTGTATGAAGCCAGGTAAACATTCGAGTATAAGCCCACACACTACCAACCATAATATATCTGTTGATGCTTAACAGGCTTGGTATATTTTGCCTAGTTGGTTGTACTTAGGACTGAGATTCTGAATATCACCTTTTTTTCTTCTAAAGGGAAAAATTTGTAGTATCTAAAATTCTATTTCTTTTTTTTTGTTTTGTTTTGTTTTTTGTTTTTCCTTGCCTGATGCAGTATAATAAATCTGACTTTCAAGGTGGGATGAAACGGAAGAGTTTGTTCTATTACAGCTCCAGAGAAGAAAGAAGTGGAAACTTATAGCAGTGTCAAAAATGTCCTGAAGTGTTGTCCCCACAGTCTTTTGTTTAAAAGCAGTTCATTTTTTTTTTTCTGTTGTCTCCATTACTGTGAGAAAAGGGAGCTGTATCACACTGTTTGTCTGCCCTTGGCATTGTCAGTCTCATGAAGAGATACCATTTACATGAACTCTACATAGTTCATACTAAACCAACATTCCCTGGGTTCTATCCATCATGGGTATGTCCCTGCTTTTACATGCTGTACAGCCATAAAAAAACCCACATTTGATCAAGCTCATCTGCTTTGTTTTATCTTATCTTCAAAAAGAAAAAAAAAAAAATGATGTGGGCTTTGTTTCAGCAGAGACCATAAACATTTTTCACTAGGTATTATTTCAAATCTTGAACTCAAGCATGTATGAAAAGAATTTGTTGCTGTTGGGCCATGGAACTCTGGGTAAATAATATGTTTTTCAGTTCTTAAATATGGGAGTAACATTACATATAAGAGGAATATAGTAGTGTTAGATATTAAATGATGAGACAGAAATTAAAATTCCACCTTTATATGCCAACAAACCCTCTACTTTCATTTTCACAAACAGAAGAAGTAAGTTTTGTCCCTGTAAGCAATAATTTGATGGACTGGGGGACAGACTATGAATGAGATTTTGAATTATGTTGTAATGCAGAAATTCTGTCACTCAGTGAGGTGTGACACTGAGAAAAAATAATTTTTTTTCTTCCAGATCCTAAGCTAAATATGCAACATTTAAAGGTGAGGAGGGAGCTTCTTCTTAAAAAAATAATTAATGGAAAACAAATATACATCTCTGAAACTGCAGAGAAATTTTAAGAGACGAAGCTGGGATTCTACAGCTCCCTAGTGAGGAGAAATATTTAGAAGCCTAATTGTAAGTATTCTCACCTTTAGGGTGAGAATACAAAGGCCAAAGTTTGGCCCTTACATTAGCATTGTGTTCAGGCTAATTATCTTAGGTATCAACAGATCTGAACCAGTTCTAAGCCAATATTTCCAGTAAAAATCGATGTGAACAGGTAGAACTTATTCTAGGAACACCTAAATGTTCCTGCAGGACTCAAACAGTCCAGGCCAAAATTTTGCCACAGATCTTCACACAAAGTGAGGGAGTGATGGCTGGTGGCACATTCTGCAGTTCCATCTTCAGACACATCTAAGCAAAACACACGAGTTTGGTGTTTTCTAACAGTGGCCCATTAGTTCCAAATTCAGGGCAGGGCAGGCACGTTTTCATAACTGCCTTTAAATAACAGCAAAATCTACAGTTTTCCCTCAGCTATGTAAGGTGTAGGTCAGCTACCCAGGGTGACTAAAGACTTGGTGTTAAATACAAATTAAATGCCACATTTTGGTTTTAAGAGCAATGTAGCTGCTTTCTCTAGTACAGAACGTGGAGCTTCACAAATTAGATTTGGTTCCTCCCTTATTAAACACAGAGACTTAAACACACTGCAACTTGAAGAAAAGCTGTACTTTCATTGGATTCTGCTGGATTTGTTCAAGCACAGTATCAAGCCTTTTTATGTAGGTAAAAATTTACCTTCACTAGAAAGAATCCAGCTGGAAAATAGAGCCTATATCTATGCAATAAGAATTGGCTGTATTCAAGAGAATGAAATAATTTTGTTAATAGAAAAGCTCTAGCATTCAGCTGTACCTGAAAGAGATGGACTGGTGTTTGTGTTTAGATAGCAGAAATAATATGTAGCTTTGCAGAAAATGTCACCTTCTCAGTCCATAGTATAAAGTAAACATGTTACAAAAAGTTTCCTGATTTAAAATAGGGCAATACAGTGAGATGTTTTTAAAGCTGCCTCAACAGTCATACTATTTTTTCTTGTCATTTAGACTAATTACTTTGCACTTTAAAATATGAGATAGAAAGGCGTAGATAATGAAGGAATTAGTGTGTCACCCTTTCTCCCTGAGTTCAAACACTGTCTTTAGTCATGCAGATGAATCTCTCATCCCAGTCTGTTTGCTCGCACTATGCAGAGCCCTCACGTGGCACAGAACAACTGAGATTCAGCTCTGATTCAAACCCTGATTTATAATTCCAGGTGCTCTCTTAGGGACACTGGGTAATTGCAGTGGCTAAAATTGATTCAGAGTTGATTTGTTTATTACTGTGCAAGACAATCTTCCCTCTTGCACCTCTGCCAGCCTAAAATCTTGTGGTATCCCAAGATCTGGATAAGCCCTTCTGTACCACTCCAATCCTCTTATCTCGAGCATAAGCAGTCACATGAACTTCTTTCTGTACCGTGCCCTGCTGTTACCAAGTGGATGTATAAAGAGAAGGGAGAGTGTTTGGACTGACCAAGGACCATGCATCTAAAGGTGGCATGGCTTCTTGCTTTTAGGCTTTTTAAATTATAAACATCTAGATTTAGAGACCCTAAGCAAGGACCGAGTTCAAAGAGAGAAAAATACAAGTCGACCTCTTTCTCAAATGTGCTGAAATTCTGTACCACTTGGCCAACTCCAACCACAGGATCAGCTGGACCCTCCCCAGCTGTAACACTGTGACCCCATGCCATGACTAAAAGGCAGTCTGCCAGTTGAAAGAGGAATTAAAGCTTTCCTAATTAGTCGGTGTATTAGGCCCAAAGGAGCAGCATATTTACATGTAAAAAGTTACACATGCCAACCACCAAACCATTTCAAATGTGTGTGGAGAAGCTTTCACGATACCTGCTTTGCACCTTTTCTGCCTCTGCCTGTGTCTTAGTGTCCCCTCTAGGAAATGCTAAAAATCTGCTCATGGACTACATGGAAGTAGAAGGATAGAACTCATACTTAGCCATAAAACATTTGCCAACAGATCACGTTTTGCCATCCTGTTTTTTCCTCTCTGCCCCTCCACCCCCTTCCAAAAAATTATGTTTTTTTCAGCAGTCAACCAGCACAAACCTTCACTTCTTTTCAGAACTGGTAGGTCACTGGGACACACAGACAGCATCCCTCCCTTTCCCAGCCAAAGAGGATTTAGTGTCCCCCTCTCCTCACTCTGTTCCTCTCATTTCCTATTGGGAAAGCACTTTGCACCATCCCTGAGAGCCTCACAGGCTGAGTCTGGATTTATTTTCACCTGTGTTCTTACTGTCAGGTGCTTAATAGCATTAGAGTGCCCTGGCATAAGTCAGCTGACCTAGTTTAAAGACTGCATATATGGCATCAATTGTGTTGCTTTCAACATTTAACTTTACACTTTTACAACTGAGACACAGAAATGAAAAAAAAAAACAAAAACAAACAACCGAACTTGCTGTTAACAATTCAATTCAACCCAACAATCAATACATCATTTTATTCCATGTTTTGATATTTATTCGAAAGCTGAATGGCTAGAACAGTGGGTCTATACTCGAGTGTTTACCTCACATATGCATGAAGGAAAAATAAAAGTTGGTTCAACGATACTATGTTCACATTATCCAGGCTTCCAAGTGTAGTTGTTGTGTGCAAGTTATCTCTGTTCATGTGGTAACTGTGATTTTATTTTTCTTTTTTTTTTTTTTTCCCCCTGTGGTAGCATGATTACGCTTAGTACTTTGTCTGCTTGGCTTTTTGTGCTCTTGGCTGCATCCATTTAGATTTTGCTTTAAAACATTGATATTACTTATAAGTTTTTACACTTTGGCTCCTGTGTGTGTCTCATCCGTACCCATCCGACTGTGTCCGTGTTCTGTGCTTTTCTGTTTGTGAAGTGTGATATGTTATGTGTAATGGTTTTTTTTTTTTTTAACGATACCAAAAGAGACTTTTTTAATTAAAAAAAAAAAAAAAGCCTTTCTACTTACTCACTGCAAAAAACTATCAACATGCATGGTTTTCTACATTTGCATTACAATTAACATGGCTTGTCTTTTACTAGGGATGTACCACACGAGTGGACCTTGGCTTTCTTTAACCAGTACTTCCCATCAGTTCTTTGATGGCTTTAAACCTGATTTATTTTAATATTGCAGTTGGTACAGATATTCAAAATGCACATAACTTGAGCCACTCGTTTATGCATATAACATCCAGAGACTTTGGACTTCAGCTGCCTGCACTGCCCCTAACCATATGCTACATTTTTCACAAAGTATTTATTCTCTAACACGGTGCTGGCCCTGGGCAGGTTCCCCCTCTGACACCCCTCTCTTTTTCTCCCCCCAGATCCGCGTCGTGAAGGCATTCCGTAGCTCTCTCTATGAAGGTTTAGAAAAACCAGAATCTAGAACCTCTATTCACAACTTTATGACTCATCCAGAATTTAGGATAGAAGATTCCCAGCCCCACATCCCACTCATTGATGACACAGACCTAGAAGAAGACCCTGCTCTCAAGAAAAACTCGAGTCCACCGTCTTCGCTGAACAAGAACAACAGTGCTATCGACAGTGGAATAAATCTTACAACTGATACAAGTAAATCAGCTACCTCTTCTAGTCCAGGAAGCCCAATACATAGCCTGGAGACATCACTTTAGCTGAAAAGGTCACTGCAAAAAAAAAAAAAAAACCAACCAAACCATAAAGAAAAAAAAAAAAATTAAAATTAAATAAAATAACCCCCCTCCCCCAGCAACCGAAATATATAAATATATATATTAAAAACACTGCTGGCTGAAAAGCTGTTTGAACTCTTATTCACTCTGAGACAAGTGAATGAATCGTTGATCACAATGGTTTTTGGGAAAGAATGAATGGCTGATTTACATACCCCCGTGTTCCCTTTCAGAAAAACAAAAACAAACAAAAAAAAAATTCCTCCTGCATGAATGTACTGTACACTGCTGGCCCTTCTTTCTCTCTTTTTGTTTGTTTTTATTTCCTTTTAGGTTTTGTTTTTGTTTTTTTTTTCCTCCTTAAGCAGGAACTGCAGAGGACTTCTTTCTGAGGCTATTTATCCAATTCACTGGTCTGTGAGTTTTTTGAAATGCTTGTGTGGCATGGACTCAATTGTATAGATTAATTTAAATAACTTTTTTGAAGTTGCGAAGCTTAACTTGCACAGTAGATTTGCACCAGTTGGACAGAGGAACTTAAACATTTATGAGACTATATATAGAGATATATACATATAAGTATATAGATAATTCATTATATATATGTATATATCTATCTATATATATATAGTTATATATATATAAAGTTTCTTTGTTGGCATGTTGCCTTGTTTCTGCTCAAATTGCTCTGACTATTTTAACTTATTTATGTCCTAAAAAAGAATGTAATTTGTTTACAAACCTGTAGATAAATATCCTTAACTATTTGTAGGGTTAAGAAAGCACTTCCTGCCGAAGTAGTATAAAAATGGCTCAGCTCAGCTCATTGAAAATGTCTGTAATATCGCACCCTGGATATTTTATTACAACCATGTTCTGATTTCTGCCTGATTTTATTTATTTTATTCTGGTTTTATTTTGTTAAATAATGTAGATACTGCTAGTAAATAACAAAAGAAGCCAAAATATAACACATTGGATGTAGCATTGTGATCCTATATACAGGGAGGTAAACCAGGCTTCCTTTGTTTCAAATAAAAATCAAAATGATCAGGTTCTCTCTTTTCTTTTCCCCCCTTTTTTTCCCCCCCTTTTTTTTTTTTTTGGTCCCTCTGATAATCTACTTGAATTTGTTTTGGTGCAACACACGATAATGGAGGCTATTTCATTCTTTAAACATGCAGCAATGGCTTCCAAAAGCATCTTTAGGGAGATATTAAATGAGTTTATAATTTAAAATAAGTTGTATTTGGTTTGTCTATATGGAGATAAAACAGATGTTAAAATACTGTGATATACGGTGGTTAATCCTTTTCAATTAGTAATTTAGGCATTTATTTCCTTATTACTTGCAAAGTATGGGCTGTTGGCATTTTGGATGAGAATCACTGTAGGTTGTTGCTTTGATTGTTTTTTTTTTTTTTTTTTTTTAAAGAAAAATATAATTTCTGCACTATTAGGACTGAATGAATCTTTATTAATTGTGTATTGAGATGTGCTTTGTGTGATTTTTTTTTCTTTTTAACCGAGCTTGTCTTCCTGTAGTCACAAGGTATACTGTAACACAGTAATACATTATTTTACCTTGAGCTTTCTACAAAGAAAGCTGTTTTGCAAACCTGCAGTACGGGAGGTGGAAAATATTTTTCAAGATGGTAACAGCCCTAAAAGCTTAAAATTTATGAGCTTATATAATTGCTATGTCAACCACTTGAATGCTAAGCACTTTGTGGATCACAGATTTTTCATAAATAATTTTTGTATTTAATATAAAGTTTGCTTGGAGACTTTTCAGCATATGATCTTTTCCATAACTGTACAGTGCAAAAGACATTTTGAATTACACAGTTGATTCTGCCAGGTGTGTTGGAGAACACTCTCAAACTAGTTTGATAAATGGATTTGTTGAGGTATTATGACTGGTTTGTCTTAAAGTTGGCTCGTAAAGGGGTGCATCTCTGCAGTCACAAGAACTAAACCAAGCCAGAACGTTCCAAACCAAGATTAGACTCATGGCCAAACTGCAGACTGAATTGATCAGATGTTTTCAGGGTGCATCAAGACTTATCAGCCAGGTAAAGTTCTAATCAGCTTGACTTGCCAGCTTCGGACTTTTGAGTAGAAGCTCTTGAATGTTTTTGGCTCAATCGTAGTTCGCTCTCTGATCCAAACTTCTCACTGACCAACAGAACAGGCCTCTGAAGGCACTTTCAGCTCTCTGTTCAACAGATAGTGTGACCCTTTTCTTACCAGTATCAAGCTAGCATGAAAACATAATTATTTTAGCTGACTCCTAGCAACGAAGTGATTAAAACTCAGTCAGGATTGTTCGCTTTGTAAATACGGTGATTAACCTTTGTACAACATGTATTGGGTTTCTATGGCCTACTTGGGATATCATATTCAGAAGAAAAAAGTGTTATCTATTTACAGGGAAGCCTCTAGCTTTGGACTTGGATCATCTACAGAAGCTATTAATACTGGAACAATTTATTTTCAACATCTTAACACTGACTGTTTGCCTTTTTATTTTTGAACACTCTTCATTTTTTTTTTTTTTTTTTTGTTGTTGTTGGTTTTTTTTAAATTTTCCTGTAGGAGTACCCCTCCCTAACGTACCATTTGCAGACTTGAAAACTGTTAAGAAAATGTACACTGCATTCTGTGTATATATAGTAAAACATATATAAACTGAGATGCATAGAAAACTTGGGCTTTTGTGAGCAGAGACTGTGCTTTATGTATATGATAAATGATAGACTTTTTTTTTTTTTTTTTAAAGCAGAATAGCTATGACCTTTCAACTACAAGTCGTGCATCACAATTCCTTTCTTTTATTGCTTGACCTCTCTGTGATGGGAACAATGGATCAAAAACCAAAATGATCAGTTTGTTAAAATTCCCTGCAATATATAAATGCTCGCTCTCTACGTACTGTACTTAGCAGCATGAGATTTGTGGACAACAATACAGTGGTACATTGGCAATCCATCCCACTAGGGGTTATTAATATATGTTCATTCATCTGTTTTTATGAATTTTTTTATCTAGACAATAATTGTAAATAAAGAACTTACTCTGTCTGTTCATTTAATACTATGCAAAAGGTTATGCTTTCTATTGTTATTCTTATTCCTACAGTGTGATGCTGGAATGTTTGTGGTTTCAAAAAAAAAAAAAACAAAAAGACAAAAGTAAGTAAAATATGTGATGTAAATTATTTTATAGTTTGAAACAAAATTATAAAGTTTTACTCTTGCTGCTTTCTGTCTAATAGATCTCTCTTGGCAGGAGCACAAGTGGAAAATTTAAAGAAATAAATTCACAAAGCAGCATGAACAATAATGGTCTGAATGTAACAGCTTTCTTTATTTTCACCTGAGGTCATTAGATCTGGCTCTGGATTCCCACTGGGATATTTTAATGTAAAGGTATCTGTAAATCTTCGGGATCAGGCACTGAGTCAGCCAGGAAAGCTTTCATTCCTGCCTGGCTGAATCAGTGCAATGCCCAGAAACGTACCCTGGTCTGTACAGTGGTGGGAATGGTTGATGGGAATGCTGCAGGGAATTCTTCTGGAATGACTGTGTACAGAATAAGTGAAATGGATGAAGTGAATTTGCTTATGAAACAATTAGTTTAATATTGGCCCTCAGACCAACAGATCTGTGAGGCTGTTTTTGTGTCACTGACCCAGATGAGATACCTCTGCATTTGGATTTCTCCAGCTCGCTCTCTCCCTCTGTCACAATCAGAAAAAAAAAAAAAAGGTCTTTGAAACTTTCTAGAACTGGGGATTTCAGGCCAGGACTCATCCTGCCACTTAAGGCTTTCAAAACTGTGCATGTGCATAGGCAAAAGGAGGGAATCCCCACTCCTCAGCTCAGACTCTCAGCCCAGGAGAGTTCCTCCTCTTTTGTTTTTCAGCTCAGGTTAAAGCAGTTGTTCCCTAAACTTCAATGCAGCCTGTGCTGATACAGCATTCTTGCCCTTTGGTTAGAAGTTACCCAAACAGACAAGGTGTGAGGTGACTAACTGTCACATAATCTCGTTTCTAAAGGTAAAATGCTTCAAATTATAGGTTTTCCCTTCTTCTCACCCAGATTTCCAGCTTTTACTCACAAATTCTGTGTGACAAGTAATATTTGAAAATGAAATAGTACTGCACTGTGAGAGAAGATACATAAGAATGTATCCAACACAGTAAATTCAACAAAAAATCCCAACAGAAAACAGTTGTTATTTAGGCAGCAGATTTCTTGGATTAATGGAGCTTTAGAGCTGCTTTGGAGTTAAATTGTTTTCTGCTTTAGTTTTGTGAGCTCGGTACAGGCAACGAGCAGAAAATATTTTTCCTTTAATTCTCTGTCACTCATTTACTTCCTTCCTACACACATCACTTTATTAGACCCTGTACTTTTGGCAGGACTTTTCATCTCTGCCAGAAATCCTCAGTGATGAGGCATTAGTAAGAAAGAGGACTGGCATTGCTTGGTGTGTTTTAAACACTGTGAGCCTTTGTGAGCTTGAGCTGCACCCTTCCAAGAGTGTTTGTGGAACCCTTTCACAGCCCTGCAGGGATGGGAGCTGTGCATGTGAACTTAGAAGAATAACAGGAATGAAATTCCTTTGCATCAAACATGAAGCTGCAGAAAGGCACGTGGTCATTGAGGTTACTGGTGCTTCGTGGTGAACTTCTATCCTGATTCAAAATGAGAATACCAGGTTTCCTGCTAGGATGGCAATGAGGGGGATCTTTTTCCAGAGAAAAAACAGGTGCTGATTTGCCATGAGGTGCTGTGCTGATAGAGGATGGGGAAAATGGTGCATAAATAGTGGGTGAAGGAGAGACAAAGAGAGGAAATTAGGAAAAGGAGGAAGAAATTGCAGGTGCATATAGCTTGCTATCTACTGAAATGAAACACGATCCTAATTGTTTGTTGTTGGCTTGATTTTGACACTGAGTTCTAATACAAGAGATACTCAACGAGTATTCTCTGTCTAAAGGCCTTTTCCAGCTCTTCCCATATTCACGAATAGGCTGAGGTTGCCAAAGTAGCTGGAAAACACTGACTTAACAAAACTCCTGCTCAGCTGCTCCCCCAAACCTGACATTTCCCTGATCAGAAGGTTGACCAGAAGTAGATGATCTCCAGCATCCCTGTCCAGCTAAGCATTTGGTGTTATTCTATGGAGTGAAAGTGAGTGGCACAGTTTGTGGTGTTGGTTTACTCCAGGGTAGTGGTGCCCTGTGTACAGAGGCTGGGAGGGGACCAGGGTTCAGCACTCCAACCTTCCTCTTTGGTATTACAGTAATAGCAGACTTGCTTTGAGGAGCCACAAAGAGGTAAGCAAGAGATACTTCCTATTTGTGTTTGTGTTCCTGCAGCAGTGTGAGACTTTGGCATAAAGAACATAATAATAATAACAATAATAATAACAACAAAATAAAATTTATTTATGGCTCAGATCCAGACTGGTATACATTGCCCTGGGCTATAAACTGCAAATCCATATTTCTCATTTTCTCAGCACGTGAAACTCATTTAGGTAATGCTCAGGTTTGATCAACACACTGATTTAAGAGGTACTGAGAGAGACAGAGGAGTGTCTGATTCTATTTGTCTTTTAACAAGCAGGTATTAGCAGGCTTATTATGATCTAACCTTACGGAAACAGAAGTATGATTAAATAACTTATTTATTAAAAACAAGGCAGACTGTTGAAAAACACAACCCAAAGGAAATATTTACAGCAATGTTTTCTCCCATATGTTCAGACAAACTCTGATTATCCATGTATCTGGGAGACTGGGTTTGCCTGATACCAACTAAGTGTTAAATCCTAAGTAAAGGAATGTGCTCCACTTCTCTCTGTTATGGATTTGTTTTCTTTTCAAGAAAATTATAAAGCACTCCTCTCTATTCCTTGTGTGTGTGCATTTAAGAGTCATTGGAGCTGAGCTAGTACAAGCATTGCTGGTGCAAGCAAATAGTGTTTGCAAGAACATGAGAATTAGAAAAGCAAGTTATATAGCTTTATTGGAAAAGATCTATAAAACATTTATGGCATCTGTTAAAGATGACCTGACATCACAGAACAGTGAGAGTTGGAAGGGATCTGGAGATCAGTCCAACCCCCCTGCCCAGGAAGGGTCACCTTCAGCAAGTGACACAAGAACGTGTCCAGGTCTCCAGAGAGAAAGACATATGTGTATATAAAGCCTCCTAGTGCTTTCATCAGTGGGTTTTTTCAAATTATTTCAGGCTCAAGTTTCTCAAAGAGAAAATTATAAATTATTTTCTAAAATTATTAAGGGAATTATTAAAATTATTAGGGGAAAATAAACATTATTGGATGACAAGTCATGTGAATAAGTTACCGATGCTTTCTCATCATAGCGTGTATAATAGTTAATTTGATACATGTTTGGAATTATTTTATGGAAAACAAAGATTATAAACAAAGATTATAAATACATAAATAGTGCTCTTTGGGAAGGAAGTGAAGCAAATAGAATCCCTTCTGTCCCAAATAAACGTGCCAAATGCCCACAACCACTGTACAACCCTGTGATATAACCTTGCAGTTCCACCAAAAAAAAATCATGTGCTCTCTTATGTGCCAGCACTGGTCTTCACATAGTTATGTGGTCTGGAACAGACTGTTTTTCTTATTTTATGTTTGTATTGTTGTGGGTCATTTCAGCTGCTTTCTCTGCAGTTCCATGACCGGTCTCACCATCTAATTTGGTGGGGAACAGTGCCTGGGCAGAGGAGCAGCAGGAAGGGCTGATCGCAGAATCAAACCACAATTATTGTAGATTAAAAAGACTGTTCAGTCAAACCTTGGAGAAAAAAAAAAAAAAAAAGAGGTATGTGTGCAGGGATAATTGAACAGATGCCTCAAGAGCTCCCCCAATGACAGAGCATTCAGTGATTTTGGCTGTCTTTCTGTCTTGCCACCTATCACAGAGAATTATGGTTTCAGAAGCAGAACTGCAGAGTCACGAGCATCTGCTCGGAGGCTGCTGTAAAGCAAGATGGTTTTGTGCCAGGGAGATGCTGACACCTGACAAAATCCCATCACACTTCACATTAAGAGACATTCCTGCTGGAATCATGAGCCAGGCTGGGCAGACTGGGGTCTTCAGACAGCATGTACAGCATTGGCTGCAGCTCGGGAAGCCAGCTCTGATTACATGTGCACCTTTTTTGGTGGAGTTTAATGGAGCATCAAGAACTAAAGTCACATCTAGTTGGCTTTATTATCCTATTTCCTGTGCTTGTGAGGGATTTGGATATTTCCAGTGTTTTTCTATTATGTTTTCTCTGTTGTTACCTTGAGGTGATAAAAATGATTGGAGTGAAATATGCCTATTTCTTTGTATTAAACTCAATAGCCTCCTCTAGCCCATCACTCCTGGATATAAATTGTATTTTCACTGTATGAGAAAACACAGAGAAAAACCACTTTGTTTGAATATGCTGTAGGGATGACTCAATCGCCTTTCTTTTCATTTTCGTGTATGAGGACAGAAGCGCTATCCAATAATGCCAAAGCATTTTCTCTCCTCAGTGTTCCTGCCTGTTTGATGCTGCCAGGACATTTTGTTCCTGAAAATTTGGAGGCTGATCTATGATATGCCCCTGGCAGAGCATCCTTGTGCTAATAGTGAGCTAGTAGAGCACAGTGGAAATCTGCCATCCCTCCAAACAGCACACACTAAAAATAATGGCTGGTACAAGTCTTCTGATACAACTCTGAATTACATCACATCAGAGGAATATTTTCCTGCCTAGTTATAGTCAATAATTAAGATTTTTTTTCTTTATCAATGGAGAACCCCAGCAGTCTCACCACCCTTTTTAAGTGTTCAGTTGTATTATTGAATCCTGAAATGTTACAATTTGAGTTTCATCTCTTCAGTAGTTCCCATGATGCACATGCTACGTTTCACAAACCATGTCTGTATATAAAAGAAAGGTAAAAACATTAAAAAAAGGTAAAAACATTCCTTAGGTTCCCCAACAGTCTGAGATTTGGTGGGGAAAACAGGCAGGTAGTTAAACCTCATAATTAATGATCTCTTCTTGTAAATGCATTTCACAAAACATCATTCAAAATATTCAGAATAAAAAAAAAAATCTAGCTGGTTATAGAGAATAACTACTGGTCATTGGATTATCCTGGGCTCAGAAAACACCTACTTTTGATATTAAGACTTTGCAAACAATATTTCAAAGGAAAAGAGAAGAAATCCTGCTTTTTGGAATGATTGCTCCAGAGGCTGCAAGTAAATGGCATCAGAATGGCAGAAGAGTCACTGTACCGAAACACAGGTGATTTCGCAACAGGGAAAAAAAGCTTCATTTTTTAAAAGAAAAATGTAGCTCACACCTTTTAAAAACTTTTTCAAGCCTTGAGTAGCTGAAGCTCAGTTACAGGCCAAGCCCAAAAAAGTGCAAGTGTTTGAAATCTTGTGATGAGGGGACCACTGGCATTTGCAAATAAAACAGCAGGTGCCAAGAGGAAATCTTTTAAAGGTGTCCAGAAAGTATAATATATTTAAGCAACTGTTAAAATCAAACCTCTCAGCTACACTATTTCTACTACTGCCTAGGCCAGATTTGTCTAATTAGCACCTCTGATGAGCACCAGAAGCACGGAGATTGAAGGGTGGCTGGAGGAGCTGCAAGTGTGTGTGCTCCTCAAGCTGCAGCATTGCAATAGCAAACAAGCCCGTGAGCAGAGGATGCTCCTGGGGGAAGATGGGGAGGAAAGTTCTGGTGTTGTGGGACAAACTACAGCGTGAACAGCTCAGCCCTAGTTTGCTGACAAGGTAATAAGAGAAGGAAAGGGGAGTGTACAGGGTTTTGGTTCTTGGAAAGGCTCGGTGGACTGATGCACTTCTGTTCAAACACTCTGTTCTTCAGGGTTGGTTCGACCTGCAGTGTGTTGCTAATCGAGTTTTGGAGAGACTAATGTGGTGTTCCTGGTGAAAGTTAGTGATTGTTGTCTTCTGCATCCATAGACACTCCCCCCATCCACCCCTGCTTTGATTTACAGTCTGGCACATCCCTGCTCTTTTTGTGTGTCTTTATTCTGCCTCTTGCCATTAGAGACTTGCAGAAACTTGCTGATAAGATCTCAGTTTTTCTGGGTCAGAACAGTGCAGCAAATCCCCACTGAGGAGATTTATTCTCTCATCCCAAAATCATGAATCCCTTTGCTAGCAACAAGGGGTGTTCACTATGGAAACCGGGAACCACAAAAATTATTTCAGTTCTTTGGAATATTATTTAATTTGTTGATACTGATTTTTTGCTTCTAATCTGTGATGTTTAGAAATTGCACTTGGAGACCTGTAATCGAAGTAGTTTCTATAAATAATGAAAAATTAGTGTTTCAAATTTAATTCTTTATTCTGTAGCTTTTGGTATCTCAGCTGCTCTTTACTTAATGTGTCAACAGATAGAGCTCAGGCATATTTTATTTCTTATTATCTCTTCCCTGCTGTGAATTCCCCCAAGCACAGTTTTTCCCATTTACACCATCAGTGTCCATGGGTGCTTTTTGTATGTTGTTTAATAGGCAGAAGGCCAGGTAAGGGTGCATGAGAACTATGGACTTGCATTTGAGTTTTGTAGTTGTTTGCTTTTTAGGATATCTTCACAGATATCTCGTGAGAAGCCACGTTCAGTGATTAAAAACAATCCTTGAATATAACATTAGAAATTAATGTTATGATGCATTGCTGCCTTAAGAGGGAGGCAGAATTAAGGCAGGAATTACTTAGAGTGGAAATCAGTCAGATGCCAAAGATCCTTCTGATACATCTTAAAACTCACAGAAAAACTGATCTCCTTCAGACTCTATTGCTGCTCATTCTTGTGCTTAATCTTAATCCGTCTCTCAAGAAATGTTGATGCAAACAGTGTGCTTAGTATTGATGTTAAATATTTTAAAATATTCTAGGGAAAATAATGTTGTGGTTTAGCTTTAAAGGAGATTTGGGGGGGGGTGATTTTTTTTTTTTTTTTTTTTTTTTTTTTTAGAATCTTCTTATTGCAGTGGTAATTTTCAGTTTCAATCTGTCATCATATTTCTAGGAGTAAATTCTGTGTTACGTTTTTCAACCTATTCTGAACATAACAATGCTGAAATAAAACAATATGCAACTAATTTTTATGTGCATCTTGTGGCATTAAAGATTGAGACAATGCTACAGCAATGGAACAAATTGCTGCCACAAGATTTATGTGTTTTGGAGCCAGACAGAGGGAAATTTTTCTGACTGAAAAATAGCTGATTTCCAGTCAGAGTACACAGATGTGCTTTTTGATATGGTAAGGCGAAAAAATAAATAGCAATGCCACATTTCCAAAGACCGTGGTGATCTGTTCTTGTCCCTGCCATCTCTGACAAACCCTCTGAGGTTTTTGATGGAAAAAACTGATATCGTACATGTCAAGTGTCACACAAAGGCTTGTAAACCTGTCAGATTTATCCAAGAGCCATTAACCTTCACAGCACTTCTCTACAGAGAAACAGCTGCAGAGGGGTGACAGAAGGGGCACTGGACAGAATATAATTTAGAACAGCATCTTTTAGACCCTTTTTCCCTCAAGATTTGGGCAGCATTAGTTCCTAATGTTATAGAAAGTCTGTGCTTAGGATTTGAGAGGCGCAGGAGAAGAAAGTTCTGCTGCAGTGGAAGAACAATGTCTGACTGATGTCATTTGAAACACCATGAGCTGCTTTTGTTTTAAGTATCAGACAGCACAACAGAGCCTGGATGCTCCAGGCTCTGGGGACTGTGGTAACGTGTGTGATAATAACTGCAGTGATTCCCCACGTTCTGTTTTCATGATGTAGATGCAACCCCCTGATAGTGACCCCCGTGAGGGGAGGGGGCTTTTCTTCACCCTGCTATGAGAAATACTCTTTCAAACTGAGCTGAGTGTACAGCTGATCCATCCCAGGTTTGAAGAGTGTGCCATGGATAATAACAGAGGGCAAGAGGGTAAAATCAGCAGGGTTCAGATTCTCCTCACACCCACTTTGCACAACATCAACATGCAAACATTTCTATCTGCCCCTCCGAGGGGTTAATGAACACCCTGCACACCCCAGCTCCTTCCACCACATCAGCACTTCTGTGGGGAGAAGGAGTGACGTGTAAATTATCTAAACCTCATCTTCAAGCTGGATTTTTATTTCTGTAGAATAGAAATGTTGTTCACTCACCCATTCTGGGCGACCTCAGCAGAGATTAAAACGCAGCTATAAAAGAGCCAGCACATTAGAACTGCATCTCATTAACGTCATTTTGTGCAGTCCACCACCAGGAAAATGGCAGATTATCACTTGAAACACTCTCTCTTCAAGCTTTAATAATTCCCAGAAAACTGCTGAGCTTTGAAGCACTCTCTTATATATTCACTTCTTCTGATCAAAAGGAAAGGCTGTTTCTAAGACTTGCTTCTGCTTTCTGATCAGTTTTTCTTCTCCTCTTTTACCCCTTTTGGTTGGTGTGTTTGGGGGATTTTTTGTTGTTGTTGTTGTTGTTTTTTGTTTGTTTGGTTGGTTTGGTTTGGTTGTTGTGTTTTGTTTGTTTTGTTTTGTTTTTGTTTTTTTTTTTGTTTTTTTTTTTTTTTTAATTCCGTGGGGGGAATTTTGATTTTGGCAACCAGTTTATCAAAGTAGAACAACCAAAAATTATATCAGAAGATTAGGCACCTATTCAGGAGTTGGGAGGAAGGAAGGAGAAATGTTTGTGCTCAATAGCAATGCAGATGGTGATACAGATTTCTTTGACTTCATTTCTTTTTCAAGGTTCTTCTTTTCCATTTGGCTTAAATATGACTTCAGAAAAGACTCATGACAACCTAATGACTGAGTCATATACTTTTGAATCTTTAGAAATTACACTTAAGTCTTTTCTACACAAAAATTAATTAAATCATCCGTGTTGAGGACAGGAAAGATGAACAAACAATTTCATCGAACAATTCTTCTTCTTCCCCTGAGCTGAAAGATGAGGCTTTTTCAAACCCAGCAATTGCTGTCTGTGATTAACAATGTTCTGCAGAGGCACTGGATCTGCTGGTAGCACAGATAAGCATCACACACATCACAAACACCACTCCAGAGGAGAGAATTCTGTTACTTTACCCAGAGAATTAAAAGGACACCAGAACATTCAGATGGACCCATCAAGAAGTCTGGGGAGCTGCAAGTCGTTGAGGCAAAGGATCTTTGTCAAAGTGGAGAATTCTCTATTGGTTTGCAGAGAGTAAAGAATTCTTTTTGAATTCAGGACTTTCACACTGTAAATTGAGTTTCCACAGCCAGAACTTTGTTCCCCAGGTACAAGAATACAATATCATATAAAGGTAGTGCTAAGCTCAGAACGGGAACACTTGTGATCCTTTCAAAGCAGGGGAATAGCACACCTTCCAGCAGGTCTGAATTAATTTTTAACAATTTAAACAGACTAGATCTCTTCTTGTCTTTTAATTGTATTTTCTTATCATATTTTTAAATGCAGACCTTCAAATCTCCCCACCTCTTATGCAGATTATAATAGCTTAGTTTAACAGCTGCACTTGTGAATTCACATCTTTAAAGATGCAATCAGGTTGTTCTGTTTGCTGAAAACATTGTGACAAGGAAATACTGGGACAATGCAGCTTCCTGCTGGTGGAAAACCCAATAGGATGCTTATTTGTCTCAAAAATTACACAGTCCATAAAGAAATTTAGGAAAATTAACTGGGGGGTTAGTGTTAAAATTCAAGTGTGAGATGCAGAAAACCAAAATAATGAGATTGGTTTTTACTGTGCAAGGAAAGGTGTCTGGCAAAATAACTGTAGAAATTTCTTTTGGACCAACAAATTGTTTGGAAAAGAACTGTTGTGCTGTAAAAGTGTTATCTAGGGGTGGAAATGCAGCAGCAGCAGCAGTGATAGCCAAGGAAGGGTCTGAAACCTGCTTTGAGTTTCAATGTCTTAGGGGGTCTTTAACCAGCTCTGAAGGAGAGACGGACTTGGGGCTGATGAAAATAGAGAGAAGAAACCATGGCCACAAACTGCATCAGTGGATGTGGCAAATGTTGGAATACAAAAATCCAATCTAATTATGGAGAGATTATACCAAACTGCTTGAACTAATGATGAAATCGTTGCATCTGAAGGACAACAAAAGAGAGTTGCTTTTAAAGCACAATAAGGCAATTTAGGGTGATGGTTACCTGGGGGGGGATGCTGCAGATGGCTTTGAATTGTTAAGGGGTAGAACTGGTGAAGCCAGGTTGAAGTCTGTGGAATTAGGAGCTACATTTTGTTCAAGGTGAATGAGCTGAAACAGTGCTGTCAGCCAAATATGTGGGAGGCCAGCCATGAACTGGAAGAATAAAGGATTTTGACAAGTATCCATGCAAATAGAGGGGTCTGGTATTATCTGCACAATTGGCTGGTGACTGTACACATCCAGGTGAATGGATGGGACAGAAGGAGACAATCCTGCAAGGGGGTAGGAGGGATGTGTGTATGAGAGGGGGCAGGGACGAAGAGAACTAAAGGAATTTCAAGCTAAGATTGGATTAGGAGTGTTGCCTCTTGTTTGCTTCCTACTACCCTTAGGAAAACACAGCTGATGTTAGATAAAACAAAGAAATTCTAGAAATAATTTTTCTCCTTTCAAAAAGGTTAGGCCCCAGGCTTACTCCTCTGTCCTTTTTAAAGCAAAGTAAATACACTTCAGGGGGATCATGACTTTGCAGGTTGCAGATGTTTATGTCAAGTGATTCTCTGTGAAGGTTATAGTTGAGAACAAAATGTTCAGACACACTCACCACTTCATAGGGCATATTCACAAAACCTGAGAAGCTCTAACCTTGTCTCTTATAGATAAGAATTCAGCTGTTAGATCAGTTTCTTCCCCAGTTATTCCAAGAGATAACTTGCAATTGATATTTCAGTGCTCGGATTAGCCACATAGTGTCACCCTAGACCATCCAAAAGTCTCTTAAAAGGCATTCTGCAGAATCACTGGCTGGGAAAAGTTGCACTGGGAGTAGCCTGGGAAAATGTTTCTGCTTCTAAATAAATTAGCAGGGTTCTCAGGTGAATCTCCTTCATCCTGTATGACACAGCTGTAGCCAGAATCAAGCTGTCTTCAGGTATTCCTGACATTTTGGATGAGAACCACTGCAGTGCTTTGTGCTAATTGTCATCAGCAAAATGCATTTTGCAAGTTCCTTTATTCCTGAGCTCTTGGCCTTTACATTCTTTCTATTTAAAGAGATGGTGCTAACTGTGTCGTTTCTGATTTCTAGTGATTTCATGTCATAAGTATAGTTTTCCCAACTTTTAAAATATGATTTAGATTCTGAAAGCATGCCTATGGTTCAAAATGCACAGGTCTTTAGGTTTATTCCACTGAGTTACTCCTGTGATTCTCCAAAAGAGATCCCAAAGTAAAACCTCCTCTTTGACTTCCTTATCCTAGGATTCTGAGAATGTCTGGAATAGAAATTGATTTTTATTCCTGGCTTCCATTTGCCCCATACAGTGCCAACCCCCAAGAAAATACCAGCAGCAGGCAAAAGGTTATGGATATTTGGACGTGGAGGGAATTGAGACTCAAAGCCACTCTCCACAGCAGATGAATTACTAAAAATACTCACAAAAGGTACCACTTATAAGTAACAGACACTCCTAGTTCAGGTAACTGGTACATAATAGATAATACCTAAGGCCCACTTGATAGATAAATCTGACTCAGGGCTTCCAAACTATGGGTGATGATGGATGTGCACCTTCCTTTCTCAGGATTTTGTCAAATTTTCCCTAATTATTTGCTATGTGCTCAAGGAAATCAGTGAAATTGGTTCAATCAATCTGAGTGAAGTTAGAGAGAGCTCTGTTAACCTGTTTATTCATTTTTACAAATGCTAATGAGACAATGATGCCATGGAGAGATGAAGTCACCTTTAATTTGATAGTTCTGGCTGCTTTCCCTTTGAAAAAGATTGATAGTGATGATAGCTAGAATTTAAACAGAGCTTTTTTTCTCCTTTCAGCAATAAAAACACTCTCTTCATTACTAAATAATCATGTTACTGTGTTTATATCACTACTTCTGTTCAAATTGCTCCTCACATGGTGCAAGAGATGACACATCCAAAACAATCAGCTCCTGCCCTGCTGAACTGTGCTCCAGTTCAAACAAAGGATCATTTTTAGGGCATCCCAGAGATTCCAAAATCAATTGATCAAAATCCTGCTGTAAAATTCAGGTTTACTTTGTGCTTATCTTTTTCCCTGGGGACTAGCCACTGGAAGGGGATGAAAAAGGGTTACCTGAATGTAAGGCCTTTGCAAGCTGGGGGGGTTTTATGTATATTTTGTTTTGTTTTGTGAGTTTGGAATTTTTCTTTTGTTTTTTGAGGCATTGGATTATTAGTTCCCTCAGATGGGATATTTTTAGTGGGGCTAAGTAATGAGTATTTTGAGTCTTAAGGACAAGAGACCCCTTGAATAATATTTAACTGCACTACTGATTCATGCACCTTGAGATACTTTTGAAGCCTGTAGACACGGCATTCAACTCTGAAAAACACCTTTGGAGAACTAGAAAAAGCTCCAAATGACAATGAAAAGTTTCTTATCTTCCTCTCCTTGCTGTCAACCCCGTTATCTCTGAAGTGCCTGCTCCCTTTCCACTCTCCCTTCTCCTTTTCCACCAGTACCCACAGCCCCTCCTTCCCTCCACTCATCTCTCCCCAGCTCTTGATGGCTGGGTTGCTCCCTAACTTCACACCAGACCCTTTTTCTCAGGGAATGGGCTGAGCTGCCGTTGAAAATGACTCTTTAATCCTTTGAGAAGTCCTAACCCCACTGAGATCACTGGGAACAAAGGCAGCAGGGTCTGAAAAGCAGCTGGAGAGGAGCAGAGGTCTCTGTGGGGACCATCTTGGTCCCAGATGAAAGTTTTAAATTTCTCATCTATGCATATAATCTTCTAAAGGAAATAATATATATATTTTTTTTTTAATATTACACTGCACACAGATTGGTGAAGCAATGTTTAAATTTTCCCCACAGCATCAATTCTGAGCAGAAACACTTAATCCTGAAAACCCCAAGGTTTCCTGTGGAGGTATCAACCTCCCAGTATCTCTTTTTGAATTTGTAAGCAGAACACAGGCTGCAAAAGAGTTTCATACTTTGAAGAGTTTTCTGATTTCCAAGCCACTGCATTAAAAAAATTCTTCTCTTTCAATTATATCTTTAAATGTGTAATATAAATGTAATTAGCAACGTTGATCCCTTTTAATTCTAACTTGTAGGAATTGCATAGGAAAGAATTTATAGCAAAAGCTCTCCAAATCTACCCTTTCAAAGAGAGTAAATAATGGTGGATTATCAACTCACCACAGAGGGTTGGATCCTGGCTTTGGATTTGACCTTCAAATGTCCTCATTTCCTGAGGAAAAAACCCCATAAACAAAAAAAACCAACAACCCCCCCCGAAATTTTACTTGTTTGCTTTCTTCTACATAGTCTGATGAAACTATCTGATAGTTGAAACTATCAAGTTTCAACTTGAAAAAGTGGAGTTAAAGTTTTGGTTTCCATTCTTGTGAATTCTCTCCAAACATTTTGCCACTGAATTGAATTTTGGGGTGTCTTTACTCCTAAGGCTCTTTTCAAGGCTCACTTGCAACCTCCAGTAAAACCAGCTGAATAAAGTCAGGCTAATGGTTTTTTTTCAGTAAAACCTCCACAGAGATGTTATATGAATGTGTCTCTGCTTTTGAACAGAACACAAAGAAAGCAAGAGTTTTTCTAGAAAAGATTTTATAACCAGACAGTGGATTTTGCTCAAAATACAAAGATCTTTACCTAGATGACCTACTTGAATCTTGATTCCCTTTACCCAGGATGACAAATTAAGTGTGTTTAAATAAAATTATGTGCTTAAGCCCTGTGACTTTTATATCCCTTCCTAAAGCACAGATGCAATTCTCTTCTTCCCTTATTAATAGGGGCCAGTTAATATTGACCACAATATCAGCTTTCATACTGGAGATAAGCCAGGAAGCTTTTGCAGTTCAAATGTGATATCCACTAACAATGCCACTTGTAAAAATGGAAATTCACTCTGAGGCTTGACAGATATTAAGTTATGCCTACAAGCTGTGCAGTGTCTTGCTTGGTTTTGAACGTGGCAGGAGAGATGATGTTCCTTTTCATTAAGAGTCCAAACATAACCAGCTTAGCCTATTAAAGTTATCAGGAAGTATTTCCCTACAGAAAAAAAGAAAAAGGTGAAAACAAAAGCAAATTCTGAGTCAGTAAAATAATCCTTCTGGTTTGTTTGTTTGTTTGTTTGGGTGGGTTTTTTTCCCCCCCCCCCGATAGGAAAAAAATACAGCTCTTGGGAATCTAAACAGGTATTTCTTGGCATACAGGTCAAGCACAGAGCTAAACTATCTTCAAGTAGATACTGCACTGCCTTCACAGCAGTAAATGGATGTCATCAGCCCAGTTCAATCAGTTCTTGTGAGTACATTGTAGTGAGTTAATAGACATGTCCTAGTCATGGTAATTTTATGCTTGTGACACTCCTTTAAGGAACAGCTAAAAGAGAATTGAGTTGTGTTTACACTCCATTACAAAGGCTAACACCTTCTGTATCCTGTCCAAGTGTTGGAGGGGTTGGTGAAACCCAGAAATTCCAGTGAGGCTCAGGCTGGGCAGAAACAAAACTCCTTCCTTTTCTCTGTCCCTGCACAAGAAGATGCCAGGCAGATTTTTTCAAATCAGGTCATTGCTCAATTTACTGTTCATTCTGGTACCAGTTTGAGAAGAGTCAAAGACCTGAGGATTTCCAATCTGTACCAATAATTCCTTCTGCATAAGTGTTACTGTATCTGTCAGTGATAACCATCCCATGAGCTGTGGCTCTGCTCACTCACTGGCACTTCTCTCAGGGCTGAACTGGGAAAAACACTTTTCCTTCAGGATTAACTTCCCAGGACAGTCAAGGCTAATCTAGATCTTAATATGTTCATTTAACTCCATGTCTCTTTTAAGTTGTGACAGCTTTTATATCAGTAGTGGTGACCACATCTCCTGGGAACATCCCAGTACTGCTTCCTTTCTTTAGTGCCCTGACCAGAGGATGCTGATTTTTTGTCCTTGGTACAGAAAAATTGCTGACTCTTTGGCCACCTTCTGTCTTGGATCTTGAGTGATCTCCTGAATGTTTGTTTCCAGGGTCTAAACACACCCTCTGTTAAAAAGATGCCTCAAAGCCCTCTTACAATATTAGAAATTCTAATTTCTAACAATAGAAATTAGAAATGGTCTAAATTTGTATAATTTCAGATTTATAGGCTTAATAAGGTTTATTTGCACTATTTGTTTCAGTTTTGGTGGATTTCTTCACCTTAATTAGAATTTAATTTGGTACTCTGTAGAGAATTTATTACTGTCATTTGTTGTAATAGCGTTGCTCACCCAAGGAAAAAAATAAACAAACATTGGAACAAAAAAATGAAAACCTACAGGCCACAGCTTAGAAAACTCAACAGGAGACATACCCAACTTAATTAATTGCAGCTCTGCACTCACATCTAAACAGATTTCGATGCCATCAAGATTATTCTGGCAGCTCAAGTCCAAGCCTGACGACTTTCCAGCTGCTGAGTAGTGGCTTAGTAACAAACAGGGGGAGAGCACCCTTCCAGAATGACCTTATTGCATTGAAATGTTCTCTGTAAATTCTTTCTTCTTGGTTTTAGCAATTCACATTAACTGATAGCACCATTTCCTTCAGGTGGGCCACACTTTTAAGTTTGTTCCATCTTTTTGGCATTAGCACATTTCTCCCCTCAAGTGCAGTGCCCAGGTGCTCTGGAAGCTGCTGAAAGCAGAATAAATTGAATAGTCATTCTCTGATTAGTTTTTTTTTTAATGATAAATCAGCCATAATGCAAATTATCCCTTCAAAGAATGGAAAAAATCTAAGTAAAAGCACCATCTAATGACAGCAATTGTATAACATCTTTGTTCCCTCATAAACTGCGGCAATTCCACCCCTAATGTAATTAAATTAATTTGACTGTGCCATATATTTACTGTAGTTAATTCCAGCATAGATTTATATAACCTCTTCCACTCGTGTTAGGAATTATGTATTTGTAAATAGAAATCAATGCCAATCAGGGGCAGCAAATTATTGCTGATTGATGCCTTAAAAAAAAATAATAAAAAATTCTCAGAGGCCAAAAAAAAAGAAAAAATACCCTGCAGTTCATGATAGGAGAGTATGTGCTCAGCATCACAGTTGTTTCCTTAGAAACAGGGAATCACATGATGCCCAGTGCTACTGGAGCATGCTCAGTGCATAAATAAATCAGGCTAATTTCTCTCCTTTTGTTCTGAAATCTACCCCAGATTTGCTGCTTTGCCCCACATGTCAAAGCACAGCCTGGGTGATTGGCAGGGCTGGGGAGTGGTGGGGATCAAGTCTTGATTGACGTGGAGCAAAATAACATACGCTTTTTCCTGGGGGAAAGTTCAGCCTCCCTGTGTGTTAGACTTTCAAAAGAAACCTCAGCAAAATTAATTTCACCCAGTTAGAAGGGAAAAATCCCCCAAATGACAGATCACAGCAGCGAGCTCGTGTCTGCCAAGGCAGATAAACTCGAGTTCTCCTCCATCGTTTCAGTCCTGTTTTCGAGCTGCTGCTTTTCCCTGTTTATGGCCTTGCTGTTCTGACAGCACTTTAATTGAAACAAGGAAAAAAAAACCCAACCATTAGATGAGGAAAAATTCACAAAATAAAGTGCTCTATCCTAGCGGGATTTTTTTAGTCTGTTTTTTAGAAAGGAAGTCGTTGCTTTAAGATGGAAAAAGAATCTGATCTCTGTACTGCAGCTCTATTGGTTGGCATTTGTACCTAACAGTGTGTCTTGAATACATGATGAGCCATTCACAGACACCCACAAGCTGATGGAGTCTTAATCTGAATTTATTCAAGTCCATACTCAATCTCATTTCCCTAAAGAATAAGACCTCTGTTGGAGCTCACTTGAATCACACTTGTTTTTCACTGCTAAACAGAGGTAGGGGTTTTGGATGTTTTTTTTTTTTTTGAGAAATGGCCAAAACTGGAACCCCATATGTACGTGGGCTTATATAAACACACATGTATAAATAGATATATATTTCAAGAAAAAAACCAACATACGACTGGGGTTACAATTCCTTTGCCCCTGGTTTGTAACTGGTGGTGTTGCTAGACGCAGTTTTCATAACTCAACTTTTCCATACCTTATGCTTGGATCATAATAAGGGAACTAAGGAGGAACCGCTGAAAAGGTTTTGTTTTACTTGGCAAATAATTATCCTTTTTCTTTTTTTTTTTTTTTCTTTCTTTTTCTTTTTTTTTCTTTTTTTTCTTGTTTAGCTCCTCCTTGGAGCTTAAAAGGATGTGCTGTCCAAGTGCATGCCAAGTGCATCTTTTTATAGATAAAATAGACATCAGAAGTAACTGGGGAAAACTGAATGTCTTTCTTCCTGTCCCCAGTAATCAAACCACCAGGGCTTTCATATTCAAAGGCTATTGAACAGCTGAGAAAGAGGAAAAACTGGGATGTTTAGTTTTGTATGAAGGCCACAAAGGAGGGAGTTGCAGGAAGGTTGCAAGGCTCAGGGTACGGACAATCCATCAGATGGCGATGGAATTGCTCCACAGGGGTGCCAGTTTTTGGGTACAAGTTGGAGCCACTGCTGTTCTTTACAGCACAGCCAGCTGTCCCTGTAAGCTGGGGAGCACCAGGAGCTGCCAACACAGGGAGCAGTTCCTTCCCTTGTCTGACATTGTGTTCCAAAATTCACAAGCCGTGCTCGTTGCTGGGCCAAGGCAACATCCAGATGGAACCAAAGGGGAGAAAATGGTTTTAGGTTTGTCGCACCCACCAAGCACAAAAAGTCCTTTCCAAACATGGTCTTTTAATGACCTGTGTAGTCCTTTCTGTTCTGTGTTCCATAGTTCTGCTCTCTAAGCTGTGGAGCTGTGTCTCCATAGGCCGTGTCTCCACCCAAATCCACGCTGCTGGTTTTTTGACTGAAAGCACAGGAACCTAAAGACACGATTCTGTTATTCTGCAGAGCCTGACAGCAGCTAAATGAGGGCTAGAAATACTTCTGTATTCTCAAGAACCATCATAACTCTTTGCATATCCTTTACCGGCCATCAAAACTCAAAAATACCCCAAAAGAATAAAAGGGAGCTAGAAGAAGCATTTTAGAGGCAATGGTAATGTTTGTAAGAAAATAAGAACTCTTTTTCCATATATTCATTATTTTTAGAAATATTGAGTAAGAGAGGAATAGTTTGTTCATCATAAATGTGGCTGGAATGGTGGAAATTCTACCACCTCCTGTTGCAGATTATACTTTATTTTGATTTATACTTTTTCTGGTCATTGATTCTGAGAGAAGAAACCTCTGGAATTCTCTCTGCTGGAGTGGTCTCATGTTGTATAAAACACTTCCCACTAGCTTGGAAACAAGCAAATGTAGAAAGATCTTCCAGCCTTTCTGGCTGGATTTTCTCCTGGGAGGTTTTTGTCTGATTTTTGACCCTAAATGTAGTTCATGTTTGTTTGTACAAAGTACATTTAATATGAATGACAGACTTGGAGCATCCTTTTTATCTCCCCAGATAGAGGGACTTGCAGCTATTCTTGGCAAATTCGGTAAACATTATGAAGGCAGCCCATAATTCCCTTAATGTCCTTATTTTCCAATCTTCAAAAATATTTTATTGACATGAACTATGTAGTTTCAACACCAGCTATTTTTAAATTTTTTTCTTCTCCCAGTGAGGAGCTGGATGTTTTTATTTGGTTTATTTTCTGCCTATTCATTTCCACAAGTAAAAACAAAGAGAGAATAAATAAAAAATTGCTGCTCTAGTTGAACAAACTTTGGAAATAACTGCAATTCCAGTTTTAAAAAATGGCCATTTGTGAGTCTGCAGAGCTCCAAAGGCTCGTGTGCTTCTGCAGCTGATTTGCAGTTCCATTTCCCATCTAGTTTTTATGGTTTGCTCCACAGTTAATTACATTGTTCTATTCTATCTGTGCTGACACCCATAATCTTACAAAACTACTTTCAATTTAAACTTGTCATCAGCAATGGGAACTTAAATTGCGCATGCTGGAGGGCTGTGATCTTCAATACATCAAAGTGAAAGCAAAGGAAAATCAAACATATTGTTTGAAAGAAGCAACACAGCAGTTTGTTTAATGGAATGGCTATAGGCTCTTGTCAATGAGTTTTAGCAATATCTGCAGTTAATTTAGGTTGTCTCTGCATAAGACAATTCATCCAATTGAATAATCAAATGTTTTCAGTTTTTAAATACCAGTTTGGTCTTTTGGGCTAAAAAAGCCCAATCAAAAAAAAGCCAAATCAAGTGTTCAAAAAGAAAATTCATCTCTTAGAGCTAATTTTTTTAAAATTTATTTAAACTTGGTCTTATTCAAAGCAGCTGGTTTTGCATCAAATAACAGTGGAATTACCACCTGCCTTATATTTTTAAATATAGTATGTTTTGTGCAATTCAATTTCATTTTTGCAACATATTTATTCTCCAAGTTGTCCCAGCTCACCGATGCTCTGAAGACAGCCTTTCTATATCTCTGCTGTGGTTTTAAATCTGAACACAAGACATATTTAACTGAGCTTTATTCCCTTTTCAAAGTAAATGAAAGCAGGACTTTTCCTTGTAAATTATCTTGAAATACAGTGAGAAAAAGCCTCTGGAGTGGCAACAAAGTTGTGTGACTGAATGGTGGCAAATTGAACTGCTGCTCCTTGGCTGCAGGTGTCGCTGAGCTCAGTTCTGACAGAGCCAGACCTGCTCAGGGTGGGACTGGATTCAACATTATCTAAGTCAAAATAACTTTCCAGGACTAGAACTTCTCTCAGATTAGGATTCCCCACTGCAGGAACAATTCTGGCAAACATCTGAAATGTTTTTTTCTGCTACTTGTTACTGACAAACAGTTCAAAACCAAAAAGGGGTGGGAATCACAAGCAGCTTACATGGGGTTTGACTGATTTCATGGAGTATGCAAATGAGTCAAAAATTTCTAAATTTGAATGATTCACAATGGAATTTTATGGGGGGAGTATTTCTGTTTAAGTCCCACCTGGAAGTGTTCTGGAATCACCTGCTGTGGGTGATGCTGCCTTGGCACTGGGGTTGGAAGAGATGATCTCCAGAGGTCTCTTCCAACCCTGTGATTCTGTGGGAAAATAGACTCAGGAGACAGAATCAAGATTAAATTTGTGGCTTGCAAATCTAGGAATATAGCCCCCAAATATTTATAATATCAGGCTCGAAACCTAATGTGGAAAAAGAAATAGTACACATTTCTTTATTGATGAAATTTTATTTTCTTGAAGTATTACGCCCAAGGAAAAAGCACAATTTCTTAAATAATAACTCCTGGTGCCCTCTCTTTAGCATCCCCAGCATCTCCACTCCATATAAAACAGTTTGGACAGTTGTTTTTTCATTTATTGTGCTGCTCAGTCAGCTCTAAATCCTGCAGAGCACCACTGTATGAAATGCAGGGACCAAACCTGTGACCATCCCTAGAAATGGTACAAATCTGCCTCAGTTTATGACTAAATTCTCTGCTCCATTTGAGCTATACTTTCCTTTTGCTCATCTTCTCTTCAAACCTTTGCTTCTATAGATCTTCAGGTATTTTTTGTATTTCTCAGTTTTACTGAATAATGATTTTTATGAATGTTCAGACTAAAGATAAGAATTTGGGATCAAGACTAGCAAAAAAACTACCTTGACAGGTCAGGTCATGAAATATAGTGGACAAAAATATGAAAAAACAGGAGGAGATTTGTGTATGTGCTTGAAAATAGATTTTCCTGCCTAAAATATGTTTTAAATCTACTTCACATAGAGACTTAATCTTTCTCTCCTCCTTGGTCTTTGTCGGTTGGTCAAGTTTTCTTTCCTTCCAAAAATATTATACAGAAACTTACTACTACATAAAAGGAATATATTCGTGAAAAGCTAAATTTGAGTTTGCAAAAAACCCACACTTGAATAAAAGCCCAACTTGCCAGTGACATATTACCCAATCTGTGACAAATTTGTGAAGTTCTAACTCTCTTACACTTGCAGGTCTTAACTAGACTAGAATTTTTTTCCTAAAGCTGGTCTATAACTCAAGCACCAGTTATTCACTTCCATGCAGTAATTACCAGGCAAAATATATCCACTTGTGATGTCAGAATAGATTTTCATCCTCTGGCCAAAAAAACCCTATTATTTTAACATTTCACAGTATAAATATAACTAACATTCAAATAACCGGCTTGAGGGAGGAATGTTTTCCTTCTTGGGAAACTTCCAGATCTATTTTTGGAAGGAATTATAATTTCATCTTGGTGCTTGCCTAGGCTTGCTCCTGATATGATTGACTGAGGTACTGTGCAGATGGTAAAGGCCACCATCAGAGTAGTGTATTTTGTTGCCATGAGCTTATTGTGCTTCAAGTTAACATGCATTTTAAGTATTATAAAGTAATTTGTAAATCTGAGTTATTACCAGCACCCTGCAAATGGATAACAATTGCATTTCCAGTGGTATTCTCATCACTAGTTACTGTTCTTATTCCAATACAAATTGTAATAATTAAGATTCAGGCACATGACATAAATTGTCCCTGGTATTTGGCAGGTTTGTGCTACTGAGCAGGTGCTGCTGCATAATCACAGCTCTGAAATGCCAGGCTCTAGTAACCCTGTTTTCACAAGCACACCAGTGGAAGCCGCTGCCTTGTCTAGACCTGTAAAGAATTGAAAATGTTTTAAATGAATGCTCATTTATAAATATTACAGATTATTTTATCTGATTATCACAGTGCAAGTGTGAGCTGGGTTCTTATGTTCTTCAATTTAATATGAATTTTCACAGAATGAGAACTCTGAAGACCTTCCCAAACAGAACAACCACTTCTGCCACCACTGTCTTGTAACATTTCTGACAACGCTGGCCCCCCCATTTCCTGACCCCTACACCTAATACAGCTGGGTTTAAAGGCAAAAGAATGGAAAATATTAATAACTTGCTTTGTTTGAATTAGCTTCCAGTTCAGGGGAATTAGAGACTGAGTAATGGTGTAGTTGATAATTTAGGGATGGCAAGTGCAAAAACCCTGAGCACAACTCCCAGCTCTGAGTAACCCTCCTGTGCCAGCTCTCAAAGCTGTTGCTGAGTGGCACCAATGGCCTTGTTCTGATCCAACACTGTCTCTGTTCTTCCTGTGGCCTCTTCTTCCACCTGCTGCTGTTCCACTTGAGTGCTGTGCAGAGCAAGGGCACCCTGGAGCAGGAAAACTCAGCCTCCTTGACATTCCCAGAGCTGCACACACTCGGTGCCTGGGTTTCAGAGTGGAGGTGCTGATCACCTCACCTCTCCTTCTGCCTTTGCTATTATCTATTTTTTTTTTTATACAGACGGGGCTTATTAATGATAAAATATAAATTTTCAGCTGCAGGGTCTCCTTTACGGCTCTCAATACTGAAGCACAGAAAGTAAAATCGTAAGTCCTGAGAGTTCTCAAAGGGACTTGCAGCCCTTGAGGCACGATGTCCTTTGGATTTTGATTTGGCAGGCTACCTGCCTTCTGGGTGGTCTTAGGATCTCCAAGTCCTCTGGCAACTGAATGGACTTTTTTTCCAAAGCAACTGGCCATATCCTCTTCTTTTAAAAGTTATTCAGCCACTTCGTCCTTTCACTTTCACTCAGGAACTCCATTCTAGAGAGACTTTTGGTGGTTCTTAATTCACATGGACAGAAAGTTTCTAGTAACACGGCATTATGCAAAATCTCCAACAAACACAGAGGGGAGGAACAAGTTAAATATGTTGGTAGAGGAAGAAGGATGTTTTTTAAAAGTCTCTGGACTGAGCTCAACGGAAGTTTCAATTCTGACACACTCTGCCTCTTCACTGCACCTCTGAAATATTTATTTCATGCTTTGCTCGCATAGTTCCACCTCTTAAACAAGGGAGATGTTGAAGCATTAATGTATTTATTCTGGCTCTGTTGTGTGCTTACAGGGAGATAAGAAACCTCACATAGGAGAGGTATTTTAGCAAGGGTTTTTTAGCAGGGAGACGTGTCCTATGGTGAACCTGCTGGGGGAAATCAGGAGAAGGACTGGGAGCAGAGGGGAACCAAGTCTTGGCAGGTGGTGGTGGGTACAGGCAAACCAACAAAATGCTTGAACAGACTTTCCAATGTGCAGGTTTCATTTCCCTTCAAAGTGGACAGGATCTGCAATGCAGATGGAGCAGCAAGTGAGGGTGACAGCTTGGAAGTATTTGCGTCCTACAGCCCTCCTGTCCAGAGAAAAATGGTGGAGAAAACTCCTGTTTGGTCGTATAAGAAAAAAACTCCAAGTTTTGTATCCTGTAAGAAGGATAAAAACCCCCTGAGAACACTTCAGTGTTACTGGCCTTTTTAAGACCCTCTTTGCAAAGTCCTAATTCCAGCTTCTAAGTAGGGTAAAAACGGAACTAATTTCTGCTGGAAACATGAAACACTGAGGCCAGGTTATTATTCCTTTCCCTGTTTCTACAGACATTATATAATTAGTAATTTAGCTGTGTTCTGAGAAATGGGAAGATATCTCAGTAAGAACACCGTAGTTGACACTTTAAGAGAATTTTCTAAAATTATGATATAAATTCTGAAATCACAGCAAGCATTCCCCCTTTCCACTATCACTCTAGACTGTGCAGCACGTTACTGGGACTAGAGAAAATGTTTTATTAACATTTCCTTAAAAAAATCTGCCAATAATCACTGAAACCTTTAAAAATATCACCAAATACTTTCTTTGCATCATGTTCTGATCACAGCAGAAAAGCACTTGACAGTGTACAGTGGTAGGATCATGGCACTGTATTTTTAAATGGTTTAATTATAATTTCTGCAGTGAGTCTTAATACACCATCTTTAGGTAATAGAAAGCAATGACCCTCTAACAAATTCTTTAAGTGTAAATTACTTTAATTCTTCATTTTCTATTAAACCTAAATGTGTATTAAGACCGTGGTTAAATGTGGAAATCGGGAATACCAGAGCAAATAATCAATGGGAACGATTACACCTCTGAATTTATGTGTTCAGCCTGACTCTAATCTACCTCATTTATGGTTCAATGCACCCCTTAATTACCCTGCTTGGAGGAGATTTATCGTGTCATTAAAAACTGAAGATGTTTTAACAGAAAAAAAGAAACCAAAATCAAACCAACAAACAGGTTCCCAAGTGATGTTCTCTATTATATTTATAATTTTCTCATTTGCACTGAAATCCATTGTCTGGATGATTACATTTCACTGTAATCATCGTGTATCATAAAACTGTAGCATCTGGAGTTCAATTTTGGAGAACAGGTTCATACTATAAATCTATAAATGCATTTTTTTATCCTGAGATTTGTATGATTTTGAATTTTGTTTTCTACCAAACCCAAATAACTACTAAAAGTTTATCCATCTATGGCCATGCCTACAATATTTTCAAGTTTTCTCCTTCCCCAAGAAGGGGACCCACATATTCAGATAAAGCTAAAATAATTCAATTTTCCTTGCTGTCTTTCAATCTTTTTGACTGATAGGTAGGAGTCATTTGGATCTTATGATTCTCAGACAGAAATAGATATTCGGAAGAAGAACTACTCCAGTTACCTAACAAATAATTTGAAATGCATAGAGGCTTAATCAAGTACTATGACGACCTGAATTATTATTATTACCCCCCAAAAATGGCTTCTAAATGAAATGAGCATCACTATAGAAAACACATTAAACAGTCAAAGTATTTCAGGAACCAGCGTCTTGCCCAGTTTATGATATGTAGCCACAATAAAATTTTAGAATAGAAAATTTAACAAAATTTTGTTTTATACATAATGGTTTCTGAATAGCCTGATTGCTGAGTTCCTGAGAAGGGTGACCCTGGGGAAGGGTCTGGAGAGTCAGTCTGATGAGGAGCAGCTGAGGGAGCTGGGGGGGCTCAGCCTGGAGAAAAGGAGGCTCAGGGGGGACCTTCTCACTCCCCAACTCCTTGACAGGAGGGGGGAGCCAGGGAGGGGTTGGGCTCTGCTCCCAGGGAAATAGGGACAGGACAAGAAACAGCCTCAAGCTATGCCAGGGGAGGTTTAGATTGGATACCAGAGGAATTTCTTCATGGAAAGGATTACTAAATATTGGCAGGGGCTGCCCAGAGAGGTGGTGGAGTCCCCATCCCTGGAGGTGTCCAAGGAAGGACAAGATGTGGCACTCAGTGCTCTGGGCTGGGGGACAAGGAGGGCATCGGGCTCAGGTTGGACTCGATGGGCTGGGAGGACTTTTCCAACCCAAATGATTCTGTGATTCTTTGAGTCTGGAATTCTGTGACTTGTCTGGAGGTCTGGGCTTCTGGCAGCCCCTGACTACATCTCTGGGGCTGTTCCTGCCTTACTGGGATGCTGTGGGACAGGGCCCTGGCTGCTGATGCTCTTTCCATGTAGGGCATATTTTTGCTTCCCATCCCTTAGGGATTAGAAATCCCATGTAGTGTCCTGGCACTGGTTTTCTGGAGTTTTTTTTCAAAAGAACTGTTAGACTTTAGTACTTCTTCCTTCATACAACCCACTTTGCTTTGTAAATCTTGAGCTTTGTAGTATTATAACCTCTGCATTTATTTCAGCATGTACTACAGAAAAGAAACTATTACTTTTTACTTTTTTGCCTTTTTTTTTTCTTTTAAGCAGATTTACATTTCCTGATTTGGCATGTTTGTAATTATCCAAATGTTTTTCCATTCCAATTTGCTGTTTTCTGTCTTTATGCAGCTGCATTCGGATTCTTACCAATTTGCCATCTCAGATTGTCAATAGCCCACTTCCTTTTGTCCGTGCAATTATTACACTTTTTTGTTTTTGTTTCAGTTTAAAAATAAAACCCAAAAACCACCCCCAAACACCTTCAAAAACCAGAAAACCCCCAATTCAAAACAACAACAACAACAAAAACAAACCACAAAAATCCCAAACCTGCAAGCTTATTCTAGTGACTGATATATGGGGAAGAGGACAAGAGGAAGAAAAAGGTATGACTGAAAAAGAGTCAAAGAGAGGAATAAAAATATAGAGTTGAAAAAGAGTCAAAGAGCTAAATAAGAAAATAGTTACATTGTGAAATATTGCATATGACTGAGCTGGGGAAAAGTCAAACCAGAGCAGTACAATGATCTCCCATTCCTTCTATAAGTAGGGAATTCCTGATCTGTCCTCTGTGACTTATGTGACATCAGATGGGGTGCAAAACAAATTCTTACTGGCATCAGACACCAGAATGTAAGAGCCATGGGGATTGATGATGAAACTGGAAGGATTCTTCTTCCCTTGAGGTTTTTAAAGCTCTCCCCAGCTATTCAGGGACAGTGAATTCTGACAGTTTTTGACAATGTGAAAAGAGACAGGTGGATTTTCCTGCATGGCATCTGCAGAGCACACAGCTGGCCTGCACTCCTCTCTTGAACCACCACATCCTCCCAGCTGGGACTGAGCAAGGAGCTCTTCCTGCTATATTTTCCTGAGGAATATTGGCTTGCTCAAGCTTAACACTACTCTGCCTTGTGTTTCCTCTAGCTGGCCATTATCTTGGAGTAAATAGTGTGTAGTCATCTCTCTGGACCTAAGCATGCCAAAAGCCCAGGCTGTTCTGGGTTTCAGATCTCACACATACACAGGAAAGGCAAAGGCTTTGCTTTTTTCCCCTTGTCCAGGGAAAAAGGAAAGAAGAAAGGGCCAACAACTTGCCAGCCTACAAAGTGTGATGGCATGAGAAGTTTGTGGAGGCCAGATGGTGGTAGATCACCACACAGAGTAATGATGGCTTTATTCTTTGCACAGATCTGATCAAGACCAGCAGAACAGGGAGCCCTAAAATTGCTGTGCTTTAATAATTCTAGCAGCTTGCTGAGAGTGCTTGCTCTGCTCCAGAGTTAATGCATAGAGTGACACTTCTCTGTTGCAGTGGATTTGCATATGTAAAATGCTACTTCCATCAAATAAGCAGAAATTTTACACTAGAGATGCAGAAAAATATGCAAGGGTTGTTTTCTTGACAGTGTTTCAATCAAGACGATGTATATTTTAGTGAAGGGAAAGCATCTACATCTTCAGCTTTATTTCTCCTGTTGATTTTTTTGCTGCCAAAGCTAGAAATGGAGAAAAGCTCAATAGAACTAAAGTGATGTAAAATGACTGTAAACAGCACTGCCCACAAAGGAAGGTTTTCATTGAAGCCTCAGATTCTACCTGGTTTCAGCGACTCAGTTTTGCTCAGTGTCTTATGGAATATTTAGAGCTTTAAAGTTCCACATCCAAACATAAATAGAAAAATAAATACATCTATTTATAAATTTATTAAATAATGATCAAGTCTCCTGCAAAGAGCAGGAGAAACTTACTGTATAGTTTATCATATCTTGAACTTAATTCAGTAGGGCAGTGCTTTACAATCCCGTGTGCCTGTGAAATTGGGGTTCTAATATATTTTGCATTTCTTTGCCTCAAAAAGAAGAACCATGAAATTTTGGCAGTTGCTGAAACTGGATGTTTAACTCAAAAGGTTAGAGATTTTTAATCCTTTTGTTTTATTTCCAGTGCAGCTAATTTGCCTTTTTGCAAGTATCCTAGCAACCTTTTTTTCCCTCCCCTTTCTCCAGTACCTTAAAGGTTAGGTAAGGATTCCAGAGAGATTGGCCTAAAATATAAAACAAACTGACACAAGAACATTTCTTAAAGGCACAATTTGCTTTAGCAAGACTGTGGCAATTCAGGCACACTTTAAGGGAGAGGGGACAGTTTATAACTCTTCAAAATATTAGGGTGAATAAGGGCTTAACCTTCACAAAAGGCTACCTCAGAACTTGGGAGATGTGGAAATGAGTCCTTCAAGATAGTATTTACTGAGATGAAAACTTGAAGCAAATAAAAAAACAGTTTGTTGAAACATATTCAAAACCAGAGTTTGTTCTGCGGCAGCAAAATATTTACAGCCAGAATTGGGAACTATCAAAATTCTCCTGTTTTTTTGCAGCTCTGCTAAGTTTAATATCAGCAGCACAACATTCAGATGGCATTAACAAACACCATTTCCTCATCAAGCCTCACTTCTGTGGGTGCAGGTCCCAGCAGCTGTCGGGCTCACTTAGACCAGTGTTAAGCTCAGTTTAAAGTTCAAATGCTGGAGGTACTTGGGTTACCTTTTTCAACTCCACGCTTGCTCCTGACCTGCTGGAAGGTTCTGATACACAGCATTTCCTGACTGGCAGGCTTTATTTAGCCATTTATGAAATTTTAACTACTTAAGTCAAAAGCTGATAGGTCTTGGGCATGTCCACATGGGATTAAGGCTGACTAGCCCAGCACAGCCTCTGTTATATCAGTTATACAATCAGAGGGACTTGGGGGATTTTTTGTTGTGTTTTGGGGATTTTTTTGGTGGGAGGTGCTTGTTCTTTTTTTAATTTAGAGACCAGATGTGCTCAAGATGGATGCATGTCCAATATTAGCTTTTCCAAGTATTTCTGCTTTTTGTTTTTTTGTTTTAAAGGTGTTTTAATCATCTATTCTAAGCCTCATTTTATTCCTATACCTCCATAAGCAAATAGCTACTTTGAAGGAATAACAAGGATGTCAATTTTTCAAATAAAGCAGGGATGCAATTAAAATTCGGCATTTTTTAAACATTATTAAATAAAATTTCACTCTTTCAGCATTAATATGCTTGTTTTAAAAGGCTTTCATTTTTAAAAAATGAAGATTTCTGTACTCTTTCCCAGCCTGAATAACAACAACAAACAGCTTGTACAAACCCCGATTCTTTACTCATAGGAAAAGCATTTATGGGTTAGTGCTTTACAAAAAATTTAGACCTTCTTAGGCCTGTGTGCCCTCAAACACAGGTTCCACCTCATCTGGCCACTCCAACCAGTCGGACTTCAGGGAATGTTTTTTGGGGAAAAAACCCGTCAATTATGAAAATGAGCCACCAGAGGGAGCCTGCACCTGTGCCGGTACAGATGTGATCCTCTAGGAATAAATAAAAAACCACCCCAAAAAAATCACACACACACACACACAAAGACAAAAACCCCACCCAAAACAAATAAAAAATGCCCATCCAAAATAGCTTTGCTATCAGATAGATTGATCTGTGTTAAATACATTTTCTGTGCTACCTGCACACCTATTCTACAAACTGGCAGCTTCAGCAGCAGCCACGTTTTTTTTTTGTTTGTGGAAAGTTTAATAAACCAGCCTTTTCTATTCCCAAACTCGGAGTTTTACCTTTCTCAGCCTGCAGACCGAATGCCACCATCAGGAATCAAGCCCCACTCCACTGTTCCTCCCCAGATCTCCAGCCCTCCCACCCCGTGTGTCCTGCATGCACTGGACTTGCTGCTTGTCTGCAACAGGGATGTTCATGGTCTGTTCCTTGACCAACAGCTTGGAAGGGGCATGGAAAACTAGCTGGGAAGAGGAGCCACTGTCAGAAAGGGTTTGGGAAACCTTTTCCCCCCCTCACATGCTTTTCAAGGCACCATTTGGATAAAGGGGGAGTGTGTTGCAGAAATGCATTGTTAGGGACAGGGCACAGGTTATATAGGTGATATTTAAAAAACAATACAACTACTAGGGTTGCACTTAAAAGCCTTTTTAAAAGCTTATCATTCAGCAAGGTTGTTCTAAACTATGTTGCTTCAAACCTGATAAATCCCAAGACCATAGAGGAAAACCTCAACTATTAAAGACTACCTAAGTTTGCTCATCGTGGCTTCAGAAAAATTAAACCTCAAACCCACCAACCCTTCACCTTTTCCCCTCACTCTTTAGGTTAATTGGAGTAATTGCAATCAAAGACCTGCTGATGGAGCACCAGAAGGGACCGACGAATGGGAGCTCGAGGCCAGCTCCTTGTTATCCTTAACCCATAACACTTGTCCTCAAGAGCCGAAGTAATGAGGAGATAAAAGCTGCAGCTGGTGCCTGGATTCCTCTCCCAGTTTCCCCCGGGGGAAGCCGTGTTGCCGAAAGCCCCTTGCGAAGGTGCAAAGGGCTGAAGGAGCCAACAAGAAACATTTACCAGAAGGAAATACTTGTATCTGCACGTCGGGCACAAGGAAATGTTGTGTTTCCCACCCCTTCTCCCGGGAAATGGTGCGGGGATTTGGCGCTGGGGAGGCACTGCTGCCACAAGTAACATGAAGCGTCTCCCCTCCTGCCTAGAGACACGAGGTGAGAGTTTTCCCAGCATACTGTCAGAATAACCCAAAGTTTTTCCCCACTCTGTTATTTGGAATGGGTACCTGTACAATATTTCCCTGAGATTTTGCGCTTTCTCCCTCTCTCTCAGTGGCTTTCCCTGGGGTGATGTCCCGGTGTCCCGCTGTGGAAGAGCCTCACCTGCACCCAGGCACAGCAAAGGTGGGCTCTGAGATGAGGTTGGATGTGATTCCTGGTACCTGGGGCTGCCCAGTTCCCACCTGGGAACTCTGCTGGGGCGGGACTGAGGTGTTTGGTTGAGGTGTTTTGCTGAGTTCTATGCTGGGGGAAGGGGCTGTCAGCACACTAGGGAAAATATCTGGACCAAATCTGTCCCCCCACCCCAAACCCCAGTCCACATTTGCCCAGCAGCTCTTCAGGCATCTTTATCTTCACAAGCAAATTTAACTTTTATGAGCTGTGTAAATTCCTTCCCTAATTCAGCTGATAAAAGGCAACTAAACGCCCTGAGTGGGTTTGGATTTCCTACTCGTTCCTGTGTGAACCCATGGACTGCCCCATTTGCTGTATATGGGGTTTCACTGTTGAGATACTGTTATTAAACTAAGAGATGAGTCAAATTAGGTCACTTTGGTAGAAGAGGAAGAGCTGGATCCCGTGCTGGTTACTTTGGGAATTTCAATTGATGTTCTGTGGGCAGCTTTGCCAAATAAAGGGGAGAATGGGTGATACTTAATTACCAGCACTTAGTGCTACACAGAAGCTTTTGCCTGTGTTTTCTCTTCTATGAACCATCCTCAAATTCTGATTATAGTTATTATGCAATTCATCAAAACCAAACAAGCATCCTGGTCTGACTAGATAAACAATGGGTCATCACTCTGCAGCCCCAAAACTGAAAATGCTGAATCTCCCAGGCTGGTAGCCCCTGGCAAATGTCAAAGGAAGGGTGGAGGGGCACTTCTGGGCATTTTATGCTGCTGAAGTTCAGGTAAATTCTAGGAAGCCCCACTGAGGTTTCACTGCAAGTATAAATGAGGCTAATAAACCCTTCTGTTTCATGGAGTAGTTTTAAATAGCTCTGGAACTCCTTGCTAAATTCAGGGCAAGGTTTTCTAAGCGTGGTTGCTGGGATTCTGCTGCTGCCATAAATGATGGAGAGGACTGCCAAGGGCTGCCTGTTTTTTTGTGAGTGAGAGAGATCTATTGTTCTTCATAACATTTTCAGAATTTGAGAGAATCT
The DNA here is from genome assembly GCA_038380795.1 of Pyrocephalus nanus. Taxonomy (NCBI): domain Eukaryota; kingdom Metazoa; phylum Chordata; class Aves; order Passeriformes; family Tyrannidae; genus Pyrocephalus; species Pyrocephalus nanus. The sequence continues at coordinate 3,399,246 of CM076271.1, read as the reverse complement.
GATCATTCAATAATGCACAGTACCTCTGACAAGTGGTTTGGCCTTGGTTTCTTAGTTATAAAATAGGAGATAAGCCTGTCCAGCAAGGCTTGCATAATCAATAGGTCCTCAATTGAGATCTAAATATCATAGCCACTCAACAGAAACCACTGGTGTTTGGAAATGTAGTGGTGTGATTGTTCATTTTAAGGGTTTATTTTTAACACGGTGGCAACTGTGTTGTGTCTGAGAGCCAAAGGTGAGCAGAGGAAGTGCTTAAGCACACAAAGTGGGCCACCCTAATTTGGAGGGCAGTCAGAAAATATTCCTTTTTGTTAATATCTTGCCTGCTGTTCCTTGACAGCGCTGTCCTTATCTATAGCTTGGCTTCATATAATAGGTCTGCAATTCACCTTCCTGCTTTTACTACCTCATTAATCCCTCTTTAGTTATTCTGCTTTGCTTCCAGCTGCAAATACTTCATCTATTTCAAGGGGTTTCCAAAGGTAAAATCAGGGAAACAACAGACAAACCCTGCAGTCTGATAACCCTCACCACCTCAGATCTTGCAGTCTGGAAGACATGCTCCTTTCTAGTTCTGCAGCACTGCCTGTGTTCACATGATGCTAACAAACACAGAACTGGTGTTTTTCCCTCTGTGTGCTTTCTTTCCTTTTATTCTGCTCCCTTTGGAGAGCCCGCAGTGACTCCCAGAACAAATCCCTTTCAAGTTCCTACCTGTGTATTCTAAGAGCAAACAAACCTTGCAGAGAGTTGCAATGAAGCAGAAGCAGAGCTTGGCAAAGGCTGCTGACAGGCTTTCTGATCTTGGTAGGTTTTCAGTCTGGTTTTCAAAGCAGAGCAGTGTGTGTCCTCGTGGTAGATGGAGTCTGCCTGTCTGTCACTTTCTCACTGGTTTTAAACCAATTTACTAAATTCAAACAAAATTTGACAAACTCCGACATTAAAAAAGCTAAAATATTTAAGGGTTTGCAAAACTCTGGAAAGCAAATGGAAAGGCAAAGGCTGAAGTGTAATTCACACCTGGAACTTTGAGTGGCTCAAAGATGGATGTGAGTCCCTGAGTTAAGCGAGGGCATGAGGGAGGTCCTGACTGCTTGTATCTAAACAACAAATCTGGTAGTGTATAAATTACATTAATTACCCTTAAAACAGCCTCATTCAGAGACAGAAATTAATGGATTCTATTAATTCATCACCTGCTGTAAGCTAGAAGCAAAGAAACTGGAAGACAGCATTTGGAAAGGCTTGTGTAATGTGGACAAAATCATGATGAGTAGTGCAATTAGAACACTGAGGATATTTGCCTCACAGGAGGCCTGGCAGACTCAGCAGGAGAAAGTGATAATATTGGTGATTACAGGGGTCAGATCAACTTAAGAAAATCCAGAGTGTGTATGTTAAATTAGAAATGCTGAAACAGAAATGTAGTGGTATCAGGAACACTGATGCAGGATTTAAGTGGATTTTATGAGGAAGCAGAAACATGATTGGGGGCAGACATGGTGACCTGTAGGGCCTGCTTTAGCCAGGAATGATGTGGATATTGTTTCCCATTCAGGAAGTAGAATAATAGGACATAAAAATATGAACATGGAGGGAGCAAGACTAAAAAAGAATGAAGAGAGATTCTTAAGTTTGACCCAGTATTAAGTCTGCAGAGTTTGCATTGCTTATACACTGCATTAAACACACTGCTGTGTGTGCCCAAACCTGTAAGAACATCAGAGATAACATTTGTTTTTCAGTCTCTGGTTTCCATGAGCACAATTTTATTGTGGTTTTTTTTTTTTTTTTCATTCTTCAACCCTTTTACATTGGGTTCTGATAGGAGCTATTTGGTTATTTTGACTGTGAATGATTGCTGGATACCTTTTCTACAGTCTTTTTCCATCTATTCTCCAAAACTATATTAGCACAATTATTTTTTTCCAGTCATCCACTATTGTACAGTTCATCAATATAAAATGCACTTTTTTAGTACTGGTTGACTGACTAATTCAACATATAATGTCCACACTGAAGTTCACTGTGTTCACAGACCTTCAATTCTTATTAACTGTGAGTATGAGGTCAAAAAAATTTATTTAGTGTAGTTTCATGGAATGGAAGGTACAGAACCACCCATTCATCTTGTGCTTCATTCACTAGAATATTGATTTTGAAGATAATTGAATTTCAGGGCTCCAAAGCAAGAATGGCTGGCTGTGATCTGGAATGGTCCTGTCCCTCTGCTTCTACTTTGGTGAGAATCATTTCTCCAGATATTCGTATTTTCATAAAGGGACAATCCCAGAGCATCTTTTCCAAGGTTGTTAATTTCATGAGTAGGACAGCTGAACAATTAATCTTCACATTAATTATTGTCAAATCTTCATATTTTGTATTAAATGAGGTACTTATGTTTATTATTTTCATCTTGCGACAATGATGCAGCTTTAAGACTTTCCCAGTTTGCCCTTCAGAAACAGAGGCATTGGATGTGTGTTCATAGACCCTCATCTGCTGCTCTCCAGGTCAGGCTGAGCTTCTGCTGGGAGATGATTCCTCCTAAAAATCCCCTTAGAGCTGGAGTGCCGGGGCTGTGAAACAAACCCTTCATCCTGCAAGGTTCCAGTTGAAGGGAAAGGGTTTGCTCATGACAGGACTGAGACCCCAACCGAAAATCTCAGGGATGAGGGAAGAAGGTAATTTTTCCATATGTTCCAGAGGAGATTTACAGGTACAAGTCAGTATGTTGGATGGGGTGTTGAGGTGCTAATATTTAACTTGAGATTGTAGTTGGTGTGTTGGTGGCAGGACTCAAATGTGTTCTGTTCCACTTGAAGCTGTTCTACTCCTCATGAGCCAAGACTGACCTGGGCATCACTGTAGGTGCCTGACTTGTAATGTGAATGCAAGGTCCACAGTTAATTTTCTTTTTTTTTTTTAAATGCCTTTTCAGTGATATCAGCTGCTCTCTAGATGACTGCTCCTCTTCCTGCTAAGAGGACAAAGCGTGTTTAAGCTTCGAATAAACCCAATTAAGCTTCTCTCCATTTATCCCAGTGATTAAATTACTGGTAGTGTATTCCCATTCTGCCTTTCCTGGTGAGAACACAAAGGGATCCATTCCAACATTTTCCTTTCTCCTTTCCTGGCTGCCTGAAGCAATTTTACAGCTTGCAGCAGAGCCCTCCTGCTCGGTGTCAGTGCTGATGTGCCCCGTCACTGCTGGATCCCTGCCCACAGGCCTCAGAAACGCATCCAGTCCCAGGATGACACATGGTCTTGGCTCTGGGAATGCAGAACAGACTTTGATGATATATTCAGCTTCTAAAAATAACCTCATCAGGTAGCTAGCAGTTCTCTTCCAAGCCCCAGCTCAAACACACAGTAGCGTGATGCACTGGCTCGCTCTAAAGCTACTCCATTTCTTCTTTTTTTAAGGAAAGAGAGTGATGTGGGGAAGAAAAATTTATAAAGCTGAACACAGCTCTCAACTTCTCAGCAAAGAATAGCTTTTTTAGCTTCAGGCCATTTAGTTCAAGGTATTTAGGTTTGTAACAGGTATTTTTGAATTCTCTGTCTCAGCTTTTAATTAAATGAATGCAAGTAATATAGACTTCCTCTTGCATCTTATCTCTATAAAACAAGCTGTTGATCAGTCTGGGAACAAAAGTCTAAAGTAATGAACAATGCTAATAAGCTTTCTTTGAAGCACTGAATGGATGACTGTAATTGTGTCTAATAATTTCTTTTATTTTTGGTTTGTTTCTGTCTTCCAGTCTTTGGATATACTGTGGTAATACAAGTTTCCACATACCTGTTCTCTAATTATGGAGAAGCAGCAAAGCTTAATATTGCTTTCAAAACATTGGAATTAAATGTTTCTATAGTCTAGTCATGTGTACCAAGGCTAAGCAATAGTCCATTGGTCCTAGTGAAAGTACCCTCCCACATACTTTTGTCTTTTCCTGGTCATTCCCAACTTCTAAGGTGTTTAAATTTTTTTTACAGGCTGTTGACTTTTGAGGGCCATGTATTCCACATTCAAAGATCAGATTATCTCACAGGCAATATTGCAAGATATGTCTTTTGTGCTGGATATGCATATCTTTCCCATAAGGCTGTTGAGTGTGTTCATTTCCATAACTTTAGCAGCGAATCTTCTCCTGTCCATGGGTATACTTAAATTACTTTTCACATGGCTGAATATTGCTTTGCTCTTCCAGAGAAGATTTCTGTGAAAAGTAGCATTTCCTTTCCTAGTCTGTATTTAAATACAGTCTTGATTTCTAGTTCCACAACATTCCTTACCTTTGTTTTTACTTTTGGAGAATCTCAGTGTGGCTTGGGGTGCTGGTGCTCAAAGATACAACTGAACCACATGGAAAACATGAATACATCTGTTTAGTGGCATTCCTAGTTTTCCAATATGCATGCAGGAGAAAACTGGAAAAGAAATATAAGAATTTCTATGTCTAAGAAAATTAGTCTGCATCTATTACCAGAGAGTGGTTCCCACAAGCCAGTTCTGCTGTTCCCTGGGCACAAGGGGAACTCTAATTAAGCAAAATGCTCACATTCAGCCTGAAATTCTGCCAATGAAATTTGAAAAACATTATATGTTGTAACAGTGGAGCACCGGCAGTTTCAGAAAAACAACACAGAGAAGAGGCTCCTTTTAAGTCAGGAAAGGTAATATTTTATTTTTTTTTTTAGAGGAAATTAAAATACAGAACAAGAAAGCTGCTCACTCAAGCTCAGATTGAGGTCAGGATTATCTGGGATTCACAGCAGAGGCTGCAGGTGAAGTCACAGTGTGCTCAGTATTTTAGAGCAACATAGAGATGTTCAAAAGAGGCAGTGTGGAACGAGGCTGCCAATTCTCTCCAGTGGACAAACATTTGACCAGGCTGGGGTTTATAATATCTTGGCATTTTTGTGGTGGCTGTTCTTTCCTATCACAGTTTGTATGTCACCTCCACCCACAGATTTTCTGATGTTACTACAATGGGATATGATGGATTTCCAAAGCAGTCAGTGGTGGGATGTTTGCCCTCGTTAAATTCCAGATTCAGTGGATGTATTGTTTGACTGAAGTTGAACTTGATCTCACATAACTTCTCCTTTCTCCTCAAAATGTTTATCTGTGATAGAGATGTTGCCTTACCAAGTTCTATTTTCCTTACTTTCTCTTACCACTGTCTAAATAACATCATAAACAAAGAGATCACTCCCCGTCTTCCCATTGCCTCCTGCTTATTACAGCCATTATTTATTGGCTGCAAGGAAAATTAAAACCTGCAAAGAACATTATGAAGGTGGTATAATATTTTTCTTCATTGACAGCAACAGCATTTAGAGATGTTTCTGTAGTGATGGGAAATTACTGATGAATTATTAAAAATATCTCCTGCAGCTTAACACTTGTGGTTTGGATTCAGATTGTATTTATTATAGACAATCAAGGGTCCCTCTCTTTCCTGATGTGTTCATCAGGCGAACTATACAACTTATATTAACTGGCTTTAATATACCTCAACTTAAGTTTTCTAAACAGTTTGTTTTGATGTAACTTCTGCACGAGATACATGGAAAATCTGTGTTCAAGCAGTCACCATACCCAGTGAATCCTCACTGAACAATTGTTACATTCAATCATATTTAGAAAAGACAAAAAACCCCAGCAAACTCCATTTCTTCTTGGGCAGACCTAATCTACATATCGCTATTTTTCGGGTTTCTTTAATATATTTATATATAAAAGCATGTTACATATTAAAAAAAAATGTGTATTTTCTTAGATTTCTGTGTATTTCAAATTATTTTTCCATGTTAAAAAACCTTCTGATAACTCAGAAGACTGTTACCAAAAGAGGTAAACAAATTGCACCAGAAGTCAACATAGCCACAAATAATCTTAAATAAATGAAGCCATGGAATGAAATTACAAACAGATCAAATGTTTTTTATTGACCAAAAATAGTCCCTTATTGTCCTACAGAGAATTGAGCTTGATACAGTTTGTGCCACAGAATAATTACTTGTAAACCTCATCAAGCTACTCAAACACACAATAAATAGGCTGTGAGTATAACAGCAAATGTGTGGATTTAGAAAGAAAACATCCCTCAAGTCCTGCTCAGCATCAGCAGGATTAGCATTGAACATGTTCCAGAAGATTATAGGAAACAAAATTCTTTTCTGAATATTTTGGCAGGAAGAAGCCAACATTTTCTGAAGGATCCAGCTAAATGGCTCTGCCATATTCTAATTTTCAATTTTTTTTTTTTTTTGTTAGTTACTGCTGGTCTTGCACCTTTACTATAAATTCAAACCCTCTACGGCCAGAGCAGGAGTGTCCCTTTCTAAACTCCAATTCAGAGCTCCCTATGGGTCTGCCAAAAGATGCTTCAACTGAAAGTAAAACAGACAAAATTAGTAAAGGATATAAATCCCTATCCTTCCATCAGGTGATATTTATAAACAATGCTTGATATACATATCATGTTTTGAGTGCTGGTTTTGCTTGACATTTTTGATCTAGCAATTTTCTGGTTGAGAAGCAAGTTTGTTCTGGCTATTTCCCCTTCTGATTGAAAGAATATATTTCACCCTGCTAAAGGTAGAATATCTTGTTTACCCATGAACCTGAATATCATGAAGTCAGTTCATAAAAAATCTTTTCTGAGAGTGGTGGAAATATTTGAGGAGAAACCCATTATTTCTCTGGCATGCAAATGAAGTTTGTCAAGGTTTTACAGCAATATAATATTTGGTGTTTAGTAGCAATTACTCATAGGTAAATATCTCATGGCTGAGAAAATGCTTCTTTAAAGAATTATGATGTCAGGAATCCCTGAAAATATTTCATTTTTCAATGGGGTAGTGGTTTTTTTTGGGTACTTCCATTCCCTTTGGCAGCTCTTGTAGGAAAGTCTTATGGCTTTTGGCTTTGTAGACGACGGATACAAAACATCCTTTTGTTCATTTCTTCTCATCAAAATGGTAGCTTTGGTAAGAAGCAACTATGAGAATAAAATATTGCTTATTTTACTGGAGCTGATTGGGATTGGTGATTTTCTCTGCAGCAGCTGTTGTGGTGCCGCATTTCTTGTTTGTGACTGAAGGTGTTGGTAACACAGGAGTGTTTCTGCTCTAGTAGCTGTTCCCATCTGGTTGGTAGTGTTGAGGGCTAGTTTTGCATCACTTTGGGGTTTTTTTGGGTCTCCCCATGGTTATTTTTTGTGTTTTCCTTCAGGTATTAAACTGTGGGGAGTTTTTTCCCCTTGCTTTTGCCCTTCCAGTTTCTTCCTTCATTCTGCTGGGAGTGGGGGTTTCTCTGCCAGCTGAGGCCAGGCCATCACCCCTGATTTACATCAGGAACTCTTAATCCAGACTGGGCTGCTTTGGTCACCTGCTCTGACCACTTTGAAATGAAACCTGTAGCACCAGGAATACCACCAAGAACTGCAGCTTTGACAGTGCTGCTCAATTGCTGTCTATTCCTCTTTTCCAGACAGTTTAGAACTGGTTTTTGAGTTTTTATACACACAGTCCGGGAGTGGAGGGAGGATGTCTTTAACCTTTTCTCAAATGTAGGCATATTCTCATGATTTTGTTTGCTGTTATTGTACCAGTTACCTGACAGTTGATGTTATGTGCTGCAGAATTCCTCTTGCAGTGGAGATAAAAACACTTTAGGACGTGACATCTTTATCCTGGATGCCTCTTCTCAAAGTCATTTTGCAAAGTAAAGCCCAGATCTGAATGTCTAACTTCTGCTCTGAATTTCCCTCTATATAATTGCATTTGAAATCAATAGTTCTACAGATTAAAAAAAAAAAAAAAAATGCTTCCTTTTTTCTAATGGTATTTGCACAACACTTACTTGCCATAGGCAGATAAAAGATTTGAGGCTACAAGAGTCTGAGAAGTCTGTGTATTACAACTCTAGTATTTGTCTGCAAATTAGTTTTAACCCTTAATTTGTTTTGGTTATGCCAGAAGAAGTTATTTTGAGATCTTTTTGGCGGTGTTTAAATGCTTAACCATTCATATTTGCTACAGGATGAAAATAATCTCTTCCTCAGCTTGAAATGAGATGAGAATGGTGGACAATTGCTACCAGTAAAAAATAATTTTCTGCTTGTTTTAGCACAGTGTTTCCAGACAGGTTACAGTGGGAAGAGTTTTCTGTGGACTAGAAAAGGTCATGTCTGTGGGTAATTACTACGTAAAAAGGGAATTCGATGTTTTAATTGTTAATAGATGTTGTCATTTGGATTTCTCACATGTTTGGAGCTGGGTATGTGTTTTAGCCTTGGAGGCCTGGGGCTGCAGTTAGTGGTATTTTGGGGAACAATGACAGTGAACATGCAAAGGAAAGATGGGATTTATACAGGACAAGGCCACAGAGTAATTTGGTCTCTCGAGCTGTTGACAAATTCATGATGCTCTTGACGAGAAGCCCTTGGAAAATAAGAAAGCAGCAGGGGTGGAAGCAATTTCTTTTTATACATTTTTTTTCTTCATATATCAGTCATGTCATTGGATCTGAAAATGTGTTGAATTATGTTGTTATGAACATAAAGCACTGGCAGGTCTGACGTTATTGCATTCTGGTTAATGGAATCCACAGATTTGTGGTTGCTCAGTTTACCCCGTTGCTGAGATTAACAGCAGCAACAAAATGTGCATTATTGGAGCATAAGCAGAATTATTGCTGTTTCCAAGTGATTTTGTTCCTTGTAAAAGTGATAAACACAGAGGCAACTTGTCAGCTCGGGAATTCAGCAGGAGGTGGGGACATTTGGGCAAAGGGACTGTCTGTGCTCAGCAGACACAGCATTTCCGTGGCAGTGAACCTCCCAGGAAAGGGTTGGGGAATGTTAATAACTTTTAGCCGGTTTCAGTGCGAGGGATGTGCCTTCTGGGCACTTTGCAGGAGCAGCCTGGGCTCCACTTTTACACACGTTTCTGTTTATAAACGGATGTAGTGGCATCCTAGGTGGTCCAGGGCTGTGTTTGGTTTGCATTGATACTTTTATCTTCCTAGGAAGTAGAAAAGGTCAAACAGTTAATGAATTTATTTTAAGGAATATCAAGTCCTGTTCCAGCCAGATATTCAGCTCTGACAACACGGGGTTGCTGAGCCAAGGGCCCATTTTGTTGTCAGGCACCTCCTGCTGAGAAACCCATTTTCCAGACAATAAAGTGCCCACTCAAGTGCAGGAGGGGGGGTGGAAAAAGCTGCTCCTTAGGAAGGTCTATCACCAGACCGATGGTTAAATAACAGCATGTACAGAGTAACCTCTAAATTATCATCAGTCTGTGATATCTGATAGTGTTGCAGGGAGCAGTTTTCAAGGAAACAGGAGCAATATGACTTGTTTTTTTCAGCTGTGAATTTAATTCACTGCTGCAGACCACACACTTGAAAACAAACATAACATTCCCTTCTGCCAGCACAGGACAATTTGACAACAGGAGGCTTTTCTCTTTGGAAAAAAAAAAAAAAAAAAGTTATGCAACAAAGGTTTAGCTATAATTCATAACTCTCAACCCTTTGAGGGAACAGTCAGAATGAATCTTCTGAGCTGTTTCTGGAGTCAGGGACTTAACCAGGTCCTTTGTAAAAGGTAGCAGGGAAGTACCACTGAGTTACTTCTGGTTTGCCCAGGTAATGAATTCCCGTGGGATTTCTCTCTCCCTGTTGCTACATCTCTCACTACTCAGTCTTGCACCTTGTCCTCGATGAAGTAAAAATTCTATTTTTCTAATATTTGTTTTCCATCCAGGAGAAACTTTTAAATTGGTCCAGCTCTGATATCTGATAGCACCCAAACACTGGCGTGACAACTCAGCTTCTGCCGCTGGGGCGAGGCTGTTTGTGACACAGAACGTTCTGTTTGCACAGACTGGCTGGGAAGGTTTATTAGATCGCAGCACATCTGCTCAGGGTCCATGGCTGGTAATGAAAATGGGCAAGTTTGGCTCTGTTTCTTTTGTAACTGCCAGGATTTCGTTCAGCTCTATGAATCAACTCCTTACAGCAATTAGGCAAAGTGCTCCCAAGGTAATGACTGAAATAAAAGTAGCAGGTCCATTCCTCAACGGAAAATGTTTGCTATTTATGGTGTGTTTACAATCTTTAGAAAGCACCTCTAGAAACAGTGTGGAACAGAGTAGAAAACTGTCAAAAACTCCATATAAATAGCCACCTGTGACACTTAGAAAGTGGTGCCAACACAGCCTCATTTGGAGCACCTTATTGTAAATCAGTCAATACTAATGAAAAAGGACAGTGTAAACTGGGGGCCTGTTTTCAGAGAATCCCAGAGTGGTTTAGGTCAGAAGGGACCTAAAGATCACCTGGTTTCAACCCCCTGCTGTGGGCAAGGAATTTTAAACCATGAGCTCCAGAATTAATCATGTCTAAAAGCAGATCTTCTACACCAACATCTTCTCCAATGCCCATAAAGTGTAGAGCTTTCTTGGTTTGTTTGTGGTTTGTTTTGTTTTGTTTGTTTGTTTGGGGTTTTTTTGTATTTGTGAATATATTTTAATGTAATCTTAAGCAAAGAAACTAAATGGAAAATTGAAATCCAAGCTTTCACTGAATTTCTCTGGGTTTTGGCTTTGGCCCGTTTCGGTTTTGGCCTGTACAAACTGGATTATCTGTCTGACAAAGAGAAGTGCTGTTCTTCTACTGAAAAGAACAAGGTTTTGAGCAGATATCAGGTGTTTCCTAATCTTCATAGTCTAACATATACAAACCACTTGGCAAGAAGTGAATATCTTTCCTGTTAGTATGTGAAGTAGTACACAAAGTATCAAGATTTTGCACTTAATCTTGAAGTTACCTTGACCAATTAATTTTAAAATTGTAGTGCTAGAGTTAAAAAGGCATGTAAAATATTTATGGTTTATATTTATAGGCAAGTTTATTGAGATGTTAAGGAAGATATTAAATAACATTAAATAATGCAGTAAATATTGTTAAATATTTTAAATAATAGATACAAATAATGGTGTAAGAAAATACACAACTACTTATGGCCTAGAGACCATAATTGTTTCAATCAATTAATGGAAAAGCTGTGTCTGATTGCATTGAGGTAATTACGCCTGCAAATCAGTAATAAAAATTGTGCTCTGAGAGGCATTATGAAGCATTAACTGAAATGAAGATAAAATGCTGACAGGGCAATCCAGCCTGAGAAAGCTGGACTATTTAGTTAAAAAAAAAAATGAACTGAAAAGTCTTGGAAGCTGTTACTTAAAATCCCAAAGCTTTGTGGAAAATGGATAAAATATTCACAGAAGAAGAAAAATGGGCCCTAATCTGTCATGAGAGTTTTAGGCATACAAATGTTTTGATTTATTGCTGTAGAAAGTCTTGGGAAACATGCCTTGACTGTCAATATTCTGTCAATAGGGACTGCAGGGATCTACAGTGTTGGGGTATTTTTTAAATAGCCACCGTGTCCTACTATGGCTGTTTAGTTTTCAGTTCATATTTAGAAGTGGAATAGAGTTTTCAGGCACTAATTTTTCCATATTTGAAGGATGCCCCCACGAAAAGGAAAGACTGGTATTGTTATCTAAAGAGAGTTTTATCAGGAGCCGCTTTTTAAACATATCCCCACCCCAAATCCTTAAACAAGGCAATTAGCATTATATTCTCCCTTTGCTATAATTTTAAGGAAGTCTTTTCAATTTGAGTGAGGCTTTGCTATAAAAGGGTTTGGAAAGGTGGCTATGATGGGATGAGGAACAACTGATGAGGAATCATCTGGGAAAAGGAATTTGAAGATAATCTTCGACTGAAAATATAAGAGGGGGATGTAAAGAAGCTATCTGTAAACAGATTACACCATAATGCAACCCTTTCTGTCTATTTTCTACAAATGTTGATGTAAAATATATCTAAAAGATCTAAATTAGAACTGGAAACATAGAAATTTTAAATGCTCTTTATTTTTTGTGAAATTTGAGAATGGAGGTTTTTTAGTTTCTTCACAGTTGTAAATGTAGAGTGAGAATTAACTTTCAGTCAGGAATTAGAATAAGATGATTTTTGTAGAATGGAAACTGTAAGTTTGGACAGATTTTCAGATATTTTAGCATACCTGACAAGAGCTGATAACATCACCTATGTTACAGTCATATCTTGTAAAACAACAGTCTTCATTAAAGTTAAATTATTTATGGGAAAATAGTATTCACTGCAGAACTTAAGTGTGTGTTAAGTTTATGGCATTTTACTACTACAGTCCCTTCAAAGAGGTTGTCTTATTTGAGACACAAAAATGTCCCACTTGTGCTAATAGGAAATTGTAATTTTTATCTGCTTCAGCTAAGGATAGTGTGATGAATTTTGAAGGTGGTAAAAGGAGTTCCTGAAAGCCATTATACAGATTAGGTGCCATTCACTATTATGGTATTTTGACCTTTACCATCAGATTTTGAATGCAGCTCAGGAACTTTCTTTGGCCTCTTCATTTTAATGCAACCCAAACGCTTCCTGAGCGAGCCATTAGGCAGCAGCCAAATTTTGTTTTAATCAAATGGACTCATAGATGGGTTGTTTTCTGTGTCTGGCCAGGATTCTGATTTGCAAATAGAAAAGGGGACTTAAAACTTCAGGATGCTGTTAGCAAAAAGGAGCACTGAAACAATTTGAGAAATCATGTAGAGCCACTGGGTTAAAAAAAAAATCTGTGTACATGAGAGTACAGTATGAACAGAGTATACAGTTAGGAAGCTGTGCCAAGGGAGGCTTAGGTGGGATATGAGGAAAAGGTTCTTCCCCCAGAGGGTGGTTGGGCTCTGAACAGGCTCCCCAGAGCTCCAGGAGTGTTTGGACAACGCCCTCAGGGACAGGGTGGGATTGTTGAGGCGTGTGCGAATTTCAGCTTATGGTAACATTTAATACACTGTGACTTGTGTTACAGTTCAAAAATCCATGTTTAATAGGTGCAGTCCATCTTGCAGATCTGTTGACCACACAGCAAATGAACTTTAGTTGTTATTTCTTTGGGTATCCAAGCAGTAAAGTAGAAAGCAGCTGCTTTGGAAGCTCCATCTCTGCATGAAAACAGGTATTGCACCTCCAAGTTTTCTCTTTATTGAAGGCAGGTGAAACCATCTCTGTGTGTCTCCAGGAGCTGAGCTGTAGAGGAGAGACACTGCTCTGTTCCTTCTTCAAGGCTCTTGTAAAACCCTGGGCTGAACTGGTAAACTCTTAATAAGCTTAAGCAGACTTCTTTAAGAAAAAAAAAAAATCAACTTTTAGAATTGAAAATCCATTTAACACAAGCATCTGAAATGTAATGCTTTCTTATCATCACTAACAAGGGCCTGAAATTAATTCCACTAAGAGCAACTGCTCCAACCCCTTTACTGCTTATCATGGAAACAAAGCTCGGAAGAAAACCTTGCCTGATTTAATTTCTTTCGATTGTGTGTGTTTCAGCTTTTCATTCTGCAAGTAATGTTAGTAAAGAACTGGGGAAGCTGTCAGGCTTTCCAGGAAGATAAAAGCACTTGCAGACACAGAGCCGTATCTCCTTACTCTCAGCTGCTTTAATCAACCCAAAAGTCAATGGCTGAGATGCACAATCCCCTTTCAAACTGCAAACAACTAATTAAGTGCCATATTTTGTCCCTCTCCAGTAGAAAAGGTCATCGTGGGAATTTAGTCCCTGCAAATTTTACCTTTAGGCCCCAGATTCTTAATTTCTTAAGAAATTAATTTCAGGCAATAGATGTTGAATATGCTGAAAGCTTTTCAAATGATACACTGATGGGAAAATTCGTGGTATTTATATGCAGCGTATTCTGTTGCCAGGAGAAAGCTGAAAGGTTGTAATTATGGATACATCTGCAAATGAAATGTTTCTTTTCAGGATGCAATCTTTCTACACTTAAATGATGGTTGATATCAGTAACAGGTGGAGAAGCTGATTGCAAAACCCAGACTGATGCTCTCAGAAATTCTGCACTTGTTAATACCAGGGCTAATGAAGACCTGCTGTATGTAAATGCCCCTTTTGCTCTTACACTTTAGGACATTCAGCCTTCACTCCATCAACAGAGACTTCTTTTTCCAGTGAGACAAGTAAATACAGTATCTAGTAAGGAGACCTTAAGCTGCTGCTGTCAGTGTTATTAGAGTTCTTCCTAATTTAGTTAACTAGACACTCCAGGCCATGAGGAAATGATGACCAGAACAACAATCAGAAAAATTTAAACTTTGAAAAAAACCTGTTCTTTTAAATTGATATCTCGCATTCTTCAGCATAAGGAATTTTTCCCATCCAAAAAAAAACCAAAAAACCAAAACCAAAACTAAAAACAAAGCCAAGAAACAACCAACCAAACAAAAAACTAAAACCAAAAGCAACCAAAAGTAAATTTTAGAGAAAGAGTTTAAGAAGTAGGTACTACTTGGGGGATTACCTTCACCTCACATTGTGCCTAAACTAAGAGATGATGGTGGCAGCACAGAATACCAGCTGATTATTTCCTTCCACTGAGCAGTTCTACTGCCTTTCCTAGTACAGACTGTAAAAAGAAAAGAGCCAAAGGTCTTGCTTCTCCTCTTGGAAAGCCAGACCTACATGTTTCAGAACATGAAATGTCTCCTCTCTGCATGACACACCTCCTATAACTCACCCCTACAAACACCAGGGGATTGAGGAAGTCAGACCTAAACCTTTGGCATAAGTTATGCACAAAATGACCTTCTGGGAAATATCTTCATCTCTCAGGCCTTCAGTTTTCTATGGATCAGGCTAGGTGTTTCTGCTACTGTGATTCTACTCTGTGCCAGACATTTGGAAAGGAATTCAAGGCAAGTGTATTTTAAGCTGCTCTTTGTAAAACAGATCCTGGAGGATCAGTCTCAGCTTTCCTGAATAGGAAAGGAACAGAGATGATAGAGTAGGAACTAGTAGAAATGTCCTGACTCATCTAAATAATAAATAATTCTTCAAGCCTCTGTTTCAAGCATCATGTTAAAACAATTTCATTACTCCAAAGTTTTAACAAAGTTTTCCTATTGGTAGGAATCTGCCTATTTTATCTTCTGTGCCTGAACCATAACACCCAAATAGGTGCCATTCATGTCTGGAAGTGCAGCAGCAGTTCCTACATGTCCCCTCTTGCCCTCCCACATGGCCATTGTCAGGCTCCCGAAATCTTTGCCAGCCAAGTAGGGATCCACCTGCTGTTCTTCTTTCCTCTGGCACAGCTTTGCACACCCAAATGGGATGTTTGCCTTTTTACTCCAAGTTTCTTCTGTCACTGATTTTTCTCTTTGAACATTTAACAGGTCATTGAGGAAAAAAAAAAATTGTCCAGTAGATGTGAAATTATGAACAATCTGGTACTTCTGTGTCTTCTCCATTTGCTTTTGCAGTGGACTGGAGTCTACAGTAACATAGTCCCTTTTTAGCTGTGAAAGACAAAAAAGGACTGGCACATGGCTGTGCTTTTTAGTGAGTGTCATAAAATGTGAGAGTATTCTCTTTTTGGCTCTTGAAACACTGAGATGTTGCTTTTGCAGGGCATAGTGTGGTTGTTTTTTTACAACAATTTATTTTCCTGGTCTACTGGCTGAGTTCCATTTTGATGCAATTTCAGGTTATAAATCTACAGGTATTGGCTTGAGGTCAGCTAAGTGATGATTGGGTTGATGATTGATTCACAATGCTGATGATTCACAGCTGTAAAGAAATTATTTTAGTAAGCAGAGTTTCTTCAGTACTAAAGTACTGCAACATATTTAAAAACAATAACCAAAGGAATATATTTCTGATTAAAAATACACTGGCAAAAAACCAAAAGCAGTAGAAAAAAATCTTTGGATACTTTTCAACACTGCACAGAAATGCAACTTGGCTGGAACATCTGCAGTATCACATCATCTGCTCTGCAGGAGCCTTGTTGAAGGCAATTAATTGTTAATTAGCAATGTGCCAGCAGACAGCTCAGGAAAGGATTGTTTGCTGAGTTAGTCCAAGTTGTCACATGTAATTTATGTGGAAGAGCAGTTGCAGTAGCACAGTGTTTGTATGAATGTTCTAGGGCTGCTTTAGAGAACTTAACACTTACTACTTAAACTCTTGTTCCAGTGCTAAATGCTGACAGTGGTAAAATATAATGAAATACTGAATATGACAGGGTGTGTTTGATAAGCTGATCAATATTATTCAGACAATTACTTTACTGACATTCAGCTTCAGGCAAAGAGACTTCAATACAGGAAATATTTTGGAAATATGGGACCTCTTTTTTAATTTTAAAGGAATACATTGTCTATTTCAAAGACATACCAAAAATAAAAAACATGATTGAGTTGAAATTTTTTGGGGGAGGTAATATGTATTTCTTATTATTTTGCAGAGGGGTGGGAAAAGTAAACCATCTTCCTTATGGGTTGACCTGTTTTTTTGAGCTTTTCTCCTGTTTCAGGTCTAAACTTGAACAAAACCACTCCCTTATTCACATCCTAGGATTGCATTTCTTATGGTGACTTGTTCTTGTTCCTTCTAATGTATTTTGAAATGACATTTGCCAGACTGTGCAGTGTTGCTGCCACCCCTCACTGAACATGAGTATTGCACAGGTCACCATGTTGGGGAGGGGAACTGCAGTGGACCTTGAAAATTAAACATTGTCTATGGGTGATCATACTGAGCTTTTGAATCAGGACAGGAAAAATTGTCATCAAGGAATGAATATATATATATACACACACATATTTATATTTGAAGGCATATGATTGCAAAATATTTACACTTCCATATTTATTTACTTTAGCTGTTGATGATTTGCTTCATCTACAAGCTGGAAAATATACATTTGTTTTTAATTGCTATGCTACAGACTCAGCCTAAAGCCTGAAACCCAAGTCAGGTTGTATGAAATTCCAGGATTAATACAGCCTGGCTAGGTGGGCTGTTTGTACAGAAGTGCACTGGAGCACTGCTTAAGCCACGTGGGAGATGTTTATTCCTGTCAGGTTGACTCTTTCCTCCATGAGGTGTGGATTTTAAAGTTAATTTTTTTAAATTTTGTGAATCCCAGCAGTCTCCCCACACAAACTTGGAGCACACAGTGCACAAAGCAGAGACTACTTTTTTATAGAGCAAGAAAGAAGTTGCAGAGGTGAGTGCTAACTCCTGGAAGTTGTGCATAAACCTCACTGATGGGGGTTCTGTCCAAGTGCTGGCTCTCTGTAAAACTCATGTTTAGGAAGCTCAAGGTACTGAAAGATAAAATGTGTGTAACAAAGGAAATATGGATCTCAGACTGCCAGTAAGGAACAAGCAAAGGCCCCCAAAGGGCAACATCAATAGATGAAAAAGTGATTTTTGCTGCTCCCTTCAATTCTAAATTCAGCATCTCAACCATTGTGTGGCATGAGTAATAAATTGGATAGAGAAGTATCTACAGTGATAATGGTTAAGCCTTTCTAAATAGAAGCCCAACAATCAGCTGTTGCTTTGCCTAAAGTTATCTGCAACAAATAAATCTTTTTTTCCCCTTGCAGAAAACTGATCAGGCACAAATCAGACAGTCAATTGCTTTGTGACAGAAGTCCATTCTGTAACAGAACAGCTAAAGGCATCTTACATGGTCACAAATTGCTTTGTGATTTGAGGCTTTTGATCCGAAATATTGTGTCAGATTGTTATCACTAATGAAATCCTTATTGTATTTCTTTGCTTTTGTGTGGCTATTTACCCATGAACAGTCCAACTTTGTGAAGCTATTACACAAAGGCTTGTGCAGATTTTGCTTACATCAAATCTAAACCAAAGTTTTTAAATCTGGTGAGGATTGTTGTTCCCTCCTCCCCTCAATTATACTGTCACAGGGTTCCGAATTGCAGAAACAACACAGAAAATACCAGAGCTACAATAAGGAGAAGAAATGGAGCCAAGGCCAAGGTTTTTTTTAATTTCTAAAGCTGTTATCACACACTTTTGCTGCCATTAATCCCTTGCACGGACTTAGCATTGATCTCTCTATTACCTGTTCTGGTATTTCCACACTGAGTATTTGTGTCTTCAAAGTATGGACTGAATAGAAATCCTAGAACAGATCAAATTAATGTGAGCTCTGGCAGCAGCCAAAGAGGCTTGGATAGAGTGAGGATTCCTCTGGGAATATATATGTACATCTGGGCCATGTATTTAAGCATCCTGTCAGAATCACGTGGGAATGTGGCTTTTCTTGGAGGTTGTTTACTCATGTTACTCTAGATATAAGTTCCCTTATGTTTATTAATTTCAATTCATAATCTAAATAAGTGTAGCCTTAGAACATTTGGTATTTCACAGCTCCAAGCAGAAAAATCTGTTTTCCACTCCCACCCCTGTACCTTCTGCACAGGGTTGTAAAGTGTTCCTCGGGCCTGTGGAGACAAACCCGAATAAAGCAGAACTTGAATTGCTTTGTCAGGGCACAGCATTTTATTTGTGGGGCCTGAAAGGAGTGGCCAGGAAACTTGTGGTGAGTAGGCTGGGGACAACACTCTGAAAGCCTCCTGCAGAACTGATGCTCCATTGTCAGGAGCAGACGAGGCAGAAGGAATCTGCTTGGACATAACTGGAATTCTCGACCTGTGATGCTGCAGGTCCTTCTATAGAATATTTACTGATGTTTTAGGAGTAGTTATTGTTTTTACTGGTAACAACCTTCTGATACTGGTAGTTATTGGTCTCCTGTCTTACAGTTCCAAGGTTGCTGTCATCCCATCACTGAGCTGAGCTCTGATTGCAGGTCACGTTCAGGTCTCCCAACAGGCTGGAAAAGCAGGCATGAATTCGTGATGAGGAGCGTGAGATACATCAGTTAGTGAGGGAACTGAGACACAGCCTGTAATCCAGAGAATTTTTTTCATTGTTATAGAGAAGAATCCACCAGAATAATAATTAAAAACAACCCAGGGTTATCAAAACATTCTAAAATTTGAGAAGTTTTCTGTTGCAAATAAGGTGCAGCATTTCTTTGAAGTGTTCACAAAGACTAGCAGCTAAAAATTATTCCCATGAACACTTAAACTGGTAGGAGACTGAATGAGAATCAGTGCAAGAATACAGCAGTGGATAAAACACTTGACACCAGGAACTAAACTTTTCAAATACTGAACAAATCAGCACTGATTAAACACCTTTTTTGTCTGCCTATAGACTGTCCTTTGCAGCAGGACCCTTCAATTTGGTATCATTAGTCTATTTGAAGAAGATTAGTCTCTCCCCTGTATTGAACCATCAGTCAAATATTTACTGTCCCTTAGCTTGCCTCCATTTTTAGAATTAATCTCAGGAATGAAATGAGAATTCAGTCTCAGCTTTGATGTCTAAGTGTGCCCTGTTGAGCCTGCTAAGCCTGGCTGGAATACAGAAAAACAGAATCTGTTTTGATCCCTGCTGAAAACTAAAGGAAGAAGAGTGGGAGAGAAAAATAAAACAACAACAACAAAAAAAACACCCTCAAAGCTGAGTTTGATTTGTGCAAAGTCAGGTTGGGAAAAATTGATCTATTCCATCCTCAATTAATGAATACCAGCTGTATTAAAAAAACTCACCCAAAATTAGGCTCAGCATTGGTAAGGACATCTCTGGGAAGGATGCTTCATATAAATCAGAATTCTACAGTTTTATCAGCTCTGGCAGTTTTTCATTTCACAATACAGGTTTGACTGGTGCTATCTATGTTGGTATGAAGATGAAATGGAAGAGCCTGGTAGGTGCTAGAGTTCATGTGACAGAGAGAGTTGACAGAGAATGCAGGGTGAGGCCTCAGTGCCTACACCAATGAAATGCATAACTTACAAGCAAAATTCTAAAAACTTAAAGTAGGAGCTTCAATAATAAGCACTCTGAGGCTGCATGTACAAGGTACATGTATAACCCAGCTCTGGGTTCCAAAGTCAGCTCAAGTTAATATAAAATCTCTCTGTGGGCATCTTTCCATTGTCTTCCATTAAGC
This sequence comes from Pyrocephalus nanus, assembly GCA_038380795.1. Taxonomy (NCBI): domain Eukaryota; kingdom Metazoa; phylum Chordata; class Aves; order Passeriformes; family Tyrannidae; genus Pyrocephalus; species Pyrocephalus nanus. The sequence goes on along the minus strand of CM076271.1, from coordinate 3,379,251 downwards.
AGTGGTAACAGAATTCTCAACAGTGTGAAAAGTCCATGGGGAAGAAGGGGAAGAGGGAGAGAATTCAAATGGAAGAGCAGGCTGTTTCTGGGTCAGCATTCTCCAGCATGCCTAAATGGAATCCCAGATTCAGGAGACTGTGTTCCCAAGTGCATCTCCTGGAGCTGCAGAGCAAAGTCTTGGTGATCATACCTGCAACTTAGCGTAGGTCCAAGGGAAGATTTGAACCTGGAGCCTGACTTGTGTCCTGCCATTTGCCGAGGAGAAGCTGTAGAGATGAAGAATAGATGAGGCATTTAATTTGGGTTGAGAAACTTGGGCTGGAAATGACTTTTATTTATACAAAAATAAAAGGGTGTGTGGGATTTAACAGGTAAAAGCCCTCTCTCCTTGAGACATTTTATTTAACCTGAAACAAAACAATTTGTATGCATAGGGGAAAGTATCCTCCTATCCTTGCTTCTCTTTTAGCCTTATTTTGCTTGAATTTTAAGCCAAACCCTGGTTAGAAGTGCCCACACGGGCTGCTCTTCTGCATTTCCCTCCTAGCGTAACTCCAAAGCGCCCACATTGTTTCCACACTTTCCAAATGTTCCCCCTTAGGTTTCTTTTTTATCCCGTCTGTCCCCTTCCCCCTCCGCCCTTTCCAACCGAAATCGGTGTCATGTGTTGCTGTGGGTTCCTTTTTTTACCCCGCCGGGCCTGCTCTAGACACCCCCCCCCCCCCCCCATCCCACCCCCGGGCGCGGCGGGGCCGCAGGTGCGGGGCGGGCGCTCCCGCACCCACCCACGGCACAGCCCCCGCCGCATGCGGGGCATCCCCTGCCCGGGGGGGAGCGGGGAGAAGGGCTGGGAACCGCCCTCAGAGCCGGGAACCACCCGCAGGGCTGGGAAGTGCCGGCGGCTCGGCCCTGGCTGGTCCCCGCGGGGCGGGCGAGCGGAGGCTGGGGATGCTCGGCTGGTGATGCTGGTGGCGGAGGAGGAGGAAGAGGAGGAGGAGGGGGGGAGCTGGCGGGACAGCCTGAGGTGGGCGGAGGGGGGAGGCGGGTGTTATACCATCGCTTCGGGGAAGGGCTGAGCATTTGCAAATCCCGGCTGCGGCGCGCGTGGGGAGCATCCTACCCCCGCCGGGCCGGGCAGGGCGAGCTTCCCTCGGTATCCGAACGCCGTCCGCCTTATCCCCGCCTTCCCCTGCCCGCCTGTGCCGCCCCGTGTCTCCCGTGCGGCGGAGCGGAGAGCGGCAGCCCCGGGGCGATCCGCTCGGAGCGCAGCGCTGAGCCACAGCCGGCCCCTGTCCCCGCCGCGCAGGCACGGGCAGAGCCCTGGGTGAGTAGCCCCGGAGCTCCCCTGCTCCTCCAGGCAGGCCAGAATCGTCCAGGCCCCCGTCTTCCACACCCTCGTCTTCTTCTGCTCTCAGCTGGGCTCCTGCAAGGTGCAGCTCATCTCTGTCCTCTGGTAGGTTGGTCAAGCTGGGATCCTTGCTTGGGGAGGGGTTTTTGAAAGGCTTCACTATCTGCTGCTGAGTTGTCTGTCTCAACTTGGAAATCAACTCCTTCTCTTGTATATAAGCTTCTCTTTTCCCCACCTTTTCCTCTTTTGCCTGCTTTACAACTTTTCCAGCTTCCTTCATTTGTATCTGCCAATTTACATGGGTAATAAGAAGCCAATGAAATGCTGAGAGACTTTAGTTCATTGAAGATTAGTACTAGCAAGTGTCTTAAAACACCCGTGTGTTTTCCTTTTGTTCTCCCCTAGGCTGAAAAGTCATGACAGCTGAAAAGACTATTCCTATAATTAATGGCAAGCCAGAAGATGCTTTGGACCCAGAAACCTCAAGCACCAACCTTGTCCACAGCAACGATAAGAAAGTTCATGAAAGAGGTCATTGGAACAACAAAGTTGAATTTGTGCTTTCTGTGGCAGGGGAGATTATTGGGTTGGGAAACGTGTGGAGATTCCCATATCTTTGCTACAAGAACGGAGGAGGTAAGATGGCATCATGTGCTGATTTACTGCTCGCCATAAACGTGGGAAATAAACAGTTAAGGACGCTTTGCAGTGATTTATTGTGCTAGGAAGAGATATGAGCTCAAGTTCTCAGCATATGTGCAGAGAGGGAATTATAAGACATCTGACAACTAAGAGAAAAGTCATATTTTTCTTTCCTTTTCTTGAAAGACTGTGTGGGTTATTTTTACGAGTTGCTTTCACATTAGTAAAGGGCTGTATTATTTTCTGTGAGATTTTTGATGTAGAAGAAGCCAGTGTTCCCTTAGAGTAGTACTGTGTTTTCTTCTGCATGGGAATACAGACCCAAGCATACTTCAGTAAGTTTGTCTGACACAGGAAAGAATGTAACAGTTTATTTTTCAAGCAGAATACTTTGGAGAAGATTAATATTTTTTCTGATAGTGCTACAAAGACGAAATTCTTCGCCATGTGGAAATTTTTGTAACTCAATGTACTTGTTTTCTTCCTCAGTGCTTCCCCATCTTCCTACAGTAAAGTAGGGGAAGATGTCAAAACTGAAGGTTGCTCAAAGAAGAGAGCAAACCCTACTAAATTTAAAATATGAATACCATTTGAGAGAGAAAAGAGCAGACTTAACTTGTACAGAAGTAAGAACAAGTGGCACGTAGTGGGCATAGTTAAGTATAAACTGTGTAAGATATGTGAGAGTTGAGAATAAGCACATCAGCTGTGACTTATGAAGCAATGAAGAAAGAGAAGTAAATTAAAAACTTAGTTTAGAATTCTGTGGACTGGGTTCAACATTCTCCCCACTTAAGGTAGTGTGAGTGTAGCAATACAGGCTGGGAGAAAAACTGAATGTTTAGTGGCTGATGTGCAAAGATCCATTCCAGGATGGGTTTCCTTGCTAACAACGCTGTGCCAAATTTATTTTCCCTGTCCCTTCTTGTCCAAACTCAGGGATGGTTTTGGCCCATTTTGTCTGCTGTTTCTCTAAGACTAAAAATGCTGTGGAAGACCTGTTTGTTTGTAGTACCTTTCTCTATATATCTGTACTTGGGCAAAGCTAAGATAGCAGGAGCTCACCTCTTTCCAGAATGATGTTACCAAATACTGTTGTTAGTACATAAATATTAATATGCTGGGTATGATATACAGGACAGTTTCTTGTTATTTGTCAAAGTGTTCCCAGAGAACTTTTGGAAGAGTTAAAAATAGAAATGTATTTTTGGTGTGTAGTTTTCTTGTCCACACAGCCACCTTTCTGTGTCCATTTGTACATATGTGCTACCTTGTCCAAATGTGATGTTATCATTTTTAAAGGCTCTAACATAAGGTAGAAAGAATTCTAATCATGATTATGGCTTATTTGATGAAAAATTATGTACTTAAATATCATATTGAATCACCACTCTATCCTATAAGAATAGCATTAGTGTGTGTGATCTAATTGGTCATGTCCTGGCAGCTCGGGAAATTTGCCATTGACCAGTTTTACTCAATGAAGGCTTGGTCTGTGACCTGTGGCTTTGTAACTCTCTGGAGTGCCCTGGTGGAATTAGACCAGAGTTTGTTTTCAGTGTTTATGTCTGATGCACCAAATTCCTTAGTATGTGGTAAGTGAAGACAATGGTAAAATACATGAATTGGTCATGAAATAACTTGCTAGATACACAACAAACCTAGGAGCTGTAGTATGGAACTTGAGAGGTCTGACCTCCCTCTGGCACTTCCTCTGAGTCATAACAGGCAGTGTAGACATGAGCTCCTATAATTTTAGGTTGTTCTTGTAGATATTTATTTGGAGGTTCTAGGAAAATTAATTTCTTTGTATTACAATTAGGTACTTCATGGAATGGGATCTTTTTACAAGCAGGGAAACCTGATTTTCATGATGTATACCTGTGGTAGAACAGTGTTGGAAAAATAGTCAAAGCAAATATTTTGGATTTCAACAAGTTGCCATGTTAAACTCGCTATGATTGTGAGCTGGATGTGATACTGGCCAGCAGTTCACCTAGCCTATACAGATCTTCCTCAAAACAATATGCACAGTAAATTACACAGAGAAGTCATGTTTTAGCTGTAAGGATTCCACTCTTTGTGAAATCCTCATGAATTGCTTGAGAGGCAGATGAAATTCAGCTACAGGAAAATTTCCTGGCTGAGGGAAGAGACTACTTGTGAAGAGATATCTCTGGTGCTGTGCTGGCTCTGAAGAAAGAAACTGCAAATAAAAGCAACTGGTGTTAGTGTCTTAACTTTCTAATCAAGGTGACTAAAGCACAGCAGTTGTTACTGGTTGTGTTTGAGTTTTGATGTGGTTCATAAACTATTCTGGAGTTTGCTGTGGGCATCTCACAGATTTGTTGGTGCTTTGTTATTTTCCTAGAATTTCACATTAATGTTTCTAGCTGATCAAGCCAAATCCTGCTTTCCTGGTCTTGTAAGTAGTTCCAAAGTCTGTTCCTTTTCCACGATCTTTATCATCAGGCTTATGTAAATAATATACAAGGGACTTTCTGGATTTCAATTTCTTCACTCCTGAAAAAACAAGGAAGAGAAGGTAGTGTAGACTGACATGGTGATGATCAGTGCAGAACTTTGTGGCTGAGCAAAACTGTGATCTTTTCTGTGTTTGAGGGACACATGAGCAGACTTTAATTTATGCTGGGGAACTTTGATCTGGCGTGTTTTAGTCCAAGACATTGGCTTACAGGTCAACTTTTGATATTTGGGACCGGGAGTAAACTCTTCCTGCACTGGCAGCTTGATGCCTGAGAGAGAGCTAAGAAGAGATCCTTCCTTTACTAGGAGAATTCTCACTCTGCTGTCAAGGAACTACATTTGTTATAACCAACACTCACTCACTATTCCCTTGTAGGTGCTTTCCTCATCCCATATGTGGTCTTTTTCATTTGCTGTGGAATACCAGTATTTTTCCTGGAGACGGCCTTGGGACAGTTCACTAGTGAGGGAGGCATTACATGCTGGAGGAAAGTTTGCCCTCTATTTGAAGGTAACAAACTGTTCTGTGTTCTACTGCAAAAGCCCGCACTGAACTTGGGGTAAAATGAAATAAATTGTATCAAAATTAAGATATGTTTAAAATAGTAAGCATTTGTTTTTAGATTACCTGAAAAGTAGCAGTTTTCTCTTGTGTCTCACTGTTTGTTGTTTTTTCTCTAGGCATTGGCTATGCTACCCAAGTGATAGAGGCACACCTAAATGTGTATTACATCATTATTTTAGCATGGGCTATCTTCTACTTGTTTAACTGCTTTACTACAGAACTTCCCTGGGCTACCTGTGGGCATGAATGGAATACAGGTATGACCTCAGCAGAGATTATCCCTACACAACAACCTTCCAAAGAATTGATTCATATATTAAAATGCCATGAACAAAACTATTCCTGTAGAAAAGTCACTGCAAATGGGCCAATCACATCCCATGGTAAAGAAAATCTAGAGTGAAAACTCACATCTTTTTGGTTTAGGTCATTGTATAAGCATTTGTTCCTGTAGAATATAATGCAGAAGAAGATGATTTTGGATTTTTTTTTAATTCTGTAAGATATTCTGACTAAATCCCAAGACTCTTATTTGCAATCATACCTATTCTCCCCAAACACAGCGAGTGAATTCTGCTGCAGAGATGGACCTGATGACAGGCTGCAATCTTGCTCTTTCACTCTAATGAAATCAGGAGGCATTTGAATGGAGAGAAAAATACTGGATGTGGATCTTTGGATTTGCTCTTTTAAATGCCAGGTGTTGAGGGATAATGTTCATCAAGCTGCTTCTGGAAATTTAGTTGCAGAAATAATCCTTACAGCATGCAAAGTAGCCTCCTGCATGAACGATGAGTGAGTTAGTGAGGGTTTGCAGTACAGGGCTCTTAATCTGTCTCTTCTCATTGATATTTTGATGGGTAATTCTCTGCTTATTGCATTTATAGATCACAAACACCTATGGCTAGGATTTCCTACCAGTGCCCTTATTTCCATGCTCCTGAAGTTTGTGTATTTATTCCTTAAATCACCGTCCTATTTCAAACTGTCTTTTTTTGCTAAATGGTTGTTATCATGGCCTTTGAGCACACCTAAAACTGCCTGAAAGGTTACAGCTAATGTTAGGGATCCAGTCCTGGGCCCAATGGATGTGGAAGGCTTTGGTATCAGTTCTGGCAAACCAACAGAGGAGCTTGACTGATGCTGTTCAAATACAACAGTGCTGAGCTGCTTTGGCCTCCTTTGTCTGTGCTAGAGTTGATAATAATAAAAAGCCAGGGGAATTACTCACTTGCCATATTAGAGCAAAGTGGAAGCTCATTGCTGGCTGTGTTCCATAAGCCATTTGTTGCCATAAGCCACTGAACTTGGAATATGTTGTAATTCCCAATCCATTGACTCAGTTTCTCGACGTGTCTTATGGCCTAAGGGGTTCTATTGGCCCTTGCCATTGAACTGTGCCTTTGGGAAGTGTTACAGGAATAACAGTCCTCATGGGTATTTTCATGGGATGGGCCTGTGGGCCCATCAAAACACAGAGTTGCACATCCAGTAAATGTATTGTAGAATGGTGGCTTCACAGGATGCATGAACAAGAAAAAATTTACTTGCATGTCAACATAACAAAATCTTTTTTTTTTTTTTTGTTCTTTTATAGAAAACTGTGTGGAGTTTCAAAAGCTTAATATGAGCAACTGCAGTCAAGTCTCTTTACAAAATGCCACTTCTCCAGTGATGGAATTCTGGGAGTAAGTGCACATGAAATTTATGTTTGATCAGACTATTCATTATCTTCCAATAACTTGATTGTTTACACTTGATTAGATACCTTGTAACCCTATAGTACTGAGTGATGTGAGTTCAGTTGGAAATTTTCTTATACAGCCAAAGAGAGTCAGGATGAGGGGGTTTAACTTTTTTTTTTTTTTTTTAGAGGAGGTATTTTTTTTAACTCTTTTTTCCTACAAGGAAAGGAATTCCATATCCTGAAAGAACATAGAACAAAGTGTGCCACTTGCTCGGGAGCTTGGCTCCTGCTGCTGGAGGAAAGAGCCTCAAACCCATACTAATGAGGAGGCAGATGTGAAAAAAAAAAGAGGAGGATTTCAAATATTTTTTATTTTTCTTTTCCAAATGTTTCTTACCAGTTTGAGAGTTGCATCTTCATCCTTGTTTCAGCTAACTAATACTCTGTCTTCTGTATCTCATTATATTTTAAAGCACTATTCAGCTGGAATAATGGGAGAGTTTAACTCTCTTGTGTCTCCTGGATTCTGATTTCTAGTTAGACTGTTAGAAGAATTTTGTATCTTTGCAAAATGTGATCTGCTTTTGTAGTGGCATATTTTTTTTTTCTCACAATAAATATTTAATCAATGCAGTTCAGTGGCATGTTTGTTTCTTGAAGGGCCCAGTGTGTGTTCAGGCAGTCAGAGAAACGGAATGTTACTTTTAATACTCAGTGATCTCACGATTTAACGGGTCTTATACAGTTCTGGGTAACTAGAATTTCTTGAGGACCTGTTAATTTTATTGTTAAGACAGAGCCTTAATCTAAGGCTGTATGTTTAGAGCTCTGTTTTATGTTCAGGACAGCAACAGCTACACTTTGAAAGAACTGTGATTTAAGAGTGTCCTTGAAGGGGGAACTCTACACTGACACAATTACCTTGAATATTAGCATGTGCTATTGTCTCTCTCTGTCTTTTTGAACCTCTTTGTCTTGCTACATCAGTTAATTTGGCCTTCATGGGCAGTAGTTTTTGCTTCGGTAAATAATACTGTTTTATTTAAAATAAAATAAATTAAAAATATAATAAATTAAAAAAACCCAAACAAACTAAACTACGCATAAACTCCCTCGGTAAAATTGTAACTTCATTTTCTGTTAAAATTTTCAATAATATGAACACACCTGAAGTATTAAATCAAAGTATATAAACTCTACCCACTTCCCAGATAACGTTTCAGAATAAACAAGAGTTTCTCAGGTGGGATCTTTTATTGCCATGACTTCATCATTTCACTAAAAATATCTTATGGTTCTTTAGGATGAGTAGAATTAAGTAGAATTAAGAGTTCATGAATTAGTGTAAATGAGGAAAGTATTTTCCAGTACTAACCTAATTTATCTGCTGTATTTTTTTGCTTATTCAAAAATAGTCACAACTCAGCCACTCATGGTAGCTCCAGTTATCCAGAGAAGTAAGCAACATTTAATTGAATTATATGGAGGGCACACACTAAGTTTTATCTCCTCATGTTTCTAGGGTTTTGTGGGGTTTTGTCAGTGCTCATCTTTGAATTACCTAAAGTCCTGTGTCAGTTTATTTTGATGCACATACAAATACATTTTAAGCATGTCCTTCTCAGAGTCCTCTAAAAAGGAAGCCAAACATGATTCTACAGCTAAACTTGAATGCAAATTACAGTGGAGTTTAAATCCTTCAAATCTGGGGCATGTTTGCCTACCTGATTTTGGCTGAGTTAGGAAAGGTTTGTGAAACTAGAAGGAATAATCAGATTTAGTCTTTTCTCTAACTTGTTTTGTGGTCTCATTTATACAAAACCCCTCGGAATTAAGAGAAGATTGTAATTAATTATGTGTCATAAATAGCAGACATAAATGCACAGTGGAGGTTTTTATGTAGACATGTTCAATGCAGATCAGCGAGTAATTAATACAAAGTAACCTAGGCTAGTTAATTTGTCCAGAAAAATCACCATCTAATCTGCAGATAATTGTTACCAGCAGTGTTATTTCACTTAACCAGAGGTCTGGTTCCTGTCCTGTTGCTTTACTATTTTGTAAATTCTGATGTTGGGAGCCGTAAATTTATTGCAAGACTTGTTGAAACAAATAGTGAGCGGAAAGTTGCTGGTGTGGACTGCACCGAGCGTCTGCTCTTTGCTATTTTCAGAGCTGGTGTTGACAGAGTGTGAGAATCCTCAATCCCCAGTCCCAGAACTGAGTTCATTTGCATAACGACCAGGTTCCTGACAAGTAATTAAGGTGGTGCCTGTGAGGGGAAGGCTCTGGGTTTCTTCTGAACAACCCTAGCGTTCAGAACCTTTACACTTTGCTCTCTGCCATGTCAAGGCTACAATTGAAATGTCTCTAAATTGTGGCCCTATACAGCCAAATTATTGTGTGAGGGGTCAGCTGTGGGGGAAAAAAGTTTCTGGCTTTTTGTGTGTTTTGGGTTTTTTGCTTTTGTTTTGGTTTTTGTTTGGGTTTTTTGTTTGTTTTTAAATGGTGCTGTCTTATTTTTGGGGTTTTGTTTTGTTTTTGTGGATTTGTTTTTGAGTTTTTTGTTGTTTGATTTTTAATTTAATTGTTTTATTTGTTTTTCTGTTACAATCCAATCTTGAGTTAATCTGTGGATTAGAGTGGTAATTATTGTGATTAGTGATCCTATTTACTTACTGAATTGGCAGCTCATTTACAGGTAGAACTCAATACTGCATTTGCAAATTGTCAGGCTGATGTTACAGCTTTCCTTTGATAGCATATTGCCACAGGTAGTTACAATATCTTCAGGATTATTTTTAATTAAACCTAACTTAACCAGAAAAATGCTTGAGGAAGCCTCAGTAATTCCCCAGTGCATGTTTTAGCAGAGCTGTGTGTTGCTTTGAAGCCCAAAGCTCTCAGTCTGAGAGTTACCAGTCCTGAAGGATGCACAGGTTGCTGTGTATCACTCAGAAATTACATTATATAAGTGCAGGGGAACAAGCTGGGTTTGTTTTTGTCTGTGCAAAATTGAATGCAACAGGTCCAAAAGAATGGCTTTATTTCTGGCTTTTTCAAAGCTCTCTTTTAACCTGTGCTACTGTGTCTTTTTTATTATCTAGTCTATAAGACTCAGCCCCTATTTACTCGTGACTGGAAGCAAATCCAAGTCCTCAGCTGGGCTGAGGGTTGCAAACAAAGCCTTCAGCCTTTCTGCTGAAATATTTGCAGCTTTTGTTTCTTCTGTGGCCTTGGTTACTCCTAAGTCTATTCCTCAAGTCGAGCAGCATCTCCCCCAAGAGCAGTGATGACTGAGAGCATGTTTTGCTGTATTATGAAGCTCTTCTGGCCTTCAGACCAAGAGTTCCCCTTCCTCAGGTCTGTACAGAGGATGCTGCCTCTGATACTCCAGCATCGTCCACCTGCTTTGATAGCTGGGTCACCCAGAGGCTTAATTATGGGTTGTTCTTTGTTTAAAAAGCAACAAAAGACCATAGAGATAAATACTGCAGTAGGTCCTGAATGCCTTTTGCTACGTTCAGAAGAATCTCACTGCATGTGCAGCAAGTTCAAAACTTAAAATATTTTTATGAGCCTGCAATTGATAACTACCTGTCTGCAGCTCTGCAGTGAAAAGGGTCTGATCCTGCTGGAGGAGCAGCAGCAGGCAAAGTTTGGGAGTTTGGACACTCTTTTCTTGTTTTCCTACTTAAAAAAGGCTATGGCTGTTAATGTTTTAAATGTGACCAGACTTGCCGCTGACCACTGGTATCAATGTTGACAACTGGGAAAAATTAGATTTAAGGATTTCTTACCTTAATTCAAAGGCCAGAGCCTTGAGAAGTCCATCTGCAGGTACAGCTTTTTAAGGTAAGCAGCTAAATTGATAAAAATTCACTTCTTCAAACTCTCTGTTGCTGTGTCTCAAAGGCCAGGCAAGAGTCTGAAACTTCACTTTTCACTTCTTACTGGTGCCAGCATTCAGAGAATGGCCTGTTGACTCCCATTTATGGCCTTTCCCTCATCTGCTGTTGAAGGATTTTCTAAGAAAAAGTAATAATCATAGTTTCAAGGCACAGCACATGAAATTTTTAGTGTCCAAACTTTAAACAGTTAATAGTGGCAGCTGCAGTGTTGATAATTCCTGATATGTTAAAGCAGCCCAACGAAAGAGAGCTGTGGCACCAGGTGAGGTTGAATTTATAGCCTGGGATGCAGAATAGAAAGGAGAGGATACTCTGCTCCATTGTGTTTTTTTCTGCTTTCCTAGGAGAAGAAATTGCCTGGCAGGTGTGGGGGGCATCAACCACGTCTGTGTGCTCTTTTGGCAGCTACTCAGGTCTGTCACCATGGTCAGGAATTTGAGGTTTCCAGTGCCTGGGAAAGGAGTTGGACAGAAAGAGGACCCTTGGTTGATTCCACATCAATAGTTTTTTTTATTGGCTGTATAACAACAACTTAGTCCTCTGTTAAAGAAAGTCTAGTTGTTGGCCTGTCACTCTCTGGAGAGGGTGACACATCCTTAGCGTTTCCAAGTAAAGCCTAGTGAGGAAAAAAAAACCCCACATTGTTTTTGTCTCGGGAAAAGAAAAGGGGCTGTTCTCAGCAAAAAGGAAAAGGCACAAACCCGTTCCTTGCAAAGTCAAAAAGAGGTTTTTCCTGTTTCATTCAGGCTGCGAATGAGTGCAGGAGTCACATTGTGGTTAATCCCCACCACACTATGAGAAGTCATTAGCAAGTTGAGCCCGATCCTGCAGTGCTCAGTACCCAGAGACCTCCAGCACCCCTCAGAACCAGCCCCTTTGTGCAGGCCTTGTAGAACACTGAGTTGTGCCAGACCTGCTTGTTTCTGCTCAGTTCATAAGAGGCCACGTGAAAATTGCTTTTTGTTTGGAGTCATGTGAGCTCTTCATCTGGTTTTGCCCCAAGATCACTGACTTTTTCCTGAGCTCAGTTGAAAGGAGTCAATGGGATAGGTGACAAAATGCAAAGTGGATTTCTTCTATATCGAGGGATGAAGCCTAAATCAGGAAGATGAACTTCCATGTTTTTTGATTTTTGTATTGAATATTGAACATGACAATTTTACTACAGAGAAAAAAGTGACCTTAGAAATTACAAAGTCAAGTATTTGTGTATTAGGGAATAATAGAAATGATGCTGTGCAATTTTAAGGTCACATCTTTTATGAATATGATCATCTTGAGATAAAGAACTGCCTAATATTTTGTCAACATATCTGTTTTGATCTTGTTAGAGGATGGATAGGGAGCAAACACTGTGCAGGTATTCAGTATTTATTCTTTTTGTCAGCACAGCAGAAGCCTTATAATAATGAGAAGATAAAATATAAGAAAATTAACAAAGTTATTAATTTAATCAAGGCTTCTTCGGGTGCTTGTGGTGTCTGTGGTGGTACCATTATGATTTTCTTGATTATTTATATGTTCATTCATCCTCATAAAGTCCCAACAAGTTCAAATTTTTCCCATTTTATGGAAGGGGATCTGAGCTACACAGAGAATAATAGTGCCAAATATGGGGGGGCCAAGGTTCTTTTTTAGCATTAAGGTTGCATGATTTTTACTCCAACAAAGAAACAAGGAAATATATGAAAGTCAGCTTTGGGCAAATATAAATATAAAGTTACTTAATTGACAACACCATCTTTGAAACAAGTAATTGCTATTTCATTCCAAAAAAAACTTTTTTTTTTTTTTTTTTTTTTGGGTGCACTTGCATGAATATTTAAGGGGTTAAAAAAATGTAGTAATTTTTGTTGTCTTTAATGACTATTTAGAAACCTCTCCTTTGTGTGGTTTTTTTTTTTGGCAAAAAAATTGAATATATGCTCCACTTTCTTGCATGTGTTCAGTACAGGTTGGGAACTTCACTGTCTTCTCTTGAGCTCACTCAGCTTTGTATAAAAGTTAAGTAATCGTGGAATATGGACTGGGATTTAACATCTGGCTTCTCAGGATGCTGCCATGGCTAGAACTGGACAGGATCATTCTCACTGTCACAGGAGAGAGATGGTTCAGATTAAAAAAGTTACCTGAGAATAACTGGGGGGAGACTATTCTGATACTTGATATGTTAATAGTTAGACAGTCCAGTTCAGGCTTTGTGCCAAAGAAATAGTTGTTTATCCACAGCACTTACAGGAGAGAGGGAAAACTCTGAGTGAGCCTCCTGCAGACCAGCAGGAGGTTTGATAGCTCAGGAGTTCTCCTTAGAGCCTTTAGGCTGAAGGAGGGCAGGGAGGGTGGGTTTCCAGCAGGATGGGTGAGCTTCTTGCCTGTTTCCTGTCCTGGCCTCTTCTCTAAGTTTATGAAGATCAACTCTTCATTCCCCATGTTTCTAATGTTGGTTCTTTGAAAGATCTCTTCAGAGGGGCCTTAACACTGGCTTGCTGCTGGGACGGGGTGAGCTATCGCAGTGCTGATGTTAATTCATCAGTTGATGTGTTAGTCCCTCATCCACGCTAGTTCCTGCATGGCATTCCCACCACAACCATCCAGTTTAGCATCATTCCTTATGATTACATCCAGTCCTGCCATTCTCAAATATGCCTCCCACTGCTCTCTCATCTTTGGGCAGTTCAGTTTAATCTCTTTTCTTGAGCAATTCATTCTCTCCTGACTTGTCTCTAAATCAGGTATAGTTTTGTTTCTCACCTCCAGCCACCTAGTCCTGATCATTTTATCCAGCCAGTTGACTGCTACCCAGACTTACACCTGGTCTCCCATTTTAACTCCCCAAACATTTTGCCTCTTCTCCCTAAATTCCTTGGCCAACTAATCATAGACTTCTCTTCCTTCTGCTTGTTGCTCCTCCTCCTCTCCCTGTGCCTGTGAGCTGCTGTGATTTGTGTTCTCCTTGTCCAAACAGACTCACTCCAATTTATCCAGTCTCCCTAATTCCAGTCCTCCAAGTGTTTTCTTCTTCCCGATGTTCTGTAAACTATGCAAAGTCAGTAAATAGGCAGCTCTGTAGTATTTTTATGGAGGAATCTAGGAAGGGTTTTTTCCCTCTCTTGATGAAGTCTGTTGGCAACGTGTGCATTTCTTTTTAGTTTAACTATAAGGCTGTGAGCTTATCACAAGAAATATTATCTTCTTATGCCTGTTCTTTGGATGCAGCCAAGAATTGCCATTAACTTTTTTGGAAGCTAATCATGATAAAAAAACCTTTGTTTAAACAGTCTGGAACAAGTCTGAATAAATACACTTGTATCTGAATACAGGATTTTGTAATGGAAAGTTTTAATTATTAAAAACTTGATGTTAGGAGACAACTTCATGTTTGGGAAAAGTAACTCTAAAATGTTACCAACTCCTTTTCAGTAGCTGTACTTACTTAAGGTAGTAAAAAGCTTTTCTTTGATTGTGAAGGTACCATGAACAAATTTAATATCTTATTTGCCTAGTTATTTAGAATGATACTGTTTATTTTTTATGAATGATATCTGAAATATTTCACTATCTACTCCTCAAAATGCATTTTGGGAATTTGTAGCATTTGGTTGGTTCTTATGTTAAAATACATTACAGACTTGTAAAAGTTCTAGCAATGAAATTATTATCTACTCATAATTGGAAAATACAGAGGAAAATGAGTGAGGTGCTCAAAAAACTGACCTTTAGAAGCTGCTGGCTTAGATATTCAGTTTTGCTGAAGAATGGTTAATTTTTATTTTTTTTTTTTTTTTTTTTAAGAATTGGGACCATTATGGACATTTTAATTATTGCTATTAACAAAGGAAAGTGTGTCTAAAGACATGTATATCTGTCTATGTACTTTTTGCTATTATAAGGAAAGAACTCTATGAAAGAAGCACAACTCGCTTGCAGGGGTAAAATGAAAAAAAGTCAAAGGTCTAAATTAGCAAAAACTTGGTTGTGCCATGACAGGCTTGGCCAAATCAGTCAATAGCAGCAGATGCCAGAATAACCAGGCATGCTTCTTCTGGCTTTGCCAGGGGTTTAATTGGTTTCTCATAAGTTATTGGTTTGTTGTGTTTGGGGTTTTTTTATTATTTATGTAAGAAAAAACCTCTCCTGACAGGCCTCCTTTCAGTTATGTCTGGGTTTGTGCAATTACAAAAGCTAGCTCATCCTCCCTCCATGAGTTATCTGCAGCCTCCTACAACTCTCTAAGCAAGCTTTAGATCTAGAAAAACTAAAAGCACGACACAGTTGGTGGCATTTACTGCCTGAAACAATTAATTAGTCCCTCCTGCAAGTCCCATAAGGAAGAGACCTGCACATTACTAGCTGCAAAGTTACATTCATGTTTTACAGAGTTGCCTACCCCAAAAACTATTTCCTTCCCCAGTCCCCCCTGGGAATTGGATTTGCAAACCTAGATGTGCAAACAAATTGCATGTAACTCTTTCAAGACATATTTTTCAGTACCTCTGGAATCCTTTAAATGTGCCTGTGGCCTTGTAAATAATAGACTGCTATTTTCAGCTGCCCAAGAATGTGTCCATTAGATTTTCTTCCTGTCTTGAAATTGGGAATCTGAAGGACTTTGGTGCAAGAGATTTCAGTCACATTTATCTTCTTGGCTATCTCAGCACGGGGACTGTACATTCCATGCAATTAAGCAAGCCTATATCTATTTTTGGCTCTTGAAAAAACATCATTACATGAGAAAAAAAAGTTTAGGCACTTTTTAAAAGCATTTTTAAGTATGGCTTTGTAGATTCAGGGCATTAACAGAAAGAGTGGTTTCTTGGGGTTTTAAATCAAATTAAAGGAGAGGTTTTTTTGTGTGTAAAAATTTAGAGTGAATACAGGCTGGAAAAAAACAAACAAAACAAAAGAAGAACAACACTTTTTCTCATTTTTTTCACTATTTTCCATTACTTTCTTATATTGCAGCAAAACTGTTTTGCTGTGTCAGGAAGACTTCCTGAGGAAGACTCACTAAATACTGCTATGGAATTCTTATAAAGGCTACAGAGCATCCATCAGTGCAGGCCTTGAAACAGGCATAGTTGTCCTCTGTGTGGAAAGGGAAATAACTGATGGCTTTCCAAAGTCCTTTCAACAACTACTGTTTAAACATTTTAAGTCCAACTGTTGGTTTTGGTTCATAAACGAAGAACTGAACCAGTAGAATTTGCCTGAATCTAATTAAGAATCATGCTGTAATTTGCAACTGGTATTTTATGAAGAGACAGGAGCTGTACATGTGGACAAAGGATTGGGGACCTCCCAAAATAGCTCCTGTGTGTTTGCAACTTGCTTTTTTGCTCTTTTGACCTGTAAGTTTTTCTTTACTGCTGCTTTTCATGTCTTAGGGGTTTTTTTTTGTAACTAGGATTCAGTACAGGGCCAGTGATTGTGAGAAATATGTTGACAGAGTAATTTTTTCAATTTTTAATTTTTTTTTTTTTTTGCCAGTCAGGTAATGGTTTTATTTTGGCCTGCTCTGTGTGGAAGAGATAAGAGCTTACCATCACTTTTTACCTGAGTTCATGAGCCAAGAGCTCACTATGAAAGACTGTTTTACGAGATCGTGCAATAGTTCACAAAATTTTATGTCTGTAGTTCCCGTTATCAACATCTAATTAATAGTGCATGACCGAGTACAACACTACAGACTGTCTAAAAGGCTCAACACAGATTTTGAGAGCCATCCATTTCTTCTGGGTGCTCTCAGTTGGCAGCTGGTGCCGTGTGCTGAGCTCATTTATGCCACTCAAGGTGAATAAAAAGGGAGATTTTTGTCACTGAATGACTCCTTCAGAGATGAGTAGAGGGGAAATTGCAGAAAGACTGAAGGAGTCATTGGATATATTGAGAGAGTACAAGAAACTCTAAAGCAGAGGTGAGTGGAACAGCACAAAGAAGTTATTTGACAAGATTAAACACTCAGGCTTGGTTAAGAAGTTGCCATGACTTCAGTGAAAGAGGTTGAAGGAAAATAGGTCAGGAATGGTTACAGAAGTGGGGTGTTCTGTGTTTATCCATCACTCTCCATCTCATGCAGATATACAAAAACACAGACACACATAAAAATGAAAAAGGTAATATATGTATATACACAGTAACTGCTAAGTAATGCCATGTTAAATTCAGATAATTTAAGTGCTGACTTTAATGAGACAAGGGTTGGCACAAGAAATATGTGTTGTTATTTACAATAGCAAGTTTTAGAGAAAAACCTGCAGAGGAAAGTTTAATCTTTTTAATTTAATGTGCACAGAAATGGGTAATGAATGGAACAACATTCAACCCTATCAGAGAGCTAAGAAGAAGGACCTAGGCTGAATAGCAGCAAATATGGCTCAACTAGAAATAATTCATTGTGTTATGTGTAGGTCACACTAAATATGCTGTAAGAGGTAAATATTTCAGAGCTGTTCAGCTCAAGCTGAGGGATTCTTACTAATGTGACCACTGGGAGTTGTCTGTCTGCTGCTTTGAGAAAAAAAGACAAGTGTGGAACTAAATTGATTTCCAGAAATGAATTCTTACACTTTGAGAGAAACGTATTGGAGATTCTTTAATGTGCAACCTAAAAGCTGAAATACACTTTCTAATAATTGAAAACTGATGGCTAGAGAGAGCATAAGCAGGTATCCAGGATAATTTTAGAAACTGATGGATGGTATAATTTCTATTTTAGAGTTTACATGAAACCTTTAAAAAAGAGAGGTCTGTAAGGTGCAGATTCTGTATCCCTTGCCAGTTCTGGATATACAAGTGTCAGAAAAGTCAAAGTGTCAGCACATGTTGACCTGCGGTGAGAGTTTGGCACCCATCCTATGTCTGTTCATTTCATGTGCTTGTAGTGACTAAATCTGCTACAAATTCACTGGGAGTTTGTGTTTATTTAACTTAATAGTTGTATCCATGCTCATTCTGGAGGCATTTCAGGAATGACCACACTGCTGCACTGGTAAAAAAACCCAACACAACCAGCTCACTTTTAGTTTTTTAAGTACTGGACTAAGTATTCCTAAGTATTAGGGGAAAAAAGAAAGCCTGTTAATTTTCGCTCAGAGTGAAGCTCAGAAATTTGACAGCTGTTTTTCAATATGCAGTCCTGTAATGTATAGAAGAGGCTGTTTGATTTATGTGTAAAAGCTGAAAAATTACTCCCAGCTTTGATAGTGCTGTTACATAGAATCTTCTTTACCTGTTTTCTAAGACAATATTGCACTATTCTTTAAGTTCTGTGTGTCAAAAGATAATGAATCACACCAGAGAAGAGAAATTCTGGAAAACAGTACAAGTAAGAAATGCAATAATAAATTGACTAAAGAACTAACAAGACTCTTTTTAGGTTCATTTTATTGAAGAATAATTTTTCTTTTCACTTTGTCCTGTATGTGATGTATATTTTTAGTAACAAGTTCTGAGAAGCTTAGAAAGTAAACCACTAGCTTTTTGTTTCATAGGGTTTTATATTTAACATTCAGCATAGATTTTGTTAAAGTTTATTATACAAGTAAGTGGAGAACATTGTCTCAGATCTATAGCATCTTGTGTGCTCTGTTTAGTTCTTTCAAAAGTTTCTTCTTCACCTGTGAGTTATGCAGTCTGGATGCACAGATCAGCCTCTCCCAGATTAGGCAACAATTAGCACAGATTAGACAGGCACAGGGAAATGTTGCAACTTCCCTAAGGCATTTCAGTATGGGAAAGCTTCTGTGCTGTCAGCAGAGTTTAGTGGTTTAATAGGATGAAAGGAGTGGTTTTGCTACCTAAGAGATCCCTTAAAGCTGCTTGAGATCAGGAGAGTTGAGGGAGCACAGACCTGAGCACAGAGAAGGGAAGGGTCAAGTGAGTCTCAACATTCGATTGTCAAGATTCTCTAGAGATGATGGAAAAAATGCAGTGACTCAGACAAGAAAGAACAGATGCTGCTGGTGGTGAAACAACTCCAGATAGCTGTTTCTAAGCCATTCCTGTAGTTGTATGGCTGGCTGATCAGTGACTAATGTGCCACAAACACATTAGATAAGCAGCTGCCTCTGACCTCTGTGACAAAAAGAACATCACTTTTTACTCCCTTGTGTGTCTCTGGCAAACATTTCAGCCTTTCAGTGTGTCTGCAAGTACTGCAGTGATTCTGGTGTTATGAATGAAGCTGATTTTGTGACTGCTAACCAGCATCTGACAGTGCAGCAGTTCCCAGTGTGGTGGTTGTCCTCATGCAGATGTTTACCAGAGCCTTGGATGCTGGCAGCTCTGTGGCCTAAGCACTTCAGGCACCCACAGAGGGTTCTGGTACATGGAATCTGAATCCCACCATTTTCAGACTTCAGTAATATCTGCTCGAGTTTCTGCATGTCAGAAACTACATTTGCACGGGATCCTTGGATACATTTCATTATGAAATACTCATATAAGTTTTCACAGAAACTATAGAGCACTGATTGTATAAAGTGCAATGAGAGAAAGAAACAGGACCATTTAGAAAACATGCCTTTAGAAGGAAACTAAAACTCACTTTCACACAGGAATGGAGAATGTCTTAAAGATGTTATTACTTTTCTACTAAAAGTAGAAATCTGTGCAGCACTGACACTCAAGCATATTATGCTTTTTATACAAGGAGCTCAGCAACAAGGTTCACGAGGTAAATATGGACTAGGTCTGAAAACACAGCAGGGATGGAAGGAGCACACCAAAACATAAAATAAGAAAAGCCATTCTACAGTAGCACCAGTTAGTGGCATCTTTTTGCTGTCCTTTCATCCCCCACATAATACTCTGAGGACAGAGTCTGGCTTAGAGTGAAAAGAAAAATTGCCACCTGTGTTCCTGGCTGGGCAGATACAGATAGAGAAATGATCTCAAGAGGCTGTTTGGGTGGGTTTTTTGAAAGAAAAGTGTCTTGGACACTGCTTCAAATCAGAGAGGGAACATGAAGGGACCTTCCTCAAACAGATTGAATCTGTTCTTCAGCTCTCCAAATCATGAAATAATGCAATAAGTACCCCAGTACATTCCTTTCAACAATGTGCTGGCAG
Source organism: Pyrocephalus nanus (assembly GCA_038380795.1). Taxonomy (NCBI): domain Eukaryota; kingdom Metazoa; phylum Chordata; class Aves; order Passeriformes; family Tyrannidae; genus Pyrocephalus; species Pyrocephalus nanus. Next base: position 3,359,541 of record CM076271.1, on the reverse strand, counting down.
CTAATAATCCTCTCTTCAAGAGCCTGGTACAGCTCCTCACAGTGGAACACTTGAAAAAAGACACTCTTTCTCAGGAAAATGCAGTGTTCTCTCAGCCAATAATACAGTGCTGTGAGCTCTCAGAATGTTTGTTTTCAAATTTGGATGGAAAGGTTGCTTTTCAGCTAGGAGTATTCAGGAGTAGCAGTGATCTCCAAATATGCCCCTCTTCAGCAGTTCCAAAAACAGAGAGACCCTTCTTCTTCTCAAATGTACTCAGCTACTAAATTTAAAGGCATTTTAGTACATTCTCAAACAAATTGAAACCATTATGAGTAAGTATGTAATACCAATTGAAATAATTTCCTCGTGGGATTTCATCTTTGTAAATTTTGCGAGGGGTACATGTGCAATGATACTAATTAAGAAAACAGAGGTAACCCTTAGCAGCAGTATATTCTGGGATGTAGGTAGCTAAAGGTCCTTCGATGTTGTCTAGTTTCTTGCTAGGCATGTTATTTTATGTGTACCCAAAGTATGCTGAAATTTGTTTTATGGCTCTGTTATATCTTCCTGACTGTCCGTTTTTATTTTCTTTTTATCCACTCTTATATTTAGATACAAGTTAAAGCTTACAGTATTTGGTGCTATCAGCAGAATAAATCTACACTGTAGTAATAGTGCCATGATTTTGTTCAAACTTTAAGAACTTTATGACCAAATCTCAGCATTTCTGACAGCCACCCCTCAGAGATGTGTCCTATTATTCCACTTAAAGTTATCTTTTTCTTCATTAGGCTCCTCTAACTTTTATCACTTTTCTTTTGTGTTATGTGTCAGAAGGAGAGAAAAATCTTCCTCCAGTAACATTTAGTCAGTTTAATTGTGTGTGACCAGAGGCAGTGAAACCTTCAAGCTGAGTGTCTTTGGGTGCGAGACACATTGCAAAGCCCCCCTGGCTGGGATTTAATATTCTACTTACAAGCAAAATGTCCTGTGTAGATTAATGCTTTGCTACCACTGAATTACAGCCCTTGCTCTGGTTTGAGTTAGCTTTCCAGACCCACCCTAACAGCAGTGGAGTTTGTTTGCTGCAATATTCTGCTCAAGATGCTCAAATGCCACCAGTCCTTGGCTCCTTTCCCGGGCTACTGGATGGTTCAAGGGACTGAACTCCCGCGTATTTTTAAACAACAAAACACCCCCCTCATGCAACAACAACAAAACAAACTCTATACCTACAATAAATATTTTCAAAGTTTCATCAAATTCTGTTTTCAAGGAGATCCAAAAGTATTTAACGATTTGTGTCTTCAGTGCAAGACAAATCGTGCTCACAGTGGTGTTTCACGTGGTCTCATGTTGTTGCCAGCAAACTCTGCCTAAAATGGCTTGTACTAAGCAGGGATTTTATGCTCTGTAGTAATTCAAATGGTTACCTACAGGTGCCTTCAGTTTGTTGTTCTGACAGTTATAGTGGCTTTTATCTGTCGAGAAATATTGTTGATTTTTTAATTTTTATTTCTTTAAAAAAGTAGTGAATTCTGGTGATAAAGTTTCAAGACACTTGAATGAATAGCTGTTAGGATATTTCTCATTGAATTATGAGTATGTCACTTAAGGATACTCAGCTTTAGTAAGTCTCAATATGTGTAAGGACAGAGTTATTTCTTTTCACCCAAGTATGATGCAAACCAGCTGAACTACAGAACTCACTGGAGACTTCAATTCTTCAAATGTTTGCTATTTCCAAACAGAGAGGAGACCATTCCATGCTGGTTTTACTGCTCTTGTTCATTCTGTGCATTCAGAGTTGAGGAGAACAAGGTAATGTAGGGGACTTGCAGGGCAGGAGAAGAGGATGAAGGCCTAGAGGAAGCTCCACTATCTTTTATTTTTTGTTGTCTGTGTGATTTATGTAAGGTCATGGCAGCTTTTGGGTAGAAGCTGAAGAGCTGAGGAGCAAAAAGCTGTGATCCCCTGACTCCCCCAGCCTCACTTCTTGGATGCAGGGGAGAGTCATGTATTTTTAAAATGCTTCCATTTTTTTTGGTTTATTTAAGTTGAATAATAAAAGAACAGGGGCAGATAGGAGAGTTATCTACTGTCAGACTTAACTGAGGCTTTGTGAGAGGATTTTCATTTTCTGATTGCCTCTTCTTCTCAAAACCAGCATCCACTCCTGCTGTTCCAAAAGGTTTCAGCAGGAGAGTTTGGGAGAGCTGTGTTGTACCTGCTGAGGAAATCACTCCTGGCCTCTGGGCAAGACTTTCTGCTCCTTGGATCTATTCTTTGCATACATTGTACATTATAGTTTTAATTATAAATTCTGGACTTGTTGCTGCAGTAAGGGAAACACTAACCCTTTGTTCTGCTTGAACAAAGGAAATGCAAAACAATTTACAGCACTTCAGTGTAATTAAATACTCATTATGGTGCTAACAATTCAAGGAGATTGGCACCACGTGTCTTTTCTTAAGTAGGAGCAGCAGGGATAATTGTGTTGAGGCTATTAATTTGCTATTTACTTTCTATGACACTCCTTACAAAAATAACTGGCCGAGATTTCTGGATGGCTAAAGGAGGTGTCTCTGATATTTGAGACTTCTCCCAAAGCATTCAGAAAACATTGAGCATTGAGTTGCTGCAGGGAACTCCAGGAAACTGGTCCAGAGAAGAGCAACCAGGCTGGTGAAGGGATTTGAGCACAAGTCCCATGAGGAGAGGCTGAGGGAGCTGGGGTTGTTTAGTCTGGAGAAGAGGAGGCTCAGGGGTGACCTCAGCACTCTCTACAAGTACCTGAGAGGAGGTTGTAGCCAGGTGGGGGCTGGTCTCTTCTCCCAGGCAACTATCAGCAGGACAAGAGGGTATGGTCTCAAGCTCTGCCACGGGAGGTTTAGGTTGGATTTTAGGACGAAATTCTTTACAGAGAGGGTGATCAGGCATTAGAATGGGCTGCCCAGGGAGGTGGTGGATTCTCAGTCACTGGAGGTGTTTAAGATGAGACTGGATGTGGCATCAGGGGCATGATCTGGGAACCACAGTGGGGTTGGATCAAGGGTTGGACTTGGTGGTCTCAGAGTTCTGTTCCAACTCTGCTGATTCTGTGATCTTTGTCTCCAGCCTTCACTGGGGATCGTGTTCTTAAAGGCAAAGATGTCTTTTGGTGTGTAAAACACTTTATTCACAAGAGAGAAAGTAATAACATTTATTTATGAGGAAGTTGTTCTGTAGCCAGGGAAGGACAGTGTAGGAATTGAATGGACTCATATATAAACATAACCCAAAAAGCCATAAAATAAACCTGGTTTGATTAAAACATGAGGAAGTTTGTTTGTTATTCTTTTGCAGTGACAATAAAGCTAAATGACAGAGGTTTCCATTTCACAATTTTTTTTTGGTTTTCTTTTTAATCTTAAAAAAATATTATGAGATAGTGTGTGACTTCAAAATGAGAATTAGAAAATTTTTAAGCAAAGCAAGAATTAAAATTGTTTAGGATTTTCCTCCTTTGTTCATGAGCTTCTCTTGCTTAATCTGTTTGTAAACTCCAACCTGAATTTGTGCCAGTATCTTTCCAACCTGCGTCTGTAGTCAGTATATTAATACCTTTTATTAAGTTGAATAATAAAAGAATAGGTTCAGATATGAGAGTTATCTACTGTCAAACTTATTATGTCACTTTTTGTCTTGGTTCTCTTGCAAGTAACACCCTATTCCAGGTGAGCTTAGAATTCCAGGACTTCTTTTGCTTTTTGAAAGGGAATTTGTGAATAGGGTGGACTTCATCCTAGGAAAAACTCCACATGATATCATCTGTCAAAGATCTCAGAAGATCTTGAATGTTCAAGTATTTCTTTCCTCAGCCTTTCTGTACAAGTAATACTCAATAATGTTCTTTTCAATTCTAGAGAGCAGATAAAAAATACGCTTCCTCTTCTTGATTAAAATCCATCCTTCATTAAAAGCTACTTCTCTTCATTTTTGCCTGCATTTTGATGACATTACTTCAGGTTCTTTGCAGGTCTGTGCTGCCTGAGAGTGTTCCCTGCTAGAACACTTCTCTCCCTCAGTTAGATGGTGGCAGAAGCTTTGAAGAATAAAGCAATTTATTGGATAAGGAGGAAATTTGGATGAGGTGACAGTAATTTTACATTTAAGCAGGTAACACTTTATAGTGCAAAAAATTTGAGTTAACCCCCTGCCCTTTCTTTTTTCCTTTTTTTTTTTTTTTTTTTTTTTTTTTTTTTTTTAACTAGGAAGATCTTCCTCTGTGTTCTTTGGAAAATAAGGAGACAAACCTTAGGATTTAGGGGTTTTATTTGTTTTTCTTTTTTCTTTAATCTGTTAAATTCTGTCCTCCCTTCAGCTAAGCAGGAGACTTTTAGGACATATGTTATGAACATTTGCTTGCCCCCTGGGGCTGCATCAGGAGCAGCAGCTGCAGCTCTTGGAGTGTGTGAAAGCCTGCCCAGGTTCTGCAGCATCTGCACATCCTCCTGGAAGACCTTGGGGGTGGTTAAATCTTTTCATTTCCCCACCATGTCACCAGCTGTTGGTGTCTCTCCATCCTTCTGCTCCATCACTAGAGGCAGGTGGAGGAACTTCCCTTCACTCTCAACCTGCTGCTTGTAAAAGCAAAAAGAACCCCACCCCAAAAAGATTCCTCTCCAGGAAGTCCCAACCTTTATTTTAGGCATGGCCTGGAATATTGTGATCATATTTTACATCCCTGAATTGGTTGTCTGGGACAGTAACTGAGTCAAATACAAAAGGAAGGATTATTTCAGGTGGATAACTGCAGGTTGGACCTTTTGAAACTTAACACTTAACTTTTATCCTAAATATATTTTCCTTCAATTAAATTATCTGTATTCCTGTATATACACATTACACTGTGATCATGGTAGGGTTTTAAACTACATCAGAGTACCAGTGGAATTCAGTTAATTTGTTTTTTTGTGGGAGGGAGATTAGTGCAAGTCTAAAGTCCCTGAGGTTGATACCTTGAAATATGGTGCATTTTCACAGTGAGTAACTAGGAGTCCTTGTTCAAAATTAATCCACTTCTATCCCAGTGCTGGTTTTCTTCAAGATAAACTTTTCCTTTCTTTCTTTTTATTTTTTTCTTTCTTCTTTTTCCCTCCAAAGGCGAAGGGTGTTGGCAATTTCTGATGGAATTGAGCACATTGGGAATCTGCGCTGGGAACTCGCCCTGTGCCTCCTCGCTGCTTGGACTATCTGCTATTTTTGCATTTGGAAAGGGACCAAGTCTACTGGAAAGGTGAGGTGAAAATCCTGAAGATTTTATGATTCTTGTTCTCCAAACCTGTGTTGTCCCTAATAATTAAATCTGAATAATTTAATAATTTCAACAATAGCTTAATAATCAAAATCGGAACAGTGGAATTCCACACGCATTGCTGTGAGCAACTACACTTGAGGGTGTATAAATTATAAAACTAATTGTAATCAAGAATCATGTGTTTTAGATTGTTTTGTTTCTCTTGCTTTCCCTAATTCTGTCAGGTGAGGCAGGTTGGTTTGGGGTTTAATTTATTAGGTGGCATTACTGGCCAGCCCTTGAAGCCTGAAATCAGCACTGGGCCCTGTTGATTTCTGGGCACAGTGTATATAAAATTTGAATTTTGCTCTAAAACTGACAGGAGTTAAAACTCTCAGTCTCACAAAAGAGTCACACAGGGGAGTTTCAACACAGAGGGAATTTAGAAACAAATGGAACATCAAAAGCAGAAATAATGAAAGCACTCAAAGGCAGACAAAGATGGACACGTTAGGGGGAAAAAAAGAAGAGTATTTAGTACTTTTTGAGTGAATGCCATTCAGTGCTGGACACCCAACAGAGAGACACTGGTTCACAGCCTCAGCCAGTCATGGGATGATGGAGAGGTTGCCCCTTGAGTAGAATCAGACAGAGCTCTGAGTAGAATCTATGAATAATCAACTACATACACGAAAAGAGTCACAGTTCTGGAGGGAGGATCTAAAAAAAGCAGTTTTCTCATGTGGGAACCAAAGGGTACAAGGAAAAACCTTGGTGGATTGCAACATTCTGTACATTTAATTTTCAACTGTGTATTAGTTTGGAAGGCGTGGTTGGATTTTTTTGTTGTTGTTTCTGTTTCAGTGGCCTATGTTTGTAAATTTGAAACTGTTTGAAATGTAGTGGGTTTTTTAAATTTAGAAAATGCCAGAGAGAAACTTTTCAGCTTTGTCAGCCATACGCACATATCTTTCATACTATCAGAATTTTGGCTGAAACTAATTGCTGGGTTCTGTCTGTATTTGCCAACTGTGTCAGTCAATCTGGTACTGCATTTCTCACACACAGATTTCTGCAGCCCACTTTTATCAAGTCACTGCAGGAAAAATGCTGAGAAAGACTGTCTAGGGATATGTATGAGCATGAATAGTTTAGAGGAGAGAGGGGGGAAAGATCCTAAAGAGAGGAATATAGCCAAGCAAAAGTGATATAAGGGAATGACAAGATAAATGTCCACGTGTCTTTGAAGCGTGGGCTCCAGGGAGGGGCAGGAGTGCTTGGGTCTTGTCTGAGGAGCTGCAGCCTGGCAGGGAGGAAATAAAACTGAGCCAAACTGATTGTTTTAAATTTTTTTTTCCCATCAGAAAGGATGTCTGAAGATGGAGGTCTATTCTACCATAGCATAATCCGACCCAGGGGTGCAGGGAAAAACACGGCGTGTTGGCTGCACACGCAAGGCTGGGCAGAGCTGCTCTGTGCTCCAAACAGGAGCAGGGGTAGAGCTCCTTTGCTGGCAGGAAGAGGCTGTAATGATTTTTTTTAAAAAAAGATATATTTTACATTTCTGCAGTTTACATTCAGAATTTTATTGTTAAGGTATGAGATTCCTTCTGTTTGTGTCGTTTCCTCAGAAATAGGTCTCGGGTCTTGGAAGTAGTTAACTTGTTTGGCATTTTATTTTTCCCTTTTTATTTTTTTCGTTTTTCTTTTTCTGATAGCTTAGCTTAAACCTCAGCTTAGTGGTAGGTGGAATAAATTGTATTTGATTTCATTTCGGTATGATTTTGATAACCATCTTTCTGATGAGATCAGGAGAAATAGCCTGAGAAGGAGATGTATCTTGAAGCTTTTCAACTAAGCAGAAAAAAAACATAGTCTTGCTTCAGAAGTGCAGAGAAAATGGAATTAATACCCAGTGTTCAGCTTTAGAGGCCTCAAGCTTAAAAAATTTAGATGAGGGCTCTGTAAGATGTAGACCCATCACATATTTGCACTCTTTAAATCAGTTTGACATGAGCAGCAGTTCTGTTTCCAAGATCCTGAGGATTTGGACTGGTGGATTCCCACATTCCTTGGGATGCCCTGTGGTACTCACCAGTCTGCCTGTGCAGAGGGTCCATGGCTGCTCAAGAAATATGCAGTGAGGAACTTTCATAGCCAACATTGGCCATTTCTTTTTCCACTTTACTGTTTAGATGTATTTAAGAATCTTAATGTTTTTGCCACTTATTACAGCCAACATTACTGGAAATCTGTGCCATGACACTGCCCTCCCAGCCCAGCTAGACAGAGACAGCAGTCAGGTGTTGTGGATGCTACAGAGGAATGAAATGTTCCAAAGTATAAATAATGGAGCAGATTTCTGGACTGCAGTTTCCATTTCTGACATATTGGCATTTCTGAAATTCATATTTAAGCTCATCTAATCATGGGCCTTCCCATTAAATTGAATTCATTACAAGCTCATTTCCAGGAAACACTTAAAATTGACTCCTGGGGTTTTTATCGTAATAATAAAAGTGGGTTTAGACCACTCTGTTAAATTAGTGATATACTTTAATTGGATTGAATAATTTCAATGAAACAACAAATTTATTCAAAGCATACTCAAGGTTTTATCACCTTTGGAAAAATTTTTAAAGGAAGGTGTCTGTGGGACAGAATAGAGAGAAAGAGGACAGGGGAAACAAAAGGGAAATGGAGAAGGTGAGAGAGAGATTCATCTTCACACAGTTGTGCTCTCTGAAATATTCAAGAAGTGAATTTACTCTTTTTTCTTTTTTTACTCTCCATCCTAACACGTGGAGAAAAAAAAAAAACACCCCAAGCCTTAAAAGCTTTCATAAAATAACCCCATCCTTTTCCAACCAGCACTATCACAAACCTCATCTCCTCAGACTATCAATATTTAATATTTTAAGATATTTAATATGTTAAATGTAACATAAAGTTTAACTCCAACTGAAGTGCTTATGACACTCCTAACAAGGTGTTCCAAACTTTGCCACTACTGTTCTTGAAATTCAGTACTTTCTCACAGAGCATTTCAGCTTTTACATTCCAACAGATGTGGAATATCAGAATAATTTCAGGTGATCGTGGCAGCTTTCAGTGAAATGTATTTCTGCCTTTTCAGAAGTTTTAATTATTATTCAGTCCTTAATTATTCAGTCTCAGTTATTTGCATGCTGCCTTTCACACCGAAAATGTTGCACAAATGCAAAAGGCAGAGTCTTTGAATGAGAAAATCAAATTCAAAGGGGAAAAAATATGGCAATGTAAAATTATCGTGATGTGATGTGTGTGTTGCAACTTGCCAAGCTTGGCACTTTCTGAGATCCATCTTCTGGAGAAGTGTTTTCAGTATCAAAGTGTTTTTCAGTATGGAATTAGTATGGAATCGAATGCTTGCAAAGATGAGGAAAGGGCTGTGCAGAAGACAGAAGGAAGTTAATTTGCTAAAGGTTTAAATTATCGTTCCAGTCTGTGATTATTAGGGCTTGGTTTAGTATCTTATTTTTCCAGAATATTTTTGATTGCTAGCCATGACAATTCTGAGTATTCCTGTAATGTAATCCCTACATAGCTGCTGAGCCTTGCTAACATATAAGATTAATAAAATCCTCAGGTACAAGGGGACCAGTTCCTTTATGGATCTTGATGATCCATTTATTAATTTAACTAAATGTCCTTGTGCTTTAAACTTTGAGAGAGGACTACCGGAAGCTGGTAATGTATTTTTCCTAAATTGCTCACTGAAGGAAGCAATTCTAATCTTTTCTTCTTTTTTTCTTTTTTATTTTCATGAGAGTGTGAGAATTTTTTCAGACAGTGATCATTCTACTGAGCTTATAATCACACCTCACTTTTAGCAACTTCTGCCCAATTCCTTTTGACCTGAGGAGTCAGAAAGGCATTTTAAGTCTGTCTTATTCACCAGTCCACTCCTTTCCTGCTCAAGTATCTTGGTTACTTTTTGGATGCATCAACACACCCCTGTCTTCTGCTGATATTCCTAGTTTGAAACCCTGTCAGGGACTTGCATTTATAGAATCACTAAATTGTGCAGGTGGAGAGGGATCTTGGAATGCCTCTTGTCCAACTTCTTGGGCAGAGAAGGTTCAATACTGAACTTGAAACAGTTGTCTCAGTGCTTGACTGGCTGCACCTTAAAAACCTCCCAGTTCAGAGATTTCTCGTGTCTTGGGGCAACCTCTTCCAGTGCTTAATTTCCCTCATGGTCCAAGTCATTAATCACTTCTTGTGGGTTCATTCCCATATTTAATTTTGTTACTGAATTATCCTCTTTTTTTAATACCTTGTTATATTTCTGTTATTCACTTCAGATCAACCCCCATTTTTGTATCATCTGTGTTACTACTGAGCATGAGTTTGAGTATCTCTAATTACTGATGCCCACAAACTGACTTGAAAATACTTCTCTATTAACAAGGCAAATAAATAGACTCAGGGAAAAATAGTCCAGGGTTTTTTTTCCTAGACAGCATCACTGTCCTACTCCTGAATGGGAATGACAGCTAATCAGTATTAAGTGTGTCACACAGACATGGGACAACTGATCAAAACTGCTCATGTCTTTATATTCTCAAAGCATGATGTGTTTCAGCTCAGTGCTGTATAAAGGAGCAGCACTTCCACCTGCTCTGTAGATGAGGAAGGGTTGAATCAAAAGAGTTAAAAAGGAACCCACAGCCCTGCTATAATTTTCAAGTTATGGATATTAGAACATTTTACCTCACCCAGAGCATCTTAATGTCTGTTGTAAAACTGCAGATCGGGTTTTGTCATTTTATGCCTCAACACAAAGTCAGCATATTCTGATTTGAAGTGCTAAAAGAAAATTGTCTTTACTGTCAGGATCTTTCTTAGTATTAGAATATTACACTGCTTGTATGACCACTAAGACAAATACTCATGTAATTTTGGGGCCTTTCTGAATGAGTTCTCATTAGTATCATAAAGATAATCCCGTACCAGAGCTAATCCTAAATAGTTCTTCCATGTTGTTTTGTACTTGCCCACTGGTTGCTGGCCAATATGTGATGAGAAATCCTCACCACACTATGCAGGATCATCTTAAATGAGGGAAAAATCTCATTGGGAACCATTCTTCCAATTTTTCTGAAACTAATCTAGGTCCCACAGTGACAGACTTCAGTAATCACTGAATATTATTCTATTTTGACTTCTGAATCTTTAGATCCTATCTTACTCTTGGTGTTAAGTTCCCTGAAGTTCAAAGGAAACAAAGAAAACATCCCTGTGTTTGAGACTCACTCAAAAACTTTTTAGGATTAGGATCAGCTTACTCACTGGAAAGCTGCGTGAAGTAGTAAGAAAATCAGATTTATGAAAAAAAATTAAAAATAAAAGAAAGGAAAATACCAAAGCTATAATACAAGTGAGTAATTTTTTCAATCCAGACTAGAAATAATGCTGAAATCCTTCCATAGGCCTCCAAACAAGACTTCTTTTTCAATGTGATGAAGTCTCCAAGAAAGTGCAAAAAACCTCCAGAATTCAAGCATGTCATCACACAGGTGATGTGTGTACCAAAATGTTTTAAAAGAATTTAGAGCCCTTTCTTCACCACCTATAGAAGCTTCATTTTGCAGCAAATGACATTCCAGTAATTGACAGTTAAATTTAAGGAACTGAAAATAAAAGTGAAGTGGGTTTTTTTCTACTGACTGACTTGCAATAAAGTCATTACCTCTGTTATAAAAAAGGAAAAAAAAACCAACCAAATCATGATGCTCAGAAGAATAATTTTCCATTTGAGAATTCATCCTGCTATTAGAGAGTGTTAACTTTATGTTGTTTCTCCACTTGATGTACCTACAAACTCCCATGGGGAGGAAGAGGCTGAGAAATCCAGAGGGTGCTGCTGAAAGGTGAGATCAGGAATGTTGAAGAGACCCCTGCAAAAAGCTGGGGATATTGCTCTGAAACAAATCATTTGATTTTTTCAGCTCATAAGCAACCTTGAAGACATCTTGCACTCTGTCTCGTGAAGCTTCTGACATTAATATGGTTCTGTCTGGCACTTCCTATCCTTTTTCACTCTAGCTTCTCTCTCGACCAGAGGGCACTGCTGGAAGGTCTCACCGTGGTCTCTTCAGGTGCTCTGTGAGAAAAAGCACTGACACAGCTCCTATCTCTGCATAAACATAAGCTGCTAAGATTCTTGATTAAATAGCAAATCAAAAGCTAAAATAATAGATTAATGATTGCACAGTATCTCCTCATGAAACATTTATGGCTTTTCTCCTAATTTATCAGTGGAGAGCCTCGTGTTATCTGTTGCATCTCTAAAAAGGATACTGTGCAGCTTGCAGTTCATCACTGGAAACTGTTAGAAATGACCTTGTGAGCTTTCTTGGTGGTGTAGTTGTTGTGTATAAACAGAAAAGGATGAGGTGGTCAGATATTTTGCTTGTCACTTCCATTATTCATTGAAGTATTTCACTTTCTCTTATGACACCAGTGGAAAAATTACAAACACCTCAGGAAAACAGAGGACTTTCTTTTCTCAAAGGAGCAGCAGTGCTGCTTTACCTACCACAAATAAGCAGGATACTGGGTTGAATCCGTGCAAGTGATGGCATAATTTCTTATTTAACTCTTATGCTACTGATTCTTTTATTTTTCCTGTGGGTGTGCAGACAGGACCCTGTCTCATTCTAAATGTGACATTTGCAAACTTTGTTAGGTTCCATATGCACTTCCAGATGTTCCCTGGTTTGAGTATTTTTTTTTAAACTCTACATGCAAAACTTAGACAAGAGTTTTGGAGAGGCTACTGAGGTGGGTTTAAAAGCTGTGATCAATAGGAGGGTTTTAAGATGTACTTTGTGAGGGAGCTGGGGTTGATCAACATGGAGAAAAAAAGGGTCAGGGAGGACCTTCTGTTCTTCCCAACTCCCTGACAGGAGGGTGGAGCCAGGGAGGTGTCAGGCTCTGCTCCCAGGGAACGAGGGACAGGACAAGAGGAAACAGCCTCAACTTGTGCCAGGGGAGGTTTACATTAAATATTAGGGAAAATTTTTTCATCAAAAGGGTGATGAAGCACTGGCACAGGCTGGGCAGGGAGGTGGTGGAATCACCATCCCTGGAAGTGTTCAAAAGGATGTGGCACTTGGGGATGTGGTTTAGGGGTGAACACAGCAGTGCTGGTCAATGGTTGGACTTGATTTGGAGGTCTTTCCCAACCTTAATGATTCTATGGCACTAGGACATGAATTTTGTAACTGTTGTCCTTTTTGAAGTTCCTCACTTAATTATTTCCACTGATCAGTTTGATTGGCTGAGCTGAATGCACTGAAGGGCCACTTGAGTGTCAAGGTATCTTTTTGTAAGTCTGTATTAAATATATGTGTTAAAAACCTAGAGATAACAGAAAAAAAGTAAGGCACAGCCTGTTTGGCTGGGGCATCTTGACATAAACCTAATAATAATGACAGAAAAAGGGCTTGGTAAGGAGTTTTGACATTATTGTTCATCTGTGAATGTGGTGGGCAGGAACAGTCACTGAAAACTGTACCATTTATAATGAATAAATGAGATAGCCATAAAAATCTACTAATAGATACTTATTTCACACCCACATCTTAGCAAGATTTAACTAAAGGTGGAGAACCCCTGGGTTTTTTAATTCTGCAGTGATTCTGAAGGCTACCTGTCCCAGGTTGTAGTTCTGAAAGGCTTGAATAATTCAATATAAAATAGACACCTGAGCTGTGGGAAGTTTATTCCAACAAATCAAACTCTGTTCAAGGTATTACCAGGAAAAAAAAATAGCTGCAACTGTATTTAACTTTTGGTTACATTTTATTTTGCATTTCTGTGTTGAGGAAAATCACCAGAATTTATGTGAACAATTTTTAAATGCAGAATATAAGCTCTCAGGCTCTGGCTGGCTGAGTGTAGGGTCATGTCTCAATAGTGAACACCACATCTTTCCCCCTTGATTTGTTTTTATGGTCCTGCTCCCTCCTCCACCTGCATTTTCACTACAGGAGAGTGTGGGATGGTTTATGGATGTTTCACTGTCCATCCCCCAGACAACTTCATTATCCAGACACACTAAAAGTAAATTATTTTCACACACATCCCCCACACTCCCACAGCTTATATTTCTTTTTATTTTGTGAATGATTTATACAGTTCTGAGAAGTTCAAGATTTGAAAGTTTCCTCCTTTGTTTCCAAACTTTAGCTTTTTGTTCTAGTTCTGGGGGCAAACTGCAGTGCATTCAGTTTGAATCCAGCTTTAGTGCATTTAAAATAATCTATCATGCCATTGGCAGACCTGAATAGTGGGTAATAGTTTCTGACTGTGGGTAATTTTGTAGTGATTGAAAGGACCCAATTTTACATCTCTTTCATAGCAGTGCCTCCCTCTCAATGTCAGAGTGCCTTCTAATTGACAATTGTGCAAAAAAAGGACTGGTATGTGGACCTAAACCAAGAAAAAGAACTGAAGAGAGTATATTGATCTGCTTGAAAGTATGAGCAGAAAGGGAATTCAGTGAATCAAGACTAATGCAGGAAAAAAGTGGGAAAACTGTTAAGATTAGGTTGTTCCTTTTCCTTGAGCTGATGACCTGCAAGGTATCCACTGTTCTCAAAGACCCCAAATTCAGAGATGGGCTCTTCATACCTTTTGCCCATCATTTTCTTTGCCCTCCCCTCAGGAGTTAAGCTCTGCTTGCCAGCAGTTAAGACTCAGTCACTAGTCCCAAATAAAATTTATTTCTCAATAGCGGACTATATAAAGGTCTTAATGGACTCAATGAGGCAGAAAGAAGGAGTAAAAGGACAGAAGCAAAAAAAAAAAAAAAAAAATAAGAGAAAGATGTGTGGAAGGAAAAAAAAAAAAAAAAAAAGAACTAGGGCCCATTGTAGGAGCCCAGGAAAAGGAACTGGGCAGCAACGATTGTATCTCCTGAAGTGTCTTTTGTTTTTGCCTGAAGTAACAGCAAAGAATAGCCCTTCACGGAGAGGCTTTAACACCCTGTCCAAGACTGATCTCTGTATTCAAAGGGGGAAAGTAGAACATTCATGAGATGCATGCAGAGTTCCTGCTCTCCTCCTCCTCTGTGTGAGGTTTGAAAACTATTTTTTTTCTCCACTCTCCTGTGCTCTGAGCATTTAAGGACATCTTGGATTTGTTAAAAAAAAAAAAAAAAAAAGATGTTTGTGCCTCTCTGTGGTTTTACCAAATTTGTGTTTGACAGCTGAGGAAAATATCAAATATTAAGCTCAAATCAAAGTCATGCTTTCATGGTCTCATTTGTTCCCAGTTGCACCTTAGCAGCAGAGATCCACTTTTATATGAATGTTTAGACTGGATCTAAGCCCTGGCCCACAGCTGAGGCAAGTCCAAAGTGTGTCTCAGTGCACTGAAGGACAGTTCAGGGCATGTGCAGATGGGAGAGTTTTTGGACAGAGAAATCACCTGGCCTGTCAACCTAATGTATGAAAATGAAGGGGGCAGAGTGTGGAAGGGCAGCTGTGATATTTGCAGTGGTAATACAGTGAAATTTGGGACAAAATTAAAGAGGAAGCAAAAAGGCACAGATTAACACTGAAGTATCTCTATAGGAGAAAAGGACTGGTTGGCTGCAAGTAACATATACAGGTTATTTTTTCTATTGAGGTTAACAAGCATTCTTAGCCCATTACAAAAAAAACTAAATACACTGACCCAACAAGGAGATTTTAGAAATATGATAGTTGCAGTCATTTTTACCTATTCAACCTCCTAATAGTTGTATTCTCCTTCCATGGAACTTGCCCTTCCTTGTCAACTCTCTTCCCCCCAGCCCAGTAATCAGTGAAGGATTCCATCCAGCAGAACACAGAACAGGAGCCAAAACAGAAGCTGTTCTGTTTATTGGGATCACTAGTGATGCACGTGTGTCAGGGCTCATTATTCCTTCAGGTGCTCCCAGCTATGATTTACAACTGCTGTGGTTTTTCATGAAGCTGTGTTTCACAAAACTGTGTGGTTGCCCCTGTCGTGGTCTCTTTATGTGTGCACAGAGAATATTGCTTTTGTTGAATCTTAATTTAATGTGTTTAAAATATTGCTTGCACTTTATGCTCTTGCTGAAGAGATCTCCTTGGTCTCCCAGCTGCAATACAGAAACACCAACCTTGGTGTCCATTTGTAGCTCTGACTCTCTCAATGCTGCTTCAATTGCATGTTTTTTCAGCTGAAGTGGAATAGATACAATCCCCTACTCTCACACAGGTAGTTTGTCCTCAGCTGCTGCTAATGTGTGTAGCTTCAAGAGTGGCTCATTATTTGCAGTTTGCAAAGCAGCTTTAGGTGTCCATCCCCATGGCACTGGATGCCAAGGTTTATCTTATATCACATTTCTGCCAGTAGGAAGGTGGTCTCTTTGGTTTCTGCAGTCAGCACAGGCCAGATTTTTGGCTTTACCTGCAACGTGAAGACGCCTTTGTAGTACAAGTTTTGGTTACAAGGCTGTCCTTGGGAGATTTACAAACTCTGATTCTGTATCCCACCCCAGAGTCAGCTCACGTGGAGTGAATCCAAACTCACTGTTACGAATGGAGAGCTTTAATGAAATAAATTGCCACATGAGCAACAAAGGCAGCTCCAGGCAGTTGCTGGTGCTGTGCTGGTAACTAAAACACATCCCCAGGAGTGAGTTGGCTGTCTTGCACCTGCTATTCACTTCTGCTGCTGAACAACTGAAACACTTATGCGGTTAAAAAAGAAAAGAAAAAACTCAAAACATCCTGTGTAAGCTCACAGAAAGTAGACTCTTTCTGTGTCTACAAAACAAACAAGTAGGTAGTTGTGTTGTAGTAAGACACTGCTCTTAATTAACTGTAACAAAAAATCCTCTGAGTTCTGTCCTGTGGGTATGCAATGTGTTCATTGCTATGTGAGGTAACTCACTGTGGCTCAGGTCAGTGAGGATTTTTGTGGTTTGGTTTGTATATGTCACTTATGTCACTTATTCCTGGAGTGCCTTCCTGGGGTCAGAATCTCGGTGTAGCAAGTCTTGGATGAAAACAGTGAGATGCCTCAATTCCTCTGAGACTCTGCCTTTTCACCCACAGAGCAGTCAGTCAGGGATCTCTTCTGGGCTGAAGGCAGAGCAGAGAGATCAAAGCATTTGCCTGAAAGAGAAAAATAAATCTGTGGCAGTAACATACTCTTCAGTCACACTGTCTTCCAGCCTGATATTTTTATCATGTGACTCCTCTCATTTTTCCTTTTCTTCTCAAATCTGCTCAAAACCACCATAAACTTGGGTCACACTGTCAAACAAGTGTCCTTGTGTCAGCCTCGAGGTGATTTAGAGTCTGATTAGTAGGGAAGTTCCAGTGCAATAAACCTTTAATCAAGGTGTGACCAACTGCATGCTAACAGATGTGGTAGCTATAGGGAATGGAAATGTGGAGAATGAGGGTCTGGATGATAAGGACACTTGTTAGTTTAGGTGGTAAAGCTATTTATAATACTATTTTATTGTACATAGTGCAGAAATAATATTGCAAATGCTTTCTGGTGAATACATTTCTCAGCTGTGTAACCATGGTGATAAGAGCTCATATTCCTCAGTGGAGAGTAGAAATTGGTCTGTCAGTCTCTGGGTAGACAAAAACACACCTTTATTAATAATAAACGATGAGCTCTTTATTTTCCTCTAAATGTCTTGTAATTCCCGGTAGAATCATAGAATGGTTTTGGTTAACAGGGATCTTTTAGGATCATCTAGGCAATACACAAGGAGTTCATGGAGCCACAGAATAGCCCAAGCTGGAAGGGACCCACAAGGATCATCCAGTCCAACTCCTGGCCCTGTACAGACACCCCCACAATCCCACCCTGTACCTGAGGGCATTGTCCAAACCCTCCTGCAGCTCTGGCAGCCTTGGGGCTGTGCCCACTGCCCTGGGGAGCCTGTTCAGTGCCAACCACCCTCTGGGGGAAGAGCTTTTCCCTGAGATCCAACCTGACCTGCCCTGACACAGCTCCAGCCATTCCCTGGGGGCTGTCCCTGCTCCCCCCAGAGCAGAGCTCAGTCCTGCCCCTCCTCTGACCTTCCCCAGGAGGCTGCAGAACGTGGTGAGGTCTGACCTCAGTTTTCTCCAGTTTAATGATTATAAAAATTATCGAAAGAAAGAAAAGCTGTGAGTGTTCTACAGGGATACCTTCTTTTCCTGCCAATTTACAAATCACTTTTTTCCCCATCATTTACTGCACAGGATTAAAGAATTCTGTGTGTGCCCAGAAAACTGCAGCATTGACTGACAAATGGTTTATAGGTGGCCACTAAAATACCTGCTTGAGTGTTTGGAAGATTGATAGACCCCATCTCAAAATACATTCTGTTTTCAAAATACATTTCAATACACACCTACTGTATTGACATTTCATGTGTTTAACATTTGCAGTTATTTAAAATGTCATGCATTTATTTGCTGACTTCTCAAGTGCTGCCCACAGGGTCTCCTCACCTCCATGCCAGTCAAGGCCTGCATGGCCATAGTAGACTCTGGTCGATATATTGATTTTTACTGACTGACACCTTCTATCTTTTTTGGCTACATGAAGGAGGAGTTCTAGCTGGGAAACCTTACCTATGCTCTTTTTTGGGTTGTAGCATTTTATCCACTTCCCAGACTGCATGCAGTAGTCCTTTTTTTCTCGGTGGTGGTGTTCATTTGGGGGGGGTGTGTGTTTTGTTGTTGTTTATGGTTTTTTGAGGTTTTCTTTAAAGGCAAGTGAGGAAAATCAGGCAGAACAAGAAAGGAATGTTTTGGTACAGCTCTATTTTTTTTTTTCTTTAATGTTCTCTGGGTAGGAAGAATGAGATGGCCAAAAATTCTGAGTTCATTCCAAAGCACATTTAAGCTCTTACATGTTTTGGAGTGACAGGAAAAATCACCTGTTCTGACCCTTGTATCTCATCTACTTTAGAGGTCAAACACTTTTAGAATGTGTCAGGACCTAATCATTGGTGCCTGCAGTGAGAACTGCAAGGCCTTTTCAGAGAAAGTAAGAATTTAAATTCATGTAGTGCCTTATTTGTCCACCATTTCTGCCCGTGTAAAATCAGTAACACAACTGAAAATAGAGGTGCTCGTGTGGGATAATTCTGACCCACTGGAAATTATTTTCATACAAGTGGGGCTGTCCTAGATGAGGAATTAGTCATCCCATATTAAACATTTTTTAAACAAAGTGAAGGCTTTTGTATATATGTGTAATTAATCAGTATCTGTTGTGTATAAACGCAAACTAGATGGCATTCAGAGGCCTGAAAACCCTGCAAGGTTCTGGAAAAGAACAGCTTTGATTTATAAAAGCTTGAACATTTTAAAGGCCTTTATAAAACAGAAAAAAACCCAACCATCCTCAGTTGATTAATTAGTCCTAATTTATATTTAAAATTCTTCCTGACTGATTTTTTTTAAGTTGACTTTTACTTGATTAAATAGCAGTCTTTAATTTTGAGGTATTTGTGGCTCTGCAAATTCCCTGCTTGATGTGAGCTCTGCATAAACACTTGGCTTGCAGTGATGAGCTTTAGCCAACATGTTGAAGTTCGCTTCCTCCTCTCCCTGCCCACAACCAGAGGGCACTTCTGCCTCTTTGTGCACTCGAATGTTAAAAAAAAAAAAAAAAAAAAAAAAAAAAAAAAAAAAAAAAAAAGGCATTACAGTTATAGGATGCCATTATTTCATTTGCCATTCTAGTTCTCGGCTGGCCCATTTGTGGTGGAGATAAAATAATGAACTTGGATAATCAACTCCAATTCAAGCCTCTTCAGGGTAGAAAAACTGCCAAGCCCAAACCATGCACCCCTCTTCACCAAAATGCTCCCCACCCTCTGTGTCCCGGGGACAAAAACACCGTGATTGTATCAACAGCTTTGCTGCTTTTGTATTTACACTGCTAGAGCCGTGCCTGCTTGCCAAATTGTAGTGCTCATTTTGCTAAAGATTCCCTGCGACTTTCTGCGTTTAAAAGTGACACTGCAAACCTCCACTTGCTTCGCAGAATTATTTTGGGCACACTGTGTTTACAACTGTTAGAATTTTTGCATTAGCAGTATGTTAACATCATGTTAACAGTGTGATAAACACACTTTCATGCTAGCTTTGAGAATTGTTGCATTTATTTTGTTCATCAGTTTAACTCCTCTGAGGACAGTTGGTAGATGAAGGATTAATGCTGATAAATTTTGGAGACTGAGGAAGCACCTGGAGGATGGAGGTTATTGCATTGAGCTCCTGAGATTCCTCTGAGTTGTACTTACAGTAGGTTGTAGTCTTCCTACTAGGAAATGAGTCTTCCTGAACTCCTCCTTTAGCATTAACAACAGCAAAAATGGAGTGGCATTAATGAAACAGTATGTCCAAAAAGTCTTGTGGTTTCTGAGTTCAGGCTGTGTCCCTGGTTTTAGGCTGGCAAGGTTAGTGTGGATTCATTAGGGAATCTTCATCTACATTTCAGAGCAGAGTCACCAAAAACCACTGAAAACCTCTGCACTAGTTTGTAAACTTTGAGTAAACATTTAAATAGTTTCCTATGAGCTTTAATCTAATAAAGTGAAACATTGTTTTAGGACCCAAGGGAGCAGTTGGAGCTGTGTCAGGGCAGGCTCAGGTTGGATCTCAGGAAAAGGTTCTTCCCCCAGAGGGTGGTTGGCACTGAACAGGCTCCCCAGGGCAGTGGGCACAGCCCCAAGGTTGCCAGAACTCCAGGAATGTTTGAACAATGCCCTCAGGGATTTTTGGGGTGTCCTGTGCAGGGCCAGCAGCTGGAGTTCGATGATCCTTGTGGGTCCCTTCCAGCTCAGCATATTCCATAATTTTCTTGATGCCCTGAGTCAAATTTTACTATGAATTTGACCAAGGCCTATTCAGACTGTAATGGGTTCTAGAAATATGAGGAACTGTGATTTAGACATTCTTTCAGGATCCAGCCCACTCTTACGATCACTCCCAATTTTTTTAGAAGCTGTTGGCACATTATTTGTCAGTGATTAGGTCATTATTAAGCTCTGCATGTATCAGGAAAGAATCTGGGTCTCTGCATTTACCATTATTTAGTGCTTAAATGCAGGTGCTCACATAATTAATTTCAATGATGTGATTAAATTAACTGCTTCTACATATTATACAGGCATTTTGGGTGTTCTGGTCCCCATAACTGGGCTTTTCTGAATATGTCTGCATGGAGGGAAAATCTGTTCTTGTGGTCAACAGATGAATGTTTTGGTGCAGAATCTGTTCATTAGAAAATTTTTACCCAAATATGCCAAAGTCTATCTTTGCATTTGGTCTAGACAGTATAATTTTGGATTGAATAGGAGACCTGTAGACTTCATCAAAAGAACCAACAAGCTAGAAGAGCAATTTTAGCAGAACAAAGACAGATCTTGATTTTAAGGGTCCTGGGCAACCAGCTGTGGTAATTAGCTGGGAAATAGTATCAAGTAACAAATATTTAGAAAACTTGACGCTGCTTAAGGAATACTTATGGGGAGAAATAGCTCATCATCTGAGGGAATTGTTCTCTCTCTTGAGCTGGGAATGTGAGCTGCTGCAGTGCCGAAATGATGTCTGCCCTGGGTGCTTTCTCACTGATTTCCCATTCTTACCTGTACTCCTGGGTTGGTTGGGTAGAAGCTATTTTAGAGCATTTTTTGCCTCAGCCCTTCACCATATTTTTCTTCCCCTCCTTTTGGAACTTTTGACCACAGGAAGTCAGGTTTTTTGATTGGTTTTTTTTGTTTTTTTTTTTGAGCACAAAATATTTTAAATGGAATTTGGGAAGTGCTGAAAAGTGTTTAAAGTCAGACCCAATGCACAGAATAATTCTTGCTGAAAAAAAAAAAAAAAAGAAAACTTTTTCTTCACCCATTTTGAATGTGGCACTAAAGTTTCTAAATAATGACTTTCATTTTTTAAAGCATTTTTCATTCTAGAGGTATCTCCCACACATTCAGTAAAAAGGATGTCAAATCAAAATGAAGTAGAATGTGGGTATTTTGTTTTTATTGACCCGGTGAATTTGGGAGTGAAGCTTTCATTTCATTGTAAGAGAAAGTGTTTCAGTGTGACTCAGACTTTTATTTTCCTGTTTCTTGCCTTCACCACCATGTGGGTAAAAACAAGGACTTGCAGAGCTCTGCCAGGTACCAATTTTAATGTGTCCCAGCCAATGACTTCAGTGTGGTGTGGTATTAGTAAATAGTATTTATTCCTTTCTGCTCTTATTATTTCATGCAGAATCTTTTGCTTCCTGTGATCACCATGCATTTAACAAGGTTCTTGTACCCCTTCACTAAGTGTCCTCTCCTGGCCCTTATTTTCTGGCTCATCTCACATTCCCAGTGATTTTTTTCCCTACTTTAATATTTATTCTCAGCTCTCAGATCTCATTAAATTTTCTGAGCTGTTGGTTTTTGAATTTGTTTCTGCTCTGAGTGAAGATGTCTGCACTCACACATGAGTCAGTAGTAATTTAGAAGAAATTCTGCAGTTTATAGGCAATCTGGTTAAGGATGGTTTACTAGATTATTCTGGAGTAAAATTCCCTCTGTGGATAAACAAAGATGACAAAGAGAAGATGGTGCTGAATGAACCTATAAAACACCAAGAGAAAATAGAAAAATCAGCCATTTTGCTGATTCTATCCCCCTACCCCTTCCAATCATACAAATCCACTCACCTGGTCCTGTTGGGTTTTTGCTTTAGTTTCTTTTTCTGCATATGAAGTTTTATCTTTAAAATACAGGTTGATCTAGAATGTTTTCCCCCTTTTGACATGTTTGTTTTTTAAAAACCTTGTGAATCAGCTGTCATTCCTTTATACTGTTTTATACCAATCTTTTTTTGTAAATCCAGTTAATGTGGGAAATATCTCTTTGCAGTTGGCATTTGTATGTAGAGTCAGACCAGCAAAAGCCTCTTTTTCAAACAATGCTGGATGGAGCATTTCACAGGATACCATGGCATTTCAAAAAGAAAATGTTTTGTAGTCTTATCATCTGCTCTTAACGTCTAGGAAGTGAGAATTTGTGGAAGTTGCAAGTATGAGAGAAGCCAAGATGTCTGGGTTGACTGTGGCATGTAGGACTACTTTTTTTGATGGAAATTGTGCCCAAATTGGTGATACCAAAGTGTGTCTACACAGACACCAGATGTTGGTGCTTTCAGTCCAGTTCTCCATGGTCACAGTGGCACTAAATAAGTGGGCTGAATGACAGCAGGCTGAAAACACTCAGTGAAAAATAAGGATGAGGAGATACGGGGACAGGTTGGATTTATATTCATATATAGTCATTATTTAACATTATTTGAGTTAAGGCAAATCACTGTCAATTCCTGCTTTGATACTGCCTGTGTTTATAGCCTGATAGAGCAGTAGAGGACTTCAGGGGTAGCAGATTAGTAAGCCAGGAATCTTCTGAAGCATCGAGTGAAATATTCTTCCATTTATAAAATGCAGTCAGTTCGTTACAGTGCAAACGAGTTCGAACCTTGCAGCTTGCAGGAAAGAATTCCCTCAACTTCCCAAGCCTCACAGTTGTGTTTTTGGTCATGGAATTCTAGTTCAGGTATGTTCTCAGCCTGAGCCAAGCAAAGGACTAAAGTTCACTACTTCCTATTCACACGACTCAGTTGTTCTGGAGCTTCTCGTGATCTTTATGGTGCTTCCTCATGAAATTATTGCAAAGGAACCTAAATATCTATACAATTGACCTTGAATGATACAGACATCTAAGTCTCCTAAAGTTTTGCTGTTTAAACTTCCAGTACTTTGTATGAAATATCTGTTCTCAGGATCTTTGACCTTACTGTACTTTCAAGTTAAGAACCTTAGTATAGTTAGGAGAGGTTAGATGTCCTAGTAGATGCCTTTCCACACACTTTGTATGTCTAAATATCTTTGTAAACTTGTCTTTCAGCTAGTTTGGAAAGGAGAACTCGGTGCAAAAACCAGCATGCCAGAAATTTTTATTTTCTTTCCAACTGCTTCAACGCTGGCATTGCTCTGACAAGGGTTTAAAAAAAGCAGTTTGAGCATTGGGATGCAAATTAGCACACCAAGCAATTAAAGTCAATTAAAACAGGATGCAGTGTAATTAGAAACAGTTGTGTTCACATTGATATTCAGAGAGGTTCGATGTGTTGAGAGAAAAAGAGAACAATTCAGGAAACTTTTAATGCCTACAGATGTGATGATGATACTAATAATGGCACTGATTTTGAAAACGCCCCATCCTCCCTCACCTCGTGAGCTCTTGGAATGCATGAGAAAATGAGAACTGATGCAATGGAATTACTGGGAGACTCCATCGCCACCTGCAAGTGGTGCCTTCTCTTCCCTCTGAACTCAAGGCTCTTACCTGTGACAATGCAGTTCTGCAGCCTCGTTAATTGTGTAAACATCAACACCATTAGATTGTCAGCGGTGTCAGCTGGCTGGGGAAGGGTGTGTCTCTCCCACACCTACTTCCTCGGTATCCCTTTCATTGTTGTTCTGGATATCTGCATTGGTATTAGAAATACTAACCCAGTTGAGCTATATTTATATCCCCTTTCTGCATGGCAACCACAAAGGAAAGGGAGAGTCCTCATTGCTCTAAAGCTGAGGCAGAGCCACCCTGATGACAAAAAAATACATACTGGAGGTTGTGGTTGTAGCACTTGCAATTTTAAAAGGTGTGGGTGGGCTGGGGAAGCCATTGGGAAGAGCAAACAGAGGTGTTTGACTCTGCAAGCCTGAATTACAGACTGGGGTTACAAAGGTCCTTCGCCTCTTGGGTGCAGAGGTGAGTGGCTGGGGCTCTTCCCTGATCCAGCTGAGTGAGGAAATACACCCTAAGGAGCCTGGGCAGAAATGTGCCTCTGCAAGATTGCATTCTGCTCTGCTGAAATGTTTCAAGGCAGAAGCAGATGTGCTGCACAGCAGGGTGGTGACCGAAGCACCACGCAAGGAAAAGTTTTTACAGATGTTCAGGTGCAATACCTCTGGTGTCATCAAATGGGTGTGTCTCCTGGCTACCCTCTATGAAAAGCAACTATTGATTTAAAACAAGTAAGAAAAAATAGCTGGCAAAGGACTAAACAGAGAAACATGAAAACCATTCCTGGCTACGCTGTCTTTTCCACCCAGTATAAGACTCAGAGCAGGACAGTGTCCATTCCATGTATTTCTTTTCTAGTTCTTATTATCTAATGATCCATTTTTATTTGAAACTTAAATGTGTGGGAACAAGTTCTATATGAACTCAGCCAGGCAGATCAGTTTGCCTTTCCTGATTGACAGTCAATAATGTGGGATAAAGCTTTCCATCTGGAGTTGTATTGACTTAGGAATTCATCAATTCAGGTGCCTGAGAACTATGGGGTTATAAGGGTGGTCTCCACTTCCTGGGAAAATCATGGGTTGTGTTTTCAAAAGGTATAAGGCACATCAAAGATAAGTAGATGCTTAAAGTCACTAAGAGTGAAGTGTCTAAATATCTCTTGATTTTAAGTTCCTCCATTTCTGAGTGTACCTGCCCAAAGGATCATTTCGTGATTGGGGTTAAATACTCAGCATGCACTGAAAATCAAATTTCAGCTTATTAGTTATGAAAATGTGTTTAAGAACTCTTTCATAGGTCCATTCTCTGATGTATGGCTTTCATTCACATAGGCATGAGATTTTTTGAATATAAAATGTGTATTTTTCAGGGCCATACAGGTTGTATTTTTCACCAAATGATTTTTTCCCATTCTTTTAGCTTGTGAAGTAATTTTGGCTTGTGGAAGGCAAATGTGTAAGAGTATCATCTCACATTACAATAGCGACACCTACTCTGCTATAAAGAATTGTGGAGATTTAATTTTAAGGTAGTTATTGTTTAAAGAAATATTGATAGTGACATGGAATTTATCATTTAATCCATCCCTGAGTTTGAATAGCCATATACTCCTCTCAGGTTTTTTGACTGTAAAATGGTACTAAGCCTGCTCAGTTTTAACTTGGGAAAACATGACTTCTTGCAGCTTTCCAGAACAACTTAGTCATTCCTCATGTAGAGAATAAATTGACTTCTAAATAAAAAAAAAAAAAAAATGAGGGCCATATATGTGAAAACAGAAAGTGCTAGGCTTGAGCATCTCAGGAATTTTGCCTAAAAGGGCTTTGTGTGATAAGGTTTCCCTTAGCAAATCCCAAGGAGAGAGACACAGCATTGGTCCTTTAGGCTTCCTGAAATGTTTATTCCTCAAGCACAGACATACAGGCAAAGCAGTCTTACGAGGTGACAGTTTAGTGATTACCATATATTGTTCTATAATGCATATAATTAATTAACTGCTCTTATGAGTCCATTTCCCTGCACCTGTGTTTGGAATAGTACGTGGGTTGGTAATAGCAGAGTGTGTGGTCACCTGTCACCCAGGGAGAGTAAATAATATACTTACAGAGAGCTTCCCAATCTCTCTCTTAAAAAAAAAAAATAAAGTATTGATCTTTCCTACAAGACATAAAGAATTCAGAAGGAAACATGTTGGAGGACAAAACTGCCCGAACAAAAGCATCAAATGCATTTTTCGACCAGAAAAGAACTTGTTTGTTTGTTTGTTTGTTTTTCTTTTATCTAATGACCAAATGGATGTGGAAATGAAGTTTTATTGCAGCTGGAAGAAAATACTTCTCTAAAGTTTGTTTCTCCTCACTAGGTTGTGTATGTCACAGCCACCTTCCCCTACATCATGCTGATGATCCTCCTGATTCGTGGAGTGACGTTACCAGGTGCTTCCGAGGGGATAAAATTCTACCTGTACCCCGACATTTCTCGGCTCTCTGACCCACAGGTAGGACCATGGTCCGTGGATTTATTTGCCTCTCTGACTGGAAAAAACTGCAAGAGTTTCTTGATTTTGAAGTTTGCAAACAGGTGATTGCTGGATGGTTGTTCGTAGTTGGAGGTTCGGAAATGTGGATGAGGCTTTAAAGCCATCACTGCTTATGTGTGGTTTATTTTTTTAGTTCTAGAGTACCTTGGCTGATAAATGAGAATTTCCAGAACTGTTCAGTTGCAGTTGGTGCTTCTGCCACTGAGGAGAAAGAGCATTGCCATGGGTTGAACAGGAACAAGATTAACTGAGACTTAACCATTTTATAGTTCTTTGCTCATTCCAAATCTAAATCTCAGTCAAGATTAGTAGAAAAATTATTAGTTTAGATGATTAATTGTTGTCTTTGAAGCAGAATTCTCTACATGCAACCAAAGATGAATGAAATACTCAAACCAGGAACTCTGCCTGTTTTGTTGTTTCCAGAGTAGAATTGAACATGGAAATAATGGATTAAGTTGTGGGGTTTTTGCCAGTGACAGATAAGTAAAATAAAACAGTTCCTATGTATAATTTGTCTGATATTGAAGAGGGAAATGACAAGATCTCTATAGAACCTGACACGTTGAAGACAGTATTTTACTTATCTGGTTTGGAAAAGTAAAAGACACTATATAGTGTTAATCCTAAAGCTATTACAATATTAAATAGCTCCTGAGGTGGAGATAGAAAGGAATTTGGGAATATTTGTCAAAATGAACTTTTTTTAATCTGCTTAGTGAAAATATGTCAGCATAATCTCTTTTTTTTGTCTTTGCTTACTGCAAATGTGTATTTTGTTGCAAAAGACAATAGAGGTGACCCTTTCCTTGAAGTTTCTGAAACGACTGACTTGTCTAAAATTTACTTTAGGCAGGTAATATTTCTACAGAAGAAAAACAAAACAATCAAAAAAAACAAACAAAAAACCCCAAAACAAACAACAAACAAACCAACCAACCCCAAACAAACAAAAAGCCAAAATAAAAGACTCATTTAAAATATTGAAAACTTTTGTTGAAAAATTAATCACATCACCTCTTTTGGCTTCAACAACATTTCCATCGTTCTGTGTCAGTATAGGTGGGAAGGGAAAGAAGGACTGGTTTGAACATCGGATTCCCAATGTCCAGCATGCTTAGAGGTGGCCCCAGGGCATCTGAGAAATTAGCACTGTAGCAGAGGAAAACAGCAGGATTCTCTGACACAGTCCCAGTTATTTGTTTGCAGTCACTCTGCTTTCAACTGAACCCCCTGAGTGTCTAAACTCGTTGTACCCGAGACAAGAAATTCATCTGTCATAAACTTATCTGAGAACACTGCTTTGTCTTGTGCAGTTCTAACTGGTGTTTTGACCCACGGTGTGGTTCTGAGAGCTGGAGTTACCCTCTGCCTTCAACACTTTCCAGAGATGTGGCACAGCTTCTCTGGGCAACCTGTGCCAGAGCCTCACCACTCTCACAGGGAAGAATTTTTGCCTAATATCTCATCTGAACCTACTCTCCTTCAATTTGAAGTCATTCCCCTTTGTCCTGTTACTGCATGCTCTTTTAAATTCTGTCCTATAATCTTCCTTGGAGCTCCCTTCAGCTCCTGGAAGGCCACAATTACGTCACCCCTAAACCTTCTCTTGTCCAGGCTGAACAATCCCAGTTTTTCCAGCCTTTCCTTGTAGGACAAATGCACTCCCTTGTACGAATAGGAGGCAGTTCTGCTTCTTAAGTGTTGTTTCCTTCCCATTTGCAGTGGTGGACAAGGGGTCTGTTAACAGGATTTTGCCCTGAGTGTGGGTTTTTCACGTGCCACTGCCACTGTATGTCATTGAAGGAGGGCATGCAAGCTTAAGGGACACTATTGTCAGCTACAAGGGGGGTTTATATGCCTATTTACTACCCTGTTTCCCACTTGTAAAAGAAGCACGTCGTTACCATGACAATTTGCAAAACACACAGTATTAGTGTAGCAGTCTGGGAAGCACAAAATAACTTGAGACACGTGTGTGTGTGTGTCTGCTTGTCCCACACATATAGCTCAGCTAAATTCCCTAAAATGCCTTTTGGGAATGCTCAGTGGACGCTTTAATGAGCCAAATTGCTCCTCCAGTTCAGTGACAAGTTGCTGTACTTCAGCCACAGGAAAGAAGCTGAAGTAAAATACAGAGATGGTGAACTCTAACAAACACACGACGAAGTGGTTTCAGAGAGTTGTTCTTGCATTGGAAGAAGGCTTTTCCAGCAAAATGGAAGTATTTTGCTGGGAATCATTCATTCAAGATTTGAAGAAAGGTTTCAGAGTCGTGGGTGGGACCTCCGGTCAGTTTTCAAGAAAGAAAGGAAGTTTAGCTTTTTGGTCCTAAAAATAGAATTTGGCACAACTATTTTTATTGAAAAACAGAGTTGGTTCAGGTTTATTGCAACTTTCAGCGCTCACACAATAGATATAGAGACATTTTCCATTTTATGGCAATGTAGAACTTAATATTCAAATTCAAAATGTTTGAATAACCCCCCATTCCACAAGCCTTTTCTGAATAGGTTCTTGAGCTTTTTGCCAAGAAGCACGTAGAGGACAACTAAAATAACCTTGAGATTTGTGCTTCTTTCCATCTTTACTCTTGTTTTCTTTTGGATTTACTCCACAATATCAAAGTCTAAAGCATGTGTAGTATCAGAGGTTGTTTTCCTCTTCAGCTGGAGGCCTGTTTCAGTACCATTCCAGGATGGGCACTGTGTCTGCATTAGGAGAGTGGTATTTGAACCCCAGTGCCGACTGTGTTTTGCTGGGGAATAAATAAATTAAGTTTCTCTCCGAGGCTCCCTTTAGTTTGAAGTTCTTGAATCTTTTGTCTTTGTGTAATTTGCATTCCACAGTTCGTTAGAGCCTTGGAAGCAGCTATTCATCTGCCTTTTCAGCCCCTCTCAGCTCTCCAGGGCTGTGCTCTCCATTTCATTTTTATATTCTCTCTCTTCAGCAGACCAAATCCTCTTGGTCTGAAAATGCCTTCTTTTGTCCTGTGTGTCTGTGGAGCTCATCCCAACCTCTTTTTGTTGTAACAGAGGAAGCCATAACAGTCTGAAACTCTATTTAAGCCTCAGAAACGCTTTGCTTAATCAGCTCTGAGGTCTCAGTAGCCTTCATGCTCAAACTGCCTTGAAATGCATCCCTCTCCCCTAATCTGGATGATACAGGTGCTGTTTGTAGCTTAAATGTGGGATCTTTGCTGAGTTATAACTCACACAAAAGAAGGGCTTTTTCGAGTCAATAGGATTGTTATGGTTTTTGTATGCAAGTCTGACTCAGATCAGAGCATGGCTCTGGTTGTCCCTCAATAGATTTAAGTCAATATGTAGTTGTACTTGTGTGTGGTGCTCAGTGCTCCTTTTTTGGGAAAACATTTGGCTCTTTGTGATAGGATTTTACAAACATTTGTGCATGGAAGAGGTTAAATGGATTGGGTACTAGCAGACATACCAGTTTGATGGATCAGGAAGCTGGACAATGATATGGAAAACCACACACATGTAAATTTAAACTCCTCTGTAGCAGTGGATTCTTAAAATGAGGAGGAAAATCAAGATTTCGTGTTTATTGTGTGTTGACATCCTAATAACTGGCTGAGTTACTCTCTTTTTTAATTAAAAATATGTATTGTTTTAATGAAGATACTCATGATAGCAGTTGTAGGGATGAGCATTTCAACACATACACAACTGCCCACTCCTCTGAACAAGATGGTGCTTACCAAAATCTTGAACAAATTTTACATTACAGCTACGAAAGTTCACTCTTAGGTAGCCAGGACTGTGCATGTGACTGTGCAGGGCTTCCTGGGGTTTCCATGGGCATTCCTGCAGTGGCTACTCCTCCCAACTGGAAAATGGCTTCCAGAATGACCTTTTCCATAAATTTGAAATTTGGCTGTCTGGATTGCAGCTCACTGGACCTTCCTTCTTGAACATAAGAACCAAAACACAAATGCACAGCAATGAGCATCAGCCTAATCTTAAAAAGCCCTTACACTTAATAGTTTTATAATACAAAGGTGACTTTCTTCCCTGTGTTGCCCTCTGGCTCAAAACGTGATTTCTTCTTGCATTTTTCTATGTGGCACTCACGGTAACTTTTCATAGTCTGTGTGTTTGTAGAAAAAGGAACATGTTAGTATATTGGATATCTGATTTAGAGAAAACACTTCGTTTTTTTTTTAATTGGTAGAAAATAGCGTGGAATAAATGCACGTAATATTTTTTCCTGGAGATTGTATTTTTCCTTATGTGCTCCTCAATTTTTAGGTTAGCATGAGTTTATTTTGCTAGTTATTCCCTCCTTAACATGATCTTAGTATGTTTCAGCATACACATAAAATTCTACTTTTAAAAAGTTTCTGAAACTGGAAAAGGTTGCTTTCCAATTCAGCTAATTACAAGATACATAAGTGAGAGACATTTGGCAATAATACACAGATGCAGGGGTAAACATTTTCTTAAATCCTGATCTGAAAATCCAAAGCTGGAAAAGCACCAGGGAATTTCTCTTGCCTTAACTTTTCAGTGCCAGTGTCTGGAAATGCTGAGTTACCTCAGCAAAAAGAAGTGACCCCGAGTGATTCAGATTTAGGACTTGCAGCCCTGGAATCGAGCGACTCTCACAATCCTATCGCCACCTCGAGGCCGAGGAAGCCTTTTCCAAAGGCACAGTAAAATCCTTTCTGCCTTTGAAACTGGAGCAAATGCCACTTTGAAACCTAAGTATTGTGTCGGTGCTTTCTTTAAAGATAAAGCAAAAAATATTGCAGAAGAAATTTTGATCTTATTTTTGGGTGCTTTCACCCTCAGGAAACCAAGGGAACTGCAAGGGAATCCTGAGTAGTGGATTTTTGACCTGTTCTGCATCTAAGCACCCTGATCCTTAAAACAGTCACCTAGGACTTTTCATACATTGGCAATGAAATGATGTCTGATTGCTGGGGAATTTTGGGATGCTTTTATTGTTTTGCAACATGCTAAGTAATGATCTTTGAGGTCTTTTCCAACCTTAATGGTTCCATGATTCCATGAGTGAGAAACTTGTAGTCTAATTAGAAACCTGCTTTGTGGGTTATATTCCATACTGGATAGTCAGCCTAGTTTTCAGGCATAGTCCTTGGAGAAGTGGTTCAGAGGCAGCTCACAGGTCCCAAATCTTACTACACTTATAACATCTCTGATTCTAGTCCTACTTTCAGCAATTTACTGCATTTTTGGCTGTAATAAGATTTTGTGGAGACTTTTTTTTTTTTTTTTAATAAACAACCAATATTTAGTTGGCATAAAATAGCAATGAGAGGAGGATGTCCAATTCCCATCACACTTGTGCAGTTCTGAGAAAAGTTTTGGAATTTACTCTTCTCTTTCCTACCAGTTTCTTCCCATTCTCTGTATTCTTTGTTTCCTCAGGTAGTGACTTTCTGAAGCAGGCAGTTGTGATACACACACATGAGTTGCAATAAATTTAAAAACCAGCAGAATGCCCTACAAAGGGCTGAGTGTATGAAAATCCACAACTGAGTTAATTATCTGTATAAGTAGAACTCCAGCTTTGCGCATGTATCTATGAACAAACAGTCCATTTGATGTGCAAACTAAATTTCAAACCATCCTTTCAGTGAAAAGATAAAAGTATTGCTGCTGATTGTGAGGCTCTTGTGTTGCTCACAAGAGTAGGTAGGAAACTTCTACCCAAACTTTTAAAATTTAAACTGGAAAAAACACGAATTCCTTCTCCAACTCTGTTGTTCACACAATCATTTACAAATTACTGAGGTATGAAATTATAAGGGAAGTTCAGATATAGCCCAGAACAATACTTAGAAGCATTTTGTTCTACACTGCAGCTTATAATGTCCACAGTGAGGAACTATTTCGTTTACTTTGTACTACAGCTTTTGCATTACAGATTATTTATGTGGTTTTAAAGAGCAGGAAGACCGAGAAATTGCAGAGGTGCTTAACAAGGCCATAAATCGCTCCTCGAATGCATTCTATTCCCATTTTTCCCAAAGAAAGCCTGAAGGGCAAGTCTGAGAGCACGTTACATTTCCCCTGCTCAAAGGCACATCCACGGTGTTCCCTGGCAGGGAATCTGCATTATGGTGATTGGGAACATGCATTTCCAAAGGATGGGATGAAAACACCTGGGGGCTTTTCCTAGGATAGAAAATGACTCTGTGATGAGTAGAGCACCTTAGTGTTTGCTCACCACACAAATTTTGGCACTGCAAAGGTTTTGGGTCTATTAAATGCAAAGGTTTTGGGTATATTTAAATATGCTATGGGAAAGGCATGATCTAAATTTCATATATCATTGTTGCTCTGTTGGGATGTGTGAGTGAACATGACACATCTTTTCACGCCTCAGCAGGCAACGCTGGTTTATTCCTCAGCATAATATTGTGATTATTAATTTTTATGGAGCAAATGTGCTTTCTGAAGTCCAGTTATTGCTTCTGGGAGTTATTTAAAGCCCTGAACAAACAGTTTGCCTCCTCCTCCCCATGGTTTCTCCTTCTGTTTGTTTTTTGCTATTGCTACACAAGCAACAGCGAGCTGAGCAGGCAAGAACGGGTTTTGGAAGTGAGAAGAGACTTGTTGAAAGAATGGGGTCGTTTTGTAATTTCTCTGGGACTTCTGGGCCACATGGACTCTCTTCCAGCTGTCCCTGCAACTCCTTAGCAACCTTGGCAGCAGAGAGACATCATCTGAGTTTCAGGGAAGCTCTAATTGCACCTTAATATTAGACTTTATGGCTGGTGTGATGTGCCACTGGAGGGAGACAGGATCCACACATTTACTCAGTGTATTGGCATAGCAGGCAGAGATTTTTCACTGTTTTCATGATGGCACCTGAAAAGAAGTACAAGTGAAACCTGAAGGGCCATTTGGTGCATATATTAATAACATTCTCAGGAACATTTAAAGAATAAATACTACCAATGATTTCATCCTGTCGTCCTTTAGAAGTCAATTCTTCTAGGAAGAGAAAAGCTTTTATTAAAATGATCCAGATGAAATTAAAAATTGGTACAAAAAATGCAAAGTGATATATGGATATTAATGAGGAAAGAATAACAGGGGAGCTTGCACACTGAAGCAAATAAATATTCCATGCTACTTCTGTGACAGTCACAAGTGGGTTTGTGATGCCATAGAAATAGAGGCACTGGAAATATTTAGTTATTTTTAAGAATTGCTAATAAGATTCTCGTTAATCCTGTTATTCCAGAGAAATGAGAGAAAAAAAGTAAAAGAGGAGATTGCTACACCAGTGGAGGGATGTGCAGGTTGCAGAAAATCTGTGATTTACTGTTTAAAAAATTGAGTATTCCTAATGATCATTCTTTAAAGACCTATACCAAAAAAAAAAACCCATGCTTTCTAATCCCCTTGATGTTTTTGAGGCTCTTTCTATTTCCATCCTAGAACTGGAATAACAGTTGAATTCTCAAAACAATCCAACAAGAAGGCTGGGCAAGCCTTGGCAGAAGAGTGTCGGGTGTGCACCCCCCAACCTGCCCTTGGAGAGGTGCCACTGTAGGGGTTGGAAAGGTGCTCACCTTGGGCTTCTGAGGAAATGGAGTGGGGCTAACACTTTCTTTCCTCAGAAGCAGGAGATTGGTACTAAAGTTTTCCCCTGAAGGTATTCTCTGAACTCGTGGAGATCCAGACTGAGGTGGCAGAAAGGAGAACAGGTCAGGTGCCTCCCTCCAGGGTGGGCACTGCTGCCTGGGCATCTTGCAGCTGCACCTGCCTTCCTGCTGGTCCTCCTGCTCTTCCCTCTTCCTGTCGGGCTTTTTGTGTCCACCAGCATTTCGTTTGCTTGGCATTTTGCACACATGTGTGATTTACTGCAGGGCAAATGTGGGAAAGAGAGGAAAAAGTGACAGAAAGCAAGGAGTGGGGAGCTGGGAAGAGGAGGTGGGTGGCGAGTGGTGGCACTTGCTGGCACACTGCCCTAATGTATGTGGGAAAACAAGTTGCTTCTCCCATCATGGACTGTCACCAGCAAGGACACAGATCCAGGAGAGCAAATTGGGAAGGTGGGGAGATGTGTGTATTGGTAGCTGTGACTTTCTGATGCTCTCCACCCTGTCTGTGCTGAATCTGTGCTTGACTAATCCTTCCTTACAGGTAAAGATCTTAACTGTATTAGTGTGGTTTTTGCTTAGGCCATTGAAGTTGGATTGACTCTGAACTGCTTTACCAAGCTTTGAATACTTGTTAAAATATTTATATACACACTACAATTATATCATGAAAATTGCCCCAAAGATAAATTATAAGATGGGATATCAATGTGTTTTCTTAATGTCAGATTCTGCTGTGGTGCATTGCATGACTTGAGGACACAGTTTATAATCTTTCTTAAAAAATAAAATCTCATATACTGATGTTTACTTCCAGAAAACTGTGTAATACAGGAATTCCTGCAAAGGTCATTAATATTTTTAGAGGTATCTTCCTTAACTGTGTTCACAGCCTTCATTTCCATCTGTTAACATTATTTCCCCGTATGGATGTTTGTAGACAGCTCCTTTAAACACCGAGGCTCAGTAAACTGAGCATTCTGGGACCATTTGCAGCAGAATCCTGGCTGCAAGAGTAGCTGTTTGTGCCACTGGAGAACAGAGGCAATACCATGTGCTTTGTCACACCAGTGCCAGCCCAACACTGCTGCCTCAATTTAGGGCTGTAAATAAAGAGAAGGGGGGAAAAAAGCATCCAACTTCTGCAGAGAGAGGCAATAAAAATGCACTGAGCAAATGTGTTACAAACTTGGCAGGAAATCATCAGATGTCGATGCAGATTGTGATAGAGGTTCACTGGTCTTCCACTTATTTGTGGCCAACTTGTGAACTTTTCAGGGAACACTTGAATGGAAGTTCTGTGCTTGCATGCTGATATTTTTACAGAAAAAGACCCACAATACATTTCACACAGACCAGATCTTTAAAAAATATTTTTATTTTAAGCAGATGGTTCTTTGTTTTGTTTTGTTTTAATTATTTTTACTACTACTACAGTTTGAAACCAGATCTTGTTTAAGAATTAAAAATCAAATGCTTCATTTAAAAATTAAAGAAATAACATTTGAGTTCTCAGAATAACCTTTCAGTATTTGACCAAATGCTTTTACTGTTTGTCACAAATTTGCAAATAATGCAAATTAAACTGAATCTCCATTCTCCTGTGAAATTACACATTTCATCAATGTCAGTATTTTCAGTAGCTCCCTGAGTGTCAAGAAGTGGGGTTCTGAATACGGTTCCTAAATGGCATTTTTTTTATTCTGGCACTTTTTTTGTCTTGATCTCAGCTTTACTTTACATTTCTGCCAGCTCTGTGGCATAAACACAAGGTTTTCCACTGCCCAGCTCTCTTTAAAAAGGACCAGGCTCACAGCAGAATTTCACTGACTGTTGAGTGGCTTGTCTACTAAAATTTGCCAGTTGGGTATACAGCTCCTGTCACTCTAAAAACAACTTGTGCTTTCAAAATACTCTAAATCCCCCTGTGTAAAATAATAAAATGACATGGTGACTCTGAGGGATGTTCACAAAAGGTATAGTGTAAGCTGGTACTTTGCCAGCCTGGAGGTCTCAATGAACTTGTTTATCCATCCATGAAAGTGAGCAGAACTTAGGTGGGAAATGATTGCAGCAGTTGAAGCAATGAGAAATGTGCAGGTGGGGAAGGAGCATTCAGTGAGTTCCTGTCTTATGAAGGAAGGCAGAAAACAGGGCACAGGATTGGGGATTGCAAACTAAAATTACCTGTTCTGTGTCTTGGTCTTCACAACAAAGCAGGTGGTCCAGAGTCATTTTACTGAATGTGGCTTGTTCTCCCTCCAATGGAGAGGGAAATGTTCACCCAGCATTTGCATCAGTCCAATAAGTTCCTTTTTTTGCTGGAATGACCAGAGTCACAGCCAGAGCCAAGAATGGTTCCTCATCTTGAGTGAATGAGGCAGAGGCTGAATAACATAGGGGTAAATTTACTTCCATGTGTGTTTTGAGACTGACCAGGAATGAGTTCCAGTACTGGTATATCACTGATAAATGTATCTTTGTACTTATATAACTCTGCTTACCTGCAGATTTTGAAGTAGTTTCAAGTGTTTGGGGGTTTATGCTCTGACTTGAATTTTTGCTTCAGTTACATGATTGTACACATGCAAATAGAAGTAGGAGATAATACCAAAATATACAGGTGAAGAATGCAAGACTAAATGAGTTGGCAGCAAGTGACAAAGTGCAAGAAATAAACAAAAACACAGTTCCTTTTTTGTCTTCTTGCCATCCTGTTGTGCAGAGCACTGCAGATTAGAGATATCAGCCTTCAGGTGGAGGGGGAACATGGAAGAAGTGATTCTGAGGAACAAACACAGCATCAAAGATGTTTGTGGGTTGGAAACACCTCTACATCTTTCTCTGCTCCTGGCTGGGTATGAGGAAAAACATTTACCAGCACATCAGCTCTGAACACTTCAGATAAGCATTTCAAATAAGCCCAGAATCTCAGCAGTACATTGTTTGTTTCCCATACTAACTTCTCCCAGACAAATCTGTTACAGGAAAGAGAAGACAAGCTTATACCTGTAGGTCTGAACTACATTTGTTTTACTTTGCCTTTCTCCATCCCTGCTTGTATTTATTTATAAAAACTATCCAAGGAGCTCATTCTGATTTTTAACTCTGGAGCTGAATGCTGTTTCTTGCTCCTGCTTCCTTAAACTCTCAGGGGGAATCTCACTGACTTGTAAATAAGAACAAAGAGAAATCCCAAATGCCCCTTTAAAAAAATTTAAATCTTAAGACCTGAGATTGACTAGATAAATTGTTGCCCTGAGCTTGCTAGAGCAACCTCAGAGATTCTTGGCATGTAATCCTGGGTAGGTGCCAGGCTCTTGGTTTGGTTCCAAGCCAATTCTAGCTCCCATTCACCAGCAATTAACTCTGAGACACAGAGTCAGCTGGGACATCCCAAGTTATCATCTTAGCATCAGTTCAGTGCTGTCCTGGCAGTCACAGAGGTGTGGCCATGCTCATCCACCCACAGAATCCCATTTGTCCTATTCCACAGGACAAGTCAATGGCTGGTCCACCTACCCTTATGTACCACACCAAATTCCTTCCTCGTGGGCTTGTTTGCACCCCCTCCATAGCTGTGCTTGTGGGCTGTCGAAGATGCTACAAGACTTTCCACCTGACCATTACCTTTAGGATTGGAGGTTTCTAAGCCTTGCAGGCAGGTTAAGAGATTATGAGGAGAGGAGAATTTAAAGTTTAAATTATTTGTTCTACAGTTCTAGAAATGCCAAAATTAACCACTATGGCTTGCTCTGTCCTTCATCACTGGTGAAATTCAAGAAAGGCAAGGCTGCAGAACAAAGAAGCAGAGTTTCTGTTTGTCTTTGGGGCTGCAGTAAATAAATATATATGGTTTTATGGCATACACTTACAGAGGAGGTCACTGTAATGCTCAGTACTCTGAAACAATTTACTACTGGGCAGTGCTGCCACAGAACTGATATTCTGAGGGCTTAGCTGGGAGGTAACAATGGATTCTTCCTTTTGCCTCCTAGAATTGCTGGGGGTTTTTTTGACTGAGAAAGATAAGGAATATAAAACCTTTTGAATATGAAATATTGTCTGAGTTAATTTTTGGCTTTGCTGTACACAGAGGGGATGCAACCATCCACCCTCTAGGGTTGCTTGAAGACATTTATTGGCTTTCCATTTCTATGTGCAGACAGTCCTGGGTATCCTTGACCTGTTTAGTTACCTGTGACCTGCAGCCAGAGGGTTTGGGGCAGGGGCAAGAGAGGTGGGAGTCCTGGGTTCCTGTGCAGACCCAGGAAAGATAAAGCTTCCTTTGGAGAACATTCCCATTGCATTGTAGTCCTGTCATTTGAGTTGTGATACAGTTTAACCAACCAGATCATAATTGGAATTTATTGGTTTGGTAGAGGTTTGTTTTAGTCTTTCCCCCAGCATCTGGTTTTGGCAACGATGGAAAGAGGACAGTGGGTGATCCCTGCACTGATTGAACATACCCATGCTTTCATTCTGTATTTATATCCAAATAAATGTCTTTCATATAGTAGCTAAAGTGAGAAAAAAGTTTGTGCCTTAGTGCCTTGAGAGGAATTTGAATCCTTTGCATTTTACTGTCTTCAGTCATATTAAACAGAAAATGACAGTTCTCAAATGAAAAGAGGATTTAAGATGTTTCAGTACAGTGGTTAATGCTCTAGGACAACTATATGGTATTCATGGTTTTCTGAGGCAATTTTTGCTGAGTTAGGATGGGATTATCCACATCTGTAGCTTTGCTGAAGGCTGAGTGACTGAAATATGATTAAATTATAATAAAATTACACACTCTCTTGTCTGTCCTTTTGGATTGCTGACCTATATTGTCAGTACCAGTATTTGAAGGAATATGTTGTACAAGATCTAAGTTTTGAGATTACTATTTAGAAAAGGTAATTAACTTTTAATAATGTCTTTATTAGTATTTATTCTGCCTAAGCATTCAGTTCTTATTATGCTTGTGAAGGGCAATATTTAGGCTATTATGTGGGCAGTGTGAAATCAATGCTGTCTTCAATTAAGCATTTCTTTGTGTAACAGAATAGCTGGTCAGAAGTTGTCACTTGGCATCTTTAATTGATTTATTAAACACCAGTTTCACTTGAAGGATTTTCTAGAGACATTCCTGTTAAATTTGAATGCATTTTTTTCATTTTTCTTTTTGCACTTTAGGCAATGAATTGTTTCATTTTTAGTAAATAAAATATAGATATTTTCTGGAAGCTGGACCCTGATTTTGGGGTTATTGTAGAAAACTTAGTAGTTGGAGTAGCTGTTCAGAGATTTGTATTGTATTTGTGATGGTCTTAAGAAGATTGATTTGCTCATTAAATAGCAGTGGTAGCTCTGCAGGGCACTATATACCCAGCAGTCACTGGTGGGCTGTATTTTTTGTGAAAAGGCAAAGAAAAAAAAAATAAAAAAGGAAAAAAGCCTTTACACCCTGTCAAACATGAAAATGGAGCTCAGCCCTCCTGGTTCCACAGCCAAGGCACCATTCCCTGTTTGGGTGGCAGTCAGCCAGGAACTCAGGAGGTCCTACTGGAACCCTGCCTCGGGTTTGGCAAAAGTCTATAAAAATGGAGATGTAGTGGGTTTAGAAAAATACAAAAGAAAGTGCTATTTCACACCATGAATAAATGGTGGAACTCACTGCTAGAGGATGTGGGAGGCTGAAAGTATAAATTAATTCCATTAATTACGGATGGGTCAATTGGGAACTGTTAAACACAAGAGTCCACTTACAACTTGGGGTTCCAGCTTGTTCCTGCTGGAGAGTTTCTGTCCAGATTCCAGTGACAGGTTCCCTGTCCTGGGCTGCCCACCCTGCAGGTGCAAGTTCCTGTGTCACTACTATAAAATAAGGTGAAGTAAATGCTTATTTGCATAGAAAATAACACATTAGTGTCTGGTTGCTACAGACATTGCACACTGTATAATTTATATCCTTAATCTTTGGATGGCAATTAGTCATCATTTTCATTATCCTATGGATGGGTTGGTGAGGGAAGTTGTGCCAAAGTTCTATAGGCATAGAAATATAATAGTCAGTTTGGGTACTGACTTTATCAGGTGTCAAATTAGGAGAATTATAAAAATAAGTGCAAGGAACTAAATAATATTATAGTGTAAGAAAATAGAGACTATTTAGTGGGAAGGACAGCCAACTCAACTTGAG
The DNA here is from genome assembly GCA_038380795.1 of Pyrocephalus nanus. Classification (NCBI taxonomy): domain Eukaryota; kingdom Metazoa; phylum Chordata; class Aves; order Passeriformes; family Tyrannidae; genus Pyrocephalus; species Pyrocephalus nanus. Next base: position 3,319,558 of record CM076271.1, on the reverse strand, counting down.
AATTTCTTCTGCAGAACAGGGACCATCAAACAAAGTTATTTGAAAGTTTGTGCCCTTTGCTTCTTGTCCTGCTATCAGCATCACTGGGAAGACATTGATTCCCTCTTCTTTACTCCCCCCAACCAGGTATTTACACACATTCATATGATCCCCTGAGTCTTCTCTCCTCGTTTGAACAGTCCCAGCTCTCCCAACCTCTGATTTCATGGGGGATGAAACAGTCTCTTGGTCATATTTATAGCCCTTCGTTGGACCTATTCCAGTCTGTGTCTCTCCTGAACTGGGGCCCCAGCACTTAGGGGTGCTTGGCAGAGCAAAAGGATCACTCACCTCTCTAAATGGGCTTTTCCTTGTGCTTAGTCCAGGATCCTGTTGGTCACCTTTGCCCCAGGGACACACTGTTGGCTCACGGTTAGTTTGTCCTCTAGGACCTTTCAGAAGATTGTCCCCTAGGGATTTTTCCATCCTTGACTTTCTTAAGTCACAATTGCTTAATTTTCTAAAGAGCCTTTGGTGACCAGTTTTTCCCAAATGTTTTGGTAAATCAAAATAGGCTTCCATCACCTTCAACCACGTGGTTGCCAACTCCTTAAAAAAAAAAAAATCAGGAACAACAATCTCTCTTGGGGGAGTTATTCTTTTTTTTTTTGCAGTTTCCAAGCTCTACCAGCAGCTTCTGTCATGTCTCCAATTCCAAGAATAGAAGGAGCTGGCTGTGGAAATAGATGAATTCTGCACTGGTTATGCTATAGAAACTTGATTGGTTTCTTAATTTTTGAAATGCAGCTGCTAGTGGCATAATTCCAGCAGCTGGGCCAGACTCCAGTGTTGAGGTTCCTGCCTGTGGCACTGTGCCACTGTAGCTGAGAAGGGGAAATATGGTCTTCACCTCTGGGCAAGGCAACATTCCCGATTCCAGCTTCATTTGCCTTGGGGCTTTTCTGCTTTGGGCAGCAGCTGGAGAAAGGTGATGCTGTGGGTTGGGAGCTGTGCTCTTGTACTGCTCATTCTGCTCTCCAGGAAGAGATAGAGCATTTTCTTACAATCACCTCTGAGTAAAAACAGAGACTGTGTGAGTAGAAACTACAGTCCTGAAAGAGATGACTCCATCTCTCAATGCCACCTTTCCAGACATCATCAGAGAAAGGTAGGAATGTGATCTGACCTGAGGAAGTGTGAATGAAGTGTTTAGTGCATTGATTGCCCCAAACACCCTTTAACGCTGGTGGTGCTGCTGGAGGAAATGCAACAGCAAACAAACAAGAAAAAAAAAAAAACAGGTGAAAATGAAGAGCACATTTGAAGAGAGCTGTTTCCACTCTGTCTGTTCTTGCCCTGTATTGGCAGTGCTTGTCTGCACGCAAGGAATAGAGTTGTTACACCTCACTGCAGGATGCAACCTGAGTAAAAAAATACAGTATTGGTGCATAGAACCTATTCACTTACACATACCCCTCGAGGCAAACTCTCCAGTTGAAGACTGTCATTTTTGTCAGGAATTGATGAGATGTTTGTGTGCATGTGCAAAGACAGAATGAACACCTTGGGTGACCCAAGGTCATGCACTGACCTGAAGAGGGAACACTGCCTTTGGGACAGTGTATGTAAGGGCACAGCCTCTGTATAATCTTATTTTACCATATTTATTTTAATTATTCTAGTGCCCAACTGCCACCTTTAGGATTCCTTCTGCAAGAGCTTTGCAGTCAAGGAAATGTTTTGTTGTGTCACGGATTTCTCAAGTGAGCAAAGCTGTAATAAACACAGACAAGCTTTTGGGGAATAAACTTTGATTTTTTGCTTAGAAAATTTAAATATTTTCCTGAAGGCTTCTTTTTTTTTTTTTTTTTTTTAGATTAGAATTTATAGCGTCCCTTTGATTATTCCAACAGAGCTCAGCTTTAAAATCTTTATAATGATGAATATTTTTTTTAAATTTTTACTCTGCCTATTGTGTCCTCAAGCCCATAATTTTCTAAATGTTACATTAGAATAGTAGAATATATATATGTGTATATGTTACCTCTTCACATATTTCAAACTTTAACTTGATAAATATTTCTGCAAGTAAAAGAAGCCAATAAGCCAGTCCTTTAGTTGCATTTCTTATTTTCATGAATTCTAATGCTGTAAAAACCAGCAAGGTAAAATCTTGGCCCCTGGAAACTGAGGGGAAAATTTCCTTTAAGTTTTGTGCCCTAACAATGCAAAAGCTTTACCTGTTTAAATTGAACTGTGAAACTTTTAAGCATTCAGCAGAGAGGCAGAGGATTTTTTTTCTCTTCTGAGTTTCATTTCCTTTTCCTACTTTTTTTCATTAAACTATATAGTGCTAAATACAAGTTTACCTCAAAAAGGGAAATTTTCACATAGTGAAGTAGAGATTAAATCTGTCCCCTTTGGCTGCAGGAGAACCACAGAGTACATTTTAATTTAACCCCCACATTAGATGGGGGGCAGACAGGCACAGGACCCTTGACTGACTCAAGAATGCCGAAAAAACTCCCAATATAGCTATAGTTTTCTGGGAAAATGATGCTTTTGGTGTGTCACCTTCTTTGATGGTGCAGATGGTTTGTTCTACGGGCATGAATCCACTCTGGGAGTATCTTTTGGTGTCATATCAGGCACAGATTTACTGAGTGGGGAGAGGGACTGTAAACAATATTTAGCATGTGTTGCAGTTCTTTCTTTGGATAATGCACAGCACTGAGTTACTTCTTTAATATGTCTGATTCCTTTGGATCAGGATTCTACAGCAATAACTGTTTAAATAATATCACTTATACAATATACAACATTTCACTTCTCAGTCAAACTTTGCCTCCATCAGGGGTTATGCATAATTTTAACACTCACCAGTGTTGGACCATATCTAACTTGCAGAAATGAATGGAAATCCCCTTGTGGGAAACTCAGTTCAGTGTGAGGCTTAGGCTGTTTTCAGTCAAAAGAAGAATTTGAGATCAAACTATCTTCATGCTTCTATAACTGTATTTTTTTTGTCTCAGACTCTGGGCTTTTAGATCCTTTTTTTTTTTTTTTTCAAAGTGCAGTTTGTAGGATAAGTATTCTTAAGATTGTTTAAAAAGAATCGTTGAGAACTATTATTTTTAAAGAAGTTAGATTACATAGAGTTTCACCTAACATTATATAACCTAAGTATAATTTTCTCTTAATTTCTGAGTGAAGTTTTGAACAACGATTCACTGGCAAATATTTCAGATATCAGGGCTGGGTACTGTGTTTAGTATCTCCAGTGTTCCAGTATCTCCAGCTTCAGGGATGCTTAATAAGAAACTTAAGAAGGTAATAGGAGTAAACAAAAAAGCTGTTGTAGAAGGGTTTGTTTTGTCACTGTCATATCCCAGTCGAGCTGCTCTGTAATAACAATTGGGTATCTTGAAGTAAACAACTTGCTGAGAGGAAATAAGAACCCTACTACATCTGCTAAAACCCCTGCCTGCCCCTGAAAACCTCAAAGCAAAACCACCCTAGAGCCCAGCTTTCAGGCAAATGTAATTCAAACAGAATATTTGAAGAGAGAAGACTTTAAACCTCTCTTGGTTTGGATTCAGAATACTGCAGAAATTAGCCAGGGTGACCTCTCTCATCAATGCCTCAGTGCAAGTGAGTGTAAATATTTTGAAGCTCTCCTGAGTGCTTTATGGTGTCTGTGGGAGCTGCCAAATATCTCATTCTGAGAGCATTTGCTGGTAATGTTTCAGTGAAGTGGAACACTAATCAACACCCTCATTTTAAAAATTAGTTAACTGCACTTCCTGCACTCATTTTAAAAAATTAACATCTTTATTTATCATTTATAGGAAATGACATTAACACACCCCCCAATCGACCTGGTAAATTCTAGTGTCTCTGAGATGCTGAAAAGAGAAAGGCAGTGGCTGTTCCTTGTGCTTTTATATATCATGCACAGAATGAAATAAGTGCTTTTATTTCCAAATGCCTGAAGCTGTGTGTAGTGAAAGTGTAGGAGAAGGCAAAACTTTTGATGCTCTTAAGACACACTGCAATAGAAGCTCTATGGCACAACTGGAACATGGGGATGCTCAGCAGTCAGTGATTTCACCTTCCCAGAACCTTTTTAAAGAGGTTCCCAGCTTGCCAGATTCCCAAATTCAAGCTGCTGAAGGCAACTTTAATTTCTTGTTTCTCAGACACAAAACAAGTGTTCCAGCTGGGATTTTGCCCCAAGAAATTGTGTTCATCGTAGACACATAATTATTTTTATATGAGTAATATCTCTTGAATATTCTGTGTACCTTATATTGTCATGCATCTCCTAAATGTGTTCTTCAGAACTAAAATAATGGAAAACTGGAATATATTTCAAGGGATTGGAGTTCTGCCCTCAGAATAGGCTGACTGGGAAGCGAATCCAACACCTCTGGTCTCATTCCTGTCTCTTTTGTACCAGGCTAAGTGAGGTAACCTTGAGGATGTCAACTGGCAAACCCATAATCAAAGTGAATTGCAGGCTCAGAAGACTGAAATTGAAGTTTGTAAATCGAAGACACTTTTCAAAACCCCCAAAACCTTACACTGGATCAGCTGCCCTTCCCACAACCACACTCACCTTCTCTGTTATGGGGGTGTTCCAACCCCAGTTATCTCAGCCAGCCCTCTGCAGTGGAAAGGGAATTTGGGATAATGCTTATTTCTCTTTTTTTGATATACATACAATTACAGAATGGTTTGGGTTGGAAGGGACCTTAAAGCTCACCTTGTTCCATCCCCCTGCCATGGGCAGGAACACCTTCCACTATCCCAGGTTGCTCCAAGCCCCATCTAAACTGGCCTTGGACACTTCCAGGGATGGGGCAGCCACAGCTTCTCTGGGCAACCTGTGCCAGGGCCTGCCCACCCTCACAGGGAAGGATTTTAAACCCTGCAATCTGTGTGAACACACACAGGAGCACAGAGCCAGGAAAGTACAACAGCACCTTGTGGCTGCTCATTTTGGAATCAGGCAAAGAGAAACTAAGATGTCCCCGAAGTTTTGGGTTGAGGAGCTCAGGAAATTAAACCAGTCTCGTTAACAAACGCTATTTTAACAGTGAGGAGCAGCGAGAGGGGGTAAAATGATTCCTCCTCCAAACCCCTGAAAACCCAGCATCTGACTTTCCACGCTGGCTGCCGACACAGAAACATGCTACTGGTGTGGCTCCTGCCTTGAGGAAGGTCCTGTCCCATTTAAACAGGGTGGTACTTGGCTGACAAGGACGCCCCGGAAAATTAGCATTTAAATACGCGTAAAGTAATCCGAGCTATAGTGTTGGTCTCCAAAGGCAGCAATGAATAAACAAAACTGCAAGTATTTAGGTCCTTCTCCCCCCTCAGCTTCCATTCTCAGAATGAATATGCTGTATTCAGCCCGCCTGTAAGTAACATTAGCAGAAGGTAGGAGAGACACTGCCTAGCAACCCACAGAAATCCCAAAGAGAGGTGGAAAGGAAGTGATTTTCATGTAATTATTCACTTCTACAAAAGCTGTTGTCAGGTAGACACTAGAAACATAGCTGTTTTATTATTCCCCTAACCTACTTTTAATCTTTTGAGAATCACTACCATTAAAGAGAGGGGAAAAAGAGCTTAATTCAGCCATTTTCTGCCCGGTCGTTTAAGTTGTGTTTTCCTGCTCTAATGAAGGCTGTGCTTTCAGAAGCTGTGTTGTTTAAAAAGCCCTGGGTAGTAAACTTCAGAAACAAACTCACTCCTGTATCCAAAATTCAACATTTTTGTTGCTGCTTCCCCACAATACACAGTTCATATTTTGTTTTGGTTTGGTTCCCCATTGAATGGCGTTTCCCACTGAGCTCAGAGAGTAACGAGATAATTATTTATTTATTTGTTTTCTAAAAAGGCATTTGGGGACAGAGGGCAGGGGCTAAAGAGCTTATTTATTTTAGGTAACATAGTCGGTGCCAGCGTGCTTGGATTCAGCGGGTTTTTTTCCTTTGCTTTTCTAAGACAGGCACCCCAGCTTTGCCCTCAGCCACAATTCCTTGGAGCTGACTGAGGCTGCGTGGAGATAACTAAAGGATATTTTAGTCCTATTCTTGCCGTCTGGATGAGCCTGGAGGGGTTGAGCTTCACTTGTGCATCACACTAAATGCTCTTTTACATCAATGTCTGTCAGAAGAGCTGCCACTTCAAGTAGCCCCAGGACAGGCACATTTTCAGTGGATAGTCTGATTTATATCCTTATTTTTCTACATTCACACTTCTAGCAAAGGTTCAATAAATGTGGATAGGAAAACAGACGCTGGAAGTTTACTTTTAAAGGGGTTTATTTAATGGAAAATAATTATATCAAAAGTGTGTTGAACGACTACTGAAGGTGTATTTGGTGAAGCATCATTAAGGACATCATGAAAATTCTAAGAGGCTTTGAGCTGTGCCTTTAGTTAAAGTAATATTCTACTCAGAAAAGTTACTTCAAAATCGTAGATAGAAACTAAAAATAATAATATTCTGTTCTGCTCACTGGTTGTTCCAAGATTTCAGTTCCAAGTGAGAAATTGTATTTTCCTACTCAGCAAAAAGGTTTTTATTGTGACCCTGGGTATTAATTAGTTTAATTTTGTGAAATAATTTTTTTAATCTGATTTCTAACCAAGTATGTCTTTTTATATTAACTCTGTTTAAAAGATTTGTAGGGTTGGGGTTTTTTTAAAACTAAACATATACCAAGACTATCTTTTAGTCAAATATGAAAAACTATGCAGGTATAATAACTGTGTTATTATATGGGAAAATGAAAACAGTAAAATTATTGTTCCCTCTTTGATTTTGCCTACAGGATTCATTGTAACAAGATACATTGTCAGGAGAAGAGCAGAATGCATGCAAGGAATAGATTTATTCGCTTTGAATGTCTGCATCTTCTGAGTGTTTGGGTTGTTTTTCAGAATAGAACAGAACTTTGCCCTCTGAGATCCTTATTTTGACAGTTGCACAGCTCAGACATTCAGCTGATTTTTGTGTCAGCTGCTGTTGAAGAAAAAATTCAGCTGATTGCAAGAGGGTGGATAAAGGTTAAATGCAAGCTGGTTACTTTTCTTTTTCATGCCTTTGAACAGAGATTGCAGTTGATAGCAGTGAATTGTCTTTGCACTTCGTGCAGGGGAATCTGAAGGCGATGCAAGTGTGGCCTCTGGGGCAGACATGGTGCTTTGGCCTCTTCTCCATCCGTTTGACAAAGCATCCTGCACTGAAAATATCCAGAATGGATCTCTGTCTGTGTTTTCTGGTGGAATGTCATGAGAATGTGTTGTGGTTTTTATCTTTTTATATGAGGAATACAGCAAGTGCCAAACCTCCCCTCAAAGCCACACAGAGACCTGGTGCCTTCCTCCCAGTGTGTACATACCCAGCCTGTTTATCATCCTAGTGTGTTCTCCTGCTGTTGTCAGCTGTGCCAAACCATGCCCAGGAGAACAGGCTGTGGTGTAGTTGAGTATTTTTCATAATGAGAAAGCCAGAAAAAAATTACTTTTATTGGAATAAGATCAGGGGGATTAAGATCAGCACCCTCCACTGCTGCCTACTTTAGCATTTTTCTTGGAAGTAACAGTCATATATACACGGGAATGCAACTCATAGCAGAGGAACGGAATAAGCTGTAATTTAAGGAATGATTCTTACAGTTGAACATCACCCTACACTGTGTAGGCACTTTGCAATCAGCACAATAATCCTGGTGTTGGCAGAAGTTCATCTCTGTGACAATATTGTCCTTTGTAAAAGAGACAGGGGATCTAAGGCTGGAAAAAGAGTCTTGGTGAACGAAAAATGGTAAAGCTCACTGGGAATCTTCAGGCTGTGTGACACTGTCCTGTGGCCGGAGAGTGTGTGCTCTCTCTGTTCTTAAAATCAGAGTATTATTCTGAGCAGCAGAGTTCTGTGGCTCTGGAGTCCTGTTTGCTACAAGGGAGAGTTACAATCAGGAGCCTCAAAAGTTGTACATCAGCAAGTCTTCATGTTCATTATGTATGAACATGACTTGTTTTTTTTAATATAGTCAAGTTATGCATGTTAGTTCCATATGTACAATCACAGCTATTTTTATGAGTTTCAATGTAAAACAAAGGCCTTTTAATCAGGGGAGGAAAGAAAGGTTCCAGGTGGACCTCACAACAAGGTCAAAACATCTTGGTGGCATCTGTCTCTCCCTGTGAGTGTTCTCTGAATGGTGTGTGTAGGCTTAGCACAGATGCTACTTCAGGATCAAGACTCACATTTTATAGTTTCTTCCAGTCTTGTCACACCTAATCTCTTTTGGCAGCAGGTTGTTTTATTCAGGAATTATTACTGTGATGAAATTCTGCAACTATTCTGTGCCCTTACCTTGAAATTTCATTTACTATCTCCTGACAGCAAAGGCTTTATTTTTAAAATTCTTCTCTGAAACCAAAGGCAATCCGCTCTTCAAAATACAAACACTGCTGAGATTCATCAAAAAGTAATGAATAATTTAAATTAAAAGAAAACCTGAAGTGATTGCTTCTTCTCTGATAACAAAATGGGAAACAAATAACTGTCAACACTTGGAACATTGTGTTTTAAAGACTGGCTTGTGAGGTGTCCCATATTTTCAGAGGGGGCTTTGTGGTGGGATTGTCATTAACCACCCTGTAGTTAAGGGTGCTTTGAGCTTTGCAGCTCAAGTGGGTGTTCAATCTCACTGTGTGAGAAAATGTGGAAAAAAAAAAGGTACATATTTATGATGCTACTCCCCTGGGGTGCATATTCCAGCCAGTACTTGGGCATCAGTGTGCAATTAATCCCCCTGGGTTTTATAGGAATACTCCAGGAAGCAAACCGAGCCGTGTGGGTGCAAACATTAACAGCCCTGATGTGCATCATTTCAAACAGATCTGTCAGCTGGGGGCTGTAGAAAAGGCCACAAACAGACAGATCAACAATATATACATTTTGTTTAGTGGGAGAATCTTCAGGGTGCTTCATTGTTGTTCCTGTTATAATACAGGGAGAAACTTGGATGTCGCAGTTCTTTTAGCTCAGCCATTGCATTGGAACCCTGAACTGTCACCTGAACAGTCTCACAACAATTTTAATACCATTAGGAAATCTGTGAAATATAATTTAGAAGGCTGCAAAAAGAGAAAGGGTGATGTGTGTGTTTCTTTACCACCACAAATCTCTGACATTGTAACCCAACACTCCAACCTGATCTGTGAGTCAGACCGGGATAACTGAGAGCAGGGATAGGATGTGGCTGAGGTGATTTAGTGCTGCACTGGGGGATTGCTAAAAATGCATGTTCTCTTTGGTTTGCTTTTCCCCTTTTTGCCACTCTTTGAGCAGCAGACTGAAAGGTGAAAGCATCAGCTGGTGTTCACCCCGAGAGCTTGTGCCTCCAGCCCCCAGATGGAGCCTCAGGGGCAGAGCAGTGCAGGGACCTTTGGGCTCCAGGGCTGGGACACGGAGGTGGGAGATCCTGGATGGGGATTTGAGCACACAAACATAATTTCTGCCTATCATGTTTCTAACTAACTCCTCCCATTACCACTCAGTATGTCCTCAGCATGCATTTTAGGCATCTGGCATTTTTCCTGTATGTGCAGACAGGATAATGAAATTCCATGAGTAGCTTCCTAGCTGAGGTGTAAAATGATGCTCTTCAGGTGACAACGTATTTTTTAAAAAAACCCCAACCTAAATATCTTTTAGGAGGATCAGATTAAAAATAGCTGCCTAATTTTCCCGTGTTCCTCAGACACAAAACAATTTCATACCTTTTGAGTTATTGTGCTGTTTGACACTACTCTAGAAGCTCATGGAAGTGCCAGGTAAAGTCAGCTTATCCTGGGAGATACTTCCTGCAGTCACAGGAGGATTTCATAACAGCTGCATAACAGTGTATGGAAAATAGATGCAGCGAATACAGAAAGTAAAGGGAAGGTACAAAGTTAGGGAAAACCCTGGAATCTAATTATATTCCTTCAGGTGAGCAACACTAATTTTTATTCCATGCATTTTGGAAATAAATGATGTCAACACACAACACGTTTTCCCTAAGGTCTCTGCTTTATTTGAGTACAGCACCAGCTAAGCTCATTTCAGGACAGTTATGCAATATTTTGTTTTATCCTTTTCACTCATTGCTTGGCCCTGTAAATGTGTCACATATAGAGCTGGATCATCACAAAGAATGGCTCAGCCTTTCAAAGTGACTTCTTTCTGCACTGTCTAAACACTTCATAAACTTCAGTTATTTTGCTTTTTAGTGTATGGCATGACCCCATCTTACTGACATTGAGACTAAACTGAGAGAACCTCATTCTCGTTGGGATTTTCAGTCTGAAACTGTTTTTTTGTACTGCCTTGTTTTAAGTTATTCAAGACGCCTTCCATTCACCTTCACTGCAAGAGTGAGTGCTCAGTAACTTTGCACTTCACTTTGGACACCAGTTAAAAGAGGAGAACCCAGTTAATGAACATTCTCAAAGGTTGGTTGAAGTGATTTATGGTCATCACGTCACACAGAAACTTTAGAGCAGGGCCACAAAAAGAACTGAATTCTGCAGAGCAGTGTTCTGCTGTCTTCACTGCAGCACAGCCACCTTCTTTCTTCTTTGTCCCTCATTCATTACATGAGCTAAAATCATGGCAACAAGGAGGGCAAGGGATGCTCCAGACATCAGGATTGGCCAGCTCACTTCATCTGCCCAGGCAGAGAGAAGAATATTATTGTAAATGAAGGCTGTGTCCTAGACCTACACACAAGAAGGCCAAATTAAGGTTACCTGGGCTGACTTCATATGAGGGTGTTGCCAGCTGAATTTTGCAAACTTTGCTCTTTTAGTGAAAAATATTCCTTCTTGTTCCGTCTTGTGGGATTGTTTGTACCAACATGAGTTATCATGCTGAGGCTGCTGGGTGTGAGCTCATGGTGTGAGCCAGGAAAGCTGTTAATGAAGTGTGGGAAAGCCCCAGAGTGGGGATCAGGGCACAGACAGCTCTGCTGTTCCCTTCCTACTCAGAAAATGGGAAATGGAGACACTCATAGTCTCTCACTGCCGTGCCTCCTTCCTACCTGGAGAAAGGAGGCAGTACCATAAAGTTGAGGCTTGGTTATATCCCCTTCTCTCTTTGGGAACAGAGCTCCATTCCATGGGCTTGGTGAACAGCCCTGAGCCAGCAGGAATAATTCCCATTCCAGGAATGGGAGGAGTGGCTGTGCTGTTGTGTTCAGTGCATGGCCAGGGAATGGCTGTAAGGGGGGTGCAAAAATGTGAGCACAGGAGATGTAAAGATTTTGTCCTCTGGCATTGGGGTTTTTTAAATATTAGGGTATAATACAGGTTTAGTGCTTTAATTTTAATCTTGTTTTGGCATGAAAACCTTTTATATGAGATGAAAAAAAAATATATCAACTGCATGGCTTTGAAGTGTTGGCATGTCTGGGCTTGTGGCAAAAAACACCAGAGTTAGTCCAGCTCTCATGTTTTCCCAGCTACTGAAAATCTTCCTGTGGTTCCTAAACTTATTTCCTTATTTCTCACTTTGTTGGTCAGTTTTAGGCATTTCAGAAACCTGAAATTGAAGTATTAATGGTGATCACAAATTAAATGTTACTGGTTCTCTGAGCATACAATCTAAAAGAAGCTGTGCTGATTCTGTTATCCCATACAGAGAATAAAATTACTTTCTCCTTCCTGTTTAAACATCAGCCATAAGTTCTGATGGAATTTCTAGTGCAAGAGTATGACTGTGCCATATGATGTGATATAGTGCAACAACATGGCTCTTCAGTCTAATTGAACTTCTAGAGAATATGTGAACATTTGCTTGCAGAACAGTTTCTCATAAAGTATTTGCCACTTTTTAGGATGAATCACTGTTGGATGTCATGGTGTTTAGAGCAGACTTGTGTTCTTTGTAGGAAATAATATCACCTCTGGCCAGAATTTTATCTGCTTTTCTGTCTGGGTACACAGGACCTCCAGAGGGATGTGCTCCCTGCTCCTCTTCTACAGCAGCTCTGGAGCTTCTCACTTCAGAATCCAGTTCTCCTTTGCCCCCATTTCCTCTAGGACTTGCTGTCCAAGAAATAATCCCACTTGTGTGGGGCTGGTGGGTGCCAACAGGAAAGGCTGTTGCTCATCTGAGTGCTTCACAATGCCCTGCACCAGTGCAGTGTGGAAGAACGGAAAGGAAACGATCCTTGTGCTGATCCAGTTTCCCAGCTTTTGTCTGTGCCTCACAAGACCGTGCATTTTCAGTTGACCTCTGCTACTCACAGCTTTCTGGGAGCTTCCAATCTTGTTAAAGAGCCTGTCTGTCAAAAGCCTTTCTCTGTGCAGTTTTTCCTTACCAAGTGGTGAAACTCTGGGATGTAACCCGGCTGTGTCTTATTTGGGATGACAGGAATGAAACCATTTAAGCCACTGATGTAAATCAAATGTGATCTTAATGTTATTTCTAAACAGAAACACTCCACAGCTCCAGAGACCAAGGTCTCACTTGATCACATGTAAAACAAACACATCCCCTCCCTATATTTACGAGTATTTGATTGCTGTTATTAGTCACAAAGTCATTACCTGTGTTTCCTGTTTTCCCTCTTTTCCTGCTGCACAGCCATTGCCTCTGGTTATCAGTCTTGGTACTTCTCTGCAAAGCACTTTGATTGCTCTCCTTTAACAAAAAAAACCAAAACTTACAGAGATGGTTTATCTCAGGAAACCAGGAGTAGGAACTTATTGGACTGGAAATAATAGTGTAGATGTAGGTTCTACACATCCTTGTCATGGCCAAACCAGTAGTTCAAAGGCTGCACACCTAGGCTGGTCAAATGAAACCAACTGCTTTGCTGGAGTACTTTTAAAGTAAAAAAAACATTGCCTATTAATGCTCCAAGACTGCTGTGTCAGCTGAGGTTTCCTTTTGCTTTTTTCCCTGATTTAGAATTAAATGTCTGCAACACTTTAGGATATAAATGTTACCATAATGATATGATAAAGCCATTGACTTGTTAAACTCTTCAGAACTTTTATTTGTCAATGGTACAGTGACTAGAACCATGGTTTCATGCCTGATTGGAACCCCTAACTATTGCTAAAAACCTCCTTTCCCTGGATAAGTTACCCTTCTCTTTAGCCAGCTTAATTCGTAAGTTGTCTATGAACAGAACGTTTTGTCTTCAGAATATTTATTCACACTGGATTTTTTAATTTGACTAAATACCTATCAAATAGGAATGAGATAAATGCAGATGATTTTATTTAGGTTGCAATAGCTAACACCTTGTAGTGGTAATAAAGCCATTAAATAATTTATGTTGCCTGAGGTTCATCTCCAGAAGTTCTGTCTTGCTTTCTACCTCAATTAGGTTGAACCTGTAAAGACCAGCTGAGCTTTATACTCCTGGGAAGGAGAGGGGAATTTCACTCAAGTAATATTTGCTTTTAAGGTTGTGATTTGTGAAAGGTTTCCCAGACTCTCTTAACCTGTAGAGTTGCCTCTGCAAATTCACAGCCAATATATGCATAAGGGTGATTTCTTCTTGACCTTTTTTAAGCACTCCATGTTTTCTGTCCCCAGGTGTGGGTGGATGCTGGCACACAGATATTTTTCTCTTACGCCATCTGCTTGGGGTGCCTGACAGCCCTAGGAAGTTACAACAACTACAACAACAACTGCTACAGGTAATTCCTTCCACGCTTTTGTTCTGCTTTTGTCTTCAGTGATGGAAGTGTCCACACACCCAGCTTCACTTGGAATCGCTTCCCTTTTCCTTTAACTGCTTGCAGGAATATTCATAAGCATTTTATAGAACAGAGACCTATAGTGTTTCTTATAACTGCCTCAGAGGAACTCCTCTCCAAAATTTGGTGTTTTCATTCCTTTGGATCACATCTGACCCTTACGAGCCCCTCGGTACACACAGGGATACACAATGGCTTGGGAAAACAGAGAATTCCATACATGTAGAACTGCACCTGAATGTATTGTTTGATCTGCTTTAAAAAAAAAATCCCACTCAAAAACCATTATTAAAACTCACCTAAGTTGGGTCTACACTCTTGAGTGTCATCTTTGCCCAAAGTTTGCAGAGCACAGAGGGAAGGGCAGCATTTCATGCCTTAACTCTGTATAAATCAGTAGGTTTTAATCTTTCTTGAATCAATGTCAAAAGGTTATGACTCTCACAAAGTCCTCCTTCCATGTTACTGGCATGGGCAGGAATACCAGAAATACTTTTTTCTTCTGGCATCAGTGGTGAGTGAATTAATTTTCCTACAATTCCTACTAGGCAGTAAAGGATACTTTGTGTTGAGTCCAGTATGGTCTGCAGACAGAGAATTAAAATTTCACTTTTCTGTAAAGGAAACTATACAGTCCAAAAGCAAAAGAACCCCAAACACATCACCCCCTAAAGCCCCATGAGTGTAAGTATTTAAATTCTAAATTACGGTGTTACTTGGAGAGTTTTAGGAAATGCCTCCTCCTTTCCATGTTTGCTCTTCTGTCAGAGAAACACCGACCTAAGGACTCACAGAGGGAGGGTTGGAAGGGGATTGGAATCCTGGAAACCACAGAGACAGGGATGTATCCACCAGCTGAATGTTTGCAAAGCCATCCAGCCAGAGTTAAGGGCATTTTAACATCTAAACACGCAACATAACTCAGCAGCCACAAAGTTACTCTTTGCTTTGGCTTTGACAGCCCAAATTCCAAATGTTTTGCTGCAGAAAGTGATGAAAATCCCCTACAACCTTCAGAGCTGATAAATAATAACTATGACCCTACAGAGCAGCTGGTAATGAGTGTTTTCCCTGATTAGCACAAGTGATGCTTTAACAAAAGCACCACTTGTTTTCTCTCTTATTTAATCTTATTTTTACTTCTTTCTAGTTGCATCCCATCTAGAAATTATTGTGTCACTAGCTCAAGGACTGCAGTGATCTTTCTCCTAGGTTTCCTTCTGTAACTCATCACAAAAAGCAGGAGTTCTGATGTGTGAGCAGAGCTGATGTAATTTTCCTTCCTTCCCTCCAATCCCGACAGCCAAGGATTGTAAAGCCCAGCTCCAGCTCTCCTCTAAACTCCTGAGCAAGATGCTGCAACAGAGCACCTTTTACTGAATCCAAGCTTCACAACTTCCTCTCCCAAAACATTTCCCAAATAAGAAATACATTTTTAGTGTTTCCTGACAGAGGATTCTTAAGAAATCTGAGGGAAGGAGTAGGACAGCAGTTAAGTACAGAGCACAGCTGAGTTGAGCAGAGCAAGATATACAAAGCAGCTATGCTGTGAAAAGCAGAATTAAATTTATATTTTAACTATTACTTTAAAAAAAAAAATCAAAACCAAGATATGGGCTTTCCTCCTGCAATCCCTGAAGTTCTTTGTCTGATTATAACATTGATTTTTTTTGCCCTATGTTTTCCTACACTTTTTTCCTGGGGGAAAGTTGCTGTGTAAAATGATGACATGAGGTATTTCAGTGGAAAATGAGAAATCTAAACTGCACGGAGGTCTTGTGAATTTAAGAATAAAACCTGATTTAATTCATTACCATTGCAAATGAATTGAGAACAAGTCACTTTGCATCACTGAATAGTAAATTACTTTTTATTGTCCTTACTTAACTTTCATTGTAACACATAAATATAGATCCTCCCTGGATTTACCACAGTTTATATGTAAAGTAACTGTTATGAAAGATGAAAATACTGGCAGTGCCATTACCAGGCAGTGTTTTCCCCTCATAAATAAGAGAAAGGTGTACTGATGTTTCCTCTAATTTTTATCAAGCTCAGAATTCCTGATCCATTCAGGGACAGAACTTCATGGTGTGTCCTTATCAAGCTTCTAGTCTAGGAGGAAAAGAGGAATGGGAATTTGTCCTGAGTGGATCCACATAGACAAGGAAGGAACCCAAGCGATGAAAAGGGCTCTGTGTTCTCAGAGAAGCTCCTTAAGGAAGGCAGCAGGAATTTTCAGCAGAATTTTCTCCCTGCCTCTCAGGCAGGGAGAGGAGAAGTGGTGCATGTCTTGAATTATTCAGGTGATTGGCAAGAATTTAATTTGGAAGAATGTGATGTTTTCATAAAAATTTGAAATCAGTTTGCCCTTGATTCAGGCTCTGATGCCTTTCTATCAAGGGTGCTTATAAAAAATTCCTGTTGTCCTTCCAGTGGTTCTTGGGCATTTGTGTTTTAAAGTTTATTTGTTTCAGAACCAACAGATCCAGACCCCCCCCTCTCAATTTTCCTTCCCTAAGTAGCAAAAAAGGACTAAACTGTGGATTACACATATCTGCCTATAGGGAAAAAAACACAGGAATTGAGGGGTTAGTAGAATTCCTGCAAAGACAAGGGAAGGATGGAAATTAAAACTGGAGATTATAGGACTGGAAACACTGATGGGTTCCCAGAGAACCTACATTTGGTCTGTGACTGCCTCACTTGGGGATGAAAATGATTCTGTTATGTGAAAAGAACAGCTACTGGAGGTGATGAAAATCGCCTTAGGTTGCCTTTTTTTTCCCATTTCCTTGGAGAAATCTGTACCTGCCCTTTGGATATTTTAGGCCGTGGTGCTGTGGTTTTTAGGACTTCCCTGTGAGTGGAGGAATGCCTGTGATCCTCTTGTTTAATGGGATAGTCCAGCTCAAACCACTTGGACCTTCCTTCCAGACTGAGCAGCAGACACAGACAGGGGCTCTGAAGGTGCACAGGGAGTGATGTGTCTCCACCTCCAGCCTTTATCTCATGCTTAGAAACCAGCAGTCTCAAATGCCCTGTGCCATCATTCATCAGCAAAAAAAAAAAAAACAAAAACCCAAACCTTGTTGTTTGGACTGCATTTGGAGGCTGGGAATTATACAAAATAAATCTTATCTGCAGAAAGCAGGCTGTGCCAAGTGGAAGCATCATATGGCTGGTGAACAGCCATCTCTATCCCACTGAATTAGTATCTCTTTTTCCCCCCCAGAGGTTTAAAAAAATTCATCTTTCTGACCTCTCTTATCAACAGGTTTTCATCACACTCTGTTTTAATTTCTCAACACTGAACTCTCCAGTTTCTGAGGTGAGAGAGACTGCAGTGAGAATCCCTCCCCAGCTTATTTCAGAGCTGAAGTACACTGAGAAGCTCAGGAAGGTGGTGGTGTTTTGCTTTGTTTTATTTCTCTGCAAAGCACAAAGAGCTCTGTGCTCCTGGTTCCTTTCTTTTAGATTCTATTTGATTAAGGAACCTATTTACCCTTGACAATAAACAGAGTTAGAGGGAGTTCAAGCAAGAAATAAGTGTGAACATCACAGGACTGGACCATGTCTGAGTATTAATCCACAAATTTTTCATTTCTGGCACATTTTAATTTGTAGATGATGTGACAAATATATATATATATATATATATTTACTATGACATGGTTATCAAAACCTTATCAAATAATGGTTTAAACTAACTGTAGCTAAACTGATGAGAGAGAGAGCCAAAGCCTCTCAAGGCCCTTTGGCCATGGTTGAGTTGATCTCTCACTTTGCAGCACAGAAATGTCAGGCTGCCCCCCTGCCAGTTGGAATGATGTGTGTGTCTGATGCTCAGGTGAGTCTGAGCTGGTATCAGGAAGAGCTTTGGAGAGATGTGGGGCAGTGTGGGGCTTGTTACTGAAGGAACAAGATGCTGGACCTGGTCACCTCACTCCATAAACTCATGAGATGAAGTTACAGGATAAAAATACTCTATGAAACCTGCTACAAAACAGAGAGATGATAAAAGGAGTTTTGCAGGAATATATGCCAGGACTTTAAAGCATAAATTGTCTCTGACTCTCAAAAAGTCCCTACAGATCTATGATGAAGATGTGAACCATTATTGAAGCTGTGAATTTTATAGGGTCCTTTCTTCCCACTGATAGTTTGTGCAAAAACTTGTTTCAGAGCCGTAGTAGGATGGGAATAAACCAGACTGAGGGATAAGCTTGAGACAGCTCCAGGCTTGCCTTGTGTTTCAGTGGCTTAGGATCCTAATTTACTTTCAGACATCTGGGTTAGACCATTACTTTCTCAAGCACACAGCTCTCTCTCATGGCAAGCAGCCCTAACAGACCGCCTGTCATGATAAATCATTCTTGCCCCCTCGTCCCTCACGCCTGAAGAGCCGCCTGAGCGCAGGATGTACAACGATATTTCACTGAGCTCTGGGGGAAAATCACACTTTTCTGCAAGAATATCTTGCTTTTTTTTTTTTTTTTTTTAAAGTGTTTTACTTCTGTGAAGTTTTCATTCTGGGGAAAGAAACACTTCTTCACCTTGGCCTTGTCATTGTCACAGTTTGATAGGTAGGATATGTTTGTCTGAGAGATCCCTACATGGTCTTGTTCTTTGCTGGGCACTTTTTCAGGCATGCACAGATTTCCTAGACTATCTACAATTCTTTTCATACCCACAGCTTCTTAAAAATAGTTATAAACCATATTGGAGATGTATTTTATATGGATATATATTGCCAGTATAACTGGAATAGAAGGAGCTAAGATATGACCAATAGGGTTTGTTTTTATTTCCCAGGAAAATAATGATACCAATTTTATATAGTTTATTAATGAGTTCATGCCCTCTGGAATATATTATTGCAACTACTCTGGAGTTCCCAAAGCCATTCCTGCAATAGTTTTACATGTTTCCTAAAGATTCCATTGCAAAGAGCAAACAGGTTTGCAATTCCACCAGTTAAAACACAGCCAGGGTTTTATGATGGTATCCTCCTGCACATGTTTATTCCTGACTGGTTGCTCCCAGTCATAATACGAGTTGGGAGCTTACTTTTAATGAGCAATCAATCTACTGTTCATTCCTGCAGCCTGGGGTTCTGTCAGTCCTGTGGCTCAGTGTATGAAGGAAAACCCCTGCTCTGGAGATCAACAGCAGTGTTTTTTATTTATATTTTCAGAGACTGCATCATGCTCTGCTGCTTGAACAGTGGCACAAGTTTTGTTGCTGGTTTTGCTATCTTTTCAGTTCTTGGATTTATGGCTTATGAACAAGGCGTGCCCATCGCAGAAGTTGCAGAGTCAGGTAAGTTCCAAAACCAGTTTTCTGAGTTCACAAAAAGTGCTCAAAGGTTGTAGTCAAAGTTCTTAATCTGTGCCTTGGCTTGTGGATAAGACAACTCATTAGAAAAACCACTGTAAGACGACTTTTTCACTATTCTTTCAGTCTGACATTTATGTGTGAAAAATATTAACGTGAAAAAATATTAATATGGTAGTACCAAATTCCTAAAGTCAAAGAGCCACTGTTGCACAAACTTACTCCAGCTGATTATTTAGCACCTATACATTGCTCAGTTGTGTTACATTCTCATCCTCACCTGCATTCTGTTTTGTTTCAACATTTTTTCCTTCTGAAACAAAAAATTAGAAAGGGTATATAAGAAAAAAAAAGCTGTAGCTATTAAGGTAATGAGAAAACAGCTTTTGGGAGAAGTCTTTGGAAGTACTCTGAGGACTTGCTTGATGTATACAGATGTATACAATGTTGGTGTCAGCAAAGCTGTGGCACCCTCAGCACTGCACAGGCTGCTCTGGAGGAACTGAACTCCAGCCCAGCCAGACCCACACTCAAGAATAAACCATTCCCTTTCTTCTCTTCCTTTTCAGGACCAGGACTTGCATTTATAGCTTACCCTAAAGCTGTTACCATGATGCCTCTTTCTCCACTGTGGGCAGCTCTGTTCTTCATGATGCTGATATTCCTTGGATTAGATAGTCAGGTATGAAAAAAAAACCTACTTAAATGTTCTGTCAGATTCCCTGGAATGTGGGTATCAGCACCATGGGTGTAACCTGATTTAATACCCAACACTAACTTAACTCTTCGCTTGAGAGCTTTAATTCAAGTTCTTATTTTAAATCTCAGCTGTGTGGTGCTGGAGATTTCTTCATGATTAACTGTGAAGGCTGGTTCAGCTTCTCTCCAACTTTCATTATTAACATGGAAATCAGTTTGAACTTAAGCAGGGGTGATTAAAATTCACAGTTCAGTAAAATTCCAGTGTGTCCTCTTTCCCCATTTTTAAAGCACTTTGCAATGAATTTTGAAACTGAATATCAGACACTGATAATGTAATTTTCTATGATTTATTTTTACTTCAAGATACCATAGGAAGATATAAATATAATCATATCCTGCAGCAAAGGGGCAGCATAGAATTTGTCCATCCTGTGTGACCATAAAAAATGCAAAAGCTGCATGAAGAAAAATGTAAAGTGGGTGGAATTTTCATCATGCAGCTCAGCTCTTTGCACGGTTGGGTTCAGAAAGCTTATCATTTTATACTGTAGAATAAAGCTCACCAGTGCTTTATTTTGCCTGACATTTCCAATCACTAAACTTAATGTTTTAGTAACTACTCTTTTTCCTGATCTCACAAGTTTGTTTTTTTTTTTTTTTTTTTTTTGTTTTTTTTTTTTTTTTGTTTTTTTTTTTTTTTTTTTTTTTTGTTTTTTTGTTTTTTTTTAACTGAGCAATGAAACAGGCTTTATATTGTCTACTTTTGGGCATTAATTTTGGTTCCTACTTTAGAAACCTTGCTCCAAAGCCCTGGCTCAGAAGCTCAGGCCTCTTGCTTTCTGCTGATATTTAAAGACAGTCAGAGTGTTCCCACACTCCTTATTAGAAGTACCTGGATTGGGCACTCAACAGCTTTGTGGAACTTCTCTCTTCTGGTAAATGGAGAGAACTTCTCCAAAAACCTGTTCTTTTGTGTGTGTCAATCACCACAGCCAAAACAACCACCCTCCCCCTCCCTCGTTCAACATCCCTCTTTCATAATGATGCAGGAGAAAGAAAGAAAAAAAATTCCCAATTGGTTTTTTAGAACAAGTAAATCTGTGACATTACTTAAGCCACATTTGGAAGACTTAATTTTTATTTAAGCCATCTGCTACGGGGCAAATGCATTCTGAGATCACACTAGTGTATTCAACTGTTTGGATTTGGTGGTGGACTGGAAATCCATGACTTTGGAGTTTTTATTCTGAAAAGTTTTTCCTCTGTGTTTGAGCTCCTACTTATTGAGCTCCCTCAGGGATAATCTGCTCCCTGTGATGAAACCATAGAAAGGTACTTGAAGGGTTTGGTAGCAAAGCCAAATGTGAGCAGCAGAGGAGACACAGGTTTCACTTGCGCTTTCCTGCCCTGTGTTGCAGTTCGTGTGCGTGGAAAGCATCGTGACAGCTGTTGTGGACATGTACCCAAAGGTGTTCCGAAGGGGCTACAGGAGAGAACTGCTCATCCTTGGCCTCTCCATTGTGTCGTATTTCCTTGGCCTAATAATGTTAACTGAGGTAAGAGGTGCGTTGTTGCCGAGGGAAGGAATTGGGGTTCTGTTTATCACCACAACGGATTAAAAGGAAGGACATTTGCACACAGGCAAATTTCCCTGTCAGAAATAAAACAGCAAAATACTTGAGGGGTTGTTCTCAGCTACTGTGTAACATCTGAAATGTAAAGGGCCTCCTCGGTTTTCCAGTTGAGCTTAGGAAATATTTTAATTAAAAATACATAGGAAGTTCCATCTGCTTTCCACCAGCCAACCAAATACACTAGCCATGGTTTCTGCTGACTTACCTTGGGCAGAAACAATTACATTTTGGATGGAAACGTCAATAATGGAGTTGAAGTAAAGTGAGAAGAGAAAAATAAACATCTTGACCTAGGCCAGGTCAAACAATCCAGCATATCTCTGAGCTGAAATTGTTTTGGTAAGAGGGGGAGTGGGGGGAAGAATTCTTTTCCCCAAACGAACCAGGGTGTTTGCTTTGGGATGTTCTTAACCAAGAATTCCAAGGGTGCCAGTGGATCCCATCAGTTTGTGATGTCTGCCAACACTGTGTTTGGAAGCCAGGCTGGGGAGGGACTCTGGGATCCTCTGGACTTGGTAGGAGTTCAGCACTTGTTTTTATCAACAACCTCTACCTCCTTCACCTTCCCCTCCCAGGACAGGAAGGAGAGGGGCAGGATCCACACTCTCCTCTGCCCATATTTCTCCTGACTGGGCCATTAAGGCCTCCCAGTGTCCAGCAAGTTCCTTCCATGCCTGAGGAGCTGCAGGATGCCTGAGGAAGTCTTGCTGTACTGATCGTGTGGGGCCACCACGTGTCTCTGCTGTGCAGTGACTGCAGCTGCCAGCTCATCCAAGGACACTGCAATTCCCTCCACAGAGATCCACTGTGTGCTTTTCCAACTGCTTTGTTGCTGAAAATAAGCATATTTCACCCAGAAGACATGTCTGGTGATTTTAACACACTAGTCTGATGTCCTCAGTACACAAGTCCTTACAACAAAGAGAATAAATGAACTAAACAAATATATTTGGTTTAGATGCACTTTTAAGGAAAGAAAGGCAAATATGGGGAAGAAAGTGGAGACTAGGACAAAATAAAATGTTATTTTAGTGACAAGTCTTGCCAGACTAATCAGATGTCCCTGTATGATGCTCTGTATGAAGCAAATGAAGAGAAGCTTTAAAAGCTTATATACTTTATGTTTACCTGTAATCCTTCTTACCCTCATTAAGATAAATTGTCTTTGCTATGTAAAATGGGAAATCTTGAAATAAATCCCTCCCACAATGCAAGTGTTGAGCACAGCACTGAAAGCCATATTAATGAGACATACAGGTTAAAAGAAATATAAGCATGAAGAATGAAGAGGATGCAAGTTCTCCTAACTGACAGGAATATTCTTGCAGGAGTTTTGTGGAGTTTGTCCTTATATTATACTAAGTTGGTAGATCTCTAAGTCTACAGTTTGCTCAGGTGTTTGCTGAGCCTCACCATGAGCACTTTGCAGTAAAGAATCAGTTTTCTTCACGTTTTTAAGGTTCTCTTCCACTTGCAGAAAATTGTCCAAGATGCAATGGATCCCACGTGCTCCCCAAATAGCATTACACTCAAACTAAAGGGCTGATCTCAAGCCCCTATTTCCTTTACACAGCTCTCTGCAGAGGGAAGTCCTAGAATTCCTTTCTGTGGAAATGCTCTTTGTGAATCTCCTCCTCATTGTTTCAGTATAGAATTTATGTGCTATAAAAGACGAAGTATCTCTCACATAAAGTAGTGCAATACAATTCATGTAATTTTAGTAGTCAGGTTATCCATAATGTTACTGATTGGATGACTCTTATTTTTGGATGTGTGTCAAATAATAACGATTTATTTCAGTAATGTGGCTTAAAGGCTGTGGGCTACAGTCACACTTTAGAGGTCAGTTTATTCATTTCACAGTCCCTACATCCTTGGAGAGTGATTCTTGTAGCTACAGATTTTACCATCTGAGCCCACATTTTAACTAATCCTTTTACAAATAAATAGCACAGACACAGAACCAAGCCCCTGCATCTTCATGTGCAGCACCAGAGGATGTCTGCAGCTCGATGCCATAACAGATGAAATTAAAAGCAGGGAGGTGGGAGATTATTTAGGAACAAGTCAAATGTAGTTCACTCTAGATTTACTGCCCTAAAGCAAGTGCAAAAAAAAAAAAAAAATCACAACCAAAATAATCTTTCACAATAAGAAAATCACTAAGAAATGAATATTCTTTGGTCAAGAAGTAACCAACTTGAGTAGGAAGATTGCCAGGGAACCAACAGATTGACTGTGTAACTGAAGCATATTTGCTATGAAATATTCCCGCTGGTGCCAACACAATATTTTTTTCGCCTTTCCTCTTTTTGTCTTCCAGGGGGGGATGTATGTCTTTCAGCTGTTTGACTCCTATGCAGCCAGTGGCATGTGCCTTCTCTTTGTTGCCATATTTGAATGTGTCTGCATAGGCTGGGTGTACGGTGAGTGCCTGAAAATTCCTGCTGTCTTTGCTTCTCATAGAAGTTTTCTTATTGTGTAAAAGCAAAGTGGAAGCCTTGTACCCTCATGGAGTGAGGCCCTCCTCGTTCCCATGCCCTGCCTAAAGTCGGGAATGCCTTTTTTTCTCACTCTAAATGAACAGGAGAGTGGAATAAATGTTTATTTTTCCCCGTTGGTCCTAGTCAGGACTGACTTTCACCTTCACAGTGGAATTGCTTTGCTGCGTCAGAGAGTAGGGGTGGCTATAAGCCTTTTTCTCTGGGGAATGGTCTTTCTCTGCAGGGTGTGTTCCCCTCCAATTTACAACTCTCACAGATAAACCCAGGGAAAGTGGACTCTATGCCTCACCAACACAGAAGGGACACAGCGGTGGCCCCAGCTCTGCTGCTTCTGTCTCCAGCAAAGTCGGGGGGAAAACCCTGCAGTGCTCAGAACGCTGATGGTTACACCCTCCAGCAGTGCTGGCACACACAGGAAGGACAATTTCACTTGGGGAAACAACACATGAACATATAAATATATGTATATCATGCTCTTTAACTGGGGGTGCTCAGACTGTTCCTGACAAGAAGCCCTTTCTGTTTGACATCTCACCCTGTTGGTCACACACAGGGCTGGGCAGCAGCACGAAGCAGATGGCAGGGAGCTGTGTCAGAGAGAGGCAGCAGCTTCAGTCCTCACAGCTCTGTCTGTGGTTTGCTCCTCACTGTTTGAAAATACTGGCTGTACCACCCCTTAGTGTACATTCTACATCTGCTTTTCTCTTGGCTCTTTTTTTGGGGCAGGCAGCAATCGCTTTTATGAGAACATTGAAGATATGATTGGGTACAAACCCCTGTCACTGATTAAGTGGTGCTGGATGGTCATAACTCCAGGTATTTGTGCAGTAAGTACAGAATATACAAATGATTTGTTTTAGACATAAAGAGGGGGGTTTGTACATGGTTTTGTAATTTTGTTGCTAATAATAATTGAGAAAAAGTGCCTATTGATTTGTAGCATATATCTCAAATAAAAATCCCTCTGCAGGTTCTGTAAAAATTATTAAACGTTCTGTGAATTGTGACAAACCTTAGCATGCACATTCATAGGGAAAGAAATAATCCCAGAGCCCTAAACAAATATTTGCCAGTACAACAGAGGTGTTTTTCCCTGCATAGTTAGGACACCTCGAGTACTAGCACATAGCTTGAGCTTCTCCAGACTTGTGCTGGTTCCTTTGCTGCTCCAGCCTCCTTTCTCCTCTCTCTCTGGGTAAAAAGACATTTTTCAAAGGAGACAGGACATTTTTTCTTCTAGTGAAAGTAGAAGAGGCCCAAAGCACATCCCATGTGCATGAAGAAGGGGAGGGAACTTGCCCATAGTAGAAGTTGGCAGTACTGGTGCCCGCTGTGGTGAGCTGTGGCTGCATAACAGGGCAGAGTTACAAAAGCAGCATGACCAAAATGTCCTTAAACTTGATCCTGAAAGATTTCTGTTCTAAAATACACAAATTATAAGCAACTGAAAAAAACATAGGTGCTGCAGCAGCTGGAGATCCACTTGCAAACTTTGGAAAATTTCTGATTCGTCACCAGCTCTGAAATGAATTTTATCCCGTTTTTCCCTTTAACCACTCCAGAGAAAAGTGCATGGTAGCTGTTCTATATTTCATAAATACAAATGGTCCAAACTGCTTGATTGGACACCTGTCAAATTTAGATGGATCTATGGGTGCTTTTGGGAGGATGAAAGCAGTTGGCCTGCAGAACTGCAGATACGCACAGTGGATTAAGGCGACTTTGAAAATTTTGGCTTTCCTTGTTCATCATGACAGGTTAGAGAGAACACAGCTTGTATTACTTAATAACAGCTGGTTGAGGGTAGCAAAGCCTAATCTTTCCTGCCCAGGTACTCTTTGCCATCAAAGTGCAGGACTTATTGTCATCAAGAGGTAAATAGGATTTAAACTTGAAACGTTGTTCGTTCCTGCAGGAGCTACTGAGATATGTTGTTAAAGCTCTACATAAAAGGAGATATTGCTGGTGGGGTTTTTTTTTTCTCTGAGTGAAGAGTTTTGCCTCCTCAGGGAGCCTGGCCTTGCCTAAATACTCAGTCACTACCTTGTTAGGCAGGCAGGGTTTTCTCAAATACCACTAATAAGTGTCTCTGCTTGTTTCAGGGAATCTTCATCTTTTTTCTGGTGAAATACAAGCCTCTGAAATACAACAATGTGTATATATACCCTGACTGGGGCTATGGCATAGGGTGGATGATGGCACTCTCTTCAATGGTCTGTATCCCTTTGTGGATCTGCATTAAGCTGTGGAAGACAGAAGGCACTGTCATGGAGGTGAGATGTATTTTCAGATTACTGATGCTGAAGAGAGAGCAGGGCAGGGGGTGTGAATCCTCACGTGTGTGAGACCAGGAATTTATTCAAAGCATCAATGCCACACCCCTGTTACAGTGGCAGCCTGGGTTAGCCCTTTCAGTCAGTGCTGGAAAGAGGGATCTGAACTTTATTTTCTTCTAAAATCCTGTTGGTTTTTTGGTTTTTTTTTTACCTGTTTTTACCTTCAGCTTTATGGTGTTCTGTTTCAGCTCAGTTTGTAGCTTAAAATCTCTGTAACATCAGCTAAATGCATCAAGGAGGTTTGTACTAACCATTTCCTCAGCTCAGCTGCCTTCTTTTCATGGTTTTGGTAATTAATGTTTGTGGTGCCAGGATATTCCTCCAGGAGCTGGGTAGCAAACACTCACATGTGTTTTCTGGGCAGTTCCCTAAATGAGAAATACAGGCAAATGGAAACATTCAGTGCAATTTACTGACAGTTGGTATCAGGTTAGCTCAGGTTTAGGCTGAGGTTAAGGTTATTAAATGTGTTACCTTTAAACTTGAAAGGTTGTTCATTTCTGTGGGAAGTAAGTCCAAAGAAAAAAGTGAATATGGCAATAATGGAAGAAACGAGAATATAAACTTGATTCATCCATTTGGGATATTGCAGAAAAGCCTAATTATATCCATATTGCAATGACTCCATTTAGCTGACTAAACATGGCCTGGAGACTGCCTGGGAAATCTTTACTGTGGGTACACGAACAAAAAATCAATTTTCCATAATCCACTTTTCTTAGCATGTCAAAAAGGGAAGTCTGTGCAAATCTAAACAATAAATATTTCCTTTATGCATCACCCTCACATATCTCTGCAAGTAAACAGTCTCTAAAGTGTGCAATCTGCAGCACTGCAGGCAGGTCATTATCTTGTATATACAAGGATGGCAAGAGGATTTTTTAATCACAGTTGGAAGCTTCTTGGGAAGCCACCTTCCTGCAGCATCTCTGCTACCCAAGCTGTGAGCTTGTGGATGTTACTGCTAGAAAAGGGAAAGCTCTTAGATGAGCATGGATATTTTTCTTTGTTCCTCAGCTTAACACCTGTGTGTCTCCTGTGTAGTTATTTTTTCCAGTGTACATCCTCCTACAACATGAGGAGTAAAACGTGCCCGTTTAACAGGCATTGTGTTGAGTTTCTTCATGGAAAGGGATGTTGCTCTAAATCAGCATAAAACCTCAGTTTGACTTTAGATTTGCCTTCATTCTCTATAGCCTTTGGCCTGGAGTGATTTGTTCAGAGTTGTGTAGCGTGCAAGTCTGTGGCTGTGACCGGAACAGAGAAAGCGCAGCAGACACTCAAGAGAAAAGGCTTTTTATAATCAGTCAGAGTGTTTGTGACCAAGAAAAATGCACTGATTTCCATTTTCTCCAATTTTCTAGAAATTCAGGAAGTTGGTTACACCCAGCTCAGATCTGAAAATGAGGGGGAAGCTTGGAGGAGGAGCCTACATAGCAGCAATAAATGACTGCGACGCCAAACTGAAAGGAGATGGCACCATTTCAACCATCACAGAAAAGGAGACACATTTCTAAAAGAACTATCTTATTTTTTTTTTGGTTGTTTTATTTTTTTTGTATAAATAAATAAATAAATTCACTTAATTATAGAGGCTGGCTTGTTTTGCACAAAATTTTATTAACCAGTTAATTTTAAAGTGAAAATTGTATACTTGTTTAAAGTGATTTTTTTAAAATTATAAGTAATGATCATGTAAAAGAAAAAGAAATAGTATTATATGGTCTGTTAGTGATGACTTCTTGTAATATGGTGACTTCAGTAAATGTTCTTTTTTAGAAGTTAGAGGGACCTGTATTATGTGCTGTAAAACTTTTCTACTTTGATTTCGGGCAGGCGTTGATGTTGTAGAGATCTCTGCCTTCTAATCTGTAAGCATTTCAGACCATTTCAGCTTCTCATGTATGTATATAAAGGGAACCAGACTGCCCTGTTATTTGTCTCAGAAGAAACGAGGAGGGGATGGGGTTGACTTGTAGCTGCTCTTGCATCTCGCTGTGGATGTGTGGGCAGGACTCAGAGCCCTCCCAGCTGAGGGCAGTGGTTTTTTCCCCTGGCTCCCTGTGATCCCTGCTCAGGCTGGGTCTGAGCCCTGCCCATAACAAGGCTCTTCTTTAGGGCAAGTTTTGTGACCCTGACAGCACCTCAGTTGTTCCTGACGCCCTCATTCCACCTTCCCATCGGCTCCAACAGGTCAAAAATGTGGTGGAATGGGCCCACTTCTGAGTCATTGTTTTTCTGGAGATTGGGTAGAGTTTATTTGCTGCTCAGAGGATGTGCACTACTTCAGGCAACACCCCAAACCTTTTAATTTTTTTTTAATGTCTGTGTGGCCAGCATGTCATTTTTGGCTGGCACTTACATTCCCTGGAGTGAAATGTGTTTGTTGGAGATCAAGGTTACTTTATAGACTTGAAGATATTCTGAGGAAAAAAGAGCAGGTTTAGAGGTCTGCATGTCGTGGCCTCTGTCTCTCACTTTATCTACTTGTCTACCCATTCCCCTCAATAGAAATCAAGGATCCTGCAGTGGCAAAGAGTAGCACTATGTGGGTTTTCTCTTGGCACATGGTGGGATTGTTTGGGTGTCCTGTGCAGGGTCAGTATTTGGACTGGAGGATCCTTGTGGTTCCCTTCCAACTCAGGATATTCTGTGTTTTCTCTTCAAGGTACTTTCTAGATACCCTCAGATAAGGCACTTATTCTTCTCCCCTGAATGGTGTTGAGGCTTGCACTGAAGTCAGAGTAGGAGTCTAGCTGGTGGAAGGTTGGAGTGATGGTTCTTTTACCTCTAGGAAGATTTCTAGGAGTTCATTTATATATGGTGCAGATGAAGGAATTAGGAATGTTGTGACTCCTCTGTGTCACAAAGTGAGCAGTACTGGATTTGTCATATCAGGCCTTTTATTCTATCAGTTGTCTGAATCAACTCCCTCTGATTTAAAATGAATTTTTTGTGTGAATCCAATGCCAGGAGGCTGTTCCATAAGGTATGCAGATGCACCAGTGCCAAAATCTGTAGAGTCTATTTGGTTTTGGGCTTTTTTTCTGACAATATTTCAAACACTATTATTGGTTCTTGCCAATTTTTCTTGTCCTGTTTTTGTTATTTAAAAGTTTTATGACAAACCTGTGCAGGAACACTGTCCTACACTGCACAGTATTTGGAGGGAGAACAACAGCCTAAGACAGCCATGAAGAAATGTCATAAAATCTGCTGTACTTCTGCAACTCAAAATCACCAAAGCTCAGATACAAATACCTGGAGTTGTTAGAAACAGAAGTGGCTGCTGGCCTTCTCCCAGGGAAACATTTCCCTAGTAGTCACTAAGTGTATCTAAATATTGAATTGCATAGAACTGTACCTGCAAATCAGCATTTCTTTGAGACCTTACTGATACCTCTTCAAAAAGAATTTTCATCAACATCATTAAATCTAGTAGATTTATTCAATTTTACTTTATCTTATTTGTAGGGTTTTTTTGTGTGGCAAGGTGGGAGTCCAAGAGAGAACTTCTCTACCACAATTCTACTTCAAATACTGTAAGTCCTGCTTGCCTTTGCAATGTCTCCATTGTGAGAAGCTTAGGATAGGACATTTGGAAGGAAAAATCTTGTGCCTGCTGGCCTCCCTCAGAGGAAGTCTGCAGCTTGCCATCCAGAGCTAGAGGATACCACTGAAAATCAGTCCCATGGGAAAATAATCCTGGAAGAGAAATGCTCCCTAGAATTGAAACCACAGATGAGATCAGTACAATGAAACAAAGCTACATATTGCCATTGAGAAAATGCCCATTCCAAAGCCTATAAATTTACATTTTCAGAAGTCCTAATGAGTCACAAATATTTTTGATTCAGTGTCCCTTCCTGGTCTTTCTCCCCACCCACCGGAGTTGCAGAACAATGGCCCCAAAGCCACATATGGGCCTTGGGGTCTCTTATGTTCCCTCCCAGAGCAAATGTAAAGATATTTTTTTATGGTTGAAGAATGTGCAAATATAGATGCAAGTTAGGTTATGCTTGGCCTTGGTTTCTGTGGTATTCCCTTCAGCAATCAGGACTCATCAGGAACATTTCCAGCCCTGTGTGCCAAGAGGTGCAGCCCCACCGCTCCCCTGGGCATCCACGGTCACAAAGGGAACCCCCACACGAGTTGCCCTTTGAATCAGGACAGGGAAACTTGAGCACTGTAGCTTGTCTGTGTTCTCTGAAGTGCTGCACTCATCCCCAAAATCTCCAAAATCTGGAACAATGTACACTTTGTCTGGAACACGCTTCCTATTCTGCTGCTACGAACCACTTCACCTGTGGCTTTATACACATACAGATGGCTCGGTGTGGTCTAAAGCATTTCACAGTGTTACTGATGTGCTGTGCTTGTACATGTGTGTGCTTAATACCTGACTTGTTTAACACTGTACTGATTTTTAAAAAAAAAAAAATTAAAAAAAAAAATTATTTTTCTTTCGTGGGGAGGGACTGCGGGAGGGCAAATTTCCTATTAGGATTTGTGTTTTGTTTGGGGTTTTTTGGAAACAATATGAAGGGGGGGAGGGAGAGGGAAATGCAAAAAAAACCCGCAAATATCTCATGATGATTTTTTTTTTATGCAGTAGAAACAATACTGCCCTTTTCTGAAATATCTCCAGTATTATTAAAAATAATAAAATAAAAATGAACAACCACTAAGTTTTATGTAACATTTTACACAAAGAAAGAGTCTGTTTGGTTTTGAAGGGCAGAAGATTTCGTTTACTTTCTTGTTATCAAAAATTAAAGGAAATGGGCAAAACTCATTCTGTGTATTTTAGTTTTTATTTAAGTACTTTATATGACACTCCCCTAACGAAATAAATCATCACAACTTTTAGGGCAGAAAAATATCCCCTAATTCTAAATGGGGAACTGACAAAAAAGGAAAGATTTAACAACTTTTTTAAGCTCACCCAGCAAACCTGTAGCTGAAAGAAACCCACGTCCCCTGATCTCACAACTTCACCGTTATTTAATGGCAATTTAATATTTTAAATTGATATTGCTGGAGAAAAACACAGACCTGCTGCTGCTTTCCTCCCCCTGCCCCATCTCTGCCCACTTGTAGCTGGTTTTGCTGGGGCCTCTGTGCCACTGGCAGAATTCTCTGCAGGAACTTCTTGGGATGAATCAACGAGCCTCTGGTTAGCTGTCAGTGCCTCCAGCTCCCTGCCTGGCCAGACAGATGCCAGTGTTGGAGGGAGACACTGCAGGGAAGTGCATCTTCCAGCTGCTCCAGACATTACACTGGATTAAAATAACCTCCCCACCAAGGCCTCACTCACAGGCCAATGCTCTGTCTCTTTGATGATCTGATTTTATGCTTTTATACTCCCTGTACCCCTGGAGCACCCTCTGTGCAGCTTTGGGGCCTCCAACATAAGGATGTGGAGCTGTTGGAGCAAGTCCAGAGGAGGTGAAGAAGGTGATGACAGGGCTGGAGCTCCTCTGCTCTGGAGACAGGCTGGGAGAGCTGGGGGTGTTCACCTGGAGAAGAGAAGGCTCCAGGGAGACCAGGGAGGTCCAAAGGGTCTCCAAGAGAGCTGGAGAGGGACTGGGGATAAGGAATCAAGGGACAGGACAGGGGGGAATGGCTTCTTACTGTCAGAGGGCAGAGTTAGATGGGATATTACAAAAAAATTCTTCCCTGTGAGGGTGGGGGACCCTGGAACAGGTTGCCCAGAGAAGCTGTGGCTGCCCCATCCCTGGAAGTGTCCAAGGCCAGGTTGGACAGGGTTTGGAGCAACCTGGGCTAGTGGAAGGTGTCCCTGACCATGGCAGGGGCTTGGAATAAGATGAACTTTAATGTCCTTTCCAACCCAAATTTGTCCATGTTTTTTTTTTTTTAATCAAGAACCCATGTACAGGGAAAAATTCTCACTTTAGTACATGACACACTGATGAAAAACTGGGATATTCCACTCTGAGGCAGCCTATATTATAGTTGCCTGCAACAGAAGAAATAAAGTTCTTTTCTTACAGGCTGTTTCTCCTCTTGACTAGCCAAGCATGGCTATAGTAAGGAAAATGTGCAGTGGGTTTTGACAAAGACTTTTAATTCCTCTCTGACCATGCCCACTCCTGGCTCTTGTGCTGTTACACTGCATGATAAACCCCAGCCCCTGTTTCTCACAAAAATATTACCTTGAGCTGATGGAGAGGGTCCTTGTACAGCATGATGAGCTCCTTGGCTTTGAAAATGAGGGAGTCCTTGCTGCTGTGGTTTTTCAGCTAAACAAGAAGCATGAAGATAGTCAAGAGTTCCTTGCTATAAATGGTTACTGACAAAATATCAGAGGTTCTTTCTACTTCCATCAGCTGGCTGTTAATCCAGTCCATCAGTCCCCTCTCCATTCTCAGCACTATGGAAAAGGCACTTCAGCTTTTCTCAGATGTTATTGTAAAACCTTTTAAGATTAACACTGAGAGAGCTTTGGCTGATTTCTTTTTATTTCAATGAAAACACCCATTTACCACACTACACAGAGATGACTCATTCCTCTCCCCTTCCCAAAGGGCTCAGAACTGTCTGCAATCAAGGCATACCATGCTCAAAAGAGCAAACATCAGCTATTCAGGCAGACACCTCCAGGGCCAGTGCCAA
This sequence comes from Pyrocephalus nanus, assembly GCA_038380795.1. NCBI lineage: Eukaryota > Metazoa > Chordata > Aves > Passeriformes > Tyrannidae > Pyrocephalus > Pyrocephalus nanus. The sequence goes on along the minus strand of CM076271.1, from coordinate 3,286,652 downwards.
GTTTGGCTGCAGCCAATGACATGGGGACCGTGCCGTGCTCTGCTCAGCACCCGCGTCAGGCAGCCCTGGCACCCGCATGCACAGGGAAAGGGGGCACAGCCCCCGTGCATTCACCAGCCTTGCAAAAAGCTTTCTGTGGGTAACTCAGGGCCGTGTTTGTGTTTGCACCCAGCACAGCTGGGTTTGTCAGCAGCAGGAGCTGAGCTGTGCCAGCTGCCCATGGAGCATCGCCGTGTCCTGAGCGCTGTGGAACAACCACGCAGACACCGCAGTTCTCCGAAAGAGCCCTACCCTCAGCTTACCCCAAAATTAATTTGGGAGAACAAATGTACAAACCTCGATAGGAATGTGCCCAGGAGTTATTGTGGGCTTCATCAAGCTCCGTAGTTTTTATTTTTTTTTTTAGGATGTTTTTCTTCTTTTCCAGAGAAATCATATTTGTTGTCTGTGTTGAAGTGCAGGCAAAAATTGCAAGCCAGAGAATGCAGGACCAGATCATCAAGCTGAAATCAGAATGAGAATAGGCCACTGAGACAGACAAGCAAGGGACAACAGATCTCTATGTGCTCTCTGCAGGCATGAAAGGCTGATGTGACAAGTGTCACTTACATTAGCTTTTAGTTTTTATTGCTTACTTTTATCTATTATTTCCAGAAAACCAGCCCAGGTTTTGTTTAAAAGTCTCTACTTATTTGCCAAGCTTTTTACACAGGCTTCACAGAAAACTTGTTGGTTTCTTTAGATACCTTTTTAGATTCCTTTCTCTCCTCCTCCTACCAAGCTTTCAGGCCCACTGCTCCTGTAGGTACCACTTTTTTCCTTCCCCTTCCATATGTGTGAGCTTCCTCTTCAACACAACTCCAAATGCAGCCTCTACTTCTGGAATAAAAGGGGAAAGCACTGGTGCTGGAGACTATTAGCTAATTGGATTAATTAAAAGTAATTGGCTGCACATGGTGACCATGACTGGAGAGGGAAAAGGGTGGGTGACAGAATTTTGTCTCAACTGGTTTTCCAGCACTGTAACTTCTGGAGTGTTTCACGTGTTTCTGGATTGTGTTGGAGGCCTTTGTGTGCCATGATCTGAATTGCCAAATTTATTGCAGGATGTGGGCCGACTTAAAAATTGGATTCTCCCCGGCTGAAACTCCCATTTCCAAGCTGCAATTGGAGCAAGTAGTTTGTGCTCTCGCCAGTGCCTGCACTGTGCTGTGCAGGGATGGAGGGGTCCCCTGGGGAAGGTTCTCTGTCTCCACGTGGGAGAGTTGAGGTGAGGGACAACCTCAGCCTCAGGCTGCCCGGTGCTCCAGAAGGACACCTTTTCACAGCGTTCCTGTGGTGCAGTGGGGCCACCTTTTGGTTAAAATCCGTCTGAACCCGCTGAACTCCTGGGTTTGGATCCAAACCCCATCTGCACACATCTCCTACCATCAGCTTCTCCTAGTTCTCTACATGCACCCTTGCAGGCAATGAGATTTGCAAGTCCCTTTTGCAGCTGCATCTTTTTTTTTAGTGCAGTTCCGAGTCTTTTCGTCCAAAGCCTTGGTTTTCTATATCATTAGGTGGCAGCATATCCCAACACAAAATCAGTTTGTCCCCAGAGGTCAGTGACCAAACCAGGGGACAGGGGTTCAAGAGAGGTTTCCTTGGACCTTAACGGTGATGTGAAGGATGTAGTTAGTCTTTATAGAGAGATTTTCTCTAATGAAACTTTTCTTTATTAAGTATCTATAAAGGTTCATGCTGAAGCTGCCAGTGAGACTTTTTAATAATGGGGGATAATGTGTGGTTTAAGGAAAACTAATGACCCACAATATACTCTGTGGAGAAGAGAAGGTAGATCTTCACAACAATTTTTTTGGGGGGGGGATTGAGAGGCACTGTTACCCTATTCAAATTGTCAACTCAAACAGTTTTTGTTGTGTTCTCAAGAAAAAAAAAAAATCTTTCATGACATCGCCTTTGGAGCAGAACCAAATTGCAATTTCTGTATGAAATAGAATAAAGAAAATAAGGGTGCCACATTTTGCAATGAACAGACAAATATCAGGTAAAAAATCAGCTTAGCAAAAAAAAGGCAGTAACTTGGCTTTTTGAAAACATATGAGGAAATACTCCCAGTGTGATCACTGTCAAGCATTTATATTCCTATTTGTGTCTGAGCTGGCTTAGATCATAACACAACTAATCCTTATCTGAGTTTTGATTATCTGTTCAAGGCCACATTGAGAAGGAAATGCAGTTGATACCTACAGCACTTCACTGATATTGCAGGGCCACAACTTCCTTGTTACTGGTTGAAACAAGTCAATTTTAGGCTGTATCAGCCAAGGTACAAGGGGACTTGATTTGGGTTTTCTTCAAGTTGTTGTATTCCTGAACGCAATAACACTTCCTTCAGAGCTTTTGGAAGACCTCTGGAAAACTTATGGATCAGATGATCTGAGATGAATCATTTTTCATTTAAAAAGATACAAATTCCACACACAAAAAACAAACTCAAAAAACCAGCTCACCCTCTAAAAACAGTTTAATTCCAAGGCCGCTCACACAAATTGATGTGTGGATCTGCTGCTTAGGTCTAGTTACATTAACACTGAAAATCAAGGCAAAATTCTACTTTTTTAGTTGTAACATTATTCTTTTTCCGTATCAGTTCCACAAAATATTTCTGAAGAGCCTCTCAGAACATCCCCATTACAGAACCAAAATGAGTCCCTTGTCAGCCAATCCTCATTCACAACTGCAGTTCTGAGGTTCTTCATGGAATGTCTGGGAATCAGAGAATTCTTAACTGAAGCAAACCTCCTATTAAATTAGGAGGTGTAATTAGTGCCTGCAGACAGTTGTGTGTACAGCTGTAAGGTGATGAGGTGCACCTGATGAGAAGGAAAAGTGAGGAAAAGGAAAATGGGAGCAAGGTGCAGATATGTATTTAACTGTGCCTTTAGTGCATATAAAACAAAGCTTTCCCTGTCTCTCTGTATTCTTTGTGAACAGATCTGGGAGTAGCTGAGAGGAGGAAAAGTCACCTGAGATGGGCCAGCACTTTGCTTAAAAAAAGAGAAGCAAGAAACAATTCACACTGAGGCTCCAGCTGAGAGACTGTAACTGGTAGTGGGAGGTTTCTTATCAAAGCAGTCATGCAACAGGACCTTTTGGGCCTTCAGCTCCAGTTTATAGGAGTTCTTTGAAAGAGCTGATTAAAAACTGAGCCTGGATCCTCAGGGTTTGCCCAAAGGATTTTGTGATTCTGCAAAGCAGCTGCATTTTTGAGTTTCTGTCAATACCAGATAAAACTTTTCTATTTTCTCAGTCTCCCTCTCTCTTTAATTGTTAGTGCCTCCAAACATTGTTAGTGCCTGCAAGTCTAGTCTTGGATTGAAGTTCTAAGGACCTTTAAATAATCTGAATTTTCTTGTCACCTCTGACTACAATTTTTTTCTCTAAGGCATAAATGAATATGTATTCCTTACAAACTTCACATGAAATTTAATTCCAACACTGTTCTGAATAAAGAGACTAATTTGCAATCCTAAGGTGGCCTTCTTTCTACTACTGCTAATAAACTGTAAAACATGGTGAGTATTTAAGGCTCCAAATTCCCCCTCCCTTTTTCCTGACAAGCTTGCACATTGATTCTGACATGCAGACTGACAGCTTCATGGCATTTTTTGGAATGTTCCAACTACACTAAGATGTGGTACTATTTATTTTCGTTCCCCCATTCCCAGAGCAGCCACTGACTCACAAGAAAAAGCTAAGAGCAATATTTGGCATTTGTTTCCTGTTCAGTACAATTTGCCTGGTTCATTAACTTTCTTTATGTAGATGTAAATTCTGAGTCTGACATGGCTATTTTTGGGGAGCATGTCAAAACCAGATTTGTCTGTCTGAGCAACATTTTCTTCTGAAAAATGTTTAAAATTGCTTCAGCAATTTGGTCTTTTAAAGTAAATTTTCTGTTGGATTCTAAAGGGTGTTTATGTTGCACATTTGGATCTTTAGCACCATTAGACTGGGAGAGCAAAGACAGGAGACAGGGGAGTGTATAAAACACCAGCTGTGTGACAGCATCCTGTACCTGTTGAAGAAATCTCTTTTTTAGCTTATGCAGCACAGAATTACTGTGCCTTGATGGAGACTGAGCATAAATGCTGCTGTCACTTGTACCTGGACAGTGCTGGGTTAATGGCTGGACTCAGTCTTGGGTCCTTTCCAACCTAAAGAGTTGTATGATAGTTCTGTCACCCCTCAAGATTTTTCCCTGCACTGTGACAAGAACCACGTGGGGAAGGAGGGAGGGAGACAAATCCACTGGCCACTTCTGCTGTTACTCTTCAGGCTTTTGTCTCCCCAGTTGTTTGACACAAGCTCTGTCTCCCCACTCCAGTGGAAAAGCTGATGCTGAAAACTTCCCCCTCCTGACACACACCCCTCTGGCCTCGGGCTCCCCAGCATTTTCCTTCCCACCAAGGAAATTGCTTTAGGAATTGGCTCCTCAGTGACCTGGCCCTCTGTAGCACCAGCAGCTCAGCAGATGTCTCAGCCCCTGCCATGGCAGAACTGAGGCTCCAGCTGCTGCCAAGGTGCAATTGGGTTTATTTAATCTTATTTTCTGTCGTGACCTTGAAACTGGCCCCTTGCTCCAAGTCCAGGACTCATTTTGGTTTTGGCAGCTGCCTGGCTAAACTGCTTTTGGGAGGATTTGGAGACCAGGTTAGAAAGGAAGTACCCCCATAATCCTGGGAAGGATGTGATCTCGTGTAATACTTTCTGCATGGGAAAGGCTGGTTACAAAGATCAGAAAAGCTGGCAATATATGAAATCTGAGCACGGGATCCCCTCTGCCAGAAACTCCTTTCCTGTCCTTCTCATGTTATTCTTTGGATCACCAGTTTATACTGAGGGTCTGGACTCAGGTGGAAGTATGTTCTCCACATCAATGCAAAATTTGTTTCAGATAAGAAATATTTACTTAACTGAGCAAAGATGTGCACAGGGCTCTGTTTTTGAGGCTCTGATGCCATTTCCATTAGAACAGCTGGATTAAAAAACTCCCAGAAGAATGTTTTCTCAGGTTTAATTCTGCAGTTCCCAGCAGAGTAAGTGGTTGTTTCATAAATGTGCACAGCTTGAAGTTTGGTGAGGGGGTGACTTCAAGGTGTCTTTGAAGTAAAAGAGCTGGGATTTTTCAGGAGTGGATATCAGATCCCTGCTTTCAGACTTTTCAATCATCCACAACAAAGTGAATTGTTCTACTTTTCTCAACACTAGGTCTTCATTTATGTAGATTTGTGAAAAATCATTTTCTGCATCCTACTTCAGGCACCCCAGTCTGGAGAGCTCAGCTGATTCTTTTCCTTCCACTGTCCCTGACCTGATAGTGAAAATAAATGTTTCTACAGCTGGAAGTGCACAAATAGAGATTTATCTGCTACATTCTGCCACAAGCAAGAAAACTTCATATGCCACTTGATGTCACTCTTGCAAAGCTTGAAGTCCTTCAGCACTATAAATCTTTACCCTTCTATTGTAAATCAGTGAACACAATGTTATATCCTTAGCAAAAGGGGGGTGAAATAATATAAAGGTGGTCATATTGGCTGTCCCATGGAGAACACGTGGAACTCAACTAAGTGATGGCAAATCAACACTGAATCTATCACCTGGATGTTTCAGGCTTGCTTTCTAGAACCTTTCTTTGCTGCATGGGTTGTTTTGGGCATAGAAGGATGGTAAGTGCCCATTCTCTTTTCCTGTCTTGTTTGAGAGTTTGTGGAGAGGATGGAAATGGAATATTCAGGTCCAGTTAAAAGTCAATAAAATCTAACCCTCTCTTCAACTTCCTATTTTCCAAGAATGGCAAGAAGTTGTAGGTCAGTAAATTACCTGCCAAAAGGTAATTTAGCTCAAGAGCCAAGAATGCTGCCATTGTGAGCTTCATATATGAAATGTCTGGGTAGAGAAGGGAATCATTTGAGGACAAACAGCAACTAATGGCATTAACTTGGACAGAGAACTCAAGTCACAAATCAGCAAAAGCTATAAATTGAGGGGTGTGCTCTGAAGGAAGATAAGACAAGCATCCTTTCAAGATGTCAGGGAGGGTAGACAAGAACTAAAGTACACCAACAGAGAATCTCCATTCATGAAAGACTGTAGGAATTTGGATGTTTTAAATTATCCAAGTACAACTTGAGGCACAGTGACATCTTGACCTCTGCTGAACACTGTGGCTGTGATTCTACCACTGTCTTCTGCATAAAACACTGACCATGCTCTCTTTGACACAGGCTGGATTAGTCCTCCTTCCCTCTTCCACCATTCTTTCAGTTCCACTATGAAAAAAAGCGGGACCTGTTTGCATAGAGGATGCAGGCACTGCTTAAATCAAAAGAGACTTACAAATCTCTCCTCAAATATATCTAATACCTGATACAGATAGCTAGAAAATCGAGTAAGTGCTGTTAAAAATGTAAGTCCTGTAGCAAGCTGGGTAGTTTTTGCATATTGTACAATAGAACAGAATGTCAGAGCACTGTACAAAATTTTATTTCCATAATTGGTTGACTGAGTCATACAACTTTCCATATTAATTTGAGCCCTACTATAGATGATTTGGGCATGTAGAAAGTTATTACCTGGTATGGCTTTACCTGGGTGGTTGTTCCTTTTGAACTTTGATGCCATTGTAGTCCAAGGCTCTTTTTGTAGAGGTGATTGCAAATGAGGTCGCTGTGAGGTTTGCATCAGTGATCTAAGATTGCTTCACATGCACTGCTGTAGTGCAATGGGGTGACTCTGTTGTGTCCCCCACGACCTGCAGTTGATTTAGTGGCTACAGATGAAAATCTCTGAATTCCATTACCCAGCTCATCTCTAAAATCAACTAATGTTTCCTTGATAATTCATAAATAGCTCAACCCTTTTAATAAGTGTCAGAAAGGAGCATTGAATTTCTCCACGTGTCTCTTTATCATTCATTTAAATGGGCAGAAAAATTGAGCCCTCAGACATTTCCAGGTTTCCAAAGCCTCATTTATGCAAAATGCAAGACACACAGACCTCTCTTTCCCAGGAAAATCCCCCAACACAAATCTTCCTGCGACACATGTAATGCCTGCCATCAAAGGTGAGACATGCCTGTTATTCCACAAACATTCCCACAGAGATTTAATGTTATTTCTCATTACAAAGATTCTGCCAGCTCACGGTCATGAGGTGCCTCTTAAAGGAGCTGAGTGGATTGGTGTGGTAGCCTCTGCAAAAACACCATTTTACACCCATTTAGAAGGACTGGATGAGTTAAGATCAGTTTCAAATTTTGGTTTGGGACTGACTGTGGTAAGAAAGGAGAACCGAGCTGAGAACAGAGCAACACCTGCCTGTTGCAGTCCTAAGAACCAGAGCAGAAATATGTTTTGTGACTTTTATATGGCATCATCTTCTATCCCAGATTCGACTGCTCAATGTGGAAGGATGAAAGGCTGCTGCCAAACTCTTCTGAAAGGAGCCAAATACCAGTAATGCTTCTTTATGGGGTTCTCTGGTGCTTTTTCAAACACTTAACTGAGGGGGAGTTTTGGGGGTGGGGTAGATATAAGTTCTTGTGAGGCAGCAGTGATACAGTGAATGCCTTTTTTTTCTTTTTTTTGCACTGGACCCTTGACTGCCACAGAGCTGCCCTGTTTGATTTACCAAGTAATGTTGGCCTCATTTATATGAGTCATAAATATATTAATACCTGGCCTTGCCTTAGCAACTTCCTCCCTAGGGCATTATATGGTTCTGTCTTTCCTTTACTGCTTATCACCAGGGTTTGATTAAGACAGTAATAAAAATAAAATAAAAACTAATTTCAAACAGGTAGTTGTGGTTTACTGCAAGCTATTTTGGTTACTTTCCTCATTTGAAGCTTGATTACACTGGCTGATTTTTGGTGCATTAAACTGCCTTTGTTACAAACCACAGCTGGCTCAAACTATTTGTCTTGAATGTCATCACCATGTTACATGCCTGAAGCAGCAAAGAAAGCCCTTTCTAGCAGTCCTTTTAGGAAATAGATCAGCTCCTTGCATTATTTTGGCATTCTTGACATGCAAAAATCTTACTGGGCATATATGGGTTCTTCTTTGTGGGACATGGCTCTGGTTGAAGCTTTCCTGAAGCAAAAGGAACCCAAGAGCTGTCTTGCCTAATATATATAAATACATAAAATATATAAATTATATATACAAATATAAATATATATATATATAAAAATATAAATATCCTCTGAACTGGGATTACAAACAAAGCTAGGAAGGAACAAAGTTTCCTATCAACGAGGCTTTTTTTTGCTTTCAGATTTATTTGCTGGCTCTGCCAGCAATACCCGTCCTTGGAAATATCTGTAGTTCTGTATCTCTCAGAAATCCAGATGAACCAAACTCCTAAAAAGAAAATTTGCAGGCTGAGTAGTCTAGAAAGGCTTTCAATGAAAAGTTTCTTGTGACTTCATGAAAATATCCTTAAGAGATTTTGTGAAAATATTCCTGCTTGTCAGAAGTGCAGTCAGATCCACAGACCAAGAACTTACTGTGCACAATGAGTCATGGGATCGTAGAAGGGTTTGGGTTGGAAGAGACCTCTAAATGTCACCCAGTGCAAACCCCCTGCCATGGGCAGGAACATCTTCAGCTACACCAAGTTGCTCAGAGCCCCATCCAGCTGGCCTTGTTTGCAGGGTTGGAGCATCTGTAACCTCTGGGCAGGCAGTGCTAGTGTTTCACCACCCTCACCATAAAAAAGCTCTTTGTGTCTAGTCTGAATCTGCCATCTTTAAGTCTGTTAACTCTAGTCCTATTGCAAGAGGCTCTGCTGAAAAGCCTGTCCCCATTTTTCTTGTAAACAATTTTTATAGTTTATAATTTTGATAACAATGATTACCTTTGGGTGAGATCTGGTCTTCACTCAGAGGGACTTCTGAATGCACTCTGGAGTATGCTGGGCACAGTAACAACTCACTGGAACTTTCCTGAATCCTTGAATTCCTGATACCACTGCAGAGATAAAGAATTTAGCCTGTTTTTTTTAATTATTATTTCTTTATTATAAGTCTCTAGTTATTTGTGGGTTTATATAAACATTTCACACAGCTCTTACCAGTGAGAGGCTGGCAATCACAGCTTGCAGAGCGTGAATATTGTTTTTGGTAAAGCACTTTGTGCTGTTCCAATTCTGTTGAACATTTCAAATTGGAGCTGCTCCTCTCCATACAAGGAAGCAGACTGTAGCCATCTTTTGTCCTTTTCTTTAACTTTTTAAGTGAAAAGCTCTAAAAACTAGATTGGTCATCCTGGTAAAATTTAGATCATTAGTTTACTCCTCTTGGTGTGTGAAGCCCACACTGTCCAGTAACTTTAATTTAATTACTGCTGCTCCTTTAGATTTTCTTAACTGAGTGTTGACCTGGCAATACCTGAGGGGTTTCTACCCTTCTTATAGGAAATCTTCCAGTAATTTCCCACAAAGTGACATCTGTCCTCTGCCTACCACACGCCATGTATTTCATACAGGGATTGCTGCTCTAAGTTGAGTAACTTGTCATGATTAAAAAGGTGCTGAAGCTGATGTAAAGGCCCTGGTGGTGATGTGTGTGCCACCTCCCTTGCTAAGCTGTCCTAACAGTCAATGACTCTCTCATAATCTTAGAGGGTCAAGTACTATGGTTCTGGCTTCACCTCACAATCTAATTATAGGGAGGAGCATTCACAGCTCATCAAATCTCAAATGAGGTTTCTATTTGAAGTATATATATTAAAAAAAAAAAAATCACTGAGATTTTAAATTGCAGTTGACTATGGATTAGATTGCTTGCTTTGTGGCAGGCCTTACATAAAACTAACATTGATCACTTTGCAGTAACAAATACTTTCATTTCATTAATACATCTGAGCTCTGTTACCGGGGACATTCTTTATGCCTAAACACAGACAATGCAGTATTTGGGCTACCTACTGGTGTGCCAAATGTGTGTCAGAATGAAGAAGAGGTGCAAAAATCCTAATTTAACATTTGAAAAGAAGCCAATAATTTAATTGCTACAGAAACTATAATTAGAAATCATTCACTGTTTATAATGTGTTTAGAAGACTCAAGGAAATACTGATGGTAAACTACCATTCCCCCAACACATCTACATGCTAGACAAGCTTTAAGAATTTAAGGAAGCAGATTTCTTGGTGACAGCAGAAAAAACTAAGAAAATCTTCTAATCCTCCATTTCCTTTCATTTTACCACAGTTGGTACCACTGGCTTTTTGGCTGGAAAGATTCCTTTTCCAAAATTAAAGTGAATAATTTATGAAGACTGAAGTAACAAGCCATTGTTAAAGAACATTTGCTGGCTCTTTATTATACTTGCACTCCTTTCTGAATCTGGCATAGTTTTACTGATGATAAAACTAGTTTTACTCTCCACTAAAACCTACAGCTAAATCTTGAGCTACCACAGTAGAAACCACCTATACTTTCATAGCAGAAGCATTTAGGACTTTGTTGGGACTTACATGAAATTTGAACATAAAATTCTCTTAGTAAACCACGATCTCTTACCTGCAGAAGTCTTTGCTGGAGAGAGCTGGAAAGAGATGTGATAATTATCCTGTAATATTTATCAGGTGACAGAGCCCAGATTGCAAATGCAGAACACACGAGTACCCCCTGCAATGGGGTAAATGCAGCTGGGAATCACAGTTGAAGGCAACTCCAAATTCCAGACATCAGAAAGGCTGGAAAAAAGATGGGAGCTGTGCAGCAAGAGTTTTCATGTGTCAGTGTCAAATATGGTCACCTTACACTGGAATAATTTCATATTCTCATTTCTTTCAGGCCAAAAGAGCATGAGATTTAGTAACCTGCCTAACTCAGGTTTTAGTCAGAGCAGCCTCATAACAATAAAATCAATAAAGATTTGCAAGCAATGCAAGTCCCTGGTTTGTTGGATGTTTCCCTGGTTCCACTCTTCACAAGATGATATCCTATGCAGTGCTTTTTATTCTGTGTAGGTGGCTGCTCTCCTGGTCTGATGCACTGCTATAAATCACTGATATCTCAAGGCTATACATTCATATTTTCGAATTAGACTTGTCTGCTTTTGTTAGCCTTCCACAGAATTAAGATGTGTTGCTTAATCTTTTGTTAATATTCATGAAATAGTTTAGCAGATGCTTTGGGGGGTCTTTCTCCTCTTTACTGTCACTGCTTACTTCATTATAGATTTTTCTTCCACAGAAAATGAACGTAAATATCTTCTAACAAAGTAGATGATGATTTAGGGGGAAGAAGAGATTGAGTGTTTAAATCTGGCTGTTCCACTTGGAAAAGAAAGGTTGGGAATTGTCCTGCCTATCAAGCCAGCAATAAAATGCCTCAGTGTTCCAAACTCTTGATCACATAGGAAGAAGCTGTTGCTACGAGGAATCCTAGAACTCCTGGGAAACGTGTTGGTTTTTGGTGATAAAGCAACTTGCTTTAAATTTCTTTCAGAAATCATCTGGTAATATATTCAACAGGTTTAAACTTCTGTGTTTAAATGTTCTGCTTATGTGAATCCCAGGAAAGATTCAGAAATGCCATCTAAAAATGCCAAATAAAACAAAGACATTTTTCTAGAAGAAAGGAAATTGTAGAACCAAAGTTATAGCTGACACGATGAGCAAAAAAGTCCACCTGAATGACTTAAAATGCACATGACTCTTCCCATGAGCAAAATTGCACAAAGCATATACAGCCTGCCCTTTTTGCCAGAGGGCCAAGCCAGTCAGTGAAAGTAATGGATTTGTTGGTATAATCTTCAATTGCAATTCTTAATCATTGCTAGAAAGGATGAAAAAGATGCAATTCAAAATACATAAGCCCAAGGATGAAGGAAAGTAGCAATAAAGCATCAAAAGTAGATACTAAAATTCAAACAAGGTCCACACCCCTGCCGTGGGCTGGGACACCTTCCACTGGACCAGATTACCCAGAGCTCCCCCCAGCCTGGCCTCCAACCCTTTCAGGGAAAGGCTGTGGAATTTCCATCCCTAGAAGTGTTCAAGACCATGTTGGATGGGGCTTGGAGCAACCTGGTCTAGTGGAGGGGTGAAACAAGATGGTTTTAAGATGCCTTCCAACCCAAACAACTTTAATTCTGTCATAAAAACCTGTTGTATCATTAAAGGTTGAGGCAGATTGAGTTAATTTTTGAATTAAATCCATCAGTTTCTGCCGTGGAGATCCACATAATATGTGTGAATATAAATAACTTTGGGCTTTTGAGGTCTTTGGCAATTTCTCAAAGAGGAAAAATCCCACATGTGGACAAGGGTCCATCTGACTTGTAAAAGCAAGCGGGCCTACTGCTGACCAAGAGATGAATTCACACAAATATTTTCCCCAAGCTGTTTCTCTGCCCTAGAAACAGCTTTTGACAGTTGTTGCATTAAGTATCCAGCAGTTGTAGAGAAAATTATGTACTAACCTTTCCCTATCTATAGATTACAGAGGTGTTGAAGTAGTTTTATTTCTGGAAATGTATAATCTTCTTACATTAACCTTCTGCCTTTGTGGAAAGAGATTACTTGCACAGAGTAGCTGGGTCTGTGACAGGTTTGCAAGGAGAGAGTGGTGAGGGTGGTGCCTGCTCCCAAATTGCCTCTGCAGTTGCTTGGTAACAGATGCTCAGCTCTCAGGAGACTGGGAGCAGAGTGATTGCTTGGCTGCAGGAAACTGCTGACTCCTGCAATACATCCTTGGACAGCCTTTCTGTGTGCTTTAATAGTGAGGAAAGCCAAAACCCACTGCTCTGAAAGTAAAATGTCTTATTTATATATATATAAATAAATAAAATTTATATATAATATATATAAATTTTATATGTTTGGAGTTTGGTGGAGTATGTTCTCTGAAGGCAAGTCTCACATGCCAGACAGAGCAGGCAGTTAGGAAGGATGGGAATGTGAACTCATTGCTTGCTTGCACCTTATCTCCTCAACTCTGGCCTTGAGTCATGCAAAGTATGAGAATTCTTATTTGTCAAATCTATTTAGAAAAATGAGCATTGTCCCCTGGTCCACTTCAGTAAACTCTGAGTTAATCTAGAAATAATTTTCTTTGAATGTCATTTGTGATCTTGATTAGCTTAAATCAACTACAAGTTATAACATTTTTGGCCATATTTATTAAAAAAACCTGTTTCTCTTACCATCATCCATGATAATGTGGCATCTTCCTGCAGCAGTGACTGAGCTGGTGTCTCTCATTCTTTGCAGGACACCTCTGCAAATGCTAAGTCTTATCAAATATCCACTGAAGGCCACAAGTAGAGCTCAGGGCATCAGGTCAGCTCTTTCTAAGAATTCCCATTTACAAAAGTTAATACACTCCTGGGTTTTGGCAGAAAGCTTTTCAGCTGAGGAAAATTCTTGGGTTTCTGGTATGTGAATGCAAAACTATCTTCTGAAGCTATTCCAGTAGGTAACCACCTTACCAAAACCTAATATAATTTAGATTCCAAGCAGAACTGATGCTCACTACCATGGGTGATAAAAGCTTCTGGTATTATCCTGATTTTGCAGCTAAAGAGAATTAGAGACTATGGGGTTTTGTGAGAAGGAGTGAGATTTATCTAATCCAGTTTATCTCAGATTGAAATCATCCTGCAACACCACTCGGAAGATTGAGTCAGACACATCTGAAAAAAAGGAGGAATGGAAGGAGCTTTAAATCTGTGCTGGAGAAAAAGAAATTCTGAGAGTTTTTCAAAGACATGCCTTGAGTCCACCCCTAAGTGTGTGTACACCAAATAAACAATCAGTTGCCCAAGACTCCAGAAGAAAAAACAGAACTGAACTTTGCTGTCCTATTGTAAATCCCATGAAAATAAATATTCAGTGCAAATACCATTTACACAGAGAAGTGCACACACCTTTTGTGGTGCAGAGTGCTCTGTCTCCTCCTGTTGAGTGAAATGCTTCAGTCAGCATCTCATCAGGTTTGTTGTGAGATGAAGGTCTTTGATGTGCTTGGCTAGAACAAAAGCTTATCCTTCCTACTAGTTCAGTAAGTGGATATGTGGCAGCATAACATCTATGAACACACCCTTCTTGCCTCACTTATAACTCCCACTTTGATTCTCAAGGCCTAATATAAAGAAACTTGAAATTAGTGCATTGAAAAAGTGTTTTCTTGGGGCTCTGGTCATGCAAGTGTATTATTAAACTGCTCCCAAGAGAGAGTGCTGGTAGCTACCAGAGAGCGAAGAGATGAGAAAATACACATTTTTGAGTCCATAAGAAAGAATTGTGAAGTTTGGACATAAGTAGCTTGAGGAAGGTGATTTTTCCAGAGCACTCCTTAGTATATTTTTATATTATTTACAAAAAAAAAAAAAAAAAAAAAGACTGATTGGGGTTTAATTGTGTGGTTTTTTAATGGCATAGTAGGAGTAGCTGTTCCTGGAGTGCAATTCCAACCCCTCCTATGCCCATTCAAACATCAGGTATGGGAGTGTACACAACCTGTGAGCATTTCTTGCTCCAAGGATGCTGCAATCTATTGTCTAGCATATAATTGCCTTTTTTTCTTTTTTTTCTTTTTTTTTTTTTTCTCTCTAGACATCTACTGAGAAATTGTTTCTGGCTTTTGGGTATTAAAAGGAAAGGCAAAGTCTTTTGTGAGAACACTGAATAAATTATTTGATAGTAAAAAAGTTCTGATGTAACATACACATAGTGTGAGGTAAAGCCCTTTTGTGCCCAGTTTTGTATTGGAAAAATAAGGATCAACATTATTTTACAGGAAAAGCATCTGCAGCTGAGCAAAACACTTGAGTATGTTCTTAATTTTTAAGCACATGAATATATCCACAGCCCTTCAATTCCTGTTCTTTATTACTATGCAAAATCCTGATCTCCTTTCTCAGAGATTTGACTTCTTATTTCTTCTAATCAGGCAAAACTCCCAATAATTCCATAACGCTCTTGAGGCATTATGCAAGTTATTTTTAGGTGTTTTCAACAGAAATAACTTGGGCAAATCTATCCTGCAGAGACTTCCAAGCAGTAGCAGCAGGGTGCAACATTCCCTCTGCCTCTTTTCTGTATATCCACACTAGAAGCTGGAGGGGCAAGTCAGGCAACTTAAAACCTGGGAAATATCTTGTGTGCAGATGACAGTGGCGTGCTGATGGATGGAATAATGGAACTACTAAGGTTGGGAAAGACCACCAAGATGAGTCCCACTATTAGCCCAGCACCACTGTGTTCACCACTCCAGCACACCAACAACTGCCACATCCACCTGTCTTTTGAATGCTTCCAGGGACGGTGATTCCACCACTTCCCTGGAGGTTCCAAAGCCTGAACCCCCTTCTGGTGAAGAAATTTTTCATTATAAATATCTAATCTAAACCTTCCCTGGTGCAATCTGAGGCCACTTCTTCTTGCCCTGTCACTTGGTACCTGAGAGAAGAGCCTGACCTCCACCTGCCTCCTGCCAGGGAGTTGTAAAGAGAAAGAAGGACCCCTGATTCTCCTTTTCTCCAGGCTAAGCCCCCTCAGCAACTCCTCATCAGACCCTTTTCCAGCTCCTTTGCCCTTCTCTGGAGACGTTCCAGCTGTCTCAGTTTAATGAGACTGAAGTGTTCTGCTAAGGGGGATGAGTTATGAGGAAGACCAAGCTCCTCTCTCCAAGCAATTGTAAATCCGAAATCAAGAGGCTCCGTTGAGGAAGTGTGGAGGGAAAAAAAAGATAAAAGCCCTTTATTAAAGGATATATGTGTATTGGCAGAACAACAAAAGAACACAAAAACAACTAAACAAGTCTGAGGAGGTCTGGGCTGGGGGCAGAACAAAGGGCGCAGGAAAAAGGAGGCAAACCAGGGCCAGAAGCAGCCAGATGGCCTGGCCAAAAACAAAATGAACCTCAGAGCCCTCCACACACACCCACTCCCTCAGTTAGGGCAAAGTGAAGTGCCTGCTGTTTCCCAAGGAAAGGAAAAAAACCCTCACCTACTCCCCACCAGCCTTCTGACAGCCATCAGTCTGAAATGCAGACCTGCTAGTTTTTTTGTGTGTGTCAATCACCTTCCCCTCCCCTCGTTCAGCATCTTTCTTTGATGGTGATGCAGGGGGAAAGGAAAAATTCCCAGATCTTTTTTTTATTTTGAATAAGTAAACCTATGACACAGCACATTGAGAATTTCAAGTATGGCCTCACCAGTACTGAGTACAGGGGGACAATCACTTCCCTAGTCCTGCTACCACACTGTTTCTGATCCAGATCAGGATGCCCTTTGCCTTCTTGCCCACCTGGACACTCCTGGGCTCATGTTCAGCTCCTGTCACCAGCACCCCAGGTCCTTTTCTGCCAAGCACTTTCCAGCTACTCATCCCCAGC
The DNA here is from genome assembly GCA_038380795.1 of Pyrocephalus nanus. Lineage (NCBI taxonomy): Eukaryota > Metazoa > Chordata > Aves > Passeriformes > Tyrannidae > Pyrocephalus > Pyrocephalus nanus. Next base: position 3,270,227 of record CM076271.1, on the reverse strand, counting down.
CTGGAGAGCTGCAGGGGTTTGTTGTGACCCAAGGGCAGGACCTGGAAATTGGCCTTCTTGAAGCTCATCCAATTTGCCCCAGGTCATTGATCCAGCTTGTCCAGATCCCTCTGTAGTTGAGTCAGAATGGTCGGTTTCTGGCTGAAAGGTAAATTGTATTTTTACAATTTAGCCCAGTTTGGAATGAAAAGAGAAGGTTCACCCACATGTAATATCTTCAGAAGATGATGGATGTATTTAGCTGGAACAACCTAGTATAAAAATAGATTTCTGATTCTATTATTTTGGCAAAGAAACAATGAGATGTGGGAAGAGAAGAAAGAGCCTGAGAAACTCCCCATCCACTGCTCCCAGCTGAGCTCAGAGGCAAGCCTGGAAAGTTGTTTCCTCCCAAGTTCTCCAAACCAGGAGTTTATCTAAGAATGTTTGAAAACATTTATTTTCATCTTAGGTTCATAAGAAATGCATCTTATGAGGGTATGACCCTCACTTTCCCAGCACGCCCTTAGTAATCTTTGCAGTAAAGCTCAAGTAGATAAGACAAAGGAACAAAGGACTTCAGACAACAAATTCCTATAAGTTTCTGGAAATAAATAGCCAAGAAGAGATGAGCCAACCTGTCAAAGATGCTATATTTACAGGAATTAAATCTATCCCTGGAATTGCCATCATCTTTGCAATAGCTATTTTAATGGTAATTTCCTCACCACCACCACCCCAGTCTCAATCCATGGAATAGTATTAGGAGGAGGAGATTGGGAATATCTGCTCCTCTGAAGAACTTTTTCTTTTTAGTCTTCACCTAAACAAATCACTTAAAAAAAAAAAAAAATACTAACATCTCCAGTATATGAGGGGTACATAAAAATGTGGAGTGGGAAATGAATGTTCCAATTTAGTTCAGATCATTTTATACTTTTTTTCAAACTCATTTGTCATCAATGCAGTCATGTCTAACAGTGAAATGTGACTGTGATTTTGAATTTTGAGGCAGGGGTTTTTTTTTCCCAGGAGGATCCTTGGACAGTATTTGACTTAAGCTTTAGTTTAGTTGCAAGAATTATAATCTCAGCGTCAGTGTGGAAAAGAGGCAGAGTATGATCTTTGTTGCTAACTCCAGAACAAAACCTCAGATCTTCCACAATAAAGGCATCTCTGGACCCTGACTCTTTCTTCAGCTGCCTCACTCCACAGGCAGCTCCTGTTTACAATATTCCAGTCTGAACAGATGCACCCAAAATATATTGGATAATTCTGAAGTGGAGGGTTGTCCATGCTGTAGCCGTACAGTAATTTATCTCATTTAGCATCTCTCTGCTCAGGCCAGAGCAAACTATAGGAAATTCCACAAGACACCTACTGATGAGGGCAGTAGAAAGCATTCATTACGAAATGGGAAGGATAATAACTAATTTTCTCTCAACATTAGCCTTTGCTTGGGTGAACTGTGAACAGTTACAGGAAAGGATGGGAACCAGAACAGAGGCAGGCTGTGTATTGCCACTGAGAGTTCATTGTGGCTGTACCTTCTGCACTGTAAATGAGTTAACTGCCCACTGCCTGTACCTGCAACTCTGCCTCTAGACAAGGTTCTCAAAGGAAATGTTTCCTTCTAATCTGCCATCCTCACATGACCAGATTAGCAATCTGGATTGAATTTTAATAATAAGGACAAGCCCTGGTCCTAGAACTGCTCGTCACCATTTTGTGCTGGCTTTCCTCCAGTGCTGCCATTCCAAAGGAGACCCAGGCCCAGGCCATAGGAGAGTTCTCTCCAGAAACTACTCCAGCAGTCTGGACACAGTCCAGACCCTGCTTGGAGATCTTTATCTCGGACAATTTGACACCCAAAAGCCTTCAGGCCACCGCCTGGCACCCTTGTGCCCCACTGTGCCCACAGCACTGGGCTGTCAAACAGCATCTCACTGCAGTCACCACCACTTCAGTCCCTGTGAGCTGGACACAAACATCAGAAACAGACTAAGAGCTGCTCTATTTGCTTTGCTGAGATACTTTTCAAGAGAACATGACCTGAGTGAGTGGGAGAAGGAAAGCTCCGTATGTGAGAAGGATGTTTTTGTTTTCTCAAGGAAGAACAAGATGTGAACTACAATTCACACAGCTGGATTGAAAGCGAGCAGGAGTGATGGGACCAGGGCTCAGAGTGTCTGCTCTCTGATTTAAGAACCAGTGCAGTGGAGTTCTAGTAGTTGCTCCTCTAGAGATCTTCATAATCTGCTGGAGTAGATGCAGGTATAACCTCAGGATATGTAGCAACACCTATCAAATATAACACTTGGATTAACACCGCAGGAAGGATCACAGGCTGACACCTCCTGATTGTGCCAGACTTCTTGCCTAAATGCAGTGCATGTACCTGTGTCTGCTGGACCTGTGTCTGTCTGAACTGGTGGTTTGTGTGCCCTGATTCCAGCCCATGGCATCTGCTGCTCCACATGGGAGAGTGATTGTCCTGCTCTGCTCTGCACCGGGGTGGCCTCACCTCGAACCTTGTGTGCATTTTGGGGGCATCATAACATAAAGAAGATGTGAAGCCATTCGAGGGTATTGAAAGGGGGGCCCTGAGGATGGTGAAGGGTCTGGAGGGGAAGCCTTATGACAAGTGGCTGAGGGTGCTTGGTCTGCTCAGCCTGGAGTAGAGGAGACTGAGGGAACACTTCACTGGGGTCTTCAACAACATCACAGAGGGGCAGGGGAGGGCCAGGCACTCTCTTGACCTGTGACAGGACTTGAGGGAAACAGCATGAAGCTGAATCAGGGGAGGTTTAGGTGGGATGTTAGGAAAAGGGTGTTTGGGCACTGAACAGGCTCCCCAGGGCAGTAGGCACAGCACCAAGGCTGACAGAGCTCAAGGAGTGTTTGGACAACGCTCTCAGGGACAGGATGGGATTGTTGGGGTATCCTGGGCAGGGCCAGGGGTTGGACTCAATCCTGATGGGTCCCTTCCAGCTCTGCAAAGTCTGTGATTCTGACTGATACATAAGGAGTCCAAACTGCCTTCTTTTCACCCAGATCCGCCACTAGCTTCTCCATTAATTTCATAATTACTCCCTCACTTCAGAAAGCAATATGCTAAATTGGTGTCACAGGTTTGAAAAAAGATGTTGGAATTTTTTTTCCCTAGAGTCCCATCCCCTTTCCCTCCCCCAGAGTGAGGTGTTCTGCCTTTGGACTGCCTGTGGGAGAAAGGACTCCTTCATGGCTGGCTGTGACACCATCAGCTGCTGACAGTCCTGCTTTGCCCCCTCCTTTCCCCCCTCCCCGCCCCTGGGTTCCACAGGTTTCTTCTCCCCTCCAGACTGGGGAATTGAGACTTGGTTTTGTTTCTTCTGAAAGTTTTTGTTTGCACTGTTTGCTGTTTATTCAGATTTTGTTCATAAAAAGCTGGTGGTTTGTTTGTTTTTTTTTTTTTTTTCCTTCTCCACACTTCCACCTGAAGGTTCTTAATTTCTAATCTGTAATCTTCTTAAACTAAGACAATTTGGAAATCCTGGCTATTAGAAAAAAAGGCATCCAGCATCATTCCACTTGACAAACATTTCACTGCAAACCCTGGGTCCCACTGCAGGTCCAGGGTCTGTGCTGCAGCCTGTCCCTTCAGCCCTGAGCTGAGTCTGAGCATTATTTGTAGTGTGCTCCGACCTGACAGCATCTGACCCTGCACTGATGATCACAAGCTCCTGCTCCCCACGAGCACAGAGTGACAGGGTGGGGCACTGATCCTGCCGTCCTTGCTGCTCCAAGGAAAGGCAGAGTCAGGCCCTGCATTTTGCATTAGTCTGCATTTTGAAAGCGCTAAAGAGGGGATGGAATATCAAAGCAGCTTTTCCCTCTCATCTCCATCAGCAGAGTCTCTCTTCTGTGTGCTTTCTACAAATTATGTGCATTTAAATATGAAATGTGCTCAGTGCTTTAGTTCCTTTATGCATTTTTTTTTTAAAAGCAGTTTGGGTTCTTCAAAAAAACCATGGCACAATTCAGACACACATACGTGTGTAGGAGCACATACACCCAATCACACACGTACACCAAGAGCCTATTTTACTTTCCAAATTTTTTTTTACACAAAATCAAGCACACATTTTAGTCCCCACTGTAATTATAATCAACATCTTCTTCTAGGAAGATAAAAAGAGAAAAGTGGGAATCAGGAAAAGGGAAATGTTACAGGCCTTTTCATTAGGGTTTTATGTATTTAAAGAATTTACATTTTTAACCAGTGGCAAATTTATTTCATACTACACAAGCTCTGAGGATCCTTTGGGATAAACAGCATGAAAGCTGTCATTTCAGAACAATCATCTATTTTCTGTTTATTGAGAGTTTGCTTTTTTTGCAACGGTTTTTTGCGCGTGGCTGGAAATATTTGTTTGAAGTGATAATTGTCAAACAGCTTGTTCTGTTTGGAATTCGTTTGTTAAAGAGAGCTGCTTCTGTTGTGAAAATAGAGGGAACAGTGCCAGTTGACTTCTCTGGGATGCAGGTTACAACCTGGGGGACTCCCTGTCTTCCCTAAAGGTAGGTGTAAGGTCCCATAACACAGTTCAGCCAGGAAGGAAAACCTGTCATGAGTATCAGAATTCCAGGAGAGGGAGCTGAAATTTGTGTGTGGAGAGCTGGGCAGATCATGATTTCAGTGTCTGTAACTCAGGTTTAAGGTGATGACCAGTCATTTTCCACAGGAACTAGTTGACTCCCACGTGGAATTGGTGGATGATGTCATTTTGCCTCTCATCAAACAATATTTACTGTTCCCTGTTGCTGTAAAGCCAGTCTGGGTTGAAGCTTTCGGGCTTTTTGGTATGGAATACTCTTTAAATTCTACAATCTGACATTAGCTTGTAGAGGAGAATCTTGGCAATTTTTTATCCCTATCCCTAGTCTTGGGTCAGGAGCATGGGAGGAACTGCCTGTGACAGGGGACCACAAAGAATGTAAAACTGGACTTTTACCTTTGGCCCATTGTGCTGAAGCAAAAGTCATCACTGCCACTCCATCTCTCAGTCCTCATCTGTCCCTCTATCCAAGTATCTGCTGTTACTTACAGGGGCTTAAAAATCCTACTTGGTGTGAGTTGCACATCAGCAGATTCCAACGTCCTGAAAGAAGAAGCTTCCTACTCTGCAATGAAACTGCCTCCTACCTGAACAATCACCAGAAGATGCAGAAGTGTGGATGATGTCCTAAAACTTTGCTCAAGCACAAATTAAGACACAGTTCTATGATATACTGCATACCTTGTTGATTATTCACAGATCTCTAATTTACCTGTTTTTGAATCCCATTGACTCTTATTGTGCTGGCCATGGGAGCTGAGAGCTCCCAGGACTTTTGGCCATGTTTTGACTTTTAATATTCATAGAAGAAAAATATCTTTTGTATCAACAGCTATGACTTTTCTGTTCAATGCAGAAGAAACAAAGAGGAGTAGGGTTCCCACCTCAACTCATTAGTGGCTTTTCAGTAATGTGCATTCAAAGATAATCTTTGGGATGGTAATGGATTAGGACTGGGGCAGGGTGGAATATCAGTTTGCCCCTTCTTCTGCTTTCTTGAAGACACAAATGATTTCTGCCCTTGCCTTCAGTCTGGATTTAAGGATATCCATCTGTAGGCCAATAAACAACTCCTATGCCTTAAACTCATTGCAAAACTGTTGTTACTGTGAAACAGAATTGATTAAAAGGATCTTTATTGAGTTTAGGTGTCCTTGGAGGGATCTCCTCAACCTGAAGTGCTGAATGTTTAGTCCTTCTGCCTCCAAATGAGGCAGAAGAATTGCTGTTCAATTAGTTCAACTTCTCGTTTGTTTAACTTTGGGCACTGCAATAATTCCTCCTCTAAGAGTTTTTTTTTTTTTAACTAGTAAATGTAGAACACAACCATTACACATGCTAGTTGTTGATACACACTTCCCAAAAGGCACCAGAAGAGACTGCATGTAATTCTTCTGGTTCTGTGGCTTTAGGAGTCACACCAAACAACAGTTTCATTTCAAACAGTGATTTTGTGTAGATTTAAGAAGATCAGTAAGACCTCCACATGCTGCTTTTTTGAAACATGGGGTTCTCTTGATGGACCCAATGCTATGTGTTGCTCCCAGAGAGAGCTGACAAGATAGTTAGGTGTTTTGGAAAGCAGTGACTTTCAAACCTCTAAAAGCATTAATTAAGGAAACAGGGCTATTAGTGTCTTTCATTATTACAAAGCATCCTTTGGAACCTCAATACGAGTGCAAAAATCAGTGGCAGGATGATCCCATCAGGCTCAGTGCTGTCGCTAGGCAACCCCCGACGTTTTCTTTAAGGGCCTTGGGCTGAGATGTGGTCGGGTAGAAACCACAGTTGGTGCTTTAGAAAAAATACTGGTGAACAGGTTTATTGGTGTTTTGTGGGAGAGGGGTGAGGAGAGTGATCTAAGAGGTGCTGGAGCTAAATACAGGGCTTGAAAAGAATCACAACCATCTCCCTGTTCAGACAGTGCCATTTTACAGAAGGGTTGGTGTGCAGCCAACGTGTCCTCATCTGAAGAGTCCTGCAAACAAGGCCAGTTTGCTGCTTTCAGAAATAAATGTTTCAAAAAGTTATTTCCATGGAGGAAAATTATTAGTCACTGTGCTCTTCTGATGTACAAATAGAAAGTGCACGTGCTGTATACTTGTAGCTGGATGAGTTCTTCACGAAGGAGATTATTCCAAACAGCCACTTTTAGGTGGCAGTTGAACTGTGATTTAGCTCTGGACTGCAGCAACTTGTAGCAGCCTCATGAAGTGTGTACTGCAGACAGTGTGGTGACTGCAGCTTACCTTCCACTTACACAGGGTATCACACTGCTCTCAGTATTTAACGGAACTATGGGAGGGTAAAGCTGAAGCTGAGTTAGTTAATCACCTTTTTCCTTCATCTTTTTAATATCTAGTATTTTCTTTTGTCACATCTCACTCGTGGTGTGCTCTTCACTGAGATTTTGAGCTGGGGGTGTGTTTTATTGCGACTGTTAATCCCATAACAATGTCATCCTCAGCTAGTTAGAAAAGCTAGTTAGAAGTCTTGTCTTGGAACAACAGAACAAAAAAAAAAATTCCTGCTGCATAATAGAGAAAAGATTGTATGCCAGCCTTTGGGGTACACAAGATGAGGTCTTGGACCCACAGAAAAGAGAGAAGATTTGAATTATAGGTGACAAGTAAGAGAGCATGGGAATAATTAAGACACTTTCTTCTTCATGCTTTTAACTCCAAGTCTTTGCAATGAATTTGGAATCATTACTTCAGGGAATAGGCCCAAGCTGCTCTCTCTTCCTCTGCAGAGACAGTACCTTCCACAATGGTTTCTGCTGTCGCTGGAATAATGAACATTTTGTTCCCTACCTGGCAATCCAAGAATCAGAGAACCACTGGGTCACAGGAGGCAGCTGTAGTATCAGATATTCTGTCTCAGACAAGGCACATCATCAGCCTCAGAAACAAACCTGGAAGCTATTTCTGGCTTCATGACTTACTTTTGAAAGAAACCATAACAAACATCTGGCTTGCTTTTTTGCACTATGCTTGATGCTTTGGAACTGGGGCTGCTGAGTCTCTGGAATTCCTTTGCCAAGAGGCTTTGTCAACAGATCCACAGCCAGCTTGGTCCTGAGGGTCTTTACTGAGAGTGCCACCAAGCCAACATGTTGCAGTGATCTTTGCAGGGGAACAGAGGATTCCTCCCAAATGCAGCAGATCAGCCCGTTGAGTTCTGGGCATCTCTTGCAGAAGGAAAGGCTCTGTTGCTTGGAACAGGTCAGAACTGAAGCTCTAAGTTTGTTACAAAAGCCTGCAAACATCCCATCCTCTATAACCTTAAGAAAGTCTTCATTGCATTTCCTTCAGAAAAGAGGAAATAAGAATCCTTCTAGGGGCCATAAAATTGTGTTTTAAACTACAGAAAGCCATGTGTCAGGATACTAATGGTGCAGATGTAGCTCTGTGTCCGTGTCATGAACCTGATTCTTCTCTTACACAGCTAAATTTATGATTTCTGCTCTTGCTTTGTCACCTATAAGAAAAGAATCCATTTGGTGGTGCACTGATTTATGCTGTTCTTTCCAACACACCACATTTCAAACCAGAGCAGAGCTGTGAGGCTTCATAAGGACAGCCATGAAATATTTCTTTGCAAGGCAGGAACGTTGTTAGGTAGCAAGATTTAATGTTTGTTTCCTGACCTTCATCACTCTTTTCCTAGCTTTAATTACACCAAATAAAACCCCCTTGCAGCACATGGAGGCCCAGCCATGCCCTTGGCATTCCCTGTAAATGGCTCTGCTGTTAACAGGGGAGTGACACTGCTTTTGACAGCTTTGCCCTGTAGCATTTTTTCCTGTGGACTATATTTGTACACTCTCATCTGTAAGCCCTGAGAAGTATTTGCAACATGAAATTCTCCCTGGATTTCTCATGTGGAAGAAAAATGACTGTAAGCCCCAGTTCAGTAATTTGAAATAAAGACTGGGTACCCCACATGTTGCTTCAAAAGGAGTCAGGAAGACAGATACTGAGACAACAAACGGTTTGCTTGCATGCTGCATTGTATTTTGGATTTTTACCAATAGTACAGCACGAGAGGTGAATGGTGTTGGCTCAAACAAACCTGCAGGCCAGTAGGATGTCCTGTAAAATGCCATGGAAAAGACTAGTCAAAGGAAAGGTTCAGTGTGACACATGCTTTTCCAATGGGATGCTCTGCTTTGGATATCAGGTTTTGCATGAGGTGGGATATGGAGAGTTCTGTCAGTGAAATGAGGAAAAAAAGGCTCCTCCAAACCCTCACCTGACTGAAGATATTAGTATAGAAGAAACCTTGAGTAAAACACAACAGGCTTGTACTGAAACCTTCCTGGATTTTCATGTGGGTAAACCTGGTGGGCAGAGCAATTTGTAGCTTTAAAGTTCCTCCCAGCAATGTTGCTTCTGGAACTAGGATGAATAGGCCAAAATGGAGAAAATAAACTGAGGAATGGCAGTGACAAAAAAAAAAAAAAGTAAGAGCAAAGGAATATATTAAAGGAAAATCTGTTACTGCTTAAAATTGGATTGAAGAGTCAATATTACATACAATGTTATCTCTATACATTATATGCAATATATGGAATTTACCAGGCCAGATCTTGAGGTCTGGTCTCAACTTTTCTCCAAACTGAGACAGAGCTAGGCTTCCATATAATTTCTGAACAGAGTATATGCAGCACCCAGCAAAAAGGAACTGCATCCTCTTATCAGTGAGTAACTGTTCCAAAATCGTTCCTGTATCTCCAAGTATTTCCCTCAGATATTTAAAATAAAAATAAACCCATGTATAATAGAGCCTTTCCCTGCTTTGCCTCTTTTCCTGTCCAGAGGTGGTTTATATCAGCTCAGCTGTGCCCTGTTTCATTCTCTGGGAAGTGCAAAAGAGTGGTAACGTTGCCATCAACCCTTTCCAGCCTCTGTGTTTAGTTGACCAGTGATTAAAAGAAGATCAAGCCAAGCTTCTTCACACTGCAAAAAAAAAATCTACAGTGCATTAGCATCCTGACTGCAAAATTTAAGAGAAAAGGTTAATATAAAACTCACAGCTGAGATAATAAAGGATATTAGAGGCGACAAGCTGGCCATGAGCTCTGCTTTGGGCTCGGGGGTGGGGGGGGTGGGAAAGCAGAACAAGGTTAGTTCTAACCTTCAAATTAACCTTTTTCTATTTTTTTTTTTCTTCAGCCAGAAGAAGACCTACGGGCCAAGATGTCGGTTCTAATATTTTCTGTGTATTTCAAACATATCCTTTAACCCCATTTTTATGGTTTAGTTTTTGGAGTTATCCAACATAAAGTGGCCACTGTGCTAATTAGTCTGTTTGACTGGGACTAGAGGAAAGATTAAACATTATTTGCTTTAGAATTCTTGTTTTGTTTCAGTTGAACCTACTTCAGTTGTCTAGTATTCACCATGCTCTTTTTTTCCTGTGGCCCTACTATTTTTTTTTCCTGGCTATTTGTTCCTTGTCATTTGCAGTAATCTGATTTCATTTGTTCAGCTCTTGGCATAGTATCCTAATATAGTCAGCTGCTGCAATAAATATGTGGAATTTCTGCAATCTGACTAAATATTAATAGACTATTGAACTTTTATATTATGCATACTTGTAATCAAGTCAACTGCTTGAGAATGTGCACATCTATGCATTTAGATGTGGAAAAAATAGTCTGTGTTCGTGTAATTAAAGTCTATCTCATAATACTTGTGCATAAAAGGGCCAAATTAGGGTTTTTCAGGCAAGTTTAATTCCAGCGCTTCCTCTTTGTTTGGTGCTTGACTTTGCAACCTGATAGCAGTTTGTAATGTCATTTTTTATTCACAATACCCACAGAAAAATTGAGATGTTGAATTGTCTGTGGTCACAGATCCCTGCTGGAGGGGTATTGGTTATTAATGACACACGACTATTAAAGGTGGAGTGAGGTAGGGGAAGAAAAAGCAGCTGGGCTTTCTCTGCACCAACTTTATGTCAGGATGGAAAATGTGAGGAGGCACCATCAGGGGCTTGAGGAGAAGAGGAGGCAGCACCAGGAGGCATAAAGAGGACAGGTTTCATGTGGGGAAGCATGGGCCTGGATGGAGAGACAGGTAAGGAGAAAGAGAAGAGCATCGTTGAGGTCAGCCCTCACCTAGGTTGGTCATTGTGGTTTAACCATGACAGTTGTGTTCCGCTTCAAGCTCTGGGATTCCTCTCTGTGTTACCCTCCAGGATGAGGACTGTTCCATGCTGTGTATTTTGTGCCTTGGAACCCCAACAGGAATCACCGGACTGAGATGCAGGAATGTTGCCAATGCAAGACAGAACATGAAGGGCAGGTTGAGACAGCTGTGGCTGAGCTGGAAATAATGAAATGGGTCTGTTCCCTCCCCCCCACACCAAAAAAAACAGTCAGAGGCACCACATGGAAAGTTTTGAGACCAGGATGTTTGGGGTGTTTTTTTTGTGGTATCAGAAAGCTGCAGGCTAGCTGCAAATTATAGAATTTCATCATCTTGGTGTCATTTAGATGCTAAGACAGGAATTAAAACTGTCAGATAGAAATTAAATTGGCTCCTTTGCATTGGAATTGAATGTCTGGAGTGAAAGGAAGTAGCTGGAGAAGTCACAAGCAATGTGGAAGAAAAATCAACATTAATCAGAGGAAAGATGATTTCTGTCAAAGAAACTTGGTCAGCATGAGGTAGGAGAAGACCAAGGAGTGCCCTGAGGGAAGTGTTTGCCACTGTTGGAATAGGAATAATCAGAAACTGTGGCTGTGAAGGATAATTGTGCAGGAATTATAGAAATAATTAAAGAAAAATTATGGGAGGGATTTGACTTCCAGATGTACATCATTTGGTGCTAATACTTGTCTGGGAGACACCTGAGCAATTCTTCACCAACAGGCTTATGGTGTTTGAAAAATTCTTTATCAGAACAACAACAACAGTAGGAAGTCATGAGGTATTAGTATGCTTATTTTTGTCCCTCTGAGAATGGAAGTTCAGACAAAGAGCAGGTGTTGCTAAAACACAGAGACTAGAGCTCTGTTTCTCACTCTGCTCCTGGATGTGAATCAGCAGTTTGATGCTTCAAAACAAAGGTAATTGATGAGAAATAAATCCTTCTAACCAGCTACAGAATTATTTAAGTTGAGTAGCATTAGCATCTATTGGTGGTTACTTAAACAATTTTCCTACTGTTTCATGCCTTTTTGTCTGACAGCCTCAATTTAAAATATTTGACTCCAGGAAAGTGTGATCAGCTTCTCTCTAGTATCTGACACAGACATTCTCTTCCCCTTATTTCATGCTCTAGTTTGTTTTCTAATTCAGTTCTTCCATGAGGAGCCACTTCCTCCTCGTGATGGAGAAGCTGTAATGATAATTGTCTTTTGCAAAGCAATTCAAGCTAAGTAATCAGAATAATGACAGCAGCAGCTGCAAGTTCTAATGAAGTTAGAGGCTGTCACCTCACAGGAATCATTGTCATAAAGAAAAAGCTCAGGCCAATAAATTATTGGAATCATGATGGGCCCTACAATTCTTTGCCACTCTGAGGGAGATGTAAAGGGGCTCACTCTGGTTGTCAGATCAAGGGGTTTATATTTAATATTTGCAGAATTTGTCTGAAGCTTTTGCACTAAAATACCATCCTTAAAGCAGTGGACCATGTGCTCTGCCAAATGTTCTGTGCCAGATAGTTTGAGCAGCTCTCACCCTCAGACACTCTCAGAAAAGCAAGCAGGAAATACTTCCAGCCCAAATGCTTCAAATAACACGAGGGCCAAACTTATTTAAGGCACACGTGAAAAGCTGACAAAGGATCAATTTATGAACTGGAATAACTGGTATGAGAGGTAGGAAGGGAAACAGACTGCAAAAAAAAGAAATCAAATTTGGAAACAGCGATGTCTTTGTGTTCTGGCTTTAAAAGGGGAATGATATCGATGGTATCACCGAAGAAAAGTGTCCTCAAACTTAAGAGTCCTACTTCATGCTTGGACCTTGGACATTGTGTCAGCTTTGTTATGCTTTAAGAGCTGTCCCCATCTGCTACCAAGCAGCTCTGTTGTACCTCATGAAAGCCACCAATGTGACCTACACGAGTAGGGGATTTCTCCTGAACTCTTGAGCAGGCTGAAAGGCCACAGCCAAAATCCCAAACTCTGCAGGCCCAAAATATGGCAGTTCAACTACAAAACAGCACTGGAAGTTTTCCCATGGCCAGCAAACCTCCAGAAACTGCTGCTCTGCTGTATGGCCTTTGAATCCCCTCTGAGTTCTTTGTTTTCTGCTCTTCCTTGTGTGGGGCTCGTTTCCATGGATGTCAGGAAAGTGGAAAATCTATGTCTTCTACTTGTGTGTATTGCAAGATGCCTCTAATTGACAGCCCAGACTGCCACAATAAATCTCCGGGTTATGCTTTGATTCAGCACAGGATCTTCTCCTAAAGGAACACGAATCCAGGCATGTGCCTTCTTGTTGGAGGCTCAACTGGGAATTTCTTCTGCACTGCCTTGAGATGACGAATTTTCTTTGAAATCCTAAATGAGGCTGTTTCCAGTGTAAACAATCTGTCTTTAGCTGGAGGTACATACAAAAATGCTTTGAGGAAGTTCCTACTGCTCTTGCAGCCTCACGCTGAGAATATTTTGTGCTGTTCCCAGCAGATCTTTCTATTATTTCTGTAAATATTTGCTCTGAAGAATAGCAAACAAAATTTTTGGAGACTGTGAAAATGTTATTCAAAATGATGGGTAAAATTCAAGGAACGTTCTCTTGAGTCACTATCTACTCTCTCCTGGCTTTTTTTAAATTTTTTTTCCCCTGTCTGGCAATCTGGTGGATCTGAATTCCATATATGAACTATCATAATTTAATTTATACTTTAACATATTTTTCTACAGTATCTTGAATACACTTATAGGCATAAAGCTTTAAAAAATGACAATAAATACAGTACTTTTTATTCTATAGCTCAAATTAAAACTAAGGCATGGAAAAAATGTTATGTCAGCAAAAGAGGATCAGTATTTGAATTTCAAAATCCTGAACTGAATTTCCAACATTTACATCTCAGAAATTAGATGCTAATAATTTTAGAAAATACTATTTGGCTTGTTGGGGGTGCAGCGTTTAAAGATCATGCTTTCGTATCTTTCAAATTGCAATTATCACGGTTAGAAATTAATTTAAGGTCTTTAATGGAAGCTGAGATTCCCATGTAATCATTTAGCTCCAGCAGATGGGCTTTAAGAATTATCCCATGGATGCAAAACTCACGGTACACCATGGAGCCTGGGAAGACTTGGGAGACAAGGAGATCACTGATAACCTGATGGCTGTTGCTAAATCTTGTTATTTTTTTATCTCTTTGCTGGGAAAAACTGACCCCCAGTGGGAGGGCAAAAGGAATTTCATTGTTACCCATGGAACTGTTTCCCCTTACATGACAACTGATGCAATGCTCTGCCTCAAATGGGTTGAGCTCCAAGTTCTCTGAAATATTCCCTTTCCTGAGGTCTCTCTCCTGATTCTCCCTGTCCATTCTGCTCCTGCTCCCAGAAAACATCAGGGAGCCTAAAAGGACATTTCCACCATCTGTGAGCCTCATTGTGTTGTCTCCACTCTCCAGTTCTTACAGCAGCTCCCTAATTACAGCCCTGCTGTTGGTATGGGGTTTTTTTAAGTCTTCTGACATCTCCCCAAGGCTGGTGAATAGATTTAATAATCAGACAATGGGATTTTTCTATTCCTGCCCGCCCCTCACCCCCTTTCGCTGAGTGTTGCTCGTGATTCTATTCTTATCTGGCATATTCCAACAATGTTCTTGCTTTTAAAGGATTTTGGAGAGTGCAGAAAAATATCAGAGAAAAAATGTCAGATGTACGAGCTAAAGTTGGAGAGCAAGGACAATGGACCTTATGTTCATTTCACCACATCAACAATCCCAAAGTGTTTAATGTCTCAAAATGCCATTCTCTAGCAGCACAATAATTTTACATGCCCATATTCAGAGCTGGGATGAAGCCTCTTCTTTGTTGTTTTTCCTACACAGATATTAAATTGGAATAATTTCTGTGGATAAGTAAGCACTGTTAGTGATTTCAAGTGTTTTTTTCTTACTGTATGCTCTGTGGATGCCACTGATTCAGCTTCTTATCTGCATATAGTGCTTATCTGAACCCAGCTCAGAATCCCAGTCTAAGTTTTCCAGACTAATAAAAAGAACATATTGCCAGTGCTAAATAAATATTAAACATCAATATGTGTGATGCACATTTTACTCGAGAAGGTAGATCAGAAGACCTTCCAAAACTTCATAAAGGAAATCAAGACCTTCAGCTCTATTCCTTAATGTTGTTTCTGTAATTTAAAAGTTGTTACACTTTATAAAATAGTTTATGCAATGAAGCACAAAGATAAAAGTGTGTGGGTCTACAAATTGCTGCTGTCCTCAACAGTGTCACCTTGTCATCATCTGTATCACCTCTGGATGTGCCCTCAGCCACACGTAAAACTTGTAATTTCTCCACACAGCAGTGTAGAAGGGAAGTAAATTCCAAAAGTAGGAGTATTTCTTGGTTTGAGTGCTGTTATAGCTAAAAACATCATACAATATAACTTGTAAATAGGGGGGAAAAACACTCTCTAATGCATAAAACACAATTGCATCCCTTCATTGTACAGACAGTCTAATCTGGCTGAAATGTTAAATGTAAGGAAGAGAGTGAAGGTTTTCTGAATCAAGGTTTATCCTTGTTTCAAGATACATAAGTCTGTTCTAATTTGACAAGCATGAGACGAAAGTTCTTAGAATGGAAATTATAGTAAAATAATTTCCATAGTAAAATAATTTCCATTTTTCCATAGTAGAATAGGAGGTCACATTAAAAATTTACTTTTATCCAAACCTAAACTCTGACTCCCATATGTCTCTTTTTTTGTATAATTTCCATCAGGCTGACTGGAAATTAAATACTAGGACAGGGGGAGCAGAGGGGTATCCAAATATTGCAAAAATTCTTTCTATTCTCTGTATAATTGAAAGATATTATTTTGAGCTAAAATGAAAGAGACTTTCCCTCACAGCAAATGTACCTGTACTTCTTCCCCTTGGAGTCTTATATGAGGAGGACTTTTCTCCATCCTGACAAAACTTTGTGTCTGAAAATTTTCTCTGAACTTGCAGCTGGTTACTAGATGTGAATTAACAAACACAGTTGCTCTTCCTATCAGTTTTACATTGAGCTTTCAGCAGAAGTTGAGCAATTCTTTGAGTTTGAATTGTTCTGGTCTGGGTGTCATCAATAAAAATTCCTCTCTAACAGGGCAAATTCCAGCAGATACTCAATGAGGTCAGTACCCTCAATAACCTGAAAAGGGACATAACCTCTAAGAAATTATTGGTCAGTGGAGATAAAGGCCATGCTTAATCTCTCACTGAATTCACTGGTGTAAGATTTTTTGAAAAGCTGAGGGGACTGGCAAGGGGAAAATTATTCCTGTGATTTTTTGCAGCTCACTCGAGCACCCCTAGGTGTGTGTTGAATGTGCCAGTTAATCCTCATTCCAAAAGCTGTTTTAACCATGGCAAACTAAGGATATCACTTTGTATTCCAACTGGGACACGTCACCCCTCAGAAGACAAGCAGGATTCACCAAATCAATTGTAGGGTTTTTTAGGAGTTAAAATACAGGAGGTTTAAATGTCTGTTCTGTTAAATTATACTCCAAACAGCCTGTGTGGGGACAAAAAAATCATTTCCTTGCCTGGAGGTTAATTATCTGCTCAATGTTAGGAAGACTAGATACAGAGCCACTGGCAGTTTTGCAGCTGAATGTGACAGTAAAGGATTTGCAAGGAGATGTGGGTACTCTCAGGTTATTAAAAAGGGAATGTGTTCCAGCACTTTGGAGTGGAGGAACTGTACAGAGCAGTATGGAGCAGACAGCTGGTGACTGAAGGCAAAATAGTTCTTGATGCTTGAAAGTAAAATAGTTCTTGTTTTGCTGAATGCGAGAGAAGCACCAGAAGTAAAATCACCAAGCATCTTTTAAAATGGTTTTGTTTGTTTTTTCCAAGATTCTAATTTTCTGAAACATGGATCTTTTAGATGTATATGTGTAAAGGCTGAGCCTATGTTCCTGAAGGAGAAACTAGGACAACTTTTCTGGAGCCAGAGGCATTTTGGAGGTAAATTTTCTCTTAAAAATAGAAAGAGTGTGGACGCTGGGCTTCACAATATCACATTCAGATCCAGGAATACTTTACATTGCTGCTTTTCATATGTCATCTTTTGAAGATAATTTAACATTTTGTTGCATATTATCATGACAGTGAGCAGTGTACTCTCATTTGAAGTGCCTTTAAGGGTTGCGGTTGTTCAGCAGTTCTCTGGGGTCATCACTTAAAATGCTGTTTTTCCTGTTTGTGACCTACACTCTTCCAGGGCTTTATGCTCTCAAACTTCAGCTTAGACTACAGCCAGCGTAGCTTCTTTTGCTTTGATCATTCTGTTGAGAGTGTGTACATTCTACCCCTTCCTTTCAGAGACCTCAGCAAAATTTGCTTTCTCTTTCATGCTTTGCCTTCTTAATTAAAACTTTTTAAAAGGCCATTCTCTCTTTATCCTTGTTTAATTCTGAAACAGCATATCAAAAGAAATTACCAATGCACCCGGATTTGTATCTAATAATGAAATTAAAACCTTTCTGCTGTGGTGGCCTTCAGGTCTCTCATTTTCAGTTTTATTAGAAGAGCTAAGCCTCACGTAAGGGGTATTGTTTCTCCTTAGATAACGCAGTGTGACTGCAAGTGAAATGAAACTCTCTCTTGGAGTTTTTCTGCAAAATGTCTCAATCTTGCATCCTAAAAATAACTCCAGGAAATTACTAACCTATCATCTTTAGCCACATTTATGGGCTATTTCTTTAATACTTTGGATTTAAGAAAGTAAAAGGTTTTTCTAAGTATTACCCAGCTGGTGGTGTTTGCAGTTTTCAAATGTTTTCAAGTGAAAAAGTGATGTATCCTGTCCTGTCTCTGCCCTCCCTTGAGCATATACATCCACAAAATGTACACTTTCCCACTATAAAAGCAATACTCCAAGGGAATAAAAATACAGTCTCAGGGGTTTGGGGCTGTTTTCTCAGATTATGCTTCCAAAGTGAATTTTTTTCATCCTTCTTTCTCTATCACCTGAATTGATCGGAACCAAAATTCATTCTGCTTCAACAAACAGCAATGGGATTAAGGAAAAAACAAACCCAAAGCCTCAGAGCTCTCAATTCAATGTTCCACAATCTTTGGTCCAAAGTGAATGGCAAAGCACCAGTCCTACGTTTCTGCCATGAGATCAGAGCCGTGTGTAGCTGAACTATTTTAAAGAGATGATTTTGTGAGGGAAAAACTGGACCAAACTTGGAAATGTTTTCTTAAGAGACATCGAATGCAGTCCTTCTGTCAAGTCTGGAATGCATTTGAGCACTGAAATGCCCTCTGGTTCATTCCAGCAGTACCTAGTTCTTGCCCACACTCCCCTAGTCCTCAAATTCCAATCAATTTACTAAGTTCTAACTCCTGAACTGATGGTAGGTGAAGCCACTCCGCAATGTGGTTCTGAAATGTATTTTCTTTCTGTTAATAGGCCAAATCTTGGGTGATTCAAGATCTTAAGAGCTCTTCTAAGCTTGGTATCTGTCTTTGCAAACAGCAGGGATGGGTTACCTCTGCCAAGAAGAAGATTTAGCATGTGCTTTGTCTGATGACAGTCTGCTGCAGATAAGGGGGAAAATCTCCTGAGCTGACTGGCTCTGAAATATGTGTGGTTCAGCACAAAGAAGCCTTCCTTTGGCTTGTCATGATGCTTCAGCAGTTATCCTTCCAGATGTGTTTTTTTCCTGCCTTTAGTTCATCATCCTGCGCATCTTGGTGTGTTGAGAGAAAGGTTTGCTCACGAGTGTAATCAGGATGTTTTTCATTCCAGTACCTGTGTCTTTATTGTGTGTCTCACCATAAGGAAAAATAAATGAAGCAACACATATTCCTTTGGCTCATAGCTCCAAACAAATAGTTTTGGCTGTGCTAATTATTTCTGCTTTGCCACAAGCTATGGAGATTGGCTTCTCATATCCTTCAGCAGTAACTGCCACCATAAGGATGGCTTTGTCCCTAGAGAGGATAGAAGAGACTGATTTAATGTTCACATTACCTAATGCATATAATTAATAACTCCATGGATAATACATGGCCTGCCAAATTTTTTATAGGCTGATATGGTCCCTGAAAAAAAAGCAAAACCAACCAACCAAACAAACAATTAAACAAATTCAAAAAATGTTCTTCACTTCCGTATAATTTGAGAGGAAATTAATGTTTCCTTTCAAGACAACACTTACAGGGTCAAAAGCAGAATAAAGAGCAACATGACTAAATCAACAGAAAGTGTACTGAAGGGGAAAAAAAAATCACGTGTACCTGCAATGTAATCTGAAAGCAATAAGAGTTTATCTGCATAAGATTTCTGATCTGACTGAGCAATGTATATAAAGTCTTTGTCCCCTTAGATTTAGCTGGATGCAAAAGAAAAACCCTAGCTTATCAACTAGAAAGAATTTCCATTTTCATTTTGCTTTTAAGGTCCTTGTGAATTTTTTTCTATGAGTACAATTACCTGTTAAGAATGGAAATATTTCCTGTTGCATTAATTTTCAGCATCCTCTTTGTGCTGAGATTTTTAAACAAGATAAAGAAAAGAAACTCCACTGAACATGTCACAGAATGAACAAGATGCATAATGAGATGTGACACTGTTAAATGACTCCGTGGTGTTTGGGGTAAAATATTGAGGTATACTGAGGTCAAAAAGGAAAAATTTGCCCATAAGAATCCCTCACTGCAAATCTCAGTTCCAAGTTCCACATGTTTGATCCTGAATTCCTCTTTAAAGTGTCAGCCTAACATGATGTTTTCTTGTTTTAAAGACGAGAACCAGCATTGTTACCAGCTGTACCTTTTGCTTAAAGCACCTGAAGTTTGTCCAAGATAACTCGAGGTAACAGATGCCAAAAGGCATTTGTAATAACACCAAACAAACAGGTGACAGAGAAACATGAATTTGTGCTCAGCTCAACATCCAACAACCCTCCCGCAGCACCAGGGAGAAGATCACTCATCCAGCAGATCTGAAATACAGGCTGAAAATATCGAGTGCAAAAAGGCAGTGGACTGGTTTCATTCACTGGAAGTGTTCCTCCAGCTCAGATTGATGTGCTCACTGCAGACAGCTGATTGGTGTATTGAATTTCCGCTTTCTGTTTGCCGAGCAGGGAGGTGGAAAATTAATGGCGAGGAAAATTGTCTATCACACTTTCCCATTAGCAGCCAGGATCGAGTTTCAGGATGTCTTTGGAGAGCCTGTTTGTTTGCAACCTCTGTACGAGCCTGGTGTAATGACCCAACAGCAGCTGGACACACCTCACTGGGTCTGTTCTCTGCTGTGCCTTCTGCACTGGTACAAGACCAGATCAGAGATAATGTGGCACCAGGGACAAAGCTACAAAAAAAAAAAAAAAAAAAAATAGAAAATCAAGTCATTTAGCCCTCAATTTGCACAAGCAAGATGAGCTTGCAGATGCAGCTCTAGAAAACCTCAGTGAGAGAGGATGAAGTCTTTTGTTGGTGGTGGCTGAGGTGGTTTTTATTTCATAGTAGCCACAGATAAGGAAAATCAACCTATTTGCTGTAATGTTGCTCAGTGTACCTGGTCCTGTGTTTGAGCTCCTGTTTGCCACCTTTTTTTAAGCATGAGTATAATCTGATTTAAATATATACCTTCTGTGTGAACATTGTTCTATGCAGGCTGGATTTCAGCTGTCTTTTGGAGCTAGGAAGGATATTTCACTGCTTTTCTCCTGTTAATTCCTCCAAATGTATCTGGCATCTTACTGTGTCCGTGTAGTGACTCCCAAGATGAAATGAAGAGAATTAGAAAATTATACAGCTAGTGGTAAATTGAGAAGGATACAAAGTGTCTTTGAGCACAGAAATAATCCACCAAGACCAAGTTAAGAGCCTGGCTCAGATCTCAACAAGACTTGGCTAGGAAAATGTCTTTTTTGATACTTTTTAAGTGATTCTGCTGATGTGAAAGCCTTGAAAATTGCTTCCTGTTGGGAGCGTGTTGGACAATCAAGTGGATACAAATGAGAGAGAAGTTGAGCTTGAGGGGCATATGGTTACTAAACGTGATTTTGGTCTATTAATGTCTGAAAAATAATTTAAAATGTAGTGCAAATCCTTTTTCCTCTTTGTCCTGAACTCGCTTTGCTCCACGGTCAGGCTCTGATCCACAGGGCTAAACACTGACAAGCCCCATGTGCAGAACAGTTTGTCGCAGGGGGATGCATTCATTCGGCTCTCTGTGTCCAGCTTCAGGAATACAAATCCATTTTCCTCACTATTTCCAAACTAATAGACCAAAGTGGTGCTCCCAATCTACATGACTGGCTGCCTCCTTACCTGGTGGGAGAGTTTTCCCCTTCCTCGGACTGTGGCTCTAGATCATAGTGTAGGTGTGAGGGGGAACTTAGGCATGGGTAGCCCAACCTTGGTGCTTTTGTGTACATTGTTTGGTGTACATTGTGTACATAACTGGTGGATGGGAAGAGGCAAGACGAACATCCTGGGTGCTGATGACAAACTGGTACCAGCCCTGTGCTCGGCTCTTTTTAGGAACCCAAAGCAGTTACAAGAACAGGTGCTCCCTGAGCTACTGGAGATAAAGCTTGACAATTCAGGTACTTTTAAACATTGTGAACAATGTTTAAACTTTGTGAACATTTTGGGATATAACTGGAAAAGGAGACCCTACTGTTGGCGTGGCATAATGGGCTGATTAACTGTGTTAATGCAATTGAGCAACTTTTGGATCAAGCTGCTCCTCATCCTGTGGCTCCCTGTGCAGGAGCAGCACATCTGACTCTCCTCACCAAAGGCAGTGCAGGGGCACCAGTGGAACTGTTTCTCACAGAGTCAGGAGAAGAAATCTGGGAGAAGGGAGATCCCACTTGGGCAGTCTGATGCATGTTCTTTTCCAGCACCTCTAGGATGCCAAAGGCCAAACTGATTTATTTGTTTGCTGCCAGAAACGAACATGCAAACCTCATTTAGATCTGCTCCTCCCCTTGATCTTAATTTCACTTCCCCCTCAACTATTTGCCCTTGGCCATGTTTATGGAAAGCTATGGATATTCTAACTAAGAGTTGAAACATTATCCAAATACTAAATTCACAGGTTTGTCTTCAACACTAGGAAAGTATTAAATTGTCCTCACCCTTGATGGAATTTAATTTTACTTTTATTTTTTTTTTGGTCTATCAGTGTTTCTCAGACAGGCCAATTGTCACACTGAGGCATGACTTACATATTTATGAAATTATTTGTATTCAGAAGCATCTTGTGATGTTTTTTGGACAGTTTTTCATACTAATAAGTGTTTAACTCAAGAGAATATGTAGGTAACCTGAAAAACTAAAGCCTGCAATAATTTTTGCAAAATATTTCTTGTAAGTCCAAAATAAATAAATAAATGAGCTCTGATTTATGGCATTTCTTTGTTTTATTGAACATGTAACTTGCAAAGCAATGAAATACACTTTTTACAAGAAAATAATTAGAGATGTCCTTATTTCTCAGAGGCACATTTATTTCTTTCTGATTCTTGATTGTAGATCAAAGAGATATTGGACAGTTATTTTCAAGTAATAGCAGGGCTCAGTTCTAAATCTGATTTATACCAGTATTTCTCATGCATTGAAAATGTGCACTTGTGCTCCTCTAGCTAAATTAAGTTTTGATTTTCAATTTATATATTTGTCAATCAATAAATATGTTTGATGGCAGCAAAGAGACTCTCTCTCCTGTTGTAAATAGACTTTCTACCATTCCTGTGTGTTAAATACCGAGTGGAGTCCTCAAGTGGCAATGCAAGAGCCTCAAGTCCCAGCTCTCCCCCATGAATTTTAAAGAACTAATACCAGAATCCACTGGACGCACTGGTTACCTTCCAGAGCACCAGTGGGTTTGCTGGGAGTGTGCCAGACTGGACCTTTACTCTTCTACCTTTTGATCTGCCAGTGTTCAACAGTGTCTCAGTCAAAACCCACAGTCCCAACCCTGAAAAACAAAGAGTACTTCACTCACATGTCAGGTCTGCCCAGACTTTCTCTAAGCCTACACAGCAACAGGTCCATGAGCAGTGAAAGAAAATTGTTATGTAGACTCCTTACGGATTTCTAGTTATAACGTGGACACATCCATGCAGAACTGCACATGATTGCAATCATCATTAAAAAAAAAAAATGGGTCTTAATTACAACAAATTTTTAACCCCTAAAAACAGAGGAGTAGAGGGGTGGAAATGTGAAGCATCCCCTTTGGAAGATTCTTGGAGTGCTCAGGAAAAGTTCTGCAGTGCTGGTGAGGAACTGGTGCTTTGTGAAGGATGTTCTCCCCACTCTTTCTTTGCCAACACAGGTTAAAGGCCCATCCTTGCCCAAAATCCTCTGGATGGAGTGGTCTCAGAAGGACAAGGTGTGTCACAACCTCTACATCCCAGGTCAAGGAAGCTCAGCAAAGCTCAGGAATGTTTGTGCAGATTCCAGCACTGACCAATCTACCACAACAGACATTTCTGACTTTGGGCTAGGACATCAAGAAGTCCAAAGGTATTGAGGGGAAGAGGAGTAGCACTGCAAATCACCTTGACTGTGAAGACAAGGCCCTGTGGCGGAGGAAAAACCCAGGGCTGTTCATTGCACCCTAAGAAATCCTCTGAGCACAATCCACTTCGAAGAGAAACAAGAAAGCCAAAGTTTTTTAAAACATATAAATTAACAAACTTCTCTGTTCCCCTGTCTGAAGGCATCCCCACTGTGCAACTACTCTGGGTTATGGTTGGATATTCTGACATGAACTCTGCTCTCAGGAGATTTTCCCTGTGCAGTCAGGGTTGCTGTAAAGTTCTGTAGGTGGCTACACCTTTGCAGGATGTGTTTGAAGAGCCATTTTAGAAGTAGAATGAGCACTTCCTAATACTGAAGTCGAGAAAGAGGTCCACGTGGGGTTTTGGGGAGAAAACAGCTTATTCTCAAAGGGGTTCCACTGAATGGTGGACAGAATGAGAGTTGTTTTGTCTGCTTGATGGAGCATGTCTTGCTGAGTCTATTGTGACTAGTGACTCATTCCTACTCTGGCTAATGGTTAAGTGTAAAATTAGCCATCAGAGAAAAGCTAAAGCCCCCCCTTGTCCCTTGTTGTTCACTACGGAGGCACTTCTTAAGCTTCCCTGACTCAAGCCTTTCTTACACAGTTTGTAAGGAAATATTTTGTTTCAGGAATTGTCTCATCCTGGAGGGTTCATAGAACAATCATTAGTAAAATATGCTCAGCTTGAATAGCTAGGATGGCTTTACAGATTGCCTGGTGGTGCTAAGAAACTGTTGAAAGTCTGGAAAGTGGCAAATGGGACAAAATAGGAATGCTGTGCTCAAAGAGCTCACAATTCATAACTCTGGAGTGGCATTGGCTGCTGTGGGAAGCTGAGAAAGCTGGGAAGCATTCCTTATGGATCCACAAATTCAACTTCACAGGTAAAAGCTGATGACTGGAACAAAATGGATTCATATAAACATCAGTTCAAGATGCCTAAAACCAGTTTGGTATCTCTGCCTTTAATATCCACAGGATTAGAGGGATCTCTGGTCTGACCCTGGGTAGCAAAGCACAGGAGGGTATTTGGGGTATGTAGTGGTGTGTGTCTGTATATAAGTCTGACACAGGTTCACAGCATGCAGGGAGTCAGGACAAGGGGTCTCCATGTATTCAAAAGGTCAGACTGGGCATAGTATCAATTTCTGCCAAAATCCCACATATTTATGCATGTATACAAATTACTAAATTCATCTACCTTCAGCAGCAATGATTCAATTTGCATTTGCCATTATGTTGATTTTGCATGCAAATGAGCTACCTCCTTTGCTCATACACTCACAGACCTATTTTTTAACTTGTGATTGACAGAAAGAGGGGACCTCCTTTCAGAAGCAGGTTAGTGTTAGAGGAGAAAAATGCCAAAAGCAAAAACCTCTTAAAAGCCTTTCATTTGGTTGCCTTCCAAGGCACACCAGCTGCAGAGGGTGATTAGCTTCATGTGGTGTCACTTGCATTTTTATCCAGCTTTATTCTGTGTTTGTTTTCTCTTCCAGACATTTGTCCTTGCTGAGACTACAGCTGTGTGTTGTGCCCCACGTGGACTCAGCACTACAGACATTTTCCCTGGAGGGAAAGAATTCTGCCCCCAGGAAGGGTATCCAGCCAGGAAGGGTAATCTCTGCCCTCCCTTCCCTCGGGGCATCTGTCACCCTCTGCCCTGGGAGGTCACTGAGCTTTGTTCAGAGGGTAAATGCTGACCTCGCCTCTTCACTCTAAGGCAAGAGCTCCCTGGAGATGAATTCTGTGACCCGTGGAATCAATCAGCAATCACTGCTTCTCTTGGGGTAGGAGGGAGGAACACTGGGGTACTTGTGGCCTTACTGCTGTCAAAGGATCCAAGGGTCCTGGTGTCATTCAACCCAGTCCATGAGCTGCCTCCTAATTCCTTGTACAGCATCACAAAAGGTGATGCTGTCACCTTGAAGCAGAGGTTGGAGCAGTTCCCTTCTTTTGACAAGTACTGGCTTGTTTTCTAACTCCACATGCATTCCTTTTTCAGGCCAGTATCCCTTTCCATGGTTTGTGCTCAACTCTGATGTTTCATGGTTACAGTCATAGTAGGGTAGATTTAGATTAGATATTAGGAAGAAATTTTTTCTCTGTGAGGGTGGGCAGGCCCTGGCACAGGTTACCCAGAGAAGCTGTGGCTGCCCCATCCCTGGAAGTGTCCAAGGCCAGGTTAGATGGGGCTTGGAGCAACCTGGGATAGTGGAAGCTGTCCCTGTCCATGGCAGAGGGCTGGAATGAGATCACCCTTAAGGTCCCTTCAAGCCAAACAATTCTATGATAATCCACCTTGGAAAAAAAAAAAAAAAAAGTTAATAAAGACCCAGGGATTCTGGGCACCCAAAGTCCTGGGCTGGTTTTGAGCTGGGAAGGTCACTTAACTCATTAACAGCTTTCTACCTCTGAAAAAGAAACAAGCCCAGATCCATGCCCAAGCTGTTTTGAGCACTTTGGAATCTTTGGGAAGATTGGTGTTACACTCTCAGACTGAAGCAAATAAGGTAGCAGTGATCCCAGGGTGCCATCAGGTGCCAGTATTGACAAAAGCACCTTGTCCAGACCACTAAATTCTCCCATTAATAGCTCTCAGAGATAAAACCTTGCCCTACTTTTTGTGCCAGTTGCTGTTTCCTGCTGCAGCTTCCACTATAGCTGGGTAGGGACTGTCAAAATGACTGTGCATTTGCAGTTGCCCAATTTGCTCATGGATTGATGGCACTTGTGAAGTTTGATGTCCAAACAGTGCAGCAACTGTAGAGAAGCAAGCTTGTCAGTCAAGTCCTGTGGTTTTTAACAAGTGTGACTCTCTGACTCTTTCACATTTCTGCAGTTCTAAGTTCATTCTGCATTAAATGAAGTGATAGGCTGCTGCTTTAAAAAGTGGCATAATATTCTAATGTATTCTGCTACTCCACTTTGTCTTTTATGGCCACACTACGACTTTGTTCACCCCATCCTTTTTCTCTGCGACTGTGAAATCCTGTTACTGCAGAACAGAGAGCAGGACCCTTTCCTTCACAGCAAGCACATATTAGAAAATACGGTTATTTAATGATATTTCCATCACAGAACAAAATTTTTTGTTTCAACTTTTGGCTCAGTTCAGAGCTTTCCACATTTTTACAGTTCTTTTGTCAACTGAACTCCTCAGCACAACCCCCGCTGCACTTACACTTTGTGTTCACCCACTTCTCTATTACCATCTCATTAAACTGCACCCCAAAAATTACTTTCTCCTCACTGCTGTAAGGACAAGCGCTTGGAGAAAGACTTATATTTGCATAACTCCTCTCATACAGTCATCTTAGATAAGAACCTTTTAGAACAAGTGGCAGCATCTCCCCAGTCCAGCTGAGGGGGCAGGAGAATCTTAGGTGGGCACAATTCAGGACACAGGCATGGTCAAGAGACTGGCTCAGAGACTGGCAATAATAATTACTTTACTGGAAAAGACTCATTCTAAGGGAATCTTGCTCCAGCTAAATGAATTCCCTTCCACATTTCAACTTCACTTATTGATCTAAAAAGTGTTTACTGGATTTCCTTTAATTGCCCTATAACATTTCAGACAATTAATAGAGAGCAAATGCCAACTTCTCCCACCATTCTGTGCCTGCCATGCACAAAAGTGGGGGGCAAAGTGTAGCCAAGAAGCACAGCATTTCTTTTTGATGCCAGGGCTTTTAGAAGCATCACTGAGCTTTCTCCAGCTCCTCCACCTTTTCAGAGCAGATGAAACTGTTATAACAGAGTACCTGCAAAACCAAGAGCTGTAAAACTGGCTAAAGCCTTACAATGGATAGATGGCAATGACCAGGCAATGCTGGTGTCACCGAAAATGCCAGCTGGCATTGAACATGGCTTTGCTGTGCCATGAGTTGAGCACAGTGTTTGGAGAGTATGTCAAACCCTACTGCTTCCAGTGGCATTTCAGGACTTCCAGTTGGGCATGGCCTGCAAGGCTGTCCTAACAGGTCAGAATGTGGGGCCTGTGCAGGGGAACTGGGGCTGTTTGGTTGTAAGCAAGTGGTTACACAGGAATCCAATTCACTGTGCAAAACTTGAAGTATGTAGTGGCTATTCCTGAATTCTTGACTGCCAGTTAGGCATTATGGTTTGTAAGACATGCATGGTGTGAAAGCCTCACCATGTGATCCTCAAAATATGAAGTTAATCTTCATGCACAAAGATTTCTGCAGAAATCAGACTCCTAAGAATCATTTCCTTTGCTGACTCCTACTAAGAGGCCATTGGATTTGCATTCAAACCTCTCTCTCTCCTGCTGCCTGCCTTCTAAGCTGTCCTGGCTCTGCTTCCAGCCCTTTCCATCTTGCATTTCTAATGGTTAAGCTTTCCTCATTCTTTCTTCTGTTGTTTTGGCCAGCCTCAAAGCCTCGGGAATCACAGAGAGCAGTCAATCCCTCCAAAGAGCAGAAGGAACCAATTTCCTGCCTATGGGACATGAATGAGAAGCTGTCTTCCTCACCTCTGAAATCACCACAAACAAATGTGATCAAAAAGCCAAAAGAACAAAAAAAAAAAAAAAAAAAACCAAGAAGAACCAAAATATTTTGACCATCTCTGGGTATGTGGGATTACTATGATACAGAACCTGCAGAAGACAAGATTTTCTGCCTCAAAGGTTGGGTCAATATTTGTTTTCTTCTTCAGCTTGACATTTTCTAATACTCATTAGGTCTTTATCACTTGTTCCTTTTCCTCAAACACTCCTAAATGCTGAAAATAACAAAGATGGGAAAAAAAAGAAATGAAAAATGGGATTTCCCATTCCATCTCAGGTGATTTTCAAACGCATCAACTTTGATCCTCTCAGTAATAATAGTTTATAATTATGGAGTTATTTCAGCAAAATACTTTAGTGTGAATTAAATCCTCCAGTCTCTTACAGACCCTTAGGGGATGCTGCAGACAACGTGTGTCCTGGGCAAAATGCAGAGAGAAGCAAAGGCATAGGACACTGGCATAAAAAACTTCCTCAGAACCAGAAAGCAGAGGAATATTTCCCTGCCCTTTCATTTTGACTTGATTTGACAACCTCATTTCATCCTAATGTCACAGGAAATCACAGTCTAATTTTTCTGTGGCAGACCATTAGAGAAAAAGAGCCCTATGTATGTTTTGCATGTTTTGCTTCAGACCAGAACAGAGTTAACATTTACGGGCTTTGCCTACCAGGGGCTTGCCTAAAGCACCAAAACTGCCTGTTAAGTCCCCTCCCAATTAAAACAAAAAAAAAAGGATAGGTTTTACTATTCCTGTGTTCTTTTGCCTTTTCACTTGACTGAGCATTACTGGATGCTGTCTCTCTGTCAGTCACATTTCATCTCATCCTTTTGCCTCCGGCCCCTTTGGTCTGGAATTGATTTTTTCACCACTTTAAGCAGAAACTGTGAGATCTGTAGGTTGGCACATTTCTCAGAGCTTTGTGCAGCAGTGGCAGTGGGCCGCATCCTGCATGCAGCTGCTGAACGTCTTTATTTCCCTCTTTAAGGCAACGGAAGTCACAGACACTCCATAATTGCGGAGGATGTTCAGAATTTTGCATACTCAAATCCACTTTTGATGCTCCCAGCGAATGTTTGCATGAATGTGCACGCATATGTGTGTATAAATACATATAAATGGGTGCAGGCATGTGTGCATCTGCATGTATATATGCACACGTTTCCTGACTGGAAAATTTTTTTTGCTTGGTAAATAAGTTTGTCTCTCAGCCATGGGAAAAATATCGAAGGCTCTCGGTCCTTTCAACAAAACGTAACAAAACTGCATTCCGATCATATTCTGTCGGTTTATTTTCTAAATAACTTAAATAGCTTCTGATTTAATGAATGATGTGATGGGAATAACTGATTTCTTTCCCATCCTTCATGTGAGTGGCTCACAGCCCCTGTAACTGCAGCTGTGAGTTTGCTCAGGTGAAGTGTGCCTGAGACACTTGGGATGCTCCACATCCTGCTGGAGACCATTTCCTTCTCTAGGACAAGCACAGTGTTGTTGTGCCTTCCCTTTGAGACAGAAGTTGTGGAATTTTTGGTAGTTTCATCATCATGAGGGGAAGTAGAAGATACAAGCTAAAGGGCAGAGATGGACTAATATCCTTCCTTGGGATTGAGTTAAATAACCTTTGGACTGATTTTAACTCATCCTTGCACTTAGAATGGGGTTGCATCCACCCCTACACAGTTATAGGGATTTATTCTCATAGAATTCTTCAAAGAATTGGATACAAGATGGAGTGAGGATTTGGGGGGTCATGTTCACTTCAAAACTTCAAATTTTTGTAGTAAAGGAAAAGAGAGAGCAAGTTTTTTTCTCTATTTGAGAAATGAATGCATGACCTGCATGCTCACAGGAGGGCATATTAATGCAGAGTACCATCTATGCCAGTGGTCCTGCAAGGCACCAGTAAGGTAAATACAATTCAAACTGGGGAGAGACAGGCAGCAACTCAGGGTGACAGAGCACCTCACGTGGTCCTGGGTATCAGCAGGGCATTCCAAGAGAGTAGCCTCTATGCAGAAAGTGCCCTCAGGATGATGTCCTGAGCTTCTGGCTTAATAAATAAAGAGAAAAGATAAAACACCAAGCAAGGAACACATCTTTCCATCATTTCACAACGGGAACTGGTGGGTCAAATACGAGGAATACTGAAAAAAAAATAATAAAAGGCAAGAGGAATCCTTCTTTTCCTCCCATAATTTACAGTGAAGTTTTTCACTGACAGACACACAGTGTATCGAAAGAGTGGTGGCTGTGCCTTGAACTTTCAAGATCTGTCTCATTCTTGTGCCAGAAGCAGCAAAAGCCCATTCTGGCTCAGTGCTCATTCAGACCTTTTTTTGCTCCAGTGGCAGCTGCAGAAAGAACAGCTCCTGGCTGTATCTGTGCGTGTTCATGAGAACCAGGGTCTGGATGTGTGTGTGAAACACAGGCTGTGTGTGTGAGTGCACATAAATGTGTGTGCAGACTTCAAAATTCCACATTTTGTGGAAATCTCAGGCAGGAGGAACAGAGAAGGCAGGAATAGTTGCTGGAATGGTGCCCAGAGAACAACGTGAGCGTCTCTCAGAGGCCATTTCCATGGCTTGAAAGGGGGGTGATTGCTCTCCAGCAACAAATGTCTTTGGCAGCTGATGTCTCTGTGTCCTCCTGTTGCACAGCACTTGCCCCCAGTTAGGATACTTGCCCATGCACTGGTTCTAGACCCATCATTTTGCCATGGAATAGCAGCATTTGGTATGTGGAGCCTTTTCAGAATGAGTGAAGGGTTCTGGGGGCAGCTGGAGAGTCTGTGGGGGCAGATCTTGTTGACTTCTCAGTGTGCTGAGGCTCAGAAATGCCAAAGAAAAGTATTACCAAATGTAGGGAAAGTTTGTTGAACACAAAATATTTTCTCTCAACTTCATGTCTATCTGTAACTGCTTTCACTTATTTTCTTCCCAGTTAATGCCACAGGGGGTTGGGTCTTACATGCTACTACTGTGTAAATTTGGTCACATCCTGATGCTACACATTAATTTCAAACACCTCTTTGAATAGTGGAGCAGAGAAAACTGTTCTTTCCCAGTGGAGCAGCAGTAGAGCTTTCCTAGAATCAAATAAGTTTACTGCAGTGACTATTATCTTATGATCATCAGTTTTAGTTACAATTACTTACTTTGATTGCAGAAACCTTATAGGAATGACCTGAAGGTAGAAGGGAAATATTTGAAAATAAAATCCCTGATAAACAATAATAAAACCTAAAGTTTGCAGTCAAGAATGTTTGTATACTTCCAGCAACTTTTTCTCTGCATTAATTTAATTCAAAATTTGTTTTCTGAAGAAAACTGTGACATCGATATGTGTATTTCTCTTTCATTACAAACATGGCTTATTGTTAATGCCCACATAGATCAGCATTAGTCCTGGAGGATTTTTAAAACATCTTTCCCCACTTGTTACTACACAAGGTTAGAGTCAGAATGCATTTCGATTTCTGAACTACGGTATTGTCCTATGAGATGAGATGTAAGTACTTAAAAACATTAAATAGATTTATAATTATTGTAACAGAACAGGAGCTTTTGTTTCATAGCAAGCTGAAGAAAATTAAAATTTCTCATATCTTAGAAACACAGAGTTTAGGTGCAGCATATCTTGCTATTGCTTGTGACCAGACATGGTTTTTTTCCATTTCAGGACAGAACAAATTCTCCTATATCTTTTTTTTTTTTTTTTTTCCTCCCCACCTGAAAATTTGTCTCATGCAATTTATATGACCTCCCTTTTGAGAAGCACAAGATTAATCCCTTTTGGTATTGGTCTAACTGTGCTGCAGCAGCCCATCCTGTCATCCTCCATCAGCACAGCTTGACTTGGCACCAGTTGTGCTGTTAGGTCAAGCCACAATTGACCTCTTCATTTACTGAAGGAAAGTGATTAATTTAACTCTCAACCGGACTGAGAAAGATCTATGCAATTTAATTTTACAACATAAATATTTCTATATCAGACAGTGAACAAGGTTTTCTTTCCAAGGAATAAATAAATGGTCATTTTTCAGGATGAATTGGCTCCTAGACTCTGTTAATCCACCAAGGTTAGGTTTCCATTGATCTTGGGTGATCCTATGAGTGGAGATTCCTACATTTAGTCAGATCCATGCCCATGACATTCTTCTTGCTGCATATATGAATGAGAAATGC
Organism: Pyrocephalus nanus; assembly: GCA_038380795.1. Lineage (NCBI taxonomy): Eukaryota > Metazoa > Chordata > Aves > Passeriformes > Tyrannidae > Pyrocephalus > Pyrocephalus nanus. Next base: position 3,238,179 of record CM076271.1, on the reverse strand, counting down.
CTTTAGTCTGGGAGAAGTGAAAACTGAGCTTCCATGACAGACACATCATTTCTCCTGGGGTCACTTGCTTCATGTGCTGTTCTCATGATTCCCAGATGGTCTGAAACTAATAAGGAAAAAAACACTCTAAACCCACTAAAGCACAGTAGAGTCACAGTAACCATCCCTTTAGTGTCCTTACCTGCCTATCCAGGGAATGTACAGCCTGCTCTTACACAACTTAGGCCACTTAATCCAAAATCCTGCCCTTCCTAGCTCTCTGTTGGGTTTGTTCAGCATCTGAAGGTGTTCATTAGAACCTCCTATGAAAAGGAGTGAATTGTACTGAAAAACAGGAACCAGAAGAATGATTGTTTCAAGTTATGAGGGGGAAGGCAAGGCAAGGGAGGGGAAGGGAAGACAAAAGAGGGGTAGGGAAAACAAGGTAGGCATAAGAAAATCAAGGCAATGGAGGGGTACCCAAGGCAAGACAAGAGAGGGGGTAGGCAAGGGAAGGGAAGAGGTAAACAAGGGCAGACAAGGCAAGTAGCATTTGAATTCTCACCTGAATTAAGTCATACATTTACAGCACTTATTTCCTAAGTCATGGAGAGGAAGAATAGAGACACTCTTCCCTATGCCAAGACACTTCAGGCCTTAATAGCCCTGTCCAGCTTCACCTGGAACCCCCACCCAGATGCTCTGCCCTGGAGCCCCATGACATGGCACTCAGAAACATAGACTGGTGGTGAGTTTGGCCATGTTAGGTTAATGAATGGACTCGATCTAAAGTGTCTATTCCGACCTAAATGATTCTGTTGAAGCTCAGCTCAGACATAGAAGCTGCAGCCTGGAGGAGTTTGAATTCCCAGCTCAGTCACAGCCATTCCTGTGCCAGGCAATCGACCTGTTGATCTTTACTTGCTAATCTCACCTCCTTAGCTTGATCTCAAATCTGTCTCACTGACTGGAAACCACACATATATAAGCTTATTTTTCAATTCCATCTCTTAGAGATAGAGTTGTGTGTTCCACAGGAGGGTAAGGCAGAATCTCTGGCCTCTGTGTTTGAGCATGAGAGCTCTGTGCACGAGGGAAAGCAAAAGCTGTGTGTGAGGGATGGTTGGTCTTTCTGCAGCACAGGGATGCAGGGAGTGCTTGCTGATGTCCTGGCATCCCAGAAGAATCCAGTTTAAGGTTACTGAGCTCATCTATGCTGACTGACACTGCCTCAGCTCTTTTTTTTTTTGTTGTTGTCTGCAAGATCAGTTATGGTGAAGTGTCCTGGAAAGTGGAAAGAAGTGAAACTTTGAAGAAGGAAGAGGTGAAACCTGTTGAGAAAGGTGAAGTTCAGTTGGAAGCCTGTTACTGATTCCTCTGCCTCACCTTCCAACATATTGCAAATTGAACAGACTTTCCCAGTAGTTTGACCCCCAGTGATGATTTTCTGCCTTTCCTCCCTTTAATGTTTGACCCACCTGTGTAGGATTTCTGTACTGTGACACACCTAACTTTTCCAGTATTTAATTTCTCAGAATAAACCCAGATCTATTTGAAGTATTTGAGGGTTGGGGGGAGGTGGGATGGGTGGATGTTTGTTTATTTCCAATGGGAAAAAAAATTAACTGGAAAAAGTGATGGAGTTAATAATGAACACATGCACGGGAAAATAAAGGAAAAGAGCCATCTGAACAAGTACTGTGCTGAATTTGAAACTCTGATGCTAAGGCTTATAGAGGAATTTCCAAAATTTTCTGGAAAGAAAACTGCTTCAATAAGCAAAATTATTTTTATTGTGTTTGATAGGTATGAGCTGCTGTGTATCAGTAATTCACATGCATCCACCTATTCCTGGGACACAATTAAAAGCCACGATGAGTCACCATGTAGACAAGCCCTCCAGATCCTCTACTGGGAGCCAGCAGCCTTGCAATGCAAACAAGGAACTTTAAGTAATGGTGATTAATTCATCAACCCAACAAACTGGAAAGCTGGATCTCACTGAATGGCTCATTAACCTAAACCATATTAAGCTGCTAACACTAGTTAAAGTCACATATAATAGTGACTGACACTAAAGGGAACACCAACTGGCACATTCATCCCTTATTCACTCCTTAAATACTTGTGCCTGAGCAAGCTGATGGAGCTGGGAGGGGCACACAGGCTGTGCTTGGAGAGGCGCCCTCAGGAAGGAGTAGAAACTCAAGTTCATTTTCATCTCTGCCGTTTGGAGCAGCAGCAGATATGCTGGGAATAGTGGCATCAGGTGCACGTATAATCCCTGGGAGATCAAAAAACACCCACTTGCCAACCAGGCACATCTCTACCCCTGACACACGATTGTGTCTGATTCAGCCCTCACCCAGGGCTGGAAGTAGAAACCTGTGAGACTTACCCAGGGCATTCCTGTGCCTGGCTGTGGCAGCAAGGAAGAGCTGTTTAGCTGCATTAACTAGTGATTATTCCAGCTGCTATCCATGTCTGTGTGCTGGCACATACAAACCATTGCTCAGGGCAGAAACCCAATTCTTCTGCAATTATTTCTTCACCAATCCCTCTTTGCAGCTGAGTTGAAACAAGAGTTGACAAGTGGTAGATACTTTTAGTGCATAATTGAAATGAAATGCAGTTTCAAATAAATTCTCCTAGAACGCCTCTTGTGCAGTGGTTTTGTGTACTGTTTTTCCATGGCCCTGACTGTTTGGGACAATGAATTTTCTTTATGTAAACTGAGAATCCTGTATCTTTGTCTTCTGCCTTTTGGATAAACGTTGCTTCTGTGTCATGAGGGAAGTGTAAAAATATTTGCCATTTTTTGCTTTTATTTTACTTCAGCTTTTTTTTTTTCCTTTTATTGTTAATATTCCTACTGGAAAAACCCAATTACAAATATTATTTCTTGCTTCAACCAGTTCAGTGTGAGCAGAACGAGACAGGAGAGCCCCATTAACACCTGTTCCTTTGGTTTCTTCCTGTCCATAAACTCTGCTTTACTATTTAGCATTCCAAAACCCAGCTACCTAAAGCTTAGCAGTTTGCTTGCCACAGTTAAATCGAATTTGCAGCTGCACGTGCTTGTAGCTGGCTGAACTGCAGGGGTGCTCACACAATTCTGCTATCTGCTTTTCACATAACATGCTGCTTATATTAGCAAAATCCCTCCTGTCATACCACCCAGTCATTCTCTCTAATACTGCTTATTGCCCCCCCGCCTTTTTTATCTCCTCCTCTTTCTCCTGAACAAAGCAGCCCTGGCCCACCAACAGAGCGCATCCAAATGGGCAGGATATCAGGTTTGGTCACATTTGCAGCCGCTGTTTAAAATAAATACAAACAGTTCGGTTATTACCTGACTATAAAAGATTGTGATTAGTTCTGCATCGTGTTCTGGTTATCAGGACTTTGCTCATTGCCTTTTTCTTGGGTGCAGCAGCCTCTCCACAGCTACACCCTTTGGATAACCACTTGTGAGCAGTGTTTGACTAAATCCAACCCCATTTCTCTGATTTAGCAGCCAGTGTTGGAAGAGGCTTGAAGATACTCTTCTCTTTTACAGATTAGGCACTGATGTAGCACCTGCTGACTTACACAGGCTGAGGGGGTTTCTTTTCTTGTCAGCAACTTCCAGGCAGTATGAATTCCCAGTAATAAGGTTTTTGGGATAAATCTGTGCATGCTCTCAATGTTGCTCTCTAACTAGAATTCTTTGGCATTTGAGCATCCTGAAGGTGCACATTGAAACCCCAAGTTGGGGTTTGGGAGGAAAGAAATTACAGGTTCACTCTCATTAATGGCTGATGAAAGATGAAATTCTCTTTGTCAGTCATCAAAATACATTGAGAAGAGTAAAAGGCAAATGGATAAACAAAAACAACATCTGTATCTAATTACTCCATGAAAGCAAGAAGAGTTAAAGAAATAAAACTGCACAGGAACAGCAGATCTGTTGGCAGGATGATGGTTCTCTGTCCCTGTTTGCCCTGCAAAGAGGCAGTTTCCTGGCAGTTTAAGGCACTGTGGGATTGATACTCCTTGTCAACAGTGAATGGAAAATGAAAACACTGCTTTCAGTGGAACTGTACTTCTGTTTGCTGTGTGGGTGACTTCCTGCAGTCTCCATGTAACAAAGGATGTAGAGGTGTCTTTGACAGGTTGTCCCACAGCAGTGCTGTGTTCTCTGCTAATGCCAGGTGTGTCTCTGTAAGCCTGGAATGCCACGTGGAAAAGGAAGGATGTGACTCCGAGGGATTTCTTTCTCCCTTTTACTCCCCATCTGTTGTCTCTTTCACTATAGAGGATGAAGCAAAACATTATTCTGCATCACAGAACTCCCACTTCCCAAATGTATTCCCTGGGGAATACAATCTACCAAAAATATTCAGGCTCTGAGGGGCCAACATGACAGCCCTGGGACAGCAACCTGAAGCCATGACTGTGGGATGGCAGGAATAGAGGCTGCAAATCACCTGTACCCTGTGGCATGGGATGGTTAGGTTTAAGGAGAAGGGTGGAGGATCACTCTGCAAGGATTTGGGAAAGGAAATGTCATCAAGCCACATTCACAGGCAAAATACAAAATCAAAAAAAAAAAAAAATAAAAAAAAAAAAGACTACTGAACACTGCTGATGGCAGATGCTGGTTGAGCAGGATGCAAATTGCAATCAACCCCTTACAAAAATAACTGGAACAGACTTTGTCTTCTATTTGGAGAATTATCTCCCTGCATTTGCTGCTATCCTTTTTTTTTTTTTTACCCTCCCCTTCTTTGGAGATTTATTTTAAAATTTATTTTCTTACCATTATTCCAGGATGATCCACATTTTTCCAGGTCAGTCAATAGGCAAGTGTAGGCAAAAGTGCAAGTATGGTGACTTTATTTTTTCAGTCTTTATATTTACTACAGAATGAAAGAACCAAACCCATTTTATTTTAACACCAAACACCCCTGAACCAATAAATGGGTTTAGAGGCACTGAGTCAACAAATCCTCAACAGGTGGACATAGAAAGTGTAAGCCTTCCAACAGAAAAGGCAGACTTTGAAGCTAAGGTGTAATTAGTTTAATTTAAGGGGGAGGGTGGGAAAGAATTCTTGACTTTAAGTGTTTTAAATTGGTTTTTTTATACATAGAAGGGAAGTGGCTGCAGCTCCCTGAGTTGCTAATTGCAACTCGTTTCTTTCTCCCAGAGTATTAATTCAGAGGATTAACAGGCCTGTTAGACTTCTGATTCCAACTATTTAAAAGGTAATGATTTACTCTTAAAGCACACTCCAAAGGCACATTGCTAGTAAATCTTCTGCAGGTCCCAGGTTGGAGTTTATTTGCATGGAAATTACGACTATTTTAGGACTCCTATTAACACAAACAGCAGGGCCTTTCAGCCCCAAACCTTGGCAGAACAAATCAGGTCTCAGCCAGCTGCCAATCAAGTAGCATCATTTAATTTGTCATCATGAATGTTCTAGAGGAGGAAGAGAACTTTCTTTGCAGGCTCAAGTACAAAGTAAGTTTGGGTTTGGCATCATGTGGCAGCTGAGAGAGGGGCCAGGCTGAGGTCAGCACTGGAGATGGCTCCTGGCAGAACAAGGGGAGGGAATTTGACTGCTGAGCTTCCCACTGAAATAGCTATTACAGATCTAGCTTTTAGGCAGATGGTGTTGTCTGGAATAGATACACTTGCCTCTGACTGAGTTCCTCATCATCCCTAGGAGCACTTCTGCTCTAGCTGTGACCTTACCACATCTGGGAGAGTGCAAGCACTGTTGAGGGGCAAGATATTTTAAATAAGGTCTGCTTGTTAGTGTTCTGCTTGCAAGTTTTGCATCAAATTCGGCAAATAGATTATTTTTTTCTTCCACGGGTTGGAGGGGTTGAAATCCAGCAAAGTCATAAGGGTGAATTTTGACCTTTTATTTTCAAAAGATTGAAATTAGAAGCTTGAATTAGAAGCCTTAGTCAGATTTGTAAAAGATGCTTAAAAAAATAAAACAAAATGACCTGACAGAACTAAAAAAAAAACATTTTGGCCCAAACCAGACTTTTTTGAGTAGTGCAGGTGTCTCAGAAATGACTTGCAGACTCTGTAAGCAGATAGGACCTCTTCACATTCATAATGCTTTATATAGCACCTGCTTTATACAGCACCATTTTGGAAGACACTAAATCCTTTTCTATTAAAAGCACTGGTGATGTAAATTAATGGCAGCCAACGGCAAATTACACTGAGTGAAAGCAACTCTCTAGTGGGGGGCACAGGGGGACAGCAAAGCAAAGGGAAACTGAAAATCAAATTCCCTCCTCAACTCCTGTCACACTGTGTCTTCCTGCCAGCTCCTGAACTCTCCACACTACTATGAATTGTATTTTTTTGGGATTCTATTTCTTCATTCTCTCCTGAATTACACTGCTTAGATGGTGGGTCCTTATTGAGTGGGTTTTCTATAAGTATCCATGATGTTAAGAGCACAGATTGCATTTGCTTTAAATAGGAACCATGTGTTCCTAAACTTCTTGGGCTTTCTAGGAAAACTTCCTGCAATACAACTTGTAAATTGGCACAAAACTGTAAGGGTTTTGTATGGTTTCCTAATGAAATGTTCAGTTAGACTGGAACTTGGACGTGACAGCTGGTTATGAAAGCAGGAGTAACGACAGGCTTATATTTTTACAAAGCTTTTTATCTGATCTTGGTGCCTTCTGCAGCATCTTACAGGTACCCATGCATATCTGACAGGTACCCATGCATGGATTACCTTCCTGTGCTCTGCAGTCAAGCTGGAGAAAAGCTGAGTGACTTGACTTGCAATTTGTGACACGTGGAAACAGAGCAGGGGGCCGCGAGAGATTAAACCCTGCAAACTTTATTTACGTGAGTAATTCTAACTGGTCTGGATCCCAATTTCATGCCTTGCTGCCTTAATCACAAAATGAGCCTTTCCCTGGGCAACAAAGCAGCTCCAGAGGGGAAAGAGAAACACAAAGCCTGTCTCAGAGAAGTCATAATGTGCACACTGACAGCCCTCCAAAGGCTCCCTTTCCTAAGCAGCCATTTTGGGACCACCCTTGGTATCCACCCAGACAGATACTCCAGTTTTCCAGCAAGGAATGGTTTATCTTTAGGCCATCGTTTTGTGCACAGTTTGCTTTCAAGTGAAGCTCACAACGTGGAATTAAAATACAGTGTGTGTTCAGAATGTAGGACAAAATGGTAATTTAAAGGCAAGAAAAGATCTGGAAAGCCTGTAAGGGATATCAGAGAGGAGAAGTGGTTTCCATGACAACAAATCCACCAAAATCTTTGCATTCATATTGATTCTAGTGACGGATGAGTCAATTTGGGGGCAGGGAAGAGGGAGGGGGGGAAAAGGAGAAAAATATTTAACCCTGATGAAAAATGCATTTTCCTTGGAAAAAAAAAGAAAATAAAAAATTACAGAAGTCTTTCTTCCTGAAATCCTTCAGGCAGATCCCAGCTACAAGACTCACCAAAAAGCCTGGCTAGCCTGGCTTGTTTCACTGCAGGCTGGCTCACTTTGGAAGGTGTTTTCTTAATTGTGCCCCCCAGCTGAACCAGGCAGGAGAGAATGATCTGCACATAAAGAGACTGCAACTGCCTGAATAAATTCACAGGGATGAGGGGTGGGGGTGTCTCCTCTGCATGTGACAGAACTCAGCATTGTGTGGCTTCTCTGAGCAGTGAAGAGCAGGGCAGGAATGAGCTGTGTGTGTGCAGGGGAGCACCTTAGGACAGCTCTCTGCTCTGCTCTGTTGTTCACAGAGCACTTTTGTCCCTTTTCATCTGTGTCTTTGGTGGTTTTACATTCCAGACCAGGCAGTGAGCGACACATGAGCGTTTATAAGGCTGTCATGGTGCTCTGAGCCAGGTGTCAAGTGCTTCAGGAGCACAGACTCAGCTGCTTTGGCAGCTTTTCCATTCTTGAGTCATGAAATCATTAGAAATTAGCCCCTTGTAGATTCCTACATACCTTTGTGCTTTTAAAAATCTTCCCTGCGCATGCTCTTTTAAAATGTGTGCTGCCCTAAGGCTTAGTTGTGTATATGAGGAAAATGAAACAAAGGAAAATGGATCAATAATCTCAAGTCTTCAGTAAGAAACGTATCAAGAGAAACCATTTCATGCTGTGTGATCTCACCTGGATCCATACACACCTCAGATAACCCCTAACTGCTTCTTGCAGTCACTGACACAAAGCAACTCAACTTTCATTAACAGCTCCAAAAAGCATCCTTTAATAACACTAATTTAATCTTGAACATTTTCCATTCTGTGCATGCCTCAAACACCTTTGCTCCATTAAAGAAATGGCCACATTATCTTTTCAATGTGTTAAATGCTTTTGCAACTGGACTGAGACCCTTCTTGCAGTCAGTGGACCTTTAAGACTGCCTGAATTATCATTTCCCCCCATGCAGAAAAGGCAGGAAGAGGTTTATTGTGCTGTAGCTGAAAGCAAAAGCAGAAAATAGTGCTTCTCAAGGCAGCCAGCAAAAGCTCAGTGCTCTGACATCTCTGACATCTCCTAGAGCATCACTTCCCAGAAATCCATGCCTAGGTCTGATCTTACTGTAGGAGCTATTTCTAATACCTGCCCTATAACAGGTTGATTAGGTACACAGATTTAGGGACCTGACTTGGGGTTTTGGGCTACTGTGTGAGCAAGAAAGGGCAAAGTATAAGCACAAATGCAGATGCACAAAGCTACTACTCAGAGCAGAGTTGGGCAGCACAGGAGGGGGCTTTGGGGAAGAATTTTAGGGTTTAAAACACCCAACTACTTTAGGTTGAGAGTTAAGGAGAAGTGATTTGCTGACAGGATTACCAGGAGCTGAGCTGGCACTTGCAGGGACAGTGCAGGGCTTTGTCTTCAGAGAGACCCTGGGTCTCAAAGGTCTGCTGACCCACAGCCATTTTCCTTGTGGTTAATTCATAAATCCTACTGTCTCAAGGTTTTTAATTCCCAGGGTTAATTAATTTCTGTCCTTAAGCAGAGAATGAGCTGAGACACCAATATGACTTATTTTAAGGCAGTGAAAAAAATATGAGAGTATGACAGCTCTTTAATGTAGCATTTGTCATTTTTTTTCAGCATAATACTCTCATTGAGAAGACTGAAAGTGAAACTGTAGAGAGAGGCCAATAATCACCATGGAATGGCCTGTGGAAGTACATGGTGGGATTGTCCTGAGCTCTTTGCTAGCAGCAACATACATGAATCAATGATGCATCAGATGGTACTTCTTCCCATGCTCTTCTGTCTCACCGAAAGTCAGATTAATTGTGGTTGGTGTCTAATGGAAACACGTGGGACGCTGTTAGCAAGCAGCTCTTTGGGTTCTTACACTTCTTTCCTCCCTGTTCAAGATCTACTTAGATTTTGTGACTTAGTGTGATTGTCACCATGTACACATCTGGAGCTTGAGGTGAGGAGTGACTGAAAAATGAAGCTACTTTTCCTATGGAAGTCATGATGAAACTCATACCATTAATGTAGTCAACAACAACTGAAAAGAAGTGTAACACTCCTGCAAAATATGGCTTGGCCTCCATGCAAGAATAAGTCATAGACTAGGGCTTGGAAAGTCTTGGAAAAAAAGACAAAAGAGTGGTGTGTTACAGCAATAAAATCACAGTTTGTGTGGAGACGAACTGAGACAGCAAATGAGCACTCCCAGAATGTGAGCAAGGAAAACAGCAGAAAGCAGATTTAAAAGCTGACAAAAAAAAAAAAAAAAATTGTCACAGTCCATAATTGGACTTTGAAACTATTTGCTTTGAAAACAGGAGGGCACCTGCTTCCTTCTCTGTTCCTGGAGACCTCTTACAGCTGGGGTGGGAGGGCGAGGTCTGAAGGTTCTTGCAGGAAGCACCACTGCCCTTGCCTGGCTGGGCACCTCTTGCCTCAAGGTAGTAACACCTTGGTCCTTTGAATATGTGTCCTCTTCCCTGTGTCCCACACCCCACTGCAGGCACAGCAGCTCAGGGGTAGAAAAAAGCAGTGTACCCCACTGAGAAGCAATGGATGGAAACTGCTATTTCCCTGAAAGTGTTAACTTTCCGTTCTCCCTTCCATATTTTGGAGGTCACACCGGCTTGCAGGCTTAGTAAATGAACCCTCAGTTGGATAAATTTGCGATTTAAATGAAAATATCTCTTCTTTAACTTCTAGGTCCTTCTGAAACCCATTGAAAGAGCTGAACGTGGCATCATGTAAGGAGCTGGCATTACATCTGCTCTTCACAGTACAGCAGTGACCATTATTTAGATTTAAGGACACAACATGTTTAAAGTAGCTGTTTGTGAGGTTCTTCCACTCCTTTAGACAGTCTCAGTGGATTAATTAAAAGAGTTTCTCACCATCTCGTTTTCTAATAATAGTGGAAAGGAAACAAAGCAGGGAGATGAGGGGACTGAATACCCCAGTGACAAGTCAATGTTAGTGCCCTGCTTGCACCATTTAGTTCATTTTTAGGAGGAAAAGTCTTCTTCTTACAAGAGGGAGAGAGAGCTGGACTAGGAATGCAGGTTCTATGTACAAGAGAAGAATTCAAAACCTGGACATAAGTAAAGGTTTTTACTGTCTCTCTGCATCCAGAGAGACATGTTCACCTTTAAGCAAAAATTTCTCAGAAAATTTCTTTTTAAACAGCAGAGAGCTCATCTGCTGTAACTTGACACATTTTCCTTGAAGTCAGTGAATTTAACTAGGGGAGAATCTAAATCACAGTAGTTAGCACTGCTTTGATATTCACAAATTATGCTCTCGAAATGGATATAAAAATCACAGTTATCCCTCATGAGAATAAACAAGGGCTCTCAAAGCTCAGCAGGCATTCTGCAGTGTGTGAGAGCATTTCAGCACACTGTGTTACCCAGCAATGAACTGACTGTGCAGGAGCTGCACAGAAAAATGACACACAGGTTTGTCTCAGAGGTAACTGGGCCAGGATGTTTAGCAGGTTGTTTTGCACCTGCACAGTAAGCTGGGAGCGGAGCTGACTCCAGAAAGTGATTGCTGGATGTCAGATATTCTGTTCATTTATTCATCTATAAATGAGACATATTAGAGGAAGCCTAAAGATAAGGCTTCCTTAATAATCAACGTGGGAAAGATTTTGGCCCTGGCGAGTTGTGTCCTCATAAAGACAATACAGCTGCGCCCTTCACCAGCTGCTGTGTGGGAAACCGCATCTGAGGGGTGGGGAGGCAAAACAGGAACAAAATAACAGGACAACAGACAGCCTGGTAGTGAAAAACAGAGACCAGAACCGGGAGCTGGAATTCTCTCTTCGCTAGTCGTGGAATGGAGCAAGGGATGCTTGGAAATCTTCTCGTTTTAGGGCTAATCATGTGTGAGACAGGAGATCTCAGGCTCTCAGGTGTGTCCTCTTATCTTTCACTGGCAATCCACTGACCCGAGTGAAAATGGCCTCATGGGTTGCAGGAACGCTAAGGAGAGCCTGGCAGGCACAAAAAGCCTCCCAAATTTCTAAGGATGATGAAAACATGGATGTAAAACACCTAAATAAAGGTACAGCTATTCCAAAAATACTCCTTAAGAGTGCAAATTTTATATCTGTAGTTATAATGCTGACTGATCCTGGGACGCTGATGGCATAATCTTAGATATTAAGCCACTTACTAAATTCCGTTTCAAAAGAATTGTCCTTGAAAAACTTTGTGGATTTATAATTTAATGCAGGTACAATGTTCCTAACAGACATGTTTGAGATGATATTTGATATTTTTTTCTGTTCTGTACAACATACAACAACAAAAAAGTGTGTAAATAGCCCCCACAGTAAATCCCAAATGCAAACACAGGTCCAGACTAATTAAAGCAAGGCAGGTATTAAAACACTTTTTTTTTGAGCTAAGTGTTAGCGGATTTGGGATTTTTGCTAATGGATAATGCTAAAGGGATTTTAGCCTTCTATGCTTACTGCTTTTTTTATTTCAATCTAGCAACATCTGGTTAAGTCAGGCATTAGTGGGATGTGTCCCTGCCTCATTCCTGCATCGTAAATACAGCCTGCTGGGATTTTTTTTCCCAAATAGTCAGTCCTGATACCAGCAAATAGCTTGGGAATGATACCAGTAGTTAAGGAAAAATAGGAGGAAGAAACCTGCATTCCCAAAAGGAGTGTACTGCACATAAGACATATTTTGATCTATATACAATAGTATTTTAAAGTTTGAAATCTCCAGAAACACAGCCCCAAATATTAGTAGTGAGAATGAGAGGTTGTCAGATGATAATACTTTGAAATGCTGTATCTATAAATAATTTGCATTTCCTTTAAAAAGTCGGGGGGGATGGGGTTGGTGTTTATTTATTTTTTTGTATATGTTGTCATTGGCATATTCCAGAATCACTCATTGACTGATGTGTTGACTATTTACCCATGATTTCCATGGAGCCATTTGGAGCAAAGTGCATATGTCAATAGAGATAATGATTGGATTAGCAAGAAGTCACCAGGATTTGTGTTATTTTAATGTGCATCTAAATTGCTCACGGCAAAGGAAAAGGGAATAGCAAGTCATGATATCTCAGGGAGTGCCAAAATCCGAACGCGATAAAAATATCAGGGCTGCTTTCAGGAAGAGGCTCTTTTGCAGCTTCCTGCAGTAATAATAAAGTCTCAAAGCCCCAAGCGATGAGCACCCTGTGAGGGGCTGTAATTGCTGCCTTCTGTGGTCCCTGAGGTTGGTGGATCAGTTGAGCAGCCATGTGCACACCCCAGCCTATTGCCAGGCACCCAAAATTACACTGCAGGCTCACAAATGTGCAGCACTTGGAGTAAATCCACACCCAAAGCCCCGGAAGACTATTTGAGTGCAAAGGCATTCCAGATGGGAATTTAAATGCTAAATTTCATGTCATGTTATTTAGCAGGTTAGTTTATCCCTCATTTGTTTACCATCTGTCTTTATTTCAGAAAAAGTGTGTGTAGCTCATCACCCTACAAGACCCAGAAAATATTGCTACCTTGAACCAAGGATGATCACTAGAAGATGCAATTTCAGAATAATTACAAATTATAATGACACAATTAGAGAAAAAATTGCTTTGCAGTTGTTGTTTTAGTTAGTAAAACCAGGACTAGCACTCCAGCTCTGACTTTTTTGTTGTGTTTAGGTTTTTCTCTTTGTTTCTTCACACTCAACTGATTGGATGTCAGAGCATCTGTCTGGTAAATCTGTGATATGAGCAGATCATAACCAGTAGGAACAAAAATGGACTGAGAAGACAATATATTCACTTTGTTGGCAGAGAGTGTCTTCAACTGCATTTATCGTTTAATTTCTGTCATTGCCAATTTGGGAGTGAAATTCTGTACATAAAATTTTAGCATGTAGGGGGGAAAGGTTAGTTATTTATCTGCCAACAAATAATGAACTGCTCTTTGCTCACCTGAATTCCATTAGAGAGGGAAAATATGGTGACTTTTCCAAATAGGAAAAGAATGGCAAAAACCTAAAAAAACAATATAAAAGGAATGCAACGAAACATAATATAGTTTTTGTTTTTAGCTATTCCTCTAGTAACAAAAATGAAATATGGCACAATCAACAGTCATTACTTATTTTGAAAATTTAGTTAAAAAAAAAGAAAAACAAACAAGTGTTCTTTCAGTCTCCCTGTTTTCCTGTGGAATAGGCATTTTTAAGACACTGAGGTCAGTACATCTTTTTTCATCTTTCTTTCCACCACGCAGATGTGACAATCCTGCTGTATTGAATTATGCTTTTGTCACTGGTCAGAAAATTCTATTAAATTCATAGGACCAGGGGGACTATTATGATAACCTCCTAGGGAGCTTTAGATTTCATGAGCTGATTCTTACTATTTCCTGGTCTGCTAGATTGAGAAAAAATAATTCTTCTCATATAGCCTATGGTCAAAGTGGCAGCATCACTATCCTTGTGCTTCCTGACACCCATGGAAATGTCAGGGGGGTTTTTGGGGTTTAGGGTATTGTACCTTTGGCAGCATTTTCACAGCATTCTCCTGGAGAAACTGTGTGCTCTTGGCTTGGATGGGAGTTCTGTTCCCTGTGTAAAGCACTGGCTGAACGGCCAGGCCCAGGGAGTGCTGGTGAATGGTGCTGGATCCAGTCGGTGGCCGCTTCCCCAAGGTTCAGTTCTGGGACCAGTCCTGTTTAATATCTTTATCAATGACCTGGACAAAGGGATTGAGTGCTCCCTCAGTGAATTTGATCTCTGGAGGGCAGGAGGGCTCTGCAGATGGATCTGGACAGGCTGAGTCAATGGGCTGAGGACAATTGTACGAGGGTCAACAAGGCCAAGTACAGCATCCTGCACTTGGGTCACAACATCCCTCTTCAGCTCCAGGCTGGTGGATGAGCAGCTGTAAATCTGGAAAAGGACTTGGGGGTGCTGGACAGAGGCTGAACGTGAGCCCAGGTGGACAAGAAGGCCAAGGGCACCTGTCTTGGATTAGCAATAATGTGGCCACAGGCCCAGGGCAGTGACTGTCCCCATGTGATGGGGTCACACCTCAAATCCTGGGGTCAGTTTTGGACCCTTCATGGCAATAAAGACCTTGAGGAGCTGGAGAGTGTCCAGAGAAGGGAACAGAGTGGGGAAAGGGTCTGGAGCACCAGGAGAAGACGAGGGAACTGAGGGGCTCAGCCTGGAGAAAAGGAGGCTTCAGGGGGACCTTCTCACTCTCTGCAACTCCCTGACAGGAGGGGGGAACCAGAGGGGATTGGGCTCTTCTCCCAGGTAATAAGTGATAAGATGAGAGGAAATGGCCTCAAGTTGCACTAGGAGAGGTTTAGATTGGATATTAGGGAAAATTTCTAAACTGAAAGGGTTGTCCAGCCCTGGCACAGCTGCCCAGGGCAGTGGTTGAGTCACTACCCCTGGAAGTATTTAAAAGATGTGCAGATGTGGCACTTGGAGACATGGCTTAGTGGACTCAGTGATCATAAGTCTTTTCCAACCTAAGTGATTCTGTGATTCTAACTGGGAGAGCAGTGCAAGTGACAAAAATGAATTCAGAACTATTCACAAGATGCAGCTGCAGAGAGAGAGGAAAAAAAAAAAAAAAAAAAAAAGAAAGACAGGGAGAAAAAGAAAGAAAGAGTGACATTTCATCAGTTGTATTTGTGGGGGATCATAAGTAGGGGTTTATCCTTTGAAGAGATCTGTATCTTCAGAGCTACTAGCTGAACACAGGAGCTACCTGCTGAGTGCATATTTGCTCTTTGCTCTCATCTGCTCTACCTTACTCTGGCTGACTCTGTCTCCATCTGGGAGAACTATATTCACTAACCTCTGAATGTAGAGGTTAGAATAATTAACATAGATGTAATTTACCTTGGGTTGTAAAGCCTATATGTATTCCCCAGCCCCACAAACATCAGCTCCTGCTGTTGAAATTCAGAGCAGTCAAAGTGCTGATTTATCGTTAAAATCAGACTTTAACATCATCTGCAAGGGATGTTGTGCATCAGTCTATGCCAGTGTCAAGGGAACAGAGACTTATTGCTTCCAGAGGAATTAATGGGTAGGAGTAATTCATTCCCTTCATACTAATGGCCAAAACTCTGTATCACACCATTTCAACATAACCCCAAGAACCAGAAATTCACATCTTCTCATTTAACAAAACTTCTTTTCTCACTTTCCTCCTTTTTGAAAAATCTATTTTAACACCCTGAGGGTTCAAAAGGAAAGGAATGAGGACTTCTGCCTCAAGCATGAAAAGCAGTCTTTCCTTGGACCTTTGGATCTTGGATCTGTGGGTGTTCACAGGCTGCATGTACATCCAGGGGATCTGGCCTTGCTGGGGAAGGAATTCCCTGGTGTACACACACAGAATTCCCTGCACTGCACTGATAGCCTGGCAGCCCCTGGCTACTGTCATTCCCTTCATGTTTTGGGAGCTGGAGCAGGTTAATGTAGAGCTGACCCTGTACAGAATATGCTACAGCACGGCCTTATGCTTGGTGACAGTTTCTTTTCCTGCCTTGCCAGCTGGGCCCAGAACTTTTCCCCCACAATGAAAGTATTTAAACTTCTAAAAGTCCGACTCCTCCTCAGCAAATCTCTTTCCAGGACCCTGCTCTTTGGGCTTGTAGTGACTTAATTAATTTAGGCTGTGCAAATTCATGGGTTGCTGACTCCTTAAACCTTATTTTCTTTGGCTAAAAATCTTAAGACATGTATCTAAAATGAAGAAGTTATTTTAAAACAGCAGTAAAGGTTCTTTATATTTTATATTATTCAAAAATAATGAAAAACTCAAGAAACAGCTGATATTACACTCTCTGTAGAACCCTTGGAAGGAATTTGCTGATCCTGCCATTCCTGTCAAAGCAGAACCCTAATGTGACCTGATGTCCCTAGGAAAGGAGAAATGGCTCCAAGAATGTGAACAAGAACTAAGAGACAGGGACTTTGGTGTAGACTTTGCCTTACCTGTGCCTCAGCTTCCCAATCTGTGCAACACAGGGTTACAAAATTTAGCTGGGTCAAGCCTAAGGAATGGGATGCAGTCATATCAAAGGAGGTAAAATAGAAACTGGGACTTTCTGTCCAGTCATATGCATTAAAGTAATTTCCCAATCAAGTTCTTGAAGAAGTCAGGAACTAGTTTATAACATTAAGGCATTGTCAACCCATGCTGCAAATGGCAGAATAAATGAAAGGAGCAGAGAAGCAGGTAGAACATAAAGTGATGTGGCTTCATGAGATTTAAGCTATTGCACAGAGGGATGCAGAACTAGGGTGTTGTGTTATTGTGCAAATAAAAAGGCAAAGAGGGGAGTCTAGGTTGTAATGGAAACTGCGCTTCAGGGCCAAGGACTGCTGTGACTCCAGATGTCAGGAGTTTGTTAAACATAACACAAGACAACATAAAATGTAAAAAATGCAACTGGAACAAAAGGTTAGGCTGTCTCTCTCCATGTCTCAGTGAGGAGAATGGGAAGAACAACAAAAACTTGGCAGCTGGGCCCTCTCAGATCTTGCTGGTGCTCTGCAAGTCCCCCCATCTCCCAGGCAGTTGTGTCACTACACAAGCAGCACCCTACCATTAAGCAAATAGGGTGTCTCTCATCCCACCACTCCATAAACAGTCCCCTACCACGGCAAAAGCATCTTTTCATTGCTGTGCAGCATCTCCCCATTTCCAGCACAGCACCCCACTACTGTGTTACAGCCCCATTACACAACATGTCAGACTCTCTCATTAAGTGGAAAGTTTAAGAAAGCATTACTGAACTAAACAAACAGGTCTGATGGCTCTGCTTTTTTTTTTTTTTTTTTTTTTCAAAGCTTCTCCAACTTTCTTCCATCTTCACGTTCTCTGTCAATGGGCCAGACTCACTTTTTCTGGGGAACAACGTTACGGATAAACTTGGATCACTTTGCACAAAGGTCTTACTTGAAGCTTTGGGAGAAAAACACCCCACGTGGCCCAACTGTCCACTCTGCTCTCCTAGAGCTCATCTGGGGCTGCTCTGATCCCCCTGAGTAAGAACCTTCCCTCCAGAAGAATACCCTGGACCATTAACATGGCCCTAATTCCCAGTAAAGACACATCAAAGACACTCTTAGAGATTCTCCCACTGAGAAATCAGGTAATGAGGTGAAAGGGGCAGGACCTGGATTCTAGCTCAGAAGGATAGTGAGATTTCAAAGCTTCAGCTGTGTTTCTAGATGGGGAAAAGAAAAAATCCACAGATTTTGAAAATCATATTCTGAATTTGGCTTTTTTCAAAAGCCTGTTCACTTCTAATTCAGCTTGAAAGCAGTAAAAATTCAAAGCAGCCAGTTGCCAACTGTGAAATAAAAATCAAGGCAGGTAAGAAAGGAGGAAATGGCAACAAATTTTGTTATACTAGCTGGTAAATAAGTCAGGTTTTGGGGCATGAATATTCCTGCTTCAGGTCTGAAACAGAAACAGGCCCCTTTCCATCTGATCTAACAAAAGATATTAAGTCTCTCATCCTTGCCTTATTCCTATGTTTAGGCCTCTTCTGCTATAATAAATTGTAAGAATAGAATATTTCTGCAAGAAAATGACATTTCAACAGTGTTGGTACTTCTTTCATTTAAACATACTACTTAGAAGAGTGCTGGTTCTGTCAAACTTTTTCAGTAGGCACAGACTTTCAGGTTCTGAATAACAACTGAATTTAGCAAAAATTACCAGTGTTTAAAAATTATATGGAAACATTGGTAAAATGTGTTGATAACTTTCATTTGGGGGAAAAAAAACAGTATGGAAAAGGATAAGAAAATAAAACAAAGAGATACAGCAGGGGCATTGCATAGAGCCCGAGATCCTCTGGCAGTCTCAAGCCACAGGAAAAGGCTGAGACAAAGGATATTATAAAAGTCAAATTTTTTGGCAACTTCTGACAAGAGTAGAAGCATCTGTAGCTGAATTTGGAGTTACAATCAAATGCCTTCTTGTAATCACCTCACTCAACTCCCCAGAATAACATGAGGTGGAAGGAGAGCCAGAGGTGATAACAGCCCTATAACTCACCCAAACAGCCAGAGATTGTGTGAAAATTGTAAATGCAAAGCAGCCTTGACAGCAGAAGGAAGGGACCTCACAGCCAAGCCTGTGCTCTCACTGGAGCTTTTGGTCAGAAGTTTTGGTCCAGTTCCCTCTATGGACCCAGGTGAACACTTGGGTGTTCAGATAAAATCAACACATCAGTAACTCTGGTTCTGTCACCTCCTCCTGCTCATTCCATACAGCACCAAATAATTTTAATGTTAACCCTAGGTAGGTTTTTTCATCAACAAGTTGGGGCTGGTAGGGAATGTGCAGCTCAGGGGCAGCCCTGGCTGCCATAAAAAGTCATTCCCAAGAATAACATTGAAGTAGTGTTGTTTTCCCCCTCTCTGGTGAACATCCATCAGCTTGTGTCTGATGCTCCACCTGCTTTTCCTTTCAGAGCTAAACTGTTTTAGCTCCACATTTGTTCTTTATTATTTCAAGCTTGGAGATGGGTCTACCACTGAAGTTCTCACAGTGATTTTGTATCAGCTCTCTGTTTAGCAGTGCCATCAGGGTTCTACTTAATGTTTAACCATAAGATCTCTAATAGGATTTCTAATATCTTATTACTTAGAGCTTAGAACTGAATTTCCAGTCCCAGTAACGTATAGGCAACCAATCCTCTTATCATAAGTCTTGTATTAGAGGGCTCCAGACAGTGTTTCCTCAAGAACAACACTGAGAGAAATTATTCACTAAACTTTTCTTTCTTTTAAATATCAGAACACCCCATTGGAGCAGGTGGGATTTTGACTAGTTCTGTGTTATACCACCTGGAGTTCTTCCTTCTGCATCTCACAATTGGCCCAAGTCCCACACAGATTCACCCTCAGAACCCTCAATGCCCATGAGGAGCCTTGAGCAAAATTCACATTTTGCTCTCATGGATTTCTTGAGACTGGACACAGTCAAAGTAATTTAGACTGACAGCTCAAAAAGAGTGTGCTTGGGGAATGTGTCCTTTTGAAGGGAAAATATTCCCAAACTTGCCTTGCTTGAAATAAAGCAGATATCCCCCTTTTACAGTGGGATTCAACCCACATTATTGAGGAGTAGCTTACTAGTGAGCTTGAAAATTGTATTTTTTAATGAATTTGAAATGACAATTAGACACTTGATTGCACATTCAAAGAGATGGGTGAAGCACTGCTAATGTTCATATCCGTGTGATGTCATCTAGTGAAAACTTCCAAGACAGAAAGCTACATAATCTACTTTAAATAATTGCATTAATTTGAATATTAGATGCCTATCTGGCCTTTTAAGATAACTTTGAAAAATTCCAATTTTAATTGCAGCACTTGGAATTTAATTTAATATAAAATAATTTAATATATCTCCCCAAACTTAACAACAAGTTCTGCAAGAAGACACCCTCGAAAAATTGTCTTTCTCTAGCCTGTTTGTGTTATCAAATTGCACTGCTCCACATTTTCCCAGGAGATGCTAAATGGGGAATGATCTCTCCAGGGAAGCCACGCGGCGCTGAAGCATCGGAACAAGGAGCATCATTCCAGCCCTTGGGGGGCAGGAATCAGGATCCCATCCTCCTGAACAGCTCAGTGTTTGCAGGCTCTTGGGCACTTCTCCTCTGCTTCAGGAATGCTGAAGTCCAAGTGCCATGGCCAGGACGGCTTCCAAGGCATCTGTGCAGATGTGCAGCTCAGGGCACGACAAACGCCGACACGGCCTCTCCACTGGAACATCTTCAGCTGTGGAGCTCAGGATTGCCATTGTCTCAAATGGCAGTGCCTGGCAGGGCCATCTAATTGCTCTTTATTATTGTGCCTTGTGATTTTGTGTCTCCTCCTCCTCCACATGGATTTTCTTAAGACAGTGATGCTAAGTATTTAAATATTTTTGTGCTTTTGCTTCCAGCCCTTAGATTAGAATTTCTTACTTGTTTTTTTTTGTTTTTTTTTGTTTTTTTTTGACTTGCAGTCTGCTGTTTAAGCCATTTAGTTGCTTTAAAACATTTCTTATCTGCCAGCTTATTTATATCATGCCTCCTCCAAGTGCCCAGGGCAACTTGTGAGGAGTTCACAAATTTCTGACATGCAGTAAAAAAAAAAAAATAATAAAAAAAAAATCAACCTCGACGACATTTTTATTTTTAAACTACCACGTTCTCACATTTGTTTTTCCATCACACATCCATATATGAGTGCATTTGTGTGTGCAGCTGCTGAGGTCAGGAGAAGGGAAACAAATATTTTTAACAACCAAATATCTCCAGTTCCAAATTCCTTAACTGAAGACAACCAGTCTGTGGGTCAGCAAAATAAAGGGAGATGAAGCAGGGGATCCACATTACAAATGCACTGCTTGGTAGTAGTGGAAGCAGGAGGACAATGTGAGTTCACCCACTGGTTTAGTGGGGACTGTCCCTGCTTTTCACAGAGC
The DNA here is from genome assembly GCA_038380795.1 of Pyrocephalus nanus. Lineage (NCBI taxonomy): Eukaryota > Metazoa > Chordata > Aves > Passeriformes > Tyrannidae > Pyrocephalus > Pyrocephalus nanus. The sequence goes on along the minus strand of CM076271.1, from coordinate 3,217,223 downwards.
TCTTGGATGGACCCACCCTCAGGACAGATTTCCTAAGGAGAGGCATTCAACAGCCTCAGCCAAAAGTGGGTGATTTCTTTCATCAAATTGTTTCTCTAATGAAACTTAGAGTTTCAGTCATCCAAAATAACTCCTTAATCTGGGGTGAACTCAGGGATATTTTCTACAAAATAATTATACATGAAAATAAATTAAAATAGTACTTTCATTCTCCTGTCATGAAAACTACTTAAAAGTTGAAATAGTCTAGTGAAAAAAAAAAAAAAGTCTAAAACACAAGCAGAAACATTGACTGCTTAGCAGTAACTGCTGATATTTGCAAAGGTTTCCAGGGCACCTCCATCTCTCCCCTTCCCCACCTTCAGGAGAGCTCACAGTTAGTAAAATAAAATACACTAAGAATTGAAGAGCTCCCTCACTGACACCTCTTACTAATGAGATGAAGACCTGCTACATGAGTTTAAGAAACTTTCATCACCACAGCACAATTCTGGCAGGTAGAAAAGTGGGTGTGTTGTCTAAATGACATCTTAGCAAGTCGAAGTCTAGAAGTAAAATTAAGAAACCTGTTGGCTACCATTCCTCAGAGTGGCAAACTCACCCCAGGACTGGGAATTGTGTCTCTGAGCAGAACTTTCTTTAGCAAGAGAGTCCCCCAGGCCAGGCATATTGCAGTCACTAATGCTCTAGAATGGCAATTCTTTGTCTAATGCTGCCACCTCTGAAGTCAACAAACACTACAGAGGACATTTAGTCAGCACTTGTGCTCTGGGGAAAAAAGCCTTTTCCAAACAAGTACTTCTGTAGTCTCTTTCTGATCCCACTTCCTACCCAAAGCAAAGTTCAGTTCCCAGGTTAGCCTCAGGAAAAGGGGAAGCTGGTAAATTTATTCGATTTTAGAGCAGGGTGAATAATCTTTGTCATTGTTATGTTGTGGTGCAGGACTTCTTGACAGCTGGCATTAGACATGATCCAACAGAAACACACTGAGCAGTCTTTTTAGGAAGTGGAAATAAACTCCTGCAGACAGTAACCAAGAGGAACAGGTGCTTAACAATATTTAACCTTATCAGAAAGCACATGCATTTGCCAAACCATACTTTGTATGACTGATGAAGACAGAAACAAGCAGAGGAATGGAAGGAAGTCACTAGAGAATATATATACCTTCAAAACAAAAAAAGTTTAAAAGGAGCCAAAATTATTCTGAGCTCCAAACATCACCAGGTAGCACGAGCTATCCAGTGTGATATAATTCATGTTCACTTTGAATCTTTTCTGTGCTCCCAAAGAAGCCAGAAGGCATTTGCAGAAACAGCTGTGCTGCCTCCATTCCCTCCCAAGGAAATTATTGATCTTTTGATGTTACAGATTTGGGTTTACAAGACTTTTGTGTATTCCTGTCTACTGGTAAGGGTACAAATAATTACAGTATAAGAGGAATAGGATCAATCCCAACTATTTGGCTTTCAAAACCTGAACTACATTGTTTGGGGTTTTTTCTTAGTTATCAGTTTTCAAACAAACTGGTTTCCTGAAAATTTTTATGCCAGTTCCTCAAAACTTGAGAACAGCTTGGAATTTCAAGCATATTTTTGTCTTCAATTTATATGTCCTAATTCTTTACATAAATAGCTAATTAATGGTGTCATCTTAGGTTTCAACTTACCTCTTACCTATGGGACATTTGGTTTAAATATTCTTATCAGAACCAGCCAGAAATAATCTTTACATCGGTAACTTCTTTAGTGTGGTGAAAACATTTCTCTTTTCCTACCATAAATGTAGTATGTACCCCTTTTAATAAGGGGTACTCTGACTTCCTTAATAATTCCTAACAACTACCCTGGAATCTGAACTTTTTGGAAGACATCAAACAGAAGCCCTTCTTCAAGAAATACATAAATGGATACTCTACAGCCGTTTGTTACACAGAAAAAAAAAAAAATCCTTTTTTGCTCTTCCTGAAACAACATGGGAAACCTTCAAAGGAACGTGGTCATTTTGGGTGCTCAATTTGAGAGATTAAATAGGTTTTCAGAGCACTGCCTTCATCATTTCCCAGAAAGCAATCCTTGTCCCGTTTGTTGAGGATAGACACTTGAAATCACAAATCCCTTTTAAGAATCTTAGCTTGTTCTCCATCTCACTAATAAACCCAATTTGTGTTGCAGCTAGTGCTCCACTGCTGCTTCTCTGGCAAGAATTAGAATAAATGCCCATCACTGTTTGAAACTGGTTAGTGGTTTATAAAGAGGAGTAAGTAGAGGGTTTTAAGGTGAAATTACATTTAAGTGCAGTGTAAGCAAGAGGAGAAGCTGCCAAGCAAGACTGAGCAGTCCCAGTGTGTCCCATGGCACAGGGACCTCCCAGGCCCAGCAGCAAGGCTAACTTGTTTATGGTGATAGTCCTGTCAGTTTTTCATGGCTTTTTTTATATTCCTTAAGACACTTGTTTCCCCTTACACTCAACAGCTGTGATACCCCCACAAAATCTGTAGTACTGGTAGTGTTTGAACCCTAACACAGGTGGCTTGGCTGCTGTGGGTGAGGCTGATGCAGCTGCACAATGGGCACATAATGAAGGTCAGAGGACATACTCAGAAAGCTTATCTATGGATGAGTTTAGAAGGATTTTCAGGCTGCTTTAAACAAGGTGGGGTTAACAACATTATTTCCTCCCAGAGCCTTCTGGGTTAAGAGAATGAGGCTCCTCTGTGGCTGCTGAGTGCCACTGGCAAGGGCAGGAAAGCTAAAGACTTGGTACACCTACCTCCATGGAGGAGGGATTAGGAGAAGACACTGGTTGGTTGGGAGGCAGCAGGATAGAGGCCCTTGTCCAGATCATGAGGCTGTGCCTTTCCCTGGGCAGTCTCACAAGAAACACTTGCTGGTGAGCAATAAAGAGACACTTCCCTTTCACTGAAGGAAGGGCAGGAGGAAACATATTAAGCTCTACTGCATCGTTTTCCTCCTAGACTGGCAAAGCCTACCCAGTTCAGCAACGAGCACAGGTCCAGAATGGGCTGACAAACACTGCAGCCCCCTGGGTGTGTTTACTGGTTCTGCGCAAACAAGCTGCCTTGGCTGGGATTTGAGAACTCTCCCGTTTGGAACGAGATCTCAGAGTTACAGGAGAAAGCTGTCAGAGCTGCCTTTCCCCTGAGCTCCTCACACATCTGGAGGGTGTGCAGGCATCCATGTGGGCACAGCCTGTTTCCTGGCACGAGCTCTGTGTGTCAGGATTGCGCTGCACTGCTGCTGCACACCCAGGCAAAACCACCGGGCATTTCCTGAAGCGCTGGACAGAATTACTTGTGAGCCAATTGTGTAGATGTCAGACAGACAGCTCATGTTCCACAAACCCTGCACGGGCACAGACACACACCCTTCTGCCTGTAGATTTAATACAAAAGTATTAAAGATAATAGTGCCATTTTGGAAGAACAGCTCACTCATCTTCCTTGCTTGCTCTTTTTATACCCCTGTCTTCTTGAGTTAGGATGAGGGAATGATGAGATGGCACGGGGAACAGAGATTCCCTCTTCCAAATTGCTTCTGTATTTTTTTCCAGCCTCTGCTACAGGACTGGAGAGTTTGGAGGCCAGGAAATTATAAGGTAAGGATTGAAGAGACTTTTTAAAATTGATTTTCTTACCATACGTAGAAAAAGAGTGCTGGCTTCCAATGTGTTTTTAACATTAACTCCTGCTGGCATATCTGTGTCTGAGTGTGTGCACATATGGTGGTTTTTTGGGAGTTTTTTCAAGATATAAACTTATTTTTAATAACTTTACACAGACATTAATGAACAAAATACGAGACTCCTGGCTAACAGAACCATACAATCACCATCATCAGTAGAATCCAAATCAACAAAATAATCCAAACTAACACTAATACCCATTAATTCTCCCAAGGAAAATCAATTCTCTTTTAGCTGCTTAATTGCTTTTCACCTCTCCCTCCTCTTCTGCCTGCTAAAATCAATTTTAGGGCTTCTTTTGCAAAGGGTCTCCTATTTATCAGGCATCCATGGCCACCTCAAAAGAACATCAGTAGAATGGTCAGGCTGTTCGTAAAATGCTTTGTTGGTGGGCTACCCATCTCACAGTCAGGGTTAGAGTTAGGTCCCAAAATAAACTGAAAATTCATTATGGAGGCCTTCAATGTCTTTGCAAGGATACAGCTTTGAAAACTTCAGAAAAGGGCAAAAAATACTGTAGCCCATTTTTGCAAAATGACAGTGCCTTACCCTCTCCCCAGGAAATTAATCAGAGTGTAATCAAAATGTATTTCCAGCTGCTGCTGTTCACTTCCTCCCTTGTAGATTTTCCTCACAGAAATGGAACCTCAGATTTAAAGTCATGTTCACTAAACAGCCCTTCTCACAAGCTGCATAAGTGGCAGTATCTGCTCTTGCCCCTGTTGTGCTTCCTGTAGTCCTGCTGGATGGGGCTTCCTTACACAGAGATCACACCCATGGGAGAGGAAAAAAAAAACACAACACAAACTTCCCTGTAGCTGATATTTACTACAAATCAAGCAGCAACTTCATAAGTGACAGTGGAATGAGTACAGTCCTCACTTATTCAGAACTGTGGCTTTGCTGTGGTGTTCCCACCCTGCAAACTGGGATCAGTGCAGCTCATCAGCCTGAAGGGAGAAAATTCATGGGTTGACATAAAGAGAGATTCACAGGCAAAGCAACAGCTGTGTGCACAACCAAAGCAAGACAAGGAATTCATTCCCTGTATCCCACTGGGAGGCAGATGTTTAGCCATCCAGGAAAGCAGGGCATTCGTGTTACTTGGGAAGACAAATGAAGCTGCTTGGGAAGACAAAAGCACCACACCAGGTACTGTGAAGAAAATGAACTCTACCTCAGCCCAAACCATTCCAGGAGGACATAAGAAACAATCACAGCTGCCAGGAAAATACGGGGCAGGCAGAATGTGGTGAGATACAGCCAGGACACCGGGGCTTAATGTTCTTCCTCTGCTGAAAGGAAGAACAAAAAATACTTGCACCAGAACAGCCAGGCTCTGGTTTTGTTTTATCTGAACCTTCCATGGCACTGTTCCCAGCACTGGAGTAGCCACAGGCTGGTGTTGCTCCCAGGGAACTGGTCCCCATTGGCTTCTGATGTTTATTGCCTTGGGTTTGAAGTCTGGAGGAAAGAGCCAAATCAATTCAAAGACAACCCCCAAGCCATGCAGGTGATTTAAAGGGACAAAGTGCAAAGCCCTACCACCACTGAAACAGGGGGCTGATGGGAACCCAGAGTCTTTAGGTGACTTTAAAAGTTATATGAACATTCTACAGGAGGAAATAGATTACTAGAAAAAAAGTAATAAAAAAGAAATATTAAAAATATTGAAAATACTGTGCTACTGAGCTAGAACTAATTAATTTGCCTAACTATCCTCAACAGACCTTGCAAACACACCACTGAATACAGTCACAGTGCCAGAAGAAAATACAAAATGCTGGCAGGCTCCTAAAATTCCACTAAATCCATTAAACGACTCTACATACAAAATCAGTGTTAAGATTTTAATATTTATATTTTTGAATCAATGTCAATGCCTTTCACATGGATGAGGGTACCCCAACTCCAGAAATAGTATATTCAATTATCAAAAGAAAATGGTGTAACTCCCACTGTGAAAGACTTTGTCCTGATAATTCCAGTGTAAATCCCACATTAAGTCTCTGATAATTTTCAATATCTTTCAGAGTAGATATATTTCTATGTTTGTTTTCTAACTGTGAATGTTTTTAGCATTCATGTAAATATCTGGTGTTGCTTTGTTTTACTATTACTCAGTTCTTCACCTCAACAAGTTCACACAACACAGCATATGTGGCTTTTGGTGAAAAAGAAATTGCCCTGTCAGAGACTAAAGGGCACTCTTTTCAAAGTTCCTTTTAAAAGTTTTTTACATGATTGATTAAATTAAGTTGGTTGCTTGTTAGGAGGTAAGTGGGGGATGATATTACCTCAAAGTAGTCTTCCTTTGTAGAGAAAGATCAAAGTTTTGTTTGGCAGAATAACACAGAATTCAACTGGGACTCCATTTTTTGTCCTGTTTTCAGTTATCTTGCACTTTCTAGGATATCTCCTCTGAGTTGGTAACAGAAATGTTTCTTCACTTATTCCCACAGCTCCACCAAATAGTCCCTTGAATTTAGCCCCTAGAAAATCCCCTTGTCTCAGAAAATCAGGTCCTGTGCATAGGTATGTACTTAGGGATACACCCCTTCTTTGGCAAACTAGTTTGAAACAGAAACTCTTATATTTAACCTTAAAGTTTGTAAGCTTTTGCATCACCTACCTTAGTGTAGCCTTAAAAAATCCCCCAACAATAAAAAAATATTATGCACTTGATGCTTTGAGAGAAGAACTTGATGTCTTTTTCTGTGATGATATCTAACTTCTTGAGGTGTGAAATCTGGAGGCAGGTTTGCCAGTCATGCACTGAGCAACTATTACCCTCATCTTCAAGGTACACTGTAAACTGGGGGCTTTGATATATGGAAGTGTTACAGAGATGAGAAGAGGTTTGCTTCCATCTCACAGAGAAGAACAAGCTTCTTGACACAGGAAACTATAATGTTGCTTCTTGCATCCTTTAAAGTTGTTCAAGAGCATGTGAAGGACAGATCTTGTGCTTATCCAGCCATCCTTCTGGGGCTTTAATTCCCCTCTGTATGAGCAAGAAAGCCAAATTCATTCACACCAACCAATATATACATGTGTATATTTATACATAGCTTATGATTCTGCTCAGCAAACCACACTGCCTCAACACAGCATGGTATCAGCTGCACAAACGTGGAGAAACACGATGATGAGACCCAATTAAGTGGTATAAAAATATTCACTCAAGTGACTTGGTGCGTTCCTGAGCACATTTCCCACAGACAAGATCCAGGAACGTTCAAGAGGGTAATGATCAATTAACTGAGTACAAAGACCTTTGGATTCCTCCAGTTTTCAATATCTCAAAGAGTCAGTTAAAAAAGCTTTTGGAAAATAAAAATAAAAATAAAAATGGTTTGCTATAGACTGGAAGGGTATGCACAGGCCCAAATCCTGGCAAAAGTGCCCTGCAATCAGAAAACTCTGTATTTCAGAAAATGTGTTTTGTGTGGAGAAGAAAGATCCAAGGTCCCACTGATTCCTTTGTGCTGCTCACTGATAACTTAAGAAGCAGTTAAAAAGAAAAAAAAAAAAAAAAAAAAGCATGTGGAACTGCTTTTTTCTTCCTGTGATTTAGAGGAGTGAGTTCCCCCCATGCTCCACCCATACAGTCTGGGAAGCAGCTTCTCTCCCCGGGATTTGTGAGGTACTGTGGCCAGCCATATGACACCTATTTTTGTGTGAGAAGATGCCTTCCTAGACAGCAAGGTCCTCTTGCTTCCAGAAAGCACCCAACAGACTTCTGGTTGGAAGGAAGAAAAAGAAAATCATGGCTTGTCCCAGCTTAATTTGGCATGGTTTGCAGTAGGAAAAGAATATTAATTGAGTTTTTAAAATAATCTCTTCAGCTAGCAGCAATAAACTGTAAAATCAGCCTTAATGCTGGGAGCTAGGATCCCTGCTGGTTTGGAGCAGAGTGGGTTGAAGGAGGAAATTTTGAAAACTTTTTTTGGATGGCAGGAAACGTTGGCACTGCCACCACCTTGGCAGCTATTGTCCCTGATGGAACTGGCTGCTGCCACTTCCTCAGCCATACAGGGCCTCTATAGTCTCTTTTCTCCCTTTGTTGAATGCTTTGATGAGAGGTCCAAAACTTTTGTCCCCGCTATACTTAGTATCTCTCCTTGTATGCAGTAGTTTTCATTCCCTTCCAGATGTTATGGAAGTCCAATAACTGCTCTTGAGAGCCAAGACAGATGTAAGCTATTTTTTAAAACACAATTCAAGCCAACTTTATTCCTTTGAGATGTAAAAAGATAATGCAGTGTTATGAATGCCTTTTAATGCCATAGAAATGCAAAAATAAGTGCTATAATAATCATTGGATTATTTATCATCATCTGTCAAAGCCAAATCATAGCTCTAATAGCAATCACCATGGCTGGGCTCCAATGTAATTATTGTCAGGGACTTGCTCCAAAGTCCAAAGTCAACAAGAAACTTTTTCCCCACTGAGTTCAGGGTACTTTGGATCAGGCTCAAAACTTCCTAAGCTTGCAGAAGCTGCCTTTGGTCCTCCCAAAGCCAACACTCTCAACAGAGAGGTTGCTGAGGATGGAGATACTTCAAGAAAGCAACATCCACAGCACTGCCTGTGGGAGCTGTGGGCAACCAGTTTTAAGAATGAGTTCAGCCCTTTCCTTGTTAACTCCTTTTGCTGTACCCCTGACTGATGCTGATCAGTCTCAGTGTTCCTGTTCATGCTCAAGGATCCTGCAAAAAGACAGTGACTGTTAATTGCCCTGTGTTGACCTGGCAGGTCAGAAGTGCTTTTGCAACTTAGCCAGAAATGGCAACAAGACTTTTTCTTTCCCCAGCTTCTCCACTTCATGCTTGAAGGTCACACCTAAGGAGCACAAATTAGGCTGAGATCTGGTATCTTACAACAGTGATGACCACAAGCCTTGACAGCTTAGTAAACTATTAGCAGCAAAGGCTAATTGTTAGGGCAGGACATGGTGCTTGAATACGGTGTGTTAGTGGGCACATGATCTTTATCTGCTCTGAGTAAATTCCTAGCTGATATCCAACCATCAAAAGAGGCAATATTGAATAATAAGAAGCAAAACTCCCAAAACAGTCAACAGTGAGCACGGGGATGTATTTTCCTCTCAGTAGAAAAACCTTTTGGAAATCAAAGAATCACGGTATCCCAGTATATTCTGAGTTGGAAGGGACCCAAAAGGATCATCAAGTCCAGCTCTTAGTCCTGCTCAGGACCATCCCCAAGAGTCACACTGTGCACCTGAGTATAATCCAAACACTCCTTGGACTCTGGCAGGCTTGGTGCTGTGACTGCTTCCCTGGTACACACTTCGGAATTGTTTAAGCGGTTGACAAATAGAACGATCAGTCCAACAGTCTGCTTATCATGTCATCTGGAACAGCATTACAAATGCAGCACTGAAGCTTGCAAGATTGAGCAGTATTAAAACTGGTGCAAACACAGGGACAGCAATAGGTCTTAAACCTGCCAAAACAAGTTGCTTTGTACTCATCAGTGCAACTGTCACCTCCCTTCAGGCCTGCAGATAACAGCTTCCAGCTTGCACTCCTGTTTCAGTTTCCTCAACTGAACTATTATGTTTAGGGTTTCAGCCCTCAAACCCCCAATATTGTCCTTAGATTGCCAAGACAAAGCCTCAGTGACAGTTCTTGCCAAGTGTGCCCTGTTGGGCTCTCCAGGTTATCCAGGTTACACTGAATTCCTGCAATGGAGAGTTCAGTCCCTTTAGCCACCTTGTCCCACACGGGATCTTAGGGCTCTTCACAGAACTGACTTGACAGTGGGGTGCTCCAGACTTATTGGCACGTGCAGCCAAGACCGTGCCCACCCAAAAATGTCCTTGAGGGGGAGTCAGCACACAGTTACACCCTGGGGAGCCAGTCCTGTGCATCCAGGCACCACACACCCAACAGATTCCCTGAGATATGTGCTTCTGACTCACCAGCTTGCCAACACAGCAGGCAAAGCCTAGCACATTTATAAATAATCTGTGGGAAACTCAGGGGAAACCACGGTTTTCCTCCCTCACAGGAGCTGCTTTAAGCAGGAGCTCCTTCTTAGATGTTTTTGAGTAACTCTGCAGCACACAAGAGCTGATTCCAAATCAGATACCTGAGGTATTCAATGGACAGACAGGAGTCTTCACCTGTAGGTACCAAGACCAGAGTAAGCGTCAAGAGCATCACAAACCCGTGCAGCCTGTGCTGAAATCTATGCTTTAGTCTCATGGCTTTTAATGTTAGTCTGGACACATCTCTGTGCCTCCTTCTAAGTTGGTACAACTGCTGCACCCCAAAGCTCGGAGTTTTGATGGAGCAGCAGCAGAACTTTTCCAAGTCAGTGAACTGAAGCATGACATCCAATTCTAAGCAAATCTTTCCACTGGACCATGGCACAGCTCTCCTAGCAGTTAAAGCTTAAATACTTGGAGATTATGACATTGCCTCCAAAACACATAATTCCTTTCTAAACATCCCCTGACACAACTTGAGGCTGTTTCCTCTTGTTCTATCACTTGTCACTTGGGAAAAGAGACTCATACCCACCTCACTACATTTAGGTAGTTGTAGAGAGTGAAAGTCTGCCCTGAGCTTCCTTTTCTCCAAGCTAAACAACCCCACCTTCCTCAGCTGCTTCTCACAGGACTTGTTCTCTAATATCAGAACAACAGGGTAATTTTAACTTTCCATATCTCTCATGGACCATAATCAGAGCAAACAGAATTCAGGTGATCTGGAAACCTGCTGTCTTAATAGGGGTGCTCTGCTGGAATGTTTCTCACACACACTGACCAGCAGCTCGTGAGCAACAACTTGGGAATAACTGTGCTAGCATTTTACTCGGTACATTGTTGGCTGTTAATATAATTTCCCTTAATTCCCTCACAGAATGTCAGCTTATTATGCAAAATCAGAGCTTTTCACTATAAAGAAACAGATCTAGGCTAAAGTACTGCATCAAAACAGTGAGAAGTGGCCCAAAATCTTCTCCCTGTGGCCATCCATGCTCAATTCATGTAGTGACTTTTCAGGTGGTAGTTTTGAACTTTCTGCAGCAAATTGTCACTGAAGCAAAAGACATCCAACCCCACTGTATTTTCACCAGTGCTCATGGCAAGCCCAAGCCCATAGAAAGGTGACTCTCCTGTTTAACACCCAGCCTCAAGTGAACAAAATAGTCAAGTAGTGCTACTCTGACAGCAGGTCTAAACAACTGAACATATCCTATTTTTTAAAAAAGCCAAGTCAGTCAGAACCAATACTTAGCCAAAACACAAGGACAATAGGGCTATGATGAGTACAAGGGATAATCAAGTGCTAATCAGTAGCAAAATCTGTAACCCTGAAGTAATGATAGAGATGCCAGAGCAAGCAGTGGTTATTCATTGCCCCTGTCTAAATCAGCTAGAATATCATTAGCCATTACCTTTTCAAGCCACACGGGCAAAGAAAATTCCTAATTATTTTGGTAGATTACAGGACAATCCAATTATTATTCTCAGCACAAATATTCCTTGTAATTAATGGGCAACAGTGTTAAACTCTGCTAACATATTTTCTCCATTAAAACTTAAAAGCAAGTCATTGAAGATTTTGAGCAACCTGGCAACCTCTGCACAATTAGCTGTGCTTCAAAATGGTAATTAGCCCATTTTAGGAGATGTGTCCTCTAGATCCTTATGTCCTAGTAATAAACATAAGTGTTCGTGTTTCTATTGCTATGTGATTATCATGTATAAAACACTAGTTCACACATCATCCTCAGATTCACATTGAGCAATGTAGGCATAACTAAAATAGATTAATATTTGGGATGGGTTTGTAATCCATTGGTGGGATAAGGGATAATCAAAAACCTCCTCCAGGAAGGAAAAGAAGGAGGCCAGGTCTTCCTGACTCAACCAGTGGATGAGAGTGCAATGCATGTTGCTGGTTTTGTTACTGATTTGATGTATCTTGAGACAAAGATCTTAGTAGAGATTGTGAATGGTTCTTCATCTTGTAATCAGCAGAGGCTGTGTTTTAAAGCAGTGAGCCATACAGGGCAGGACAGGGGATTGATTGTTGATGCAAGTGCACTGATGGTTACTTTTATTCCTTTTGCAAGAGAAGCTGGCTCACCCTGAGACTTCTGAAGGTGTTCTCTGGGTTCAGTCCTCTGGCCACTGTCACTGCCAATCACCCATTTCAGGGAGTCACCTGGGAAAGTCAAGGCAGCCAGTGTTTCTTCTTGCAGCTGTTGACATTCACTGGGTGTCTGGGCTGTGGCTGTCCCTGGTGAGCAGGGAGTGGCACCGGAGAGCACCTGCTCTGCCACCCTGGGGATGCGGCAGTGCTGCTCTGACATGTCCCACTGCCCTGAACCCACCTGCTCTGGGCCCAGCCTGGAGCAAACTGTCAGGAGAGGAGTGCCCGGGGATGCAGACCTTACACTGAGGGGACCCCAAACTGAGCAGGATCCAACAACGGGGAGATTCTGACCACTTCTCTCCCTGCACTTCAGACATTTCTGGGGGAGCTTGGGAATGCACTTGCGCTTTGGCACTTACAAAACACAGCTCTAAGCACCCCTGTTTGAAACAACTTGGTAACACACATGACCCAGACTTGCTGCTCTCAGTTACTCCGTTCAGCTTTGGTGCAGTCGGGCTGAGGGGGAACCCAGCTGGGGGGAACCAACCCCTGGACAGGATCTGCCCGGCACGACCCCCGAGTCTCCGCGGGGCGGAAGGGGTGAATTGGGTCAGAGGTGTCGTTTCACGCTGAGAAGCGGGGTCTCAGCCCGCTCCGGCCCCCAGGGACATCATCCAGCCCCGGGGGGACCCGCAGCTCCCGGGGGGCGGGCAGGGGGCGGGCGGGGGCGGTGCGGGCCCGGCCCCCAGCCCGCTCGGGCGCTACCGTGCGGGGAGGGCGCGGCGGAGCGGCGGGCGCCGAGCTTTAAATGAACATTAATATCGCTCGGGGAGGGCAGCACCGGTGGCTCGGGACGGGCGGCGGCGACGACAGCGGCACCTCCAGCTCCTCTTTTTTCTCCTCCTCCGCCACGGTGGCAGGTAGGTGTGCGCCTTCGAACGCGAACTTCAGCCCTGCCCCGCGGCCCCGAGGCCCCGAGGCGGGCGGCGCTGCCCTGGCCCGCGGGGGGATATCGGGGCGTCCCGCGCCCTTCCCGCAGGGATGCTGAGGTGCCACCGGGATGCTGAGGTGCCTCCGGGATGCTGGCGGGGAACGCAGCCGCCCAGGGGGGGATGGAGGCTGAGGCGGCATCTGCCCGGAGGGCTGCGGAGCCCCCGCGGGGAGCGGAGCGGGGCGCGGAGGGGCCGGGGGCGGCGGGGGTGAATCCCCCCGGGAATGGCCCGGGAAGCGGCCGCCTGTTGCCGCCGCGCTGGTGGCGGTGCGGGAGCGCCGGGCTGGAGATGTCACGGCGCCCACGGGCACGGGCAGCTCCGTTTGGGGTCTGCGGAGCCTTCCCCGGTCCGTGTGCGCCTTCACCCAGCGCTGCCAGCGCGGCGGAGCGGGACCCGCGGGGGTCTGCGGGGGTCTGCGGGCGCTCCCGGGCCCCCCGCTCAATTCAAACCTGGAACGGCCTCACCTTAATAATAAAAGTTATTTCCAGAAGGTGGAGTGTTTTTATTTTTCTTTCGTTTGATATTAAATGCGTCCCCATTCCCTCGGTTCGTCCCTGGCACGGCGCGGATGTGGAAACACGAAGTGTCAGCCCAGTGCTCTGTCTCTGGCTTGCTGGGAATGGATTTAAAGCTTTAGTTATAATTTCAGTTCGTCTGTGGGCTTTGCTCGGTTGCTTTAGGACTCGTTTAAACTGTATTTTCAACAGAGACGAGTGAACTTTAAGAAAATCAGGTCAGGCATAGATTCCGGGCATCAAAGCCTTTCAGGTCCCAGAAATAGCCACAGAAGTAGCGTGACCAATTCTTTTTTCATGCACAAAGCTCTTTCTTTTTTATTTTGGCTGGAATTTCTGACAGATACCGGAGCTCATCAACTGGATATTTCCAGCTTACTTTAATGAAATAAGCATGCTTTCTAAGCTTGCATTTTTATGCCAATTATGTTAGTCTCCCTTGATTATACGAGGTTTGAGTTTCTGTTTGAGCTTGTAGTTCTTAAAATAATAAAGTCTGTTCAGTACAAGATTTTTCTTTGTGTATTTTTGGGGCTTAGATCTGTGAGAAAGCGAGAAAGAAAGTGACTGTGATGAAACCTACATTAGCTGTTATGAGGTAAAAAATGGACATTAACAGAAAAGGTTCAGCGAGGTTTTATTTCTAATAATCTGCTCTTGAAACATAAGTGTCCTTAAATTATTGTATCTCTTATGAAGTCTTGAGCGCAAGAACTAGCAAATATTTATCTTGCAGTAAGTGGGTCAGATGATAACATCTTCCACTGGATCTCTTACTTCTGTATTGGACAGCTTTGGTTGCTAAGTAGCTATGAATTTCTAATCCCAAAGTCAGTGATGTCATAATGACATCATCACATCCTTTCACTTGATTGATTCTCATAAGAGAACAGTAATAAGATTTGATATACATGTCCCATCTCTTTAATATTCTTCCTCTGCTTCAGGGGATTTCCTGACCTGCCTGGCAAATTCCAGTGAATCACACTGAGCTCTAGTAAAAAGACTTTTGGAGACAGGGTGGAACATTAAAGGGACAGTGGCTGTTGCTGGTCTTTTCAAAACCTGAGGAACTTGGCAGTTTATGTTTTACATGTGGAGTTCTGGATATGGAGAGCAGTGAATAAAAGCTTGGACTTATTAAATCCCTGTGCAGGTGCGAAAGTGACTTGAATTTCAAAGACACTTCAGCACCGTTGAGAATCAAGTCACTTAATGTATTGTGTATCTACTTTAGGCAAGGCAGGGGGTACAGAGAAAACATAAGCTGTTTCAGCTGCCAAAATAAATTTCGTCTCTAATGGTAAATGGATGAAATCCGTCAGAAATTGCCACACTGATGCCATGTTAAGAATGGTATTGAATGGTACTGAAGACAGCACAGAATTATTTTTCTAATTAGGTAACATAATTTAACCGTTGATAAGCCTGAAGTATTTTAATAGCAGCACTACCATCTTAGGGAAGTCCATGTAAGAGACTTTTAAATATTTATAGTTTATAGAATTGATGGCTTTGGTTTCTTCTGAGGTTACAGGTACAAGTGTTGTCATTTGATGATGATGATCAACACGGGCTGCTAATTTTTACAGTTTACTTTTATTATGTGTGTCTGTTTGACCATGGGTCTGCTTGAATTCTGGGTTGTTGTTTTCCTGATAAATAGTTTTGCTATTGTGAATTTCTTCATACTGAGTTTGAAATATTCCAGACAGGGCTGTGTGTATTTTAGGTGTGTTCCATGTGCCTGTGGAAAAGGGAGAAATGGAAGCAATTTTCGCGTCTGCTTTGTTGAACGTGTAGTTTTGTTTGGTAAAGTTAAAAGCTGAGTCTGCCTCATAACATTCAGAGACTGCATAAACCAATTTCGCTCGATTCATGAGCATTGTAGGTTGCTGAAACATATTTGAAAAGTAAACAATGATTTGTTAGCATTGACGAGTTGGTGGTTAATGTGTTTACTGAGGAAACTGAGTGCTGAGGTGGTGCTTCTATTATTGCCAAAGTACTGCAGCGTTGATGGCACTATTAAGTATAACAGAGTAGTAATTGAACATGAGGAGTGGGAACAAGTAGGGAGGTGGTGGGAGAAGATGTTTTTGTATATTCGAATCTATTCACCACGTAAGTGCAAACCAAGCTCCAGATGCAAAAAGGAGATTTCTAAATAATCTGTAAGAATTCTGCACTCATCATCCTATATGCAGTGACAAATTTCCACAAGCTTCAGGTTCTTTCTGGGATGACTCAACCTCGAACAAGTGATTTGGAAAAAAAATATTATTTTTGAAGAGAATCCTTGGTGACAATTTCTTTTCAAGTTATCTTAGGATTTTTCTACTTGCCATGATTTCTTCTAACTCGTGCTTTGCCTTGAACATTGGAGACGAGAAATGAGTTTGGACTTGAGGATATATCTGTGCCTTTCCCCTGCGTGTTAGATGGTCATCTGTGACATTTGCATGGTTGTGCTTTAAATGCGGTGACACATTTGGTTACATAAAGCGCAGAAAGCAGTGCACCTCAAAGCCTTCCCGAGTGCCTGTAGAGGAAGGTTGATGCTGCAGTTCTGACCTCTTTGAGCAGGCGACGACAGCAGAGACGTGGCCAAATAGAGAAAGACAGTGAACGTTCCGAGTCGGGACAGAGCTCGCTTAACACCCAGGGTCAGTCGTTGCAGAGGCTCAGTAAAACAATGGACAAGGCAACGACAGCAATAGCAAAAGCAATCTTTAGATTTTTGTTGTCTGCTGCAAGACTAAACTGGGCTCAGATCACGGGTGAATTATCTGGTATCTGGCTTAAATAAACCACAACCAAAATGCTTCAGAACTTCTGGCAACTGAGACATTCTGTTCCCCTGCTTCCAGAAGCATGTCCTGTGACTGCCAGTGTGAGGACAGCCAGCGTTTCAGCCCCAACTTCTGCTTCTGTCCTAAGCTCTGTGAGAGAATAGAACGAACTACCAAGTGGATTATTGGATTTACTTTTTTTTTTTCCTTTTTATTTTAATGTAGATTTTTAAGGGGAAAATAATACCTATAAAATCTAAAACTTTTTCAGGCCACCTCTTGTGAGCCTTCTATAAGGGCAACACTGGCAGCTGGATATTCCAAATGTGTTTTGTTCCGTCAGATTAAAAGGTAGTGTGGTAATTAATGCATCTACATCTGGATCTTCTTTACTGATGGAAAAAAACCCCTGCCAGAACACAGACAGGATTTGTCCCTTATACACTAGGAAGTAAAAAAACAAAAGTGTATTTTTGTATGTTTATTCTGCCCTCCTTTCTCTTACGAAGGCACTCGAAGAAGGAAAAGTCTCACAGCGTACCATGAACAACAAATTTTTTCTCCGCAAGAAACCCTTGGGGTTTGTTTTTTTTGGTTGGTTGGTTAGCTTGGTTTGTTTTGATGTTTTTGGGTTTTGTTTTGTTTTGTTTTTTAACTTTTGCACAAATGCATTTTTCAATCATTTTAATTGTTGAAGATGTGGCCAACGTGCAGCTTGTGAGCACAGAAGATGCTGCCCACGTCCTCAGCAGCAGAGCTGATGTAATCTGCAAACCCAGGACTGAAGTCTGCCTCAGTCGCGCTGGCACAGCTGGAACAACATCAGCTTGGGAGGTCACGCTTTGGCTTTTCCCCGAGGAGAAGGACCCAAACCATTGCATTAACATTCCGATGGCTCCAAGTCACTCCTCTGATGTGCGAGAAAATGCCACTGTTTCCACAGCAGCTCTGCTTTGTTCAGTTAATGACAGCTGTGGTACAAAAGGGCCCTGTGGGTGCAGGGAACCCACGAGGTGTAACAGGTACAAATCCTCTGCCTTCAGCCGTGATTGATGCAGTGCTTTGAGTAATCGCTTTGGTGCCTCGCAATCCCGTTCTTGACTTATCTGTAGCAATTCCGATGTGCCACTGTTGTCTGCTTAGGGGGAAAACCCAAAACACTAACACAAAAAAAAAAAAAAAAAAAAAAAAAGAGCCAAAAAACCCCAAACAAACAAAAACAACAAATAAACAACAAAACAAACAAATGACAACAAAAAACCCTAAAAGAAATAAAGTCAATCCAGATGTAGTACCTAACATTATCTATTAGGTATGACAGGGCTTCTCTTTAAACATATTTGCGGTCACAGAATCACAGAATATATCAATTATTCCAAAATCACAATAATTTCTGAAAGAGCTCATTGTCCAAGAATAGAAGTTATTTAAAAAGCGTGAATACACTGATTTATTAAGCTGGAAAACGTTGATTTTATTCCAGTTTTGACCTTTATATATTTAAACATGTGATATGTTGAGAGCAAACTTAGTGGTGATTTTAGTCCGAAGCTCTGTCTTACAGTAGTCTTTATTGAAAAATTGAATCATTCCTGTGTTAAATAACAATTATTTTAATGTTTAATGGAAAGCATACAGTGAAAAATCAGTGCTCTTTCTACCAATTGTAAAATTGTGTAACAAGGGAAAAGTGTAGTAGAGAAAAATGGAAGAAAAACTCATGTCAGTGGGGAATAAACACATCACAAAATTTCCTTTTGAGAAACAGATGCTTTCAGTTACCAATCAATGTATTCCTTTCAACACAAACTAGAAATTCGTGAGGAAATTCTCCCAGTCTGATCTCGAACTCCACTTGTGCGAGGAATTAGGATTTCCCACCTCCCCCTCTTTCTGAAGTAAAATAGATTAAACCGAGCTCTTCCCAGAGAAGCTCATCCAGTGCTTTCATCCCTTCACAGCAGTGGCTGTTGGAGGGGAAAAGTTTGTGGAGTTTGTGCAAAGAGTTTTCTTCTGAAACGTGACTTATAATGTGTATTTGAAGGTAGAGGGACCACAAACCACCACCAATCCTGTCTGAACTCCCGGATTAGTTCCTTTGGGGGTTCTGTGACACAGCTCAGGGAATTGGTTTGATTGGTGGCTGCTTTGGTTTGGGATTTTTTTTTTTTTCCTGGCTGAAATGTAGTGGGGACTTGGTCTCACAACTGACTCAGTGCTCAAAGTGAAAAGATTTTCCTCTCCCAAGGTGCTATTGCAATTTAACAACTCCCTTAATTTCAGGCTACAAATGTTTCCCCACATGACCATTCTCTCAGAGAAGCTGAGATGAAACGAGGCAGCTGCTTTAAAAACAAGTATCACAGGAATAAAACATGGCCTCCAGTTGTGGCCATAACAAGGGGGGCACTGTTTAGTATTCTTCTCTTCCTCAATTGTTTTTAAAGGCTAATGAAAGCCTAAGGAGACACTCAGACAGTCACACTAGCACAAATCCCTATTATTGGCCTGATGATGAGCCTTGGTGCTGAAATTTTTGCATGCTGCATCTTTGTTGCCTTCTGTAAATGCTACAAATAGCAGGAAGGGATAGATAAAATGACACAGATGCTTGAATTATGATTTGATTACAGAGCAACCAGAGGAGTCTATTCTGAGGAATGTGCAATTAGAGAAAATTCTGAGGACTATCTAACCTTCCGAAATTAAAATTAACTGGGATTATTTGAACAGGGCTTTAACATTTCTGAAAAAAAAAAAAAAATAAAAATATCGTTCCTCAAGGATCTTACTGCTCATGTGTGATAGATCCTCTCTAGCTTAGCAGATGGGCTTCAGGGTAACACAATGTCATCTTCCTCAGCTGTGTGTGCTGCTTTGCTTCACCTCACAGTCCTGTTTTAGCATCCCTTGCTGGTCGTGGACAGGAGGGTGATGCAGAACCTGCACTTGAACTGGAAGGAAACAGCCATCCTTGAGCTGAGGCACATGAAAAGGAAGAGCAGTTCAAGCACTACTGGGTCATCTCTCCATTTCCTCTCTGTGAAAACCAGAGTTTTTTCCCATAGCAAGGAAAATAAGAGCTGTGCAGTGCTCATTATGCAGGTTCCAAAGGGAAGGCGCAGATGGAAAATTCCATGCCTTTTCCTCTTGCAAACTATTTAATAGCAGGAACCTATATGATTAAATATGTTAATCTTCTTTGTGGGCTCAAATGGTACAAACGACTTGAACTTAATTCCATTGATTTCCCTGGCTGTCAAACACGAGCAGAATTAAAAAAATCTATCCCAGAGCTGACCAGCAGCCTCCAATGTCAAGACACTTAAATCTTATGGAAGTTACGTTCTGGGATAGTAATCGTGGGTTTTTTCCCTGTTTTGGACAGGCAGCATCAGCTGGGGAGGGGGGAGTGGAGGTGATCTTGGGGCTGGAGTGAGCAGAGCAGAGGGACACACCTGCTTGGGCACAGGAGCTGTGGGGTGAGGACACGAGCAGCTCAGGAGGCTCTCAGGTTGTGAACTGCTCCACGTGACAGCAGCTGCAGACAAGTCATGTCTCACTTGCTTTTTCCTCGATGCTTAGCACGTGCCTGTACCCACAGGAGGAGGTATGGGTGCTGTTTTTTTTTTTTTAACCTGATTTTCTGCAGAGCCTAATATTAAAATATTTTTGCCTTATGCTTGAAAAATCGTACTTCAAGTGTATGTCAGCTCTCCAGCCTGGAAGAGCAGGGTCTGCCAGGGGCCCTCCTGGGCTCTAGTTTGGGATGCAGGGTTTGCTTTGGGGCTGGAGTGTGGCAGCAAGCAGTGGAAGGGAGAAAGGCTCCTAATTGAGGGTGCTTTGTGAGTCCTGCTATTGCAGAAACCATGGGAAAATGGGCTTTGCTGCTGCCTGGCTGCTCTGACGATGGATGGGGGTTGTGAGAGGGGCACAGCTGGTTCCATTTGTCTGCCTGGTGGGTCTCTACTAATCACTGACCTTGCTTTTGACCTTGTTTACCTTCAACAGCAAGGGCTCCAGCTGACCTGACACTGGATGTGGCCAACACAGGTGATAGATGGGTCCAAGACACTTAAAGAATTCCTGTTCCTTCCCAACAGGTGCTGAGCACAATTAAGCCAAAGATCAGCAATGGATTCAGCAGCCTCTCAGTCTCCTTTGTCAATTGTAAGGACATTTTCTAGTGTAGTGCCTTCTTTATTTATTCTAATATTTCTTTTTAAGAGCATTCAAACCCTCCAACTTCAAAGTATTTCTGTTCCTACTGACCCTTGTGTATTTCCCAGGGATAAAACCCCCTAGCCAGCAACTTAGGGATGATTTGTCAAGGGTCACTTTAATAAATTAGGTTATTTATTTTCTGCCTGAAATTCCCTCGTTGGTGACTAAGAGAAACTTTGTATTAAGCTGTGCAAAGCATAATGAGGTTGCTGTAATGCTTTGATGTGGAAATGCTTAAATGCAAAAAAAAAAAAAAAAAAAAAGAAAAAAAGAGGAAAAAGAAAAGTGGTTTTATGTATAGAGACAGCTTGCTTAAGGTATCTAGGGACAATTTATATAAACCAAATATAGATTATACTATAAAGATTATAGATTTTGATAACAGCCCCTTAAAACTTGGATATCAGACTTCCTAAAAAGGTCAAAATGAAATTATTTTCTTGAACTCTTCTGCTGACATTTACAAACTCACTCCCTTATAAAAACAAAGATCTCTGTGGTATCAGTTATAGAGACGTTAATATTACAATAGATGTGCAGTAAGATTTTGTTTCCTCATCCCTATTACAAAGCCGTTCTTCACTAACAAACTTAGTGAGCAGACTGCTAATTTTTCTGGAATTAAGAGGCTGGGGTGAATTTGCACTATGTTTGTCTCACTTAATGAAGGTGGTTATATAAGAGTTGCTTCCCCTCAGCTGATTGAATTGTATTTCCCCTGCCACTTCTTGCTTTCCATGTTGCTGATAGATTATCAAAACACAGTTTGCTGTATTTTCTCCTTTTCTTCTTGTATCTTTCCTCGAGGCTGATTAGCACAAAGTAGCTCTGAGCAATGGCTTGGACACCAGAGATTCTGAAAGCCTCAAACAGCCATAATAATGGAGTTGGATGAAGGATGCTGGTTGCCATGGGAACAGTGCATGTGCCACACAAGATAATGTAACTGCTGTAGTGCAGAGATCCGTGCTGCATATTGATTGCAAGATTGCTCGAATTCCTCAGAAATGTTCTGCTTTGTGCTGTGTGCTCCACCTCAGCAAGGGAGAGAAGCTTATCAGCTGGACCTAATCCAGGGAGACTTTGGCAATTTGGAAAAAAGTTGGCTTTTGTGTGTGAGGGGGAGAAGAAGGGTCAGAACCCTTGTTGGGTTCACAGCCTTTCCCTGTTGAGCTGACAGTGTCCTAACTGCTGTGTTAAATCAGAGTTAATGAAGTACTGGAACTGAGGCACCAGAGGTGACTGCCCTGAGTTAGAAGTGGCAATAGGAGGCCTTAGGAAACTGAACTTCCACCTGTAAAATGTTTCTTATGGTGGCTGCTAACCTGGACACCTGCAGGGTGTCACAGTGCCCCACTGCTCCTTTTTGGTGTGCTGCTGAAAAGTTCCTTTTCATTCCAGCTTGCCAAGGAAGAATCCACTTAGTGGCATAGCTGTGCAAAATACTGTGATTAAGAAATATCTCACTCACTGACAGCCAGGAGGATGAGGGCAGTACTGGGCATTTCACCATGCTGGAGGAAGGTAAAACATGCCCTTTTTAATGTGGAGTAATTCTGAGTGAGAGCGACCACACTTGGTTCTGGTTTGGTTTTTTTGGGTTTTTTTGGGTTTTTTTTGGCAAGGTTGGGATTCTTTCATAAAAATGAATGAAGCAGGATGGTTTTGCTATAATTCTGTAGTCCAAGTTTCCGGGTCTTAGAATGACAAAGAAACTCGAGCTATTGCCTCCACATCCCAGATGCTCACCAGCATAAACCATCAAAGCTCCATGTGGTGGAAAGCAGTTGGGTCCAGTGTTGCTCAGGATGATTGTACAGATGAGGTAATGCAAATTAAAACTGTCCTTGTAATGTTATCCCCCTGGGAAAGGTGATGCCAGACACTCACTTGCTTTCAGCAGGATTTCTGGCAATTGGCCACTCGTTAGAGAATGACTGTGTAATTATTGACCTTACAAGGCTTTTGGAAATTGTGTATATTGTTTCATACTTACCTCGTGCCGTTTGAATCTCTGGCTGTTGTCTGAATCTGCCTTAAAATTATCAAAACTTTGAGTTAGTAAGGTTGTCTGTGTCAGCTGCAATAAGATCCTCATCTTGAGGGAGAGATTAGTAACTCAAAATGTATCTGATGTATTATTTGTCAGAAACGTGGCTGAGAGGACATATTTAGAAATGCTGGGCTACTGTGCCCTCTGGGCATCATTCACAGGTTTGTGTGACTTTGTTCTTCAGTATGGGTCATCTCAAATGTGGTGCTCAGATCGTCATTGAATTTATTCTTGACTGCTATTTTTGGGTTTAGATCCAACCATGCAAGTGTATGAATGTGCATAAATGCATTCACATCACACGATGCATTTGTGTTTGTGTATGCACAGATACATACACGTCTCTGCTGTTCTCATCTCTTCCTACCATCAGTTATGCTCCTGCTGCCACTTGACAGTGTTTAAGAGGACTGCTTGGATTAGGAAGTGCTTCAGTTAGGATCAAAGAGACCAGACTGGAACGGATTGTAGCTTTTTTTTTTTTTTTTTGACCTGTGCTGGTGCACCCCTCTGGAAATGGTTTGTCACCTTAACAAGGTGGTAACATCCCTCTGAATGAACATGTAGCACTGGCACAGTGACAGAGTGCCACTTGTTTGTCCTTGGGCTGTCTGGTACTGTCCTGGTATATCACCATTTTAAACAATACTCAGCTTTTAAGTATGGGCACAAGTAGAAATATCTATAAGGACACACAGCAGCCCATGGTGTTTTATGGTGTTGATGTCTCTGAGTCGATTGTACAGCACTGGGGAATTTTCAATAGCAAAAAGGTGCTAAATTTGGTAAAGGCAGTGACTGTGATATCTTTTTATGATATCTTTTTTATTATATCTTTTCAACTGACATTTTTCAGAAAAAGAAGTAGAGTTTGAGGGGCTGGATAACAAAGATATGTGAGAGGCAGGGAATCTGGTTCTGCCATTCTATGGAAAACCATCTTGGTTACCAAACATCTCACCTTTCACATGATCTCTGAGGTGACTTCTCTTGGTTAAACTCCACTAGACCTGAAAACTGCTGCTGATTGCTGAGGTCTAGTGTACCACATTCTGCAAATCCACCTTGTTCACCACACTGAAAGCTGTAGGAATGGAGTGATTATGAAGTAACTATTAACACCCTGTGGCTGATTAAATTTTGGGAGTGCAGGGGCGAGAAAAAAATGCAGCTGCTGCCCCCTCCCCAAACCCACAAAAACTCTGGCGTGTGAGATGGTTGCTGGATTGAATACAATAATGTTCCGGTGAGCAGCAGGTGCTGTGGAGAAAAGAATAAGAATAAATGTTTCTGAAGAAAACAGCAGGAAACTGAGACAAGTGTGTACCTTGGGAAGGTCAGTGACTGGGACAGATCAGCAGCAGTTTTTCCATGTTGTGAATTTGGCCCTGGCATCTTGGTCCCTTCCTTAAGGAACAGGGGAAGGGTTTTGCTGGATTTCCAATGTGAGCAAACTGTGGGGCTCTTTGTGGCTTATCATTCAGAACTCCCTATCCAAGCTGCCTTCCAGAGGAGACAGCTGTGCCTGACAGTGCAGGGACACACGTGGTAGAAGGTAGAATTTCATCTGGGTGGGTGTTTGGAAAAGGAGGTTGATGGTTTTGCTGCACAGTGACACTGGGAGGACGGAGGAGAAGATTGTTTTCCCACATTTGCATTCAGCTACTCCAAGTATATCAATTTCCACCGAGCATAAAGGTGATTTTGATTTTACACGAGAGCCTCCAAGGAGGTGTTAGATTGACAAAAGTGGTTGCCAAGGGGCTCCCAGGGACTTGACAGGTTTACAGACTGATGATACACTGCTGGGGTAGTCTCAGTGGAAATTGGGTTTGATATAAATAAAGGACAAGGACATTGTTCAAAAGCAATTGAGAGAGGCCATGGAACATTTTTATTTGTCTCAGTGTGATTCCTCCCACAAAAGGGAGTTGAACTGGGACTGGTGGAGTTTATTACAGCTTTATACTTTTTTTATATTGAAAATTGAGCTTCAGCATTATGTGATACTGCTGTCTTTATGCAGATTGTCTAAAAATAAATGGATGGTTTATGAAGGTAATATCTTGGAGGTGGGGAAGTTTTAAATGAAAATTATCAAAGAATGTCTTTATTGTAAAGACTGTGTATATCTTAGCCGAAGTGGTTTAGTAATGGACAAATAAGCATTTGGGAAATGCTTACAAGGACCTTTAAACATGTTCAAAAATTTCCAAGATAATTTTTTATAGTCCAGTTTAAAAAAAAAACCCGAAAACTATTATTTGCAGATCATGTCTGTGCCAGCACTGACATTTTTGGAAAGGCAACCCTGTTTAGTTTCTTCTTTTGTTCTTTACATAAGAACTTGCTGCCTTGTCTTCTGAGTAACACAAAAGCTGTTTTATCTCTGAGGAACACACGCTTTCAGAGTGAACCTTGTAAGAGATTATTTTCCTTTCACGAGGCCTGTATATTTTCCTTTTGCCACTATTTCTGAAGTTGTAGAAAAACCCCACAGAATTGCATTGCAAGGGCAATACAATTCACTTCTTGTTATTTAATTCCAGTGGTTAAAAAGAGAATTGCTGAGAGGTGCCTCAGATAGGGCAGGTAAACATGTGAATGTGTCTGTACCTGGTAGTTAAAAGCCATGTGCATCGTGGCTAGGGGTGAATTATTTTCATTTATTGGTGTGCTGATGTTAGAGGGGAGATGGAGGGGCAGGGAAATAATCTACCTTCTTTAAAGGTGACAGAGATGTTGTCTTGGAATGCACTGTATTCAGGTTCCCCTCTAAAGCTACTGCAGTTCACTTTTGGCCACAACCTATGTGAGGATTAATGACATTCATGTGTTTACAGTCAAGATCATCTGCATGGAGTGAGGAAGTGGCGAATCCAAAAAATCACAGGAATGACAGATAACACTGATAAACACATAGTAAAGCGAGGAAAATAAAAGTGAGCAGATTTATGGGCATTTTTCCTTCCAGGTAGTGATAAAGATGTGCAGATTGAGGTCAGTGAAGCTGTTAGCAAATGCTCCTGTTGTAGAAGCACAGGAAGAGGGGAAAATAACTGCAGCTACACAAAGATATGTCAGTTGTAGTTCCCTTGTGGGTAGAAAGACATGAAAATAATTAACACTACAAAGGAATGAGCACAATGAAGAGACTCCAGCAGCATCCTCTGGTGTCCTCCTTGGAAAGCAGACGGAAACTATCAAGTCCACGCTCCCTGCCTGCCTTTGCTGCGCACGGGAGGCTTCTGGCAACAGTGGCAGCAGCAGTGCTGACATGGTTGCAGCTTGATGCTGCAGGAGTTGACCCTGCCTGGATCCTTTTGGGATTTAAGAATGGCCAAAGAACATGTAAGTGTGGGGTTGTTTTTTTTTTTGTTTTGGTTTGGTTTGGTTTGGGTTTTTTTTGTCCTTCATGCACCATTTTATTCCACTTGGTCTGCTACTCCAGTTTTGGCTGGGTGGTAACAAGCAGGTCTGCCCTAAGTAATCCAGCTTTCCCCAGGGTTTGGCCCTAGGCCCTTGGAGGAGTTAGGTCAGAGAGAAGAGTTTGCAGCTGAAGAGCTTTCAATACCAGCAGGTAACAACCTCGACCTGCAGTACCTCAGTGTGGTCACTGTTGCTTGCTTGCTTCTGGATTAGGGGTATAAGTAAGCAAAAAAAACCCAAAAAATTCTGCAGAAAGCTATGGCCATGAAAACAAACACAAAAACAAAACAAAAAACCAACCAAACACCAAAAACCAGGCAAACAACAAAACCCCTAAGAACTGTTGCTGAAGAACCAACACGGGGGTCACAAGAGATTATTGTACTGAGCATCTGGCACGTGTGCCAGCCTGTCTTGTGTCTGAAAGCAAAATATTTGCCTGTTTCCATATATTTTTACCCTCCATCACTGTGTTCATGCACTTCAACAGAGAATTCCTGGTGTAAGAAGATTTCCATGGCTGGCATACATTCTGCTGTGCTTATATTATCAATGATTATGCTGAGATGGTTCCTGTGTGAAGCACATTGGGAGCCTGTCTGTAGGTTTGCCACTGTAACTGGGCTGGGCTAGTTAAGATCACACTGCTTTGTTTATTAATTTTTTTTAAAGACATTTGCTGTGTTTGTGTATGAAGTAATTGTGTAGTTCTGTGTTAGTAGCAGGATTTATTCTGTATCCCTCACTAGGATGTTTGATGTACAGCAGAATTTTCTCCTTGATGTTCCTGCCTTCAAGTGGAAGGTTTGCACACAGCCACTAGAAAAGAGTGTTGCTCTTCCAGCAGGAAGCTCTTGTAGTGGAAACTGCTGAGTTGGAAGAGAGAGAGATGGGAAAGGTCAGGGATCTTTGCAGGAAGCCACAGCCCCACTGGCCTTAATACACTTACAGTGGTGGACAAAGCAGTTCTGTGCAAGGCTTATGGGAAGCATAAAATATTGATTTGCAACAGCTGGGCTGCTGTGACTTTTTGTGTGGGAGGGTCCTTATTTTCACCAGGAAAGCTGAATTGGTTATTGTTCTCTCTGGGATGTGTATCACAAAAGAGTGCTGCTTCAATTTATTTTTCTTATAATATTAATTCAGTCCTAGCTATGTATTGCTCCCACAAAATATTTCCAGTCCTAGAACTAAAATAATCTCCATTCAATTTAAAGCAAGGCTCTATATTTTGTGAGCATAATGATGACAGATGCCTTAAAATCAGAGGTGAAATTCCATTACTGGCTGGATGTGCAGAGGACTCTGAAATGCATAATACACTGAATGAGTTGTGTTGAGAGTGTCTAAACTGTCTTGCAAATAAATGTCTCCAGCTTCATGGTTTATTTCTAGGGAGCTGTGCTTAGCAGGAGCAGGAGTTATCTCTGCCATGTAGCAGTCAAGATTCACAGTTTTCCTGCAAGATCTACTACTACAGAAATAAAGACTTCCTTTGTTTACAGGAGTGGGGGGGGAGGAAGCGCCCTTCAGGCTGTTGTTTATAGCAGCTGACGTGATAGAACACCAAGGAGCCTTCGCTTGTGGAATCTCAGATTGGCATCTTTACAGGGAGGGGGAATCCTCAGGGGTAGCTCAAAGCTGACACCTTGTCATCTGGCTGTGATAAGCCCTAAAAAAGAGCTGTTGTATGCACTGGAGGATGTTGTGCATGATAAAACCTGAATTCTGAAGGAGTTCAAGAGTTAGAAACAGGAGTTTGTATTCAGTAGCTGAATTATGCAAGGTATGGAGTGCTGTCTTGTGTGGAACGTTCTCAGGTAATGGGAATTTCTTTGCTAATAAAAGGCTTCAGGATTTGGTCCAATGGATCTTAAAAACAGTAGTGCTATTTGTGGATGTGATTGGCAGATGAAATCCCTTTCTTGCCCCCATCTACATCTTTCGTTTCCTAGTCTGCACCAGCCATTAGACCAAAACATAATTAAATCTAATATTTCAGGACCAAAGTAGACATTAAACATTCAGCATATATTTTTTCTTTTTCCTTGGAAGCCTAAGGAAGATAGACACCTAATGCCACTGGAATGCACAAATATATATTTTTGTCTCCTTTGAAAAATTCAGCCATGCCATTTAATGTAATGCAGTGGTGATTTTATCAACATTTTCTTAATGACATGTGAATATTTGACATTCCCAAATACTGTGAATGAACTGGAATTCTAAAAAAATAACGCCCCCATAGTTGTTGGGTTTTTTTCTGGCTATTTCATTTCCCACTTGATACCCACAAACGCTTCCAAAGCCTCAAACAACTTTCCTCATTTTTATCTTTATCTTTCATGGAGGCAGATGATGGTTTGCTGATAGCCATTGCACAAGCTTTCTTTTTTTACTGAACAAACCTGAAAAAAAACCAGAACAGACTATAAAAATGTCCAGTGTAGTATTGGCCTTTCTGAAGGGTGACAAGTAAGTCAAAATTTTTGCCTTCTTAGACAATGTACCAGCCCTGCCCTGAGTGAGGTTTTTGTGAGAGTTTTGTACCTGTTCTGGTGTGCTCCCTTAACACCAGGCAGCTACTGGAAAGGTCATGTGGTTTGAAGATGGGAATGATGGAAGTCTAAAAGTGGGGATTTTACACAAAACACACAATGCCTGTGGCTTCTCCTGCTGGGAGGCACTTCTGTGAATGTTCACACAGGAAGGAGACAATATTTGAAAACTATTAAAAATTAACAAACAAACAACAAAAAAAAAACCCCATCAACAAAAACAAACAAACAAAAAACCCCAAACAAAAACACACACACACACACACAAAATTTAGAAAAGGCTGGAGGATTTATTCTGCCTTCCTTGATGGAAAGCTTTATCCACAGCAGCTGCCTTGGTATGAGGGATGAAGCAAGAGAGGCTGCAGTCCATGGGTCCAACACTTCTTCCCCACCATCTCCAAGCAATGTGCCACCTTCCACGGTGTGGTGGACATCAGCAAAACGCAGGGTACACACTCATGGAATGTTTAGACTGGGAAGAAGCTCTGGAGGTCACCAGGCCCCACACAGGTGCACTGTGTGTGGGGATTTTTGCCATTTGACTGCATTTTACTGGCTTACAGAAAAATGTTAGGAAATTCAGTTATGTACGTGTTTGTACGTATTGCTCCCTTTTTCTGCTTTCTCCAAGTTGTTCATTGAATGCAATTTTTTATAGCTACAGGGAAATGAAGATTTCTCTCCTTAGTGCAATAACTTTGTAACGTGGTGTGCTGTTTGTTTGTTAAAATTCTCTCCATCTAGCCAAATACCCTTTTCCTTCAAAGTAACATGAGCTCCCAGTGGAAAATGAGGATATTCACTGCTCAGCAGAGCCAAGGCCTCCGTTTGCACAATCCCTGCAGTCTGGCAGTATATTTGGAGTAAGTCCATTATGACTGCTTTAGATTGGCTTAGAGCTACATCACAGGGGAGAACTCTTCACTCAGTCTGTGCTATGCAGATAAGAACTGATATTTTTCTGTGGAAAAAAAAATATCTGGCTTATTTTGCCACTTGTTATTTTATCACACTCAGAGGGACATAGAATTAACTTTGTTAACTATTCTTTAAAAGTCCCTGTTTCCTGGGTAATACTTGGAAGATACGGCTCCAGGGGAGCTGAGATGTGTTGCTCATTTTCAATATTGTGCAAACCAGAAAAATTTCTGTTCTTGTGGAGAGCAGATGCAAGGAATTGCTCATTGTCTTACAGGCAGAAACAGATTTTTTTATTCTTTTTCCTTTAGGAAAATGAATGCATTTTAGAAAGGAGGTGATCAGTAAAGAATAAAGAAATGCGTAGTAACACAAACCACGGCTTTGCTATTTCAGCCCAGGTTTTATGGTACCGAGTTCTGGTAAAAATAAAAGAACTTACTGTGTGCCTTGGTATGAACAGGTGCAGCAATTGCTTTTGAAATGAGTCCAAGCAAGTAACATTAAGTCCTCATTTTACACCTCACTGAATGCTGTGCAAAGAGCAGAACTTCCCAGCAGCATAAGCAGATATAATTCCATTGATAGCTTTGGCACTGAGCCTATTCACTTAAATCAGCGAAGTAGTAGCTGCTCATGCCTCAGTAAACAAACCCTATTACATTATATAGGTCAGTGTTTGTTTGGGACAGTTCTTAGTCTTTTGAATGCTTCCCTTCCAAGGTTAATTCTGTATTTCCCCCCCCCCCAAAAAAAAAAAAAATCTGTTTCTTCAGCCTCCTGTTTCTGAGCCTGGAACATTTGTGGGACTGATACTGTCTTCCTTCAGCTGAGACTTTTGAGGCCTTGTATTATGGGAACAGAATTTTGCTTCCAACCTTTTGGAACTTTACTCAAACTCTGGGTGGGAGAGGAAGGGCTCACAAGATGGATGGGTGGATGGATGCACATGTGGGAGTGAAGCTCAAGGAACAGTGATAGCTCCTTTGAAAATACTGCAGCTTTTGGGGACCATGGTGCTCCCAGTTTGAAATCTGGAAAACAAAAGGTTTAGGGAACCTTCCTAAAGCCAAGTGCTGCCATGGGGAAATGTGGACAGCTTTGTTCCTGCCTCAGTAGGTGAACAAGTCACTGGAAAATTGTCTGTGTAGCTGCCTTTAATTGGTAAATTAGGAAAGTAATTTAAAAAAGCATCAGCACTGAGTCCTGCAAACCCACTGATCATGAGTGGTGGTTTGGTCACAAAGTTTTATAACAGCCTCTTGTGAATGAAGAGCTGCCTCGCTGCCTCGGGATGGGATTCTCTGTGGCAGGTAAGGAGATGTTCTGCCTTGCTCTACTTCTCCCCTCCCTTCTCCCGCCGTCCCCGTGCCAGGGACAAGAAAGGGTGATTGGAAGGGATTTTTCTGCTGAATTCCCTAGTCCTGTAGCTGGGAGCTCTGCAGTGAGGGTGGGCTGCTGGTCTGTGGTCTTGCATTAGGCTCAATATTTTTCCCAGAAATGTTGGTCCCGAATATAATCTCTTGTGTTGTTTTACCTTAAAAATCATTGAGGTAAGATCATCTTTTGCAGATTTCTGTCAGTGTCCCTAGTTCCAGAAAACAGAAAAGTGCAGTGCTTAGTTGGATTCTCTCACTTAATTGCTGTGAAGCCTTGAACCATTGGTAATATCTCAGTCTTTTTTATTTTTTGGTTTTTTAATTGTAGCATTTGTAGTGAGGGGGAAAAAAAAAGGACTTTCAGCCCTGCCAAACAAATGGAACCATTTCCTAACCCTTGCAAGGTCTCTCTTGGAACCATACCTCTTTGCTTGCACGAGTGCTTTCCTCCTGCCACTGAGCTTTGTTAAACCTCCTGGGTGTCACCTTAATTTCAAGCATATGTTTAAATCTTACTAGTTTAAAGCACTTCAGTGTAGAGGCAAAAAAAGCACAGAACTACATTCAAATATGTAGTTCTCATCAAGTGTTAAGTTCTGAAAAAATATGCTTTACCTGTGCCACCACTGTTGTCTATGGTTAATTAAAGTAATGCTTGGCTACAGAGCTTGAGAATGCAGCAGTTATTTGCTTCACATTTGGAAGGTGACATTCCCAGCTAGATGGCCCAGAAAACTGTTTTCAAAAAGTAAGAGAAATTAGTTCAGGAGGGCTATTGAGCATCCATCACTCTCCTCAAGAAATTGCAGAGTACCTGTCAGTCCCTGGCACTGTGACAAGTGTTCAGCCTGGGGGTGGTGACAAGTGATGAGCTGTTCAAGAGCACAGAAAACCTCTTCCCCTTTACATCTTGGGGGAGCTTGTAGAGCTGGGCTGCAAAATTCACGTGTTTGGGGCTTTTTATGGGAATTGATAAAGTGAGCAAGGATGTTCCATTGACATGCAGCAAACATGGCACCTCGTGGTACTGCTGGGTTTGGCTTTTAAGGTGCTTTTCACAGCATGGTGAACTAATCTGCAAATTCTTTGAAGTAAATTGACCCTACCACATAACCCAAGGATAAAAAGATGTCGGTCACTTGTGGGGCTTTCTGTAGCAGTTTTCATGTGTGGTGGTTGTTGGTTTTATTTTCCTAAAAGAAGCTGTTTAGCAATTGGATTTTGCAAATCAACTCTTTTTTGGTTTTACTTTTGCTCCTCTGTATGAAAATGCACCTTATAAAAACAGTGGAAAGGGAAATTAGTCCAAATTCATTACTCCAAATGCATAGGACTTTTGCTTTCTTCCCCTTAGATTTGTTTGTCAGAAGCCAGCATTTGGCACTGTTACCCATGTGCCTGTGGGACTTTCTTTTCAGCTAAGGATTGGAAACCTAAATGGGAAGTAACTAAACACTCCCAGGTTGCTGCTGTAGGCTGAGGAAAATGAGATTTAAGTGCCTTTTGTATTCTCCCTGGGTTTCTGACCAGCATTTCAAAGAGAAATTGTCCTCAGAGATTTAATCCTGTGGTTTCTCTTGAGTCCAACTATTGTGATGGAATTCTGGGAGCTGAGAGAAAGAGTATAAGAATACCTGTAGAGCAGATCCATGAGAAATAAGGCTTAGACTTACATTGCTCGTTATTGAGTTTGTTCTTTGATTTAACAGCTTCCTGGAATCTGGGATGTGCTACCAGTCACATCTGGGGCAGAATTCATCAGCTGTTTGTTAGAAAAAAGCTACTACAGGTCGACTGCTTGCAATAACCAAAGCTGAAATTTTGCCAAGACTCTGGACTTACTTTTCAGGAAGTGCCAAGGCATCTTTCACAATCACAAATCACAACACTTACCTTTGGGATGGGACACAAGGCTGGGCTTATTGTGAAAATAGGGTTGCAGAAATAATTTGCCTGGCAAGTAAAGAGTGTCTGCTATTCCTCAGGAGAAGAGAAGGAGCCAGTGGAGCTGCCAAGCAGCACAGATAAATTGTATGGGAAAAGGAGAAGTATTGGTTGGAGGAGGACGTAGGTAATTGGTACCATATGGTGTTCCCGTCTCCTTTCTTCAACTGAGCAGTCATGTATTACAGTGCAAGTAGCTGAAACTGCCTCAGACTCATCTGTAAGTTATTTTGGATGCTCAGTGATAGCCTTGAGACCTTTGGGACTGTGAAGGCTACCTTCTTCCAAAAAATCTTGGTTGTTTGCTTCCTCATCTGGAACCAGCGGCATTGACTGCGCCCAGGAAATGGTAGCCAAAGATGAACTCTGCTTGTGCTGAGCAATGCTTTAAATATTGATATCAGATACCTGTGTGATATTTAGGAGGTGATAACTGTAAGAGATGAATGATGAAAGAAAACAGTTCCCTTCAGTTCTATAAGAATGGGTGCTGCTCTGTAAAGAAAGGTGTGTGAATTGGGGTGAGAGGCAGAGAGCAGCAATGCTAGAAGCAGCACAGGAGTGTGTAGTGCATGGGATGGGCTGCTGAACTGTGCTGCAAAGCACAGGTATTTTCCAGGAAGTTTCATCAAGAACAATGTTCTTTTCCCCAGTAAGTAGGGAATGTTCAAATATGAGCAAGTATTCAGATTTTTGTATGTAAATTTGACCTCTGGCTTTCTGAAGGCCAATGGAGCAGGACTTGGCAAACCGCAGAAGGCACATTAGCAGTATCCAAATGACATTTCAAACACTAAATACAGTAACTCCCTCTTCTCTCATATCCCATTTATCATTGTTCTGTCTGTCTAGCTAATTTACTGAGCCTTGTCATATGACAGATTATTTATCCTCATTTCAGAATTATTTCACTTATCTAAGATTTCCCATTTGGATGAGTGAAGGAATACTGCTAGAGTACAATTCTCCACTATTTAGGAGATAAAAATCTCAATGTAGGTAGCATCCAGAACTTCACTTACAAATCAGTTCTTGACCCTGTGCCTTCTCATTAAAAGTGAAATATCACCTGTCTTTATTATTTACAAACTGATAGTCTGTGCTATAGTAGAGGGTCTGTGTTTGTTAATTCTGCATCTGTATATCTCTAGTCCTGGTAATGTCATTGTCTTTTGATGATCATTGCACATGAACTCGTAGTTTACTTTTGTTCCCTTTTAATAATTCGTTGTTGTTGTTGTTATTGTTGTCTCATCACTGCTGCTTGTAATTTTTTCCTGTTTGACATGGCATCACAAAACAAGCATGTTCTCAAGCTTCACAAGGGCCTGGCATGATCCTTCCAGCCTGGGAGAGCACGGCCACTCTGAGCTGCCTGGACAGAAGTAGTTGTCTCTGTTGCATTATCTACCACCACGCTCAGATTCTGCTCCTCTTTGTCTGGAGATCTTCCCAATTCCAGCAAGAAACAGGGGCAAGGTGGCACCTTCTGAACAGAACCAGTAGGTAAATAACCACATACAGGCATTGAAAATTTGGAAATTCCTACAGCACAAAGCACAGGCTCTTAGTACAGCATATAGTCACCTCTGGCAGCTCCAGTGGCTGTCCTGGCCAAACACAGAGGGAATGTCTCTATGGATCTGTGTTCTCCCTCTCAGTATTGCTCTTGCTCACTTTTTTCCATCGCTTCAGGATGCCCAAACAGCAAGGGGAGGGGTGTGAAAAACTGCAATCCCAGCTGTCCCAAGAAGGAGGTAATCTTCTCCCGTGGATGAAGTGTTTCAGAAGGGTGAAGTGAGAGCAGGGAAGACTGGGAGCTGAGCTGAGCTTCAGAAGGGCTTGTTCTTGGGACTTTCGTCAGCAATGTGGGGTTTCTCTGTTGTGAGAAAGCCCCATTTCCCTCCCCCAGTGCTGCAGGCTGTTGAAACGTGACTGCCTGTGGGAGTCTGTTCACGCTCTGTGTTGGTCTTACTCTCTGAGCTGCTTTATGTTTTTGCCACTGCCACGATCCCTGCCGAGGTCTGTGATCTCTCAGACAGGTCAAGTTTGCCTAAGAGTGTTCAAAGTGTGTCTGGCAGCAGCCTTTGCATCATAAATAATGAACATTTCCCATGAGAAAGCTTGAAGAAAGTGGGTGGCGGTGAATTATTTGACTGGGAGAAGGAGACATATGTGGGTTTTTTTCCCTCGTTGCTGCTTCAGAGAACTGCGCTCCCTGGCTGGAAAATATAATGGCTGTATGAATTGCTATTTAATCAGGGATGCTAATTAAGTCTTAGCTCTTTAATGCTTTCATGGGAGATCTGTATATGATTTGCAGTGGCTGGAATGGCAATTGCAGGCAGTTAAGCTGTTCTTGGCTTTGTAGGACCCAAAAGTGCAATTTTTTGAGGGATATTCAGGACTCAGAGAGATCCTGTCACCTTTAAAATTTTCACTGGTCTGAAGATAGGAGTTGTTCTTAAAAGGAAATATTCTAAAGCAGTGAGGCAATGAAACAATACAGTTATTTCAGATTCCAAGTAGCCTTTTTTGTGTGTATAATTACAGCAGTGCATTCACTTTTATGGCACACTTAATATAATTGTAGGTTAAATATAAAGCCTATTCTGAGCAGAAAATTTACTTGTTTTTTTAGCATTGCTTGTTTAGTTTTATAATGCAATGAGAAAGCATTGGGGTTATTTGGTGTCTTATGAGATGACAACAAAGGGTTCCTACTTATGGGTCTGAGCAATATTTTTGAAACAAGCAGGTCCCACCATAATGGTCTTAAATGAGAAATTTAAGAAGTGGGACAAAATGTGTGGAATACTTGTCCAGCTTATGTAGTACAGTCAAAACCAACCCAGGAGCTAAATAGTCAACAGAAGGCAAGCAGTCTGCTTAGTGATTAGGAGTAGGCTGAGATTTTTAGGTTTTGAGGGGTTTAATTGCTCAAATATTATATCATGGTAGTTGCTATCAGTGAGACATTGTGGTGGTCACTGTAATCTTTGGTCCTGCAGGAGCTGGTTCAGTAATCATCCAATACTGTTTTGTTTCTACACGATGTAGGGAACAGAAAGGAAAGAAAAATATTCATATATCTTTTTCTTTATCTGAATACTGCTTGAAAGGGCAGCCTGCTCTTAGGAGAAGAGTAATTCAGAGAAGTTTCAGATACGTGAAGCAGGAGAAAGCACAAGATGGATCTGTGAGATTTAGATAAAAAACATGGTATATAATCACAACTTGTGAGACTAGAGGAGTGTTTCATTTTGCCTTTAGCAGAGTCAACTCTCTTTCCCCCTTTCTCTCTCACTGTCACTTCTCAGTAGGGCAGGTGGGAGGCAAAGTGGAAATGCAAAAGTGAGGTTTTGGACAGTGAGGAGGTTTGTGAATGGGCACAACAATGTCAATGCCACCAACCTCAGATCTCACCGAGCAAAGGTGGGAGGGTTGGTCTCTGCCTGCTCCAGGAATACAGGTTGGGAAGGTTACTTTTCCTTCGGCTCACTGCAGTAATGTCATTTTTCAGCTGGGTACCACTCTGTGGTGTCACTAAAGTGTTGTAAACTGTGGCCCTGCGATGATAAACTGACAAATATTAATTGAGGGCAACAGGAGCCACACACTGTGGCGATGCAAATGGTGTTGAAATTACCAGTGCCAGCACAGCCAAGCAAATCAAACGAGCTCAGCAAATTAGCTTGGGTACTAGAAATGCTACAGTGGGGAAGTTGATGAGCTTATTCAACCAGGCTGTGTGCAGTAGCTGAGCTGGCATTTTCAGGGCCTCCTTGACTGCCTTGGTGCTGGACTGCTTTGCTTATGTAGAAAAACACTTGCTGTAGCTCATGCTGATTTCTTGTGTGATGTGTGGAATCTTTACCACCAGCACTCGGGGTTTTCTTTGCCTGTGCTTATCCACGGTGAAGAGGTTTGGAGTGGTACCATCCTGCCTTCAGTCTACTCTGAAGCACTTTCAATTGGCTAATAATTAAATAAGTGGTAGAAAAGCAGAAATTACAATTGTAACAGTTGATAATAAATGGAGGCTCTGCCTGCTTTGTGTTTGAAACCTCTTCTGGAGCTCAGATTAGCTGGATTTGTCCTTTAGGATTCTTCCAGGTTTATTCTCTGCAAAGCTTTTACTACACACTAGTTTGATGTTTAGCTTATTACTGTCCTGCCCCTCTTTTGATCAAACTCACAGGTGAAGAGGGAAGTTGTTTATAGCACAGATGGTCAGACTTCAGATGCTGAAGTCTCTCCAAGGGTCTGGACACCCCATTTACTACTAAAGTGTTCACTCCAATACATGGGAATTGGTGAGATGAATCTTTTGCATGCTGCAAATTGCAGAGAGGATCTGAATTTGAGAGGGGAAGAGGACAGGCATTATGTAAGCTCTTCTTTTTCAGTTCATAGTGACCTTTGAAAACTTGAAGGTGATCCATCACAGACTGCCACGCTGACCTCTGTGGGGGAAGAGGTTGCACTTTGGCATGTTTACCACTTTGTTCCAGGCAACGAGTGATGTGGAAATCTTTGTGCTATAGAGTGAGATATGGTCTTCATGAAGAGGATTAGGCTCCAATTCCAGGTCAATCAGTTCCTCTTAGCTGGCTGTGACCATTTCACCTTTCTGAGTCTCCATTTGTGTTTGCTGTAAAATAGACAAATGGTCCTGTATTGATTTTTGACATTTGAAAGCTGCTACCTGTAACATTTCTAGCAGGAGGGATTTGTTGCTGGTGAAAGAACTCACAGGCATCATGCAAAATCAATAGTTCCCTAATTTGTTCCAATGTGAAAATACATGTTTTTCTAAGATCTGTTCCATGTATTTTCCTGGAAACATGCTCCTGCTTGGAAAGGTTGTCTGGGCAGTACTGAGATACTAATTGAAGTAAAATGCATCGATCCTGAAGAGCCCCTGTGGTAGGATTAAGTGAAACCTTTGAAGGGAGAAGTGTGGAGTAGAACATGTACTGTGGCGTGGCAGCAGAGGAATGACATGCTAATTCAGTCTCAGTAACATTGGGAGACTGGAAGCCTGCAGATGAATAACATTCCTCATCTGTTATCCACAAGCAGCTGAGAAGACACATTTTCTTGACTGGAGAAAAAAAAAAAAAAAAGAAAAAGAAAAAAAAAAACCGCCCTAATTTTCAGGCTGTTTTCTCAAATAAATTAAGGAAGAGTATTATTGCATCTGTGATTGCCTGAGGACACTTTTCCCAGATCTCCACTTGAGAAATTCTGGCACAGTACTCTAATTTGGACACATTGAAATTAGGGGTCATGCTTGGATGCCAGAAATGTGCTCTGGAGTGGGTGCACACCTGGCTTTTTCCAGTGAAGACCCTCTCTGCTGGATCAGGGCACAGTTTGGTGACAGGCCCATGTTACAGGTGGTTAAGACCAGTATTTCCAGATGCGCTTAAGAAGCTGATTTTTTTGCTGATGTTGGCTTAAATATCAATTATAGATCTGATCCAAAGCAGTGTTAAAACAGAGAACTGAGTGCTACAGACTTGCTGCTGTTGAGTCTAACTGGGTTTTTTTGGTTTATATTTATTTCCCATATGAACACATCTCATCCACATATGACTTGTCTGTGTTGGAATTCAGGGGGCCTGAGCAATTTCAAAGAGAAACACTCAAAAATGTGGTTTCTTGGGCAACTGTGGAGCAGACTCCACTGGTGAGAAGTGAATGTTACTCCTCCTGTTGTGAGAAGGGGCTTGAGTGATTGCTGCCTTAAACCAAAAGCTGGGAGTTCTTGAAGCAGTCCAGATTGGGGAAGAGGTTTGAGCTGTGTTTTTATTACTGCTGATTTCATTAATAATAGAGCTGTTATCCTGGAAGACACTTAATTCTTGAACCAGAAATATGCACAGACTTTAAATGCCTCAGTTGAAAGGTGCTTTTATTTACTCTGAGAATGAATTCATCAACAAAGCTGGTGTTTCAGAGGTTTTAATGTTGGTTTTATACATGCTTACAGTCATAAGTTTGCAAATGATGATTGAATTAGCAAATTAGATTACTTCACCCCTGGCAAGTGCCACAAACCTTGAAATTGGAAGGCTGTAAAAGTCTGAGGGGGAGAAAAAGCAGTTTCCAAAAAGGAAAAAAAAAAAAAAAAAAAAGCCATGCCAAATTATTTGCTGCATAAATAAGGTTTTATCTGATATAACTAAATAACTGGGATGGGTTTTGTGGTTTGTTGTTGTTTGGTTGTTTGGTTTTTTTCTACACAGTCAAATGAGATTAAAGTGTTATCAGTATGAATGTGCAAATCCCCAAGTGTGGATCTGGAAAAAATGTTTCCTGATGGGCTGTATCAGGTCAGGCAGATGAAAAAAAAACTGTCCCTCCTGCAGATTGGTGCAGGCTCATCCATTTTGAGAACAAGGCAAGAGATGTGTGCACTCTTACCTAATATAAAACCACATTTTTCCTTTTTAAACTTCTTCCTGATGACCTGTGTACCTTTAGAAAATGGGCAAGCTTAACCTAATTATCTCCAAGGGAAGAAAAAAACACACCTCCCAAATATTATATTGTTGCTCAGGGGGGTTGTTATTCAAAGAAATGGTATGGGGAGAAGGTAACTCTTTGCCTCCTTGAGGAAGATGTTTGCCTTCTAAGGCTTGAGCTTGGACTTTATACTGAAAAATATGCTCCTTGGGCTTAAAGAATATTGTCTTGTAGTGTTTTAAAGTAAATAATTAAATTGCTGCCTTTGAATGAACAGCTGCCTTCTTAGAAGGGAAATAGTCAATGGGTTGAAAGTGAAGTTTTAACACTTTCTTTTTGACAAGACCTGACAAATCACTGACAAGGTTTCTCAAGCACCTCTGCTGTCTCTCAGAACATTTGTCAAGCATTTACCCAATGATGCATTTTGTCTGAGACTTGCAGCTTTTCTACTTCTTCTGCTTGTTGGTCTGGTCTCCTGATCAGCCTAATTATCCCAGTAAACTACTGGGCCAGTGTGACATCAGCATCCCTGACAGGTCTTCCAGGACTGTCAAGAACTAGAATTTGAGGGGAAGAATGACAGAGCTTTTCAGGTTGCAGCATTAACCTTTGGTTCCACATTATCTTGAGTTCTCCTTGAAGCCTTGATGTTCACCAGATGGTGTCTTATTTTTTCTGTTTGATAAAAGCAGCAGGCTTTGATTCATGACAGGAACCACCATTTGGTGTTATCTGGCTTCGTGACCCTTCCAAACTGGCTTCCAGTTATGAGCAATGTCGCTGTTGGTACGTGGATATCTTCTGGGAAGTTTGCTGAAAATGATAAAAAAAGAAAACCCACAAATCAATTCTTTCCTGAGGCAGAGAATGGTTAGCCTGTGTTTATCCTGCAGTAAGTAAAGTGGGTATTTTCTCTTATATTTGAAATTACAGACTTTGTGTGAGAGCTACAATAGGTAATGGTCCCAAACAAGGGGGGTTATTAGTGGGTGTACAGGGGGTGCCTGAGGAGGTTGTTCAATTTGTTTCTTTTGACCAAAGCAGAAAGATTTGAAGCTTGTAAGTAGGTAGAAAGCTAAGGATGGGCAAAACCAAAATTTTAGAGACTGGTTTACGGTGCATGTCGTTCATACTGGAAGTCTTTGTACAATACTTCAATATATTAAAAATAAACCTATGCTACGAGCTATTTAAAATCATCATTGTAGTCAGAAGGTAAAAAGCACCCAACTATACTTTTAGTCTTATAAATGAAGTGCCAGCCATGCAGATGTGACTTCCCTGGAGCAAGGAATCCCAGGTTCCCTCACCCAGGGCCTGCCATACCAGGCAGATGCACAGGAAATGTGTGTAGGCTGCAGCCAGAACCTCAGGTCTGGTACCTTGGCAAGTCCTAATACGAGTAGAAATAGAATATTTGCTACCATGAGTGTATGGAGAACCTAAGAGAACGTTTGCACCTCTTAAAGGACAATTAGTGGCAGGAAGTTGATCTGAGTTGCTGCCGAGTTGTTACAGGAACTGGGGCTGGAATCCACGGCTCCAAAATACCCTAAATGCACTTGTGTTCCGTTCAGAGTGATGCCACTGTTTCAGAACACACTCTGACCCCGCTGCTTGTCTTGAGACAGGCTTTTAATGCAGGCTGGAAATCATTTGGGACAGGCATGAAACCTTGCCGTGCTGGTATTGTAATGCAATTGAGCCATCACTTAAAACCGGCAGTGACTGGTTTTCCTGCTGTGACCTCTTGCAAAATGCTCAAATTTTTCTTGAGCCTCTTTTTTATTTTTGCTACATTTCCTTTTTTTTTTTTTTTTTTTTTCTTTACTGAAATGAAAGCAAATTGTTCTATTTATCTCCCACCTTCAGAGTGAGTTCCCTGATTGTTTGTCCTTATCACTTCAAGCCAGGAAGTTTTACATTTTGCCAGGCACCTTGATATTGCAGCTTTGAATTCATGATTTGGCAGGAGGGGAAAGGGGAGAATTTCTTGTTTCCATTTAAACTGCTTTTAGTTCAGAATGAAATCCCATTTAGACTTGAAGGTTTGGATTGAAGTTTGAGGATCAAAGAAAATAGAACGGATAGAAAAAGTGGCTTTAGCTTGGAGCTGTATCTGAAAAGGGTAACCTCAGATTCAGGGCTTTTCTTCTCTCTTCTACACCCCCTCCAAAATGGTCTGTTTCTTCCAGTTTCTTCTGCCAAGAGTCTTAACTGCATTAACATGTGCATGTGCCTGCAGCCTTTTTTTGTTTGGTTTGCAGCATATGATAACTGCATGTAGGAATCACAAATGTAAAGTCTTTTCTTATTCAGAAAACGGGACTATTTAAAATAAGCCACGAGCTAAAATGTAGAGGCAGCACCAAAATTAGAATCCCTTGGAATTAGCAGCGTTGGCAGCTGCTGTTGTCAGTCCAAAGGCTTGTAAACCAGGAAACAGAGCATCTGCCATAGCTGACTGCTCTCCACCAGGCTTGGGCAAGTGCAGGCTTGTGTTACACTAAAATTGGATAAGGGCTTTGGTGGGAGTTGGGGTGGGGGGAGGAATAAATTGCAATAAAGTGGTAGGAATTGAAGGAAACTTGATTCACATGAAGGTGACATACCCAGCCTCCGAAAAAGAGTGGTCCATTTAGCTCTCTGTTTGTCAAAATGAATTTCTAGCCCTGAATCTGATGCGTGGATCTCTGTGGGTCCTGTCTGTTGGGTTGGTCTTTAAGCTTTAGACAACGTTTTTATGGCTCTGGATGTCATAAAAAGTGACTTGCCCAGTCACACAGAGAAAATCTGATCTCAGAAATGCCAAGATGTCATCCCGTGAAAAATTACTTGGCTGTGGCACTTCATGGGCATAGATTTAAGAGAAACTCAAATACCCCCAAAATCAGAAGCACTGGAAGTGTCAGGAGGAGTATCAGGGAGACATTCAGCTGTATTTTTGGATGGCCCACCAAAATGCTGTATTTCTGTGGCCCAAACACTGTTGTTTTAATTAACATTTTTGAAACTTTGTGACTTTAATTTTTCTACAGCATCATTTTACAGAAATCATTTTTCTAGTCCTTTTGGCTTCATACTGGCACATGAAATTGAAGCTTGTGTCATTTTTTTAAGGCTAATAAAAAGCACTGTAAATACTGTTATTTCTGTCTCCAACCCCCATGTCCCCAGTGGTGAAGATGCACTGTTACAACCATTGAGAGTTAACAGCAGACTTTTCAGATTGCAGATCAACTTAAGGCAATATCTGGTCTAAATTTGGCCTAATTGAGTACTGGGAATTACATGTGGCATTACAGGTTGAGGAACACTGAGCATCTGGTGAAATTCTGGGTGTTTGGTCCAGATTCTCTGAATTTTGGTTCTGAAAGCTTGGTGAGGACATGCAGATCAAAAAGGGCAGCATTGACTTGCCTGCTGCTCCCCCTTCAACAGTGGGTTCTGTGTAGTGGTGCAATGTATGTAGTGATACAAAACAGGAGTCATTCACAGGCTGGTGATCAATACTTAGTGCCTGCTTTAAATATGGGAAGTTCAGACTGGAATGATGCTCTTCCTGATGTATTCTGACCTGTGGATCAACACGGTTCTACCTCCTCTTGCCCAAAACAATAACACTTAGAGAATAAAAAATGGCACAGTCACAGATGGGAGATGCTGACAAGACCTCAAACAAACCCAAATCCCAGGAGACTCAAGCAGCACATGCAGAAGGAAGGCAGAGTGTTTGATATCACGTTTTCACATTGTGTTTTCACCAAAGGAAATCTTTTACTTCAGGGACACAGCAGCTCACAGTAAATTAGTCAGTATGCCAGTTTTCACAGGTTTCTAACACTACTGGTAACCCTGATGTGCTGACTGCCCAGGCCTGACTGTGGCTAAGGGGTCTGGCAGACCAGTTTGGGGTCAGCAGGGCCACCTTTTCCCTCCCTCTTCCCTAGGGGAAAGCTGACAGCAGATCTGCCCATGGCATATCAGGGCATTCTCTTCTTTGGGAAGAGAAATGACATGCAGCTTAGCAGACTGGTAGAAATTAAGTACCAAACAGTACTTCCAGTTTCTTACACTATTTTTTTTCCTTGTGTAGAGAGAGACCGTAATCTTTGCTGGAGCCTTTATGTGCCTTTATTTGCTTCCACGAGGCATAAAAGTCTTTCATAGTTAGTCATTTGTACATGCTGGAAATAAAAAGAGGTATGTCCAAAAAGAGAAAAGTGTAGCAACATTATTATTGAAGGTTAGGGGATTGCACTGGCACGCAAAGGAGCTCTGCTCTAAATTCTGCACCAGCCTAGTGCTTGGGCAAATTACTTTGCCTTTCTGAGCACTTGCTGCTCCCTTTTTCTGTCCTGGCTTCCTGCATTGGTGTGTCTCCAAGGACTGGTCTGAGCCAGCAGAAGCTCAAAGCCCTCAAGGCAGGAAGTCAGAACTGCCCAACTCCTGCCTGCAGCAGCTCCTTGGATCTGCTCTGGCCGAGGCAGAAACTTTCGGGGCAGCTGTTCCACCAGCACCAAGTAAAGCTTCAAAACAGGGGCCGGGGGGGAAAAGTGG
Organism: Pyrocephalus nanus; assembly: GCA_038380795.1. Lineage (NCBI taxonomy): Eukaryota > Metazoa > Chordata > Aves > Passeriformes > Tyrannidae > Pyrocephalus > Pyrocephalus nanus. The sequence continues at coordinate 3,173,535 of CM076271.1, read as the reverse complement.
AGGGGCAGGCTGTTTACCACCCTTGTGTCCCCCCAGGCAGAGGGGAGAGGGGAGGATGGCAGAAGGGGTATGTCAGGGAGGCAAATCAGGTGAGTGGCAGTACCTGTAAGTCAGAGCTGGGGTTGGTTTCAGTGGGTTCAGCACGGGACAGCAAATCCGCTGCAAACTCGTACTTGGCTTGTTTCTGTGGCCAAGATGGGCCTGTTATGGCAGCTGGTATTTCCTGGGCATCTGGAACCTGCTGTAGCATCAACCTGAATGCTGACTGTCAGCAGTCATGACTTTTTGTGAGCGTCCCCATGTTCCCTGGCAGTTGCATTTTCTACGCTGAAAACCCGTGTGGGCTCTCTTTCTCTTTGCAAAACACAGATGCTTATTAACTAAAGTCTGACACCCAAATAATGCAAAGAAAAATGGGGAAAAAGCAGTTTTATACAGCAGTAGCTCTTATTATTACCCTGCTCCATTAAACTTCAGAAGGATGGGAGTACAACCAGTAGCCAAGAGTACAAATAAATATGGGAATGCTGTCTTTGCTTCTCTAAGGCATCAGGAAGATAGAAGTGAATGTGTCGTTACTGTAGATAGTAATTATGATGCTTTATTGCAGTTATCAGTCTAGAAACTAATAATAGAAATTGCCAAAGAAATACAACAGTGGAAACAACAAAGAAAACGCCATTCCCTAAGGTAGGAATCCCCAAAGCAAGCAGGTATCCCATGCTGTAAGAGCCATTTGGTTCTGTTGTAAATTGCCAGACATCTGTTCAAAGCTTGGCCCAAAATTTTGTGATGTGTAAATGTAGAGTAGTAGGGGCAGATTGTGCCAACGTGAGCTGAGCAAGAATATACTCAAAATAGTGTATGACTACCCACAGCCTTACTAAAGTTTCTGGGATTGATTGGGAAGTGGTGTTAGTATAAATGCCTTGTAACAGACTGACTGTCACTTCCTCAGTCTTGATATAATTCCAGGATAAGTGGAAAAAGTGTCTCTCTCCTTGTATCTCCCCTCCATCATCTACTGTCTGTTTTAAACAAAGATTTTGCAGGGTCCAGGTGGGAAAATCATTCCATGCTTATAAGAAAATATTGCAGTGTTTGAAATGGGCTTCAAGAAGACTCCCAGTATTGTCAGGATAATTCACATTTGTGGTATAGGTGTGTTTTGCTGTGTCCTTACTCTGATGTCAGCAAGAAGAAAAAAATTCATTGGCTTTCAAAAATAACCTTGCTATTTGACCAGCACTTTTCATGATTCTGCATCTTGAATTTCTTTTTTGTTTCTCTCTCTTTTTTTTTTTTTATTTTATTGTGGATTTTTCTGAATAAATACAGAATCCCTTCTAATTGCACAGCTATACATTTGCTAGTAAATTCTTTAAAAAGAAATATGAAAGGGGTTTATTTTTGAGGATTGGGAGATAAATATTTATTTAAGGATCTGACCATAATACACCCTGATACCAACACTGTATGAGAGACAAGCTCTTTCTGCAGCTTAGACCTTCGTATCCCTCATATCAAGAATGAATTTCTGTGCTCTGCAGAAGATGGATGTAAATCTCATTACTGAACTGAAGCTGGACTTGGGGAGTAAATGCTTGTGGTTTGGCCTCGAAATTGCACAGGTATCAAATCAGGAATCTCTGTTCGGCACAGAAATAAGAACAGTTCAGGTGATGTTGTGTGGCTTGTGGTTTTCATCTTTATTTTTGAAACGATGAAGTATTCTTGCACATGAAGATGGGAGAGCAGTTGTGGTTTTCCCTCTTGGTGGTGGTGTGACTGTCTTCAAGCCATGGCCATCCTAATAACTTCTTTGGATTCTTGTGGCAATTTATGCATCCCAGATGACCGCTATAGAAATGCTGGTACACTTTAAGGGGAGGCAAGACTATTTTTAGGGAACTATTTTGTATCTTTCCCTCACATGCAGACTCTGTTGTTCAGCTTGAGAGAAAATTTGTTTGCTTAAGGGTAGCTAGGAACTGGGAGCAAGCAGATGAGTTTTCATGTCATGTCTTGGAGCCTGAAGGAAAGATGTCTGGCAGGAAAGGACCTGGAGGTGCTGGTCAACATGAGCCAGAGTATGCCCAGGTGGGTGAAAATGCCAAGAGCACCTGGCACTGCTGAGGCACCTCCAATTCTGGGTTCAGTTTTGAGCCCCTCACTCCAAGCAGGCTCAGGGGGGACCTTCTCAGTCTCTACAAGTCCCTGACAGGAGGGTGGAACCAGGTGGGGATCAGGCTCTGTCCCCAGGAAACAAGGCACAGGGTAAGGGGGGACAGCCTCAGATTGCACCAGGAGAGGCTTAGATTGGATATCAGGAAAAATTTCTGAACTGAAAGGGTTCTCGAGCATCAGAAGAGGCTGCCCAGGGCAGTGGCTGAGTCACTACCCCTGGAGGGATTTAAAATACATGTAGATGTGGCTCTTGGGGACATGGGTTAGGGGTGGGCATGGCAGTGCTGGGTTAAGGAGAAGCATGATGTTCTCAAAGGCCTTTTCCAATGTGAATAATTCTGCAATAGTTCTGTAATCTCCCAACACATTTCTGTATTTCCCCCACCCCTCTCCCAAAACATTGGCCAGTTTTGCTGTTACTTTTCAGGCTTTTGTCTCCCCAGTTGCTTGATACAAGCTCTGTCTCCCCACTCCAGTGGCTTTTTTCTTGGAAAAGCTGATGCTCAAAACGTGCAACTTTCCCCCTGCCTGACACACACCCCTCTGGCCTCAGGCTCCCCACCAAGGAAATTGCTTTAGGAATTGGCTCCTCAGTGACCTGGCCCTCGGTAGCACCAGCAGCTCAGCAGATGTCTCAGCCCCTGCCATGGCAGAACTGAGGCTCCAGCTGCTGCCAAGGTGCAATTGGATTTGTTTCATCTCATTTTCTGTCGTGACCTTAAAACTGGCCCCTTGCTCCAAGTCCAGGACTCATTTTGGTTTTGGCAGCTGCCTGGCTAAACTGCTTTTGGGAGGATTTGGAGACCAGGTTAGAAAGGAAGTACCCCCATAATCCTGGGAAGGATGTGATCTCGTGTAATACCTCATCCATGGGAAAGGTTGGTTACAAAGAACAGAAAAGCTGGCAATATATGAAATCTGAGCACGGGATCCCCTCTGCCAGGCTTTCATACTGAGCCAGAAACTCCTTTCCTGCCCTTCTCATGTTATTCTTTGGATCACCAGTTTATACTGAGGGTCTGGACTCAGATGGAAGCAAATTCTCCACATCAGTGCAAAATCTGTTTGCAAAAATGTTTACTGGACAGAGCTCAGTTCTGCCATCCTGCTTGAACTGTGATCTACTGTTGAAATTGGTTAAGAGATTTGGCATGTCTACATATGCTGAATGAAACAATGAATAAATCTTAAACATAATCATCCAGTAGAACAGGCTATAATTCTTATTGGAATGGCAAAATTTGTCCAACTTGGTCCGATGCCTCCTTGCTGGCATGTGACATCTACCTCGAATTTGAGCTTTTCCTATTTTTAGTGTGTCCTGTGTGGAGAAGGGCAAAGATGCCTTGGAACTATTGCATTTTTGATAGTAGAGAAATAATTGAGATGGGCTTTCTCTGCTGCTCAAAACATGCCTTCTACTGATGAATATTAGCTTGGTCACCAATCATCAGTATTTTTGCCTGTGACATTGAACCCTCCTTCAAGCCTGCCCCTGCCCTGCCCTGTTAGGTTCTTTTTTGCAGGACTTGGGGCCAAGGTGTGTCAGGGATCTGTTGTTTGGCTTCTGGTGCCTTTCCTGTCAGAACAGCTGGATTAAAAAGCTGTGCCAGAAATGAGAACGTTTTCCCAGGTTTAATCTTGCAGTTCCCAGCAAAGTATGTGATTGTTCAATAAATGTGTACAGTTAGGAATTTTTGGGGGGTGATGTCTTAAAGGTGTCTTTGAAACAAAAGAGCTGGGATTTTCAGAAGTGGGTATCAGGTCCCTGCTCCTTAGAAGTTTTGGGCATCCACAAATTCTCTAACTAAGTGAAGTGTTCTACTTTTCTCAACACTAATTTTTCTATGGTATGTTAAAAATCACTTTCCACATCCTACTTCAGGCACTCCAGTCTGAAGAGTTCAGCTGATGCATTTCCTTCTACTGTCCCAATTACTAATCTGATCGTGGAAAGAAACGATTTTAAAGCTGGTAGTGTGCAAATAGAGATTTATCTATTACATGCTGCCACAAGCATGAAAACTTGTGAAGGATGATAGTAATAGTGCCGTTCACTTTCCTTTCATGCAGCCAGTTCTGAACTCTTCAAATCCACTTTTTTGTGCTCCAGGGGGGAGAGAAAAATGCTTTTCTTAAGAGGCACTCTGTTGCAGTTTCCCTGGCAGTGCTGATTACCTTGGGTGCTATGTGTGCTTGGCTCTCTCCAGCCATTCTTCTCTCATGTGGTGGTGATGCGGGACAACCATGAGGGATCCAAGCCCCTGATTTGGAGGGCTTTCTGCTCTTGGCTGAGCAGCCCTAGTGACCGAAGTCAAGGGAGCTCTATTGTGCACTGAGGAATGTGGTGGGAAACTGCTGTGCCCTTCCTAACGCTCTCGGTGTTGGCGTGAAGGGACCGGGGGAGCAAAGACCGACTTATTTAACAGATCCCTCCATCTCCTTCCCGCAGAGCCAGCGCTGCACAGCGAGTGTCGTACCTGCTCTGCTGGCTGACGACCGCAATTTGTATTTCATTTTGCCCAGGCTTTGCCCACAGAGCTTACATAAGTGTCTTTCTGTCCCATTCCATGTCAGAGCAATTTTAAATTTAAATGCCAGTGCTGTGGGATATTGCCTAATCTGATTAGAGAGCGTGTACCGAGTATCTTCACTGCTGCACTGCCACTCCTAGATTGCTGTATGTAAGTCGTGGTGTTTAAAGTACTGCTGTATATCAAGAGAGTGGATTGGAGGTTAGCCTCTACTTCTGATGTTGTAATTTATTACTGTTATTTGTTAGGCTTGGGGAAAATTCTTTTTCATAATGTGGGAAAATGTCCCCTTTCAGACCTATGGGACTGGAGTATTTTTTCATTGTTTGATGGTGTTTTGCTGCTTTACTCTTATATGCACAGCCAACCATGCACTGATCCCAGTGCCAGTGAATCTTCCAGCGTGGTTTCCAGGTGGAATAATGCCACCAGCAGTGGTAGGGCAGAACAGGTGGAAATTGGTCAGTCCCCACCTCCATCCTCTCAAAAGGAGCCTCTGCTGAGTCTCTGGTTGTGCCACTTTTGACACTTTGGATATTTGTGGTATGTGTAACAGGGTGTTTGCCCAAGGCTGTGCTGTGTGACATAGTTAAGCACACCTCCACGTGGGATTGTTTGAACTAATGTCTTTTATTATAAACAACTCCAGCTGCCTGCCAGAGTGTCCCCTCACCCTTGACACTGATGTGCTGGGGTGTCTTGTGAAGTTTCAGCCTGAAACGAGTCTGGGCTCCTTCCTCCCCCAGGTTCTTTGCTTTATTATTCATGAGGGTTTTCTAACTAACCCACTTGTTTGTGTTTCTCATGGGGTCTTGCACTGGAGTAAATTATTCACTGCATTCAGCAGAGGCTTGTGCACACCCAGAACTCTCCAGAGCCTGAGAGGGCTGGATCAGCAGGGGCAGGCTCGTTTGTAGATATGAGGGGCTGAATCCTTATTACTCAAGCCATGTTCCTCTTGGCTTGGTTGTTCAGTTCTCAGATCCAGCACAGATCCTGCAGTGCCAGCTGTGAGGATGAATTTCTCCCTCACTATGAGCCAAACAAGAGATATACATATACATATATATATATCTCCATGTAGTGTTGGTTTATTTGAGGGGGAATTTATGTCATTTTGGTGTTTTTTTTCAACTCATCCACAGCAGACTCAGCCTATTCCAGGACTTGGAAGCTCTGCTGATGATAAAGCACAGTCCAAATGTAAATTACAACAGCAACAAATCTAATCTAGCACAGGACTGTTTGTAAAAGTACTAGGACACCCTGATGGAGGCTGCATTGGCTGGAAAGAGCCACTTTCAGTTCTGGATGTTCATCAGCAGATGGTGCTGGCAAACTGCACATCTGTTTGTGCACCCCTGGAGCTGGCTGCTCCAGCCCCCATGCAGATGAGGAGGTCCAAGTTTCAAGGTGCTCTCAATCCATACGTGGAAGAACAGGAGCTGTCTTTTGCCCACACAATAATCCATATTTCCTCCTGACTCAGGAAATGCATTGCCTGAAGTGCTCAGGCTGCTAACCACTGCCAGAAATGGTGGTTATTGGTACACAAATTTGGACAGGCCTGCAGCAAAATACAGAAAACTGGTTCCACCGTTTTATGAAGGGGAGATCTCTGCACACACAAGGGCTTGTGAGGATGTGAAAGCAAATACATAGATTTTCCCTCCTTGAGTGCCATCTTGAAGTGGAACAGAGAGGAAGGTTCCAAGCACGATCGTTGTTCTCTCCTCATCCCAGCAAACCTACAGGTGATTCTTCTTCAGCTTCCAACTGAAAGCTTTTTTTTTTGTTGTTGTTGTTGGATGTGGCCTTATAATAAGCATCATAATCATGCAAAGATCTGAAATGAGAAGTTGAAGGAAAGCACAGCCTTTACATGTGTTTTTTTTTTAATGTCTTTCTAACATAACAGTTAGAAGAGAGTGGCTAATAATCTCAACCTTCCTTTGCACAAATCTGTAATTAAAATTACTGTTGATTTTTGCCTGACCTCATGACCAGTGTTGGCAACATTGGTTGCCACAAGGTGCAGCTTCACACTGGCAAGCGTTTCGTGTGTGGCATCTCTAGTTTGAGGAGGGACTGGGTTATGGTAAAAGGAGTTATTAAGAGGAACTAGACAGTAGTTCTTTCTAGTTAGGAACTAGACAGGTTGTGGGTGGGCTCACAGTAGACATGTAAAAGTACTATCTCATTGGGCTTTTTTAAGTTGAAGCGGAGCTGCCAAAGTTTCAGAGTTGACTGAAATATCCCAGCTCATTTTTCATAATGCTTGTTTACTTCCTTGATTTTTCCTTTATTTAGATTTTGAAAATGTACATAGCAGTGTTTTCTGAAAACCTGCAAGAAGGCAACCACAGTCAGAAAACAAAACTGGGGAGTGATCATTGCCGCCTGTCATCTTGCTGTGCTTGAACCTTAAGCTTAGTGAAACATTTGTTTTATAAGAACAGCTAATTATAACCACATGTAAAGCTTGACATCATTACCTGGATTAAGTCCTGTGGCTTTTTCTGCTTTATTGTTTAATTCCTTTGGGAGCATTTTAGAGAAAGGTTTAGATAAGTGAAGTTTTTAAATTCCCTATTAAGCCACTGTTAAAGGAGGCAACTGCTATTTTTGTCTCTGTAGACCCATAAGAGATCTATAGGGGAAAAAAGTAATAGCTGGGTCATGGAGATTATTTTAAGGGGACTGTGTTGATTCTGCCCTGCATCCTACAGAGACAATAAGAACAAACCCTGCCTAACTCATCTTGGAAAGATCCACACCCCACAAATCCTTCAATGTTCAGAAGCTGCTTATCCTGTCTGGAGTGCCAGTTGATGCCAAAAAATTGGGGAAGAAACTCTGCAAACTCTTTTTGAGTATAGAGGGCTAAAAAGCAGACAGATTTATTTCAGTGCCGGGTGCATGAGAAGAAATCCCAAAAGGTGCAAACGGATTCACACAGGTTTCATAACTTTATACAACTCTTTAATTACAGATTCAAGGATTAACTCGCCTGTTCCAGCCCATTTTCCACCCACCACAGGCCCCTTTGATATTGCTTTGGAGGTTGTAAAGTGATCCCTGGTGCCCGGCATCGGTGTCTTTCTTGCTCTGGTCTTCTCTTGACTCCTTGCTTCTGGCACAGTTTCCTGCCTTCTGGGATGGTTCAAGACCTAAACTCAGTCTTGTGGATCTGTTTTGTCTTCTTTATCACTTTTTATCCACCTCTTCACAGGTGCAAGCAACCATCTCTGTTATTATCGAAATTCTTGCCTGTAAAGAATCTTCGCAAGAAATGACAAACTCTGCTCTTTCGCTTGAGAACTTCCAACTTCACTAACATCCTTCAGTTCATGGCCAGCACTCTCCTTTTAAAATGCTTTGTCTAAACCACATAAATTCTGTGGCTAACGATTTCTAATAGAATACTTAATTTTGTGGCCACACAAAGGGCAGAGCCAGGACCTTCCACGAGACGCAGGGGTTGCAAAGCTCCTTGGGCAGCGAGGTGTCGCTGCATTTAGTGGTGCCCTCTGAGTATTCTCATACTGTGATTTTGCCATTAAGTGTTTCGTGGCTAAAAACTGCACCTGTGAACAAATCCACATCCTGCATCAGCCTGCAGGTAGGTTGGCTAGCACCTCACAGAGGGGTTTCTCTGTGCAGAGCTTTCCTACTGTTTGTTGCTTTTCACCATTTTTCACATTCCCTGTCCTGCCAACTGCCCAAAAATGGCACACAAGCAATCTGTTACCAAAGGAACATATCCAGTGCAAGAGGCCTTGCTGACAGAGAGCTGGTGCCACTGCCTTTGTCAGTGCTGGGACCCAAAGTGGGGCACTCCTTGGCACTGGGAAGTGAAGGTAGGAGGTGGACTGGAGCTACTGATGGCTACACTCTTCTCTTACAGTGAAGCAGATGAATTCACATATTGGTGTAACCCCTCTTGGTCACACGTGAAGTTTTCAGGAGCACACAGAACAGATTTCCCTAAAAAATGCCAGCAAGATGTCAGAGAAATTCACACTTTAATTTTGCATGACCACTGATCATCTCTTGTATCAACCAACTTATCCAGAACTGCAGGACCTGGATCTCTGTGGGTGGCATGTTCCTTCCTGCCCCAGAGGAGAAAACACTGACACTCACCTGGCACTGTAATGTAGGTCATGCCTGTTGCAGCCCAGCAGCTGAGCAAATGTGAGCACTGATGAATGGGTCTGCAGATGGCCCTGAGAGAAATAACAAGCAGTTTGTTTTATTTCCACCTTCCCATCATCCCCCTTTTTTTCGTTTTCCCCCCACCTCCAGACCCAATGAGGTAGAAAACAAAACAACACTATAGATGGCAAGAGCACGGATTCATCACAGCAATCAATATGATTAAGCAATGAATCGTTTATTAAGACACACAGCAGACATTTTATACATTTTTGTACCCTCGTGGGTGCAGGAGTAAAGTCTGGGGATTGGATAGCTCAGTCTGTCCATGAGTCCATGTCTCATGTTCATTGGACAAGATACAGGTTCGATGTTTTTGCACCTGGATACCAGCTCCCACCGCAGGTTCTCACAACATGGAATAGTTGTTGATTGTAAACTAATTCTATTCTCATGGGAAGCCTGTTCAAGTTAACTATAACTAATTCCATTCTCATGGGGAGTTAGCCTGAGTTTACAACTGCCAACTGTAAGCCAAGTGTTCTTCCCATGGGAAGCCTGAGGCTTCCTTCACAGCTGGTAATATGGGTTGTTCACCAGGCCTCCATTTTCCTCCACACAACACGGCCGTCAAAAAATGAGCTGGTGGTTCTGTTTTCCGTCCGTGCCTGCTCGCTTCAGAGCCCACAGAGTTTAGACACCTGTTGGTTGGCTGTGTGTGTGTGTCTGTGTGTGTGTGTGTGTTGGAGCTGCCCAAAGTCCAAGCGAAGCTGAGCGCTGTCACCTCGTGTCTTGCAGAGCAGCCCAGACGCCGGTAGAGGACTCTGTCCCAGCTCGCGGGGTTGTTGGTTGTTTTTTTCGTTTCCTGCTGACGCTGTCACTGCCCGGGTGGGTCAACACGAGCCGCAAAGCTGCTGTCCACGTGGACTGGTGCTGAGATCTCCCGCCCGGCCGCCGCCAGAGCCTCGCCCGCCAAGCCCAGAGACATGGCCACCAACGGAACCAAAGTGGCGGACGGACAGATCTCCACGGAAGTCGACGCCTCCATCACCAACGACAAGCCTAAGACCTTGGTAGTAAAAGTGCAGAAGAAGAAGACGGACCTTCCAGACCGAGACACTTGGAAAGGGAAATTTGACTTTCTTATGTCCTGTGTAGGTTATGCCATTGGCTTAGGGAATGTGTGGAGATTTCCGTACCTTTGTGGCAAGAACGGTGGAGGTATGTTTGCTTTTTCCTTATTACGGCCTCTGATACAATTCACAGAATCACAGAATATGCTGAGTTGGAAGGGACCCCCAAGGATCATCCAGTCCATCTCCTGGCCCTACACAGGCCCACCCCCAAGAGTCCCACGCTGTGCCCCAAAGGGTCATCCAAACCCTCCTGCAGTTCTGGCAGCCTTGGGGCTGTGCCCACTGCCCTGGGGAGCCTGTTCAGTGCCAACCACCCTCTGGGGGAAGAACCTTTCCCTGAGATCCACCCTGAGCCTGCCCTGACACAGCTCCAGCCATTCCTGGTCCTATCTCTGGTCCCCCCAGAGCAGAGCTCAGTCCTGCCCCTCCTCTGCCCCTCCTGAGGAAGCTGTAACTGCAGTGAGGTCTCCCCTCAGTCTCCTCCAGATATTTCTGCATTAGGACTCACCATAAAATTATCAGCAAGCCAGGACTTGGTTTGAATAGCTTTTTCATCTGTATAGGTGGTTTTGATTTGGGATTTGGGCTTTTTTGTGTGCTTTACACTTGTCCAGGAGGGTTGGAGCCATTTTGGAGCGTGGTGCTCTGCTTTGAGGTCTACTCTGAAGTTTTTGCTAACTTCTAGCTGGCAGTCTCACTTAAAAGAGCATGAAGTGTCAGAGCAGAACTAAAGCACATTACCCTCCAACCAACCCTTCAGATCCCTCTCTTTTGGACTGATTTTTTTGAGAGGATTGAATACAGCTCGTAATACTGACTCTGAGCTCCCCATAAAAGGCTGACTCCAGCTGGAAGGCAGCCAGTGCCAGTTAAAGGCTTTATGTTATCTGTGATAGATGAAGGCAACAAAGTACACAGCCTTTTGGATTTTAGCTTTTTACTTAAACAGAAAGCATTTAAACGATGGAGAGATACGTTTTCCCCCTTATTTTTAACTCTTGGAGTACTGGTTTAGAAGCGTACATGTGCTTTCCACTAACTTTTTTGAAAAGCTACACTGAAGAAAAAAAAACCTGTGGGTTTCTTTTCATATATAACAGGGATGGAAACAGTGGAAACTCAGTTGTGTTTTTCCCTACTGGAACAGACTTCTTATTTATTTTCAGGTGCATTCCTGATTCCCTATTTTCTTACTTTAATTTTTGCTGGAGTGCCACTGTTTCTTTTGGAGTGTTCCCTTGGTCAATACACATCTATAGGAGGCCTTGGAGTGTGGAAACTGGCTCCAATGTTCAAAGGTAAAGTATGAATTTGAATTACTTTTCATTTGTTTCCAAGTTGCAGAAGGTGCACAGACAGGGCAAGGATGTTCCTTGATGCCTTCATAGTTTTATTAAACCATAATTTTCCACAGAAAACACTTAATTTTCTGAGGTGTGACTGACAATTTTGAAACATGAAACAGGGGATTATTCATTCCCCATTCAAAATAGCAAGAGTTAGGCATTAGAACCTCCACAAACTTCTTTTTGAACTTCAAAAACTTTGGAGATTTTTTTCATAGGAACATATAAAGAGTGTTAAAAATAGTGTATTAAATCCATTGTCTGAGCAGGTGTGGAACTGTTCCTTTGGTAAACTTTGGTATATTTGTCTGAGGTCTCAGAGCTTTGTATTCCCTGTTGTTTTTTATTAAAATTCAAAAGCCAAGCACTTTAGAGATGGCAATTTCATGTTGAATTTTTAAGACAATCTCACTCCATACTTAGACTTTTAGCTGGTTTCAGGTTTGATTACTAGAACCTCGGGGTTTTGATGTAGAATCTACACAGACCCTACAAACCTCCCAAACTATGCCTGGCACCCCTCAAATCCCAAATCCTTTGACACTTCACATCTCCTGATCTAATTCCTGGACCAGCAGAGGAGCAAGTTGCACATTGAGTCATAAATTACTTCACACAGCAGGGCTGGCAATTAGCACAGAGTGAGCTGAAAGTTTGTTTAGATTGAATTTCGTCCTGGGAAATTTAGTCTTGGGAAAACCCAGAGAGGCTAAATTGTTTCTCACAGAGAAGTGTTTTTGCTTGAGTTACTGCTGTTGGTGGGAGTCAGTACAGACCTTGCTTTGCATTATACTGATTATTTGAAGCACTTACCTCCTCTTTAATGTCACCAACTTAATTATTTTAAAATCCCCTTTTAAAATCCATGTGGAGTAGAAGACAAAGCACCCTTCAGTGTGGAATTTTGCCATTTCCAAAGTCTGAGATGACATAACTGCATCAAGCCCTTTGATCTGTGTCCTAAATGGCCAGCTGGTCTTGTCACACATTCTCACTTTGTGTGCATCTGCCACAAGTGTCTGTGGGGCTGATGTTTCGGAGAATGAGCTGACTTAGCTCTTTTTCCTGGAAGTAAAAAACACCAGTAAAATCTCAGCCACAGCAGATGTGACTGCACCACACAGAGAACTGGACCCTGGCATGAAATTTATAATTTAAATATGTCCTGAAGTGCAGCTCTTCAGCTGATGCTTGTATAGACATTACCAAAAGTTTCTTATTTTCTCTTTCTTTTTGTTTTCTTTACAGGTGTGGGCCTGGCTGCTGCAGTCCTTTCCTTTTGGCTAAATATTTACTACATTGTGATTATTTCATGGGCCCTATACTACCTATATAATTCCTTTACCACTGTAAGTGTGTGTGTCAGAAGGGGTTTGGAATTGTCTGATGAATGTAAAGCAAAGTGATATAGAGATATCTGACCAATCTGACTCAATATAAATGTTTGAGGTTAACACAACATGCATAGAAATCTGTAGGATAAGCTATTTCTTACTCTAAAAAAAACTGTTCTGTAAAAATCCTTTTTTAAACTTTTTTCCTCCACGAAGACATCTGGAACAGAAAACTGTGAGGAAAACTTTCTATTTCAAGAATGTCAGCGGAGAAATATTAATAATAGGTTATCCTGGAGCTCTTTTCTTGTCCTTTCTTGACAATTTGTTTAAATTTCCTCACTTTAATCTTCAGAGCCGCAGCTTTCAGCTGTACCATTTCATTTTCACCTGCCTCTGCCATTTAATCACAACATCCCTGCTTGCTCCTCTCCTTCCCTGCCAGGCAGCTTCAAGCCACGCTCAGGTTTCAGACTCCTTGCCACCAAGAGCACCAAGACCCCTTTGTGCCCACAGACCAGTTATTCCCCCAAGAAAAATCCTGGTGTATGAATAATTTTTTTTTTCCTTCAGTAGCAGCCACACAAATATTATTTCTTTGGGAAATAGTATCATTGCAATGTGGTTTAATAACAGAGGGGTTTATTAAAGACCCCCCCCTGGAATGGAAGGTCTGTGATGTGATTAGCTCTGAACTCCCATTCGTTGCTGTTATTTTTGCTTTGTTTTCTTTCCTGTTTGCCTTATTTTTAGCTGCCTCTTTTCCCCCCCTTCAAGGGTGATTCATCAGCTGAGTAAGTCTTGTCTGATTTGTGGGGTTTGGCCATCTCAGGAAGTGCCCTTATATAAGTCTCAATAATTAATGCATCTTTGTTCAATTGTCTCCGCTATAAATGTTGTTCCTGCTTGCTTGTTCTTGACTTTAAAAAATTATCCCATGACCAAATTTGCATTAATTACTGTCTGGGGGTGACAGGAGCATTTCTTCTTTGTTATCCTCAGAACTGTTATTGATGTGAAAGGACAGTCATAGCCTGGAAGTGGTGTTCAGGTCCAGGTTAGATGAATATGGACTTCTAATTCCCTTGAAGCCTCTCAACCTTGTATATAAAACGTGCCACACCCTGATATAACATTTCTATAAGGGGATTTTTCAAGAATTGCCATCAGAAGAATATCCAGGTTGTATGCAAAGGAGGTTCATTCTGATGGATAAGATGTGGAAAGAGGTTCTGCTCCTCAGAACTTCTGGAAACAATACAGAAAATACATGTAGAAAACAGAAAGTTTACCTTTTTCTGATTATCCCCTGACCTGAGGGGAAAAGGGAAATCTCTGATCAATACCCATCACACCTTTATCACCTCTTGTGCAACAAGAGGTAACAGGCACTGCAGGAGGTCCTTTCTGCTGTTTCAACATAACTCTCATGCTGAGAGGTTCTCAAACCCCAGAGCATTTGGGCTGATATGTTAAAGACAGGAAGGAAGATTTTCACATCTGATTCACTCAACTGATATGAAGTTAAATAACTTTTGTAGCAGACACCCCCCCCCCCCCCCCCCCCAGGGAGCTCAGTGCTCTGCAGAGCTCGAGGTGTGTTAGTTCTCCACTCAGCTGTCATTTCTAGTAAAGAGAAATTACCTGAGCTAATGCTCTGCTTAAAAAGTGTCTGACTTCAGGTTTTTCCTTTCCCTTTCCCGAACAGACTCTTCCTTGGAAACACTGTGAGAACCCCTGGAACACAGACCACTGCTTCTCCAATTACACCTTAGCAAACACCACCAACATGACAAGTGCCGTGGTGGAATTCTGGGAGTAAGATGATAATTTTTTCTCTGTCTCATTGCTGTGCATGTGCAAGGATCAGCTTGTTATCACTCAAATAATATCTTTCTGAACTACTTGCCAAATGCACCGTTCTCTTGGCCTCTTCTAGACGCAACATGCACCAAATGACTGATGGATTGGAAAAGCCAGGGCAAATCCGATGGCCACTGGCAATTACTCTGGCAATTGCCTGGATTCTGGTGTATTTTTGTATCTGGAAGGGGGTAGGCTGGACTGGAAAGGTAAGATTAAAAAGTACTGGAAACACCTTTCAATTAAAAATGCCCATTTTTAGTCAAATATTCTGAAAATTCCTGAGGTAAGAAGCACTGGGGACAGTTTCTCTGGCATATCTCTGTGAAGGATAGAATTTCTATTTTCCTGAACTAATACAGCCCATGTTCGTGGAAGAGGTGGCTCCTCTGTACCTAGGGCTGACCACAGTCAGATGCTATGCTCACTTAGGGAGTTCTTGGCTTTGCCAGGTATAAAAATTGCTGGGCTTGGATAGATATGTAAGGAAGTGTTGGGAAGAGCTACTCCCTCTTTTCCTCGTGCTGAATGAGAGATGTAGGAGGCTGTTGCCTTCCTGCTGTGCTTCTGGGGGTCTGGCTGGTTGCTGAGTGCAAAACAGAATTTACTAATGAATTAAAGGAAATCATATTATTGACAGACCTTTCTCCAGGAATGAAAGGGCATAATGGCAGGAAGGAATCTCAGGGGAAATAAAAAAACACAGCCATGAGGATTCTAACCCAACTGAAGTGTTGGGTTTGGAGACCTCAGGTCTGGTACAGAGGACTAGGATTTTATTCACACTGAAAGGATGAGTTGTTAAATTTTGACAAGGTGGTTGCAAGTGTGACCCACTTCAAGCAGCATTTGAGCATGACCTAGCTGAGCTCAGACCAAGCCTTTTTTATTTCTCCCTTCTACAAAGGTGAAAAAAGAGGGCTGGTTTTGTTCCTTTGGGGTCTGAATTTGTGGTGTCTTTTTTGACAGGGGTTTTGAAAGGCAAGGGAGTGGGAGGCTGTGTATCATAACATAGATGAGGAGAGAGTGGGAAAAATGAGCTGACAGATGTTATTGTACGAGCAGGGTGCTGGTGCCATGATCCCTGTGCTTTTGGGACTTCCCCTTGTTAAATATAAATTAAAAAAAAAAAAAAAAAGTGTGAGCCTCTCATGTGAAAAATGTCCTAATCTACTGTGTTTCACCGTCAGGAAAAGAGGCAACAGTCACCTACCTTTAGACATGGTCTTCAGGGAATTCTAGAACAGGCACTCCCCTTCCCATACCAAGCTTTTCCACTGATAAAAGCTTCAATTTTAAGAGTCAGCCTCAGTTGCTGTTACAGTATTTCAGGGAGCAGTATTTTCTGAAGTGTTAACAAGCACAGGTCATTCTTCCTTCCACACTTACCATGTCTTGTTTCTTCACATCAGGTGGTTTATTTCTCTGCTACTTATCCCTATGTTATGCTGCTTATCTTGTTCTTCCGTGGTGTAACACTGCCTGGAGCAAAGGAAGGCATTTTATTCTATATAACTCCCAACTTCAGTAAGCTTTCAGACTCTGAGGTAAATATCCAACCCTTGTGAACAAAAAGTTTCACTGCTAACTGTTCACCTTTCAGACATATGACCTGCTCCTCAAGTGCAGAAACAGATTTTTAAAAAAATTATTTCCTGCAATCAGGTTTGGCTGGATGCTGCCACACAGATTTTCTTCTCCTACGGGTTGGGTCTTGGTTCACTGATTGCCCTTGGAAGTTACAACCCTTTCCACAATAATGTTTACAGGTAAGCAGATGACTGCACATAGTGCAGTGGCACTTGCCTGTCTCAGCTGGAGCTGGATTCTGTCTTTCTGTGTACTAGGTCGTTGAAATAAAGTGTACTCTTGAATATTAAATGTCATATCTGACTAGAGATAAGATATATAACTGCATTTACCCTAATGGGAGAGACAGGGTGATTTGGCCAGCATGAAATGGAAGCCAAACTGTGAAATCCTAAATCCTGAAATCTTTTCACAGGAAGAAGCCAAGACCATTTTCTTTACCTGCTGTTTAAAGTGCTTTGCCTTTATTTCAGGGACTCCATCATTGTGTGCTGCATAAACTCATGCACAAGCATGTTTGCTGGCTTTGTCATCTTCTCCATCGTTGGATTCATGGCAAATGTCACAAAAAGGCCTATTGCAGATGTTGCAGCATCAGGTATCCAATGTATTTTTCTCTGAGTGGTGCAGTGGCATCAGTTATTTCTCATTTGTACATTGTGTCCATGCTGTAATTGTTCAAAATCCCTCCCTCAAAGCTCCCCATCCCTTCAGTCTGACTGCAAAAGGCAGAGCATCATTCCAAACCTCTCTGGGCAGCACCAGCAAGGTCGTTTCATGTCCAGCTGCCTGGTGCTCTCAGCCCCTGGAGTGGAGTGGTCAGCCTGGGCTGACACAAGGAATGCTGCTGAACACTGGGATTACAGGGAATGTGTTTACAGGAGGTGGCAGCACAGTTTGCTGCTTCAGTGCTTGGCTATGACATCAGATTATGAGCCTCCTGCTATTGGAATTCTGAAAAGCAAACTGAAAGGAGGAATGGTGGTCATTATGGGGTTTAGTTGTTTTGGGTTTTTTTGAGCCAGTATTTTCAAATTCAGTTAGTTTTTAAATTCCTTTTCCTAAGGCTGAGCCCTTTGAGGCAGATGCAGTTCTCACCTGTTCAGACCCACAGCTTTTTTTATGGAACCTTTTATTATGAAAGTCATTTTATTTTTTTAGGGCAGTGAGATGTCCATGGAAGGATTATGCTATTCTTTGCAGTTTCTTGTCTGTCTTCCAGATGAAAAAGCTTAAAGCAGCAGAGCAGATGGTTGCCCTAACCCAGCTGGTGCACCAGATACTCACTTAGCAGTTCTGGCCACAGGGAGGGATCTGATAACTGAAAGCTTCTTTGGAAGTCACTGGTGGACAAAATATGTCTAACTATCCTAGCAAACACATCCTATTTGTGAAATATTCCCTTAGTTAGGAAAGCAGAGAATTTAAGCCCTAAAAATAGTCTTCAATAAGCTGCACATCCAAAGAAATTAGGCACAAAATGATGATGGCATAAACTGTTATCAAAAAAATGCTCTGGAAAGTCAGTGGTGTGTGAAATAAGCTTTTTGGATTTATGTATTTGATACAGATATAACTACAGAAAGGCCACACCTGCAAACAGAACAACATTTTTATATCCTATTAAGCTCCAAAGTGCATTTGCAGGTACCTAAGATAGCAGACTTCTGAGAGATGCCCATGACCTCCTGTGGCCACTAATTGCAAAGGATATTTGAAAATCTGACTCTTTAATTAAGGCTTATATTTTTCCTGGCAACCTCAGAAACTGGTGCTTCATTTTAGCCCTACAAGACAGGTTGTTTTGCCATCTTTTATACAACTTTGAAAAACAAATGATGTTATTAAAAGCTGTGGCTGCATTTCTGTGGAACGTGTAACAGAGTAAAATGAACATATTTATCTGAAGCTTATTTTGCTGTTAGCACTGCCATTTGGAAGGCTTTCCAATCATATCTGCTCTTGCTAGCAAATAATTGCTTCAAAATCCTCATTGCACTGAGTTTGACAATTCTGGTGTTAATGCCAGTCCTTGCTCCACTGGTTTGTGTGTCCAAGAATTTGCCACACTCAGACTTTTAATGACAGCTGAAAAATCAGAAACCCACCTTAGATGAGGCAGATGAACTTTATTTCTGTGATTATTTAGTTTGCTACAGATTTCCCTCTTAACCTGACATCAGCTGTTTTCCAGCTGTGCCATGAGAACAAAAACAGCTCCTTTCTAAATAATAATTTACATCCTCCTTCCAGCACTATGCCCCCCCCCCCACCCCAGCAGTTAGCAGGGACACAAGTGAAACAGTTTGCCTGTTCAAAAATACATAGTTTATTCAAATGTGCATTTTAAGATAAATAATGGAACAGCAGGAAAGTGTCTGGAAAGTGCCTTCATTTTCTGAGTTGTCTTTGTTTTGTCTTCTGAACTACTTGGTGCAAAACAGAAGATCACAGCTCTCAATAACTGCTTGAGGGGAGAGAAAGCTGGAAGATGTAATCCCAGCCATGGATAACATTCCCTGCCTTTGCTATACAAAAGTGTCACTCAGGAGCAGCTTCTGAACTGCATCCAGTATTCTGGTTGGTTGGGTATGGGGGTTTTAGGGCTGCTTTTTTTTGTTTGTTTGTTCGTGTTGGTTTGGTTGGTTCATTTTAAAAGCAAGGTACAAGCACTGCCCTCTTGGTCAGTGAGAACTGATGAGCTGAAATCCCTGGTCAGGGGCTGCATCCATGGCTGGGCCATTCCCCTAAACCTCAAACTTGTCACCAACAGGAGCAGAGAATCACAGCACCAATCCATCACACTGATGTTTTCTCTCCTGTTTCTCCTCCCAGGCCCTGGACTGGCATTTCTGGCTTATCCAGAAGCAGTGACACAGTTACCAATTTCTCCTTTGTGGGCAATACTGTTCTTCTCCATGTTGCTCATGCTCGGAATTGACAGTCAGGTAAAACTGGTGTGAAAATGAATAAACAAGACACATTTTCTGCAGCTGTGTGGTCCAAGGTTGCCCTGCCCCTGTGCACTCTGCAATGGTAGTCATGCAGAAAGGTTTCTGAAATGGTCATAAAAAGAAAAAACTGAGATTCCAGGACCCTGGGATAGTAAAACAAATGATGCTAAGACACTTTTTCCCTTTTACAAACTGTTGGAAGCATATTTAAAATGGGCAGGAAATTTGTTGTGCAGGCAAAAGGAACTTTTCTTTGAAGTATTCACTGTTAAATTAGAAAGTTAAATATACCTTTGCAATGTTCAGCTATGTAGGAGGCACTGGGATATATTTTTCCAAGTTTTAGATGCCACAAATATTGCTGAAAGAACTTACTACTGGAGCAAAAAGATGCAGCACAAATTTCATTTTAAGCACATGAATGTCTGAAGCAAATTCAGTAGGCAGCGGGGTTGTTACCGAGGGCATTCCATGTCTTGGTGTGTTCTGAAATCACTTTCCACTGGAAAAGATTTATTGGTTCAGGCTTTAGCAAGGTTATACAAGGTATCTGACAGCTGGAAATGAATGGGAAGGCACAGCCTAGGGGTTTTGCAAATCCAAATGAGATATTCTCCAGAATGCCTGGATTAAACAATTTAATCATTAAGTCATGGAATCATTTAAAATGTTTATTGTGACATGAAAAAAAAAAAAAAAAAGCCCACGGCACAAGATAAAACCCTTTAGGAAGGACTAACCAAGGTTCAACAAAAGCATTTGATAATCAGGACTAATTTCAATATAGGTAACAACCACTCTGTCAGCACCAAGGAGAGCACCCTGCCTCATTTTGGAGAGCACACTTTGAGGACTTGCAGAGAGTGCCTCCTGCCTTCTGAACTGTTTGGTCACATTTGTGTGACCAGTCCTTGGAGATGTTTTAATCTCCTAGCAATCAGCTGCAGTTGGCAAACCAGCACCTGGCAGTTCTTAGTACAGCCCTCACAGCACAGAAAGGGGTGTGGGATTTACTGGCTTAGCACTGTACCAGTCTTTCAGTAGAGAAAATCCATCATTTTCTATAAATCCGAGCTGACTTCAGACTGTGAGCCAAAACAAAGAAAGACCAAGAGAGCATTTTATCCTGCGAGATGAAAGAAAGTTGGAAGTTTATATTTCCTGCTTCTTTGTCTTTCAGTGAGCTTCAGGCTTGACATTAAAACCTATTGCTCAATCTGGGGGGAAACTGCTGTGAAATTAATTGGGTCAAAATATTCTTGAAAGAACTTGTCTCTAGGCAACTAACAGCTGAGGAAGGTAGTCTAATATTATAAAAAGGATATATATCTACAGGCTGTCATGCTTTCTGCATTTTCTGTCTGTCAGTGAACCATTTCATACACTGCAATTTACAGGAGCTGTAACTATTGGTTGAATTCTGATTGCACTGCTGAAAATTTATGAAACTTTACATACATTCTGGTTTTCATGATTTCAGCCCTAATGACAAACTTGTCTGAATATATACATATCTGAATATACACATATATGCATTTATTTATCTGAAGTGTGCCCACCATTTCTGCTTGGAGGGCACATCCTTGGCAAAAATGTTTTCTGGGGATACAAAAAGTGTTTGGTTTATAACATATGAGAATCAGTCTTGTGTCTCTAACCTTCACCATGATGCACCAATCTGATTGGACTTTCTGTGTCTGTTGTCTTTCATATGTGTGAGTAAATCACATACAAAAGAAGTGATTTTGTAGGATCAAGGGCTCAAATCCCTCAGCTGCAGGTGTATCATCTTTATCAGAAGAAAGAGCACTTTCTGGTCACAGAGCAAATGCCATAGTTCATAGTTTGGAATTCTGAGTGTTTTCCAAGCTGGAAATCTTTTTACACAAATCTTTTTAGACAGAAACATGGATTTATAGGGGCACAGCTTTCCACTGAAGTCAAGGGAATTTTCATTTATCACTGAATGGACACAGCCTTAGGCCAGTGATGGGAACAACTGAAAACTCCTCCCCTAAATGTAATCCTGCAGTGCATTGCATTGTATTTTCTGTCCAACTTCCCTTGCAGTTCTGCACTGTGGAAGGATTCATAACAGCTTTGGTGGATGAGTTTCCCAGGTTACTGCGCAACCGGAGGGAAATCTTCATCGCTGCCGTGTGCATCGTTTCCTACCTGATAGGGCTGTCCAATATCACTCAGGTATGTGCTGGGGGACACTGGGGTCCCTGTCTGACATATAGAATATTCCTTGTTTCTCCCTTTCCCAGTCCAACCAGGAATACTTGCATTGAAGTGCAGGGATCCTCCCTGCATGCTGTTTATAGATTTCAGGCAGCAGACGTGAATTTGTAAAGTGTAAAATGCCCATGGTCCGTGGGTGCAGTGTGTGCTGCAGAGTTCAGGTGACAAAAAAATGCATGTCTCTGCACTCTCATGGTCCAAAAAAGTGGCAGCTGGGGATGTTGACATTGCTTCTAGATTGCAAACTGTTTGAGGGGAATGATTGAATTATTAAACAAAGAGTACTGAAGTGAAATTAAACCAGTTAATTAGATTCTGGCAGCAATCTTAATTTTTGACCTCAAGCCTTCTAAAACCTTAACCCTTTCACTTTAATTAATTGACACTAATATGTCCCTAACCTATTCACCACCAATGTTTTTGTAGCTCACATTTTAATCTATCTTGAAATTGGAATCCTTACTATATCTTTAACATTCCCTTCTTAAATGTTTTAGGGTGGAATCTACGTGTTTAAGCTTTTCGACTACTACTCTGCCAGCGGAATGAGTCTCTTGTTCCTTGTATTCTTTGAGTGCATCTCAATATCCTGGTGCTATGGTAAACAACGTTTTTATTTTTTTTTCCCCAAGTTTTGCACATCATAAGGACACTTCACCTTCTGATCTGTTGGTTTGTGTGTGCCCGTACTGAGGGTGGAACTGAAATTGGCCTTCGTTTCTATGCGTGTATTTCCACTGGGGACTCAAAAGTTCGCCTGTGGAAGGTACTGCTGCCTCTTTCAACACCCTGCCTAGAGGCCTGGAAGTCCTTAGATGCTGGTGGTGTCAAGAATATTAAGCAGCTGACATCTCATCTCTTTCTTCTCATCCCCCTTCCTTGAAAAGCCTTGATTTTCAGAGGTGTTTGGTGCTGCTGTTCTCAGTGGAATGTCTTAGGGCTTTGGAGCTTTGTAATGTTTCCTTTCCAGAAATGTGAGAAAATTGCCCTAAAATATCCAGAAACCTGGACTGGCAGGCCCTGGCTATAAAGATTAATGGATCTGTGCCATATTTTTCCACGTGACCTTAGTTCTGTGTCAGCTCGTACAAGGAGCTGCTCCAACAATTACCAAGGCACTTCAGTTTATGTTCCACAGCTGACTGAAAGCTGGATAGCTGGACTCTTCCTGCTGGATTTTAATGGCATTGAGAGGATGGAACAGCATTTTATAGGAGAGAGATACTGCTGATGAATCCAGGAAATGCAAATGGAAAAAAATACACCAGCTCGATAATGAAGAGATCAAAGTTATAAATACTGTGATGCACAGACCTTTAGGAAGCTGATGGGCAGCAGCAGGAGGAGGGCTCCTCTTTGATTTTATATCCACTTTTGCATGTACATGGGGTGCACCAGAGTGAAGCTGGTTGATGTTAGGATGGGTTGGGTTGTTATAATTTAAATTGTAAGATACATTCTAAATTTCTCATTCTAATAAGAGTTGAAATTAACCAAGGGTCGTTTTTTTGCATCTGGCCTTCACATGTACAAACTTCCTTGGTCTTTCCATGGGAATAAGTTTGCAGGCCCCTAATTAATTAATGGGGATACGAAGGAATGAGAATAGGTGATTTTTGGTGCTTCTGAGCTTGCATACCTTTTCCCATTCAGAGAGGTGAAAAGTTAGTTTGGGATCTGTGTAGAGCTTCCAAATATATCTCATAATTCATGAGAGTGTCTCAGAACCACTGAGCTTTCAGTTGGCTAAATTACCTAATATGTTTCTATACTGTTTCTTATTTCTATATTTAGGTGTTAATAGATTTTATGACAACATCCAAGAGATGGTGGGATACAGACCCTGCATCTGGTGGAAACTCTGCTGGTCCTTTTTCACTCCTATCATTGTGGCAGTAAGAAACAAACTTTTATTATATGGTTCAAAGGACGTTAAATGAGGTGGCCTGTGTGCTACAGCATTGTCATTTCCACCCCCACAGGTTCATATTAACTCTGACCTCATTCCTTTTTTAAGGATTTCAGCAATTCCATTGAAGGCAATTAGCAAAAAAACCCAGAGTCATTAGAGGAAGCTTGTGCCCTAAAAAAAAGTAGCCAAGATTTTATTGTATTAGACCTCTGGAAATGGTAATTAGTCAAGAGCTTCATTGGCGGAGATGGAAAACTGTAAAAAACAAGCTTTGACCATTTCTTGTATTCTTAGAGTTTTGCAATCTCTCTGAAGTCCAGATTTTCCATATACACAGAGATACCCACCTTCTGTAAACTGAATTCCTTCACAGGCACTTATTCTGGTGACAGACAAGGCTTATAAACTGAAAGTCTTCTCTCATGGGATTCTGTGTCATATATTAACCACTTTTATACTCCTGGCAAACTTCACAGGGAATTTGTGTATTGGAAACCAGGGGATATTCTTTTCCTGACTCTAAACTCTACCCAGTCAATCCCAGACAGTATATTGCAAAATGATAAGCAAAGAAATGTAAGTTTACTGCACATAATATAGCTAACCCCAATGCAATATAAAAAGCTAATCAAGCAGCCACTAGTACACCTGACACAATACTTGCCACTCACTGACATTTCTCTGGTAGTCCCACACAGGTAGCCGTGGAAAAGCAAACGAGGAGCACTGAAGAGACACAGAAATGTGTTTTTGTTGAGAGTTCCTTGAGTCATCCCTACCCACACGAAGACAGCTTTCATTTTTCTAAAAACAAGTGCTCAGGAAGGCTTAAGAAATGCATTTTTTTGTTTATTTTAGTGGTACAGTGGGAAGATGACCAACGCTGTGCATAAACCTGGTCAGATTTCTCCTGTCCTGTAGGAAAGGTTATGTGTATGAAAGCATAGTGGTAACGGGAAATATTCATTTTGCTGAGAGGCTTCTTGGGAAACTCCAGGAAAAAAACTCTTGAAAGCCAGAACACTCTGGGAATATCATTCAAGTCTTCCTTTCCACTGTGTTTTGCAGGGAGTGTTTATCTTCAGTGCTGTCCAAATGACTCCCCTCACAATGGGAAGTTATGTTTTCCCAAAGTGGGGCCAAGGAGTTGGCTGGTTCATGGCTTTGTCTTCTATGGTGCTGATACCAGGCTACATGGCATATATGTTTCTAACCCTGAAAGGCTCCTTAAAACAGGTAAGTCTCTCTTTCCTGGCCATCTTCAGACCTGTGCACACTGATCAGAGCTTGCTGGGCAGTTGTTTTCTGTTACCTGTTTCTCCCTTGCTTAGTCCAGTTATTTTGCATCAAGCTGAAAAACATAAAAGCAAGTACCAACCAGAAAAAAAAGATGAGGGAGTGTCTGTATCATCTGTTTTTAAACATAATTGCCCATGTTTTGTGTGGTCTTTATCTCTGGTTTGACAATTGCAGACACTTTGCACTGCAGCTCCTTACACCTAGAAAACAAAGTAGCAGTTTACAAAATATGTAAATGTGCCCTAATTAATGCAAGGCATGCATGAATCAAGACAGGGGCTGCTCTGGGGAACTGGAATCAAACTCTTAGAACTAATCCACGTAACTCTTGTTTTGGCTCAGTGTGCTCAGTGCCCCTGTTTAGCATCCCCCTGTGATGGGATCAAAGATTGAGCTCCTGCTCTACACTACACCTGGTTTGAGTTACACCTTGCTCTGCTGCAGCTGGGAGGAAGGACATGAAAAACCTTGGGAGCACTTCCCTTTAGTCCTCATGGAAGGGATTTCTGTGAATAGTTAACCTCATGAAGAACAAAGTGTCTCCCTGACTCCTTATTCCAGTTTTTACAATGAGATGACACTTCTCATGTGAGAGAGGCTTAAGTCAGTTTTAAGGTCCTCAGAGATGTGCTGCTAAAGGACTGGGAAGTGTTGGTAAGGTTTCTGACCCACAGACTGTTCGGTAACCACCTACAATCACCATACCTCTCTTTTTTTTTTTTAATCTGGGTGCATCCTCATTTTTCCCCTCTCGAGCTCATGTTGTGCCCAGCAGCCCCTTCTTCAACCCAAATGCTGAAACTTCCATCTCTGCATCTATGACTGTGGGAGCCAAACACTGTCAGAATTAATTGGTTGGTATTTCTGGAAATTCTGGAATCAGCTGACAGAGCCATCTTTGCAAAGGGCCGGATGATCTTTAGCAGAATTGATGTGTAATGTCTCATGAAATGCTCAGACCTTGATCCAAATATCTGTCTTCAGCAAATTTTAAAAGATTCAGGCTTCAAAGAGGTCTACAAAAAATTCCTGGGTTTCCCTCTCCCACATCCTCCCTCCTGTT
Organism: Pyrocephalus nanus; assembly: GCA_038380795.1. NCBI lineage: Eukaryota > Metazoa > Chordata > Aves > Passeriformes > Tyrannidae > Pyrocephalus > Pyrocephalus nanus. The sequence continues at coordinate 3,147,915 of CM076271.1, read as the reverse complement.
CCTAACTCTTCCTACGTTTTGAATCTCTCTCCTTTGGTCTTACAGAAACATTTACGTGCAAAGGGAGCATTGTTGCTCTAAAATACAGCTGCTGCTGCTGCTTGGGCAGAGCTGTGTAAGACTGTGGTAAAAGTTCTCATCTCAGTTCTGCTGTGGATTAAGGTCTTATTTTTGAAAGCACTGACAAAAACCACTAGGTAATGGGAGGAGCCTTGCACCAGTGACAGGCTCTGAGGATCTCGACTGGTCTCCCTGCAGTCTCTCCTCATTTCTTTTCCCTAGGAAAGCCCCCTGGTTAATACCTTGCTGGCATCCAACATTCTGCACGGGGTCTTTCAGCTCCTACAGTCACATTGAGGACAAAGCTAAATCTCCTTCAGTAGGTGTGGCTTAGTGCTGGTTTGGTCCCTGGGGAGACAGGCAGTTGTAATTCTAGTTCTAATGGCTCCACACAAGTGTTTAGGATTGTCTTTAAAAACAATTAAAAAAAAAAATAGAGCAAGCTTAGAAACAGTTTTTTGGCTGCCTCACATTTATTGTTGTCCTTTAAACAGCGCATCCAAGTGATGATTCAGCCAAGTGAAGACATCACTCACCCTGAAAACGGGCCAGACCAGGCCCAACAGAGCAACTCTGCTAACAAAGAAGCCTACATCTAAACTTCTGTATTGTAAAAGTACCGCTCCTACTCCAGAAAAACAAAAAATATGGTTGAATATGACCACAAAATTATGTCTGAGAATATAATTACCTACCTCTAGTGGCAAAAAAAAAAAAAAAAATTAAAAAAAAATAAAATAAATAATTTTAAAAAAACAGAGAAAAAAGCAACAAGGTCATCTCCACTCTAAGGGAATTGCCATGGGTATGATCCAACCATCGTGCGAGCTCAGATGTTGACAGTGTTTTTGTGTTCTCCGGCAATCCACAGACTGTTAATGTTTTTATCCTTTCACAATAATAGTTGCATACCTTGGAATTTGTAAATTGATGTGCCAAGACCTTTTTAATCTACCTTTTAGCACGACTATTTGAAGTTTTGTGCTGCTGATTTTTAGTAGTTTATTCACTGTTTCTTACCGCTGAATCCCAAGACTGTTATTTCTGACTTTGCAGGAGTAAAATTAAAGTTTGGATTGTTTTGTACAAAAGAATGAAGCATTTTGTAAACAAGTAATTTCCAGTGGAAAAAGTCTGCCCTTAAAATTTGTTCCAGCTGAGGCCATTTGAGGGGGAAGAGACTTCCTTCAATTAACAGCAGCCACAGCCTTTAAAAACATTCCTAGTGCAAATTGAGCTGTCTGTGGCAGTACAGCCCAGGCTGTTCACTGGCTGTACTCTGCCTTTCAGGTGACTTTCAAATAAGGTCATAAATTTCTTTGAAAATACATATGCTGTTTCTTACATAAAGAAGGTATATCTTTGTGAATCAACACATGAATTGCAGATGTTAGAGGCATAAATATGAATTTTAACTTTTTTAGCAGAGTGATATCCAGGAGCTCTTAAAAAATTCCCAGGAGTAAAATACAAAGTATTTGCAATCAAAGCTCAGAGTGCTTGAGCTATTATTATGCTGTTATCCTACTATTATTGCATTGTCACCAAAAAGAAACCAAAACAATGGCTCAAAGATCGAAGTAAGTTCTAATTTAGGATTCAATTCCCAGCTGTTCTTTTTTCAATCTGTTAAAGGACTTTAACGGTTCCCAACAAGCAAAATACAGAATACGGATGGTTAGCGCTTTTGGGACCGGTTGATATTTTGATTTCCACTTGACTGGTGGCGATGAAGGCACGAGGCACAGCTATTTCAATACGATGCCACCTCGCTCTGGGCCCCGTCTGCATTTGCCACACAGCCAGAAAAGCCCGGCCAGCCCCTGGAAGTTTTCCCTGTGTGGGGAATGCAGCGCTAGCCCCGCATGGCATTTCTCGTTTGGCAGCTATACTGACGAGACACGGAGGATTATGGAGAGTGCAAGTAGCTGATTGTTTGATTGTAAACGACTGTGACAGAACTGTGCAATGAAACATGCTTCTCAGCAACTTTTTTGTGCACCGTACAAATGTTAGATAGCACAATTTATGTAGAACTACTACGTGAAAAACATGTTACCTGTGAATGTTGGGTTTCTCGTTGTTTTCGTCTGAAGGTGACAAACATGTTCTTGCAATAAAGTATTATTCTCAGAATGTCAAGCACATTATGTAGAAATAATATATATATATAATACACATGTATTTCAAACTACATCATAAACTTCCAGAGTATGTTCAGTAGGTTCTAAACTGTTTCATAGATCAACTGTAAAATACTACGAGATCTAAGCTACATCCTAAAAGGCCATAGCTGAGATGCAAACATCCTGTAAGTCTTTGGGGTTTAGAGGAACCTGTACATTCTACACAGACATTACACATGATACATGCACATCATAATTGTGAATTTCATTAGACTAAGGATTAAAATTCCAACTTTATTGTTTAATGTAATCAAGTCCCATGTTGTTCTAAGAAAAATGCAGTATTTAATGTTTGATTGTAAACAATTATGACAGATGTTTGACAGACCTGCTCTTTAGCAAAAAGCTGTACAAACGTATCACATAGCACAAACTAGTGTTGTAGAACTACTGTGTGTAAACTGTGAATAGCTGTATCTTTTTTGTAGTACTTGCCCTGAAAAAAAAAAAGATTATTGTATGATCATATATGCTTTTTGCAATAAGGAAATATCCAACACCAGGCAAATCTATCTCTATATAAAAATATATATGTAATATATACATATTCAAAAATATATACAGAGCCTGTTTAAAAGAGTACAGTATTATTTAGTAAACTGCAACCTGTTCTATGGACCAAATGTAAAATATTTATAAATTAAGATGCATTTTAAATGTCTATAAACGGTGTCATAATTAAAGCACGATTGTTATGTAAGTTTCCAAGAGTTTAGAGGAAAAAGAATAAAGGTTATATTATACATTAAACTCAGAATTTTGCAGTCTTTCATTACACAGTCCCAAAGTGTGTTAATTTTCTGTGAATTGAGTTCCAAATGTGTCACTTATATATATATATATATATATATAAATATCCTTGAAATATCAAAATGCTGTATCCCACTTGTATATAATTAATCCATGCTATTTCTATGCTGTGATTAGTATGTGCATACATTATACAGGGAGCTTAAAAGGTGACAGTTAATAGCCCTTCCTGACATCCTGCTGCTTTAATTCTCCCGTGGGAAGATGGCATACCAGGGATAAAACCCTGGAGTTTGAAATGGCCGTTCCTCAAGTGCACTTGTGCGGATGCTTTGGGGTGTGAGCTGCAGCACCTGATGTCCCTGATCTCAGAGCCATCCCAGGCTGATGAAACAGCACCTGGATACTCCAGAGACAGATGATCCACTGCTACCAAAAAAAAAAAAAAAAAAAAATTTAAAAAAAAAAATAATAATAATAAAAAAAATATGCTAGGTCCCTGTGTCAGCTGCCCTGGCAAGGTGAGAAGATGCGGAGCTGTGCCCGTGCAACACTGTGGAAGGGACTGGCTGCTCCTGGGCTTGGAATTTAATTATCTAACTGCAAAATTGGAGCAGGGCTACATGCTGGGGAAGAGTCTAAGCAATTTAGAGAGCCTGATTAGAATTGAAAACGCTCCCAGGAGAGGCGTCTAAAACCATAGACTTAAACTCCAAACTGCTGACCTTAGAAAGGAGCACTTGGGAGCTCGAGTACACGGCGAGGGCAGAGCTCTAAAGCAGGCTGGGGAGGGAGGGGAGACCAAAGATTGTTCTGGAAATGGGGGAAAGGAGCAACTTCCATGCTTTTGAAGTAGAGGGGGAAATGTGAGCTGTGTTTCATGTTTAGTCCCCGGGCACTGGGTGCTGTGGCCGTGGCCTGCTAAAAAGGGAAAGGCTGAGGTTTGCAGCTGAGGGCAGGGGGCCGTGGTTAGTGGTGGGTGGGCAGGGGGCAACAGGGGGCTGAGGAGCAGGAATCTTCTTGAAGGATACTGTGTTAGCGCTGTGATATTTCCATGTTCTCCTGGAGGAATTTTCTCTTGCCACGCTGCAGAAATCCCAACAGCAACTCAACAAGAAAAAATGCAAATAAGGTCACTTCTCCCCTACAGGACTGCAGGATGCCCTGAGAGAAATCGATGTCCTTGCTCGTCAGGAGTATTAGTTCAGCTACATGTGCTTTTATTCTAAAATAACACTGTGTTGCTTTGGGGTTTGGGGGGGGTTTTTGTTTGTTTGTTTGTTTTAAGCTTGATTATTTCTGGTTTGTTCTGCTCAGGCCACAATAGCATTACAATTAACTATTACAATTGCTCGGCTCCCACTGCTGGCTGGTTCTTTGGGGGATGAGCAGGCAGTGAGCACAGGGCAGCAGCCCCCACTTGCCAACACCCTTCCATGGGCATAACCTCATCTGGCACCTCCGTCGAACCCAGTGGGGAGCAGCAAAAAAGGAGCTGCACTAAAGAATCTGGACATTCCTGTCTCGGTCCCTTCCCCTTCGGGATGGATTCACCTCACTCCGATGAAGAAGGAGCCGGTGAGCCAGTGCTCAGCTACCTACGAGCACCTACAGCCAGACGTGATGAGGAAGCAGCATCCCAAAATCCTTGTTTCCCGGGAGCCTGAATGGATCAGCTCACAGCCGAGTGGGAGCTGCAGCAGCTGCCAGCCAGGGTTTGTGACTCCGCCAAAGCACCACAATTACCCAGTTCCACTCTTGCTCGTCAGAGCAGGAAGGAAGGCACCAGGCTTTAGATTCTAAAGGGACTTTTTACTGCCCCCCAACCCCCCCCCGCCAATTCTTCTATCCCACCTTCTCACACTGCTTAGGATGTTTAAAATAAAACTGAGGAGAACGAGTGGGAAGGAGAGTTTAACCCACATACAGTTTTTCCTGGTTTTCCCCCCAGTCTAAATCTGCCTTACTTCCCTCTTTTTCCCATGAAGTTCAATCAATCAAACAGAGCACAAAAGGGAATTAAATGGGGTAAAGTGAACCATAATATTAGCCCCTATACAGAGCTCAGTCTTTTTAAGAAGCTGATGTAAGTATTGCCACTTCTCATTCCTGCCTCTGCACATTGAGACCAGTCAATAATTCCACCACTCTTTCCTGCTGACAATTAATGGACAATAGGCAATTTTCCTCTGTTGTCACAGAAATCCAATTAATTTTTTGAGCTGTGCTGCTGTGGTTTGCTCTATCCCTCTGACCACACATTATACCAGTGCATTCATTCAAGATTTACCCCTGTTTTAAATATGTGTGAATTGGTGGGGGGGAAAACTTAAAATATTTACAAGAGCCTGGAGTGACAGGACACAGGGAGTGGCTTCTCACTGGCAGGGTGCAGGTTTAGCTTAGATGTTAGGAAGAAATTGTTCCCTGTGAGGGTGGGAAGGCCCTGGCACAGGTTGCCCAGAGAAGCTGTGGCTGCCCCATCCCTGGAAGTGTCCAAGGCCAGGTTGGACAGGGCTTGGAACAACCTGGGCTGGTGGAAGGTGTCCCTGCCCATGGCAGGGGGTGGAATGGGATGAGCTTTAAGGTCCCTTCCAACCCAAACCAGTCTGTGAATCTGTGACTGAAAGATTTTGCAGCTTATTAGCTGATCATTTTTTTCCCCAGGTTTGTAAATGGTCTCACATTAAACTCAATGGCAAACAGTTATTATTTTCGAATATCAAACAAGCTGAAGTAATTCTGTGAGTTATTTGTGAGTCATAAGTACATGCTGGTGCTAAATGTGTCCAGCAGTGCCTAAGAGAAGGACAGGATGGATCAGGCACTGTCACAAGGACAAAAACTAATGTGTTTTGCCAGCAATGGTGCTTTAGTCAGATTGGAATAGCTGCCTGACGTGTTTTTTGGCTATAAGTAGCTGAGAGGTGATTATAAACAAAGTGGGTAGAAAATAGGCAAAATGTCCAGGTTAAATGGAGTCTGAAGTTTCCTCTACACTTCACCAAACTGGTGCTAGAAGGGGAATAAAACTGAATGGAACAAGGACCTGCCTTATTCCCTTATATAGTGCAATTTCTGTTCGTTATAATTATTCTAAAGCAACCTGGGAATGTCTAAAAATATTTAACATGGAAAAAAAGAAAAAAAAAAAAAAAAAAAAGCCTAAGAGGCTAGTTTTAGTCCTAGAAAAATGTTTTCCAGAACCCACTGGCACTATCATTTACTGGCCACACCACATGCAAACACAGCAGCTGCCTCTGCATCCCAGTGCTCCCTGTGGATGGAAAGCCATCCCCACACACAGCCAGCAATCACCTCCAGCCAGGCCCTCTGCCCCTGCTCGGGGCATCAGCACACTGCAGCAGAGCCTGGCTGTGCCTCAGGATCCCGTGTGCCAGGGCTGATTCCTGAAAAACAGCTGCAGTCACTGCTGCCAGGGCTGTGCCTCTGGGCAGCGTCCCACAGGCAGAATTTCTGTCCCAAGACACTCCAGCTCTGAAGAAGGAAGTCACTAAATATTGTCTTGTGGATATAAAGCCGCCTGGTATTGCAGGAACGGAACCAGCTACCCTGGAATGACTGAGGGGTGTTTTGATGGAGATATCCTACGAGCAAAAAAAAAAAAATAAATCTCTCCCTGAATATAAACCAGAACGTCAGGTTGTGTTAGGGAATTATTTCTAGGTCATTTCAGTTCACTGCGCCGCACTACAAATACTTCACTGAATGAATGACCAAAATAATTAATCAAAACACTGGAGAGAAACACCAGCTCACACTGTAGGCAACTAACTTTGCCTAAAAGTGACAGAGCTGGGTGGTTTTTAACCTGCTCTTTACCAGCTGTCACAAAAAAAAAAAAGCAGCAAACGACCTTTACTGCTGCTCTTTCCCCTGACCTGTCCTCAGACTTGGGGTGGATGAGGGTGACCTTTCCCAGCCTGATTCCTCCTGCTGTATCGTGACTGAACTTGCCTGTCAGGATCTGCTTCAAAACTACAAAGTTAGACTTGGATTTGGGTTAAAAACCACTCTGCCTCAATCCAAACACGCTACTCAGAGCAGATGAGTCCCTCATTCCAGTCCACTTGCCACTGAAGACACTGAGCTTCCAGCAGCTGCCCCCAGTGATCCATCAGGTCCAAAAGCCCATCTGAAATAAGAAAGTGCAAGCTGGGAACAAGGCAGAGAAGGAAGATTTGCTCTTGCACAGCTCAGTTGTCGCTGTTATCACCTCCTGGTGGGTGAGGTCTGCAGGGGGATGGCTGAGGGGTCATCAGTAGGCACAGAGCATTGTGCTCATCAGGGAATTACTCGGTTGTCTGTGCTGAATTGTTTCACTTCTGCTATCAATGTGCAGGATAACCACCTGGGGTATGGCTTTAGCAGCAAATTAACACATAATGGCTTGTGCTCATGTCCTCTGGTCCTGTCACTTATTCCTTGGGAGCAGAACCTGTCCGTCCTCCTCCAGCTCTTCCCTCCTATCAGGGAGTTGCAGAGAGTGAGAAAGTCCCCCCTGAGTCTCCTTTTCTCCAGACTAAACATCCCCAGCTCCCTCAGCTGCTCCTCACTGTCATTACTTACTGTCTTTATTACCCTAAAGCATTATTTAATGGGACTGTTTGGGGTTTTGAGGGGAAAAAAGACATAGAATTGAATGTCTGCAATTAAATAATAAAATGCAAGCTTAGAAGAAAATGGCATAATAAAAAATTTTAGAGAACATCAAGGAACCAATCTCCTGACTTATGCTCTTGAAGAAGGGAAATTGTGCTCAGTTTCACCATTCAAAGTTATAAATTTGTCAGCATGAAACACTGTGTATGTGTTGCATTTAAGCTTCTCATTTGCACAAAAAATTTACCCATATATGCTCAAAGAATTTATTTTCTTACTTCTTTACATACTCTGTATTACTTAACATTCAATATTTTATAATATGTTGTGTTTTCAACTCATCCTTCTCCTTGGTAAATCACAGGCTTCCCCAGGGGTTTCTGGCAAGCTTATTTTGTATTTCAGTGTTCTGTTTTGAATTTCTTTATCTTACGAAACTCAGTTCCTCAAAGATTATGAAACTGGGACTGGTAGATGGGTTTCTTTTTATTTATTGCTGGCTTTTCAAGAAACAATTTCAAATTTTACAAGATAATTTATTGCTATAGGAGTAGCCTCATTAGCAGCTTATATTATATAAAGATGCAAGTGAGAGAACACTGTGGCACCACCACACCATTCCCTTCGGAACAAGGTCTGCACCAGGAGCTCACCACGGTGTGCCCTGTCCCAGCCACCTTTTTCACTGTCTCTTTTTCAGCACCATCACTCCTGCAAAGGCCACTTTTCCCTCCCTAACTCTGTGTTCTGCCACAATCAGAATTCCTCTGTTTTGCAGAATAAAAAAGAACCCGAGCCCTCTCGCCCTCTGGGCGCTCCCGGCTGCAGGGAGCGGTCCCAGGGCACGTGTGCCAGCAGCCAGCAGCTCCAGGGACCCTGCAGTCAGCACAGGGAGTGAGAGGAGGAGGCAGAAGGCCACAGCCCACGCTACATTAACCAGGAAAGTTTGGAATGTAAAACTCAACGGGCTGTCAGAACAATGTTCCTCTGAAGCTCTGCGCAGCCCAGCATTTTGTCAGGGTAAGTACAAATGCCAAAACTGGCTAAGTCTTCAAACGAGCCATGGAGATTATTTGGTTGTGGTTTTTTTGTTTTGTTTTTTTTGTTTTGTTTTTTTTTTTTTTTTTTTTTTTTAGGGGTTGATGTAAGCAAGGGGAGACAAAAGAGGAAAGAAATTCATTTTCCTTAAAATCCCTAATAAGAGCAGATGCTGGACAGCCAGGTGGCAGCCTGTCCAAGCAGGCCAGAAGCTCGTCCCTTCGGTGCAGTGAGATGAGCAGTCTCAGCTCAGACCAAGTGGACAGCATTCCCCATTTACACTGACCTCCTTCAGACCTTGTTCAGCCCCCTGTGCTGCCTTCAGTGGCCCTGGCAATGTCCTCATGAATTTTAAAGGGAAACAAATTGCAGCTTGTATGACTGCATTAGAGTTCAATTAGTCTTATATATTTTAACTCTACAACCACTTTCAGTTACTACAGAGTTTGTATCTGCTGAGTGCAGTTTATCCTTATTTCCCACTGTCACTGGAGAAGGCTGAGGGTCTTGGCTAGGCTAAGACTCCATTCCTTTGAACACTACAAGACCACAAAGCCATGAGCAGTACTTCGTGTTCTACCTTGGCTTTCAAGGCAGGGCAAAAAGTTCATTCACCAATTTCTATCTATCCATTTAATTCTGCTGGGAAAACAAGTCCAAATCTAAAACATGGCAGTGACCTCTCCATTCCCATGGGAGGGTGACATCTCTGTGTGAGGACTGAGTGGGTGATGTTTTAACTCCATGAGCCTGTACTGCAAGTTGCTCCTCACAAGCTCACAGTAATTCCTCACATGTTTCTATGAGGTGTGTTAATTTACAGCACCTCAAACCAGGCTCAGAGCTGGATGACCTCCCTGTTCTGCTGGTTAACTCCTGGCCCAAAGCTACAATGCAAACCAGATGAGAATGCACCTCTTCATCTACAGCTCTTTTACATCTCCAGCACCCTGGAGAATTCAGCATCTGCTCACAAGAGCCAAGACAACCAGCTCTAACCGGGTGCAGCCGCCCTTTTCCAGCCTGAGATGTGCTGCTGGGCTGCCCAAGCAGTGTCCTCTGATCCAAACTTTCCAAAGCTTCATGTTTGGTGCTGATTGAGGCATGTCAGGGAGCACTCAGATGAGCAGCTCAGCTGGAATGAAAAACTCCATTTGTGCAACACACAGCTGCAGACAAGACCCTGAGCAGTAGCTCTTCCTCCAGCTCAGTTATTTGCTGAGTGCTCCTCTGCTGCAAATTAATTTCCATTCCAGTCCCATCAGACGGTGCAGCCAGGTACAAAGCAGGAGGGAGGCAACAAATTCCCCAAGAAAATTCACTTTAAAAACACACTCTCACTTAAAATTAACATTCAACACAGGCCAGGAATTAAACCCACTATCTTTTTTTAATTTTGATCCAGGACAATGTTCCCTGAACTGCAGACATGGCAAGGAAAGCAGGATGCACCTCCTAGAAGGCTGCATCCTAATGGAGAAGGAAAAGAGCAGCCTTAACTTGAAAGGTGCTCAACATCTATCAAAATGGGCCCCACCAGGTCCAGCTTCCAGTTCTGTTCTGGATAGGGATCTTTCCCAGAAGTTTGAATCTTTCAGTTCACAGACATGACATTCACACACCACCCCCAATAAATCTTGTAAAATCCATAGAATTTATGCCACCTGGACGTGGTAAATACTCAATATTACTGCACACCTCCCACATTCAAGGTAACATGCCTTTTCTAGAGACATTGTTGATGGCTGTGATGGCTCAACTAGAATTAGCTCTTTTTTTCCTACCATCTTTCTGAAAGGAATTTCTGCAAAAGCAGCTATTTACCCACTAAAGCTGTCTAGTAGACTTTATCAAAAAGCCACCAACACCTGGCCCCTAAATTCAGCAATTAATACTGAATCTACAACCTAATTATTTTGCACACAGCATACAACATAAAATGGCTTTAGAAACTGCAATAGGTATTCTCCTAAAAAAAATAGCAGGGTAGCATGTCTGTTTGAATAATGTCAGCCTCTTCCAGCAAAGATGGCTTGTAAGTGGTCTATTGATTAGATAACAGCTAAAATAACTCAACACCAAAGCCTGGTGTTATCACTCAATCCATTCCCTCTCTGAATAATATACATCATGAAGAGGTTTGGTAGCACCTGAATATGTCTTAATTTTTATTACAGTCAAGGCTTTGCTTCATGGGAAGCTCAGAAACAGAATCCATACCAGAAAGTGCCAACCAAGCTATGATAAACAAATTAGGAGTGTTTTGTCCTCCCAGCAAACAAGCAACTAAACATCACTGAACATTAACACATGGTAAAAGCATTACTGTGACATGTGGGGTGTTTCCAGCTGTCTCCCATCTGTCACACCCCAGATATACCTGATTTTAACATGTGAAATTTGAGCCCATTTGCCTTGGGACACGTGAGAGATTGTGTTCAAAGAAACATTACGTGTTCCCTAGAATAACTTAGCAGCTAAAGAAAGCTTATCTAGCACTGAAAGACATCAGGTTAGAGCCCAGGATTATTTGGAGATGGAACAGAGTTCTGCTTAATAGAAAGATAACGTTAGAAGTAACTTAGATTTGTTTCAGCACCAAAGTTGCTAAGAAGCATTATGTGTCAAAGAAAGGAAAATAACAAATCTTCCATGGAGAGATGCTCTTCGTTTCTGCAGCACAAGATGTAGTTTTGGAATTAAAGCTCCTCCATTGCTCTGTTTAGTCTGCCAGTACCAGATTTGCTTGGCCTTGCTTTTTGGGGAGAACAAAATTCAGCTGGTGTAAACTTCCACACAAAACTAACATTAACACGAAACAAGGAACTTCATGTTTATATGAGCCAAAACACACATGTAAAATAAACTCTTGACAGAACTGGCAGTGAAGAAAGGCAGACATCACATAACATATCCCCAAACAGCAGTCAAATTTCCTAACATTTGGGAACCTCTTGAGAGGTATAAGGTTTAAATGTAAAATGCCTGCATGAAGAGTAAATGGCTCAACTCAGAGAAGTTATTAAGTCACCATAAAATACATATTTTTCATTTTCACTCCTGCCTCTCACCATTTCTACAGCAATAGCTCTCTGTATCACCACAACTGGTCATCACTTGATGGACAATTTCCAAAGGGGACAGAACCCTTGCAAACACTGAAGTAAAGTACTCAACAGCATTTGAACAGAAATAGTGACAAAATGACATAATTTTAGAAGAGCAGATACTTCCAGATAAAATTTGGAGCAGATAGGGAAGGGAGGTGGTTTTGGACGTGCTCTCTGTCCACGTCAGAACCTGAAAAGGTTAAAATTTGTGAGGTAAATGTTTTTCATTTTTCTGCCACTTCGAGGCACAAAGCTCACTTCAGCTGAGTAATTTGGTCATGAAAATAGGAAAGCTGGAAAACAAGAGATTTCTCACCTTCCAAACAGCATCTCTGATGCTTCCCACGTGCAGAGCTTACTTCTCACAGGATGTCAACACTATGTTAAAAGGATTGTTCAGCCTAGAGAGGAGAAGGCTCTGGGGAGACTTTAGAGCCCCCTCCAGTGCCTAGAGGGGCTCCAGAGGAGCTGGAGAGGGACTTGGGAAAAGGGCCTGGAGGGACAGGACAAGGGGGAATGGCTTCCCACTGCCAGAGGGCAGGGTGAGATGGATATGGGGAAGGAATTCTTCTCTGGGATGGCAGTGAGGCCCTGACACAGTTAGCTCAGAAAAGCTGTAGCTGCCCCATCCCTGGGTTTGTGGACCAGCTGTGCTGATTTCTAATCAGCTGTGCTGCTTTTTAACCTGTAGGCACCTGCTGACCTTAAGGGAATGTAATGAGATCGTGTGCATTTGAGGGCAATAAGCATTTATTACTTGTGTAGCTAATGATGCAGATCATTAAGATCCCATTTCCTAAGGCTCTCAAGAGCCACATGTGCCCCAGAGGGATGCAAAGGATAAATTCCAGGGAGAACCCAGGGAGAAGTGTGTTTATGTGCATTTATGTGACGAGCTTCTCATCACCTTTCCCAATGATGGGTTGAAAACTTTGGGTCTGTTTTGAAAACAGAAGAAAGAGGTGACCTGTTTTCTTCCTCCCAAGGCTGAGAACATCCCCCAGGCAGCTTGATGCAAATTGTAATTATTCAAGACCTAAGAATGGCAGCATTTATGATTAAAAATGAAAGCCAGTTTGATACGGAAGAATGGGTATTAGATCACTTTGTGCTTCTTGTTAATTATTACATCATGAAGGGGTGATTTTATTCTTAAAGAAGTCACAACTACAAAGGTTTTGTTATGCAAATATTTCCCAACACTTCAGAAATTAATTAGGAAAAAATATTTTGAGTAAATTATTGCAGATGACATACTTTTATTGAGATGTATTCATAGTTAAAAAAACCCCAGCATTTTCTATTCTCTTTAAGAACCACAGAAAAACACACCATTGATATACAAGAGCTCTTTGCAAAGTTAAAAATTACTTGAGGTACAAATGAACCCTGTGATTTCTAAATCTACTAATGTGAAATGCCTGTCACAAAGCCCTGCTGTTTGCTGCCCTTTTTAAGAGATGTGTGTGGGGAGAAAAGGTACTGATGTCAAGCCACTTTTCCTTCAATAAAATCAACCTGCTAAAGTGTTGATTAGAATAAGGAGCCCCCACTCCTGGAAGTGTCCAAAGAACAACTTTTGGCACTTTGTAATAAGGTTTGGTTGACAAGGAGGTGTTTGGTTGAATATTATACATGATGATCTTGGAGGTCTTTTCTAACCTTAAGGATCCTGTGATTTTCCCCTCCATCTGGATATGAGGAGCATTATGGAATTTTTAATTAAAAAGTATATTCTTAATTCCAAGCCCTATCTAATAGAGCATGATTTACTTCTGGGAGACAAACATCTTCCTGGTGCTCAAAGAAAAGAGCCCAGAATAAAAATGCAGTTACTGAATGGAGAGAAGGAAGCAAGGCTGAGGTCAGAAACCTGAAGCAACTTTTCTTTTGGCAAAAAAAGCTGAAACCTGGACACTTTCACCTTCTAAGGAGACAGAACAAGGAGCAGTAATTCTAATGGGCCTTCACCCAAAAACTACCCCATTCAAAGTAGGACTGTTTTCCCTGCTAAACGAAGATCTATTGTGTGGGCAAGTGATGACAGTTAAATACAAACATGGGGGAGAATCATCCCTGAAAAAGCCACTTGAAAAACAAGAAAGCAGTAGAGTAGGAGGACAATCTGCCCAAGGATTCTTCTGTCTGGCAATAGCACTGAGTAAAATGAGTTACTCATTCATACAAACCTGTTCCTAGAGACCACATGCAAGTGATGCTGTGTTATGGGTTTCCTCAGGCCTTAATTTTCTTTTCTGTCTTCCCTCTAAATTTGCAAGAACCAGTTTCTTTCAGTTCACACCCAAAGGAGTGTTGATTGCAGCCTTGAGGGTCCTGCACTGGCTGTGTGAGGAATGTGTGCAGGCAAACTGTGTGCAAAAAAAACCCCACCTGATTTAAAAGGAAATGGTGAAAACACACTGGAAGTTTGGCCCATGAACTTTGGCATTTTCTGAGCTAGTAAAGTTTCCTGCAAGGTTTGCAGGACCTCAGAGCTCTGTCTGGCAGGGATGCTCAGTCTGAACTTCTCTTGACCTGCCCATAGCTTTGGTTTCCTTGGTTTAGCTGTGACAGCAATTTCTTTAAGTGATTATCTATGGATAATCTGGTTTACTTTTGTTATCTTTGTATGCTATCAACGTAGTTTTATAGAGACAGCAGTAACAAGCAGTAATTCTATGGGGAAGGAGATTTTTAATGACTGTAATATAATGAGGGAAGGAGGGAGGGAGAAAGGAATTTCCTTCCTCAAAAGGCAATGAGAAGACAGAGGACCAAGATATTCTTTTCCATGCTCAGCCTTCCTACTGAAAAAATGATGTTATTATTTCAAAATGTCTTATGGGTTCAGAGAGGATTAAAGTTCAAAATGGATTTTTGGGGTTGAAGGTTGGGACTTTACGAAAAGTATAGATTTTTTTTTTTTTCCCCATCACAGTTCTCTCCAGAAGATGAGTGGATCTATTTCTCACAAAGTGTGCTGAACCAGCCTCTGCAACAGCAGTTGCAGTTCATTTATCTGTCTCAGAGTCTTCTTGTTTTGCCTACCAATCAATCCAATAACTATGTCATGTGTTCTTTGCAGCTGGGACAAATTTGAGGTCTTGGGAACCAGATGGAGTGGAAAACAAAACACCACAAAAGGTGCCTTAGAGTATTTGCCTCCATTAATTTTTTTCCTCGAGGTTAAAAAATGCAGTAGGTGAAGAATTTCCATTTCTTCATAATTTCTCCCAGAGGGTTGCTACATGCAGATGCATTCATCCCAAGCCATTTTTTTGACCATTTTCTGGGATCCCAGACAGTCCTGTAATTGTTCCTTCCTGCCTTGGATCAAAGCTGAGAGGCAGGAGTTAAGGTGCCTGCTGGGTAAGGTTTTAGACCCAGTTCCAGAAGTACATCTGCACTTCAGTATTTGGGAGATATTAAGGCATTTTCCACAATATTTTGCTGCATTCCTTCTCAGATGAGATGAGATGAAGGTCACAATCTGTGTAGGGAGCAGAGTGGGAGTCCTGTCATGGACAACACTACACTTTTTTTTTTTTCTACTAATCTGTTCAACAGCATTTTTCTGGTGGCACCAGTGAGGCATCTGTGCTGATTTTACAACAGAAACTTGCCCAGTGTTCAAACATGGTGCTGCAATGGCTCTAACACATCAATGAGCAGCCACTCCTTGATTGTCTTGCCTCTGTCTTCTTGTCAAAAGCTGTCACGTATTTTTTATCTCCACGAGGTGCTCCTTTTTCCCAGAGCAGCTGCAGTGATTCAGACAGATAACAGTGCTTTGCTCTGCATTTCAGGGTTAGAAAGCTCAGCAATGTGCAATACAAATAGGAAACACAAAACCAATTTTCTGAGAAAGGTCAAAACTGAGGTGCTTAAGATTTCTATCTATAGGAGTGGCTGTTTTCTATGAGTTTCTGAGAGCAGATATGAAATGAGGACATCACTAAAACTAAGCTGTAGCAATATATTTTGCTCATATAAACATTTTCATTACTGATTCTTTAAAGTAGGTTCCTCTTCTCATTAAACATGGTCACAAGGACTGGGGATCCCACTTCTCTTCAGAAATCCTTTTTGCTTTTCTTCAGAGATTTTTACTTGACAGTGAGAAAGTGGAAACAACCACTTGGCACTGTTTTATGCTGAATGCATTAAACCCCCTTAATTTCACTCTATCTGTAATAAAAGTTGGTTTGAAATTAACATTCATATACAGGAAAGCACAGATTACTTTGAAAAGTTCATGAACTCCATTAAAGTCTGAAAAATTTATAAAAGACAAAACAAGCAAGTCTAAGACCACCCCCAGTTCACTCACGTTATTTCCCACAGCTGGTAGTAATTTTCCATGGAAAAGTTCAGTTTCTAGTGACCTGATATAAGGGTACAGGAAGGAAACCACTGCAGCTACATGACTCTTCAGACATTGTCCAAATTCCACTATCTTTATAGTTGTTTACATTCATTTATTTCAACAATATTTCCCTATGTTTGGAAAATATCATCTCAATACTTTCAGAATATAAGACGAAAATCACAATAATTACCCACTGTGTTGTCCCACACAGAAATTCCTCAGTGCACCAATACAGGACTGAAGGGAATGGACACATAATTCAGAGTACAGGAGACCCATCTCCTTTCCCAGATCCAATGTGGATGAGTTCCCAACACTGGACACCCAGCTATTTTGGAGTAGGTGGGAAGGTCCAACCACCCAGGCTGAGGCACCATCCCACCAAAATACAACCCACTTATATGATACATTTAGAACCAAAGTACATTACCACTGCAATCAGTGGAAACTGGACTAATGTAGAATGAGTGTGACAGAAAATAACCTTACAGAGCACCATCTGGCACCTGCAGCTCAGTTGCCAGGGCCTTTCCTTCCTCACCTCAGCAGGTGGGTTTCTTCTTCAGCTGTAAAATCCCACACTAAACACACTGTCTGTACCTCTGCCAGTGAACAGCCTGTCCAGGGAATGTGCAGCAAAGAGGAACTGAAATCCTACATGCCCTGAGTTTCTCTGACAACACGAACACTTTGTCCCAAATATGCCTCATTTTCCCAGTAGCCCCAGGATTACACCCACCAAACAGGCTGTGTTACCTGTGCTAGTGTCCAGTTCATGCTGTAAAAACCTCTGATTCTCGTTCAGGTCGCTGCCCTTGCCAGCTCTGCAAAACTCCAACCACAGAACTCTGTCTGACTGTCATTTGTGCTCACTCATGAGGGGGCAACACCACAGAGTTCAGCACAAAGTCGGGTTTTCGCACCACAGGTTTGGTCTCTGGATGGTGAAAGGAAAGCATTTTGGTTATTCAGTAGAAGCTCAGCAGAACTGATGCCATGGAGACAACCATTAAGAAGCACAACCTTCATCTAAACCAAAATGAAATGTCCAAAAACGTTCCTGGGAAGCTTCAGGAGAAGATGGATACTGCCCATACAGGTGATCTCTGAGGGCTGATAAATTCCACAGTGCCTGGAATCTTAGATCACAGGTAGCCTTCACATGGAATTTATAAAATCTACTGATTTACAGCTCATGTTCCTGATTTTGATTTTAAACCAAATTATTCTATTTTTCCCGACAACCCCTGTAAGTAGAAACCTTAATATGACAACGTGACATGTACTTAAATAGATGACAGATTTAATTAATCCAGGATAGGTTCATTAACAGAAGCAGATCACATCACACTTTTTAGCTCTCATTATTTGATCAGTCAACTTAACCTCAAATAACAACACTGGCAGCTTCTTGCTGCATCTTTTCATCTTTTGTGTTTTATAACCTCTTCTGCTCAGCAAACCACAAATACATTTGAGAGTAATTTCAAATCCTTCCTTACAATCTTTCCTCTCGCTGCTCCTGTTTTGCCACTTATTTCCTTCTTTGTCCTTAAACAGCAAGATTCAAGCCCCAGCAAAACCGGACATTTTTTCTTATCACAAGTGACCATTTTTTTTTAGGAAGTCTTGCAGAGAAAAATATAAGTGAGTGTTCTTCACCTTACAAGCCTTCTGGCATGGAGCTGACATCATACATACAGAGGGCTCTTCGCTGAGACGAGCCTCCAAGCAATTCAACAGCAAAGATTAAGGACACACCAAGGTCAAAAGAAAGTAAAAAAAGCCCACTAAAAAAAAAAAAAAAAACAAAACAAACAAAAAAAAAAAATAGTGAGACTTGCTCTGTTAAAATATTTAACTGCAGACAAACAATCTTAAAACCTAGAAAAAATGAAATATATCTGGATATTATCAGAGGCAGTATGCCCTCTGGGAAAAATTTTCAATGATTAGTTATTTAAAATTATAATGGCAGCTGAGATAAAGCAGTGTATGACATCACTTGGCTAAATCTTTTAATAACATCAACTTCAACTCTAATAAAAACTATATTTTTAAACAGATTATACTGAGGATTAAGCTGATTTACTGAAATAACATCTTTATATACACTGGTTGAATTTAAATCTAAATTGTTTATATGTAAATCCAGGGGAAAAAACCCTTAACAATCAAGATTTGCAACATCTGACACTAATGAAATCAGATACCACATCCCAGCTTTTAGGTGGCCCAGAGTTAATGGCTCTGTGACCTTGTGGATGTGCTGCATCCTGGGTTTATGCTGGGATAACAAGATTGAAACAGAAATCTCTCAAATGACAAAGCAAAATGTTCAGGTAAAGCTCTCTGGACCACAACACGTGGTCTCCTTTTAAGTCCTTAAATTTTACCGAAATGCCACAAAGGAACAAAATCCAGTTATGTTTTTCCCTTTGGCAATTCCCCAGTCAAATGGTTCCCATCAGTGCCAACTCCCTCCTGCCAGCTGGGTTTAAACATCAGCCTGCAGGGAAAAGCTGTGTGTGAGGGGGAGTAGAAAATGTCCTGGGGTTGGCACCTGGCTGAGATGCTGCTCTGGTCCTCTGCCAGAGGTCTCCCAGGAAGGGAAGGCTTCACAGTGGAAGGAGTTTATTTTCTCCCACCAGTCTCCTGTCCAGCCTTCCAGCACCAAAGCAGAGTTCAAGCTTCCTCAATAAAACTGAAATTAATGTTTAGCAGAACATCATCCTAATCTCTTGCTCCCTGCAGTTATTAAACATCATCTGCAGTGCTGGAATTCCATTTTCCTCCCTCTCTGGCCAAAAAAAGCACAATGCAAGCAATTCTAGCAGTTGTCTCACCAGGAGACGTGGAGCTCTGTACAAAAACTATATCCTTTGAAATATTTTGCTATGGATTTTGCTTCATTTTTGTGTCATCCACCCAAACATGGGCCCTAGTCTGTCTGTTGAGGAGCATTCCAAGCTTCTCACAAAACCTACCATGCAGCTTTCCACACGTGAAGGCAACTTCTTGCTCTGGGGTCCTCAGCATGGGAAGGACATCGACCTGTTGGGTGTCCCTCTGCAGAGGAGGACAAAAAAACTATTGGAGTGGATGAGCACCTCTCCTAAGAGGAAAGGCTGAGACAGCTGGGATTGTTCAGCCTGGAGAAGAGAAGGCTTTTGGGTGACCAAATTGTGGCTTTCCAGTGCCTGAAGGAAGCTACAAGAAACATGGAGAGAGACCATTTAAAAGGACCTGGGGTGACAGGACAAGGAGGAGTGATTTCAAATGGAGAGAGAGTAAGGTTCAATTGAATATTAGGAAGAAATTCTTCCCTGTGAGGGTGGGCAGGCCCTGGCACAGGTTGCCCAGAGAAGCTGTGGCTGCTCCATCCCTGGAAGTGTCCAGGGCCAGGTTGGACGGGGCTTGGAGCAACATGGGCTGGTGGAAGGTGTCCCTGCCCATGGCAGGGGGTGAAATGAGAGGAGCTTTAACATCCCTTCCAAAACAAACCTGCCAGCAGAAGGTTCTTTGGCTCTGATCACCAAAATTACATAGATGCCCAATATCTACTGGAATCAAGGAGAATTAGGAATCTACCTATTTCTGTGGATCATAAATCCAGAGGGAGAAAAATCTCACCTGGCTGCTTGCTTGGTAGTGACCCCTGTATAAAATACCTGACACTTGCAAGTTCCAAATTTACTCTGTAACTGATGTAATGATTTGGTGTCAGTGCACTTCGGCTTTGACTTATAAAGCCACTGTAAAAATCTACTTTAAGGGACCATGCCCTTCTCATTTCCCACCTGGAGTTCAGCAAGGATTTTGGGGGGCAAAGGCTGGAGTAGCCCTGCTCAGGAGCACCCCTGACACCTCCTATTGCTCGAAACTGTGACATTTCCTAGACTCACTAGAAAAAGACAAGTATTTATTCTGGCATTTTCTAGCAGGTGAAGAAGAAATGGGGCTGATGCCATGGGCTGGTGAGGTGTTTTGATCTCAGCATTAGGTCATGTGGCTTTATGGCCACTGCATGCACAGCCAGAGCTCACTGTTAATCTGCTCAGTGCTCCCTTACAAGCTCTGTCAACATCAAATGTTCTGCATAGAGCATTCTATACAGCCTCCTCTTCCACCTCCCATTCCTCCTTATTGCAGGAGAGTACCTGCATTTCAGAAGATGCGTTTAAAAAGGACATGAATTTCAAAGAGCCCTGGAGGGGCTGCTCTTCATGGATTGCACTGCCCAGGGAGCCCACTGATAAGAATCCATTTTATGGCCATTTCTTCAGTTTTTCGTGCAGTCAGTAATATTCTGTGAAATCAGAGGCCAATTTAAATCTGGTGTTTCTGCTTACACCTCTGGAAAAAAAAAAAAAAAAGTTGAGAGTACGTAGCGTTTGTTGCTTCGAGTCTAGTTTGAATGGTCTCAGATGTAATTCCACAGTTAAACTTATAATAAAAAGCCTGGAACAGATCCTTTCCCTGGCTTTTCTCCTAAAATTCCTAAGGGGTGTGCTAAATGATTTGCTCTGCTCACAGAATCTGGCAGGATGGCACACCATCCCTCTGCTTGGTTCTTAACACAAACCAAACCAGATAGATGAAGATAATTTCAAGAAATCCAGATCCTGAGACCCAACTCCTAATATGGGACTTTGTTAACAAGGTCCATCTCCTCTAATGCCTGGAGCCATAAGAAGGACTGATTCCAAAGTACACCATCCCACTCCTTGATAGGAGACATCTCCTTCCCCCATTACCCCACTTCATTCCAGACTTCACAGAGTTCAGGCCAAGCAACTCAACATTTTTCAGTCCAGCAACCAGAATTTCCTCCAGTGCATTTTTGCATTTTATTCACTCTGGGGATGCAAGATTTGCTTGATTTCCAGAGGACCATCTCCTTTGCACAATGACACATCTGCTGGCTGCATCCTGTTCGGTGAGAAAGGCGAGAGAAGGCACCTCTTGGGCGAAAGAAATGAACGAGAGAAGAACTTCAGCAAAAGATTTCCCTCCTCAGTTCCAAAATGACCAGAGCAATAAGGGCCACACCTATTCGTGCTCCTGCCTCTTCCCCTGCTGCTCTTTCCCTGCTCACCTCCAGTTGCCAAGCAACGTGCCTGTCTCACGTGCTCTGCATCCCAGTCGTGGGAGCCAAAAAAAAAAAAAAAAAAAAAAAAAAAATATCCTGCAGGGGCAAAACTGTGCTGACAAGTCAGGAGCGTAAACTTTTTCCTCTCCTCCCTTCCCTTTCTCCCGTGCTCAGTGTCTTTCACACCTCATTAAACCTCATCCCGCTGCTCTCCAGAGCAGCAGCAGCAGCACCGTCCTCGGTTAACCGGAGCACGCACCCTGAATGACTCGCTCAGGAAAACCAGGAGAAAGGGGATCAGCTCACAAACCTCGTTCCTTCCTGCTGGAAGTATCGAAACCCCCTCAGAACAAACAGCAAGGCTCCCAAGGGATGCTGCTCTTACAAATGTTTAAATCCTGCACGTGCCACGGTAATCTAGGACAAGTTGTAGACACAGAGCATTATGTATTCTGCAGCAATGTAAAATCCATTTTCTTTACTTTTCTTATTATCAAAGGCTTTAAAATTTGACCATAAAGCATAACACCTCCAGGCTGCAATTTATTTCTAATGCGAGGTCGCAGCACTGCCTGAACTCTCTTTTTCTTCTGTTATCCACCCACCCACACACTAAGAACATCTTAAAGAAATAATAAAAATAAAACCCACTTAAGCTATTCAGCAAAGTCGAAGTTAACCTTTTATTCGCTACTCTGTTCCTGTGCAATCCAATTACTTGGAGGAATATCACAAGACTGCTATGGTAGCAGAGATGTGGGGTTTTTTATAAAGAAAATAATATACAACAAGTAGACCAACTGCAGTGTTCTGCTTACCTTTATCAGTATTAATTCCCGACCTTTTTGGTCCACAAAATACTCCCCATACTCCACATTTCCTGGGAAATCCCACAGTGCCAAGATTTCATTAAGTGGTCCATAAAATGTAGTTTTTTGCTTTGGTTTGTACCTTGGTTTACAGCACTGATTCATTCAGCAGGACATTTCCCTTGTCTCACAGACCCCTCCTTTTCCTCTTAAAATAATCAGCACAGAGAATGATACACATTTGCCATCCAAAACTACCTAAAAACAATCAAACCTGCTAACACATTTCTGCCCAATTAAAAAAAAATTCAAAACACCCTGAAATTTCATTTTAGAACAAAGCCACCTGAGCACACTCCTGAAACAAGGACTCAAGTACAAACTTATCCAATGCAAACTGCAACTTTGTAATTAAACTGAAAGATTTTCAGATCTCCTTAAAATTCAAGGCTGAGGTTAAATGAATTTTTTTTTTCCTCTGAATTTTCTGAGAAAGAGCAGAAGAAGGTAGACTACAGCATGGCAGTCAATACACCAGTGACCCAGTGGTTTCACAGCCCAGGTGTCTGTGTGACTAAAATGGTTAGAAAAAATTACTAATGTGGATTTCTCTCTAGCTGGGCAGGGATCTTTGTGGGCTGAAGATGTCAAGAGTTCACCTCTCAGTCTGAAATTCCTCAAAAACAAGCCACCAGGTCCAGGTATCTAACCCCACTAATCCCACGTGCCACACCAATCCTCCGTGGATTTACAGCCCATGAGACCTTAAGAAGCCAAACTGTGCTCTGAGAGGCTTCAGCTGGTCTATTCATAATCATTCCCCTGTGACATGACAGGTTTATGTCTTGTTAACACGATAGCATCATCACTTGGAACAGGAGTAAATATAACCTTGTACTGACCCACAGCCTTGAAAAAATAAATCTCTGTAACAGGAAATAATGCTGGGCAGAAAACACACCACTGTGCCTGAATGGTGGTGAAATATAACAAAGCAGATTTTGAGAGGGTGAAACAATATCTTAAAACTCTCACCCATACCAGCATAACAAAAAATTAGTATCTATCTGAATTATTCTGCACCTTCTTTAAAAGATCTGTTCTCACACAGACCTCTTACCAATGATGAAAATAAATTAGAAGGCAAACCAACTGCTCACTGCTAAATTCCACAGGTATTTTTATAGCATCTGACCTCTGAAAGGAAGACTTTTCTATAAGGGAACGTCTTCTGCAGGAACCATCTCAGAAATGAGCTATCCAGAAGGAAATAAGCAGGTCTGCTGACATCATCCACACCACGACAGAGACATTTTACACAGGAAAGAAATTAAACCAGAAAGTGCCTTCTCTCTTGTATTCCATACCAAAAAAGTTGGAGGAAAGCACACTGACTTATGAATAAAATTGCCTTTTCTACTCAATTCTCTGTCACAGTCCACTTTATCCATAACTTGCTTTGCAAAGCATCTCTTGAGTCCAAAATCTGCAATACCGATTGACAGCAGGAGTCCTGGGAGCCAACAATAATTAGCTGTTGGCTAAAAGCCAGGACACCAAAAAGAAACAGAAGGAAACTTGTACCAGCCAAGCCTTCCAAACCCCATATTTGCCTTTTCACTTGTGGAAACAGCAGCAAAACATCTCCAGGGGTGCAGCAGGACCCTCCCCAAATGCAGGGATTCGAGGGAATTATTATTCTCAGACAATTTTAGTGCAGCTGTAGTAGGCATATGTTTGAATTCTCTTTATATCACTGAGAAACTGGAGGCTAAATCCCTCTAAATGTATGTCTGTAACCTCAGTTACTTCATGGACCCAAGAACATCACGTTCCCATCTCTGCAATCTGTACTCCCATGGAATTATTCCATTAAATTTAAACCTTGTGGACATTACATTACATTTAAGGAGGGGTTTAGTACATTACATATGGACAGGGAGCAAGTAAGAAAGTGTGTGTGTGTGTTTATATGTCTGTATAAAAAACACATTTATCATCTACAGATTGTCAAGTAATGAAGAGAAAATCTCATAATAAATGATGACTACAGGTGAATGTCCAGAAATAACAAGGAAGGTGAGAATGCTCTAAAAATAATTAAGGTTTGGAAAATTGGCCAAGACATTTAGCAGGCAAAATACCCACTGGCCTTTGACATATTGGCCTGTGGTTTCTTAGACATTCTTTTAGGTCTCACTTTGGCTCTCACCTTCCCTGTGCTCACATTGCCAGTGTAAGGGAAATTCAAATGTGTGGAGGCTGCTGAGCAGCTTTTCAGCAGGTGCTGTGTCCCTTGGCCAGACAGTACCAATGGCAGGAAATGAAGAAAACACTTTGGAAAAAAAATCTGGTAAAAATCAAGACAAACTCTGGGCATTAAAGTGCTCTCCTCTCATTGCCCCAGTGAGAGGTGTGACAGCCCAGTCAAGGCTATTTAGATTAACTTATTCCAAGCCTAAATGTTGGGTAGTCTATTTTCATCTCCTTTACTATGAGTTGTTCATCTGGTCAATTAAAACCCCTAGCATTAGTCTTGTTCTCTGAGTGGGATGCTGCTTGTCAAACAGGAACCTGAAATACTCAACAATGGCTCAAATCCATAGCTTTTTAGCCCCCATTATTCATACCAGATTCATACAAAACATGAGTGATCATGAGCAGCAATTATGTCTTAATATGCAAATCAAGGAAGTGTAGAACGGAAACTCAACCCTTTCATGCACATAAATATCCACAAAGTTTTTTATTTTTAGTTATTTCATTTGTCAGTAAATACCATTAATACCTCTTTTGACACTTTCTGTATTCTTCTTTGAGCTCCACAGTAGTTTTTTCTCAGCTCATGCCCATTCATTAATCAATGAACTAATTTCAGTTTTTCACTTTGATTTTCTCTGATGAGGATTTCGTACATAAAGTGGATTAAATAATAAAGCCAAGAAGTTGGGGGGGGTGAAGGGGGAAGGCAGGCATTGTAGTATTTAGAGAGCAACTGGCAAACCAAGAGCTTGCTAAAGTAAAATAAAGGACCCAAATGTTGATATGCACTAATTGCAATTTAATTCCTAAACTTCTGCTGTTGATTGTACACCACAGATTGCCAAGTCTAAGTAGCTAATGCATTTAGAGTGGAAAAAGCAACCCTCTGTGAAGGATTGTTTCTCATGCCATGGTGGCAAGTGAAGCAGCGTGCTGAGGGCAGGCATTCTCATTTTAGGAAGCTAAAATTCATAGGCAGGCACATTTTTTTGGTCTGAATATGCCCTGGTTTGAACCCTTCAAGGCTGCAAGTGAAAGGCTCTGCAGTTTCACACCAGCTCAACTCAAAGAAAGTGGCATGTGACACTTTGAAGGGAGAGTCTGGGAGGAGAAGGGCTGGGAATTCAGCAAACAGCAACGTGGCAGCTCCAGGAAAGGGAGACTTGACCACACTTCATCCCTTCTGACCTCTTTGTTCTGCCCTCCTCTGCCATGGACACTTACCCAGGCATTGGAAGGGGGGGAAAAAAACCCACAAGAAAACAAACTGCCTCTGCTGCTCTGAAAATCCACTGGTTGGTAAGATGGCAGCTGCATAACAGGTGAAAATGAGCTCTATCTGCCACATTAAAGATCTGATTTAATTTGGCAGAAAATCACTTGCAAATCAAGCTAATGCAACACAGCCATTCTCCCTTGTGTTTGGCCCTGTCCAGAAACTACAGCCACAGCTGTTTTGTTTTCCTTGTACTGCTCTAACGCACCACCAGTAAAAATAAACCACATTTTCCACAGCTGCCCTTGCTTCCCTTTAAGACTTGTTTGAATTTTTCTTCCTTTTAGGCTCTGTCTTCCCTGGCAATAACAAAAACCCTGATCAGTGTCCTCACTACAAAAATGTGAGATTGTTGCATGACCTGCCTGCACACAACAAACACAGTGTCTCATTTTGAACAGTGCACGTGTGCAGACTCCAACTGGCACATCCCATGGATACAGTGCTTCTTGAAAGGTGCTGCCACCACTGCCCTCACCTCGTGTTTAAGAAATGCTTTCTGAAGTGAGGGCTCACAAAGGGTTCTTGCAGCTTTTAGGGTCTCAGGAAAGCCTTTGACACCAGGCAAAGTCTGATGCTGATGTGTGTCCATGAGTTCCAAACCAACTGGCTTCCCGCAAATGACACACCATATGTGAGGTGTCATCAGAGGATCTTAAAAGCTAAACAGATTTACTCCTTGGCATTGATTTTATATGTCTTTATATTTAAAATAAATGTATTTTAAGTATCAACCCTTATCTGGATTCTTCTGGTTTGTGTGTTACCTTGTCTTTGAACTCTCTTCTGTACTGTTCTTGCTTAGCTCAGTGCTGGGAGTTGACCTTTTATTGCAATGAGAGACAAGGCCTTGGGCAAGGCAAGTACAAAATAAATGGACCAAAGTAAAATCTGATGGATTGCTTGAGTTATAACATCAAACTGCTAATTCAAACGTTATTCCTCATAAATCACTTCGCTTTCCAAAACTTCCTCCACGTAAAATCAGCCTTTAAGTGCCACAGCATTGCCACTCACTGAGAATTCACACATACTAAAAATGTGATTCCAACCCGAGTCTTCCAAGGGGTGGTTTAATTCTTCCAGAGGAGCTGTGAAAGCGTTAAGGTCTTTTCTTAAAATAGATTGCTGCGTGTCCTTCCTCTGTGACCCCAGAAAACAACCTGGAGCTACATGTCAGTGCTGTGCGTGCCTGTGGTTGAGCTTCAGAGTTTCTGAGTGGGTTCTGTTGAATGCTGCTAACTGGGCACTTCTTCCCCCCTCCCCACCCAAAAAAAAAAAAAGAAGAAAAAAAAAAGAAAACCAAACATTTAAAGAAAAAAAAAAAAAAAAAAAAAAAAAAAGTGATTTTCCCAGTGCATTTCTTTCTGAGCAATCGTGGTTATGAATTTATATCAAACTGGAGCAGCACTGTGCCAGACAGGACAGTTGAGGGATTACTGCATTCTTTTGAGATGTTCCATAAAGCTGGTGGGGCAGGACCAGGCTGTAGAGAGGACCCAAACAGCACATCCAACTCCATCCTAATGCTCTGGGGAGCAGGGGCAAGTCCTGCTGATCCATGTTATATCAGCCAATTCCCCCTCCACTCCAGCAAGCTCTCAAGGACCACTAAAGAAGCAGTAGGAGAAACCTCATTAATGATGTGGAATAAATAAGTTGGGCACCACCTTTTATACTTCACCAAACTGGGGGAGGGAAGACAGGACATGTGTCACTGTTATGCTCAGTAAGTCCCTGCAGATAACTCAGCAAACTTCAGGAAGGTTTCTACAGGAACATCCTCCAGATCAGATCCTGAACAGGCAATTTTAATCATGCTAAAATAGAACATCAGAGGAGCTGTATAAACAGGAATCTCCAGAAAATTTATTTCTCCGGGGGACTCTCCACTCGAGTCCCTTTGCAGGGCTCAACAGAAACGAATTTTGAGTCTCCTTCCAGGATCAAAACCGCTCCCAGTTTTCTCAGCTGGAAAAACCTTGAGTTCAAGAAGCAGGTCTGTGTTATATTCAGCATTGCAGGACTGGATGTCTTAGATCTCAGAAGAAAAGATTTAATGATTAAATCCATTCTATGTGTGTAAAATAATTTAGCCATCAATACCACTGATTTCTCAGTGCTGTGCACACAGTGATCAGGATCCTGCCTCAGAACAGCAATTTTCCTCTAATGCCAAACAGATTTTTAGTCTTACAGGCCAGACTGTTCTGAACAACTTTGGTTAATTTGTCTTGCTTCCATGATATAAAAACAGTGACAACCCACCAAAATGCCACTGCTCCCTCAACCTTATGGAGGGGTCATTTCAGCCAGATATTCACTCAGTGACATGGATTTCTGCACTGAAGTAACACCAGCTTCCTAAGCATTCTCAGCCCTATTACACAACAGGTTCCTGCATCCCACAGCAGTAATAATCCTCATTTACACTCAAGAGCAGTGGAATGATTTACAAACTGTGGAAGGTAATTGCAGCATCACAATTATTCTTCCTCTAAATTTACTCTGAACAATGGTCTCATTAACCATACTAATGGTCTCATTAACCTAATCTTGCCTTAATGCCTATATTATGTTTTTGGCAGACCATGTTTAATTTACTTACTCAGTTGACCTTTCTTTCTGTTGCATAGGCAGCTTCTTTCTTGTCACCAGGTTATCTGAACATTGAGAAGAGAAGATGGGAAACCACTGCTGAAACACAAGAAGAAGAAGTTCTAATAAAGTGGTCAAAAATCCTACCAAGTTGGAGTCAGAGTAAGACAAAAAACTGACCCATTTTGTCCTGGGTTAATGGTCAAAGTTTCCTAATTATATTTGAATTAGTGTGTCTCTCTTTTCCTCTCTGCATAAAAATAAAGTATCCTCACAGGTAGGTGTAGATCCATTCACTCCAAAGTTTTAAGGGATTAAACTGACAATAAAGAAGAAAAAGACACAAAATGGTCTGGGAAATTGTTTTGGGAAATAAGTTGAATAACTGACTGGTTGCTTACAGGTACAAATCAATAACGTCTAAAATAAGTGATTTACAGAAGCCTTGATTTATTAGCTGATGTCAGAATGGGCAGTTTGGGTAAAATTCTTCAAAAACTCAAATCTGTTCTCACATGATGTTCAGCCACTGTTTTCCCTGTTGCTGGAAAATCAAAGTGCAAAGTTCACCAGTAGTTGGATAAATAATGATTTGGTTTGTTTTATACAGAGCAACTACTCAAAATCAGATTGCTAACATGTTATCAACATCCTTTTGTAGAAAGCTCATAATGCTGACACAACAAAGCTGTTTAATCAATGTTTTTTTAAGGATTCAAGGAAAGCAAGGATTGTAGGGAGACCTACTATATATACATATTTTTGTTTAGCCTAATAGAATAAGAATTGGGATAAAGAAAAATGCTCATTTTTGTACATGTAAAGCCTTCCTTAAGGCTGGAATAGAGTAAGTCTTCAACATTAAATGCAAATTGAGAATCTTTGCTGAACCTTACAAGAGCCAAAACATTTAACTCCCTTCTTAGAAAACAAACCCCTAAAAGGCAGAAGGCAAAGTGCTCGTGATGAAGAATATAAGTGAGGGTTGGGGTTATTCACTGGTCTCTGTTAGGTCTTCAAACAAAAGCTAAACCCCAGCTGGTTCCCCAGGAACCACCAAAGATATTTTCTCCTCTACCACGTTTATAAGGACAGAAAAAGAAAAATACAATAATTTCATTTATGTTAATTGCTTTGGGATTACTGCAGGAAGCCTCAAAGGCTGAAGGTTCTGCAGGTGTCATCTGTTCATGCTACCCATGCTCTACAGACCCAGTGAGTTTTCCTTCTCTCAGTGTTATTTAATCCTTTTACATGCTCTTCCAACTTCCACATCATTCAAGATATGTCTCAGACTATTGCCATCTTTTTTTCTGGATAGCTTTGGACCCTGTCAAGTCCTGGCATATACAGTACATTTATTTCCTGTAATATTGGAATTTTTCCTGAAGCAATTCCTTTCAAAGACCTTCAGATGTCTGCCTGTATCTTTGGTGAACTCTTGCCCTATTAAGGTAGAAATACATGTGAGCTGCTGTCAGGGAACAGTAAAGTGGAACTTGCCCTTACATTTCAGATTTTCAATGACTGGAGTCATATTCAGCTGCTGAAGTGTTATGCCAATTCCATACATTATTCCTGAGTTTGTGCTTCTGCCAAGCAGAATTCTGTTAATTAATTGTCCTCCCAATTGCTTTATTTTGTAAAGTACTGCTACAGGTGAGTTTTAAAGCTCTGAATGGATTTCTTTCCCCCCACAACAGTTATAATCTTTCAAATGCTAAACAATAACGCTGCTCACAGTGCATTATTTTAGCTGGGACACCAACACCTATCTTGTCCCGAAAATCTGTGCCCTGGCTCAGCTGAGCCATGCAGAGTGTGGACTGGGCATCCCTACACGTGCCAGGGTCAATGCCAAGAGGGGAGAGGAGAGGGAGAGCACCTGGAGTTTGATGCCAATGCCTGTGGTCACACAAACACAGGCTGGGCTTGTGCAGCACATGGGAAAGCTGCTCCTTGTCTCACAGCCCCGATGGAAACCAACCCTGTTGTCATCCTGACATTTATCAAAATGCCCCAGAATTACTGGCAGAAGATATTGTCAAAGCTCCTTAATGTCTAGAAAGTTCGTGGCAAGACTCCTTTTGCCATTCAGAAAGGTTTTGAATGTGCTTCTGAAAGGGAAAAGAAGAATGCTCCACAAGCATTCTGGATCTACCCCCAGGCTGTTTGGTCCCTTAACTTCACCTGACTGACTCTTTTCTCCCCCTTTTCTCTGCTTCCCCAAGCAAAGGCTTCCATGTCATCTGCTACCAGCTGCCAAATCTTTGCCATTTTTCATGGCAGACAAAATTCCTGCCTTTAGACAAATGCCAATGATACAAAATATCCCCCAGTCATAATTACCCATTCATCAGAAAAACAGTAGGGTTTTTTTTTTATATATATATATTACCTTCAATCACCCAAAGAATTAAACAGTACTTACTGGTTTGTGAGACCAAATGATTACCATGCAATGAATATTTTACAGTATTTGCTTCTCTGCATTAAATTCCCCCTCCCCAACAAAAATTAATTTATAATTTATCTTCACCTGGAAGTGAATCACCTTACCTTCTTACATGGCTACTTATTCCACAGTTACACTTGCTCAACATCCATTCCATATATACCATTTTCAAACTAGCATAAACTTAAATGAGGAGTAAAAAATAAACTAAAGCTTTCCCTCCAAAGATCATTTTTCTCTGGTTACCTTCCTTTTAGTCCTGTATTATTGTCAAACTCTGTTTGGAGAACATTTCCTGTAGCCTGGCCCCATCTCCCTTTCAGTGAGATGTAGACTTTTTTCTCAGGTGTTCCACCCTGACCTTGCTCCCTTCCTGGCAGCCCTTTGAGACACGTGCAGCTTTTCAGATGGATTTAATTGAATCCTGTTCTCAGCATCACATTTCAGCTCTTTCCTTCTGCTTTGGAGGAGACTGGACCTTGTGGCCTTCATTTTTCCCAACACCTCCAGTCTCCTCATTAAGCATATGATGTGAGCAGCCAGAATTTTAAGAGAAACCATGAATACTTTGAGCACTGAGCTTCTGAAAATGTATCCATCAGCTCCACACCAGCAGCTACCAATAGGATTTATATTCTCTTATTTTATTTTTTTTAATTTTTTTTTAAAACTAGTCCTTATTTAGTGGCAAAATACCAATACAACAGAGGTGCTGTGATCTCTCAGGTATTTGTTCAAGTGCATACAGTAACTTTATGAAATCCAGACAGTTTTGCTCCACTCACATCCACTTTTATATCAGCAGCTACACAGACTGAACTTAAAACCAGAAGCAACAGAATTGAATCTGTGTGCACTAATCACTCCTGGGACAGCAGGAATATGTGGTTGTCAGCAGACAAAGTATGGAGGCATTTGGGGAGGGAGAGAACAATGATTAGACTTTAACTAAGAATGCAGAATATGTGAAAAGAGCAAGCCATCTGCTTGAAGATGGAACATAACAATGAGAAATCTTCTGTGAGAGAGGGATAATCAGAAGGCTGAAAAGGAGGATTATATTGCCCTGCTGGTTTTAACATCACCCTCAGAAGAATCCACTGTAACTTAAGAATAAAATACTCTTTTCTAGCTGACGAATGAACCCTGGTTTGCATTGATAAGGAAGACGTGTCACTGCAGGACATATTTCTTGAAAAAAAAACCAGGCTAAATTAATAAAGTTACCAAAGGTCCCAGTGCTATTTTCCTCCAGCAAAATGAGCTATGGAGTGATGCAGTGGTGCTGATTCCCTGCCCACATTTGGGTAAAGAGAAGGAACCCACAAGGAGTAGATCAGTACTGCACTGGGGCCAGTTGGAGCTGGCTCTTCTGCAGAGGTGAACCTTTTGTGACTCTGGTCAGACAGACCTCAGGCACCACGGGAAGCAGATCCCTGACATGCTCCTGGACTTGCCAGCGGTAATTCTAAACAAAACAAAGCAAAACAAAAAAATCAGGACAATTCTGTTTATTGCCCTCCCACCTGCACAGGTTATACTGTTCCGTTTCTACTTTGGGATCCCTGTCTATCAAAGAAAAGTAATTCCCTACTGGTGAATAGTACAGTTCAATTAACATTTATGAACTACTGCCTAATATTCATGTTGAATTAAACAGACAAAGAACTAATAACAAAGAGAATATACAATTCAAAACAAAGCTGGATGTCAAATGCAGGGCATATGGTCACAAACTTCATTTTCCACTTCTGTGTGGCACAATTTAAAGTACATTTTTAACCTGCTCTTTGTGCAGAGGAGAACAAACACTCTGCAGCTTTAAATAAATATGCATTTTTAAAATAGGTGTGTATGAGACCAGCTGGCACATTATCCAAGACAGAATCCACTGGACTTCTCCATTGCTTTGCATCACTTTTTCTCTCCATCTTCTGTTTCCATACCACCTTATTTTCTTTCTTTTCTCCACAGTCTGGTACTGGTATCTCTGCTTGCTCAGCCCAGAAAGCTTTGCTCGGGTTGCACAGGGCTGGACAAAAGGAGTGGGACCATTTCTGCATATGAGGAACAAACCAAACAACTAACCCTCCTTCCCAGCTCCTGCACGTGAACGTGGCAGGGTAGACACGGAATCCAAAATCAAAGGAGCTAAAAGTGGGAGGCAATTTGCCAGCTGTTGCTTAGCAACACCACACTGATGTCACACAAACCGTGACCTTGGCATCAGAGTCAAGGCTGCTCACACAGATATCTGCAGACACATCATCTGAGGTGGCAGAGAACAACAAACCATCTCCTGCCAGCCTGAACAAGCGCTGGGGATGCTCTACGGGCCAAGAGCACGTTTGCCTCCTGATAAACCATGAGAGTGTGCGTGGTAATTAAAGGAATAATCTTAAATTATTAAAGTCTGACCCCACAGAAGGAAAGAGCAGCTGGAGTGAAATAATTAGGCCATGACTCAATCAGATTTTGCATGGCGGATATTAGGACTCTACGGAGAGGAAACTTGAGGAAGGTGGGCAACGAGCTGTTTACCTCCTTCTGCATCACCACGGAGAAAAACAGAATCATGAGCAAGAAACACGATGTGTGACTTGGAAAAAACAAACAAACAAACAAACAACAAAACCAACTAAAGAAAACCTGTTAATGAACAGGACAATTTTTGCAGTCCAATTGGTTTTTATATATGCATAGCAAAATTTAGTAACGAATTTTAAATTTTTAATTGACAAACTAGTTAATATTGACTTGAATAAAAACAAGTTCTGGGGACTGATTCTCCATGAAGAGAGAACACTCTTTACATCACCCTGACCCTTCAGTCCTTGGAGGGATCAAACAGGAACCCAAAGCTCACTTTAACTTGCTCGTCATCTCTTTTTTTCAATTAAGTTTATTAGATCAAAGTCATGCCCAAAATTTGCTCAATCTCAAAAATATTTTAGAAAATTATACTGCACGAAATAAGAAACACAGAACATGTGAAAAACAAACCTAGTAATTTTGAATAGAGCCCTTAGGATATCTCTACAAAGAATTAGGATGTTAATGCAAATTCCAACCCACTTCAGCTCAGTAAAAGGCTACTTCTTCCATCTTTCGTCTTCACATTTGAAAAATACACTACATAACTGCTGTGTTTCCTGTCAGCTGTGACTGAATGTACAATTCTTGAATGATATAACCTAAATATAATGTATTAGCTTCATTTGTCTAAGTGACACTTCGCTCAGGTTTCTTGTGCCACCTTAAGCCATCATGATAATTAATTATCATCTTCAGAGATGTGACCATCAAAGTACCTTCAGTGTGAAGAGTGCCACACAAGCAGAATTTATCATAATATGTCTTTAATTTGCATGTCTCTCTTGGACCTAATCTAAAAGTACCAGTTGAATAATTTATTCTGGAACCTTCAGAAGAAAAATCTGATGTAACACAGATGGGCTGTCTACCAAAAGTCTGAGCCATGTTTTCAGAGAAAACATCCCGCACTTAGCCTGTCCACAAAGAGGGAAAAAGGATACTGCCAATACCAACAGTTCTACAGGGGCTAACGCAGCATCTGGTGGTTTGCAGAAAGTTCAGGCTTCACAAGTTTATTAAAATTTTAAATATTTTTAAATTCTAAGAAAAACCAACTAACATGGAACAGGGTTTGTCTTCAAGGCAGCGATGTGGAGAGAGCTTGAAAATTTAATCCAAGCATATAAGGAATAAGCAAAATTATATCGTAATTTTAAGAATAACCTAAGGGTTGAGTCTCAAGTCGTGTTATTAACACTTCTAGTTGGAAACTGTTCTTTTTAATATACTATTTGTCTGAATATGAAGATCAATATATCAC
Source organism: Pyrocephalus nanus (assembly GCA_038380795.1). Taxonomy (NCBI): domain Eukaryota; kingdom Metazoa; phylum Chordata; class Aves; order Passeriformes; family Tyrannidae; genus Pyrocephalus; species Pyrocephalus nanus. Next base: position 3,113,431 of record CM076271.1, on the reverse strand, counting down.
TGCTGTCTTCCTCAAAACATTACAGGGAGGAAACCTGAGTATGCCCTGAAAAGCACCTTTCAGGGCCCTAATGCTTTTATGGTTAACTAAAGCACCTGCAGGCAATTGGCTTGTACTAACAGGTCTGGCTCTTCATTAATCTCAGGAAAATGAAGTCTGCTGACAGCACAATCCTTGGGCCTACTGATGACATCTCCTCTGTTCTGACTCCACTGCCTATCCCAACTGCCTGCTTAATTGCTGATTTACTGCCCTGTATCTGCAGCTCTGTCACACTAATTCATCTCTCTTACCTTCTCTGTCACCCTGTGCTCATTGTCAGGGAGATCTGATATTCCCAGGAAGGTCTGGCACACCCTCTCACGAGTTCTCTCATCAGTTCTCTCAAGCTCTGACTGATTTTCCCTCCCTACCTTTTCCTATTCATTACATCTTCTTGCAAGCCTTGGATTCTGCCTGTAGTCAAAGCAGCCATACCTCTTTTGCTCTCCTCTGCTCTCACTGCATGCTGGAAGAGGCAGAAGTGAGGAATCAGTGAGGAATTTATCCAGAATTACTGCTGGAATTACACACAGTGCTGCTGCAAAGGCTGAAATGTGGACAGGCTCTTCACTCTCCAGTCAATTTCTAAATAACAAAAGGACAACCTCTGGAGGATTGTACAGTCTCTGATCAAATTTAAAATAGATTGCTGGGATAAATACTGGAGGCAGTGACAGGACTTTAAATCATCAAGCCATCAAAGCAATCTAAAAATAACCAGCTGCATCTTGCAGCCTCTTGATTTAAATTTATAGTATAAATAATTAGGGGTTCTAATTATTTCTAGGTTTCATGTTTGATTTCCTGCCTTTTAGACTATTGTAGCCCTTGTGACATTTTCTACTCTCCAGTAAAAGCAGTGCTTTGGGTGTATAAAACTACAAAACCCACGGCTTGTCCTGTGGTAGCAGTTGGAGATATTAGGAAAGAAGGCAGGGAAGAGGGATCCTCACATTCTCTGCTAAAAGGGGACATGACCAGTGGTCAAAATACTTGGCTGAGACTCAGAACACACGGGCTGCTGCCCCATGTGGATGTCCTAAGACACATCTGCATTACCAAACCCCAGAAAGAATTTGGTTAGCCATGCCCATGAACAAAACTGATACCAGCTCATAGCCTGTGTCCCTCACACACTAAACTAACTGTTCACTTATCCTGCTGAAAAAAGAATCTTACCTCACATGCAGAAGTTACACAATTTCTAAATCAATTTGTCCTCTAATTGCTCTTTAAGAGAGGAAGGAAATCTTAAACCAGCCCCTGTCTGCAGGTCCAGCAAAGTGCTCTTTTCTTTTCCCCCCGAACTACACCATTTGCAGTAAGAAAGGAGATGCCACACAGACATTTCTGAATGCCAGCAAAGAATTTGGATTCAACAGGTGGAATCTGATGCACTCCAAAGACTTTGGCAAATAAAGCATCCTGTAGGAAACGCTTTTTTATCCTTTTTAGCCCCAGGGTCTGGCTTTCTGCCTCACTTTGCTGACTCCTGACGGTGATATTTTCTGTTCTGGAATGTCTGTTGTGTGTTACAGAAAGCAAAACTTGCTCACCCCAACTGCCTGCCCTTGAACAGGAAGAGCAGCCAGAGCCTCATCAGGAATTCAGATGAAGAAATGGACATCTCTTATCACTGCTCTCAGCAGCTCCTGATAAGCCTCCTTGTTCCTCCTGTTGTCCACAGCACAGCTCTTAATTTTGGATCATTTCCCCCTGTATTGTCAAGTACAAAAAAGAGCCTTCTGAGCTTTCAGTTGTGCCTCTTGCATTGTGTTGGCATTTTATGAGGTGAGCACAACAGAAATTACAGTTGAAACGTCATGCAAAGGAAAACACCTTCCTCCTTCCTTGCAGCTGACTTCTTCTGCCAATATTTAGATGGTTAGGGATCTCCTCCTGTCCTATTCGGGAATCACAAGGCAATAAATGAATGCCTTAACTGGCAACAAAGGAATTACATGCAGTGGAATGCATAGTTCGGCCAAAAAAACCACTGAGATGGCCTCTCTCACAAAGGAAACTGGTTCAAGATACAGCACTAGTCCAAATGCTTCATATGGAGAGGTTCCAGTGGGCTGGAAGCTGGGAAATGTTGTCCCTGTTTTCAAGCAGGGTAAGAAGGAAGACCCTGGTAATCACGTCAGTCTCATTTCAGGGCTGGTAAAATTATGGAGAAGGTTATTCTGGAAGTTATTGAAACACACTTGAGCAACAAGGCAGTAATTAGTCAAAGCCAGCATTGGGTTCATGAGGGGAAATTCCTGCTTAGCCAACTTAACCTCCTTTTATGACAACATCACCCATCTATCTGACCAAGAGAAGACAGTGGTGGGTTTTTTCCCAGATTTTACCACAGTTACTTTGTCTCACATTTTCCTTCTGGACAGACTGTCCAGCACACTGATAGGAAGGGGGATAAAATGCTGGATGAGGAATTGGCTTTAGTTTTAGGTAGTCCTGTGAGGACCAGAGAGTTTTATTCACTGATCCCTTATGGCTTCCTCCCAACCTGGGATATTCTGTGATTCCTTCCATGCAGAAGGCAAACACTTGGGCAGGTCACTGTTAACTGTGATCCTGCTGTGCTCAGATTTAGGGAGCTGTCAAGCAGAGACCTCGGTTTTGTTGCAAGGGTTTTCTGAATTTGCCATTTAAGACAGATTATCCTATTTAATGATTCTTGGTGGGATACAGAGAATTCCCATCACCCGAGGATTTTCACCGTCAGAAAGAAAGAGCAAGGGATGGAGGAGGTTACCAAACATCTTAACAGCTTTGGACTGACCAGTGTTGTGCTGGTGACTCTCCTCCTCCCTCCTGCAGGTTTTCAAACCAGCTGGATTAAGATGGTCACTTATTCTGTATTCAAGAAAGAAGCTGATTTAAGTTACAGCTAAAATACTGCAATCCCCTTCCACAGACCTTTAAATCTACCCTTTATTACAGATGCTCTTCTAGACTTCCACAATTCTGCAACAACTTCTACTTCTTCCAATTAAGGCAGCACCAAAGCCATCAGCTCTCTATTTTTTTTTTATTTATTCCCCCCCCCCCCCCCCCCAAAACACAGCACAGCGTATCCGTTGCAACATTCAGGTCAGAACATTTCCCTAGAGTGCTATACCCATCGTTGTCCTGCACCTTCCCAATTTATTATCGTCACTTCCCCGGCTCTGCTCTCCCCCTTTGCGTGCAGAGCTCAGGCTAATGCAACGTGGCACATCGCACAGCCCCGGCTCCGCACGCCCGGCATCTGCACGGATAAGAAATGCACCAAAAAGGCACTGAGTCAGGACACCGCTCCAGGGCCAACCTAGATGTGTTTCAAACCCACCACTCTGTCAGAGGTTGAAGGAACATGAAGGAAATGGCTCACGGTAACAGCAGTGGACAAGATATTTTCTAGCGGCTCCTTAAGCCATCCATCGTCAGGCTGTTGTGTCATAACTAAATCAGAACTGATCCTATCAAGACTCTGAACCCTCTGAACTAATATAATCTCTAATGTGTGCAAATTGCTCACAGGACAGCAGGTGCTAGGGCTGGGATTTTTCTTTTTTTAAAGGTGAGGGTGAACGAACAAAACCCCAGAGTGTGTTTGGAATAGGAGACCTCTAAATACACACAAATCTGACTTTGCCTTCGGCTGCACCTGCCTTTACGTGCTCCAAAAATACCTTGATTTGATGAGTTATTCCCAAAAGCTTTGCCCCAAGAAAAAAGCAAGCTTCCAAGGACTTCAGATTCTGACATGAACCCCTAGAAATTACATCTTCAGAAACTCTCCTTCTGGGAGTCCTGGTGAGGGGATGGAATTTTCATTAGCTCTGGCCCATAAGCAATAGCAAGACAGGAATAATGAGGAATTTATTTCTCTAGACTAGCGAGGATATTGCTCCAGCAAAGGGAAAAGATTGAAATATCTGTCATTTTCTTCTTGGTTTTCTCCCTCACTTCACCTTCAAAAATTCAGATCATCGTTTATGCAATGCTTACATCTGTGTAAACATCTCAGGTAATTACTCAAGTTATTGGTGTCTAAATAGAGCCTCTACAGTGCTGACACCAGGATAACACACCTCAGGAGGGGCTGACTAACACAGGAGATACATTTGGGCTTCGAGGCTGGTAAATCAGACAGGTTTAGTTCATTCAAGGTACCAAAAGATATTCAGACAATCAGAACGAATGGCAGAAATGTGCTGAATGTCTACCTGTTTGGTGTCTGATAACTGCAATACCCCAACAAAAATGCAGCAGTGAGTTCTGGGTGGTTATCACGGGCCTTGTGCAGAGTCTGGTGGAACAGATTCACTGCAGAGTCAAATGGACACTGCCCAGATGGGTTCAAACAGGTATGTGATGATCCAGGGAAATTTCACAATCTGAAAATAAAAACATATGAAATGAACCTATGTGGTTGTAGCAAGATTGTTCCAAGCAACAGAAGCATGGACTTACATAAGGAAAAAAAAGAAAAAGCATCAAGCTAAAAATGCATTATGCAGATAATGGTTTAATATAGTATGCAAAGATAAAAACTCTTTATTCATAACTATTAACTGGAAATGAAAATGAAGACAAAAGCATCTTAAGAACAAAATTAATTGTGAGACTAATCCTCCCTGAAAGTCTATTTCCTGGTCATATTTTGCTTTCCTCAACTGTAATTCTCCTCCAAAAGCACCATTTTCTGAGAGGATATGAGATTTTAAAGATCTATATTTGACTTCCAGAAGATCAAAGTAGTTCTGCATCCTTGAAAGTGTGGCCCTGATTTGGACACAGAGGGTTTGTTTTGAGGTTCACAACAGCAGCATAAGTGCCCTGTGACCAACAGCAGTCTCTGTCAACCCTGAGGGGCTCAAGTGCTTACCTAGAAAAAGGCCAAGCAACAATTTTTTGTAAAAATAAATCATGTTTTCAATCCATTTAAAAAGTGCCCCATTAAAAAGAGTCTCCAGGAACAATTTGTACAAGCTGCACCCAGTGAAAAGCTCGGGTTCCTTGGAGAAAATTACTCAGTGGGGGGAACAATTTCCCACTCAGGGAAGCCAACCTTACAAGGGAAGGGCTTGGCCACACTGGCACAGATGCTCGATACCATTTGTGCCTTTAACTGCCAGGAACGAGGTGACCTACGGTGTGAAGTTGGAGAAATGAATGGGCTGAGCAAACATTACACTTGGAAAAAAGCACAGGCTTTGTGGATGAAAGCTGTGCAGTAATTTACAATCAGGCCTTCAGAAAAAGAAAAGAGCAAAGTAAAAGCCACGGCAGAGATCCCCCCTGGTACTTCGTTCAGCTCAAACTGTCAGGGGTTTGATTTCTGAAGGTGTTTTTGACTGGGTTTTGAGGGGCTGCTGTGAGCAAGGACTCACCTTAGCAAAGGCAGTGAAAGAAGTTGTAAGTGTATTGAGGAAGCTGCTTAAGCCCAGAGGATGATGCTGTCCCTTATAACAGGACAGCTGGAAGGAGTAGTGAATGATGATAAAAAGATGATAGAAAGATGATAACGGAGGTGAAAATGGTGGAGACCGGAGAGAAGGTCAGAGCAGTGTCCTGTGCACCAAAACAAACTGGCAAGGCACTGGTACCGAGCACTTCAGGATCTCTTCTCCTTCAGCGTGTGTGGGAGCTGAGGCCTCTGGAAAATCAGGTCCTTTTCAACTTGGGGTGCAGCTTTCATGGAGCAGGGACTTCTCGTCCTGCTGTTGTACACCAGCCACTTCAGAGCAAATATCAAACACCCACGAATTTCAGGTACTACTGACAACTCAGCTCCTTTACACATTGCTCTACAGGGACTTGGAACACACTTCAAAATCATTATTGAACTAACACTCACCCTTTCTCCTCCTCTTATGTTTGTGTGCCCCAGTTTTATTTATATCAGTGGTCCACGATAGATCGTAGTGCAGACAGTGAATACACCTACAGGAAACAGTTTTCTGGAAACAAGCCAGCAGATATCATCCAGAAAGGTGATGTTGCATATTTATTATTTAATTGCTACTTAGTTCTCATCCTATCCAGACTGTAAAAGCAATGTTTATCTAACCAGGCAGCAGGCAACTTCTCCAGCCAGTTACTGCTCACCAGTAGAGCTGATATCAAGCAGAGAATATCAGATGCTCTTTGTGAAGCATTCATCCCCACAGAAAGAGAGTGAAAATTCAATCAAATTATTTAATGCTGATGAGTTCTACAAAAACCAGGTCAAATCCATAACCACCTTTGCCTTTGAGGTAAGGACTCCAAAAACCCTTCACTGGCACTGATCCCTTGAAGTCAAGCATGAAGAAGGAAGAGGAAAATGAAATGTCAGAACCTTCCTCCCATTCCACCCCTGCAAAGGAACTTCCAACACTAAGATGATCAAAATCAAACCCCTAATGAAGCCAGAATCTGCCAAAAGAGTACCCTGTCCCTAAGGCTCTCTGACTAATAGCTTTGTAGTTCATACAAAGAGGAATAGTGTTAACAAGAGAAAACAGTCTGTCAGCTAAGGCACTTTTCTGGAAGGCTAAGAGATACTGGTTGACATGCCCTCAGACACAAGCAGGAGCTGATTCCCACTTTGTGGATGAGCCAAGAGTTAGATTAGTCAAAAACTAAAAAATAAAAAAAAACCCAAACAGAGAGAACTACTACTCAGTTTTCTAAATTATACTGAAATCTTCTTTGCTCATTTCCTTCTATGTTCCTCCTTAGATTTAAATGGAAATATTAATGTCAGTATTTCATTTGAGGGGGGTCAAAAAAATGGACACTGAGCCCTCTTGGGAGCAGAGGGGAGCAGTGGAGATGTGCTTGGGGTCCAGGTCTGTCCCTGCCTGCTTCAAAGCAATCTGGCAAAGACAAGGTCTCCCCCATATTTCTTCAATAAGATAATTAACAAGTGGAAATGTAGTGCTTTTTTAGAACATCAGAGAGGTTTTACTGCAAGGCTGAGTAGCAGTTTTATTAACCCTAAGGCTGACACCCCTCTGTGTGGGGAGAGGAAAGGGACTAAAATGCTGAGGACCAAAATGCCCTTCACCCTCACATTGATTGAGGTACATCAGACAGCAGCAAAGTGTCAGGTCACACATTAGTGTCAGGTCTTCCAAGGCACTCATTAATTCGGAAGGAAAATGGATTTATCGAAACATATTAAGTTCTGGTACATTTATATATGAAATGAAGTGAATTAACATTCACTCTGCTGACACTGTGTTGTCAGTTGGACCTCACATAACACACGTAGGGCAAGAAGAAATGACCCTGCTGAGAATGCAGTTAATTAAAAAATCAGAATTTACACCAGTACTGGCACACAGGCTCATATGAGAGCACAGTCAGATCATCAGGACCACCTTCATATGGTAAAGTCATACCAATACATTACTGTTATTGCTATCCAACAAATATGAGGTCTCCAAATTTAGCCTTATTTTCCAACCATTAACTTTCTCCAAACTATTTGAAAGTGCTTCTTATTTTTCAGTAAGAATATTTTTCTTCAAAACCAGGCACTTATTTATTCTGAGACATCACTATCATTCCCTGGCAACATCTTACCTTGTCACCCTCCAGACAAGCGCCGCATCAACATGAAGTCTTTTTATCCCAGTTTATGAAATAAACCCAGTGATTTCAAAGATGTGTTTCCTGTCTCTTCCTGTGTGTTTCCAATTTCTAGAGGTAACTCTGCACCTGCTAAAAGATTCAAGGGGTTATTTTGTGAACAAATTACTGAAAAAATCCAAAACCATCTCAAATGACCCAATGACAGCCAAATTTAACTGCTGACAATTTCTATAAAATTCTGACACAGCATCACCCTTCAGTGCACACCCCATGCAACACCTCACTCTTCACCTTCTTGTTTAGATAAGCAGATTGCAACATCAGTGTGATATTTAAATATAAAGGTGCAGATTCTCAGGTATTGTGTTCTACCAGAGCTCCACTAAGTCCATGAAGTTATGTTGCTTTATCCAAAATAATGACCTTCCCCAAATACTTTCAAAGACCAATGCCTTCTTAAAGGATCAGGAGGAGGCAGGAATGGCTGATGGAATCCAGTTTCAATTCAACATTGTTCTAATCTAAAACGAAGCATTTTCAGGTAGAGGACCAGCTCATTAAATAACTGTTGAAAGCCAGTTATTAGCAAATAACCTCACACTGCTTTATTCATCCAGTAAAATTCAATAATTAGAAATGATATAAATCTAATTTGTCTTAATAATACTACTGTGATATTGGCATAAATAACCATTCTTAAAGAAAGCTACAAACCAAGTGAATTTAAAAACCTTTCCCTAAACAGGAAGATACACCAGCTATTTGAACATATTGGTTTACAACACATCAAGATTGCCAAGAGAAACATTCCCAAACATCTCCTTGTAAATATACATCATTTATTAGTTATTCTATGAAAGACACACTCTGTTTAGGACCTGCCTGACCTCCAGTGTAGCAGAGACTTTACACACCAATCAGTTAAATTCATGCAGAGCCCAATAAATTGAATAACTGATATCTAATTTATGCTCATCTGGACTCAGTTTCTATACATTTACTTACACATTTCTTCAGTAAAGAGCTTTAATATTGTCTCCTTGACACCACTGTAAATAAATTCCCTGCTGAACAGCATTTTATGTGGCAGTAAATTCTGGGATTAGCACTGAAATGCAGAGGCTTTGGGTTTGTTATTCCAGATGGGTCCCTTAAGTTGATGCCCTCCAGGTGATCCTGCCTGCTTCAACAGGCAAAGCTGAGTTTGCAAAAGAAGGTACATGGATCCTGGCAGGGTCAGAGCCACAGAATTCTTTAGTCATAGCAGGAGAACACACATTTTTCCACCATCTTGCAGGAAACGTAAATATTTCTATTTTGTGCGCCTCGATGAATAATATTTCTGATTTTTTAATTTTTTTTTTTTTTTTTTTAAAGAGCACGTGCATGAGGAAAGACGTGAGGGTTTGGATATTCTAATCAAGCCACCCTGGTGGGGGGGGAAATACAAATCTGAAGCAGCAGATCTGCTCCAGGCGATTCTGCAAGTTGAAAAACTCACTATGGTGTCAGTTCTTGAACAGTCAGAGCCTCTCAGCTCAGCATTAATAAGGATATATTTTAATCAGGAAGAAATAAGTGACCGAGGAATAAATCTGGTAATTAGGCAATAACAGTGGATTTAGAAGTGAAATTATTTCATGGAAGGAAATTAATTTGTGTTGGGTGCACTTTCAGCATAAACTTGTGGGGTTTTTTTAGGCTTTATTCTAGGTAAAGCTGCTTTGTAGATATACACTGTATATTTTTATGATTCTACTTATGATCACTAATTCAAGTAATACACATTACTTTTTAATGTGTATCATTAATGTGTATAATATTTATTATTCTCAAGATCCAGGTGAAATTCAACTGCAAGGCAGATGACTGAATCAACTGGACTGTACACCACTCACAAAAATTACCTCATTTCAGGGTCAGGGCTCCAGTGGGTGTTGGAAAAAAGAAAAGGGTATTGCTCAGACATTCTGGTCAATACAGACAGCTGTCTGTATGGAGGGCTGGCAGGTCCATGCATCCATTTAGGTGCCTCTCAAAATGCTCACTTTTAAAATACTGACTGTGAAGGAAAACAGTCACAAAAATCACAGTGAAATATAGGCAAAAAGAGCACTCTGTGTGGTGCTGTACACTGCAGAACATAAGGAATTATTTCCACATGTTCCATTGTAAGAAAACAAAGGAAGGGGGAAAAAAAAATTAATGCAAGGTTTTAGTGGTGAGGAAGAAGAAGGAGGAAAGAGAGCTCCAAGTAGCAGGAAAAAAAAATGTATGGCACAAGATGAGTGAGAGGGAAGGACTTATCTTTGCTATTATATTCTTCAGGTGTCACGTTCAAGCAGTCCACAAGACATCCAAACATCCTTTCTTTTGTTTATAACTGGGAAAACAAGCATTCCAGCAGAGATAAAAATAGAAACCAGCCCTCCTACACAGCCCAGCCATTTTTACTGCTGCTTAAAATGCAAAACCCATTAAGGTAAACATTGCAGACACTCCTTCATCAGCAGAATTATTCACCCAGTGTGTGCATATGTACATTCTTATATAGTCCACCCCTTTCACAGGTGTTTTACAGGTAACATTTACAGTTCCCTATTACTTAAGGCCCATCATGTCCAAACATAAAAAACACACATATATAGCCTGGACATCCCATTCCAACGCTTGACACTCCTTTTCATGAAGAATTTTTAACTAACATCTAATATATCCATGTCAGCTGATCCACATCCCGTGCCTCAGAGGACTCAGGCTCTGAAGGGCCAAAATCCATCACAACCTCCAATCATACCTCTCATTCCTTACAATTATCTTTGACCAGACTGGCTGCTCAGCTAAGATGGATCACGTGTGCTCTAATTTTCTCCACTGGATATTAATGTATATTAATTTTCAGGTGTTATTAGAGCATTACTAGAGTTACTTGGCTGCTCTCGTGTGAAGCTCAGTATCTGTGCAGTTCAATATCTTGGTTTTGAAAGCTCAAATTTATCTGCTGAAAATGACTGAAGACTAAATTTGGCAGATTAGGTACTGACCCATAACACTGAATCCTCTGTAATTATTTCACAGACTGGAATCAATGCAGAAGACCAGAAATATAAATCTGCAGGTTAATATCCAGAACATAAGAGGACACAAAACAACTTCTGTTTTGTAAAACACCAACAGAAATGCTTTAAAAAAATGGAAAAGGAAAGAAAAGAAATTTCCTATAAATAAATAAAAAGCAGTGTTAACCAATGCTCTCCACACTGAACAATTATCTGAAGCAAATAATAAATTGCTTGAAGCAAAGGAGTGAAAGTTGAATGCAACTGCAATATGGGATGTAAGAGCTGGAGCAACAGTTGATCAGAACAGGTATCACACATATTTATATATAGTTTAAATTTATATATATAGTTTAAATATAGTTCTCCACTGCTGAGGCTCAGTTGCATGTAAGAAACTAGTTAGAGGACTCCCTCCAATTCCCTAGTAGAAACAGAAGCTGTGTTAGATTTTAATTTTTTTTTTTTGAAGATCGCTACAAGTCTTGAGCTTGTCTCAGCTTTCAGCAGGGCTCCATATGGCTCCTACAACTGCCAAGCAAAATACAGTCATCAAAACCACAAGAGCTTTTCAGCCAAAATACTGCCTTAAATTGACTAGAACTTTGGAGCAGTGCCTCCCAAGTTTTGTTTGGTGTGCAGGGCAAAAAAAAAAAAAACCAAAACCTACAGAAAGTTTAGCAGATGCTTATGCATGAAGAAAGAAATGCTACAATATATTAAATATCTTCAATTCACTGAATCAAGAGTAAGGAGGCAAACCAGGGTTAAGGCTCCTGAGCCTTATATTGGAGCAGTTGGTAACCCAGGAGATAAAATTCATTCTTTCTTCTCCTCCAAAAGTTTGTCATTTTCCAAAGTCTCTAATGCCTTTTTTTTTTCTTTTTAATTAAGCAAAAATCCCATATGGACCACAGCCACTAGCCTAGTTTCCATGTGCCTTGGAGAAACCCAACCCTTTTCCTGAAGGCTTCAAAATCCACAAGTGTCTTTAGTTTAACAAGATTTACAACTTGGAAGTTAAGAACCTTCAGGTGGAAGGGTGGAAAAGGGAAAGGACAGCTCTTTATTAATAAAATCCCAATAAACAACAAGTGGTGCAATCAAAAACTCGCAGAAGAAACAAAACAAAGTCCCAATTCCCTGGGTTGGGAGCAGGGGGGACATGTGGCAACATAAAAAAGGGATCTCATTCTTCATATAGTGCTGTCAGTGGAATCAGGTAAGGAGACAAAATTCCTCTTTTCCCTTATTTTCCTATGGAATCTATTGCTCCCTTTGGACCTGTCCAGGCCTGGATCCCAACATTCTTACCCTCACATGAAGGCCAAGTCTTCCCTCAGGAATTTGGAAGAAATAAAGCACATGGAGTAGAAGGAGCAATTAGATCCATCTGTTGAGTGTTTTCCTCCCTCTTTGTGCTCGATGGGAGAACGCTGCTTGCATTTGTAAAGCTCCACCACTTGTCCCATTTCAAATGTCTTTTCTTTTGCCAAGTGAACTCTCAAAAATTAGATATTATTGTAGAAAGCGCTGCCTAATGAGCCAGTGTCATTTAGAATATTCAGATCTATATTACTACCATCCAGTTTTCGAGCCCTGAAAATGCCATTAATAGGCTTCAGAAACACATGGGATGGTCACAAGGACAATAGACCTGGGTTACAGCTGTTCCTGCAGCTGCCATGAGCTTCACATGCTCCAGAGATGACAGTGATTGATAGTCAAATTACATTGCCAGTATTTTTCTGTGTTAGGCTCATTATTAGACACAATGCCTTGGTTGCTCTTGGGAATTTGCTTCATTTAGCTGTTCCCAAGATGAATTCCCCCATTTCCACAGAGTAAGTTCACAAATATGTACATATATATATCAGAAATAAACAGTTGATGTGGTGTGAACAATGCAACCGATAATATTTCATAATAAGCAAAAGAAATAGGATGAGTTGCAACCACTTTTAATGTTAAAGAATCTATTTTTAGGCTGGTAAAACTTTCCATGAGCCACCTTTTTGCATTGCTATGGTTTCACCTTTTAAAGAGTACTTTTCTTATGTTCAGAGTGTGCTTAACAGAGAGCTTTTTGCAAGACATTCCTACATTCACACCAGTATTTGGTATTTACAGATCACTAGTTTCAGATTATTTTTAACATTAGCAAATCCTCACTTTGGAGCTGCAATGTAAACACTGTGGGAATGGCAAGTAACAACACCTACAGTGATTTCCTAGTTAAATATTGCCATTCTAAGCATTCAGTTGGCTGCTCGGGGATTTCTTCATTCTACTTTTCCTGACTGAAATTAAGCAAATTGAGCCTTTCCTTAGGAAGGCTTTTCTACAAGTGTTTCAGGGTCTTTTTCTCTTTGGAAACAGAGCTCAGAGCAAGTAAATCCTGTCCCTTTAAGAAAAAAAGAAAGAAAGAAAGAAAAGAAAGAAAGAAATCAGCAATTTGCCTCTAAATCACAACTACACAAAGGTAGGAAGTGGAAGTTTAACAGAACCCATGGCAGACTTGCACGTTTTTAGTGGCTTTAATGATAAATGGCCTTAAAAAAATTCTCAGTTTTGGTGAAGTGACCCAGGATTTTTATATTGTTCTACAAAACCAGCAATGCTGGACAGGCACAAACAGAAGCAGAGTAGAACAAATCCAAAGGAATAACATTCCTCTTGTCTCCACATAATTAGAACTGCAGAAGTATCTTCTGTTCCTTGCTCCCTAATTACAGTAATCTTTGAACATCCTATTGAAACATCCTCAGAAATTTCTCTTTGCTGTGTGAATCCAAGCAAATTTTATAGGGAAATATAAAGGGACCTGATTTCCCACCAAGTAAACAAAAAAAACCCCCAAACATAAACCTACGATGTTTTACCAAGTACATTTGAGCTGCAGAAGATACAGGAGATAGTAAATGAAAACTGTAGCACTTGCAACCTCAAAAATTTTTCCCCACCAAATTCCAGGCAAAGGCCTTGCCATGGAAAACGCTGAGCCATCTAAAGTATCCCAGAGCATTTTCTACAATGCATTACTTCCAGCAGCCAGAGATAAAGATATTTTTAAGTCTCAAAAACATTAGACAAGTGTCACAGAGTGAGCTTGACCTCCAAGAAACAGGACAGGAGGCACAGGGTTGCCAAGTATCAAGTGTGCCCTGCACAATCAAATACTGGGTAGGGGATCTGGGCTCTGCCAGCTCTCCAGACCTGAAAACCTTCAGAGATAAACATATCTGAAAATTAACATTAAATATGCAGTGAAAGTCAGGACTAAAATGCCATAAGATCCGAAGCATCAAGTAAAGATAGAGCCCAGTGTTCATTTCCAAACTGAATTTTGGTCTCCAGAAGAGATACACTGGATTTTTTTTTTTTTTTTAATGTCTTTAACTGGTTATTTTGCCCATCCAGAGTCATTCCAGACAGTTATGAAAAAACCTCTCAAGTTTTGCTATCTGGAGACCTTTGAAGAAACAATGACAATCAAGTATGTTATGCTTTAAAGATTTGAAAATTGTATGAACCATATACTTATTACTGCCTAAATTCCAGTTTGTAATCGTTATGGCTTCTTTCTTCTTTTTAATTTTCCCTATTCTCACAGAGATAATTTCAATTCTTTGGTGACCACAGTCATAACCTCAAGCGATCTGTTAGAGGATAGTAGGGAAAAAAAGAGGGGGGGAAAAGGCACATCTTTCTCCTTATTCCATTCTAGATTATTTGACAACAATAAATGCATCCAGCAGAAACAGAGAGGGGGGAAGCAAAATTCTTCATTTGCAACCATCTTTGCAGTAGGTCAGCCTGGCTTAAACTGACAATTTATAATTTCTGAAACACCAATTCCAAGCTCTCCCTGCAGCACCCCTCCCAAAGTTTGTAACTACAGAGTTTGTGTCTACATGTGGTTAAAAGAGGAAATACAAATCTTGAAAAAGTAAAGCTTTCAATGCTTTTACACTGTAAAATAAATATCAAACCTCTCTGAGTGTTTACTTCAAGGAAGAAAGGAATTCTGTGCTTCACTCAGAGAAGATTAGCCTGAAATTAATTAGAAAACGATGACACAATAAAGAAGAATGATTTTAAACTAAAAGGGGAGATTTAGATTATATTTTTAGGAAGTTCTTGCCTGTGAAGGTGGTGAGGCCCTGGCACAGGTTGCCCAGAGAAGCTGTGGCTGCCCCGGGATCCCTGGAAGTGTGAATTAACCTCTAAATCCAGTCAATCAGGGCTGCTAAATGCCCTCTTCACTCCTACCTCTTCCTTCATGTCCAGCGTCCTCAAGTTTACCATGCATTGGTCCAGACAAAATAACAAATTCTTTCATTCTGTCTCCACTTCTAACTCACTTTTTCCTTCCTCATTGGCCATTTGCAAATAAATCAAACAACCAGAGTTCCCAAGCAGCTCTTGACTTGGCACAAAGCCTGATACAAATGCATATAAACTTGGGCTGCTGGCAGAGCAGGACTACAAAGAATGAGGTTTTCCTGAGGTTCTGACATGCTTTTTATACAACACAGTAAGTCCAAAACTTAAAAGAAATTAGGTGTTTATACAAAATGTAATAGAGCTGTGGAACTCCTCTCTAGAGGTTCAATTTGAAAAAGCAAACAAAACCAATAAAAAAAACAAACAAAAAAAATTTATGGAAAAAATATTTCAAAAGAGAAGACATCTTTATCTTGTTTACCTAACTCTTACATTCTTCCCTTATCATCTGTCACTGGCCTCTGTTGAAGTTTTAGGGTTAAGTTTTATATATATAAGTATTAAGTTATATATATTGATATATATATTATATATATTATATACAAATTATATATAAAGGTTAATTATATATAAAGGGACTATTAAATAGTCCCTTTAACTCAACTAATTAAATATATTCTAAGTGCCAGTCATAAATTATACATTCAAAATGTAAGCAGGAATAGTTCTATTAACCTGAATTTGTTTCACTCAAATCAATCTTGTCTGATAAACAATACTGGTGACCTTGCATGACATAAGAGGGTGTTTTAGGATTTGGTGCACCTGTAGGATTTGAATTATACATATTCATTGTAGCAAAATTCATATACACTAATTATTGAATTGCTTTTTATAGCCTGAATCAAGTGTAGCAAAGGGGGCACCGAGATTTTTCATATTGCTAAGCTCACAGGGAACTGTCTGCAACCAACACTTATATAAAGCATAAATCTTCTACAGCATCTAACACTGAAATTCAAAGCCCAAGAGGTTTCTAAGCACTACTGGAACAGCAATAACAAACAGAGCAAAGAAATGTAGTTGCAGTAATGCAATATAATATTTTCCTCCTCTTCAGATTTCAGAAAGCCACAAACCCAAGGGAAGTTGTGTGGCTCCTCTGACAAGAAAAGAGGGGATTAGTATTATTTCCTCATACATAGGTGTTTTTTTTTAATCAAACATTGCCATCCAGTGGCAGGAAGAACAGTGGTGTCACTGCCAACTAACATGCTATTTTTCCAGTACCATCTGGCCTCAGAATGACACAGGCAAATTAAGTATTTAATTTTCTTTCCTGCTACCATGTGCACTTCTAATTTTACACGAGACAGCAGAAAGATTATGCAGGTATGAAAGCTCCTGGCTAAAAGCTCATCAGAGCAAATGTTGAGAGCTGAAGAGCATTTTTTAAATTTTCCTTGGCATTTAAGCTCAGCTGGTACTTTTCTGGTGCTGGCCTGACACTTAAGGTAGCTTAGAGTCTGTCCCAGCTTACAGTCGAGGCTGGGAACATGAAATGAACCCTTGACCACGAAAAGCAGACTGACAAATCCTCCTCAGGTATCCACAACTCTTCCCAGAATAGATCAGCCTCAACCTGAAGGCTTGGAAAGTCATGGTTGTTACTACATTTTCAGGAAAATATTCAGGAAATATGACTTTTAAGTAGAAACTGGGAGAAAAAAAAAAAAATCCATAAGCTTTAAAATTCCCAGAGGTTCTGCAAGAGTTGTTGACCTTTTACCAGAGTCCTCTAATTATGCTTATTATCATTGTTAAGAAAAGATCACAGGGACAGAATTTGCATCTAATCTCTCACAACAGGGCTCCTTATCCCAGCACCACAATCGGAATCATTCTCAGATGTGTTTTTATTTTCCAGCTTGGCAAGAAAGACATCAAGTCTCTCACTCTGGTTTGGTTTTTGTACAGAGCATCTTCAGGAGTAGTAAGATCCACTGCTTCAGTCCAGTAATTTAAGCTTCATAACTCTCTCGTTTTCATAGCTTAAGCCTCGTTTATCAACTTGAATGCAGTTTAGAATCCTTAAAATTATTTGTTGCATATTCATTAAAATTATTCATTAATTCCATATACTGAAAGACACTGCAGATGTGGGGCATATTTTTTTAAGTAGAATAAGATTAAATTCCTTCCATATCACAATAAATTTACTGGGCCATTTTACTGCTAAAATAAGTGGTGGTCGGTTTTCCTTAGAAGGAAACTTTTAGAAATAGCCAGGAGAAGTAAATAGTTCAGTTTAAGCGGTAAGTTTTATGGCTGATCATTTTCATTATTCATGAAGCCTCTATATACACTGTATATCCTAGCACAGTGTGATTTTTTTTTCCTTTCTATTCACAAAACACAGGCAAAAGTTGTATAAACACCAAAACACCTGTGGAAATGACTTGTTCTAATGAAATCAGTAACACTTGGGAATTAAGCAAACAAACAAGTAGTTTACTGTAAATCCCACACTCCTCATTCACCCTCAAATGCTTTTGAGCAGAAGTTTACCATTTCTGTTTATTTGAAAATTGCAGTAAGCATATAGCTGAACCTCATTCAACAAACATACCAGTTTCTGCAATATTTATAGGCTTTTCTATAATATTTATTGCTGAGATATTTATGAACCTCAGGAGGAAGAGATTTCTCAGCTCCACAGCATGGCAAGAGTGCATCTTTGCAGATGTGGAAGCTCTAAAAAAACACTTTGGTTGGGAAAGATCCTCCATTTTAGGTTTAAGGATCTAAATTATTTCTCTATGATGTTTAAGGGATGAGTGTACCAATTCCTATTACAGCAGCTTTCATTCTTTTTAAAGAAGCTGTAAGTCACTGAACAGTCTGACAGACTATACTGAACCAAATATTGCAAAAACACGAGCATTACCCAGGAAAACCATCACCTCGGAATAGGACAAAATGAGTAATAAATACAACAAAGACAAGGCTCAGAAAGGAAATGAACAAATAAAGACAGTGGTTTATACTATGATTCTACTTTTCACAGTAGCCAACTACACTTGATAGTCATATTTATATAGTCCTAAGGTTGGACTCTATGATCCTGTAGATCTTATCTGTAGTAAAAAATAAGGATTGTTAAAAGAGCAGAAAAAAGAATGCTTCCCAAATTTAACTTTGTCCCCTTCAATGACAACACAGTCAGCCTTCAGAGAGAGGAAATCCTAATAGGCTTTCAGGGCTTTAACAGAGTCTTTAGGTAAAACCCAGGAATGCTAATGAGGGAAAGGATGTTTAGTTTTCCTACACAGGAACATCCAGGCTAATTTGGAATCCCCATGACTGTACTTTTAAGAGAACTTCCTTTTAGTTCTTCCTATCAGAACTTCCATACAGGCTGAGAGAGTTGGGGCTGTTCATCGTGGAGAAGAGAAAGCTCCAGGGAAACCTTAGAGCCCCATCCAGTGCCTAACAGGGCTTAAAAAAGGCTGAAGAGAGTCTTTTCACAAGGGCATGGAGTGACAGGACAAAGGGAAGTGGCCTTAAGCTAAAGGAAGGGAGATTTAGATTAGATATCAGGAAGAAATTCTTTACTGTGAGGGTGGTGAGGTTCTGGAACAGGCTGTCCAGAGAGGCTGTCCAGTGCCAGGTTGGACAGGGCTTGGAGCAACCTGGTCTGCTGGAAAGTGTCCCTGCCCATGGCAGGGGGTGGGACAAGATGAGCTTTCAGGTCCCTTCCAACCCACACCACTCTGTGATTCTATGGTTCACTTACAAACCCCTCAAAGATTCAATGAACCTGACTTTGTTTGTTCTTTTCAGCTGTTGACAGGTACAGCAAAGGACTGTAAGTCCTCATGGTAAGTGAGCAAGGAACAACAAGTGACAGAATAAGACCTCTCAGCTAGTTTCTTGTTTTCTTTCTAGGATCTACTTCTAGGCTTCTCGCTTCCCCTTAAAACTTTTACAATGTGTGTACTGACAGCAGATCCTCCAAATCAGCAGAGGAAACCAGCAGCAAAGAATCATATCCTCCAGCCTATGAAATTAGCATCCCACAAGGAATATCTGTTACTGCCCCTAACCCAACCACCTACTTAGGAACCTTGGGTTGTTTAACTTTCACAATTATCAGACAAAAAGAGTCACACCACACTTGTGGAAGCAGTCAGTGATTATTATCCTCCACCCAGCACATCTGGAGTACTGTCTATCCTGGGCTTCCTATTACAAGAAAAAATTAAAAAGCCATAATGTGGAGTGACACTATGCATAAGACACCCAAGATGAGAAAGGCCTTAAGACGATCAGGGGGAATGAAGAACATGTTAAAGAGAAGATGAAGCCAGACTTGTCTCAGAGACAAGTTTTCAACTTTGGATCTTCACATTTGGTGGAGAGAGCGACACATTTACGTCTTTTTCAAGTATCCGGCGCCATCGTGTGGACCTTCCCCACCATCGCCGCTCAGCAGCTCCACCGGACACCCAAACCAGCCCAAAAAGGCGCTCCAGAGGCGACAGCGTTCGGTCACGGCTCTCAAACGAAACGTGTCGTGTGTAATTTAAAGGCTGCGAGGAGAAGGGATAATCTAGGAATCACTGGTGTGTTTGGTATGGATTACCTGCTGCAGATGAAGGGAAGGTGAAGGCCAGCACTTGCTTTATTTGAAAAACTTTTTTTATGGACTTTGGCTTTTTTGTTCTTGGACCTTTTTCTCATGGGACTATCTGCTGGACGTTTTAATGTTTGAAACCGGTATCTGCTGCATTTCATGCAGCTTTAAAGGAATGTGCACATGAATTTAAAGGAATGAGTGTAGTAGAAAGGCTGGGAGGAGAAGGGGTAACGCAGTAATCGTTTCTGTCCTGGCACATTTTTCTGTGTGAGAGCTCCGTGGCCTGAAAGGGCACGATGATTCTTACAGCTGAAAAGGAATGTGCAGACTGCAGTTTACAGGCTGTACAGGGAAGAGGACAGCCGCTTGATCGTGGGGTGAATACAACTTTCCAAATGTAAGGGACAAAGTCCAAGCGAGCTTTGTGTCCCAGCTGTGAGGGTTTTGGGGGCTAAAAGGGTGCTAAAGGGTGCTAAAAGGTGCTAGAGGGGCTGTGAGAGCTCTGGGACCAGTGAGGGCAATAGGGCTTTGAGGGCTGTAAGGGTTATGGGGGCTGTAAGGGGGCGTGAGGACTATGGGGTATGTGAGGGATGACAGGGCTATAGGGGCTGTGAGGGCTATGGGGGCTGTGAGGGCTATGGGGGCTGTGAGGGCTATGGGGGCTGTGAGGGTCTGTAATGTCTGTAGGTTCTGTGAGGGTGCTGGGATCAGTTGATGGGCTAAACCTGTCTTACCTGTCTTCTCTCACATAGGGACGCCTATTAGGTAAGAACTATTAAAGGGGTAAAACTTGTCTGTATATTGCTTTAAATATGTTTTTGCAGTCACATAATCTCACTGGCAATCTTCAAACCTCGACCTGTCAAAATTTCATATTAATAAGGAGTGTTATTCCCTAAACTATTGATGGTGGTTGCAGGTATGCTGTTGGCCTCCTGAAAGGGGCACACCTGAAGTCTTCACTCCCAGCCTCATCCCACTACATATTGAAGGCATAAATAATAACCCAAGCTGTAGTGTCATGTATCAAATCCAAAACATTTTCCAGAATTTTGACCTTTTTAATGCTCTGAAGCACAGCACTGGAGTCCATCTATTACCAGAAACCTCTCCTTCTTCTTGCAGGGAGGAAGTGTCCTGCCTGGGTAAGTCTGATTAAAATAACATGCAGTTCCAAGCCAATGTTTGCTTTATTAGAATCTCACAAAATGTTCAATTCACAATTTATGATGCTTAAGGATCCAAACCTCAAAATTTTTTCACTTTATTTCCAAAAACTCCAAGTTGTGAAGAAAAAGACATTCTAACCCAGCATCTTCAGAAGGTTACTATGAAAATGTAAATGAAGTAGAATTTAATTTAAAGCTTTTAACAGCCGGGACGAGCAACGTGAAAAACTGAATTACGGAAGAAACAGCACAACCCAACAATCATGCTACAAATTTACCTTTCCACAACAATTAGTACCACCAGGTCAGTTCTTTCCACCAAAAAGGTGCTGTAGTGGTGAAATGATGATGCTGGGGGAAAAAACAACAAAAAGAGCACATTAGACTTAAAATTCATATTGGGAAGGCTGCACCTTAGCACGATATAAAAGGACATTCCCGAATGTTTCTTTGCCCTTTGGAGACTTTGGTTTAAGCATAGAAAAGAGGTCTCCATCCTCCAGAATTGTGCAGAATCCCCTGAACTGCCAGAATCAGCCCGTGGCACAGGCTTAGACAGAGCCAGGGCAGCATCTGCTCACTGCTGCAGGATTAGTACCTTCTCCAGAACGCTGAGAGACTTCTTCCTTCTGACTTCCCATTTCCTTTCTTTCCTGTTTGGTCCATTTGCTGCACCAGCTGCACTGCACCCTGAGCCTGACTGGCTGCTGCTCCTTGTTCAAGGGTAGATTCCACACATTTCCCTGTAAGGAACAGCAGCAAGAGCAAAACCACAACCTCACTCACTCCACGCTCCCTGCACACCCAGTGGAATGGGACAATCCAGGAATTCCTTACTCACAGTCTTTAGTAAGGGATGCTGGGCTAAACTTGCACTCATTTGCTCTGGAAGAATTCTGAAAGGAAAAGGAACCCAAGAACTGTTACACAGTGCAAAATTCTACTGTGCAGAGATTTTAGTTTGCTTGCTTACTAAGCAAGTACTAGAAGTCCTAAAAGGCACTGCTCTCTTGTTCTTTTGTTATTTGGGGGGTTTTTTCTGCTACTATGAGGACTTTCTTCATGAAGATATTTTTACACCTCCCTCCTCAGGACGTTCACAGGCCTACCATAAAGCTGTAATTAATTTAGAAGACTTTAACATACCAGGGACATTTGGGAGGATGACCGACAGCTAGGAGGACACAGGTGTTAGGGACAAGGACTAAACAGGTGCTGTTGTTTCTTTCTGAATATTCTCTAACTTACCTTTTCAAATTCTTTACTCATCTGGTGAACAGAGTCAGCTCCAGTTCTAAAAATAAGTAAGTAAGAACTGAGTTTACAAAATGCCACAAAAAGGAAGCAATCTTGTAAATGGCTACTCCAAGTATTTCATTAGAAAGCAGGACTTTAGTACCTCTAGCCAACAAATATATACCTTTAATTCGTATTTGTACTGATGTTTCAAAGTCAACCTTAAAAAATGAAAATGAAAATATGCAATCATTCAGGCCCTCCTCCACAGCACCTTCTGGCAGGACAAGAGGCAAAGGGCACAAAATGCAAAATGTGAAACTAAGTCTGAGCACAAGAAAAAGCTTTCTGACTAGAACTGTGGTCATGCACTGCAATGGGCTGTCCACAGTTGTGGTGTTTCCACTGTTGGAGTCCATTCATGACCCGAGGGGACATGTCCTGGGCAATGTGCTCTGAGTGACCCTGCCTGAGCAAGAGGGGTGGGACTCAATGATATCACAGGACCCATCCAACCTCAGTCATTCTGTGAAATCCAGAGATAAGAGATCTACTTGAGAATCACCATGACAAGTTTAGTTATCGAAGAAACCAATGGGAAAGATGCGTGAGAATACTCATGTGCAGACACAACACATGCAATCTGTCTGGCTGCTGAGCTCTTAACCCCACTGTGACTCAAAAGATGATGTGAGCACAGAGGAATTAAACAGGCAGAGGTCTGGTCCATGGCATGGGAAGCTGGGAAGCACAGGAACACTTTTTTCCACCAGTATGAGCAATGCCACTGAGATTCTGTTACTTATGGAAGAGGAGGAAAAAGAAAAACAGGGCAAAGGATTGCACAGAAATGAAACGTGAGGACACCAGAAAAATTACATTTAGAGGCATAAAAGAGACAATAAAAATACTGATATATATCCAGGGAGATTATTTTGTCATTCAACTGACCTGTCCATATGCAACTGTGGGCATGAGTTCTCCACTCCAACTTCCACTCTCCTCCTCTTCACTGCTTCTTCCACTGCAGTATTTTCTGATATTTCACTTCTTCTCCTGACCTTCAAAACATTGCAAACTTGGTATTGGTAACAAGTGATTTTGACTTCTCTACTTTGGAACAAAACTCAGAGTTAATATACATTTGTATTTCGCAAAATCATTCCTGTTTATAGAATGAGAACAGAAGAAGGGTTCAGGACTAAGATAAGCACTGGGAGGCCATCCAGAGAATTATGCTCAACAGTTTTAAACAAAATCCTGCATTCCAGGACATCCTATTTGCTCCACCTTCAGAGGACTGCCTAGGAATGTGAGCAGCAGGAGTGTAGTGCTAGCAGAGACAGCAGAGACATTCTTAAGAGAAATTTGGACAGGACACCTTCATTAATTCACTCCATCTTCAGACACTCACCCATACTGAAAATAAACCCACCCTGAGCTCTCATTACACAAAAATTACCAAATCAGCTTAACACTGCTGTTTATGGCAGGACTGCATTCCAAGCCCACTGGAACTGAGAGGAAGATTTCTCTCCTGCTGGATGGTTCTAGGTGAGACTCAGTGACAGTTTGCACTGACCAACTCCTAGAAGTACAAGAACTGTAGCATTGCCTTAATATATATATTCTGTTTCTCCAGAATACTTTGAATACAAATTAAAAAACAAAACAAACAAAAACAAAGGCACAACTTACAAGCTCATCACTGCCCCTGTTTACTTCTTTACCTGTAAACAGAGGTATAAAACTCGGTGATTATTTAGACTGGACTCTCTGTAACCAACAGAAAAGTGTATTTTTGCATTGCACCTCATCTTCCAGGAACAAGATAAGCTGCTGCCAAAAACAAGTTTGGACCTTTCCACAGTTCTTACATCCAAACGTGGGGTGTTTGACAGGGAGTGCAAATGGGTGAGACTAAGTGATGACTGCTTGGCCATTCTATGAAGGAGCTCAGATTACCTGCTAAGCAGTCCTAAGAAAAAATGGCAACTTTTTTCAGGGCCTGATAATCAGAACAGGAAATAGTAAGAACACTCAGTTTTTGTAACAGGGGAATTTAAATGTAGAGTCCCACAGCTGGGGCCTGAGGCTGTTCAGGGAATTCACAAAAAACCTGGAAAATGAGACACTATTGAGGGTGACAACATTTGCTAATTATACAAAAGACATTATTACCACCATTACTATCATTATTTAGAAAAACAAATCCATTCTTTCTTTAGGAAATTAGAAACAAAGAGTGTGATGTTAGCAAATGTAGTCAAGCACAAGGAAGAAAACATGTTTTCAATGGCTCCACGTAATGGCTCCAGCCCAGTGACTGACATTAAAAAATGAAGGTTGGGAGGCACTGGGCATCACTTCATAAGAATTTATTATTATTTATTATTATTATTTATTATTATTTATTCTTCATAAGAATAAATACCTGCTGAAGAGTCAGCAGTGGTTGAAAAGGCAAAGAGGAATTCAGGAAATGTTAGAAAAGCAACACAGGACAATGGAGAACACACTAATAGGCTCTGTTTCAAACCACACCACACAAAGTTTTGCTTTCTCTCATTCAAAGCAGGAGAAGGGAAAGGGAAAAGCAAGACACAGATCACAGGTATTTTCAGAAATTCCCCAAACATAACCACAGTGACTTACCACAAGACACATGTTGCTGAAATGAGTTCAATTCTAGATACAACGTGCAAATGTAGGGATAAGGCACAAGAGGGACATTGCCATGTTTGAATTTCATCTTCGACACTCTCTCCCATTTACTCAAATCTGAGGACGATGATAAGGCTTGAAAACACAGCACTAACATTTCAAAGCAGCAGGAGTCCTGACAGTGCCTTCAAAAGCCACATCACGCTGCACATGTACACTAGGGAGCACATCCAACCTGCCACTATGAGCTTCATGGAAAAGCACCTCATGAAGAAACACTCACCCAGCTGACACTGCCCCATCAGTCACCTGTACTGGGTGTTCTGTTCCCTTAACTGTGCTGCCTTCCTGACACCCTCCTGCAAAAAGAACCAACCTGCCAGGCTCTTCCAACCCTATGAATAAAACCATTCATAGAGTTTTACCATTTATGAACCTTTGGGAATAATGCACTGGCTGTGCCTGCAGTGGCAGGAGGGTGGACTTCTGGGCACACCTGCATTTTCTCTGGCCAAATCTGATTTGGAATGCAGGGGTGTTCTAATGGAAGCACTGCAAAACACTGTTTTCACATCAGTTCTCTGGTGAAAGACAACATCTGAGAAGGATCTTCAGCCAATGTCAAACAGCAAAGCTTGCAGGAGTCCTACTCCAGCTAAAGATGAGCACACTTCTACAGGTGAATGTTGAATTAGGCAATGCCCAACACACACAGGTCACTGAACCTTTTCTTTCATGAACAGCAAAGAAAGGATACAAGGAAAGACAGTGAAGTGGTCTGTAGAAAATGGATGTAAGTCATCAAGGTTTCCAAGGATTATTCGAATCACTTCCTGGGGAGGCCAAAAAACAAACAAATAAAAAAACCAAACCAAACCAAAACAAAAACAAGCAACAATATTAAAAACATAGCGACAATTACAGTTTGAAGGATTGGGAAAAATTAGCTTTACAGTTTGCATGAATCACAGAAAAGCAGGTTCTAGATACTCTGCTTTTCCTCCTCCACTTCTTCTCTCCACTCCCTCTGATCATCTTAGAGCACCCTGCACTTATAGAAATTGAAAGAGTATCTTAATCTTAAATCAATATAGAAGAATTACTATGGAGAGTGAAGATATGCCCTCAAATTAAATGACTTTTAAATTTAAGAAGTGGTGGGGGTTTTTTCCAGCAAAACACATGTAGCATTTACTTGTGCAAAAAGAAAAGTATTCCTCTTTTGCTGAATATGGACCCAAAACAGTTACAAGGGCACTGCAATTAAGCCCCAAAAAACTCCTACTCTACTAACAGGAAAGATTTTCTATTCATACCTTTCAATATTTTCAGAAGTGAAAAAAAAATTATAATTCTTCATATCAATTAAAATCAGCGCATTTTCTCCAGTAATTATTTTAATGCTACTACTATACTCTGAAGATTTTAAAAAATTAAGGAATAGGAAGCAGCATTTTTAAGAAGGCACTTTATTTGTCTCATTTGCTCAGAAATGGCAGGGGCTTTCTTCTGTCTGATCATCTTCAGGAAGCAGATGACAACAACACAACTCACCAATTGTGACCATCAATTTGTGCTTGGACACAAAGTATTGGCATCATTAAAAGTGCTCCTGCAGGAATGACTGTGAAGAGGAATCAGACAGGAACAGGGTGCAAGTAGCTCAACAATCAGGAGCTTCCATTTGTCCAGTTTTTAACAGTCAGTAGCTTCTTTGCAATATTTGAAATAAAAGCATGACTCCTCTACACTAATTTTGCCTGTTGAGGGCATTTTTAATTTATGTCAATTTTTTCACCCTCAGACTCTGCAGAGAAGTTCCCCTTTATTCGCCCTTGAGATGTTGCATTTGACAAAATGTTCTCTGTCCCAGAGCAAACATAAGATTTGTTCAGCCTAACACCCATCCAAGGTCCTATGGACCTGCCTCAGCTCCTACCTCTGACTCCTTGGCAGCACTTTCAGCAAGACTGAGATCGGGAGCACTGTGAAACAAACAGAGTTGGAACCATCCCATCATAAAGCAATGGAGCTACACTTGATATAAGTGTGTAAACAGCAATAAATCATCGCTCTCACTGCATAGGAAAAAATACTTAGCAGGCAGATGAATTCTTAATCTATTATTCTTTAAAAACATCTACCATTCCACAAGGATTGTTCCTTGTGAACATTCTGTCCGCTTGTGTTTTGTGTATCTGTGGATACAACAGATGAGAGATCAGATCTCTACAGTTGATCCCCAGTAACCCTCAGGACTGGGGTTTTTTGACATAGTGCCCTCAAACCACCCCCCCTTCTTCCTCTATTGTGGTGCCATTCTGCTTAAGGGACTAAAAGGAAGAACTGGCAGGACATGTGTGTTAACCCCCCCTGTGCAAACCCACAGAGGAATGCCCTTCACAGCACCAACATTCTAATGCACAGGAAAAGAGGTGGCCTTAAAGAAAATCTGAACTCATTAAAAAGTAAACAAACCACATAAAGGTCACTTGAAAGTAAGTAAATAAAGTGGAGTGCAAGGAATCCAAGGCACACAAGTGTTCCCTGGTTTATGGTCTGGCAGGCAGGCATGATCACATCTTCACCACCAAGGGGCCCCAGCCAGAACATGGTCAGAGATGAGAACTACTCTCCCTCTTCAGAAGGGCACATGGATGACAGCAAACAGCCCAGGAAGTAAGAACATACACTGAATATGGAGCTCCAAGGCTGTGCTGGTTTTGACTGGGATAGAAGTCCATTTTCTTGACAGTGTTGATAACACAGAGATGTTTTACTTACTGCTGAGCTGTACTTACCCAGCACCAAGGGCTTTTCTGCTCCTCACAGCGAGCAGGCTGAGGGTGCACATGAGGTTGGGAGAGAACAAGGACTGGGGGGGGATGACCCTAACTGACCCGAGTGATATTCCAGACCCGAGGATATCACGCTCAGGAACAAAAAACAGATCAGAAAAGGGCAGGGGGGAAGTTTGGCATCACAGCAGATGTCTTCCCAAGTAACCATTTTGCACTGACCAAAAGAAAGACCTGCTTTCCGGGAGATTAAACACCTGCCTGCCCGTGGGAAGCAGTGAACGAACTCAAGTCTTTATTCTGCTTTGCTTACATGTGTATCTTTTGCTTTACTTATTCAGCTGCCTTTATCTTAACCCATCAGTTTTACTTCCACCTTTCCAGTGGTCTCCCTCACTCCACTGCTTCAACCACCACAAAGGCTCTAGAGTTAAATACTGCCTGTAAAAACCTCCTCTTTTCCACCGAAGCACAAAATTTCACACAGGGCAATGAAACAGGATGGGGGTTTTTTTACAGCTTGGATTACTCTCTAAGCGTGTGGAAAGAATCAGCAGCAACTTTTCAATGGCCAGTGGGAAAAAAAGGCAGGAAATGAGGAGCCCCAAAGACCTGAATTTAGGGTCCCATATGAACCCACCAATCCGCAGACTGACTTCTCATCTTTAACACACTTACTTGCTGAAGTTGCCATAGCGTATTTTAAATTTGTACACGAGCCTGCCAGCGTGCAGGAACCTTGTTTCGGGCAGTGGATAGGTGAAGGGTTTCACGGACATCCTCCCTCTCTCCTTCCCTGAACGCCGGGCTACGGGAAGCAGGACAGCCAAAGGTTAACTCCTAAAACCCTTTCACCGCGTCTCGTTCTGCCACACGAAGAGATTACACACTGGGGCAACGCCGGGGCTGCCAGACGGGAGGTGATGGTGATGATGACAATGATGATGATGATGATGATGACAATGATGATGATGCCGCCGCCTCCCCAGCGCCGGGGGTGGCCTGAGGGGCCTCCGAGCAGCCCCGGTGTCCACCGGGCACGCCCCGCTCCGATGGAGGGCAAGGACCCCCTCACGGACACCGACCCCACCCCTTCCTCCGGCCCCGCCGCGCCCTCGCCTCACACGGGGCCGGGGCTGAGGGCGGAGCGGAGTGAGCCCAGCCCAGCCCAGCCCAGCCCAGCCCAGCCCAGCCCCCTGAGGGGGAACACGGCCGGTGCTGGATAGGCAAGGGGGGCTGTGCTGCTGAAGTGGTATCTCAGGTGAGGTGGAGGCTCCGGAGCTGCCACGAGGGAGGCTGAGGTCGATTCTCAGACACTGCAGCACCTCCTCGCATTCCCTTTCTGCTCCCACACAGTTCCGTCCTCCACCTCTGCTGCTGTCCCTCCCTGCGTACCTCTAACATTCTCTGTACATACACCTCTTTGAGAAACACCGGCACAGGAAGATCTTTCCTTTTTCCACAGTGTTGACATCCAGGGAGTGATGCAGCATCCCTTGCCGCCTAGTCAGTGAGATGAAGTCCAGTTCCTCTAAACACCTGTAAAGATGTGATGCAGGGAAGAACTCAGCAGGTGCTGAATGATTGTGAATCGATTTTCACCATTTTTTGGTAAAAAAAAAAAAAAACAACCAAAACCAAAACCAAAACCAAAAAACAAAACAAAAAAACCCCACAAAACAAAAACAAGAAAACAAAACAAAAAAAACAAACAAAAAAAAAAAAACACAAAGAAAAAAACTTAGAGAGTCACTCCAATATCTATTCTTATCCTTTCTTTCTCTTTCTTTTATTTTTCCTTATATATTTTCCTAAATAATGTCTTTATACTTTTATACTGTTATACTTCTACAGATAACGAAAATGGCTACATACGTCCATTCCATTGTTTTAAAATAAACCTGGCATATACATATATATATATATATATATATAAACAACAGTCATTCAGTGTCATTTCCCACTAATCCTCCTCAGGGAATCTATTATTAACAACAACCTTGGTTATCCAACCTCCACAGCTGGGTCAGAACACACCTGCAAGGACAGAAGGCTGAGAGTGACCCCTCAGCGGCTCAGCAAGAAGTCCCCAACACTCATCTTAGACGGGACCATGGGGTCAAGTGGTCACCTCACAGCACAGGGTGTACAAAAGCCCCTCTGCCCCTTCCCTCCCTGGCTGCCCCAGGGCTGTGCTTTGCCATCCCACCAGCCAAACACTCCCCTCTGGGCCCAGCACTGGTGCCTTCAAAGGAAGGGATGTGGACTTTGTGGTGGCAGAGCTGAACATCCCCTGGGTGACGCTGCTGGGGAAGTTGGTGCCATTTCTGGACCTGCCAGGCCACCACAGCATCCTTACTTCTCTCTGGGACAGCTTCATGGAAGGGAAGGGGTTTGGTGTCCTTGTGTCCCCAGCACTGACTCAGTGTCACAAGGGGCTGAAGCTCAGCCTGCAGCAGCACCACATGGGCCTTCCCCATGTCCCCACAGCTGGAGACACCAACAATGGAGACATGGAGCAGGGACACCTGGATCCAGTTGTGCTTGGAGGGGGCACACACCAAGGTGGGCACACACCTCTGCTCTGGTTGTGTTTAGTTGTTATCAGGGCACCTCATCTCAGACTTCCCCTCAAATGTGGTTTCAGCTCTGCCTTCGCCCTCAACTTGGGCTCCCTCCAGGAAATGGGAAGACAAACTGCAGGTGAGGGAGGAGCAGTGGAAGAGGGACAGGGGGGTGAGACTGGCTCTGGTCACCCCAATATCCCTCCAGCACCAGACACCGGTGCCAGTGGGGCCAGAGCAGGGCAATGGCTCCCACTGCTCCTGTTCCCATGTACAGGGGACTCTTCAGCAGGGGGACAGGGTTCCCTACCAAAGCTGGTGAGAAGCAAAGGGGAGTGCCAGGCTGCAGGCCTGTTCTTCTCCTGCAGGTTTGCCACATCACCAGCTTCAGTAGCCACAGCTCATCACTGTGGCCCATCAGTATGGTTGGCAGGTGACAAAGAGGCATGGGATGGGCACACAGCCTTGGGGCTCTGAGAGCCCAGGAACAAAGCCATGAGGTGGGAAGGGGGTTCACCTGCCCTGAGGGAAAGGCAGCCCCGTTGGTGTGAACCCACCTGGCAGTGCAGAGTGGATGGTGGTGTCTGTTCTGTGCAGGGCGACCCTTGCGTGCAGTGAGGTGACCTTGCTCACAAGCAAATTCCCCCAACACTCACAGTCATACTCAGGGTGCCCCAGCCCACCCCAAGGGGGAATTTCAGAGCCCTCCCCTAAACCTCAGTGCCAGCCCCATTGGCTGCCAGGGCCATGAGCACCAGCACAGCTGCCCAGGCAGAGCCAGCCTGAGACATCTCCAGCCTCATCTCACACAGCCTCGTCCTGCTGCTGCTGCTGCACCCACTGCTGCACACTCTGGGCCTCACTGCTGGCACCATGCAGCCCCCTCGCTGCTGCCTCCTCCTCCTCCTGCTCTACCTCTTCCTCCTCTCTGGGACATGGGCAGCTCTGCAGGGTAAGTGGGAGCCTTGGCTCATCTACACCTGCTCCCATGCCCTTGTGGGACTCCGTGGGCAAGAGGCTTCCTGCTCCCCATCCACTTTTGGCTCTTCCTTCCTCACCCCTCCTCGTTCCCTGGCTCCACACCTCCTCCTGGGCAGGGTTGCAGCCACCTGAGGTGGGTGCAAGGGGTAGGAATCAGGGCTGCCAAGACTGTAGGAGGCCTAGGGGGGCCCAAAGATCACTGTGACCTCAAGGACCTCCCCAGCAGCCCCTCCACTTTCCCTGGCCCTCTCCTCCCACTCCCATCTCCTCCCTGTCTCATGCAGGGACCGTTACTGTCCAGCTGCTCCAGACTTCCACCTTCCAAAACACCTCCTTTGTGGAGACAGAGGGGGTGGGCCTGCTGGAAGACATCGAACTTGGTTCTCTTGATAAGCACACCTGGTCCATCCACTTCTACCAGCCCTGGGTGCGTCCAGCCCTGCCCCGCATGGACTGGGACAACATTGACAACATGATCAAGATCTATTTGCAGCAGTTCACGCAGCTGGTCAATGAAGGGGCCATGCAGAAGAATGTGCCCTGTGAGTATCCAGTCTTCACTGCCTCCCCTCTCTGAACAGCAGCTGGGTAGTGGGGAAGGATCTGGCAAGTGCTGGCACTGTGGAGGGGACACTGATCATGTCCACAGCAAGGCAAGCCCAGCCCCTCATGCAACCTCTCTCTCTCCTCTCTGCCCCTCCAGACCCCTTTGTGGTTCAGTGCAGGGCAGGCTGTGAGCTCTACCCCAACAGGACCTCTCGGACCTTCGCCTATGTGGGCTACAACAGGCAGGATTTCCTCAGCTTTGACACAAACAATGCTACCTGGACCCTCTCCCAGGACACCGACCTGTCCCGGTATGTCCTTGCCTTCCTCAATAACTACACTGCCCTCAGTGAGCTGGTCGAGGTCATCTTCAACGATACCTGTCTCGATGCCATGGAGAGGTTACTGAGCTACGGGAGGGCAGCTCTGGAGAGACAAGGTGAGACCACCCTGACCCTGCCACGGCCACCCCAAAGCCCTGGGGCCAAGCCCTGCCCAGCCAGGGCTTGCCCCACGTCCCCACCCCTTTGCTCCCATCCCCCAGAGCTGCCCGTGGCCACGGTCTTTGCCCGCACACCCAGCCCACACCAGCTGCTGCTGGTCTGCCATGTCACCGCCTTCTACCCCCGGCCCATCAGCGTGGCCTGGCTCAGGGATGGCCAGGAGGTGCCTCCGGGCCCGCAGCTCAGCACCGGCCCCGTCCTGCCCAACGCTGACCTCAGCTACCAGCTCCGCAGCGTCCTGGCCGTGGCCCCCCAGGACGGGCACAGCTACGCCTGCCGCGTTCGCCACCGCAGCCTGGGCACCCGCAGCCTCCTCGTCCCCTGGGGTAGGTGCCACCCGCGGGGACGCCATGGGGCACCCGAGCCGCCCCGCCCTGGGGCACGGAGCAAAGCCCGGCAAGGTCCTGGCAGCCCCTCCTTCTACTCCCCAGGGAACTCGCAGCTGGTGCTGATCACAGGGCTCGTGGCCGGGCTGCTGGGAGCCGCGGCCGTAGCTGCCCTGCTGCTGCTCTGGCTGTGGACACGCAGGTCAGTCCCCTTCTGCCCCACAGAGCGGCAGTGGCACACGAGGGGAGGGGATGCCCCGGGGCATTTCTGCCCTGTGCAGCTCAGCTCTGCCTTCGGCCCTGCCAGCTGCTGTCTGCACCCCCACGAGGTCTCTGCCGTGGAGCATCCCTGAGCTGTCCCCCTCTGCTTTCAGAAAGCACCAGAGGATGGAGGAATCAGAGTCCAGGAACTCCATCCTGAGCAAAGAAGCTTAGCCCAGAAGGGCTGAGCCAACTGTGCCCATTCCCTCCCATCACCCATCAACCTACAGGGACAAGAACTACCCTTTTCTGCTCCAAGATTACAAGACTAAGTCGACTCAGAGATGCAGGGGAGAAACCTGGGTGGCTCCTCACTCACCTGAATTTGCTAAGCAGACACAGATGCAGGGCTGAGACCTCCTCACTTGTTACACCTCTTGTGGCACTGCCTTATGCACCCACTGAGGCTCTAGGGCACTTATGTCCCCAGTGGCAATTTCTGCCACTTCTGGTACAGTAACACTTTTATCACTAGGTGGAAAGCTGAATCCTTCTACTTTCATTCTCTAGATTGTTTCTGGGTTTTTTTCTAAAAACTGCCTTTATTAACCATATTCCAGAAATATTTGTTCTGAGACTGAACTGTTCCACATGAACTAACAGAACCTGGCAACAAATGGCTTTACAAAGTGCTGAGTAACACTGAAATTCTGGTGTAATATAGGGGAGCTTCAGATGTGTATAATAAAATCAAAATACAACATTTATATTTTCACTAAGATCACCTGCCTTTCCTCAGGAGCTGGGTGGGCTTGGGGGAGGTTTCAATCAGCTGCAAATGGAAGCTGGAGCACCACAGAATTATTGGCAGCAATTGCAGGCAACACCAAGGCAAGGGGGAAGAACAAGTGCAAGTGTGCCTGTGCACACATGAACATGTTCTTACCTATTGCAGGGAAATAAGGAACTGTGCACATGGGGGTGAAAAGCCCCCAAGGCTTCTAAAAAAGGAGGAAAAGGAAGCCCCTGTCCCATTGAAGACAGCGCAGGTCAGACAGACACAGGAAGGTGTTCAGTTCATGCTCCCAATCAACTTGAACACGCAGCTTCCAAAGCTTTGGTTCCACTGCAAAATTTCCCAAGATAAGTCCTGCAGCCCCCTGTGAGCCAGAAAATCCCTGCCGAACACTCCCTCTGGCCCAGCACTGGTGGCTCCAAAGGATCTTTGAGGTAGCAGAGCTGAACATCCCCTGGGTGACGCTGCTGGGGAAGTTGGTGCCATTTCTGGACCTGCCAGGCCACCACAGCATCCCTACTTCTCTCTGGGACAGCTCCATGGAAGGGAAGGGGTTTGGTGTCCTTGTGTCCCCAGCACTGACTCAGTGTCACAAGGGGCTGAAGCTCAGCCTGCAGCAGCACCACATGGGCCTTCCCCATGTCCCCACAGCTGGAGACACCAACAATGGAGACATGGAGCAGGGACACCTGGATCCAGTTGTGCTTGGAGGGGGCACACACCAAGGTGGGCACACACCTCTGCTCTGGTTGTGTTTAGTTGTTATCAGGGCACCTCATCTCAGACTTCCCCTCAAATGTGGTTTCAGCTCTGCCTTCACCCTCAACTTGGGCTCCCTCCAGGAAATGGGAAGAGAAACTGCAGGTGAGGGAGGAGCAGTGGATCAGGGACACGGAGGTGAGACTGGCTCTGGTCACCCCAATATCCCTCCAGCACCAGACACCGGTGCCAGTGGGGCCAGAGCAGGGCAATGGCTCCCACTGCTCCTGTTCCCATGTACAGGGGACTCTTCAGCAGGGGGACAGGGTTCCCTACCAAAGCTGGTGAGAAGCAAAGGGGAGTACCAGGCTGCAGGCCTGTTCTTCTCCTGCAGGTTTGCCACATCACCAGCTTCAGTAGCCACAGCTCATCACTGTGGCCCATCAGTATGGTTGGCAGGTGACAAAGAGGCATGGGATGGGCACACAGCCTTGGGGCTCTGAGAGCCCAGGAACAAAGCCATGAGGTGGGAAGGGGGTTCACCTGCCCTGAGGGAAAGGCAGCCCCGTTGGTGTGAACCCACCTGGCAGTGCAGAGTGGATGGTGGTGTCTGTTCTGTGCAGGGCGACCCCTGCGTGCAGTGAGGTGACCTTGCTCACAGGCAAATTCCCCCAACACTCACAGTCATACTCAGGGTGCCCCAGCCCACCCCAAGGGGGAATTTCAGAGCCCTCCCCTAAACCTCAGTGCCAGCCCCATTGGCTGCCAGGGCCATGAGCACCAGCACAGCTGCCCAGGCAGAGCCAGCCTGAGACATCTCCAGCCTCATCTCACACAGCCTCGTCCTGCTGCTGCTGCTGCTGCACCCACTGCTGCACACTCTGGGCCTCACTGCTGGCACCATGCAGCCCCCTCGCTGCTGCCTCCTCCTCCTCCTGCTCTACCTCTTCCTCCTCTCTGGGACATGGGCAGCTCTGCAGGGTAAGTGGGAGCCTTGGCTCATCCTCACCTGCTCCCATGCCCCTGTGGGACTCCGTGGGCAAGAGGCTTCCTGCTCCCCATCCACTTTTGGCTCTTCCTTCCTCACCCCTCCTCGTTCCCTGGCTCCACACCTCCTCCTGGGCAGGGTTGCAGCCACCTGAGGTGGGTGCAAGGGGTAGGAATCAGGGCTGCCAAGGCTGTAGGAGGCCTAGGGGGGCCCAAAGATCACTGTGACCTCAAGGACCTCCCCAGCAGCCCCTCCACTTTCCCTGGCCCTCTCTTCCCACTCCCATCTCCTCCCTGTCTCATGCAGGGACCGTTACTGTCCAGCTGCTCCAGACTTCCACCTTCCAAAACACCTCCTTTGTGGAGACAGAGGGGGTGGGCCTGCTGGAAGACATCGAACTTGGTTCTCTTGATAAGCACACCTGGTCCATCCACTTCTACCAGCCCTGGGTGCGTCCAGCCCTGCCCCGCATGGACTGGGACAACATTGACAACATGATCAAGATCTATTTGCAGCAGTTCACGCAGCTGGTCAATGAAGGGGCCATGCAGAAGAATGTGCCCTGTGAGTATCCAGTCTTCACTGCCTCCCCTCTCTGAACAGCAGCTGGGTAGTGGGGAAGGATCTGGCAAGTGCTGGCACTGTGGAGGGGACACTGATCATGTCCACAGCAAGGCAAGCCCAGCCCCTCATGCAACCTCTCTCTCTCCTCTCTGCCCCTCCAGACCCCTTTGTGGTTCAGTGCAGGGCAGGCTGTGAGCTCTACCCCAACAGGACCTCTCGGACCTTCGCCTATGTGGGCTACAACAGGCAGGATTTCCTCAGCTTTGACACAAACAATGCTACCTGGACCCTCTCCCAGGACACCGACCTGTCCCGGTATGTCCTTGCCTTCCTCAATAACTACACTGCCCTCAGTGAGCTGGTCGAGGTCATCTTCAACGATACCTGTCTCGATGCCATGGAGAGGTTACTGAGCTACGGGAGGGCAGCTCTGGAGAGACAAGGTGAGACCACCCTGACCCTGCCACGGCCACCCCAAAGCCCTGGGGCCAAGCCCTGCCCAGCCAGGGCTTGCCCCACGTCCCCACCCCTTTGCTCCCATCCCCCAGAGCTGCCCGTGGCCACGGTCTTTGCCCGCACACCCAGCCCACACCAGCTGCTGCTGGTCTGCCATGTCACCGCCTTCTACCCCCGGCCCATCAGCGTGGCCTGGCTCAGGGATGGCCAGGAGGTGCCTCCGGGCCCGCAGCTCAGCACCGGCCCCGTCCTGCCCAACGCTGACCTCACCTACCAGCTCCGCAGCGTCCTGGCCGTGGCCCCCCAGGACGGGCACAGCTACGCCTGCCGCGTTCGCCACCGCAGCCTGGGCACCCGCAGCCTCCTCGTCCCCTGGGGTAGGTGCCACCCGCGGGGACGCCATGGGGCACCCGAGCCGCCCCGCCCTGGGGCACGGAGCAAAGCCCGGCAAGGTCCTGGCAGCCCCTCCTTCTACTCCCCAGGGAACTCGCAGCTGGTGCTGATCACAGGGCTCGTGGCCGGGCTGCTGGGAGCCGCGGCCGTAGCTGCCCTGCTGCTGCTCTGGCTGTGGACACGCAGGTCAGTCCCCTTCTGCCCCACAGAGCGGCAGTGGCACACGAGGGGAGGGGATGCCCCGGGGCATTTCTGCCCTGTGCAGCTCAGCTCTGCCTTCGGCCCTGCCAGCTGCTGTCTGCACCCCCACGAGGTCTCTGCCGTGGAGCATCCCTGAGCTGTCCCTCTCTGCTTTCAGAAAGCACCAGAGGATGGAGGAATCAGAGTCCAGGAACTCCATCCTGAGCAAAGAAGCTTAGCCCAGAAGGGCTGAGCCAACTGTGCCCATTCCCTCCCATCACCCATCAACCTACAGGGACAAGAACTACCCTTTTCTGCTCCAAGATTACAAGACTAAGTCGACTCAGAGATGCAGGGGAGAAACCTGGGTGGCTCCTCACTCACCTGAATTTGCTAAGCAGACACAGATGCAGGGCTGAGACCTCCTCACTTGTTACACCTCTTGTGGCACTGCCTTATGCACCCACTGAGGCTCTAGGGCACTTATGTCCCCAGTGGCAATTTCTGCCACTTCTGGTACAGTAACACTTTTATCACTAGGTGGAAAGCTGAATCCTTCTACTTTCATTCTCTAGATTGTTTCTGGGTTTTTTTCTAAAAACTGCCTTTATTAACCATATTCCAGAAATATTTGTTCTGAGACTGAACTGTTCCACATGAACTAACAGAACCTGGCAACAAATGGCTTTACAAAGTGCTGAGTAACACTGAAATTCTGGTGTAATATAGGGGAGCTTCAGATGTGTATAATAAAATCAAAATACAACATTTATATTTTCACTAAGATCACCTGCCTTTCCTCAGGAGCTGGGTGGGCTTGGGGGAGGTTTCAATCAGCTGCAAATGGAAGCTGGAGCACCACAGAATTATTGGCAGCAATTGCAGGCAACACCAAGGCAAGGGGGAAGAACAAGTGCAAGTGTGCCTGTGCACACATGAACATGTTCTTACCTATTGCAGGGAAATAAGGAACTGTGCACATGGGGGTGAAAAGCCCCCAAGGCTTCTAAAAAAGGAGGAAAAGGAAGCCCCTGTCCCATTGAAGACAGCGCAGGTCAGACAGACACAGGAAGGTGTTCAGTTCATGCTCCCAATCAACTTGAACACGCAGCTTCCAAAGCTTTGGTTCCACTGCAAAATTTCCCAAGATAAGTCCTGCAGCCCCCTGTGAGCCAGAAAATCCCTGCCGAACACTCCCTCTGGCCCAGCACTGGTGGCTCCAA
This sequence comes from Pyrocephalus nanus, assembly GCA_038380795.1. Taxonomy (NCBI): domain Eukaryota; kingdom Metazoa; phylum Chordata; class Aves; order Passeriformes; family Tyrannidae; genus Pyrocephalus; species Pyrocephalus nanus. The sequence goes on along the minus strand of CM076271.1, from coordinate 3,075,602 downwards.
AGGATCTTTGAGGTAGCAGAGCTGAACATCCCCTGGGTGACGCTGCTGGGGAAGTTGGTGCCATTTCTGGACCTGCCAGGCCACCACAGCATCCCTACTTCTCTCTGGGACAGCTTCATGGAAGGGAAGGGGTTTGGTGTCCTTGTGTCCCCAGCACTGACTCAGTGTCACAAGGGGCTGAAGCTCAGCCTGCAGCAGCACCACATGGGCCTTCCCCATGTCCCCACAGCTGGAGACACCAACAATGGAGACATGGAGCAGGGACACCTGGATCCAGTTGTGCTTGGAGGGGGCACACACCAAGGTGGGCACACACCTCTGCTCTGGTTGTGTTTAGTTGTTATCAGGGCACCTCATCTCAGACTTCCCCTCAAATGTGGTTTCAGCTCTGCCTTCACCCTCAACTTGGGCTCCCTCCAGGAAATGGGAAGAGAAACTGCAGGTGAGGGAGGAGCAGTGGATCAGGGACACGGAGGTGAGACTGGCTCTGGTCACCCCAATATCCCTCCAGCACCAGACACCGGTGCCAGTGGGGCCAGAGCAGGGCAATGGCTCCCACTGCTCCTGTTCCCATGCACAGGGGACTCTTCAGCAGGGGGACAGGGTTCCCTACCAAAGCTGGTGAGAAGCAAAGGGGAGTGCCAGGCTGCAGGCCATCTCCAGGCCTTCTCCTGAGAGCATTCAGGCCAGACTTGGGTTTCCCTGACACTCGCATGCAGGGAAGCAAAGAAACAGCTCCCAGGTCCCAAGGCATGGATAGAGCTCCATGGAAAGGGGGAAGCTGCTCATCCACTGAAACTCTCTGGAATGGGCATCAGGGTGAGGGTATCATGGTCCCATCCCAGCTTGAGGATCCTGCATAGCCAAGGGCCACTGCTCCACGGTTCTCATGACTGTCAATGGGAAACAGTCCCTTCCAGGCCCTGCAGCCCATCACCTCCCTTTGGGACCAACACACTGCAGCTGCTCAAGCCCATTGGCCTTCTGCACCCCAAATGGAGCTCCTGGAGGAACTGGTTGCTCCAGCTCTGCCTACACCCAGCCCTGACCCCACAGCTGTGGTCCAGACTGGAACTGCTCATCACCTCAACCTGGGGAGCCCCTTGCCCATTGAATCAGGCCAGCAGTGCTGAGTGGCCAGGGAATGTCACCATCAGCTCTTCTCCATCACTCTCATCCCCCAGAGCTTTCCAGGGTCATGGTCTTTGCCCACATGCCTAGCCCAGCTCTTCTCCTGCAGGTTTGCCACATCACCAGCTTCAGTAGCCACAGCTCATCACTGTGGCCCATCAGTATGGTTGGCAGGTGACAAAGAGGCATGAGATGGGCACACAGCCTTGGGGCTCTGAGAGCCCAGGAACAAAGCCATGAGGTGGGAAGGGGGTTCACCTGCCCTGAGGGAAAGGCAGCCCCGTTGGTGTGAACCCACCTGGAAGTGCAGAGTGGATGGTGGTGTCTGTTCTGTGCAGGGTGACACATGCCAGGCACAACTGGCAGTACAGCCTACGGCATCAGGGCAGTGGATGCAGCCCCTGAAAAGAGGGGTCAGTTCACTCACACCACCTGAATTGTCAAGGGGCTGCCTTGGCCCTAAGGGATCACCCCTGAGTGCAATGGGGTGACCTTGCTCACAGGCAAATTCCCCCAACACTCACAGTCATACTCAGGGTGCCCCAGCCCACCCCAAGGGGGAACTTCAGAGCCCTCCCCTAAACCTCAGTGCCAGCCCCATTGGCTGCCAGGGCCATGAGCACCAGCACAGCTGCCCAGGCAGAGCCAGCCTGAGACATCTCCAGCCTCATCTCACACAGCCTCGTCCTGCTGCTGCTGCTGCACCCACTGCTGCACACTCTGGGCCTCACTGCTGGCACCATGCAGCCCCCTCGCTGCTGCCTCCTCCTCCTCCTGCTCTACCTCTTCCTCCTCTCTGGGACATGGGCAGCTCTGCAGGGTAAGTGGGAGCCTTGGCTCATCCTCACCTGCTCCCATGCCCCTGTGGGACTCCGTGGGCAAGAGGCTTCCTGCTCCCCAGCCACTTTTGGCTCTTCCTTCCTCAGCCCTCCTCATTCCCTGGCTCCACACCTCCTCCTGGGCAGGGTGGCCTAGGGGGGGCCCACAGATCACTGCGACTTCAAGGACCTGCCCTGCAGGTCCTCTTTCCTGGACCTGCCCTGCAGCCCCTCCACTTTCCCTGACCCTCCCCTCCCACTCCCATCTCCTCTTTGCCAACCCCTGTCTCATGTAGGGACCGTCACTCTCCGGCTGCTCCAGACTTCCACCTTTCAAAACACCTCCTTTGTGGAGATGGAGGGGCTGGGCCTACTGGAAGACATCGAACTTGGTTCTCTTGATAAGCACACCTGGTCCATCCAATTCCACCAGCCCTGGGTGCATCCAGCCCTACCCCGCAAGCACTGGGACAACATTGACAACATGTTCAGGATCTATTTGCTGAATTTCAGACATCTGATCAATGAAGGGGCTATGCAGAAGGATGTGCCCTGTGAGTATCCAGTGTTCACTGCCTCCCCTCTCTGAACAGCAGCTGGGTAGTGGGGAAGGATCTGGCAAGTGCTGGCACTGTGGAGGGGACACTGATCATGTCCACAGCAAGTCAAGCCCAGCCCCTCATGCAACCTCTCTCTCTCCTCTCTGCCCCTCCAGACCCCTTTGTGGCTCAGAGCATGATAGGTTGTGAGCTCTACCCCAACAGGACCTCTCGGACCTTCGCCTATGTAGGCTACAACGGGCAGGATTTCCTCAGCTTTGACACAAACAATGCTACCTGGACCCTCTCCCAGGACACCGACCTGTCCCGGTATGTCCTTGCCTTCCTCAATAACTACACTGCCCTCAGTGTCGAGGTCATCTTCAACGATACCTGTCTCGATGCCATGGAGAGGTTACTGAGCTACGGGAGGGCAGCTCTGGAGAGACAAGGTGAGACCACCCTGACCCTGCCACGGCCACCCCAAAGCCCTGGGGCCAAGCCCTGCCCAGCCAGGGCTTGCCCCACGTCCCCACCCCTTTGCTCCCATCCCCCAGAGCTGCCCGTGGCCACGGTCTTTGCCCGCACATCCAGCCCACACCAGCTGCTGCTGGTCTGCCATGTCACCGCCTTCTACCCCCGGCCCATCAGCGTGGCCTGGCTCAGGGATGGCCAGGAGGTGCCTCCGGGCCCGCAGCTCAGCACCGGCCCCGTCCTGCCCAACGCTGACCTCACCTACCAGCTCCGCAGCGTCCTGGCCGTGGCCCCCCAGGACGGGCACAGCTACGCCTGCCGCGTTCGCCACCGCAGCCTGGGCACCCGCAGCCTCCTCGTCCCCTGGGGTAGGTGCCACCCGCGGGGACGCCATGGGGCACCCGAGCCGCCCCGCCCTGGGGCACGGAGCAAAGCCCGGCAAGGTCCTGGCAGCCCCTCCTTCTACTCCCCAGGGAACTCGCAGCTGGTGCTGATCACAGGGCTCGTGGCCGGGCTGCTGGGAGCCGCGGCCGTAGCTGCCCTGCTGCTGCTCTGGCTGTGGACACGCAGGTGAGTCCCCTTCTGCCCCACAGAGCGGCAGTGGCACACGAGGGGAGGGGATGCCCCGGGGCATTTCTGCCCTGTGCAGCTCAGCTCTGCCTTCGGCCCTGCCAGCTGCTGTCTGCACCCCCACGAGGTCTCTGCCGTGGAGCATCCCTGAGCTGTCCCCCTCTGCTTTCAGAAAGCACCAGCGGGTGTAGGAATCAGAGTCCAGGAACTCCACCCTGAGCAAAAAAGCTTAGCCCAGAAGGGCTGAGCCAACTGTGCCCATTCCCTCCCATCACCCATCAACCTACAGGGACAAGAACTACCCTTTTCTGCTCCAAGATCACAAGACTAACTCTACTCAGAGATGCAGGGGAGAAACCTGGGTGGCTCCTCACTGTCATGGTTTTGCTCTGGGTCAGTTTGCTTTCACACTCCTCACACAATTATTATTAGTTGAAAGAAGGCTTATGCAGATAAAATAGACAGGATTTGGAAAAAATAGTGTGAACATTTATTACTAACAAGTTCAAATTAAAGAATTATATCTACAACAATTCTACTTAAGTAAAAGTGCTGTGTATTTACAGAAAATACTTCTCCCCCTTTCATATTTGTCCAAGGAGGGAAAACAGTCTCATTCTCCATTTTTGGAGCTCCAGGTCTCCTCAATAACTCTGCAGCACTGTCATCGTAGCTGGAATTCCTTCATCTCTCTTTCACTCTGCGTCGGTTTCCAGGGCTGGGCCTACCCCCCTCCTGGGCTAAGACCGGAGGTTGGGGGTTACTCAGGCTCTGAAGGTTTTCTCTTCCATGGGGCTTGCAAGGGGACACTTGCCTTTCATGGATCGTCTTCCATGGAATTACAGGGGATAATGACTTATGAGTCCACCCCTGTTTTCCTGTGGAGGTCCCTTCCACAGGAGAACAGTTCTTGGTAGACCTCTCCAACATGGGTCCAGCATGGATCCCACGCGTGGATCCCAACATCCTTACCCGAGCCGTTTTCTGCTCCGGCGTAAGGCTCTTTCTCTCAAAGTCTCAAATCTTCAGCACTAGCAGTATGGATCTCTCACTGAGATCCCAAGCTTACCCAAGCCATCTGCTCCAGCGTAAGCCTCGTCCCTTCAGAGTCATAAATTTTCAACAAGACTCTGCCTCATTTGAGTCCCTCTCATGAAGTCTCGGTTCTCTGGTATATCCACAAGTTCCTTTGTGAGTCGCATGAGGGTCTCCTCACCCCAACAATCTTCTACAGGTTGCAGAGATTACTTTTCAGTCTTTTCCCTGCTGAAGGGAAAGAGCGAAAGGGGGGAGAAGCAGGTCCCCCTTTGCATTTCTCTCTCCTCCGGCTGCCAGCTTTGACCTTGGAAGTCCCTTATCTCTCTGCCGGAATTCTTCTGCCACAGTTTCTGTCCAAGTAGTCAGTTTTCTAAAGTTTTTTTTTTTTTCTTCACTCTCTTACAAGAGAGAAGAAGGGCTTCAGTAATACACCTGCCCCCAGCCCAGGGCCAGGGGAGGAGGGGGCCTTGGCCCACCTTGGGGCCCGCTGTCGCCTCTCCTACATGGCTGCCGCTCCTAATTTCAACCGCGCAACTAGCCTTCTCTTTCGTTTTTCTTAAATATGTAATTAGCAAAGGTGTCACTATAAGTTTTGATTGGCCGTTTTGTCTGGAAATTCACCTGGACAAAACCATCCTCAACCCCAGGGGCTGGCTGGTTGGAAAAAACCACAACACTAATAAAAGAGGAAAAGGAAGGCCATGTCCCACTGAGACAGCGCAGGTCAGACAGACACAGGAAGGTGTTTAGTTCATGCTCCCAATCAACTTGAACACACAACTTCCAAAGGTTTGGTTTCACTGCAAAATTTCCCAAGATAAGTCTAGCAGCCACGTGTGAGCCAGGAAATCCCAGTGGGCTGGGCCATATCCACCACAGCTCTGCTGGGCTTTGTTCTGCCTTGGCCAGACCCTGCAAACCATGATGCTGGAGACAGGACTGCATTTTCCTGGCAGCCAGGGTCACCTGCTGGCACTGCAGGGCTCAAGGACCTTGCTGCATGACGGGTGACATCAAGCCTCTCCCAGCCCTGGAGGAGTTGGCACAGACAGATGAAACCCTCAGGTGCAGGCAGGGCTCCCTCGGGGAGCAAATGGGGCAATTCCTGTCCCAAGCAGAGTGGAACCCCCTGCAGCACTCAGGGGATGGGGCAGGATGAAGCTCCCCAACCCAACCTGGAAAGCAGGTGCAGCTGGTGAGCAAAGCTGTGGAGGAAAGGTCTTTGTGGGAATGACCTCCCAAGAGACCCTACGGTAACACAGCCACAAACACCTGGCACCAAGGAGGTGTCTCCAGGTGTGTGCTCACAGCCCACCAAGAGACCCTGCAACAATATCTCCCACCCAGGCACTTGGAGAGGGCTCTTCAGACACCTCAGCCCAGCCCAACGAGTGCTGCTGCACACCCACCCAGCTCAGGGCAGCACCCGGGGGCGCTGCATCCCTGTCCACCCCACCACCACCCACCCAGGCACAGCCCTGGGCTCGGGGGGTTACAGCCTTCACCTCAGGGGGCACTGCAAGGACCAACAATCACCTGAGGGGACTGTGGGGACCAGTGGTAACCTGGGTGTGACTGAGGACCATGGTCACCTGAGAGCACAGTGAGGACCAATGGTCTGTGTGGATCAAGAGCCCCCTGTCCCCTTGCGTTATTTTCTGACCAGAGAGAGTGACAATGTGAAGGACAAAGAAGTCGTGAGCAAGAAAGAAAGGGGGGAAAAAACAACCAAGCAAACAAAAACAAAACCAGGAGGACAAGTCCATTCAGTAGAGAAGAGGAAGGGCTAACACAGTACTTCTGATCCCCTGCAACAGTGGGAAACATCGGGAGAAAATTCAGAGGGGGCTGAACACACCGTGACCAGCAACACAAAGCAGGTGCCTGCTCCTGTCCTACCAGTGACCCAGGCACCACCAGTGTCACCTGCCCAGGACAGAGGCAGGAGAATGGCCCCTCAGAGGGCTGAGAGTGACCCCTCAGTGGCTCAGCAAAAAGTCCCCAACACTCATCTTAGACGGGACCACGGGGACAAGTGGTCACCTCACAGCACAGGGTGTACAAAAGCCACCCTGCCCCTTCCCTCTCTGGCTGCCCCAGGGCTGTGCTTTGCCATCCCACCAGCCAAACACTCCCCTCTGGGCCCAGCACTGGTGCCTTCAAAGGAAGGGATGTGGACTTTGAGGTGGCAGAGCTGAACATCCCCTGGGTGACGCTGCTGGGGAAGTTGGTGCCATTTCTGGGCCTGCCAGGCCACCGCAGCATCCTTACTTCTCTCTGGGACAGCTCCATGGAAGGGAAGGGGTTTGGTGTCCTTGTGTCCCCAGCACTGACTCAGTGTCACAAGGGGCTGAAGCTCAGCCTGCAGCAGCACCACATGGGCCTTCCCCGTGTCCCCACAGCTGGAGACACCAACAATGGAGACATGGAGCAGGGACACCTGGATCCAGTTGTGCTTGGAGGGGGCACACACCAAGGTGGGCACACACCTCTGCTCTGGTTGTGTTTGGTTGTTATCAGGGCACCTCATCTCAGACTTCCCCTCAAATGTGGTTTCAGCTCTGCCTTCACCCTCAACTTGGGCTCCCTCCAGGAAATGGGAAGAGAAACTGCAGGTGAGGGAGGAGCAGTGGATCAGGGACACGGGGGGTGAGACTGGCTCTGGACCCTTCAGCAGGGGGATAGGGTTCCTTACCAAAGCTGGGGCACAGAGAGCCCAGGAACAAAGCCATGAGGTGGGAAGGGGGTTCACCTGCCCTGAGGGAAAGGCAGCCCCGTTGGTGTGAACCCACCTGGCAGTGCAGAGTGGATGGTGGTGTCTGTTCTGTGCAGGGTGACACATGCCAGGCACAACTGGCAGTACAGCCTACGGCATCAGGGCAGTGGATGCAGCCCCTGAAAAGAGGGGTCAGTTCACTCACACCACCTGAATTGTCAAGGGGCTGCCTTGGCCCTAAGGGATCACCCCTGAGTGCAATGGGGTGACCTTGCTCACAGGCAAATTCCCCCAACACTCACAGTCATACTCAGGGTGCCCCAGCCCACCCCAAGGGGGAACTTCAGAGCCCTCCCCTAAACCTCAGTGCCAGCCCCATTGGCTGCCAGGGCCATGAGCACCAGCACAGCTGCCCAGGCAGAGCCAGCCTGAGACATCTCCAGCCTCATCTCACACAGCCTCGTCCTGCTGCTGCTGCTGCACCCACTGCTGCACACTCTGGGCCTCACTGCTGGCACCATGCAGCCCCCTCGCTGCTGCCTCCTCCTCCTCCTGCTCTACCTCTTCCTCCTCTCTGGGACATGGGCAGCTCTGCAGGGTAAGTGGGAGCCTTGGCTCATCCTCACCTGCTCCCATGCCCCTGTGGGACTCCGTGGGCAAGAGGCTTCCTGCTCCCCAGCCACTTTTGGCTCTTCCTTCCTCACCCCTCCTCGTTCCCTGGCTCCACACCTCCTCCTGGGCAGGGTGGCCTAGGGGGGGCCCACAGATCACTGCGACTTCAAGGACCTGCCCTGCAGCCCCTCCACTTTCCCTGACCCTCCCCTCCCACTCCCATCTCCTCCCTGCCAACCCCTGTCTCATGCAGGGACCGTCACTCTCCGGCTGCTCCAGACTTCCACCTTCCAAAACACCTCCTTTGTGGAGATGGAGGGGCTGGCCCTGCTGGAAGACATCGAACTTGGTTCTCTTGATAAGCGCACCTGGTCCATCCACTTCTACCAGCCCTGGGTGAATCCAGCCCTGCCCCGCATGGACTGGGACACCATTGACAACATGCTCAAGATCTATTTGCTGAAGTTCAGACGTCTGACGAATGAAGGGGCCATGCAGAAGAATGTGCCCTGTGAGTATCCAGTCTTCACTGCCTCCCCTCTCTGAACAGCAGCTGGGTAGTGGGGAAGGATCTGGCAAGTGCTGGCACTGTGAAGGGGACACTGATCATGTCCACAGCAAGGCAAGCCCAGCCCCTCATGCAACCTCTCTCTCTCCTCTCTGCCCCTCCAGACCCCTTTGTGGTTCAGTGCAGGGCAGGCTGTGAGCTCTACCCCAACAGGACCTCTCGGACCTTCGCCTATGTGGGCTACAACGGGCAGGATTTCCTCAGCTTTGACTCATACAATGATACCTGGACCCTCTCCCAGGACACCGACCTGTCCCGGCATGTCCTGGATGTCCTAAAGAACCACACCACCCTCGGTGAGCTGCTTGAGGTCCTCTTCAATGATACCTGTCTCGATGCCATGGAGAGGTTACTGAGCTACGGGAGGGCAGCTCTGGAGAGACAAGGTGAGACCACCCTGACCCTGCCACGGCCACCCCAAAGCCCTGGGGCCAAGCCCTGCCCATCCAGGGCTTGCCCCACGTCCCCACCCCTTTGCTCCCATCCCCCAGAGCTGCCCGTGGCCACGGTCTTTGCCCGCACACCCAGCCCACACCAGCTGCTGCTGGTCTGCCATGTCACCGCCTTCTACCCCCGGCCCATCAGCGTGGCCTGGCTCAGGGATGGCCAGGAGGTGCCTCCGGGCCCGCAGCTCAGCACCGGCCCCGTCCTGCCCAACGCTGACCTCACCTACCAGCTCCGCAGCGTCCTGGCCGTGGCCCCCCAGGACGGGCACAGCTACGCCTGCCGCGTTCGCCACCGCAGCCTGGGCACCCGCAGCCTCCTCGTCCCCTGGGGTAGGTGCCACCCGCGGGGACGCCATGGGGCACCCGAGCCGCCCCGCCCTGGGGCACGGAGCAAAGCCCGGCAAGGTCCTGGCAGCCCCTCCTTCTACTCCCCAGGGAACTCGCAGCTGGTGCTGATCACAGGGCTCGTGGCCGGGCTGCTGGGAGCCGCGGCCGTAGCTGCCCTGCTGCTGCTCTGGCTGTGGACACGCAGGTGAGTCCCCTTCTGCCCCACAGAGCGGCAGTGGCACACGAGGGGAGGGGATGCCCCGGGGCATTTCTGCCCTGTGCAGCTCAGCTCTGCCTTCGGCCCTGCCAGCTGCTGTCTGCACCCCCACGAGGTCTCTGCCGTGGAGCATCCCTGAGCTGTCCCCCTCTGCTTTCAGAAAGCACCAGAGGATGGAGGAATCAGAGTCCAGGAACTCCATCCTGAGCAAAGAAGCTTAGCCCAGAAGGGCTGAGCCAACTGTGCCCATTCCCTCCCATCACCCATCAACCTACAGGGACAAGAAATACCCTTTTCTGCTCCAAGATTACAAGACTAAGTCGACTCAGAGATGCAGGGGAGAAACCTGGGTGGCTCCTCACTCACCTGAATTTGCTAAGCAGACACAGATGCAGGGCTGAGACCTCCTCACTTGTTACACCTCTTGTGGCACTGCCTTATGCACCCACTGAGGCTCTAGGGCACTTATGTCCCCAGTGGCAATTTCTGCCACTTCTGGTACAGTAACACTTTTATCACTAGGTGGAAAGCTGAATCCTTCTACTTTCATTCTCTAGATTGTTTCTGGTTTTTTTCTAAAATCTGCCTTTATTAACCACATTCCAGAAATATTTGTTCTGAGACTGAACTCTTCCCCATGAACTAACAGAACCTGGCCACAAATGGCTTTACAAAGCACTGAGTAACACTGAAACTCTGGTGTAATATGGGGGAGCTTCAGATGTGTATAATAAAATCAAAATACAACATTCATATTTTCACTAAGATCACCTGCCTCTCCTCAGGAGCTGGGTGGGCTTGGGGGAGGTTTCAATCAGCTGCAAATGGAAGCTGGAGCACCACAGAATTATTGGCAGCAATTGCAGGCAACACCAAGGCAAGGGGGAAGAACAAGTGCAAGTGTGCCTGTGCACACATGAACATGTTCTTACCTATTGCAGGGAAATAAGGAACTGTGCACATGGGGGTGAAATGCCCCCAAGGCTTCTAATAAAGGAGGGAAAGGAAGCCCCTGTCCCATTGAAGACAGCGCAGGTCAGACAGACACAGGAAGGTGTTTAGTTCATGCTCCCAATCAACTTGAACACGCAGCTTCCAAAGCTTTGGTTCCACTGCAAAATTTTACAAGTCCTGCAGCCCCCTGTGAGCCAGAAAATCCCTGCCGAACACTCCCTCTGGCCCAGCACTGGTGGCTCCAAAGGATCTTTGAGGTAGCAGAGCTGAACATCCCCTGGGTGACGCTGCTGGGGAAGTTGGTGCCATTTCTGGGCCTGCCAGGCCACCACAGCATCCTTACTTCTCTCTGGGACAGCTTCATGGAAGGGAAGGGGTTTGGTGTCCTTGTGTCCCCAGCACTGACTCAGTGTCACAAGGGGCTGAAGCTCAGCCTGCAGCAGCACCACATGGGCCTTCCCCATGTCCCCACAGCTGGAGACACCAACAATGGAGACATGGAGCAGGGACACCTGGATCCAGTTGTGCTTGGAGGGGGCACACACCAAGGTGGGCACACACCTCTGCTCTGGTTGTGTTTGGTTGTTATCAGGGCACCTCATCTCAGACTTCCCCTCAAATGTGGTTTCAGCTCTGCCTTCACCCTCAACTTGGGCTCCCTCCAGGAAATGGGAAGAGAAACTGCAGGTGAGGGAGGAGCAGTGGATCAGGGACACGGGGGTGAGACTGGCTCTGGTCACCCCAATATCCCTCCAGCACCAGACACCGGTGCCAGTGGGGCCAGAGCAGGGCAATGGCTAGCACTGTTCCTGTTCCCATGCACAGGGGACTCTTCAGCAGGGGGACAGGGTTCCCTACCAAAGCTGGTGAGAAGCAAAGGGGAGTGCCAGGCTGCAGGCCATCCCCTGGCCCTCTCCTGAGAGCATTCAGGCCAGACTTGGGTTTCCCTGACACTCGCATGCAGGGAAGCAAAGAAACAGCTCCCAGGTCCCAAGGCATGGATAGAGCTCCATGGAAAGGGGGAAGCTGCTCATCCACTGAAACTCTCTGGAATGGGCATCAGGGTGAGGGTACCATGGTCCCATCCCAGCTTGAGGATCCTGCATGGCCAAGGGCCACTGCTCCACGGTTCTCATGACTGTCAATGGGAAACAGTCCCTTCCAGGCCCTGCAGCCCATCACCTCCCTTTGGGACCAACACACTGCAGCTGCTCAAGCCCATTGGCCTTCTGCACCCCAAATGGAGCTCCTGGAGGAACTGGTTGCTCCAGCTCTGCCTACACCCAGCCCTGACCCCACAGCTGTGGTCCAGACTGGAACTGCTCATCACCTCAACCTGGGGAGCCCCTTGCCCATTGAATCAGGCCAGCAGTGCTGAGTGGCCAGGGAATGTCACCATCAGCTCTTCTCCATCACTCTCATCCCCCAGAGCTTTCCAGGGTCATGGTCTTTGCCCACATGCCTAGCCCAGCTCTTCTCCTGCAGGTTTGCCACATCACCAGCTTCAGTAGCCACAGCTCATCACTGTGGCCTATCAGTATGGTTGGCAGGTGACAAAGAGGCATGGGATGGGCACACAGCCTTGGGGCTCTGAGAGCCCAGGAACAAAGCCATGAGGTGGGAAGGGGGTTCACCTGCCCTGAGGGAAAGGCAGCCCCGTTGGTGTGAACCCACCTGGCAGTGCAGAGTGGATGGTGGTGTCTGTTCTGTGCAGGGTGACACATGCCAGGCACAACTGGCAGTACAGCCTACGGCATCAGGGCAGTGGATGCAGCCCCTGAAAAGAGGGGTCAGTTCACTCACACCACCTGAATTGTCAAGGGGCTGCCTTGGCCCTAAGGGATCACCCCTGAGTGCAATGGGGTGACCTTGCTCACAGGCAAATTCCCCCAACACTCACAGTCATACTCAGGGTGCCCCAGCCCACCCCAAGGGGGAACTTCAGAGCCCTCCCCTAAACCTCAGTGCCAGCCCCATTGGCTGCCAGGGCCATGAGCACCAGCACAGCTGCCCAGGCAGAGCCAGCCTGAGACATCTCCAGCCTCATCTCACACAGCCTCGTCCTGCTGCTGCTGCTGCACCCACTGCTGCACACTCTGGGCCTCACTGCTGGCACCATGCAGCCCCCTCGCTGCTGCCTCCTCCTCCTCCTGCTCTACCTCTTCCTCCTCTCTGGGACATGGGCAGCTCTGCAGGGTAAGTGGGAGCCTTGGCTCATCCTCACCTGCTCCCATGCCCCTGTGGGACTCCGTGGGCAAGAGGCTTCCTGCTCCCCAGCCACTTTTGGCTCTTCCTTCCTCACCCCTCCTCGTTCCCTGGCTCCACACCTCCTCCTGGGCAGGGTGGCCTAGGGGGGGCCCACAGATCACTGCGACCTCAAGGACCTGCCCTGCAGCCCCTCCACTTTCCCTGACCCTCCCCTCCCACTCCCATCTCCTCTTTGCCAACCCCTGTCTCATGTAGGGACCGTCACTCTCCGGCTGCTCCAGACTTCCACCTTCCAAAACACCTCCTTTGTGGAGATGGAGGGGCTGGCCCTGCTGGAAGACATCGAACTTGGTTCTCTTGATAAGCACACCTGGTCCATCCACTTCTACCAGCCCTGGGTGCGTCCAGCCCTGTCCCACATGGACTGGGACACCATTGACAACATGCTCAGAATCTATTTGTTGAAAGTCAGCCACTTGATCAATGAAGGGGCCATGCAGAAGAATGTGCCCTGTGAGTATCCAGTCTTCACTGCCTCCCCTCTCTGAACAGCAGCTGGGTAGCGGGGAAGGATCTGGCAAGTGCTGGCACTGTAGAGGGGTCACAGGAAGGCAAGCCCAGCTCCTCATGCAACCTCTCTCTCTCCTCTCTGCCCCTCCAGACCCCTTTGTGGTTCAGTGCATGGCAGGCTGTGAGCGCTTCTCCAACAGGACCTCTCGGACCTTCGCCTATGTGGGCTACAACGGGCAGGATTTCCTCAGCTTTGACACAGAGAATGTAACCTGGACCCTCTCCCAGGACACCGACCTGTCCCGGTACTTCCTTTCCTACCTCAAAAACTACACCACCCTCACTGAATGGGTAGACGTCCCCTTCAGTGATGCCTGCGTCGATGCCATGGGGAGGTTACTGAGGCTGGCTCACCACTGTCCCTGCATTGTACCACTGGACACTGGTGCACATGGGGACAGAGCAGAGGAATGGTTCCCACCATTCCTGTTCCCATGCACAGGGGACTCTTGGGGAGTGTAAGAGGATTCTTCAACAAAGTTAGTAGAAAGGAAAGGGCAGTGCCAGACCCACCCCTGGGCCCTCTCCTGGGGACATTTAGGGCGGTGTTGGGGCTCCTCAGCAGAGTCCCACAGATTGGGGCTAGTCAGGAACTGTTTGTCACCTCCTCCCTGGGAGCCTTGTTCCCAGGGTTAGGCAGGTGGTGCAGGAGCAGCCTGAGCTGGAGGTGCTGGAGAAGGGGGGGACACAAAGCATCCCTTCTTGCCATGTGGGGGCTGGGAGGACAGCAACCATCTTTCTCCAGTCAGGGCTGGAATCCAAAAGCCATCGTCGCCTCCACTGGAGCTGATGCACCCCACCAGAACTGGGATAGGACAAGGTACCATCGGCAGGGAGGGGGAGCCACGGGAGCCCTTGAACATCTGCTTTCTCCTGGCCTTGTTTCCTGGGACTCTCTTTCCTCCAGGCTGGGCTTTCCCCAGCCCCAGCCTGTCACAGCACTTCATGCTCAAGACCTTATTTCAGCTCTCGTCCCTCCCACACGTCCCCAGCCCTGACCCCGGCAGGCTCGCTCCGGTCCCATTGGTGGGGAGCTGCCGCAGTGACTGCTGGGCTGGGCTGAACCGTGGGACCCCAGGGTTCTTCTTCCTCCTGCAGTCACTGCTGCTGCTCCTTCAGCCCTGCCGCACGCACCATGCAGCCCTCTCACCTCCTCCTCTTCCTCTTTCTTCCCCTCCTCCTCCCCGGGATGTGGGCAGACCCAGAGGGTAAGTGGGAGCCCTGGCTCACCCAAACCCCTCTCACCCCCACTGTCAGAAGACCCTACAGGTTCCTCAGGGGACGTCACTGGCTCCTGCATGTGGGGGATGATCCCCAGCATCAAAGGGCCGCCCCCCACCACGCAGCACCCAAAGGTGCTTTGTCCCTGCCCACCCTCTCTGTTCTTGCCCCCAGCTCAGGACTTCCACCCCACTGGCTTGACACAGGGCCTTGGGCACACAAGCAGAAGAGAGACCAGTGTCCCCACACAGGCTTTGGGTGTTGAGGTTCCCCCCCCCATGTCTTTGCTTTGCAAGGAGCCCACGGGTGCCAAGGGGGAATCAGCCCCACATGCTGCTGTGGGCCCCTTCCAGCAGCCCCTCGTTTTTTGGGGAGCTGTACCTGCAAAAGGGTGTTTCAGGCACTGCTGTTGCACAGAGCATTTTACCACAAACAACCCTGTGAGATCTTGTGCTTCTGGGGTGGGCAGCATCACACGTGGGAAGGCAGGATTGATCTCTGAGATGGGCTGTGCTGCTCTCCCGACCCTGTCAAGGGAACCCCCAAACCTGGATAAAATGCCCTTTTCCATCCTCCATGTCCTCTGCACTGGGTACAGGTCTCTGGCAGATACAAGTCCTGCCACAGGTGTTCTTCTGGGGGGAGCATCACCCCAAACAAGCAGAGAGGTGCCCCCTCACCTGCTCTACAAAATCAGACAGCAGCGCTGGGCAGGAGGGAGGCAGGGAGGGCAGGGGACAAAATGTCTGAAATCCTGTACAGGAGAAAAACAATTCATTGAAAGTAAAATAGAGAAGGAAAAGGAGCAGCAAAGGCAGAGGAAGTTCAGCTACCCTGAGCAGGCTGAAGAGCACAGAATCATAGAACCACAGAACGGTTTGGGGTGGGAGGGACCTTTAAAAGACCATTCAGTCCAACCACCCCTGCCACGGGCAGGGACATCTTCCATTAGATCAGGTTGCTCAGAGTTCCGTCCAACCTGGCCTTGAATGTTTCCAGGGATGGGGCAGCCCTCCCACCTCTGGGCAATCTGTGTCAGTGTCTCACCAGCCTCACAGTAAAAAAGTTCTTCCTTGTATCCAGTCTGAATCCCCTGTTTCCCCTCTAGCCCCTCCTCTCATCTCCTTCCTACACCCCTTCTCATCCCCATCCTCCTTCCCAGCAGAGCCACAGGTTCTGCAGTACCTCCTGACCGGCCTCTTTGCTGACGTGAGCTCTGCTGAGCTGTCAGCGATGGCAGTCCTGGGGGATGTGCCCATCTCCACACTGGATCCTGCCAACTGGAGCATCCACTTCCACTGGCCCTGGGTCAGCCAGGCTGCGGCCGAGGGTGACACCAAGAAGCTGATGTCCCAACGTCAAATCGCTCTGCGCAGCCTGATCCGATATGTGCATGACAAAGTCTGGCAGACAGAAATGGACTGTGAGTACGGGAGCAACACCAGTCAGAGCCCTGGCACTCTCTCCAGGTTCGGCTGGGTCCTCCTCCACCAGGGTGGCATCTGTGGGGTTTTCATAGGGTGCAACAGCTCCTGAAAGTGTAACACCACAGCTGCTGGGGCATGTAGCTCGCAGGACTGGGGAAGGCAGCAGACCTGAAACCCCTTGGGGCTTCTGCCATCTGGCACAGGGAACCCCTCTGCACACCAGGGAGCTGCCACAAAATTTACTGGGGCTGCAGGACTCTCACAGCAAAGATCACAAAAGAGAAAACTGGGAGCAAATATTTTGAGGGACAGTATTCTTCTGGGGTTTCCCAAAGCATGGCCCCGTGCCCTGCTACCTCTTGCATCCTGCTGCCCATTGCACCCTTCCACGTGCCACCCATGTGCCACACACTCATGGGACCTCTCCGCTGGCTTTGTCCTTGGCAGACCCTCTGGTGATCCAGATCCGTGCGGGCTGTGAGCTGTACCCCAACACGACAAGCTGGGGCTTCCTGCATATTGGGGAGGGCGGCAAAGACCTCATAGATTTTGAGGTGGATGAACAGCGCTGGGAGATGCAGCAGCCATCCCAGCTGGCAGAGCAGGTCAGCACGGACCTAAACAGAGAGAAGTCCATCAAGGTGCTCCTGGGGTACCTCCTGTCCTTCATCTGCCAGAGCCAAATCCATGCCCTAAACAAGTACGGGAGGGCCACTCTGGAGAGACAAGGTGAGACCACCCTGACCCTGCCACGGCCACCCCAAAGCCCTGGGGCCAAGCCCTGCCCAGCCAGGGCTTGCCCCACGTCCCCACCCCTTTGCTCCCATCCCCCAGAGCTGCCCGTGGCCACGGTCTTTGCCCGCACACCCAGCCCACACCAGCTGCTGCTGGTCTGCCATGTCACCGCCTTCTACCCCCGGCCCATCAGCGTGGCCTGGCTCAGGGATGGCCAGGAGGTGCCTCCGGGCCCGCAGCTCAGCACCGGCCCCGTCCTGCCCAACGCTGACCTCACCTACCAGCTCCGCAGCGTCCTGGCCGTGGCCCCCCAGGACGGGCACAGCTACGCCTGCCGCGTTCGCCACCGCAGCCTGGGCACCCGCAGCCTCCTCGTCCCCTGGGGTAGGTGCCACCCGCAGGGATGGGGCGCGGGGTGCAGGCTGGCCCTCTGAGGGGCAGCTCCTGACTGGCACTGCCACCCTCACACGGTCGCCCTTTTCTCCCCCCGTCCCAGAGAATCACAGCACAGCTCCAACGGTCAGCATCACCATCGCAGTGCTGCTTCTGGGGTCCACAGCCTCTGCCGCGGGGTTTTGGTGGTGGAAGCGCAGGTGAGCTCTCCTTCCCATCGCCTGCTCTAGGATTTACAGGCAGGTGGGTCGGGCCAGGGGCTGCAGCAGCGACAGCTCTGCAGGGTGAACTCCTTGGCTCTCAGTGCAGCTCGCGGTGTACCCCCTTGCAGGAAAGGTGATGAGGCTACATGGGACACCCAGGAATTCATCAGCTGAGGCCTGGTTGCCCACCCAGCAAGAACCACCCACTCTTCCTACTCATTTCATGTCCCACCCATCAGCACCGACATTTTTTTGTTCTGGAAAACCACAGTATTAAACAGCTACAAACTCCCCCTGATGCATAAGGCCCCTGTGCCTCTCACCCTCCTTTACCCTCAGGAGTTTTTCCCAGGAAACCCCTCAGCACACTGCAGAGACTGCCCATGGCAGCCAGGGAGACTCTCCCTTTGCCTGGAGCTGGTCTAGTTGGTGCCCCCCTGGCGTGTCAGAAGGAGCCCAGGCAGGTGCCTGGGGGATAGTGGGTCATGTTCTGATGGCAGCTCCAGCCACGGCCTCCTGCTCACCCACAGCCCCTCTCCCTCCTTTCTCCTCGAGGCAGCTCCAAGGTGGCGTGGCCACCGCGGTGCTGCTGACCAGGGCTGTGCATCCCTCCCCGGGGCCATCCGGGGTGCAGGGGCAAGGGGAGGTTTCCTCCTTGCCCGGCTGCACCAGCCCCGCGGTCCCCAGGCCACGGCGGGTGGGAGCTGTCCTTCCCCGGCCTCGCTCGCCCCCTGCTCTCCTGCGGGAGCTGGGAGCTGACAGCTCAGGATGCCCCGGAGCCACATTCCCGGAGCCAGGACGCAGCCCATGGCCAGGCAGCACGCCCGTCTGCACGGGGCGGGTAGAAAAGGAGGGGTCCGGTGTCCTGTACAACTCGTGTGTTGTTCTGGGAGGAAAAAAGTCACCCGTGAAGGGAATTTCATGAAACTGGATACTCAAAATTCCTCAGTTACAGAGGTTCTTCAAACGAGCAGTTGCAAACAGGTGTCCTCTCGTATCCTCTCCATCCTGGCTTACTTTGATCACAACCCTGCCAAAATGAAAGTCTCCGTGAACACAAGTTAAAGGGGCAAAACCTCCTGTGACCCCCCCATGGACAAGAGGCTCCCCCGCACCTGCCTGCTCGGGCATCCGCCCTCCCACGCCTCCGCACCCTCTTCCCACTGTGTCCTTCCTCCATTAACTTCCCCCTTTCCCACCCCCACATCCCTCCCTCTCCCCGCACATCCCCGGCCCTAGCCCTGGCCCCTTCCTCGTCTCAAACTGCCTGTCCCCTCTGCCCTTCCCCCTGCCCAGCCCTACCTGTTCCCTTGTCACGTCCCCCCCGCCCATGTCCCCGTGTCCCCAACCCAGGGTCCCAAATTGTCTGCCTCTGCTCCAGGTGCTGCCAGGAAGGGCAGAGCTCTCACTATAGTCTTAGCAGATAAACAGAGAAGGAAGTGGCTGTGAAAATGTCTAGTGACAGCTGGAATATGATGGAGCACTCCAAAACTTCTTTCCAGCAGAGGACATATCCTACAGCTTTCTTCATAGACAGTTAATGCCTGTCTTTTGGAGCAATGTTGTATGTCTGTTGTGGAGAGTGGAAAGAGGTCTTATGTGGCAGAGTTGAGGGTGATGGTGCCCAGAAGGGGTGCTCCAGCTAGTTGGCCGTTTCTGGGCATGGGAAAGGATAGGACCGCATCTTGCAAGGGAATGCTTAAATCCATTAAGACCTGGTGGCAGATGCCTCTTGTTCCATACACAGCTAAGAGTGCTCCTTGTGGGTAGTGGCACAGCCAATCACTGCAGGGTGGCATGGAGTGTCTGCAACACTCATCCCTGCAAACCACCCCTGCCAATGCTAGAAACAACAGATCCC
The DNA here is from genome assembly GCA_038380795.1 of Pyrocephalus nanus. Lineage (NCBI taxonomy): Eukaryota > Metazoa > Chordata > Aves > Passeriformes > Tyrannidae > Pyrocephalus > Pyrocephalus nanus. The sequence continues at coordinate 3,056,574 of CM076271.1, read as the reverse complement.
TCCCCCACACAAACACCACAGCCTCCACCTGTCACATCCCATAGCAATTCAGTTCTTTCTCCTGAGCAGAGTGCCCTGAACAGCTTGGAAGTGGAAGTTGCCTATAACCCCTTACACCTAAAAAGCAACCTCTACAAATACCTGAAGAGTTTGTTGTACAAACCTCCGCATCGGCAGCAGGCCCAGCCCCGGGAGCAGCGCCCAGAGCGGCATCAGCCCAAGCAGGTAAGTCCCTTGCCTGTGACCAGCCTGGAGTGTGTGTTCTGCTCTTCTGGTCAACTTCTACAGAAGGGCTGAGGGCAGGTCCCTGGTACCCAGCAGGGATGGGTGCAGGATCAGCTCGTGCAGCTGAGAGGGACGCTGGGCACATTCAGACACAACCACAGTGGGACAAGCCAGCGCCTCCTTCCACAAGGTGCATTTGTGTTTTGTGCCTGTCTTGCAGCCCCAGAGCAGAGCCAAAGCTGCAGTGGCACCCCCTCTGATGGCTCCCTCTCCTCTCCAAACATTCAGACCAGCATCAGCGAGGAGGGATTCCTGTGAGGGCTCCTGCCTCCCCAGGGAGTATGATGAGTTCCTGTAGTGAAGCCCAGGCTCTGCTGGGGCTGCCCATGTGCAGTCACAGCTCAGCTTCTTGCTCAGCTGCACTGGGCTGGAAGCAGTCAGGCCAGACACTGAGCTCAGTCTTGGTCAGACAGGCACTTCCTATCGTTTGTTCCTCCTTGTTGTTTTACGGTTTTGTCACCGAGTCAGTCTGCAGGCAGTTTGCTGCTCTGGGACCCTCTGTCCAGAGCTCCAGCTATCCCCCACACCACCACATATTTCCTGTTCTTGTCGGCACGCATCACAAGCATACCTCAAATTTTGGTTTCTGAGACTGGGCTAACACAGGCCAAAACCCACATATTGCTGTCAGCGGGTGCGGAGGAACTGCAAGCAGGGTGGTGAGGAAATCAGACAGATGAGGCAGGCAGTGACACCGAGCTGCCCTCATCCTGCAGCAGCAGGTTCAGTAGGGTGTTTGAACAGGCCTAAATTGAATTTGATCTTAAAGCCTGGAATTCTCTAAGAGAAATTCTTTTTTATTTAGTGAGAAAAATAAGATATTTCAGCTAAAGGTTTTTCACAGGAGTAAAATACAACCAAGGGAAAAGCATTTCACTGAAATATTCAGAACAAAGACCCATTCCATAGGAAACACCCATTAAAACAATCCATATACCAGCTTCAGTAAAACACAGTTCATTGGTTTAAAGTTACCCACAAGAGAAGGAAAAGAGCAAAAGAAAGCAACAGCTTAAAGGGGGTAAAGAAAGAGAGAAGAAAGAGAGAAGGAGAGAGAGGAAAGGAAAAAAGAGCCCTTGGGTTTAAATTTCATGCATTTTATAGTTTCACAAAATCCCACCCCTTTTCAGATTGGTTTAATGTATTAATTTTTGCCTAAAAAGGTTTCTTTTCTCCTAAAAGGGGCTTCCCCCTCCTCCTGATCGAAAATGACCCGTGGGTTGAGATCAGGCACTTCACTAAAGCAGAAGTGAGAGTTTGTGGGTGCACAAGCTTAGAGGAAAAGAACAAGGTTTATTCTCTACTCCCCATGAGTGAGAGCACTGTATGAACATTGCCTTGGTTGCTCCTCCTGCCGTTGCCCCCCTGCCTGCTCCATGTTCCTGTGCTAAAATGACTTTTCCTTTTTGATAATCCTCCCAGGAAAGCTTTGGCTCTTTGAGTAATTTCTCATCCCTTTGTCTCCTGCTTAATAACCTCCACACCCTCTCTTTTTTCTGTGCTCTTGTCTCAGGTCTGGTCATGCTCACCTTCAGTTGGAAAGGCCCCCAGGCTGGGGAGTATGTGGAAATATGCATGATTAAATCCCATTACTCTGAAAAAATTACAGTTTATAACGTCCTTAAGAAGCCAGACAAGTGTGTATTGAGTCAGTGATGCTATAGGGTGAAGAAAGACTTAAAATACGATGGGTTTGCCTTTAAAATCTCACTCTCAAATGAAGCTTTTGTCCCAAACTGGATGAATTCCTTATAATCTTCTGTTTGTTTTTATTCTAAAATAAAAATAAGCATCTCTGCTTGTGGAAAGCTACCACATCAGAGTCTTTAATACAGAAGAACACTGTAAAATTTGCTTGAAACAATAAAATGTAAGTGCCATGTTTGGGATAAAATGATTGGGTCAAAAGCCGTAGCCACACACAGCTGACACCATCATCCATCTAAGGCAGCCTACCTGTTACAGTCAATATTTCCTCGCTTATTGGCAGCACAGATGTAACCATCTGAGAGAAGAGCATTAAGCCAAAAGTCAAAAATCTTAACAAAACACTTGGGAGGCCCCTGGTGTGTTGGGAAACAAAGTTTGTTCTCATCACGCTCGGCGAGGGTTCACCTCAGTGACTTCGCTGTCACAAAGTACCCACAAACTTTTTTTTCCTGGGAGTTTTTTATTTTAATGACTAAATACTTGGGGGGATGATTTGTCACCTGAGCACACAATTAAACCCATTCATAGCAATGCAAGACCCACTGGCTTTCAACAAAGTGGGTGTGGAGGCTTCTCTGCTTCAGTGCAGCTGTTGCTCACTGGTCAGGTCCTCCCACTCTGCTGAGCCCTCTCTCTTCACCTGCTTTCCCTTTGTGATGAAAACTTGCATCTTCTGTGTCCAAGCATCCATTCTCCAGGGCTTGTCCTCTCTGATGTTTGCCTTCCCACCTTCCAGCACTTTGGATTTCCCATCAGCTTCAGGGGGATGTGTCCTGGCAGCTGGGCTGGCTGGGCTCGGGGAGACAGGACAGCTTCAAAGAGTTGGGAAAGCAGATACAACAGAGAGGGGGGTTGAGCTGGAATAAACAAAGGAGCTCTGGCAGTGGCAATGAGGATATCAACAACAGTCTTCTTTGCCTCACTCTTTAATATCAAAACTAGTTGTCCTCAGGATACCCAGCCCCCAGAGCTAGAAGCTGGGGATGGGGAGCTGAGTGAAGCTCCCATAAGATGGTTGGTGACCTACTGTACCAGTTAGGATCTGTGAATCCCAGTGGGATCCACCCTGGAGTGACCAGCAATTCCCCCTGTGCTGCCCAAGCAATGTGCTGAGAGCGTATTCCAAAATCTCCTGGTGGTGTGTGGCTGCGGTGATCCTGCAGGAAAATGTGCCAGGCTCGAGTTGCCTCGCTGGCCCAGCTACTCCTGCTGATCCAGGGAGAACAGAAAACCTGCAGAAAATAGGTGTTCCCTGAGATATTTATATATATAGCCTGGTATGGTCACAAAGAGGTTGTCATGCAGTGAAGGGTTTGAAGTGGGAACATGAGGAATGTAAACATGCATGAGAATGAATTATGGCAGGAGCTGAACTGAGGGCTTTGATGGCAAAGCTCTAGGGAAAGAGGTTGTGGTCAGCAGTAAGTCATGGGTGTAAAGGTGGGGTTGGGCCTTTTAAAGGGTTACTGGACAGGCAAGCAGCACGAGGGAATGGCAGGAAAAAAAATTCAGTAGAAGAGAAATTCAATCCCCCAAGTAGAGCTGTAAAGGTCGATCTCACTGGAAACATCATCTCTCTGCCAGGTATGGAGAAGGAGGAAAGGGCAACCTGCTCATCTGGTTCTCAGAACGCTCTGGATTCACTCATTCTTTGTTTATGCAGACTGTAAATAGTTTAATAAAGACTCTTGAAGGAGGGGAATGAGGAGGCCATGTTATAAAGTCTCATTGAGATGTCTCCAAGGGTGCCTCACAGATCTGTTTTCTAATTGATTTTTTTCTCTGACCTCACTCTTAGTTGTTCTTACTGGAAAATTGCCCTGTAACCAGAGCCTGCTACAGAACTAGGTGGAAAAGCTGCAGAGAATCATCCCTTTCTTGTGCTGTTTATTTGACCAGCATCTGGGGGCACATGGAAGTTTCAGTTCTGTCCACACTGAATCACAGGCACAGACAAATCTGTAACAGGGCTGTGAGGGACTGTCCATAGACAGCTTTAAGGAGCTTGGAGCTGACAATGGATTTGTGTGCTTAGAGAAGCAGGAAAAAACAACCCCTCATTTCACCCCACAAGTGTTCTATTTGCATGGGAAATTCTGGCACATGGCAAGCATTTAGCCCATGGAATAAGTACAGCTCATTTTCCCTTTTTTTTTTTTTTTTTTTTTTTTTTTGTTTTGTTTTGTTTTGTTTTTTTTTTTTGTTTTTGTTTGTTTTGTTTGTTTTTGTTTTTTTTTTTTTATTTTGTCCTAACCTTGCACATGAAAGACATGGGGTTTATATTTTTTTTCAATCAGTTTGTCTCCTTCTACCTCATCCTTCAATATTCAATCAGGGATATCTTCAGCATGGAAACCAATCTCAGCTCTTTTTTAATAAATACATCATAGAGACTGCAACCTTCTGATCAGTACCTTATGAGCCAGCAGAACAACTCAAGTTAATTAATTACAGTTCCTGTGTATATCAGTTTGTTAAGTGTGTATGAATCCTCTAAAAGTAGAACTCCTCCTGTCTTTGCTTCACCTTCCAAGCCTTGGGTGGGTAATCCATTGTCTTTTCTCCTTCCTACACTGCCACTGCAGTATTTTCCTTCTGTTCCACTGGTGCTGCAGCATCAGAACAAGCCACAGGCCTGTGAGTAATTCAGTTAGGGGATATCCTGGCTTTACCCTGCTATAAAGAAGCTGTGCAGAACAAGATAAAGGAATTAAGTGTGCCAGGCTCAGGATAATGCTCTTTGCTGTTAGGTGAACAGGCTGGCTGGCCAGAGCTGCTGAAGCCCCACGAGCTGGGAGCCCCCAGCCTGACGTGCCCCTTGGCTGGTGGCAGAGTGGATGATCCAGGGGCCAGTTTGGGATGGTGGGGCAATTCTGCCTGATTGTGGGGGAGCAGCAAAGTGGGAGGTGTTCCCCAGAGAGCCTGGGATCACCTGAGCCAAGCCGTGGGAGACCAGACCTTCCACTGGGATGTTGGACTCCTCCCAGGAGGCTTTCTGGTAGTGGGGGCTGCTCTCAGATGCCCACAGGAGAGGCTGTCAGGGCAGCCTGTGCCCCAGAGATTCTCCCTCTATCAAAACACAGAGCACCCAGAATCCAGAAGCATTCCCAGAAGTTAATATATACTTCTGTGTGAAAGGGGTTACACTTCACAGCTGTTCCATGGCCATCCATATAGATGCCAAGCTATATAAATAGTAGTTATCTATATCAAACATTCAAATAATCATTATGCAGTTTTGTTACCTGGAGACTTTCACACAAACACCAAGCATACAGTTCAGGGTGGCTTTTTTACCTGCAGTTTGTGTTCCTGACAAGGATATGACTCACCTTTTCCACAAGAGACGAAATTTACTTACCAGCCACTCTCAGAAAGAAATTTCCTCTGTGATAAGAGGGGCTCTTTCGTGCTCCTGAAGAAGAACAACCCCTTCCCTGCACAGGTACCTTAACATGGATGTGGGATGTGCAGGACATGCTGTGAAGAGCATAAGAGCTGCTGTCCCAGGGACAAAACCCCAGCCCTCCAGTGACAGTCCATTTGAGGGGGGTGATGCCATAAAAGAACCTACACTGAGTTACACTATTTCCTTTAGGCTGGTTTAGTTTTTAGTGAAATGTCATGACACATGTCAAGTTAATGTGCTTTTATCTGGTTATGTGGAACTGGGAGGGAGCATCCCCTCCCCTTCTGAAACTGCAATAATTAAGGAGCAAAATAAAGCACTTCCCCAGCCATGCTGGCTCCTGCACATCATGCAGACAGGAGTTTACTCAGGTCAAAAAGATTATTCAAGCTATTCAAACACAGAACTGTTTGCAGAAATTAGCCCAAAATATTCCTAAATACATATTCAAAGCCCAGCTTGATGCTTCCAGTCAGTTTATTTAATTTTTCCTAAGGTTTATTTCTTTGCTCTGAAATACATTGCCAAGCACTGGCACAGGCTGCCCAGGGCAGTGGTGGGGTCACCGTCCCTGCAGGGATTTAAGACGTGGGGATGTGGATGTGTGATGGAAACAGGAGCATTCTCATCGTGTTCTTGGCATTTTATACAACCTGGGCTTTCATTTTTGGTGGCACTTCGTCAGCAGACCTTCTGATTGCAATAATGCGCTGTAATTACCACATAATTTGCATTCATTACCCCCTACAAGAATTGCAAGTATTCCACTCAAGAATAAGACCATTAATATTTCCTATATCAGTATTACATGTTGAAGGTACCTGTATAATAGTGTGGCTTTGCCCCTGACAGGGTAATCCAGGTTGTGGTTCTTTGGATCAGGCTCTCTCTGCCTTCTTCCCCTCCAAATCTTTCTAGATGTGGCAGTGAAAGATATAACTCGTGCTTTGGCCAGTCTATATTTTTTCCTGACAGAAGAAGAAAGCAAAAGTCTATTTTTTGCTATTTTCTATTTTTGTTTATATTTTTGCTAACAGTTTTTTATGTGTTACAGGCACCCCATTCTCATATGGAGACATGTAAAACTGCAGTAGCTACTGAATGTGCCCCATGAAGGTCTAGTTCCTTAAATGGCTGCATTTAACAGGGGGCAAATAAATTGAAATGAGCAGTGAAGCATTTTATTATGTTTTATTATCTTTTAATTGTGGATTTTATGACAGTGAAAATGCTGCCCGTGTCAACATGTTAGAGTTATCTCTTTTTATGCATCAGATGTTTTTCTAGTCTCTTGGTGTTACCTTTATTATTATTATTATTATTATTATTATTTTATTTTGGGTTTTAGTTGGTGGGGGTTTTTTGTTAGTTTTGTTTGGTTTGGTTCCTATAGCAGGTGGTTTTAATAAGTTCTGGCAGTGTTATCTGACGATCAGAACAGAGGGACAGACATTACAAGGTAAGGATAAAGTCTATTTATTTCTAACGAAATGCATAAAATAGAAACCTAATGTTACAGTCTTAAAACCCCACAGTAATATTTCCAGGTGCTAAAGTTGAGGCCTGCCTCAGTGACCAGCTGCTGACATTGGTTCCTATGCTACATTTTGCTTCTTTAAAACATTTTAATAGGAATAAATAACAGGAATTTAATAGGGATTCACGCTATTAGAAAATAATACAGGAAATTTAGCAAATATTGATGAAATCTGTGAATTCCCAAACTGTGTAAGTGGAAATAATATTCTTCAGTACCTCTTCCCAAACTGCAGTAACTTTTCTTTGCTGCCAGCCTGCCCAGCCACTCCAGCCCTCTGCTTTTCCTTTACTTAAACCTGATGGACTTGTCATGTAGAGGCCCTTGTATTTATGTAACAGAGGAAATTACCAATGAGCTGAGACCTACTGTGAAGTATTCAGCTGATTAGCTTTCAGATTAATGAAATTAATGCCACAGAATGCCACAGTTAGGTTTTGGTTTCTTGCTTCCCCCTCCCGTGTTTTTCCTTCATTTAATCTAGGAAGTTGGCACTGAGAAATGTTTAGAAGAGGGCAAAAGGAGCAGAGAAGGACTAACAGCCTTGGTGTGCTGCTGAGCAGTGCCATGGGACAGGAATGCATCAGAAGAAGATATCATTTACAGCTTGGTTTCCCTGGTGGAGGAAAAAAAAATAATACCCTGTTTTAAATTTATTCATCATGGAGTGGCTTTGAGACCTTCAAAACAGATCAAATTCTGGCCCAGGCTGGAGGAGCCACAGAAGTGTGTTTGGCTGGAAGGAGAGAGAAAAACTTTTGAAAGTGACTTTTCACATGAGCCTTGCCTTGAATCAGAAGCAGATCTGATGCACTCCCCAGAGGCTTGCCCTTATATTGGGAAAAGTGGCACTGCCAGGGAGATGTTCCAGCAGTCAGGAGATCATCTGACTGCAGAAGTGCTGCCTCACCGTTTCTCCCAGCTTAGCTCTCCAGCAAAAAGGATGGAGGAGGAGGTGCCAGCAGCGTGCTGGGACTCTGGCACGTTGCAGGGGGTTGCAGAGGGGATGCTCAAAGGCATCCAAGCTGCTGTGTCCCACTGGTGTGAGGAGAACGCCCTCTCTGGGGCCAAAACTCCGACCCACTGATTTCACCCACGTCACGTCACTGTGGATGATTCAGCAGACTCCATAGACTCCATGCCTGCTGCATGTCACAGTGCAGCCAAGAGCAGGCTCTGGCTGCCTTATTCCAGAGCTCATGAGAAGAGGAAAAATACACAAACTTCTTTTCTCACACTGGTGGAAGTAGAATTATTTCTTTCTTCTACAGAGAAAAGCAAAATCTGTCCCTGCTGCATTTCTGTGTGTCTACATAAGCTGTATTAGTCCCCTGCAGGTGACCTTTGGAACTTGTGACTCTTTCATGCTTCTTTAGTAAGAAAATGAAGATGGGAAAAAAAAGAAAAAGAAGAAAAAAACAGCACTGCAATGATCCACTTGGTTAAACTGGTACACCCCAGTGTGCTGACTCATGGTTTGCTTCAATTTAAACATGTGCCTAAATGATTTATTTAACATGAAACAGGCTTGGTTTAAAGCCAAGTAAGTGTGTGTTTACTCCATCAAAAGAGAGTAACAGCAGCTCATTTACTGCTCGTCAGCCAGATTTGCAAAGATGTTTTAAAAGGGAACACTGATGGTGAGGAGGGACTGGTACCAGAGCTGGTGTGGGGGCAGTTTAGGGTTGTTTGAAAGACAAATCATAGCTGAAGATGTTCCTGTCCATGGCACGGGGGCTGGATTAGGTGGCCTTTAAGGTCCCTTCCAACTCAACCCAGTGTGTTATTCTACTCTGTGATTCTGTGATTTTCAGCAGCAGGAAGCATAAGCATGACCCTTTACTGCAGTTCCACTGAGAGGATGCCAACCCCTTGGGCTGGCCTGGCCCTTCCTGCAGATGCACAGGAGAGGCTTCTCCGGGTGAGCAAGAACAAGGGAAGAAAGTGCTGAAGAGCAGGAGGGCACAGGATGGTCTGCAGAAGCTGCAGGTGAGTCAGAGGGACATGCAGGGCTTGGAGTGCAGGGGGAAGGAGGGAAAAACAGGGAGATGTTTGAGAGGGGAAAAAAATCCTCTGTTCCTCTCTGGCTTGTTTTTTTCTTGGCAGAGTAAAGAAGTATCCTGAGCACGTGTTCCCTGCCTTGCCTTGCAGATGGTGTGCCAGACACACTGTTATTTGGATCCTGCAGCCATTCCTTCTTCAGATCTCCTGGCAGTGGGCCAAGCACTCTCCAGGCTGGTATGTCCAACTGCTGTGGTCCAAGGGCAGTCCTTGTGGCTGCTGTGTGCTCCCAAACCCAGCCCAGAAGTTCCATCAAACACCCGAAGTTTAGTCACCTCTTTCTCCTGATGCTGAAACATCTCAAGAATTTGGTTTCATGGCAAACATCTCAATTCCTCTGTTCATTTCTTGCATGGGGATGTTACGTCCAGCAGCTTTCTGCCAGGAACTCACCGAACTCCTGCAAATAAATATTGCTAAGGCACCTGAGACTTCCAGGTTCTTATTTTGAAGCATATTTTCTTTAAGAATGGTCATTACCACACCTTCACCAACCAAACTAAGCAATTCCAAAGTGCTCTTACTCCTGAAGTAACTTGTTTTTTCTAAATAGAAAGCAAGAGAAGGAATTGGGAACAGCTCACCAGTGTTTCTCATGGCTGTTTCAGGGCCAACCTAAAGACTTTCTTGCTCTGGTGTTTGCTGTAGCTGAGCTGTACAGTGGCTAAAAGGAGAATTCAGTGGCTAAAGGAGAATGAAATTATGATGTGCTGTACCACCTGACTGTTGTACACTTGAAATATTTGAAAGTAATCTATGAAAAGAAAGGCATCTCTAAGGATTCTCCTTTCTGCAGTGACCCCAGTTTTAAGCACAGGTTAGGTGGGCTTTCCACGTTCAGACACCTGAATGTTTTGTGGTGTTGGACTTGAATGCCTGCCTGTTTTGGAGCTGGGACTCAGGTTAAATAAAACTAACCTTGCAGGGCTTTGCCATTCCTGTGACTTGTCCACTGGGGAAAATTTTTCTCTGTGCGTTAACTCCCACAAGAAGAAACACCACCTGAATTTATTTTAGTGTTCAGGATGGTTCCTGTGTATTTCTACCACTTTGTGCTCAGTGATTAACTTTAAAATCTCAACAGGAAAAAAAGACCCACAGTCTCCACTTCAGCTTTTGAAATAGCTATCGCAATATTTGTAATTTCTGCTGGATATTTGCCTTTGCATCTCGGGCAGTTCAGCAAATTAACAAAATGTGAAACCTAACAACAGGCATTCATTTTAGGAATGACCCAGAAAACTAATAATTACCCAGTGAAGTCCCTTGTGTTATGATGAGTTGATCAGCTCGTCTCTGTTAATCCCCCCAAACTGGTCAGGTCTCACAATTCACTTGCAATCCCAAAAATATTCAGGAAGTGAACTGAAGCTTCGTGTCCTGAGAGCAAGCGATTGCTTGCAGATTTCAGTTTGGGAGAGGGAGGAGCACTGAAGGGTAGCTAGTTTGTGGTCGAGTTTGAAGTTGCAGAGAAAACCCTGAGCACAAGGAAGGCTTAGAGAGTATGAAGTGAAAGTAGTTATTATTAAAAATACCTTATTGATGAATCAGTTGTGAGATTGAATGGGGGGGAAGAGTGGGAATTACTGCTGAGTTTAGGTGACCCTCAGTGACATTCTGTTCTAAGGATTCCTTTGGGTTGTAATATCAGAATTTGCCAATGCAGCATATTCCCTGGAAAAAAAAAAAAAAAAAAAAACAAAAAAATAAACAAACAAAAACCCCAAACAAACAAAACCCCCCAAAAACAAAAATAAAAATAAAATTTGAAAAACCAAAACAAAGCAAATCAAAGCAAAAACCAACCAAACAAAAAAATCCCAAGCAGCTGAAGTTCTTAGGTTTGCTACTTCTTAGGTCCAGGTGACTGCTTAAGCGTCACATCAGTGCTCATGGGACACATCCCTGCACGTGAGACGCTCCTGGCAGTGTCAGGGCGCTGGAGAAAAATTGACTGAGGCAGCTTCATGATTCAGAGGCATCACTCAGCCATTACCCAGCTCGTTAAAGGGCTAAAGGATGTGTGCACCGGGACAGAGCGTGATGAACACGAGCAGAAGTTCAAAGTAGCTTGGAGAAACCCCTGCAGCCGTGAGCAAATACAGATGCTTTACGTCTGAGACCTTTGTGGAGCGCTCAAACAACGTAATTGTTTTTATTGTGTTAGGCATTTGCTCACCAGTTCATTACTGATCGCTTTTGACACTGGAAGAAAGCCCGAGCTGCGCTTGCCACTCGAAGGGAGGGTGACAACGGGCGTGAAGCTGTCACCTCCCCGCCCCACGGGGCCATACCCACGCCACCTTTATGGGGCTGCTCAGGAATTCCAGTGCTCCAACCAGGAGGGGTTTGTCTCTCATTACACTTCAGAAATTACTTAATTTAGAGATTCTACCCGCGCTGTCCCAAGCCCTTTGCCACCAAATGTGCCCAGCGGTGTAACCTGGGGCACAGGCTGATGACACCAGCCCCACAGTCTAGCAAATACTTTCCAGAAAGGGCAGCACAGCTGCCCAAAGTGCCAGTGTCACACAGCTGGTCACGGCAGCGGGTCTCGCTGCCACCTAGCCCTCCGTCCAGCAGGCAGCGGTGCCGGGAGCGCCTTGTCCCGTGGCCCCGCTCATCCTCAGGGGGACGCGAGGGGCACGGTTTGGTCCCCGCGGGCGAACGGAGAACGCCTCGTAGCAGGGACTGCACTGGAGATGTGGAACACCGGGAACAGTGAGGTGCTGGCAGCTCTGGGTACGGCGTGGGGTTGGTGCCAGCACAGCCTTCCCCGGCAACCTTTTGTCCTCGCCTGAGTGTCCCAGGGTGGGTGCCCGGGGGGATCCCGGGGGTATCACGGGGTGTGTATGCCCAATTTGGGTACCCCGGGGGTATCACGGGGTGTGTATGCCCGGTTTGGGTATCCTGAGGGTATCCCGGGGTGTGTCCACGGGGTGTGTATGCCAAATTTGGGTACCCCGGGGGTATCCGGGGGAGTGTATGCCCAATTTGGGTACCCCGGGGATATCCGGGGGAGTGTGTGTGCCCAGTTTGGGTAACCCAGGGGTATCCAGGGGTGTTATCCCTGGGTACGTGTGCCCAATTTGGGTACCCCGGGGTGTGTGTGCCCAATTTGGGTATCCCGGGGTGTGTCCCCGGGGTGTGTGTGCCCAACTGGGGTAACCCAGGGGTATCCCGGGGTGTTATCCCGGGGTGTGTGTGTGCCCAATTTGGGTACCCCGGGCCCCCACTCCGACGCCCCCGCTCTCCCCCCTCCCTTCTCTCCCCGCGCTGCGCCTCCCGCTCCGCCCGCCAGGGGCCGCTCTCCCCCACCACCTCCACCCGCCGCCACCGCCCCTCGCGGTGCACGCCGGGAGTTGTAGTCCGTAGCGGCCCCGGCGGGCGTTGCGGCTCACGCAGCGGCGGCGGGCGGGGGACTCCCTTTCCCAGCGGGCCGCGCGGCGCCGGCCCGGCCGTGCCTTTTGAATGATTTCAGAGCGCTCGGCGGCCGCGGCGGGAGGGACCGGCAGGGAGCGGCAGGATCGGCGGCGGGAGCTGCGCCCGCCCGGCCTGTCCATGGCGGCCCCAGCGGGCCCTGCCCCGGCCGCCCGCGGCCCCCAACGCTGCTAGGGAGCGGGCAGCTGGGCTGCGCCTTCGCCCCTTCGCCCGCCCGCCGACATGTCGCTGGCCATGGAGGAGGAGGAGTACTCGCGGCTGGTGATGGAGTCGGAGCCCGAATGGCTGCGGAGCGAGATCAAACGGCTCTTCCAGGAGCTGGGCGAGACCACCCGGGAGAAGATCCAGGCGGCGGAGTACGGGCTCGCCGTGCTGGAGGAGAAGCAGCAGCTGAAGCAGCAGTACGAGGAGCTGGAGCTGGAGTACGAGACCATCCGCGCCGAGATGGAGCAGCTCAAGGAGGTGAGGCGGCGGCGGCGGCGGGGCCAGTGCGGGAGTGCCCGGGCCTTGTGCGGGCACGGCGTTCGAGCGCTGCCCCCGCGGTGACAGCCGGGCGAGGGAAGGGGTGGGGTGGGGAAAAGAAAAGGCCTCTCTGCCCCGAGCCCCTCCGCCGTGCCGGGGATGTGCGAGGGAGGGGGGCTGAGGATTTCTCTTTCTCCTCCCGTCCGGCCTCCGGCTCTTCTGGCTGTGCCGGCCCGGGACCGGGGTGAGGTGGTGATGCTCTCACACCCCTATTTTTTGTGCGGGCGGGGGAATCTTGCGTCGCTGTTAAATCACCTCCTCAGCTGGGGACCACTGCTAAAATCAAACAGCAGCCTTTAGTTTGCATAATGTTTTGGTTTGGTGCTGTTCCGTGTCGTTGGTGTATTATTACTTTTATTGTTACTATTGTTGTTATTTTTGTTATTATTGTTGTTGTTATTGTTGTTGTTATTGTTGTTATTGTTATATTGTTTATTTTATTATTATTTTAAAATTTTTTAAAGGAAACTCCAGATCTAATCTTTACAGTAGATTAAGGTTTATCGGGAGAAATGCTGTGTTGCTCAAATGGCACGTAAAGTTTTTCTAGTGTAGAACGTGGGGAAAGTGGTGCCCGGAGAAGAGTCACAACACACGGACTGGTGGTTCACTGTCCTTGTGAGTTGATCCCCTGCCAGCCCACTCCATACCATGTTCCTTGGGAAGCTGTCTGGCCGCCCATAGCCTTGGCTGGTCCGGTGATTCAATGTGCAGGAAAACCCTGTGCTGCTTTTCAACTGGTTTAGGCCTTGCCTTGATTGCAGAAGATCTGATGGGGCCTACATGGATTTATTTGACCCGTGCAAACCGTATCCAGTGGGGCTTTACTTTAGCTCATTCAGCTGGAAACGGATTTCAAGTAAAATCAAAATACACTGTTTCAAAGGGCAAGTAAATTCTTGGAATGGACTGGTACAAATTCAGTTGAATCGGTGAATGCCCTCCCTTCCTGCCTCCCGTGTGTCTTTTGGTTTTGTAAATAAAGCTTTATTTTGCTTTTATTGTGTTAAACTAGCGTAAGCAAAGAGGTTAATAACTTTGAATTACGTGGCTAGAAACTTGTTAGCTAAATATGGGCGCTGAACTGATTGTGCTGCTTGTTCCTAAAGCCACTCGAGGTTACAGCAGCATAACTGGAGTACAGGTGTGGAAGTCAAGGCAGTCTTGAAAAGGTAAGAGCTGTAGAGTTGAGCTCAAGGGAAGGAAAAGTCAGTAAACCCATTAGGTGGGTGGGATGGGAAACGTGGCACGAGAGGTGAAGGGACTCGCCCAACCTCTCTCAGCAAGGCAGCTGGAGCCAGGTTGCCTCGTTCACAGTCACTGGGTTGTGCTGTGTGTGGTTTGGGCATTAAGTGTTTGGGCTCTCAGGTGGAAAAGGGCTTGATGATAAGGTCTTTTCATCCTTTTAGGGCTGCACCACTTGAGAAGCTTGTAAAAGAGATTAAAAAAAAAGAAAAAAAAAAAAAGAAAAAATGGCAGGATCAGCAATGATTCACTCCTCTTTGCTTTTCACATGCTGAAGGATTTGCTTTGTGTGTGCATGTCTCATTGCAATTAAGTCATAACCTGGGAGGCAAACAATTCTGGGAACAGCTTGAGGACTCTGCTGGTTATCCTACACAGGGAAAGAGCATTGCTGCTCTAGCTCTCTTGTGATGCTGAGGCGGAATCTGGTCTGCATTAGATCTTGTAAAACCTTTAGCAGATGCACGAAGCATGCTCTCAGAGGGGGAGTTTATCATCTTTCCTGTTTATGCAACTTCTTGTTTTTCCCAGGCTGAGGGAGTGCTGCACACCAGACTTACCTCATGGTTCAAGCTCCAACCTAAAGGGACTCCCCCTTGAGTCACCTATTCTTGGGGAATGGTGCTTTCCATCTCTTGCTTCTTAACTGTGACTTCATGCAGCCTTTGAAAATACAGCCCTTGTAGTCTCTAGAGATCTCATTTTGTTCTCCTGCATCAGGAGACCTCGGCAGCACAAGGCTGTGTTAGGCAGGGTGCAGGGCAGGCACACAGCAGTTTCCTGTCCTGCTGGGTGTTGTTGATTTGGTTATGCTTTAATTTGTTTCATCCCCCGTGTCCTGGCCCTGTTCATACCGTAGGTAAATGGGCTCTGAGCGTGGGAATTCTGCAGCACAGCTGGTTGAAAGTACAGGCTTTTCTGCTACAGTTATCAGATCTTTCTGGCCAGGTTCTCCTCCCTGCCCTCCATCCCTGACTGTGGCAAGATACACTGTTGTATCCCTCTGAGAGCAGAGATCCTCAGAGTTCTGCCCCATTTTTGTAAAGACATCTTTGTACACTCAGTGTTTGCAATCCAAGCTGTCCTGGTGAAAATGGGGAGCTGTCCTGTCCTGGCATGGAGGCTCCACACCAACCAGTTTTGAACTGGGATTGAGTCTTCCCTAAGTTATTTCTTTTATTGGTATGTGTGCTGACTTGATCTCATACCTTTTATGGTAATTTGTGCTGCATTTCTTCTGTCATTTTCATTTGAGAGAACAAAATTGAAATACAAACTATCCCCATGCAAAACTTACTGGTTATCTTCAGTACCACCTTTGCTTTTGTAGAAGGGAATTGATTTCAGACTTCGTTGAAGATGATGATAAATGTTTTCCCTGGTTCAGAGAAATGAGATAGTGGCTTTTTTTTTTTGTAGTGAAATACTACACATTACATAATTTACCTGATGATTTGTAGGGGAAGGTGGCATGGAAAGTTTGCTTGGAAAAGGGGTTATCTGCTTTGCTTGGGACTCTGGAGTTTCTTTGAGGTACCAGCCAGATTTAGAACCAACTACTGGCCCTGCTGTCCACAGCTCCTTTCTGATTGCTTGGTTGTGTCGTAGTGGTGGTGGTAGAATTGTGTTTAAATCCCTAGGGAAACTCAGGCACTGGGGTTGATTATTTCTGTAATAATGTAAAGGTTCACAAGTACACTGTGGCTGGTTTTGAAGTCTAAAAGCACGTGGCAGTACGTCACAGGGTGATGGGTATGGTTTGTATGTGGTTTTTAAGAGGGGGAACAAGCTTACGATAACCCTGGCAATGATCTGCAAGGGGCTCTTTGTTTCTTTTGAGGTTGACAGTGGCTCTCATTTCTGTTTTTCACCTTTAAGGATCATGTCTTGACTTTATGCCGTGCCTCAACATCTCTGTAGATAATTCCTGGGTAAACCTGGGAGCTGTCTTTGAAAGGAACATTCAAATAACACCCTGCTAAAAGGGCTGGGCTAAAGTTACCTCACAAGCCGGTGACAGACTGGGATTAGACCCTCTGTGCTCATAGTTCAGTGCTGGGTTGACTAAGGCTTTCTGTTTAATTATGGTAAATAATGATGTTCAGCTCTGCCTCTGCAGCCTCCTAATTAATATTCAGCTGGAATATTGATTCCTGCTGAAAGGGAAGGACCTTAATGACATTTGAGGTTACCTCTAACCTTGCAGCGTGGTTAAAAATCAAAGCGTTTAATGCATAAAATAAAGAAAATGTTTCTTTAAATAGACCATCTGGGGAGAAATTTAATTCTGGTTATACATATGAAAATCTAGAGTAAGAAAAGTGCAACTGCAGATTGATGTTAGGGGACTGATACCAGTTTTGCACATACTGATAGAAAATGGTTATGCTTCTGTGAACCTGTCTTGGAGATTTAATGGTTGTTCCTTGGACTCCAACACCTGCCACACTTAAATGTTAAAAAACAACACAACTGCTGTCTCTAGTGTCAAATCAGACTGAAATCTATGGGTGGGATGAGCAAATTAGTCCTGTGTGAACAAAACTTCTTACGTTTTGATACATCATGGTTAGTTTACATGAAAAATAGAGGCACCTGTAACTTTAATCTGATATTTGCAGTGTTACAGACACTTAGTGCTGTGTTTTGGAAAAGCTACTTTTCTCACATGTCCTTCTTTCCAAGTAAAGCCTGAAAAATTAAACATTCCCATTTTTCCTGCCGCACTGGAAATAGTAACTTGCAAGGCTTGATGTTACTGGCTTCATTTTCTTTACCAGCGTTCCTTGAACTCCCCTTTTTAAAAATCAGAAATAATATTCTCGAAGTGATGATTTTCAGTTAATTAATGAAACTGCTGAATATTCTTCTTGGGCTTTCTGTGATAAAATTCACTGTACCTTATGTAATGGGAATAATTTTGTTTAAAAAAAACACAAACACACACAAACAAAAACCCAAGACCAAACAAACAAACAAAACCCAAAAAACCCCACTAACCAACCAAACAAAAATGTTTCTGGAGAAATGGTTTTCCATAAGCTGCTGTGGTCTACGCTGGGAAAAACGTCATGTTTCGCTTTTGCTGCCCTGTCTGAGCCTTGGCCCTGAATAAGGGCTGGCCCTGACCCTCCGGCAGACATTAGATAATTTGTTTCTCATTTTTCTACATTAGAATAAGCCCAAGGTCTCACCAAACCAAAGTTTGGAAACAGTAGTGCAATTTGCTACCTATTTCCCCCCTACCCACCCCCCGACCTGTGGCAGCTCAGGTGTTTGCTGTGCTGGGAAGGGGGATACAGTTAAACTACACTGTGGCACCAAGCCAGACTTGCTTTATTATTTTTCTTTCCTTTTGTTTTTGTCCTCGAATCAGGTCACTTCCCTAGCTTGGGTCACTGCACGTGGTTGTGCAGGTACCACCTCACCCAGGGTGTGTTTAAAGCAGCACCAAAGGGGTGCTGAGGTGCATCATCAGCTGCTTCTTGGTGCTGAGCCCAGCAGGGGCTTTGTGTGTCCCCACAGCCCTGAAGGGGAGGTTTGTGCAGCCCCTGGAGTGTCAGACATCCTGCCTGAAAGTCTCAAACCCACAGCCACTGGTGTTTTGTCACGTGGGCCTTACAGAGTGGCTTCCTCCTTACAAATCTTGACTCTTGGTTGTCGTTTTTGTGGGGAAGCGCTTGGTGGTTTCCAAGGTGTTAACACTCAATTTTATCCCTTTGAATTTAGGGCTGTATTTCTTCTAAGCTGCAAGAAAATTCTAATGATTGGGGAAATTGCCTGATTTCCCTGGGAGGGGGCAGGCAGGTGGGAATAGGAGTTCTCAGGTCTCTGTGCTGCCCCCAGAGATAATGGATTCACCATTCCTCTTTCCATCTCTGCTGTGTAAGCTTGTGACTAATCTGCAGCAGCGTGGGGCCATAAGATGATTTCCAGAGGATGATGCATCCTCCAGGCATCCGTTTGCTTGCTTTCTCTGCTTTTGGCAGACTGCAGAGAATTGTTTGTTCAGATCTGGTAACCCGGCAACAGAGGAATATAACGTGGGTTTGAAATATGATCTGCAAAACCTCAGCAGAGGGAAGTGACATAAATCAACTTTGCCATCCAAATGAATGGGGGAGCCTCCATTTCAGAGAAGAGCTGAATTTTAAAGTGTAATAGCTGCAGACTCTGGGGTTTTTTTTCTTAGTTCCGCCTTCTCCCAGCTCTTGTCTTTCTTCTTTCCACCTCCTACTTTCCTCCCCCTCGTCTCTTCTCAGCTGTTTTCCCTACTCTGACTGGAATTTCCACCAGGCAGTGGAGTCTGCCTTTACACCCCTCTTTGGAATGGGTAGATGGGACTAACCTGAAGAGTCTGCTGAAAGCTGTGGATTTGCCACTGGAGCTCTGGGCACGCAGGGACCCTCATGGTGTGCAGAGAGTTCTTTACACTGGGCTGGCTCAGCTCTGGGTGGGTGCCTGGGCACGGGTCTGACTGGGAATGTTCGGCCCCAACATAACTGAAGCTGAGTGTGGGGATGGATGGGGATTCCCTGCAGTCCTGTGGCCATCTTTGGGAAGCAGCTGCGCCATGTGAGGACTGGTGCAGCTCTCACTGAAGCGAGTGGTGTGTCTGGTGGGGTGCAGAGCTGGGCTGGGTGACCTGCACTCTTGTTGGTGTCTTCTAATCTTCCCACCCCTCAGCTGCTGCCAAGGTGCAGTGTGGAACTTGGCAAGCTCCCAGCGAGGTGCAGAGTGCTGTGCTGTAGACAGGGAGACAGTACTTGGTAAGTTCATTAGGAAATCCCTCTGCATGTCCACTCTGTCAGTGCTGGAATCTTCATTTTGGCTCTGGCTCCAAGGCAGAGACATGTACTGACCTAATGCCATCACTGGCATCCGACCTGCCCAAACCAAACAACTTCCTGTGCACAAAGAGTTTGTTACATCTGATTTTAATTTCTTAGCAAGGTCAGAATTCTTTGTGTTTCCTGATGATCAAGGATGGTGTTTGTTTGGGGTTTATTCTGTTGCACGAATGAGTAACTCTAAACCAGAAGGGATTTTCTCACATCCCACTGGATAAGGCTGTGTTTGTTTTGAGGGAGAAAGTTGGTTGTGATGCCCAGTGTGGCATGAGCATGACATGTCTGTAGTCCACTCAGCCTTCTAGCTCTTGCTGGGGCTGGGCAGTAGGTGCCCTGTCAGGAGCTGGGGATGAAACCTTTTAACACTGTGTTATGTCAGGAAGGAAAGGGGAAAGAATGCATGTTCAAGCAGTCAGTATATAATTATATAGTGGTTCTCTCTGATGTCATTTGGAAGGGGCATTTGGCCTTTGGAATAGAAATTGGCTATTGTTGGATGAGTGTGACTGTCCCCAAGAGGCAAGGAACAGAAAAAAGCAGTGTCATGTAGCACGTGCCCTCAGCTTTGGTACATGCTATAAAAAGAAGAAAGGCTATATTTTGCGAAAACATACTTCCCTAAATAAATTTTGATCTCAGACTTAGCAGGAATCATCCAGCAGTGGTCCTGATTGAAGTTTTTCTTTGGCATAGTTTAATCCAGTAGCTTTCTGAGGCTTGTGTCCATGTGAGTAAAAGCTTCTGTCTGCCTTGTGTCTTGGTTCACTGTGTTCAACAGCTGTGCACAGCAATTCCACTCGGCTCCCTTTTGGAGATGCTTTCAAAAAAGGGTTTGGTTGTAACCTAGAAGTGGTTAAAATCAAATATTCCCACCTGTTCTGAGATTCACATAAATAATCATTTCTCACAGAAATGATTTCTCTTCGAGTGAAGAACAGCGATTGATCTCTTTATTTCCACTCAAACTGTCTCCTGTCCCTTTTGAATTTTATATAAATTTACATAATTTAACACCTTTAATGTCACTAATGGCAAGGCTTGACCTATAACAAAATGTGTTATTTTCCTTTCAGTAAATATCTGTTCTTCCATGTGGCTCTTTTTTTTTCTTCAAGCTTTTGTGGCTTCCATCTCTGACATTTCTCACTCCAGAAGTCCAGTTTACGCCCTTGGTGATGGTTTTCACTCTGTCTCTCAGCAGGGCTGGGAAATTCTCCTGCACCTCTTAGCAGTGGTGGTAGGCAGAGGGTTTTAAAGAAGGATTTGCATCGGGAATACAGCAACATATTTAGTGTGACGAAATGGGTAAGAAAATGCAAACCTTTGTGCACTCTCTGAGTACCCTTAAGAAGTCTGTGCTGGCCTTGTCCTCTAGAAAAATATGCTGATTTTTCTTTTCTCCCTGTAATAGTGGAATGATAAGCTTTGTGATCCTAAATCAATCCAGCTGCTCTAGCTTTTGTTGGCTGGCTTTGTGGTCTTTCATAACAATATGGATGGTTGGTTTTTTTAAATTTGAATGGCTGGTTGGTTTGGGGGATGAATGAGATCTTGTCATGTTTTATAAAATCTGTCTTATGTGTGCTCAGCAGGTAAGGCTGAAGTGAAAGTGGGCTCTGTAGCAAACTGTAGAGCTACGTGAAATCTGCATTTCAACAGTGGAAATTAGTTAACCTCAAGTGCATGACAACCAGAACACTTTGTTAAGCTGAAAAATCCCCTGACCATGGCAGGTTTACTAGACACTGCTCTTGTGTTTGGGGAGGTGCCCCTTTCCTGATGGGAAGGAGAAGGAGTGCAGTACAGTAGATTGCAATTTCAGTCATATCAAGGGCTGCATTTCTTTCATTGCGTATCTTTATTAAGAATTTTCCTTAAATACAAACTTTGCAGATTTTTTTGTTTGTTTGTTTTTTACACCCACGAGTAAGATCCCTCTAACATCTGATGATTCAATTGTGATGAGATCTTCTGGGAATTCAGTGGGAGCAGAGACCAGGCCAGCATGACTTTGCTTCAATTAGTTTCTCTGGCAAGACTTTCATAATTCACCTATGAAGTGAGAGGGACTTAAGAAATCATTCTGTGCCATGTGCTGGGCTTGCATGGGATCTGTGCTCTTATTTGTGCAGTAAATCTGTTCAGTGGAGACAAATGTAAGACATCTGCCCCTGTAGCCTCAAATACAGGTTTTCCTTGCCAAAATCTTGGCTCTGGGCGCTGCTTATTTGTTGAGAGTGTTGCCAGACTTAAATGCGAAGATATCATGGATTGTGCCTTTAAAAACAAACAAAAAAATACCCCTAGAGGTTTTTTTGAAGTGAGGATAGAGGAAGGAGGAATTGAAAGTTAAGGTAACTTGTTTCTTATGTGTGCTTAGAGAGGCTAGAAAGTACCTGAAGTGCCCCTGCATTTTGCCTTTCTCCTGCCCTGCAGAGGAGGAATTCCATAACTCCAGTAGTTGCATTCTGAACACCGAATAATTTAAGATCTCTGATATTAATGGGACAGTTTTGTGTTTGGGCATGTGAAGTGTTAACTGAGCATCTCCCCTTGCACAGACGTTTGTGCTCCTAAGCCCCTGGTACAAACAACTGCACCCCCAAACCAAGCCCGTAGTTCTGCAGCTGCTTTGGGGTTTATGTTTGTTTGTGTGTTCAAAGAGCCTCTGGTGCAGCTTTTCTAAAACCAGAACAGTCTGTGTTGTGCTTTAACTGCTTACAAACTGGGAGATCTTCTGGAAATGCAGCTGGATCCTGAAAAGTAACGACCAGAACTGCAGTGACTTTCTTCCCCATCAGCAGGAAAAGGAGGTGCCAGCGTTTCCCTGGAGCTGTGAGAGCAGGCACTGCAGCCTGGAAGTTCAGCGAGACACCCTCATAAATACTTGGGTTGTGATCTGCAGTAGCAGCACCAGATTCTTGCCTTGTTTTTCTCCCTCCTTTATTTTAACTGGGTTGAGAATGTTTCGTGGGCGGGAAATGGGAATGTCTGTTTAGTGAGCACAGCTGTTTCAAATAAACTTAAGGCAGTGGAAGTGTGTTGAACTCTCTCGTTTTGGAAATGGCCAGAAGTGTCATGGAACTGGAATAGCTCATTTGCTTGTTGAAACTTTTAAAACTGTTGTCTTGTGTCCTTAGTTTACAGCATCACAAATTTCTTTACTGTGTCAGGGAGGCTATTAAGGATGTTTCTCTAGTTCAATTTGGGAGAAAGTAAGTTGAAGGAAAGGGATTTGGGATTTTATGTTTTGCTACTGGAGTTTAATCTTAAATTTTACCATGCATTCCTTCTTCAATCCTGTTTAGGGTATGAATTTCCAGTTCTTGTTACTCATGTGGTGAAAGGAGATACATCCTGAAATTCCCAAAACCTATTGTCATGTAAAGTTTAATGTACTTAAGCAATTCCTGATGGAACTTCCTTAAGCACAGTCCATGAGTCAGTGCTGTCTCTCCCAACTGTGCAGGCAATTAAATACTGAATGGATGGACTTGCCTGCTTTAATGTGACCCTAGTGAACTGCATTGAGAAATCTCTTTGAGCACATCAAACCTAATTGTGAACACAGATTTCCCCATGGCACACAGTGAACACAGTGCAGAATTCTGTATTTCACTGCAAGTTAATAAAGCATAAAACACGTGGAATATCTTGCAATAGGAGGCAGCTACTTGTATTTTTATTCCTTTCAAGTGTCTGGTAAATTCTTGCATGGTGAGAAGACTGAAAAAGCTCAAGTCTCTTTTTTGCATGTTCTCCCCACCCATCTCCCCCAACCTCCCTACCCCCCCTTGCCCTTCTAAAGTTTTTAAAAAAAGGTCGATGTGTCTGCTTCCCAAATAACCTTCCTCGGAGAGTTTCCCTGGATCTGTGGAAGGATTTTTGAAGGCAGATTTCCCAAAAGTGCATTGGGTGGTTGTGGAGGTGCCTCTTTGGCTCCTTGTCAACCCCTGCTTGCCATTACGTGGAGGTTTGGCCCTTTTGTTCAGATCCCTTCTGATTACAGAAACTAAATTCAGTCTCCTAATTTAATATGTATTTTTGGGGAATTCTCTTTGGTCTTAAAATTGCTTTGTGCTCAGAAGATAAAAGGGAAGGAACACGTGGAAAAAACAACAATTTCTTTTTTTTAGTGGGGTTTTTTGTTTTCTCAGAGGATGCTGTTTTCTCTCAGCCTCCTCTGCCTGTAACCCTACTTGTATTTGCACTTGAGAGCCTCAGTCTTCATGGATTTGAAAGGGCATCTCTGAGGTTGGGGGTTAGCCTAAGCCAGACACGATGGAGTATGGCAGGTAGGTGTGTCTTGAGTTGCTTAATTCCTCATCCAGCTCCAGCCTCCTTCCTGCCTTCAGCTGGATGCTCCTCTGTAAACCCTTAGGGCTTTGGGGTTGTTTTGAGACTATTGCTGGTTGTGAAATCTCTGCAGCTGGAGAACAGGAGACTTGACATAACCTTTATAAAGTTTCTCCTTTTTCTGTTCACAGAAGGGTTTTTTCCAAAAGGTTTTCAGAAGCGAGTGCTTCTATAAAAAAAAAAAAAAAATTAATAAAAATTAAAAAGTGAAAAATATTAGGAGTTTTATATGAAATTTAACATTCCTAACCTGTTACCAGCCTGTAATTCTTAAAATGTTAGCAATTATCATATGTAATTGCTCTCAGTTGTGCGTGTATGCCAGGTTTTGTCTCGCTTGGGTTTATTTATATAATAAACATTACATGGTGATTTCTGTATTCACTGTATTAATGCTATAGCAATGCTAGGTGTACAAGCATATGCACAATTGGCTTTAAAAGTAAATTGTAAGTTTTGGCCCAGGATACTTTGTCTAAAGCATAGTTAGCAGGAAAGAATGTTGTTCTGCCCGGGGACAAGTAATGTCCAGGCAGCAGAGCTGCTCTTGTGACTAAATATTCTGAATGCTATCTCTAAATACCAACCACTGAACTCCAGCTGATGGTGGCCTCACACCAGATCTGCCTGTTAACAGCTTGGGGTTCCTGTGTCTTCTCTTGTGTCTTCTGGCTCTGGGCTGCAGTTTGAGGGGTTGGGTGTACCATCTGCTGGCTTCTACCTGCAGCTCTGTCAGGGGCTGCATTTCAGGCACAAAATGCAAACTATAAGGCAGCTATTTTTGCAAGTTTCTTCTTTTAGAGGTAATTAATACTTTTTTCTTTTTTTTTTTTCCTTCTCTTTTTTGTTTTGTGACTGCAGCCTATGTTCTCTACTAATTGAGTCCAATTTAAAGGTGGGCTGAGGCCAAAATACCCAAACTAATCCCTGGGGAATGAGACCACTTGCACTTAACCTGCTAAATTAGAGCAGTGTTTGGGGAACAGGGTTGTTTTAAAACATTTCCCTCCACCCCCACTGGTTACAATGAAGTCTTGTTCTAAGATCATTCAGTAATCATAGAAATATTTTAAGAGCACATTTGAGTCACTTGGAACAAATCCAGCTGTGGGGTTGTTTGTGTTGCTACAGAACAGTCCATAAAAACCAGAGACTGAGCCATAGCACATACATAAATAACCACAGACACATTGTGCCATGTTGAACTTATTCTCTCATTTTCTATTCTCTGCCCAGAGCTCATGGGACAGAGAATATCTTTGGGGACATCCAAATCCCAAGTGGACAATAAGCAGATTGGAGTAGGTGCTCCCTTCCAGTCACCAGCCTCAACAATTCTGCTGCTCACATACATATGTTTTTTGCATCCTGGTACTTCATAATATGCTCCATAGTTTAGGTTGCAGTTCTGAACTTTAAACTGGTTTTTGTGGTTCACCCCTCAGCTGTATTTGGTCAGTGAATACTCACTGAAGGCTTGAGTAGCTGAATCTAGATTTTAGCGAGGGGAGCATGTGAGATATGTTGGTTGTTTGTCTGGATTTCGGGAGGGCTGAAGGAATGCTGTGACTCCTGTGGCACTTGCAGCATTACATCTTGGGAAAGGAATGCAGGGAAGAGTTGTCTTCTGTCAGTGTCAGGCATTTCATGGGCACTGTAGTTTTATTCCTACATGGGAGCTTTTGCAGTGATCCTGCTAATCACTCTCGTGTTCAGGAGTTTTGCAGCCCTTCTCTCATTCCTGAACGTGTTCAGCATCATTCTACCCTCTGTCCTGGTCAACTGCTGGTGTAACTCCTAGAACAGTGTGAAGGAATTGTAGTTACCTTTAACTTCTGTGGGGTTTTGGCTGGGAAAAATCCTGTATTCCAGGATTAATTTTCACTCAAGTGAGCCATTATGCTTTCCTGTCCTCCTGGGTTCTTACTGAAGGTAAGCAAAGTAGGGGATTGGAGGGAAACTGGAAGCTAGAACTGTTCATGTTCTTCTCTTTGGAAGGGGACAAGGAAGATAAATGCCTACTTATTTCACTTGGAAAACAGGTTGAAACCAAGCAATAGCAGTACAGTAAGGAATGCAGTGGGAGAGAGCTGCTGGTATCTGCAGAGAATAATAACTGTGGGGGTATACAGGCATATATTCACACATATATATATGTGGAGATACATATATATAATAATAGTTACTCCACTGGTTTGTAGCTGGTTGTTCTACTCTAGCCTGTGTGGCCAAGTGTCCTAAAATATAAGTGAGTTATTGGGACTGAAGCAAATGGACCCTTTTATTGTGACACAAAGCCTGTTAACATTAAAATTGGTCTGATGTTCCCTCTGACCTCCCCATTGTCGGGGTGTGCGTGGAGCATAGGAAGGCATTCATGCCTTTCATGCTCAGCGTGAGGAACTGCAGCTGGGGAGTGTCTCTGAGTCTGCTCCTCCAGGGAGGCTTTTGGGGCTGGCAGAGCCCCTGTGAGGCATCTCTTTACTTTTAAGGTTCTTGGCTCTGGGAGTTTCGAGAACTGTCCCTGAAGAGCATTTATTGTGTCCACCATCACTGTGGCTGTGTTTGCCCTTTTTTTCCACAACAGGCCCGTCCTGTACTTTCTCACAACAGGCCTGAAATAGCATTAAGGTTGACACTGTATTTCTGTGTGTGCTTTACAAGGAACGTATTTTCTTGTCTTATCATCGTTATTCTCTGTGGCCAGGTCATCTCCATAGAGAGCGATTATTGTGATGGAAGTATTTTCCTTGCCCTGGGCTCCATTTGCTGCCTGGTACCATGCTGTGCTGGTCATGTGTTAGCTTTGTCTTACTGCACATAACATCAGGCTTTGTATGAAGAATGTGGCCTTAATCTTCAGTGGGGGAAGGAGCCTCCACGAGATGTGTGGCTGATGCAGATCTGAGTTTTGTTCCAGTGCTTTGGTTCAATGAGGCTCTGAAAGCTCGATTTTACTTCTAAAAGAGCTCTCAAGAACAGCCCAGCCCTTGGTTGTCTCCGTGCACATGAATGCTCTCCAGTGCTGAGGCTCAGATTGTTTAACTCTTGGATTGTTTAACTCTTCTTGTGTTTTAAGATCTATCTTTTAATGCTGCCTTTGGAACTGGTGTTGCAGCAGAGTGTACTTACAGTGTTGTCCTGCTGGATTACTGATCTAGTGTCTTAAAATTTCAGGAGTATGTATTTGTCTTCCTTTGTCTTCTTGGAGTGCAGCAAACTGCTGTAATAATGGAAAAGTTTTGTTTGAGGAATTTGGATAATACCTGGAGTTCCTCTTACTCGATTTCTTTCATTTTTCTTTAACTTTGTGGCCTTCGTGTGCCTGAGAACAGGGTCCATTTGTGATGCAACAAACCAACTTGCTCAAATTCCAGCTCTGAATGTGCAGTGGGCTCCTGGAAAGACAGAGAATTCTTCCTTGTAGTCTTAAAAAAAAAACTTGTCTGCTTCAGTTGTCACTGAGTGCAAGATGGGACTCTCAGTTCTGTGCTGGGATCATAATTTGATTTTGAATGGATCGTGCTTTAGACATTAGTCCTGTAAAGATGTTTGAGAATGAGCAGCAAGGGCAGTGGCAGTGAATGCAAAGAAGTCCAAGGATATCTAATAATATCCTTCCAAGGCATTTTTGAGTGCAGTGCCAGGCTACTTGAACAGAACTTAAATGTTTAGGAAAGAATGCCCTGAGCAAATGACACAATTACTGGTTGGGTTTTGTTCTCCAATTACCCACAGTATTTCAAACAACTCCGGCCTTCCACTTTCTCCTCTGTAGCTTTTGCTGCAGCTGAAAGAGGGTGAGGACCTTCTGCTTTCATGTCTGTAAACTAGACAGGGAGGGTACTTCTCACGTGCTGTTGGGTTTAAACCAGCGCTGTTCTTTGCCCCTGCCAGGATGGTTTCTCTGTCCTGTAAAGTCTTGGACTGAAATGATGTCTTGAGTAGACTCATGTCTCTGACAGTTGCTGGTTAGCTGGATTTGGTTAATATGTGATTAATTGTAAGGACTCTTACACAGCTCTGTGGGAGGCCATGCTTTGTGATCTTTACCTTGGGCACTGGATGGGAGACAAACTTCAACCCTAGGCCAAGGAGCTGGAAGCAGTTGGGGCACAAAGGGGATACAGGATAGTTGGCTGCCCATTCGCAGCTGAAATGTCAAGCAGCTACAGGCTCATGCCTGTTCCTCTCACTCCTATTTCCTCCTGCACTTGGTTTTGTTCCTCTTCCTCATTTTCCTGGTGAACTCCATTGCAGTCTCTGATCTCCTTCCTTCCACTGTTACCCTCTGCCATGTCCTAAGTGTCCTATCTTTTCCCTTGGACACATGCTCTTTGCCTCCTCCATTGACACTGTTCCTTCTCATGGCTTCTCATCCAATCAGTCCTTTTCTGACAGCTTTCTTCTCCAGCTCCCAGCCTCCCTGCTGGAGAATTCCTTCTCCCCTCCCTGGTTCCCAGTGAGTTCAGATGGCTCAGCAGCTGGGCAGTGGCTTCATCTTTCAGGCCTTTAGGCCCTGCCAAGCATGGGTAAGACATGGATAGGAAGAGTGTTAAACCTTGGCTTAAGGCCTTGTTTGTGCATAGAAATCATTACTTTGTCATTGAACTTTTAAAAATAAAGCTGGGCTGAGTTAAACTGCAGTAGGACCTGGGATGTCCTATGGCAGCCTGAACTGGGATTATTCCAGCACGGACATAAGACAGGTGTTCCTGCTGCAGCAAAATCTGTTTGAACAAGGATGACATTTTCCTGGACCCCAGTCTGGAAGAGCATTTGGGTTTCCTCCAAACTAGGTGACATTTTTAACAGGTGACCGGGTGGCAATGAGATTGGGTGGCGATGAGCTGCTGGGTCTTGGCAGGGATTTGGCAACCCTGCACTCTGCTTGGGCAGAGCTCTGAAGTACAGCATGACACCTGACCCTGCCACCAGAGAATAGGAGCTGTGCCTCTGCTGCCCTGGCTACCAAAAGGAAGGAAGTGGGCATTTCCCAATACCAAATCTCCACCCACTCCAGCTGGGCCCCGAGCCCTGGGTGGTACTGACAACTGTGAAGGCTGCAGCTCCTCTCCTCTGGTGTCCTGTGGCAGCCCCACACACCCTGCCTGATCCTCATGCCCGTGAATGAGGGGTTTGTCTCTGCAGCTGCCGGGTGTCCCCGTGTTCTGGTGGCCTGAGCAGCCAGCTGGGGACAGCGAGGGCTGGCTCTGTGCTGCTGGCCCGGGAGCTGTCACTGAGCGCCTGGAAGCTCTGCAGGATAAAGGCTTTTCACTGCTGCCAGTGTCTGCCAACTCCTATTGCAATTAAAGGGTAATCTTTTCTAAATGGTGCTAAATTAAGGCTAAATCCCTCCCTCATGCCACATAAGAGGATGAATCCCTGGTTTTCTAAAAACAGCTTATTGTTCAGGCCACTGTCCAACCGACTGTACAACAATGGTCTGGATGGTTTGTCTGCAGAGAGCGCTCACACTTGTTCATTGGTCTGCCTGTGTAGATCCAGCTCCAAAGTCCCCCATGGAGAAGTAGAGTTAATTACCACTTCCTTGTGTTGCCTTTGGATTGAAGCTTGGGAGAAGGTTTTGCCTTGCTGAAGTCCTTCTCCTGGCTGCTGTGGTGGGGGGAGATGGCTTTGCCTGTGGCTGTGTGTGCTGGGCAAGGGTTGTGCTGGAACCACCAGCCCTGGCAGTTTGTTTTAATCCAGGTGACTGTGTGCAAAGTTTTAACTTTTCACCTCTCTTGGAATTGATGATCCAGATTAATAAACATGATATGCAACAAACTTCACCCCTGGGGACAGGGGGGACATTCCTTTTGAACCCTTGTTAATGTTAGGCTTTTCTGCCTCTCCTTAAGGGAATTACTGTGTCCATAGAGCAAGGTGCAGTCAAAAAGTTTATTTGCTTATAAATATGTGGATTTGTTTTTTAAAAGGTTCTTCAGTGAGCAAATGCAGAGGGAGGGAGCAGGAATGGGAACATTAGTTTATGCCGAGCTCATCAGTGAAAAAATATTCAGAAGCTTGCTTTGATTCCATGTTGTAACACAAGTTCCTTGGAGGGGGAGGGGGGGAATAATTTGGGGAATTTCAGTGGGATAATTGCAGCAGTAGGATCTGAAATATACTGTTATATAAAATCTTCTATTTATTATGTAAGACTTTTCCCCCATTCTGTTCACTTAGGATCTGGCATAGCGACGTCTGTAACATTCCTACAAAACTCAGACCTGGTTTGGGCCTTCTTGGTCTGTCTCCAGGCTCAGGATTAGGTGGCTTCTGGATAGTCTGATGGTACAGATTTGTAACAAACATTCCCTGTCTTGGAAAACAAAAACAGAGGCAAAACAGAAGAGCTGGCTCAGCAGCCATGCTGGTGACAAGTGGCCTTTGAATTAATCCTTGCAGAGGTGGGAAAGTGACGTTCCCTCACCTGTCCAAAACCCAGATGAAGCTTTCTGTGTTGTTTGTTGTTGTTTTTTTGTTGGTTTTTTTTTTTTTTTTTTTGAAGATGATAATGACATTTGTTTCTTTTCAGTGGGTCTAGAGGTCAGTGAGAGCACTGCTGAGGAATGTAAACATTCCTCCTGCTTCCTGCTGCTCAGCTCTGCTTTGCTGCAGTTTCCTGCCCGCCTGAAATCAGGGGTGTGATGATCTTGAGAGCACAAGAAAAGGAAAGCAGATCCACCCAGAGGAAGAAAAATACTTCCCTTTTATTTTTGAGCAATACTTTAGGTATACATACCAATCTTATTAGTTGGAAATTGATTATTTACAAAATGAAATACAAGATTTATTTATGTTTTGGCTTAGCTTTGGAAAGATATATTCCACCAGCTGTTTTAGGAGCTCGAATTGTGATCTATTTTCAAAGTCTCCAAAAGTCATGGACTTGATTTGCTGCCTTTTAATTCTGAGTGTCTGGGGCTTTGGAATAAAACAACAATGTAGATTATTCAGGTTCTTGTCTTGGACAGTCTTGAACAGATTGATAGAACTTGAGCCAGTCCTTTGCCTTGTAATGTTTCTGGCATTTTGTGTGTGAGTCCATCATGCTGTTTGAGCATCTTCCTTGCTCTTCATTGGCTCCTCTGAAGCACTGTTGTCATTTCAGGTTTCAGATCTTGGCCTTGGACTCCCAACACAGAGGTTTTCCAAGACACTTCTCTGGAACTCGTTGTACTGATCTGTGTTTTTGTTAATTTCTAACTGTAGTTAACTGCTCTTTGTGTGTATTAAATGCCTGCTAAGCAATTCTCTGAAGAGTTTGGTGATTCTGTCTTGTCTGTGTTGAATCCTGCAAGTTTTACTGCATCTTTTAACTCTCAAGTTTTATTTTTTGTAACGATTTCCTTCTCTGATGAGGTGCTTTACAGTTCAGCCAGTCACTCAAAAATCGATACTTCTCTTCAAAGTCTTTTAATGAACAGAAAAACCCACCCTTTGCCATTTCCAAAAATAATCTGGCTCTTGTCCTGTTATCATTCAGTCTTTTTTTTTTCTTTTTTTTAACTAACTCTGCTCTCTTTTCAGGAGCCAGTGGTTGTGTATGACCATTGTGCAGTCTGAAGGCAGTTTCCTGTTGCTTGCTTGCTGCTGCATTGCTGGCAAGGACAGGCTCCTGAACACTGGAGGGTTTGTTTGTATGTTTTCTGAAGACCCATACTGGGGTTTTGGTGTGGCTTTTTTGATTTTTTTTTTTTTTTTTTTTTTTTTTAACGGATAACTCCTGTGAAAGTTTTCAGAAGCTGGTGTTCATAAATCACCCGTGGGTTTCTCATATTACATCCAACTTGCAGAATTCCTGAGTTTATGCTGGTCTTGGACACCGGGCCTTGCTGAGGTGAAGTCTCCTGTTGAACTCAGCAGCTCTGTCTTCCAAGTGATGAGACTCATTCACTTCTTCCCTTGGGCAAAACTTAAATCTGAGAAGCTTCTGTATGAAGAAAACAGTCTGGGTTTTACACAGCTCTTTTTTAAAATCTTGAAATACATACCAGGCTTTAATTTTCTTAGTGCTGGAGTTTCTCTCGGATAGAGAAGCTTAAACCAAGCCTCACTTGTTCTAAAGGCAGTTTTAGCATTCAGTCCTTATCCTGTTCTTCTGCAATTTGCTTGGACCTGACGGTAATTCTGGGATTGGACACAAGGGGAAAATTGTTCACAGTGAGAACAATCAGGCACTGTAATAATCTCCCCAGGGAAGTGATGGATTCCCCAGTGGTGGCTGCTGGTTCCCCAGATTTGTCTGAACAGGATGATGGACCACCTTGTCTAGACTGTGCTTGAAGCAGAGGATCCTTTGAGGTGCCTTCTGACCTGGTGTTCTATAATTACAGGGATGATTTGGCATTTTCTTGCCTGAGAGCAAATCTGCAGTGTGTGGTGTTATCAGTGGACTTCCATGTGTATAAAAGTGTGCTGACTAAACTCTGGGAGTCAAACTTTCAGTGCATGGACCATGCTGACTGGTCTGTCTTTGATTAAAAAAAAAAAAAAAAAAAAAAGGAATTTGGAAAGCCGCTGAGAAGATGAATTTTCCTTCCACTGGCATCTTTCAGTGGAAAGGGGAAGTATTTAAATGAATTAATTTGGCCACCCAGCTCATGAGGACACATTCTAACTTGTATTTGACTGAGAAATTGGCCAGTTTGGAGGAATGGGATCTGATTTTTTTTTTTTCTCATCAATTTTAATCATGGTGTTTATCCAGTCTGCACACAGAATCAGCTGAAGTGGCAGAAGTCACTTCTCTTACTTGCTGTTTGTA
This sequence comes from Pyrocephalus nanus, assembly GCA_038380795.1. Taxonomy (NCBI): domain Eukaryota; kingdom Metazoa; phylum Chordata; class Aves; order Passeriformes; family Tyrannidae; genus Pyrocephalus; species Pyrocephalus nanus. The sequence goes on along the minus strand of CM076271.1, from coordinate 3,024,385 downwards.
TTCATGGGGCTGAACTCCTTCATAAATACAGGGAAGAGCAGCTCTGAAATCAGCCTTTGCCATGGAATTACTACGAGTGTGCTGATTTTTAATTCACCTTCCCCTTGTTTCCACGCTCACTTGTCTGCCACCGTTTTTCTGCCTACTTAACAGGGGTTTAAGATTGATGTTGAAGGGGGTGGTGCTTTGCTTGCCAGCTGATGGCTGCTACACGAGGTTATTCCTTTGCTTTTGCAGCAGCTCTGTGCTGGTGAAGGTTCTCTCGTGTTAACAATAGTTTTTGTGTGTGAGTTAGATTAAAGCCTTGTGGAGAGAGCTCTGCACTTGGGGGCAGTGGATAAACTGGAAATTCGTAAGGCTCTGGGTTAAATATAGATCTGAGTGAGGAGACGTGAATTGGCCAAAGGGGCTGCAAGATTCTGTAAAGCAACGTGGTTTTGGTTGTTTGGAGAGTTCTAATTTAGGGAATGCTTGACCTTTAAACACAAGAGCCTTGGCACAGTGCAGGAGGGGCAAGCACTAAAGGATCAGTGCTCTTAATGGGGATCTGTAATTCATAGCAGCAGGACCTCTGCAGTCACTGCCTGGAATCTTTTGTAAGTCTGAACAACACATGATGCTTATTAAAATCATTAAGAGCTGAAGAATGAAGACTTTGTTTTGAATTTTTTTTTTTCTTTAGCACTGACCACGGAAAAAAAATTAGTGTCTGTACTGAGTGAGGAGGTTTTTTGTTGTGTTTGAGTTGTTTTGCAGCAATGGTAGAAAAAAATGTAAAGAAATCCCCATCAGAGTGCCATATTTGCACATCTGGGAAAGATTTCAAATGTACTGATTGCTTGTTGGTTTTCTGTGATACAAACAGAATCAAACTGTAGCGTGTGTGATGGCTGAGATATCTCTTCTGTTATGATCCATTTTCTATGCTTGTGTTTATCAGTCAGGATCTTGACTATGTCCCACTTACATTCCTGCAAATGAAAGAAGAACTTAAGCCCTCAGTGTAAAGTTTAGGGCAGGTAGTGGGAACAGGAAAACTTCTGTTCAAAATCTTTTGTCAAGGCGCTGAAGCTTCGATGTCAAGGAAATAAAAAAAAGGGGCTTGTCTTAAAGAATCTTGGTGTTCCTAAACAATTCTTTAAAGCTCTACAGAATTGTGGTTGTTTGTCGTAATTGAATGTTTGCTCAATATTAATGAGCAAAGCCCAGTGCTGGAGGGTTGGATTGTTTGTGGTTGCCTGAGTGATCACAGGAAATCAGCCTCTCCTGGCTGCTTGGTGCCAAATGTGGACATATTTCTGATTTGAGTGGAGTCTGTGATGAAGTCTGAGGTCTGGATATAAGGTGGGTCAGTACCTGATTCTGACTTCTCAGGTAGTTGGAAATGCAGTGATCACGTATCCATAAAATGGAAGTAAATGCATGTATAAGTGATACAAGGAATTTTTTTTAATTTGTAGTATAGAATAAGAATTTACTTTTTTTCCACTTCCAGAAATGGCCCAGGAACACAGAAAGCAAGCAGGAATCTTTCTGATGATAGTAATTGCTAACATTCTTTAATTATTAAAACAATATAGCACTTAAAAGAATCCACATAAGAGGTGCTAAAGAAGCCCGTGGTACTATCAGGGCTGGGCTTTGGAGACTCTGGGTTTGCTCATAAGCTGGAAAACAAAAGCGAACTTAAATTATGAGAAGTATTTGAATGTTTGGAGAGAAGAGGGCACTTGCTTTGCAGCTGATAGTGCCATGAGAATGGGGTGATTTAGGACCCCTCAGATGGCCACGGAGCAGTTACACATCCCAGGGTCTGGAGCACCCTCAGCGTGTGTGACATCCTGCAGGTCTGTCTGTTGTGCTGTCTGTTCTAGCAAGTGAGGACAATGCCTGTTATTTCTCTATTTTGACAAGCATTCTGCCCCAAAATAAGCAGTGACTGCTGCCATCCTGACAGGGCTGTGTAACAATAGCTGCCAGCGTGGTTGTGCTGTCATAATCTGGGGACTTCCTCCCAGTCCTGGTGGGACCCACAGCAGGGATGGGGGGGCCCCTTGGGGCCTTCCCTTCCTTTTTGCCAGCCTTCAAGTCATGCACCAGAGCTCCCTTTCCTCCTGTGTTTTGTAATTCTCTCTTCCCTAACCCTCCCCTTTCCTCCAGAAAGTGTCTCATAGAGTTGAGCAGATGGAAATGCCTTTGTTTTCCCTTTTTGCAAGTGATGGTAGAACCCTGTCCTTGCAACTTCTGTGGCACTCACACCTCTGTCAGCCAGACAGCTGAGGGGATGGGCAGCACCTTGGTGACCACATCAGCCGGACACAAAAGAAAGATTACACAGTTGTAGTTGGATGAAACTCTCTGGACCTTTGCTTAGCTTCTAAGGGAAAATAAATTTGCTATTCAGGTGTAAGGAGTTCTTAAAGGGAGGGCAATTAGATAGCAAGAAAGTCTACTTAAGTAGTGCAGAAATAAGTACTGATGGTACTTTTGATGATGTGCCTTATGCAGTTGTGTGTGTCAGAATGACTGAAGACCACTAAGACCCGAAAGCCTGACTAAGAGGTTTGGGGTTTATAAAGCTCTTTGTGTGCAAGGCACATGAGCAGCCAAGCTCTCAGGTGACTGACAGATGCAGGAAGTGATTCCTCACCATTCAGTCTCCTTCAGTGATTAAAATTCTGCTGAAGTATTTTAAAATTAATTAGTCTGAGGGTTTTTTTAAATTTATTTTATTTCCCCCCAAAGTGCCTCATGTCTTGGTTCATTCTAGTACCAGCAACACCCAGGTAAACACATGTGTAAACACATGTGTTGGGCTGTGTTTACACTGTTGTATTTCTGACTCCTCGTGGAGCAGGGTTTGTTCATTAAAGCCTCTCTTGCCACACCAGAGGAAGCCACTGTGCTGGTCCACAAGCAGGGTAATGAGCTTTACATTAAATATGTTTTGCAGGATGCAAGTCACTTCCTCACGTTGTTTTTTTTTCCAGAGTGGGTGTGCCCACACAGCAGGCAAGGGTTGTTCTTAGTCAGGAGCATCCCTCGTGCAACAACATGCTGATGCTGTTAGCTATTGTATTAAAAAATAAATAAATAAATTAAAAGGAAAGCATTTACTTGAGTGTCATTGGAGGATTTCATGCTCACTGTCAGCCACACAGATAAAAGGCCCTTGGCTGGGGAGCAAACCCTTGCATGAAGAGAATGGAAGGAGACTTCCATCCCTGCTCTGTGTGTGTGTGGGTGGCTCTTTGGTTACCAATAATTAAAGAGTGAGGGGAAGCTGTGTCTTCTCATCCCTGTACGCTCAAACTTGCTCCCAGTTAAAACAATCATCTTCTCAGTTCTCTAATTGCAAATGCTGGGTTGGGACAGAGGAGGTGACAGAGAGGTTAAAACTAATTTCTTGAGGCTGCTGAGCCAGGGAGCAGTTCCCTTGGCGCCGGCTTAAACTCTTGGTCGACCTCGTAGAAACCTTGCAATTAAACACTGGTTGCATAAGTGGATTGTGTTCATATTTAATAACTAATCTTTCTTGTGTGGGAACAAGGATGTTAGATCTTGTGTTTTATTTTTATGCTGATTTTATAGAAAAAAAAATTATAGTTCATACTAGTGCAGCAACTTCTCTCAAGTCTGAAGTTAAGCCATAACACTGGCGGATGTTCAGCTTTTCCAGGAGTAGATGGGCAGCCTGATACTCCAGATTTCTGCAGTGTCACTTGGTTTCCTTGCAGCCTGTTACTTTATAGGCACCTAAGGATAAACGAGCTCAGCTGTAGGGTTGTGCTGCACTGATGCTCTGGAAGGACTAATCCATCTGCAACTCAAACCACGTTTTATGGAAAGGCAATCTAGAATTATTTCGTGTGTTAATTGGGATTTCACCAAAGAAAGCGTAAACTACTACTTTTAACAAAATCAAAGTCAGATCAAGGGCTGGACTCTTTTCCTGGTGTGTGTGCACAACTCTTCACTGTTGCATCACCTCTTGGAAGAGCTTTGGTGACTGTATGGGGTGGGCTGACACGGTAGGAAGTGATGTAATGTTTTGAAAAGCCTCACAATTCCTCTGAAGGTACCAGATCTACTGTGAGCTGTGGTGGTCGTGCATCTGCTCCTGCTGCTTAGCTAAGGATTGCATTTGGCCCTGGGGGATATTTGAGTGTGGGAGAAAGAATCTGCTCCCAAACTTGTGGAAACGCGAGAGCTCTTGTGATGGTGGGGAACAAATGAGGAGCTTTTTTAAGTATAAGTTGTTTTTTATAAGTTTATAAGTTGTCTTCCTTAAGTATAACTCCTCCTAACTTTAAATACAGTCACACATGTGTTTAGAGGATCAAGATCTCATTTTTCTTTCATCCCCTTGCAGAAGCTTTTTGTGTTAACAAAAGCTCAGCTGACTCTGGAGTAGCATGGTGGTACCCTACACAAGGCTCAAGTGTAAAGGAGCAAATTAGCACAAGCACAGGAGGGGAAATGCTGGTGTTATGGAATATTAGTAATTACCTCACTGTCAAGTTATGTCCATAGGTTGAAGGTGAAGGTAGGAAGGAAGGCAGTGATGCCAGCAGAGGTACCTCCATGATGCATCTGCTCAGTTTGCAGTGATGTACTGATCCTGCTGAACAGCAGTGGGTGTCTCAGTGATTAAAAGCACTAGATGAGAGTTTTTTCTTCTGTGAATTATTGTAACAAGGCTATGTGAGGCAAGTGCTTAAGATAACTCTGCACTGTCGTTTATGAGGTGTGTAATTTCAGTAGGATCTTGCTGAGTTTGAAGGTTCATCACATTACCTGCTCAGCACTGTTGGTGAGCTTTAATGAGTTACTCTTTGAGGTCAGCTGCCAGACTTGCTCCTGGTTTTCAGTTTCTAAAAATTATTTCCTTGTGGATAATACCTGCATCAAATTTCTGCACTGTCACTTGTAATGCTCATCCTGACAGTGCCTCAGCTCGGTGCCTCAGGATCCATTTGCAGTCACTTCTTGATTCATGTGCAGAGGAAGATGAAGATGCAGTGACCTGCTGAACAGCATCAGACTGATGTTGTGAACTGCTGTGTACAAATAAATCATTCCATCAAACTTAGCAGAAGGGTTTAAAAATCAGCAGTCGGTGATCAAAATTTCTGTGGTGTGATTTCTGGAAAGAGTGAGCTGTGCTTCGATGCTGCAGTGGCCAGCTAAGGGCACTCTTTGCACTTGATGATCTTGGAGGTCTCTTCCAACCCAGTTAATTCTGTGACTCTATGAAGCAGAAGTGTCTTCTCTCCTCTGCTGTCAAGCTCCTAAGCAGTGCTGATGTTCAGCAGCATTAACTCCTTCTCCCACACATCTCCATCTTTCTTTCTTTTGAGGCCTGGCCCAGAGTGTTTGCTGGCAGCAGACAGGACTATTAGTTCATTGATCTGTTATGATGCACAGGAGAGAAAGATGCCTCAGGATAGCTTGGTTTATGTTTTCCCTTCACCCATCAGACCTGAAATTATCCTGAAAGGAGTACTTTCTTTCTGTTGACTTCTGTGTTGTTTCCTCTCACCATCCTGCCCCCACGTGCTCCTTTTCTTTATTTATAAGAAAGCACAAATGTACGCTCCCCCAAATCCCCATTCCTCTCTAATTTGAGCTCAGTAGAATGCACTTGGGGCCTTTTAATTTTCATTCCCTGTTGCAGTTGCAGCCATTTTTCTTAACCAAAAAAAAAAAAAAAAAAAAAAAAGAGAGAAAAGAAAAAAAAAGAAACCCCAAGCCTTGGCTGAGTGCCCATTGCAGTCACTGAAGCAGCTGCTGGTTAGCATTTACTATAAGACAAGCTGGTGAAGGCAGCAGCAGGTTGTGAGGTGGCCATGGGGATTCCACCCTGCCCACTGTCTGCAGCACAGGACACTGGGGGTGAGGAAATGCTCCACACTGTCAGCAAACATGTTCTTGACGTCATTAGTCACACATGCTTGTGAGTGGCAGCATTTTGGGAGGGTGTGTATTTAGCTGATTTGTAGCTCGAGCTGTGAAACAAAACTAAGGTTCTCATCTTCAGGGGCAGCGATGCCCACTGTCCTTCGTGGCAGATGAATGAAACACCTCGTGACTCGTGTCCTTTGGCTTTTAACTCCAGGCTCTCCAGGACCTCCCCTTGGGAGTCAGGGTGGACAGTAATGAGTCCTGGCAGGGCTGGCTTTGTTGGGTGACACCAAAGGGAGAGCGTGTCCCCTGATCACAGTTCAGTGCCTGCAGCTGAAGGAGGGGAGGATGTGTTCTGATCTCTGCTAATCAGCACAAAGCCTTGTGAGGGGGGGGAAAAAGGCTTGAATCTCTCTTGAGTTGTTGTAAAGAAACCCAGAAATAAAATGCCGTGTTTGATGTTCAGTCTTATGACTTTCATCCTTTTCTAAAAAAGGACATCTTGATTAATGACACCTTTTCTCATTGGGCTCTGTTTAATTTTTGATGGATAAAACATTTTTTGCTGCAAGGGCAGCTAATGATAGCCTTCTAAGTGGGGAAATTTCTGCAAATCATTCTTGATTTTCAGGATAGAATCAGCAGAAGCATATCTAACAGAGTGCTCCTGAATTGAGAGCAGGCATCTCTGTGTGTGAAACAATGGACATCACTCTGCTTTTCGGACTTGATTGAGGAAGGCAAGGGATTCTTTTCAGACAAGCTCTCCTATATTGCCTTTCTCCTGTATTTATGCCACCTTTTCTAGTCAGTAAGTTTGAAATTAATTCCTCTTCTCCCTAACATGCCTCTTGGAGGAACATGTGCAAATTCCGTGACTATGACAACAAGAAGGGCTGAAGCAGCCCTTAAACATCACTGGGTGAGTGAATGCAAGGGTTAACGCCTCACGCTGCTTCATCTGCTGAGTACAATTAGCATCATTCAGCAGCATTTCACTGCAGAGGAAAGGGCAGCATGGTGTTTATTAAAGACTGCCCCGTACTGCTTGGCATTCCAGCATCACGTGTGGCTGGATGCACAGCCTGGAAAGCGGGGAGGGACACAGCTCCTGGCTGGGGTAGCGCTGCTGCAGGACATGCACGGGCGAGGGAGGCTTCGCTTGAGGGGAAATGAGAACGAGGGACAATGGTGGCCTGTTTTCACTCATGATTCCTTTATGGGAGGGTTAAAGGAGAAAAACATGTACACTTGGGTGTGTAGGCTGAAGGCAATCCAGCAGTGATGCCCTGCCTCTCACTTCCAAGTGACAGTGTTTAATTAGAGCCTGCTGGGATGAGCCCTTCCACCTCCGGGGCATTTGTGGTTGGGCAGGACTTGTGGAGTTTGCTGCCAGCATACTTTACGGTGTTGGATTGATCCTGTTTTCATTGTGGTTTTCAACTTTTGAAGATTACCTTTTAATCTCAGAAAGCTGGTTGTTGAAGTAATTGCCTGGGGAATTACAGCTGGGGAATATGAGTCGGTTCTCACGAGCGTTGTGGTGCTGTTTGCAGGACAGAAGATCCAGCTGAAATGAAAAAAAATACTCTCTTGTATAAGTGCTTCTCATTCAGTCCTCTGACTCTGGGTATAATGATGTAAACATGCTCCTTCTGTTGATTTACACTTCTGAAGAGACAGCCCTTGCCGGTGGTGTGACTGTGTGGAAATATGTGGGAAATGCCAGTCAAGGCTCAGGGTGCAGGTCAGGAGTGCACACACCCTTCTCAGTCCAAAAGAAGATGTTAGTCCTGGCAAGTTGGGTTTATGACCATGTCAGATGAAGAAAAATTTACTAATGCAGGGATTGCCTTTGAAAACTGCTGCAGAGCATGTAAAGGTGCTGGAGTGTTGTCACCAAGTTTGTCCTTCCTCCTGTATTGGCTGGATAAATCTCTTCCCAGGATTAAGTACATTTTCAGACTAGTGCTCAGGTTGATTTCACCTGCTTCTTCATATAATGGGAGAGTGGAAAAGGTGAAGTATAAAAGCAAAACTTGTTTATTGTGCTCCTGACTGGTTGTTTGTTTTTTTTTTTAGATTTACTACTATTCTGTATTTCGCAGGGCATTGGGACTCTTATGTCCCTTCTGTAGGTCAGGAAACTGAAGCAGAAAGCAATGGAATGGCTGTCCAAACAGCCAAGAAATGTACTGAAGAGCTGGGAATAAAACCAGTCTCTGGAGATTTATAGCTGCTAATAATACTTAACTTATTTAACAGAGACTGCCCGAAGGGAAGCAGTTGCAAAAAATTAGATTCCACATTTAATATTAGCAAGCAGTTTATGAGTAAGGGTGGTTTAGTTTATTGTTTTTTTCCCCCCTGTCCCCGGCATATTTTCTTTAATCTTTGTGAGAGAAGAATTTCTATGAGAGGTGAATTTCCAGGACTAGAAAGAGCATGAAAATGTTGCAGATGACTTACAAAGCGCCAGTAAATTGCTTGTCACTTCACTTGCTCCAGCCTCTTCTGAGAGCAGCAGCATTCCAAGGCATGGGAGTAAATTCCTGCCGGGTGTTATGCGTGTGGATTGCAGTGAGTGGTTCCCATGGTTCCCTCCCCTCCTGCCTTTGTGTCCCCCCCTCAAGGGAACGGTGGGGCAGGAGAGAGGCCTTTAACACATTTCCAGGTTGCATCATTCCTACTGGTGTGCAGGATGTGGTGAACCAAGGAGTAGTTTAAAATAGCTGCTACTTGAGTTTCTCTTTCTGAATGAGCCCAAGTGTTGCTCTTTGTGATGCCTGTTTTGTGGGGGTAATCTTTTCACCTCCTTAGCATGTTTTATCTGTATACCATGAAGGAGCTGCCTCACATTTTAACTCAGCAATGGGGTGATGGGCTGGGACAGCCTAAGACATTTCAGCGTGGCTCAGGAGCGTCCAGAAATAATTGCTACTTCAGAGCCGGTGAGTGGCCTTTGTGAAACAAAAGGATGGTTTTGCCACGGGCAGGTGTCCGTGTAATGACAGCTTTGAGATTCAGAAAACAGTTGGAACGTCTGAGACTACCGGGGGAGTGCCAGAGAAGCAGAGCTGCTCGCCTTGCCCAGGAGAGAGCGGGGCAGAGGGAGTAGCTCCGTCACACCCCAGCTGGGACCTGCAAGGGCAGGTCTGGGAGGGTGTAGGGAGAGACTAAAGCTGTGGCTGCTCCTCGTGCTGGGTCTTGTGTGTGCCTCTGAGAATCAAGAGCTGTCATGCCAACACCTTTCCTCGTAAATTCCCTTAGGAAGCAAACCGCTTCTTAGCTGCTTCAGCAATTTCCACACCTGAAGCCAAGCTCTCAGCTTCAGTAATGCCTCGGGCCACGCCTGTAAGAGGACCCTACCTACCAAATCACAAAAGCAGTGGAAATGAAGCAGTCACGCCTTCGAACAAAGCAGTCAAGCGCTGCGGATTTTAAGGGAAATGTCTCCTGCATTGCTCCGAGCCATTTCCACTGTCTTGATTTAGTGGTTTATGCCTCAACCTTTTTTTTTTTTCTTTTTTTTTTGACGGCTCATATCAAAGGAGTATTGACTGAGGAAAGAGGCTACAGCCAGTTGCCAGCTGTGTCCAGTATGGCCAACATCTGGCCCCTAGCTCTTGTGACAGTATGAGGAGTTGCTGCTTAACTACTGATGAAGGCACAATTGCTTTTAGCCCTCCAGTGCAAGTTAATGCAGTTTAAGTGTCTAGCTAACTAAGCTGACAGGCTAAATTAGACTTTTATCATCAAATCCCAGCAGCAGTGCACTGAAGTAATATATTCTAAAAATAGTCTTCAGTATGCTTTTACCAAAAAAAAAAAAAAAAAAAGCCATCAGCAGAAGGTCTCTCTAATCTGTGAGGAGGATATTGTGATCTTATAAGGCATTTGCATTTCTTCCTGCTGAACCTGAAACCTCGTTAAATCTCGTGTAAGTCTGATGATCACACCGTGGCTTAGCTCGAATGGAAGGAAAGAAGCATCAGAGCTGGACCATCCTGCTGCCATCCTGTCCCTCCTGGCATTGCCAGAGCATCCCTGCTGGTTTGGATGGCTGGTGGCTTGGCACAAGGGAACTCTACAGCCAATTCTTCCTCTGCCAGGCTGCCCTCACATCTCTGAGAACACACAGGAGCCTGCTATTAATTCCAGCAGCACAACACTCTGAAGCCATCTGAACCTTGTACTGCAGTATCAAACCCCCTGCTTTGGGGAGGCTTTATTTTCTTTTTCCTCTCAAATGTCGGTCTCTTAAAAGCATCAGCACTTTGTCCTAGTGACGCATAATGGCACAAAAATGCCTGTTGTGTCTGTGCTGCAGCTTTCCCAGTGGTGCTGAGGAGGGTTTGGCAGCAGGGAGGTGAGTGAGATGAAGCAGCTCTTCAGTGAAAAGCTGAGAGAGCAATTTGTGACTGAGCTCAGAGGCCTTGCTGGTGTCCAGGACTTCAGCTGTCAGGAAAGGAGGGATGAGCTCTGCTGGCCCTAGTTGGTGCCCCTCCAGCCCCCACCACGCTGTGGTGCTGTCAGCAGCCCTGGCACCCAGCTGAAGGGAGCCAAGGAGGCCTGAGTCAGTGGGAGAGGAGGGTTAGGTCATGCTCTTAGGGTTAGGATGTTTAGGGGAGCACATGACAATGCCTGCAATCCAAGCCTAGTGTGTTCATTTAAGGACTTTGCTGAAAAACTGTTTAGTCACAGCACTGCTCTGTTAACTGAAGAATGCAAGAATGGCCACTTTACAAAAAAAATGTAAAAGGAAAATATATGAGTGCATTGCACAAGAGGAATATACTTTCCTGTATTAAATTCCTTGCTCCCTGTAAAGAGGCACCAATCTCTTCAGAGCAGTGTTGTTATGCACTTTGGTATTACTTTTTTTAGATCATTTTTGGTCGTGATGAATTTGTTGTTATGGAAAATGTGCAGTGCTTGGTGAAGCCACGGAAAACATCTCATATTTTGAATTAGATAAGCAGAACGAGCTAGGAGCTGAACTGGTGCTGGAGCTTTGTAATTAAATTCAGATTGACAGTGCAGAAACATGAACAAAAATGCGACTGACTTTTAGTGCTAATTAATCTTCTGGTGCATATTAACATATCCTGATTAGTTTAATGTTGATGAGACATAATGATAATTAAAAGGTATTATTAAAAGTATTTTGTGTTATTTTGTGGTTTTAGCAGTCTAGTTCAGCAAATTTGGAAGCATAACCAGCATAGGTTGGGTGAATTTCATGATTTTTGGGACCTGCTTTGGGCTAAGTAGAGGCAGAGTGACAGGTCAAAGAAAGAGGCAAATAAGGCAGCACTGTCTGAATTTCCCCGAGGCCTAGTCTGGCTTTTGAGCCTGACTGAGACCAACTTTTGCATCTCCTGTACGTTCTGGGGTTCTGAGGGAAGCATTTGGAACTCTCCGAGCAGTTGTGTTTCAGAGATTGTTCACATTTCGTGGTCAGCCAACAGCTGCGCTGCGACAAAGAACTTCTTTCAAAAGGTTGGGTTTAAAATCTTAACAGTCTTGTTAAGAAGAACTTGATACCTTAGCAAGTGTGCTAAAACCTCGTGGAATTGGGAAAATGTTCTTCTCAAAGCTTGGAGTTTTGTGTGAAAGCCTTCTTCAGTGGGATGGGTTTCGTGCAAAAAAAAAACCAAAATCCTATCTGTTGGTCTGTGAGACGATTGAGATCGTGTTCCTCCTGCAAAAAAACCAGATGAATCTGTGTAATCATCAAAACTAGAGGAACCTTCATCTTTTATTAAGTCTGTCTGTTGAAAATCAGTACTTTAAATGCCGTTTAAGTGCAGTTTGATCCAGGGTTTCATTTGAAGTGAACTGTACTTGATCATTTTATATAGCATTGCATTTTTTGGGTGAGTCTGCCTCATCCACTTTGCCATCCATATTCCTTTTTCCATTTATAATTATTATGGAGAGTTTTGAATTCTTGAAATTTATTTTAAGACCCCACTGACTGAAGATTAAATTTGTAGAAACTGCTATGATTTTTAGCAATGAGATTTTTCTGGGCTGTGATAGCACAGTGTCTTCTGCATGCTTGGAGCCTGCTGATGTAAGAAATGGTGCAAACACAAATGATGATTTAATAGCATCTTGGTCAATGACACTAGTTTTGGTAAACCTTTATCAGCTCATTACAGTGGATTTCCCATGGGGGTTATAATTGGCTTTTGGGCAGCATTCCCTAGTGGTTTTAGGGGGAGGAGAGGAGAAGGACCCCATGGACTGGTGTGGCTGGTAGGGGATGGCACCTTGATACTGCTTTTGCCCTGATCTTGGGAAATCTGGGAGATAAGGACTTTGATAGTCCCTTGATATTGGTATCTTGCTGTAATTTCCTCGAGGCAGCTGCTCAGCAGAACGTGGTGCTTGGCAGCCCTCAGGTCAGAAACTTTTATTTTGTGAATAAATACTCTAAAGGGAATCATCCCAATGTAACTGTGAACAGTTTGCTTCCCTAGTAGATGGGAAATGGAGTTTTGGAAGAGGACAAAGAGCAGGGTAACTCTGACTTCTATTTCTGTGCTTTAGATAATGTTAAAGCAAAAGTGGATGGGTAAATGCTGGACTTGGGGATGTGTGAAGGTTTAGGAGTTTCATGCATAGCAGTAAAATGTCAGTTTTCCCTTTAAAAGCTTAAATTAAAACAGGTCTGGGCCGTAGCCATTGCAAGTAATTGCATTGCCCTGTAATTTTGCACAATTTTGTTAAAAGTTTCCTGTTCTACATAGTCTGTTGTGATGGAAGTCTCCAAAACAGGGAATTGTTGACAGCAGACCGTTGAATTAACAACATACCTTCAAGCCTCCCAACAAAAACGTGTTCTCTTTTATGAAAACTGGTAAACTGACAAAAACTTGTCATGTAAAAGTAAGATTTTAAATACAGAATTTATTGTTGCAAGGTTTTATTGAGGCAAAAAATGCACAAACCTGTGAAAAATAAAGGGATATTTTACACGGGTAACTCAGTGTTAATAGCTCTTCCGAATTTACATTAAGCATTCCACATCAAGGCTTAAGGCAGTTCCCGACTCCGGGAGATAAAGTGGTTTCTTGCACCTTTTCTGGAGCATCTGGCATTAGCCTCTGTAGGAGACAGGATATTGGATTTATGGAAGCACCCAGTCTCATCTGCTGTGGCAGCTTCTGTGTTTAAATACAGATTGTGACTTGGGCAAAATGATGACACTCTCCTCTTCAGCTGTTATAGGAACCTGAGGCCCAGCCTCTGCATGGGAAGTTTAAAAAGCAAATGAGTCAGTATTGCCAGGAATCCTTCCCTGGGTGGCATTCCTGAGCTCCTCTGTGAAATCCTGCCTTGGACCCTGTGGTCTGGGCTGCTCAGCTGTGGCTCTGGGTGTGCTGAGTGTGCTTGTTGGCATCCTGCAAAGGTGCCACTTCACTGGGCAAAGAGGTGCCCAGAGCCCCTTCCTCTGTGCCAGAGGTTTGTCATACATGCTGCTCCGTAAAAAGTGGATCTTAATTTGTTATGGGGAAAAAAAAGATAGTTTATTTGAGAAGCTGGCGTGATTTTTGTTATCCCTTTAACATTTATGGAGATCTTGGGTATTAGGTTTTTAAGCTGCTTTGTTGAAACTCATTTGACAAGGACTTGCACAGATGGTGCTTTACTTTCTGTCTGAAATGTGTCGCTTTTTATTTCCCTCGGGTCATCTTGGTGAATCTGGCTAGAATTTCTTAAACGGATGTTCGCTTATCTGAAATAAAATTTAGTCTGATAGGAGCAATATCTGGGTGTCTTTAATCACAGGCAGAGCTAGCATATTTGATCAGCAGTTTCAGCCCTGGTATAGACAGTAGTTTCTGTGTTATTAATATGCCTGCTCTCATATACAGAAGTAATAAAATACTGGAATCTGTTTCTCTTCAAAGCAGATTTTTTTTCTGCACTGACAGTATTTTTTCTGGAGAGCTGTCAAAAGATGATCAATTGAAAATGCATGACTAGACAAGGAGCTTGAGATGCAGCTCTGTCCATGACCTGGCCTGATATTAGTTTTGGCTATGAAAACTTGCCACGTGGACAGTGGCATCCCAAAAGATCCCGTGGCACCTAAAAGCTCTGGATAGGCCTTGGGTTGGACTGTGGTGAATGCATGTGCAGCGCTTAAAAGATGTCATCTGTAATCCCATTGATTCTGGCCCATCTGCCAGGCAGCGTGTTGCAAATAAAACTGCTGAAAGTGGTCAGCCCTGCTCTGCAACATCTCCCAGGGACAGCCACGGGCGGGCTCCTTCCCACAGCCCCTGGGGTGTCCGTGTGGGGACCGTCACCTGAAAGTGTTTCCAGCAAAACGAAAACCCCAAAAAAAGAAGCAGCAGGAGGAAAAAATAATGCAAATGCCAGGTCTAGACGGAGCCAGGCTGTGCTGCAGGGGCTGGACCCGTGACCTGGCTGTGAGTGCCTCTGCTGGGGATGATGTCTCGGAGCGGGGAGCCGAGCCGGCTGCGGCGGTGTCCGCTGACCTAATTCAGCCCTGCTGACCCCGCGGGCTTAGCCTGCTTCTGGAGCAGCCCTACTGACCCCGGCTGGGAGGGGGCTGTAATCCCCAGCCAGGAGCAGCTGCAGGGAGCTGTGTCAGGGCGAGTAAGTGTGGAACAGCCTGCTAATACCGCAGGGATTCTGGTTTTGCAGAAGCGAGTCTGACCCCGCCACGGAGAACGTGCGTGTGCAGCAGTGCCTGGTCACCTTGCAGTCATCTGGTTGAAAACCAGTCTTGTTTTAACAGTCAGTATGTTGTTGTTCCCTCCCACAGAGGTTCTATGTGAGCATTCTGTGCATCACAAAGTACCTTGGATTTTGGATAATGGATAATTCAGGTGCTGGGGTTCATTTTCACGAGCCCAGTGTTGGCCACTTGATAGCGTTTGGAGGTCTGATCCCAGAAGAGGAGAGTGTAGGAAAAGGTTACATTCCTTTGCATCAAAGAGAAATGTATGAGGGTAAATATTATCGACTATTTTCAAACTGAAGTTAATTATGCAAACTTCTAGGTTTACTGATAAAAGATGTGTTCTCTCTAACTGTCCTCTAGGCTTTTGGACAGGCCCATACCAACCACAAGAAGGTAGCAGCAGATGGAGAGAGCAGAGAGGAGACCTTGATCCAGGAATCAGCTACCAAAGAAGAATACTACATGAAGAAGGTGATGGAGCTGCAGACAGAACTGAAGCAGATCAGAAACGTCCTTGCCAACACGCAGTCTGAAAATGAACGCCTTAATTCCGTCGCACAGGAACTGAAGGAGGTGAGCGAGGGTGCACCACAGCCTGCGTTGTCAGGCTTTCTTGTGCTGTGTAACACCAAAAAAAAAAGGAAGGTTCTGGAGCTTAAAGGTGATTTGACAGACGTGTTTAGCAATGCTGGTGCTGTGGGTGCTGCATATCAGTTCCCTCAGTTCCAGAATTGCTCCTTAGAAAGCAGAGGAACCCGTTTAGGCCAAGCACAGGGATCCTCGGATGCACTTTTTCTGCCTCCCTCCCAGTGCAGATTTTCTTGCTGCAGAATATTTGTGGCATAATTTCCCTTTATATCAGGTTTTCCACCCTGCCTTCCGAGAGTGTGGGGTCACAGCAAACCGCTGAATTGCACAAAGAGACTCCTAGTAAAGTTGATAGTCTTGTATTTTCTCTCATGAAGTGACAGCTTTTACTTTTACATAGGTTGCTTAACTTACTGCTTCAAAGTAGCTTTGACCTTTTTTTTATATATTTTCCTATTGCAGCCTCGTATTTTTAAGGGGAAATAATCACCAAGAAATTATAAATTATAAAGTTTAATTACTTAAAAAACCTGTAGCTCAGCACAAGTCACTGTGGCACTGGTGCAGAAAAGATTGTTTGGAGAGCTCAAACCATTGCCTCAGTTTAGAGTGGTAAAAGCTGCAGAGACTGGAAACCACAGATGGATGGATTAAACAGTCAGCAATTATTACTCCTGAGCTTTCCTGCACCTTCCTTTGAAGCACTGGGGACTAGTCTGGTCTAGTCCTGAGCTGATTGACTGGCCTCCCCTGCCCTGAGGGGAGGTTATCCAAGAGCTCGAGTCTGAGTCTCAGCTTACTCCCTATGATCACAGCTGGAAGTGTCTCATGGAATTTCTTCTTTGTATAGTAACAAATACGTGGATAAAATTTGGTGAGAAAATAAATGAGGAAATGTGGGCTATTTCTGTGGAGATGTGGTGGTTCCCTAGTACCTCTTGTTGGGGTATGACACAAGATTCATAGTGCAAACTGTCACAGGTGATCAAACAGGCCAGTCAGCTTCCTTAACTCCCTGGGTCCTGTCTGTGGGATAAGAGAACTGGAATCAGGCCTTGTCCTTACACAGGGAACCAGTCCCTGCAAACACACACAACTCTTGTCTATATTTCCTAACCTTTAAGAGTAGCTTAACAGAAAAGCTTCCCACCCCAGAGGCAGCCTGGTGTCTCTGAGGGATCCCAGACCCTGCTCAAAGAGTGCTGAGCAGCAGAGTTCCAGTCTGCTCCCAGTCTGCAGCTGGAGGTGATTTTTTCCTTCCAGATACTGCCACATTCCAGTCCCCTTTGCTTGGAGCTCCGTTTTGCTTTATGCAGCCCTCAGATGAGCTGTTTGCAAGTTTTTAAAGGAGGTTTTATCTTGTGCTCTATCCTTCCACCTCCCCTATGCAGCCTTTTGCACAAAGACCCCAGTGAGGATGGAAGAGTGCAGGAAGAGAAGTGGGTGTTGGCAGCTTTCTTGTGAAGATTCTAATTTTTTTTAAGCTCTCCTCTGTTGAAGGAGGGAAGAGGCATTTAGTCACTCAGCTATAAATAAAGGCTGATGATAATTAAACTGGCTGTGACTGATTCTAAACTTTGAATGAAAACTGAGCTCTGTTTAAGAAAAATAAAAGTCAAAATACAATGTGAGGAACATCTGGAACCATGCAGTTAGGGGTTCCTCTGCCTGTTGCTTTGTGTCATGGTGTTCATGCTTCTTTTTAGCCTCGCTGTTTCTGCTCCTGCTGGTAAACTGGGATGGGGTAAAGGGGCGAGGAGGGGGAAAAAAAAGAAGTGGCATGAAAGCTTTGGTGTTAAAATGAAAACATCTGGGCCAGTTGACTGTGTGTGGTTTGGGATTCTTTTCCTCTGAAGATGCCCATTTGTGTGTTGCATTCTGGTTTGATTTGCCTTATGATTACTGCTAGGGAAGTGAGGCAGGGGGTGTGAACAGAGCCTGTATCGGCCTCCTCATGGCCCACAAAACAGCCAAGCCAACGGGAGCATCTTGAAGGACTTGGCTTTTCTCTCCTATGGTGCATCAGAAAGATGTTCAAACAGCCCCTGTTTCACCATTGCTGTCCAGTAAGTGGAAGCAGGAAGGTATGCACAGGCCTCCTGTGATTAATTTATAAGTCAAAAAACGAATTTAATTGGAAAGCTTTGTGTGAGAGAAATCAGGGAGAACATGTGGCTGTAGTGAGCTGGTTAGCAAGAAGAGCAGTGTGGTTTTCCTCGGTCCCTGGTGCCGTGCTTAGCTTCAGCCCTGTCTCCTGGTGGAAGCTTTATGTTGATATTGGTCCAAGGAGACACCGTGCTGGGAGAATGGCTGCTGTAGTCTGAACGTGCTGGGGACAAAGGTGGAATATGATCTGCTGTTTTATACTGCAGAGACAGAGTGGAAGTTCCTTCCTTCATTTTTTTTCTGACTGCTGGTGACAGAAAAACTACTCTGGCTCTTCTCCATCTTGTTGTGGAGAATGTTTGTAGACAGACCTAGTCTTTAGTGTGTGTGATTTGGAAGCCCTGGGTTAGTGCCTATCAAGAGCTCTGACTTGCAGGATGTCTGGGGCAACAGCAGAATTTACTTCCACTGCAACTGTTCTGGATTTGATCCAGCTGAGAGGGAGGATGTGGAAACTGCTTGTCTGTGTGTCCTCTGGCCAGGCAGAGGGCTCTTCCTGTCAAAACCTGAAGGAAGTTCAAAAGAAAGCAAAACAAAACCTCACAGGAAATACCCCACAGGAAATCAACTGGGGCTGAATCTCCGCTTTATTTTCAAGGAAGATTTACTCGTCAGGGCTGGCTGCAAACACTTTTATCTGCTGTTTTGTAGCTGTCTGACAGGGTAGCTTTGCTGTTGCTAGGACTCTTTTGAGAGAATCTGTTCAGCCTTTAGTAGTGGCACAAGAAGGATGGTCGAGCTCACCAGTGGCAGCTCCCCTTGAGGTGCTCCTGGCAGCAGTGATGGGTTGAAACAAGACATGTCCTGCATCGGTTGGAAGCACATTCCTTTTGTGACCTCTCAGGATACTTGCACAGAAGCAAAGTGTTGTTTCTGGCAGGAGAAGAGTGATACTTGGCACACTTGGGGTTGCTGCAGCAGGCACGAGTGATTTTGATGCCTTCTGATGAATTATCTAACTGTGGCCTGTCGAGGCAGGGCCACGGGGTGGTTGCCCAGGATGAGTTTCAGTGCTTATTATTATCCAGCTCAGGAGCTCCTGTGTCCTTGAAGAGTCACTGGAAGGAGAAATTGTTAATTGCTATTCCCTTTTAGTCTGCTTTTGTCTCTGCTGTGTTTTAGTGGCACCAAAACAGATTTCATAGGGTGATCTGGCTGTGAAGTCATGAGGTGGCTGTGGCCAAAACAGAGAAGCTGAGAAATAAAGGAGAGATTCCTTACCAGGAAAGGAAAGGGTGTTCTGATTATGTAAACCAAAGAAGGAAATATCCTCTAATGTGTGTGCTTTTATATATGTGAAGAGAAATAGCTGACATGACATGGTACAGTATAATACCAAACAGCACGTTTCAAACCCCCTCAAGTTATCAGCCCCATGTGAGCAATTTTCTCCCTCCAAGGTTGTAAGATGGAAGCTGTTTCTTTCTGTTCCTCCCCCCCTGGAACACACTGATAACCCATCCAGGAACACACCCAGCAGGGAAAAGCCTGCATGTTCTGCATTCCCTACAAGTGCTATCAGGAGCCATGCTTGAAGAAGGCACGGGGTTTGTTACAGCAGAGAATGTATGGAATCAGCTCTTTATTGTGCTCTAAATTGCACACTGTGCTCTGCAAGTAAGGGGCCAAAAGTGTTTTCAAATAGTTTATTGTAGTGTATTCTAGATTTGAAGTCCTCTGGTTCAGGAAATCTGACCTGTAGCTCTGTATC
Source organism: Pyrocephalus nanus (assembly GCA_038380795.1). Taxonomy (NCBI): domain Eukaryota; kingdom Metazoa; phylum Chordata; class Aves; order Passeriformes; family Tyrannidae; genus Pyrocephalus; species Pyrocephalus nanus. The sequence continues at coordinate 3,005,291 of CM076271.1, read as the reverse complement.
AAATTAGGAGGACTCTTTCTTCCCTTTTTAGATAAATGGAGGAAAGGGAGGATACATTTCTGATTGAACAAAAATCGTATTAAATTCTCAGTGTTATTTCTGTGATATTTCTGGATACATTGCAAAGGTCAAAGAAACTTGAGACAATTTTAATCATCCAGCTTGTAGAGTACTTCTGTACACATTCACGTGGTGTGAAGTAAACCAGTGTTCCTGTTCTGAATAGTGTCTAATCTGTAATGCTACATATAAACGTGAACAGCTCAGAGAAAGGGAACTGTTGAAATATTTGTTGTCTTTTATGATACGAATCTTACAGAAGAAAGGAAGAAAAAAATTACTTGATCTCCAGAGATGTTCCTTCCAAGCAAAAAAAAAAAAAAAAAAAAATATTAGCAGAGCAGCTTTTGGAAGCAGAAGAGGGAAGACTAGAAAAAGAGGTCAGAGATGTGAATGCTATTAAAATGGTGTCAGATGCATAAAGTGAGGAAAAGACAGTAGTTCTGCCTCTAAAAGCTGGACAGCAACGAGCCTGTTCTTGAAGGTGCTGAGCCCATCACAGCTATTGTGCAGGGATGGATTTCTTGTCTTCTGATGTGTTGAAGGAGTTAGAAGGGTCACAGTGTGAATAGGTGGGGTTTGGTTTCTCTTTTTTTCAAAACCCTGCCCTCTGTGCAGTGCCCGAAGTTCAGGGGCAGTTTGCTCGTGGTGTGTGCTGGCTCAGCACCCTGAGGATGGCTGTGAGTGGCAGCTGCTGCTCTCTCACTCCCTTTTCATTTACAGTGAAGTTGGATTTTATTCCTCTTTAGTAGCGGTTCATTTTTTAATTATTTTTTTTCCTTTAACAAAAGCATAGTATGTCTATGAAAAGGCAGTACTCTGTGTAGTTTGTAGCTATTTGAAGCGTAATAAAAACCCGTTCTGAAGCAGACAAATTGTCCTGGAAACCTGAGTTGATGTGCTTTGCACGTACTCAAGGAGGCATCTGTTGGTGATTTCTCTATTGTTGTTGTGCAGTGATATATTCCAAGGAAAGATGTTAACAGCAGTGTTTCCCTTGATGTGGTGGCTGCTGCCTGCAAACTCAGTGTCCAAAATGAACTAAAGGTGACGTCAAAAGTCACCATTTGAACACGGCGCGTTTTCAAGATTTTAAAGAAATATTAAACTCTTGCTCTTCTGACGTTATAATGACACTCTAAATATGATCCTCCAAGTTTCAATTAGCAGTTCAGATTCCCAGCTCTCCATTGTTTGGGGACTGACCTGGCAGCACACTTGCTGGGGCAGCTTTTCATAGCTGTGCTGTAATGAAGTCGCTGGGCATCTGCAGGTGCCACAGTGATGGCAGGATGAGTCTGTCTCTTCAGTCACAGCTCCTGGTGACCTTCACGGTGACCTTTGGTCTGCCCAGGGTTTCTGAGAGCGTGAGCAGTCGAGGGAGAAAGCCTCTTGTAATCTCCTAACAGATGTAAAATCAATCTGCGCAGTTGAGGGGAGCTGCAGGCACACTAATCAGTGAAACAATGGCTTGAAGTCGCTGTGTAAAGTGTTAATTAAAGAGGTGTGTGTCGTGTTTGTGGTTCTCCCCCCCTCTCTCTGCTGGCAGTGGGATTTTCGGATGCAGAAGCAGGAGGTGGCTTTGTTTCTCCTGTGCTTGCACCTCGAGGAGGTGACCCTTGGCAATCCATCCAAGAAGGTTCGTTTGGGTCAGATTGGCATTTTTTGAAAATAGGAAAGAGCGTGTACCACAATGTGTGCCTCAGAGCTGTGCTGTGCTTGGCAAAATCCATCCTATGTTTCGTTCTGTAGTGCTGTGCAGATGGACGAGTTCAGAGCTGCCCCTGAGATTTATTTTCAGGTAACATTTGGAAGGTTTTAAGAATTGTGGCTGGTGACAAAATACCTCTAGGGCAGAAGGACAAAGAGCCAGCCCGGGGATGTGCCTGTAGTGTCAAAAATAGCAATGCTCTGCAGTTGCTGCCCTATCAATATCCATTCTTTTTTTTTTTTTTTTTTTTATTACCTTATGGTTTGGCTTTCACGTTTGGTTTTGATTTACTGATACCGGTCTTTAGGTGTTAATCACCTTTTTTTTTGGTCCGTGAAATAAATTTGGGTTGGTAGCAGATCAAGTCTCCCTTCACAGCTCCCCATAAATGCCCATTGGACCGTCTGCAGGTAGAGGGGGTACAGATTTTTTAATTGACACTACTTAGAATTATCTCCCTTTTTTTCATTAGTCAGGGGAGCTACTCATTAACTCCTGCTACTTGATTGTTCAGAGGGAGGTGTCTGCTGTTCTCAAATCGAGCAGATGGGAGCAGCCCAGAGAAAATTGGCATTTTCCTGGCCCTGTGTCAGACTGACTCTGCTCTGAGCTGTTCCTAATGCAGCCAGAGCTGAAGGGAAATACCAAACCAAATACTGGAATCCAAACTGCTGCATGGGGTAACTCAGGTCAGGGAGCCAGAGAGATGGCCTTGGCTTTTCTTATCAGCATTATCCTGACCCTCAATTGCTGTGGGGATCGAAAAGACAACTAATTGCAACTTCAAAAGCAACTGGTTTTGATCTGGATTTTGGGAATGTCTGAGGAGGTTCATGGTGTTGAAGTTTTGTGAGCAGCTCCAGGAGTGATGTTTGTTGGGATAACCTGTGGCTAACTAACAAGAGATAGATGGCCATGTCAGCACAGGCACTGACAACTGCTCCCAGCAACAGAATGCCACCACTTCTGCTGTTGGGATAAAACCTGGAATTTGTCCTTTTTGTATCTTGATGATGGCAGTGTGTGTTCTCGTGGTTATTCCAGCAGAGCTGTTTGATATTCACAATGTCTCAGGCATTTCAGTTCAGAGGAGCAAAAGCTCTCATGGCACAAAAAGCCAGTGTGGGGTCAATGAACATGGCCTTTCTCATGGCAAGGGACTCCTCCATTTCTGCTGCTGCCAGTTTTGCCTACATGCAGGTTTTTATACAGTGTCATTTTTATGTGATTAATCAAAACAGTTTTTAGGAAGATAATCCTTTCTGTAAGAAAGAGGGCAGTGTGTTATTCTTATATGGACAAAGACTTTGTTTGTTTGTTTTGGGGGACATAACAGGCACAGACTGTGCACTTTGGGAGTGGACAAAGCAGTATCTTACTAATTCCTGGTCTGCAGCTTCTCTGTGCTGTATTCTGCATGCAGAGCTTGGTTGCTTCCTGCAAGGAGGGGGATGCTGTGGCTTAAATATATTCAGCACAGCTGTGGAGGTTTGGACCTTTCAAAACCTCTTGTAGCTGTAAGATAACAGTTGAGAGGCAAAGTAAATCTCTGAAAACAACATTTAGTTATTTGATGGAGATCCAATTGCTGTGTCCCCACATCTTCTTGTTTCTGTCGAATACAGGCTGGATGTGACACCCTGCCTGAAGTACAGCTGTGAAAAGGGAGGGAGCCTGCAGCATTTAGTCATAATACATGTGAAGTAATTGTATTAAGTCATCAGAAAGTTATTACAGTCTGTCATGCTGAGTGGTAAACAAGGCTGCTGAAGGAAAGTCTGGGTCCTGCTCCTGTTATAACCTGCAGTTTGTCTGCTGGAGAACAGAACTGCAGGCTGTGGAGCAGCAGTGCTGGGGTTACACCCACACTGCTCTCCCTGTGCTTTCTGTCCCTTCTCACTTGAAGTTTTAGCCTCACTGGGGGTTCTGCCTCCAGCTTAATATAAGGTTGTACACAGCAACTGCTTTAAAATATTTGCATCAGAGACACTGCAGTTTGCACAGTCCAACAGTGTGCAAGTTGGGGTGTTGTGTGTGAAGAGTTAGTAGAAAACATTGCTGCTGGATTAGAAATAAACAACAAGTACGTCTTCCACGGTCTAAATGTAAGCAAAATGTTTCATAAGCCTCTGTTACATATAAAGTGGTATCACAGGTGTCATTAATTTGGATAGACAACTCCTTTGGGATTCAGTTCATTAAGATTGTCTGAAGTAGTAGTGGAACTGTAAGGCAGTGGCTTTGAGGTGATTGAATCTCAGTAGGATTGGGAAGTGTAAGCTAAGCACATTCCACATTCCAGAGGTGTGGCACCTTGTGAAAAGAGGACACTAATGCTGGGAGGATAAATCCAGCCAAAGCTTTCATCTCATGCTTTTATATGTAAATTAGTTCTGGCCAAATTGAGTCAGTAGGAGACTTCTGATCTTTGATAGCTGTGCTAACTTCGGCTGTTTGTCGATATTATTTTGATTGTAAATTCTTTAAGTCTGGCAGCTTTGTGGTATCTAGTGCTGAAGTCCCATGAACCTGCAGCCAGAGTTAAATGCAGCTGAGAAAAACTGTCACCATTGGAAACAGTTAATGGAAGCTTTAAAATAGGCCTTTAGAGTAATAAAATAAAGAAGCCTTTAACAGCCCTTGTAACAGAGGAGGGCAGGCTTTAATTTACAAGGCAAACTTATGATTATTGAAAATAGGTGGTTTGTGGACATTTCTGATGGGTCAGGCTTAGCAGGGATTTGCCAGGGGACGGAACAGACTTGAGTTCTTCAGCAGTTTTGGACTACAGGCATGGAGCAGTTGTTCTCTAGGAGCACTGAAGTGGGAGTCTTTTGAACAGTAATTATCACAGATTAACAGAAGAATGTTAAAATAAAAACAAAAAAACCAAAAGTAGCAACAAAAAGACCAGGGAGAAGAACATTGAGAAGTTATTTACCAGTCTGTTAGAAAAGTGGTTTATGGGAACACTACAATGTTAGCCTGGGTTTAGCTTGATTGGGAAAAAGTGAGACTGTTCAGCACATCGACTGCTGTGATGACAAAGACAGGTCCTTTGGTATTTGATTCCCTGCTGCTCCTTCACCAGGCTCACCCATTTTCCAGAATGGGAAGTGGGTCAGCTCTGAGTGTTGCAGTGGACTGCATGTGTTGGAGTCTCCTAAGACACCTGGTGCATCAGAAGAATCTAATTTTGGTTCAGGAAATGAAACCCCAAGAGCTTTCAAGGGTCTGAAATCAATTTACAGCACATAACTGGCTCAGAGTTTGCTTTGTGATCTCTCTTTCTGTAACTTTTCCTCCGAGTCGCCGGGCAGATCCTGGGAGATCCTCACCACTCCACTGGGCTGGGGTTTGTGCTCTTTGCTGTCAAGAAGTGCAGATCCAGGAGTGAGTGATTTTGGTTATTAACTTTTTAATAAGCAGCCTCAATCTGAAATATAAACAGATCTGTTTGATGCAACGATATGCCTTTTTATAAAATTAAATGTGACTTAGAGCTACCAATTGAAATACCTCTTTGGCACAACTTTCCTCCTGTGTGTGTGGGCTGTAGACAAGCCCACAGAGGAGCTCTGTGTGTCAGTAGGGCTAGTTGGATGTTCATTTTGCTTTCTGGAAGCGTGTTTAATCTTTCCTTGCTAGGGAGAATTGCTGCAGTGTCAGAGCTTGAGTTCAGATGTCCCCGAGGTTTATCAGAGTTCAGCCATCCCCCAGGGAACAACAACATCCCCACGTCCTCCCAAACCTGGGGGAATGACAGGCTGTTGAAAGCAGAGGGCTGTTGTAACCCTGAAAGCCCTTGGAAGGGTTAAATGTTTTTCGTTGTGGCAGGGAAGGACATGGAAAGCTGCCAAGCATTTAGATTTGAGATTTGAAAAGCAGCTGGAGTTGAACTGCTGGAAGCAAGCAAAGCTGTGCAGGAGGGGAAGGCTGAGCAGCAGCATTACTGCCATTCACAGCACTGTTGTTAGTCTGGGTCAGTGTTTTCCACCCAGATTCACACCATCAACCAAGGCTGAGGTGCCCAGTGCAGGCTCACCTGCTGCCCAGAGCCCCAGGAGGGCAGACAAGAGTCTCAGAAGGATAAGTGGAAATGCACGGAGGGAATGGGCTCCCCTCTCGTGCTCCTGGAAATGGCTCAGTGTTATAGATGATGAGATCACTGTTTGGAAACGAAACCATGAACAATCGCTGACTTGTTCCAGTTTTAAAATGGGTTATTTCAGATGGATTTTAAACAGTCTGATCTCAGAGACCTACCAGTGCCCCCCAGCTTCTGATCGTGAGGCTCATCCCAGCCCTCCCAGGTTTTTCTACACGGTGGATCTGTTTGTTTCTGTGAAGATATCACACTGCTGCTGCCTGTGTGGGCTGCACCAGTGCCAGGCACCTCGAGTTTAGTGCCCAGCAGGCTCCTGGACAAAGATTGCCCACTTGGGTGGGCAACTACAGCCTGTGGCTGAGGGTCAGGTGTGGTTATCCTCCAGTGATGTTCTCCAACTGCAAGCTAAGCCCAAAGGGTTTAGCTTGCAGTTGGAGAGCATCACTGGAGCAGGGAGCTTAAACAGAAGTAGATAATGCCACATATGCCCAGATGTTAACCCTCCCTGCACACACAAAATAATATTGACAAAGGAAGGGTTGGGAGAGCGTGCTTTGGTTGGGATAAAATGTTTGAACAGGGAGCAAGCAGTGAGTTATGCAAGAGGACATATGTGTTGTATCGAGGCTTAATACTGATTTAGTAGTTCTAAGATTTAACTGGCCCCAGGATGTGCTGTCTTATCTGACTGTCAACTCTGGTCTCGCTGATATTGTGCAGAAAAAACTTTCCCTGACAGTGCGTTTCTTCGTTCTCCACTGTTGTGATAAACTCACCTGTAACATCATGGCTTCTCAAAGCTTTTTGTTTACAGATTTGCAAAAATAATAATAATAAAAAAAAAGTCAGTAAATCTTGAGCTGAGCACATTAATAGAGGTGTAGCCCAGGTACTGACAGGTGTTTTATTTATAAATCTTTCCTCCCACCAAGGGCACAGGGTACTGCTGTGACTGGGGCAGCAGAGCCAGGCCACCGTGACACTTTCCTCCCCTTCACCTGGATAAACAATTATTTTTATACTGTTTTATAGTTCCTCCATTGTAAGAACAGGGTGGGTAAAATTTTAAAAAGGAGAAGCTCTTGAAACTCCCACATCTGAGGAAGATGAGGGAGGGGAGGCCATCATGGGGAGGTGCCCCAAAAGCATTTGCCCCTTGCCAGGAGCTGCAAACAGCAGTGTCGTGCGGGTGAACTTCACTGCAGTACTGAAAGTTCAGGTTTCCAAACCTTTTGCTGATGTAACAGTTGGATCCAGTGGAATGTTTGGGGTTTTTTTTTTCTCTCTCAAATATTAGTGTTTTGATTAGTATCTGTAAGAAAACAAGAGAAAAACAAAAAAAACACAAAGCTTGTAACTTGAGAACTAGGGGAAAATTTTTTGTGCTTGCATTTATTCAGATGTCTAAAAGATGATGTTTAATTGGTTATTTTGATGGACTTAGCAGGTTTTGTTAGTGATAATGATCTTAGGGGTCTTGACCAAGGTAAATGATCCTGTGATTTTTCTCCTCCCCACAGCAACAGAATATATACATATGAGTTGCTGTCCTGTCTGACTGCACTGTGTTTATTCCTCCATCAGCATCCTTTTTTTGTGACTCCTTCCCATGACTAACACAAGAGGGAATGATCATACCCAGATATACTTAAAAGAATTAAATCTAATCCTAGAATTAGTAAATTCCAGCAAACTACGCTTTGGCTCTTGATGATGACAGATCAGTAAAATCAGGTGTGAGCATGTTACTACAGCAGGGAACTCGAACTGACCTCATGAGCTGGTGAAGTTCAGGGCAACAGAACCCCTGCTGGTGGCACAGGTTGGCTTGCAAGATCACCCTCTGACTGGTGACCTGGAGGTCACTGTGCAGTGTCCAGGACTAAGGAGGAATCAGCTTCCTGAGATTTTTCTCTCAATTATTATAATTCTCGGGGTCAAATTACATGTAACTTTTATGTGGCAGAGTGTCCTAGAAAAAGCAGAGTTCTGGCAGTGTTGCAGGACGGTAGTTGTGTTTTTGACATGCAGGCAAGGGTGGATTCAGATTTGATCCTGAAGGAATTCCTGCTCTTTGTAGTAACAGTGCTACTCAGAGGGGCCTCTCTCAGAACCTTCTGAGGCAGAGCTGAGAGGGTGAAAATGCTGAAGGCAATGTCTTTAGCAGCAGGAACAAGGCAGTCTGTGGCCTTTAGATCAGGCAAAATCTCTTACAGATCATAGTCTTTTCTTAGGCAGGATGGATGGGAGGGTTCTGCATAGTGGGAATGTTCTCTGGGTTGAGAAGTTGAGGCGTTTGTCAGAATAACACTCTGTGGGATTTTATGGCTGTGAGTTCTTCACACAGCAATTTAATATATTATTGGTACTGTATGATCTGCTTTGGGTGGAGGGGGGACCTGGCACAGCCAAGAGCCTGGCCAGGCATTCCCATGTGTCCCAGCCCCTCTTCTCCCTTGTGCCCAGGGCAGAGGAGGAAGGAAGAGATGCCCTTGAGCCACTGAAGCCACAAGGATCAAAGGAACATTCACACTCCCCACTTCTGTATCTGATCAAGGAAGGGTGTAGTATCTTTAGCTTCTCTTTCCTGCAGAAAAAATCCCACCATTTGGTCAGTTATGCAAGATCACATGGCATCCAATTGAACCTTGCAGCTCTGCAAGCATGCACATTTATCTGACAGGGGAATGCTGAGGGCAAATTGAATGCACAGCTTGCTAAACAGCCAATAAATCTAGGTTAGATCTCCCCTGGTCAGGAAACAAGGGAGCTATTTTTAAACCTGGCCTTCCTGCACACATGGAAATGGAATGATTTTTCTTGTGCTAGACAAGCACAACAATACTTTCACATTAAATAATGAGCTCTTGCTGTTGCTTTGAATGAAACAGGCAGGGCTGGACAGAAACCATTCTTTCTTTAGACCAGACAGTTCCCAAAGGTTCCTTCAGGCATTGACCTCTGCAAAGATTAGCTCATCCAAAGAGGAAGAGGAGCACAGCAGCCTGAATGGTGGGGGAAGAAGCTCGCCGGTAGCTTTGTGGGAGGTCTTCCCTTGTGTTTCACTTATTTGGGAACGGGGGAAATGGTGTGATGATTTGTTTGATGGAGCCTCTTGCAGTCCTGTTAAACAGGATGGCTCATCTGGCTGGAGGCTCTCTCTGCCAGAGGCAGGAGGTCTCCATTGCAGTTGTTACGGAGACACAAAGATGTGAACTCACATGAGCCTCGAGCTTTCCCTGCGGCCCTGGGTTTGTGCAGAGGTGGAGCCAGCACTTCCTCAGGCATGGAGTGTGGGATACAGCAACTCATCCTTCACCCTGGTGTACTGTGAGTGTCTGGTTGCTGCAGTTTTGGCTTCTGAGTCTGCCGTCGAGTGTTGCTCTGCTCTCTGTTGCTAAAAATAAGCGGGCAAGTTTATATAGCCCAATCTTGAAATGACACGTGAGGGAGCTGTAATTTAAATTTATTGGTCTGAACAGTCACAGGTGACTCTGTGCCTGTGGACATGCCAGATTCAAGTCTTGGCACAGGCTCCTGCTGCCAACATTCCCTTATCTCCGTGTGCTGTGGGTGCCTGTTGGCACCTGTGTGGTTACTCGTGTGGATCCCTCCTCTAGAAACAACTGTAGTGCCTGTTTGCCTACCTAGTTCTGTTAATGCTTGAGAACAAATTTTTCACTTTGTTTTAATGAGGTGTTTGAAGATGTGGCTTGAAGGAAAATAACACTGGAAAAAAAATAAAAGCTAAGTACAGTGAGCCATTCCCGTAGCTGGATATGTGCCAGCTCAATTTATTCAAATGTCTGTGTCTATTCGTTAAAGATCCAAAGATCATACTACACCAACATATTGGCTTTTACTTTTTACCTATTTTGAAACAATGGTGATTAATTTTTTTTTTCTTTTAAGCCTTTCTTTAAGGCCTTGCATAAGTCTTGGGGCTGAGGGGAGGGAAGATTTTATAACTCAACTCCAGTTTCTATTGTTTTCTACCTGAAATCTTGAGTTTCATTTGAGTTTTAACTCAGTGCCTCTCTCCCAAAGAATCCCTTAGAACACATTTTCAAATGATTGCTCTGGGCATAAAGAAAATACCTGTTGAAAAGCAGCAGCAAATACATGTCCAAATAAGAACATCCAGAGTCACTTGAATCTGTTTTTCTCTGGTGAAAAGGCTGTTCTTTTTAAAGGGAAAACAGATTTGGACACTGACTTCTGGTCTGGAAAGCTTTTGCCTGTCATTTGCAGCCAGTGGGACAACACAGGTGGGAATGTTGGTTTCCCTGCTTGTTTCTTGATTTTTTCTGAGTCAAGAGAAGGAAGAAAACAAAAATGTCGTTATGTATAAATACGTAAATGGCTTAGCTTTCTGTTATTTCAGGGGGTGTGGGGAAGAGTTTCTGTTTCAGTAGAATATAATTGATTAGTGCATGTTAAGAAAGATATAAAATTTTGGAATTTAATCATAGCTGACCAAATCACCATCATTTTGGGGGTTGGTTTGTTCTTCCAGGTCAACCAGAACGTGGAGATCCAAAGGGCCCGTCTGCGAGATGATATTAAGGAATACAAATTCCGAGAAGCACGCTTGCTGCAGGACTACACTGAGCTGGAAGAGGAAAACATCTGTCTCCAGAAACAAGTGTCTGTCCTGAAGCAAAATCAGGCAAGTTTTTCAACCAGAGAGGTTTGCTTTGGTAGCACCAGTTAATTCCTGTGTTACATTATGGTTCTGTCTCATTTGCACATCCAACCACTTCTTTGTGTTTGTACTACTTTTGAGACTATAAGCTCTATATTTTAGCACCAAGAGTTGTCCCAAAATATTTAAGTCATATTGCATTATTTCCTCTACTTTGACCTGCAAGCCCTTCCGTTGCCTTCTCTCTCTCTGATGAAAGCAAAGTCTCTACCACTCTGTTTTGTTACTTGGTTTAGCCCTTTTGCTACAGCAGTTTTTCAGTGTCTCTTTACAATCCATCCATCTACCCTCCCTCTTGTACAGTGTCTGGAAATGGGGGTGTTTCTGAACAATATTCATATTCAGAGATGCTGCCGTTCTGGGCTGAGCCAAACCTGACCTCAGATGCCATCCTGATAGTTGCTGGTAGTTACTGACTGCTGTGTTTGTGTTCTGGAATCTCTGAAAGCAGACTGCAATCTGAAATATTTGGTCTCAGTGGCTGTATACAGAAACAAGAGCTCATTTGTTTCATGGCAATGGATTATTTCATTTTCTACCTCGAAGAACTATTTGATGAACTTTTAATTATCCTGCTGACATAACTAGAAGCAGCCATCAAGTTTTCCCAGGCTTAACTTGCATCACTGAATTAACATAACGTGCTTGATTCCTGGTTTGTAAGTTGGGTGTGGTACAGCACTCCCAGATTGCTCAGTGTTGGCATCTAAAATTCATTTAGCAACTGGCAAAAATAAGTAGTGTCATATATCATGTGGTATGATTTCCTTTCTTTCAGGGCAAGGAAAAATATTCTTTCAGCTTTCTTCCTCCCTGCTTCCCCCATGTGATTCAAAATTTCACATTAATTGCTGGTGTTCATCATTTCAGGGCAAGAGAGATTTTAAAAAAAATGCAGTTTTACAGGTAAAAACATCCAGCATGTCATCAAGCTCATCAGTGTGAGTCTGAAGTGTAGAGTCTGAACTGTAGCCCCCTCAAGATGTGCTGAAATGATGATGAGAAAAATGATAAAACATTTTATTTTGGATGTATAAAAGCAAATCTTGACTGCAGTTGTAACCCCGTGGTGTGTTCTAATGGCAGTGCAGCACAGTGTCAGAAGAACAGCTTTGCCATGCTGGGTTTTGGAAATGTGGAGCTTGACTTTGTGGGAAGGTTGGCCAGGGAACTTGTTAGTTAAACAAGGGAAAATGTTTGCATGCTGTGCTAAGAAAGCCTGTTTTGGGGTGCCTCTGTATCGCACACTGTATCTCCCCCTTGTCCTAATTAAGCTACAATAGATCAGCTCATTCGACATTTTGCTTGGTAATTTTAGTCCATGGTCTCTGGGAAGATAAATTCCACGAGCCACGTTTTTTGGCACAGCCACAGCTCCAAAACCAGACTCCAGAAACTAAAAAAGTTTTGGATTTCCACCATATTCAAGTGAAACCAAACATTCAAAAAGCAAAATGCCCTGCAGGCAGACATTTTCATCAGAGGTTGGTTCCCCCCCCCCCCCACCACCATTTGTGTGTCTCCAGGTGGAGTTTGAAGGCCTGAAACACGAAATCAAAAGGCTCGAAGAGGAAACAGAGTTTCTCAACAGCCAGCTGGAAGATGCCATCCGCCTGAAGGAGATCTCGGAGCGCCAGCTGGAGGAGGCCTTGGAGACGCTGAAGACGGAGCGGGAGCAGAAGAACAACCTCCGCAAGGAGCTGTCCCACTACATGAACATCAACGATTCCATGTACAACAGCCACCTGAACATCTCCTTGGACGGGCTGAAGTTCAGCGACGAAGCCACGGAGCCCAACAACGACGAGGTGATGAACGGGTTTGAGCAGAACTGCCTCAGCAAGCTCGGTGGGAGCAAGAACAGCACGTCGACGCCCAAGAAGAACGAAAGCTTCCCTCCAGCCCCCAGTCTGGTCTCAGATCTCCTGAGCGAGTTAAACATTTCCGAAATCCAGAAGCTGAAGCAGCAGCTCGTGCAGGTAAATGGGTTTTTCCTAAAGAATTGCGTGCTCCCGAATAGCCCCCTAGAGTTTGTTTGGGGTGTAATTTTTGGTCTTTTCAGTATCTTGTGTGGCCACCAGGGAGTTCATGCTGTGTTTGTAAAGGCTTTGGTTGATCTAGAACTTGAGGATGTTAAATGTTTGTTGTTTTGGTATTTCTGAGCCTTTCATGGAGTTCCAAGCTTTCCCCACAGGCGAGCTGCACGTTTTGTAATATTTATTTGGTAATAATAAACTTTATCTTGTCTTTAGCTGAAAGGATACTTTTATGATCAGCTAGGGAATAAATGTGTAAAAATGTACATTTATTTAAAGAGGAAATGAGAAAGAATTGGCAGTGAACACTGTACTTGAGATAATTTCAGAACACATATAGCCTTTTGCATAATGTGCAAGTGATTGGATCACTGTAACCATATGGACCCTTGGCTAAGTTGCTGTCTGTTAGAATAAAACCATTTAAGTGGTACAGTTCCCTTTGTGTAAATGTCCACGTTCCTGCTTTTCAGATGGAAAGAGAAAAGGTAAACTTGTTAACAACGCTACAGGAATCTCAGAAGCAGCTGGAAAACACACGGGGGGCCCTGTCAGAGCAGCATGAGAAGGTTGGCAGGCTCACTGAAAACCTGAACGCCATGAAGAAGCTGCAGGCCAGCAAGGAGCGTCAGTCTGCCCTCGACAACGAGAAGGACCGAGACAGCCACGAGGATGGGGACTATTACGAGGTCGACATCAATGGGCCAGAGATCCTGGAGTGCAAGTACAAGGTGGCCATGGCAGAAACTACTGACCTAAAAGAAGAGCTCAAAAATTTGAAGGCCAAATACAAAGAATGTGAGTCTAAATATGAGGAGGAGAAGAGCAGATACGAGACCGAGAACCAGGCTCTCACTGAAAAGATCACCTCCCTGGAAAAGTCCAGTAGGCATGACAGAGAGCAGGTGGCCAGGCTGGAGAAGGAGCTGAAGAAAGTCAGTGATGTTGCTGGGGAAACACAGGGCAGCCTGAGCGTGGCCCAGGATGAACTGGTCACCTTCAGTGAGGAGCTGGCCAATTTGTACCACCACGTCTGCATGTGCAACAACGAAACTCCGAACAGGGTGATGCTGGACTACTACAAGGAAGGGAAAGGTGGGCGCAGCAGCCCAGAGGCCAAGGGAAGAAGGTCTCCCATTCTTCTTTCTAAAGGGCTGTTAACTATTGAGCTGGGAAAGGCAGAGAACGGGAGTGGTGACAGCAGCCCATCCCCCGTGTCGTCTCTGCCGTCCCCCGTGTCTGACCCGCGGAAGGAACCCATGAACATTTACAACCTGATCGCCATCATTCGGGACCAGATCAAACACCTGCAGGCTGCTGTGGACAGAACCACCGAGCTGTCCAGGCAGCGTGTCGCCACTCAAGAGCTTGGGCCCGTAGTGGACAAGGACAAGGAAGCCCTCATGGAAGAAATCCTGAAGCTGAAGTCTCTGCTGAGCACCAAGAGGGAACAGATTGCGACTCTGAGAACTGTGCTGAAGGCCAACAAACAGGTAACCAGGTGGTATAGGTCACAAGGTCAGGGAATTGGGGCAGAAACACGAAGGAATTTATCTTTGAGGTCACACTACCATTCCCTCAGCTCTGTGGGGCTTTGGGTGCTGATGTTTGTCTAGTGTGAGGCTGAAGGAGGCTGTTCATTAGAGGCACCCAGCTCTGTAAAGCTGAGAGCTGGGGCTGGAACTGGAACTGACTTCAGCTGTCACATACTCATGAGACTTTATTGAGACTTCAGTCTACTGTCTGTCTGAATTAGATCAGCTTATTTTTAATGTGAGACACCCAAAATGAAGAGGTAAATCTTATTTTCCACTTAAAAGAATTCGAGTAGTTACCCTAAAGAGTTCTGAAACTTCAGTACTCTTCTCTCTCGAACTGCAAAATAAAAGAGAGCCTTCCAAGATGAGGATGCAATATAAGATCATGGTAAAAATAATGGGTGAAGGATAAAATTAGTCCTGGGGGATTGGTCTGTGACACTCAACACACATTAGCAGTGTAGTAGATGAAAATAGCTGCCACTAAAGCACCATGTGACATGCCTTGTCATCTCCTCTACAGTTAAAGCAATGGAAATTGAAGTTGTCTTAAAAGAAAAAGGAAGGTATAGCGTTGTTTAGGAATGATACATTAAGTTTTCTTTTGCACATTTTAATAAGGGTGTCCCACATGTAAGATAGGCAAAATGCTATAAGGGTTACAGAACTCTGCAAGTGACTGACAAATGCATTTAAATATCAAGATACTAGAGTGTTTCATTCCTTTGTGTTGAAGTATATAAAGTTTTAATTTATTTTAGTATTTGGAAGTGTCACTACATGTATATTCTGTAACTTCCTCCATGTTGCTGCATGGTTAATGGGAGCAGGAGACTCCTGTGTCTGTTCCAAATGTCCAGAAATGAAGTTTTATTTTATCTGTGTAAGAAAGCTGACGGCAAGTTTAGCATTCCAGTGCAAAGTAAATGCTTCATTGTGCGAGTAGTGATTAGAAATCTCTTAGCCAGCCATTTGGTGAGGAGCTTCATTAAATGTGACGTTTCCATTCTTCCTGGTAACCAACAGACTGCAGAGGTAGCCCTTGCCAACTTAAAAAGCAAGTATGAGAATGAGAAAGCGATGGTGACAGAGACCATGATGAAGCTGCGAAATGAGCTGAAGGCTTTGAAAGAAGACGCCGCCACCTTCTCCTCCCTGAGAGCAATGTTTGCTACAAGGTAAAAAAAAAACAAACAAACATGAACTGTGCACATTGTCAGTCCTTGCTGGTGTGGGGAAGAGCTGAACATCCTCCCCACCCACCCCTGGGGGAGTGGAGGGGTGGGAGCCTTTTCCCAGATCCGTGCTTGCAGTGTGTGTGTGTGTGACATGCTCCTGTTGATGAGGAACAGGCAGGGATGTAACGTGCTGCTACAAAACATCAAGCATATTTACTGAACTTGAGTGAGAGATTATCACTGGCTCTCGAAGCCATTAGCTCTGAGAAGGAGTAACATTTAACAGTGCAAAATGAGCGTTTATTAGGCACTGAAAATGGGACTCTGCTTGACCTTAATGACCTTGGAAAAAGCAAAGATGTTGCAAACATATTATTATTATTATCAGGTTGTCCATCCTGCAGTTGGTGTCTGTCATTTCATTGACCTGTGTGAGTTGATTTGGTTGCTTATGGCTTTGGAACTTGCTTCTGCTGCTTAGTTAAGCTTTGTGGTGTTATCAGACAGAAACCCCTGCTCACACATAGAGTCACAGAATCGTCAAGGTTGGAAGAAACCTTGGAGATCGTGAAGTCCAACCCTCCACCCAGCACTGCCACTGGAGCTACCAAACCATATCACCTGGTGCCAGATCCAGATGTCTCTTGAACACGACTTCACCACCTCCCTGGGCAACCTATCCCCATGCCTGGCCACAGTAACAGCCTCACCAGAGCCGAGCACAGGGGGATGATCACTCCCCTGGTCCCATGGGCTGCACTTCTCTTGATCCAGGCCATGCTGCCATCGGCCTTCTGGGGCACCTGGGCACTGCTGGCTCATGTTCAGCCACTGCCAAACACTTTACTGCAGTCCAGAGAGACACATTGACAGCCTTTCCCTCCTCTGCTAAGTGGGTCAGTGTGTCACAGGAGGCGATCAGCTTGGTCAAGCAGGACCTTCCTTTCACAAATCCATTTCAGCTGGGCCTGATTGCCTTGTTGTGCTGCACGTGCCATGTGGTGGCACATTACACAGCACACACCATGCCACGTGCTGGAGTGATAAAATGCTGCTGTCACTGATTCCTTCTTCTTCCACACAGAATTCTTTTGGGGAGTGTTGAGGCAATACCATGTTCCACATTCTGGGTCTGCTTCACAGCTCAGGAGTGCTCAGTTTGCTGCTCCTGTGCAGAGATGGTCTCCTGGGAAACAGGAAAAGAGAAACCTTTACCTAAACATGGGCAGTTTCAGCTCAGTGGGATTCACAGGCACACCCCTAAGTGCATTCCAGGCATTGCCTTAGGATGCTGTTGGGTGTAACCGAGACACCTGCTTTTAAGTTAAGCCACAGGGATGGGGGACTCTGTATGTGCTCTGTGCTGGTTCCTTCTCTGTCCTCTCTGGACACTTCTTAAAAACTAAACAAAACAAAAAAAGCCACAGAAGGTTTTCTCTGCCATCTGCTAAGGAGCACCATGGTAAGGAATCATGAGCATGCAGATGAGGATTACCGAGGTTTCTCTGTACAGTCATTTTTGGGGGTGCTTCTGCAGGAGCTCTCATGTTGCCTGAGTAATCTTTGGCTTCCTTGTGATTCTGCCTTTCTCAGCAGTATCTGTGCATGGAGTAATCATGGAAAGGGAAATGGATACCAAGGAATGCTGAAGGTTGAACTGTGGCAGCTTGTTCTGCCAGGGAAAGGAATGGCCTGTACAGTCTGGATTTGTCCTACTTTCTTTCCCTTCTCTGTCTCCTTTTCTGGATTGTAATTAATATGCAGAAATTGCAATCTTTTTGTTAGCTGTAGATCAGCTTGAAGCTGTGAGGAAAAAGAAAAAGCATGCCGTTAACTTCCAGTTATTTTTCCTAGATGCAGATATAGCCAGCTGGCTAACTTCCACATAAGTGCAGTATGTTGATTTTTTTTTTTTTTCCTGCCTCAGTATGAGAGGGTGGTTGTGAACTGGTTTGGAGAGGAAGAATTCTCAGAGAAGTGCCAGAGGGGTAATTCTCTCTCTGCCTTTCTCTTGGGGTATTATCCTAGAAGTCAGTCTTGCCCTTTCACTGGGAAGACAGTAACAAGGATTCCTTGGCATGGGGAAATGGGAAGCAGAATAGAAGTTTTTGTGAAAGGAACAGACTCAGGAGCTGTGTCCTGATGTGCTCTCACAAGGAGTTGTGGGTGAATAGAGAGGAGCAAGTTCTGTGTGGAGATGCACAACAGACCCCCCTGCCTAAATGAACAATTGTAATTCCTGAATTTATGACCTAGCACTGTAAGGGTGTTGTCCCCCCTTCCCCTCCTGGTCCCTGGTCAGGGAGCACAAGTAGCATGGTGTTTGGCCAAGTGCATTCCTCTCAGTGGCTGTTTCATCCAGGTCAGCTGAGGTGGGTTTGGAGGGGGTGTTCCCAGGTGCTTTAGTGGAGATACACTCCAAACCAGTTTTTGAGCTTGATTTTTAGGTGTGTTTCAAGTATCAGAGGAATGTAACAGCCTTATTCTTCACTGTCACAAGCAGCCTCCTAATGGAGCACCTCTTATAACAGCCACGAGTTTGCACCAGCAGAGACTGATAAGGAGTGATGGAGCCTTTACCCCTCCACTTTTCCTTGCTGTGGTGTTCGAGTGTGAAACAAAGAAAAATGTGTATTTCCCACAGGAAAACTCCCATTTTGTAGGATGCAAGAGAGCTGTAACAATACATGAGAGTTGGAGGCTGGGCATAAATATAGTAACTGACCTAATTTCCTTTTTAAAGTAGGTTAATCCCACTAATTTGACAATACTACCAGCTATTTTTAATAAGTGATGGAAATACAATAAGACCTCTGCTGGAGACAAGGGAAGGCTTGCACAGCACAGATTCACAGCTCCCAGCACTGAGGGACTGCTGCAGCACCCCAGACAGCACTGTGTGCCTAAAATTCAACACAGGACGATATAGATCCTTACTTAAGTGTGAGCAGGAGGGTTAGTGGCAAATTTGACATAAATTAATTCATCCTCCTTTAAAATATTGTCAGAAGAAAGACTGATTCTTTTCTTTGCTAGACAAAGAGCTGCTCCCAAGTGCTTTGAGGGAACTTGAAGTGAATATATCCAGTTTTCTAAGATTTAGGGTAGGAGTGAAGGATGATTTCGTGTCTTGTAGGTCAAGATATCTTTCTGGGTTGCCTGTAAACAATTTGTTCTTCAACCTTACAGGCAAATCTGACCTCAGGTATCTTAAAATTGATTACAGGGTTAAAAATACTGAGGCAAAACAGATGAGGAAAAATCCAACTTGGAATTTCAGCGTGAGGTTTGTTTTGTATACAAGAGAACAGGACATTTGTCATTCTTCTAAAATAAAGAAATAAAGAATTTCATTCTAAAGTAAAATAAAAGCCTTCTAGCAGAGCAGAAGGCTTTGAAAAGCAGAAAACAGGTGTGCCCAGATGTGATTAATGGCCATCCCCATGTTCCAGTGTTTCATAAACAGTAAATAAAGGGAGAGAGAAACTGCCATGAGCCAGCAAGGGGACAAGTGGCAACTGTCAGAACATACTAGGAAAACTGAGAGCATGTAACAAGAGATCAAAATGACAAGATAGTGATTTTGATAGAGAAACGGAATCATGATTACAACATATGGAACTGGCAGCTAGCAGTAGTTCTCTAGCAGAGAAAAGGTGTGTCAGATGAACACATACATTAGCCTGCAATCACACTCTTGTCAGTTTTCCAAGTATTCAAAGCATTTGGGAAAAATGTTCTTGTGTTTGTGGACATCAAAGGCCTGCAGAATACAGAGGAGTTGAAATTCATGTGGAGAACAGGACTGAGAGTTACAGCTAAAGGGTCTTTGCAGTGAACTCCACATGGTAAAGTATTCAACTTTTCTAAAAATATCCTGCAGGATAAATGGTCAGAGAAACACAGAAAATGTGACTTCAAAAATTTCCAGAATGGGATTCCCAGATGGGAGTAACAGCATTTGCCTCCTGTTTCTGGTGCTAGATCTAGAAGTGATGAACGGTGTCTGGAGACAAAAAAGGTCTGGGCTGCCTGCACCCAGGTGAAAGCAAGGAGACATCCAGGCAGGACAAAGGCATTCATTCAGAGAGATGAAGAGTTTGGGATTAGATCCTCCACCCCCTGCCACTCCTTCAGTGAAGAGCTGGGAAAAATGTTCTGCCCTGTGTGATAGCTTTACATTTCTAATCTAGTGGCATGGGACTGTTACTTTTAACCTTTAAATATAAAAAAAAAAAAAGGCATTTTCTTTTGAATTCCAGGAGGAGCAACTGCTGTAGAAGTTTATCATCTCTCCTTGAGAGCTTTTACTGGTGGAAATTGGGAAGAGCTGTAGTGCCCTGCACTGAGGGGCTGGTTGCTCTTCTCAGTGCAGAAGGTAAATTCTTCCCATATGTTTCAAACTACAGGAGAGATTTGTGGTCTGATTACTTCCTCTGTTAGCTTTTACTAACAGACTTTGATTACACATGGCTGATTATGAAGGTTCTAGAAAGCTACAGCTGGATATAAACCCTCTCCATTCATAGTGAAAATCGCAGTAAATTATGCAAATAAAGGCCACGGGTTTTATTTATTTCAAATAATACAACTCAGGTGAGTTTTCTTAGTGCAAGGTATTGAGGAAGAAATCACAAATTTGCAACTGGCTAAAGGTTTCCATACATATTGCCTTGAAGTTGCTCATCTATAACTGTAAACTGCCTAAATCTGGGGTGTTGTGAGGAGAGGATTGAAAGTAGGAGTAGATTCACTCCAGTGACACTGTACCTTGGAATGCCAAGGCCTGGAGAATATTAGTGTGGGAAATTAATGTTTATTCTGTTGTTTATTCTCTGTGTGTTCTGAGAAGTAGAATTTCTGTGTGGAGATAACAGAGGTGTTTACAGAGACTTGGAGGTGCTCTCACAGACGTGCTTGAGCTTCTGCCCCTTCGAGTTCCCCCAGAGGAGAGCGGCTCAGGCAGATTGCGTGGGATCGTAGGAATGATCTGGTTTCTGAAGACAGGCCCGTCTTCTGCTGTCACTCCCTTCTGTTCTTCCACTGAAACATCCAAATGGTGCACAGGCTGGCTCCAGATCTACCCTGGGTGCTGAGGAGCCCATCTCTGGTGCACCACGTGTGCCCCAGGAGGCAGAGCAGAAAGGCAGAGCTCCTTGTGAAAGGAGCTTCTGTCGCGGTATTGCTGCCGTAACCCTCCTCCCTGTGTTCCTCTGGGAGCACAGATTGTCTCTCTGCAGATGAGCTGGTTTTCAACAGGGGATGGGTTAAGGGGAAGGTGGGGGGAAGGTGTTAAAAATCAGCCTTTAATAATAATTTCTAACATAAAGAGTTAAGAAGCAGCACGTGGCTGATCTCTTGCAGCCAAACGCAGTCAGTGCTCATTTACATCTCATTTTGACTGTGTCTTTGCTAGTACATTTCCCAGCTTTTAACAAAGCTGAGAAATTGTGATGTTAATCCCCCATGTTTGAATTTCTCATGTGGGTTTACAGTCTGATCTCTCAAAGTGGAAGAAGTTGATGCTTCTCTCTTAATTCCTTCTTCAGTCACATCTGTCTTGCTTCCTTGGAAGTTGTCACATGGTTCTCATTGATTGCAGGGGAGAGGGAAAACTATGATTAAGCCCAGGTGCATTTGGTTACATCACCTTTTTTTTTTTTTCCTCCCTGAAGCAGACCTTAATTTACTGGTAAACTTAGCTGTAAATGGTATTAAAACTGGTACATGCTAAAGCTTCCATAAACTGGTCTGTAGAATAAGGCACAACTGGTGTTTATGGGAAGCACTGGTGTACAGCTTTGAAAAATGCCATAAGCCATTGTTAGGTTTTTCAATAATTTGGCTTCAGAGTATTAAATTTTTCATTGTTGTATTTAACACTTAGGATATTTATTTCCTAATTTTCCTATATTTATTTATATCCCCAGATATTTGTTTTAGCTGATGGTGGTTTTAAAAATCTGGTTGAAGTTTCCTTAAACTTCTTTTTTTATTGTTGTTGTTGTTGTTAATTGCCAACAGTAAGAAAATGGGCAACATCAAAGCCTTGTGTTCACTATCCACTTAAAGCTGTGAATGTGTGAAAGTACAACAGGCTTATGCTAATTTTGTTTCCATCCTAAAAGCATGAAAGCTTAATTATTTTCTTTCAAAGGTGTTCTTAAAACAAAGACATCTCCTGTTCTGGCTTTATTGGATGTACAGCAGGGAAGTAGCTTAGCAGGTGGCACATGAAATTGTAGAAGGGAAGGAGCTTTTATTGTTCTGTCTGCAGAGCAGTGAAAATACACACACCCAGAGCACAAAGATGTGCTGCCAGAGCTGCTGCTGCTGCCAGCTAAAGCAGTGCCAGAGCCTGTGCTGTCTTAGATGCTTAGGGAGGCTACATTGTTGGGGTTTGGGGATGGGGGGTGTTAGGAAAATTAAATTGGGAGTCAGCAAGCAGCAGGAAGGAAGGAAGGAAGTGGGGCAGATCCCAGTCCTCCTCTGCGTGCAGCTTCTACAGCTTCTACTACCCTTTGTTGCAGGGAATAATTGCTGTGCTTGGCACAGTGGTGTTCTCTGACCCTGGACAGCCAGGCTTGCACCAGAATAAGGTTTGGGTTGTGAGGCTGTGTGATTCCTTTTGGTTTAAAGATCGGGAAACCAGGTTCAGGATACGGGGCAGTGTGTGGGCAGAGTAGTTAACACTCCTGCCTCTCCCCAGCCCCTCCGTTATAGGTGAGAAGAGTTGCTCAGGTACAGTAAAAAACTGCAGCTGCTACTGATAACACCTCCCTTGTGTTGGAAAGGAAGTAAAAACTCCTTGAATATAATTCTATGGAAAACAAAGGGGGGGAAAAAAGCTAATTTAGGTATTTGAAATAGTGAATACCTTGTAATTTCTAGGCACCGTCATTTGATGTTGTAAATCTTTGTGCTAACAGGAAGCTTGATGAGATAATGGCTTGTTACAATAATCTTTTGGAGTCAAAATCCTGGCTTTAATAATTATAGCTTGGCTCACATAGGAAAGACTTCATTGCCTCCTAGACTCTGTCAGGCATCTGCCTGTGCCACCAGTCAGCCACTGGCTTTGGCACAAGTGGCTGTGCTCGATCAAGAGGCAGGAGTGATACCAGAACATGAGCAAGACTGTGTGGGCAGTCCCTGCCCTGCTCCACTGCCGTGGTTTTGTTATCTCTTCATCATCTCCTGTTCTAAATGGGGTGGGGGGAACAGATCTGCCCCCCTTGCCATGACCTTTTGGGAGGGGAACAGTGAGCATGAAATAAGGGGAGCAGGCACAGCCCACTCTGGTACCAGATCATATTTTCCTGCAGCAATCACATTCTGTTCCTCAAGGAACTGGTAACACTGTCTGGACATTCCCCTGGTTTGCAGCAGTGGAGCTTGGAAGGAACCAGATTCGAGGTGTGGGCAGAAAAAGGTCACTTCTGATATAACCACACTTGGCTTTTCACCTCAAATGTCATGAGTGTGTTTGAAAGTTGGAGGGAAACCTCTCAGCCCTCAAGAAAAAACCCCTGGCACACTGTTTTTCCTCTGGGCTGCACGGTGTGGGGGAGGCTGTGAGAGCTCCAGAGCAGAGATGTGCAGGGGACAGATTCCCATGCATATGGGGGTTCCAAACTCACCAGAACCTCTTGGTTGCAGCACAGTTATAGTTCATGCAGTTTTATATGGATATTTCTGGTTAATCTCCATATGTATTCAAAAATAAAATTCTGGGGTTTTATTTTTATTTTTCCTTTTTCTCTTCCCAAGCAAATATAATTAACAATATAGGCTCAATCCTGCTATTTAGTCAGGGAGAGCAGAATTTGAGGCTTGATAGTATGAGCACAGCTGATGAATCTGCATATCAATGCAGTTTTGTTTTGGGGTGGGTTTTTTTCCCAGTCTGCTTTATGTTACTTAATGACGATAAATATCCCTTAAAGGCAGGGGCTCTTCCATTTCAATATTAAAAGGAACTTCTCCACTGATGCTTTTGGTTTTATGAAGAAGTTGTAAAGGGCCATTGTAAATTCCATCTGGTACCTATGAATATTTATTTCTCTACCCATATGCATAAGTGCCTCTGTGCAGTAAATATGCATCTACATGTAAAGACAGTAATTTTTTAATGGTGCAAGTTAAGCAGCTTCCAGGCTCAGTGACAGTGACTGTAGACAGAACAGCTTGGGGCATTCATGCAGCTTCACCACAGCCTTCCCAGGAACACTCAGTTCCTTCAATTGTTTTAAAATAGATTTCAGTGGTGAAAACAATTATATAAAGACCACTTGTTACTGAGAAAACATCCACTATTTATAGAATCCTTGCATTAGGAATCAGAGTAGGGTAAAGCAGAATTCTGAAAGATGCCTGTTTTTAACAGTTGCTGTTCAGTCACCACTGGGGATCTGTCGTTTGGACTCTGTGTAAATAAGGAATGGCACAGTTCAGGTGCTCATCAGCTGGTGTTGGTGGCCATTTTGGTCCTGGCCATTTCACAGCACTCCCTTCAGACCCTTTACAGCCTGAAGCTGGGAACCACTGTGATCTCTGTAAGCAGAGGCAAAAGTAACCTGACTGCCTGGGTTGTACTCGCTGTGAGAGGACATCTCAGTGCCCTTCAGGCACATCACCCTCCAGGGAGGCTGTGAATTATGCTCCCTCCTGAGAGCACACTGAGTGCCCAGCGGGGGATTTTCAGAACCCTGATGAAGATGTGGTTTCCTGCAGGTCTGGTGAAGTTCCCATCCAGGGTGTGGTGTGCAGGTGGCTGCAGGGCTGGTGCAGGCCGGACACAGCGGGGTTGGTGGCTCTCAGTTGCTAAAGGGCGATGTGTCTCGTTGCAGATGTGACGAGTACGTCACACAGCTGGACGAAATGCAGCGGCAGCTCGCGGCCGCCGAGGACGAGAAGAAGACTCTGAACTCCTTGCTCCGGATGGCCATCCAGCAGAAACTGGCCTTGACCCAGCGCCTGGAGCACCTGGAGCTGGACCACGAGCAGTCCAAAAGGGTGCGCACAAAATCTGCCTCCAAAGCCAAGGGCAGTAACCCCGGCGTAAGTCACGTTCGGTCCTGCGGGGACAGGCCCGAAGGGTCTGTCCTCAACAACCAGGTGTTCTGTAGCGAGAAGTATAAAATCTATTGTGACTAGGACAGGTGTCTAGGGGAGGAAAAAAAATTTAAAAAAAATCATATTCTGCGTCTTATTTTATGCTGTAACTGTCAGCGTAAATAAATCCCCACTATATAATGTCGCAGTGAGTTGACTTGTACTAGTATGTTGTGGAACCAGGTAATACAGATTGTATTATGGTGTTCTTAACTGTAACTAATGCATAAGTATGGGGATGCTATTAACAAGTTAATAGTGGAAAGGAATTAGCTTTTTCCACAATTAACACGTCTGGGTTTTGCTGTTTATGGTAAGTGTTGAGGGTACACCCGATAGAGCATATCGGGTGTTACCAGTTGTAGTTTGTATAGCACAAATGTGATCCTTTCTCCAGGGTTGCAGCATACTTCAGTAAATGCTTTCACAGGCAGAAACAAACAGAAAACCTTCCTTGTTATTGTGGCTTATGAAGTGGTGAAAAGCAAACATCAAAATTAGAGAGTATTTGGAGACTGGAATCAAACAATTTGCCTGGTGTGGCAGATGTTGGTACAACTTGCTGTTGTATCACCACTGACCAAAGTCCTAAAGCTTTTATAGGCTATAAAAGCTAGAAAAACACTTGGTAGGGTACATTATTTACGCCCTGTTTCCCTCTCTTCAGAGGGATAACCAGAAGAAACTTGCACACTTATATTAAAAATATGCAATATTTTCCCCACCTGATAATAAAACTCAAAATGTTTAAGATTTGGGATCCTACCTGGTACACAATTCCACTTGAAGAAATTATGTCTAGAAAGGACCTTTGTGGTTTCATGTTGCTCTTTGCAAGCATAACACTTTGGAAAGAACCTGTTTGAGGTATCACTGTAGCCACACAAGATTTATGTGTAGAGTTGATGTGACTATGGTCTAGCATTGTTGGTCACAAACAGCTTTCAGTATTAACCTAAATAGGTAGCATTTCAGAGCTCTGATCATTTGGGGTTTTTTTAAAGTACACAGAAGATAGTTGCATTCCATATGCAAGCATGTGTTTCACAGGGCTCTACATTAGAGGCACGGGAAATTGAACCAGATCATCCTGCTAATAATGATTTATGAAATAGCTTAGTACCCATATTAATCTTTAAAAACAAACCAACCTTCCTCTGCTATTGAACTGTTAAGGGGCCTTTTTAGCCACTTAATTGCAAGAAGTTTGATAGTCTAAAAGTGTACTTCATGATTGGTGCCTACACGAGAGAAAAAAAAAAAAAAAAAAAGATTGAAAAAGTTGCATCTAAAATTGTGGAAAATTCTTGGAGCGCCCTGCAAGGCACAGATCTTTGTTTAACCCGGAGTGTTCAAAGTGCCTCGCCTCAGACTTTTGTTTCAATGTAAAGCCCTGTTCATTTTGTACTCCGTTCCCAAGACTTTTGTACGCCTGCAGCGTTACTAAAACACGGTCCTGGGGCCGTTCTAACCCTCTGCTGTGGTTCTGCTTCCCTGCCCCGGCCCTGCAGATGCTCAGCCCCTGCTCCCGCGCTGCCTCTGCCTAGTCAGGAGATATCCCAGTGCTAACAGGAGGTAATGAACAGCACAGCTGGTTTTCCCACTTGAGGGGAGGAAAAAAAAAACCACGTGGGATTTTGGCTTCCCAGATATTTTTAAGGGGTGTGGGGGGGGAGAGAAGTCTTCTAAATTCGTACAATGAGACTTTGAACAAATGGAACTTGGCTACAAAGCTGGGAACCGTGGGAATGCCACGGCCCAGAGCCAGGATTGCATTTATTGATACGGAGAGGAGGAAAAAAAAAAACAACCCAAGCAATTAAATTCTAATGTGTTGCTCAAACATCACTGCTTGGGAAGTTTAAACAAACTGCAATTCTGGGTTTAGAAACTAGGCCCTATGTGTCT
The DNA here is from genome assembly GCA_038380795.1 of Pyrocephalus nanus. Taxonomy (NCBI): domain Eukaryota; kingdom Metazoa; phylum Chordata; class Aves; order Passeriformes; family Tyrannidae; genus Pyrocephalus; species Pyrocephalus nanus. Next base: position 2,978,933 of record CM076271.1, on the reverse strand, counting down.
GTTATTACTTTTTTTAGAAAACATGGAATTCTCCTGAATTTGAGCTTTAATATTGCTAAATAGCAGGTTTGATATTTTAGAAGAGGCTTCTTTTACGATTTTCAATCCTGCTTTTCTCTTCTTTGCTGCACAATCTTCCAAAAGGCCTTTATTCTTCTCATTCCTGCATTAAGTACAATTTTAAAATACTTGGTGACAGCAGGTGTTTGAGTGCTAACGTTCTCTGCTCCGACAGACACAGTTACAGTTCTGCTTCCGCTGTGGTAGGGAGCTTTAACACAGTTCTCACTGCTTCCATGTCTCTAATGACAGTATTTTTGCAAAATGCTAATGGCAAAAGGATAAACTGGAGAATGCATTGTTAGGTTGCATAATTGAATGCATTGTTAGGGTTTGGTTTTGTTGGGGCTTTTTTTCAAATTATCTGGAATTTTCTGTAAAGGTTTCGGTGTTACCAGACAGGTGACTTGCTGTCAGGCTTGGCTCATTCCTTCAGTTCCAAGTATGAACAATTTTGGTATTAGCCCCATAATCTTTGTGGTCCCTTCTACCTTCAGTCATTTCTGTGACTCTTTTAAAACCCCCAAAAGCCAGCCTGACTGCTCTTCGAGTCTGTCACCCTTGTGGTTCACCCTGTCAGAAAAAGAACAGCGTAAAGTGACTCGATCCTGCTGTTTGTATTTTTAGAGAATATTTAAGACTGAGTCTTTTAATTCTTGATTAAGATTTTTTTTCTTCTTTTGAGACATTCATTTGCTGTGTAAGTCTTTCGTATCAGTCCTTAATGGGTTGGGATAAAGCATGGAAAATTCCTTAAGCCATCACCTACCTCTGCGAGCAGGCTCTTCTGGATGGTTCTCTGCATAGGCCTGCATGCCACACTGACCTGCATGTTTCTGGAGAACCTAAAGCTTCACTTAAAACATTTCCTGTGCACCCATGGCTGTTAACTCGTGCTTGAACAGCAAAGCTTTATTCAGTACTTGTAAGAACCCTTCTTTCTGCAAAGCTGTTGCTTCCAGGCTGAACCCACAGAGCCTTGTTCCCCCAGCTGGGAAGGTGGCCTGGCTGCTGCTCCCCCAGCCAGCTAACAGACCCTCACCCAACTGACCTGCACATGGGCTTAAGTTTTCGGTTCTTTGAAGTGAGAAATAAACACTGATTAATTTTTTTTTTTTTCCTAATGCTATTTTATTTTTCCATTTTTCAGCTGTAGAGTAGTCCCTGGAGAAGGCCTTTCCAACAGTGCAACAGCATTTCTTAGCCTTCCTCACTCTGGTTCAAAGTGGTTGGCCCATTGCAGAGTGGAAACCACTGACCCGACCCTAACTTTTGAAAACACCTTTTCCCACATACTACCTGAACCCTTCCCTTTCTGCCTGAAGCTATGAAAAAAAAAAAAAAAACCCACAAAAAAACAGAAACAAGCTTTACTTAATAAGTGCTGCTGCAGTAAGAAACCTTACAAGTGCTGAAGAAACCTCCTTCAAATGTAACGCTCACCGTGTTAGTGTGTGCTCTCCTAGAAATGTCGGACGGGGGAAATTTATTTCATTGCAGATGCTCATTTTTTTTACCTGATTGTTAAACCTGTGCACTTTTTGATAATTTTTTTTTTCTTTAGCTTCTTTAATTCCTTATGTAGAAGAGTTTATATAAATGCAGTGGTTTGTGCTCATAGTCTCTCTCCAATTTGGAACTTGTGATTTATGAATTATATATCAGCATGTGGCAGAGATTTTTGGGGGGGGGCTCTAGATTGTGATTAGAAAAGAGTTTCAACAAAAAAAAACAGGAGCTCTGCTAAACTATGTGCTGTGCTTCAGCATCTTTTTTTATTATTATAAAATGTTAAGCTTTATATGTTTAAATTACTGATTTTTTTTTTAACTGCCATGTTCATTAAGAAATCCAGGGTATTCAAATTCTGGGGTTTTTTTCATATTGTATTATTATTCTTAGGAATAGTTCAATGTAACAAGAAGAAAACTTGACTTTGCTCTGGTTAAAACAGTAATAGGCACTTGAAAAATATTAAATAAGTAGTATTACCTATAAATTCCAGAATTCCTGGGTTTTAGGAAGTCGAAGTATTATTGATTAACAGAATTTTATACAACTATACCAGTGAAATTCCAAATTGGAATTGTTTTGTTACTTTTTCATTTTATTGTGCCAAATTGTGGTACATTTAGAAAGAAAAATTCTAAAGTGGTCAATGATAGGGTGTTATCTATCAGCGCCTTTCTGTCACTCATTATTGCCAGTAGTGCCTTTGATCATTTGAAGGGAGACTCTTAGAGTAGCGTTTAGGCCAAGTCCTGTCACTTAGGAGGAACCAAACGGCTGTTTTTTTGGGATTTGTTCAAAGATGTGGAGCAATAAGTGCAAAGTGACCTCCCCTTTCGCACATTTTTAACGGTAGTCGTGCTTAGAGAGATTATATATTCAAGGAATTGTAAAAAATTCTGTTAGTCAATGATATTTCATCGTGCAAATTCAGGGGTATAGAGAAAGCAAACAAACAAACAAACAAAAAACAAAACCACGAAGCTAAAGGAGCCCGACTGGGGGTCGGGAGCCGGGTGGGCCGGTGTTGGCCGGCCCCGTGCGGGTGTGGGCGCGGCACATCCACATCTCCTCGTGCATGGTGTACCCAGGTGTGACTTCAGCAAACAGAAACAGTTGGGAAGAGCATCAACCAGCCCTGCCAACAGGCTGGTTGAGGCTCCTGGGGGAGTGATTCAATTGGTACTTCGCTGGAGGGGGGGGGGGGGGGAACGCAGTTCTCCCGCTCCTCTCAAAAAAGAAAAAAAAATTAAAAAAGGTCAAATTGAACCAAAATTGACGGCCTGGAAGAGATTTCTGTTTGCTGGAAAGAGCATTATTATTATTCCTAGATGTGGGGACTTTATATATTTCCATCTTCTGTTACAGTATTGGTTCATAAGAAATATTGTTGCATTTAAAATTACTACATTTGTATGTGGGTATTTATTTGAAATGATGTCAAAGTACTGTATTATGTTCTATGTGCATTACCTTTTAGTGGTGGGTTGGTCTCCATTTAACGTCATATGCATGTAATCTTGCCAAGTAACCTTTACACAGATCTGAGAAACAAAACAAAAAAAACAAACAAACAAAAAAGTTAAAGAGAAAACGTGGGAACTTCTTAAAAGGATAACTGTGTGTTAATTGGATAACTTTAGGAGTTGCTTCCAGATTAATGAAACAGTGTTTAATGTAGGAAAGCGATGTGCCTGCGTAAAGGTGGTCACATTGGCAGGAGCAATAAAAGAGAAAAGGAATTGTGTGTTCTGCCTCTTGGTTTTGTGGTTAGAGTCGTGTGCCAGAGCGATTTTCGGCGGGAGGCCAAATATACAGAGATTTTTGTCTGGGAGAAACTGGATGCTTTGCATGTAGTTTGCTGCTGAGCTAGAAAATTAATTCTCTGTGCTCATACTCAGGGAGAACCATCCCCTGTCGCTCCATGAGGTCTTCCTGGGTTAGTTTTGGCCTGATCAGGCTGGTTTCATGTGTGTCACTGAAGAGCTTTGCAAACACTTGTACCTGGTACATGTTAAAGAAGGGTAGGACTTAGTGCTTTGGTGGCAGGGGGGTGGAATGAGTGGTCTTTAGGGTCCCTTCCAACCAGTCAGGGATTCTGTGAAAAAGCATTAAGTTGATGTTTGTCCAGCGGAGTCAACAAACAGACTCACAAAAGGAGAATGCCCCAGGTCTGAGGGCAAGGCTCAACACAAAAATGTTCCCAGATCAATGACTTGATATTGGCCCCTAGAAACATTAAACCTGGTTTTATACTCTTGATTAATGACTCTTCTGTTCCCAGGTGGGGTTCCCAGAACCATTCTGCTGATTTCTCTACCTGGTAGCAGCCCAGCTCCTCAGCCCAATTAATACCTGGAGGGCAAGGTGCCAGTTCTTCCTTGGACACTGACAACACTTGTTCAGTGGGGTGCAGTGAACTAGCAGAGCCCTGCCTGTAGAGTTCTGCATTTTCTAAAACAGGAGCTTTACCTGCAGGATGATCTAGGGAAGAAACAGGGTGTAAATCCATCTGCAGTGAGAGCACGGCCTGTTAAACAGTCAAACAGCGTGACTCCAGAATGCCTTAGTGAGAAAGAAGATGGGAGAACAAAAGGAGAATATTTAGATTAAAAGCCTTTCTGGTGAATGCCTATTAATTAAAACATCCATTTCTTTGACTCTCTTCTGTGCAGAAAATTCCCCTCCCTGTGCCTGGGGGGAGCATTGCCTGTGCAGAGATGGAGGGTGGGTCACCAGCTGCATTCCAGCTGCAGCTGTGGCTGGAGTCAGTCTCCAGGAAAGGAATCTGCCAGTGAATGTCACACTTGTGTTTGCAGTGGGGTCAGGAATGCAGCAGCAGCGTTTCTTGCAGGGGAGGAACAGGGAGGATTTCTGGATGTGCTGAGACACCCAAAGAGGAGAAGGAGACCTGCAAGTCCCCATGGACCTGGTTTTGTGGGATGAAGGCAATGAAAATTAAGATACAGGTGCTTGTTGGAGATCCCAGTAGGTAAGATGGTAAAACTCAGCTAACACAAATACTTACAGGAGTTGTAGTTTCAAAATTATATTCACATTCTTGTGATGAAGTAGATTGCCCTGCAGGACCAGGAAAAGGTATTTTTCCACCCAAGAACTTAAAAAAGACACATAAACAATGTGAAGATCACCTCTGTGAGCTCAAACCCAAGCACAGTAGCTAGTTAATATCATAGATTATATTATTATTTTTGAGTGTTATTATTAGTGTTTATCTATAAAAGCTTCAAGCAAACGTTCATTAGTGGTTGTTGGGGAAAATCACTCATGTACAAACCACTCAGAAGATGGCTTCATCCTGGTCCTTTCTTTTCTTCTAGAAGCACTGCAGTCCTTTCCCAGGAAAAGGAGGTGGGGGGGGATGCAACTGCAAATTTCCACCAGAAATACCAAGGTAACCTGACACCTGCTCTGCCCCTTACCTTGCCCAGCCCTGTGACCTCAGGACATGCCTCTCCTCAGCTAAGCTGCCAGGTTTCATAATTATCAAGTGAGGGGGGTTGTAAAATGTCTTAGGTCCAGTAACTGTGTTAAAAAAAAGCACTCCAAAACCCACAAAAGGCAACAAACAAGATGGATCTGGTTCCAGATGTTAAAAGAGTATTTCAGAGGCAAAGCTAATCTCTACTTTTAAAATACATGTCAGCAGGTGGACATTAGAGTTCTGAATGTCCTAGGCTAAACTACTGTAACAGGCTTAACAGGCAGGAAAAATACTCCAATCTGATGATTTAATATATGGTTTTAAAGAGATCATAAGAGGAAAAAAAAATTGAAAGAACAGGACTTTTTAAAATAAATTTTTGCTGGCACTTGTACGATCCATTATTCTCAGTAACAGTATTTTCGAATCTTTGTTGAAATGGATCACTTCTGTTTTCAAACAGGAATCTATTTGAGGAATTGCAAGTCTTCTTAATTAATTTTAAGGAGAGGAGAAGAAAAAACAGTTTATTTAAGTAAGCACTACTTTGTATTGTTTGACACTAAAAAGATAGTTCCTCCTCTGTCTTCTCCATGAAACCTTACTCATGGTGGTTTTATACAGAAATTTTAGGGTAAAACGTCTTCCAGCATTCAGGTCCATGCTACCTCAATTTTAGGGAAGCACTCAGCTTGGCAGTTCCCTAAAAACAAACGTTTTCCCCTTAATTTCTGTTGATGAGACTGTTCCTAACTAAGACAGTTTGTTATCCTTACTCCTAATTATATTGACTAAACATTCAGGCAGCTTCTGCTGATCTCAAATGTTCCTTAGCTTATTTGCCTCTATGCCTTCTGCCCTGGAATTCAAATTAATGCAGCTCAAAGCTTTACCAAGGAATGAGACATCAGCTTCTTGCTATCACAGAATCCCAGAATATGCTGAGTTGGAAGGACCCACAAGGATCATCCAGGCCCATCCCCAAGAGTCCCCCCCTGTGCCCCAGAGGATCATCCAAACCCTCCTGCAGCTCTGGCAGCCTTGGGGCTGTGCCCACTGCCCTGGGGAGCCTGTTCAGTGCCAACCACCCTCTGGGGGAAGAACCTTTCCCTGAGATCCACCCTGAGCCTGAAACTCCGTGCCTGTCTGCATCACTGCTGCTGCTGGTGGTCAGGGTTTGTGGGTTTCTTCAGTTCCTGCTTTTAGTTCTGATACTAAAAAGGGAGGGAAAAGTTTGAATCAGTGACTTTTTGTGCTATGTGGATGAAACCCCGGGTGTTCATTTTTTTAAGTAACATAGGAAAATACAGATGTATCTTTGCTGATTGAATGTTTGCCCTCTGCAAGAAAATAGTTGCTAAAAGCTTGTTCAGCCTTTAACTGGAGTTGAAGAAGCATGGAATGGCTGGGAACACTCGGATGAGCTGTGGTGCAGAGGCTGCAGTCTCACTGCCTCAGTACAAGGTGCAGTTGGGCTCCCAGGGCTGTGCACGATCCCTCTGAGCCACCAGCAGTCCACAGCAGGACTGGAATCGCAGTCCAGGGAAGGGATGAGAGCTAAAGGGGGTGTTTGTGTTCTGCCTTCCTGATCTGGCTGCAGGAGCTGGCAGTGGGAAGCAAGGTAAGAATCCAGGCCTTTCTCTCCTCACCTGTGTTTCTCATCCCCCTCAGAGCCACTGTTACCGTGAGCTTTTCTCATCCATTCTCTGACTCGGGTTAGACTCTTCATTCTCTTCTGGCCAGCTCTTCCCAGAGGTGTGAAATGAGACTCTCTTTGCTGCTGTGTCACATCTGCAGAGCTGCTCTGTTAAGAACCCTGACAGAACACCTACTGGCACATAAATCCTCTTCCATTCCTGTGCCATTTGTAGGGAGCGAAATTTTCATTGGTGTTTCTTCCATTCCTCTGAAGGACAGTTTTCACCAGTGTCCTGTTTCAGAAGGGATGTTCCTTTCATGGAGGCGGAAGGTAAAAAACCTATTCAAAGAAAAATGGATGTGCTCCTGTGGCGTGAGGAGAAGGGGAAGTGGCAGAAGGGGAAACAAGAAGGTACAGTGAAAGGGTGTGATCTGCACGAGGCAGTTTTAAAAAAAAATAAGACACAGGAAGATATGCAAGAGTATGAAAGGGACAGGAAGGAAAAAATGGCAGCAATGGATGAGGCTGGACTCTTGAGCAGCTTGAAGCAGCTGGGTCTTCCATGGGCACGGATTGTTTGGCATAAAGCCTAGGAAAAACTCAATTCCAAAAAAGCAGCTGGCAATTTAGCGCGGTCTGGTGGCACAGACTGCAGAGTGTGCGTTTCCCCATGTGCAAGGGATCAGCCACCACGCTCAGCAGCTGCCAGGGGTGGGGAGGAGGCACAAAGAAAGAACACGAGGCCAGGGAAGGAAGGAGCAGTGTGAGAAAACGAGGAGGACGTGAGGGGAAAATGTGTTCCCTGACATATCTGAATGCACTTGTGTGTGGGTTCAGAATGTCTCACGCAAATCTCCTGGGTTCCAGGAACCATCGTTTCCAAGCTGCAGTTCATAGGATGATTTCCTGTTGGAAGGATGAGCCCAGGTGTGCCCAGGTGGGCAGGAAGGCCAAGGGCACCTGGGCTGTACCAGCCACAGGCCCAAGGCAGTGACTGTCCCAGTGCTGGGCACTGGTGGGGTCACACCTCAAATCCTGGGGGCAGTTTTGGGGCCCTTCATGACAATAAGGACCTTGAGGGGCTGGAGTGTGTCCAGAGAAGGGAACGGAGCTGGGAAAGGGTCTGGAGCAGCAGGAGCAGCTGAGGGAGCTGGGGGGGTTCAGCCTGGAGAAAAGGAGGCTCAGGGGGAACCTTCTCACTCTCCAACTCCCTGACAGGAGAGGGGAGCCCGGGGGGTGGGACAAAGGACAGGATGAGAGGAAACAGCTTCAAGTTGCACCAGGGGAGGTTTAGATTGGATATCAGGGAAAATTTCTTCACTGAAAAGATGGCCAGGCACTGTCACAGCTGCCCAGGGCAGTGGCTGAGTCCCCATCCCTGGAAGGATTTAAAATGCAGGCAGACGTGGCACTTGGGGTCATGATTTAGTGGTTGGCTTGGCAATGCTGGGGAATGGTTGGACTTGATGATCTTTGAAGTCTTTTCCAACCTTAGCGATTCTGTGGTTCTGTGATATTTCTTCTAATTAATATCTGAGTCAATCTAAACACAGCTATGAATGTCCACACACCTGAATGTCCATATCAGGTATAAGCAAACCCATCTGAGCAGCCTCAGGTTAGGGTGCTTTTGAACATTTTTTAAACTAAATTAGCTTCTGTGTTGTTGCATGAAGAGAACTAAGTTTGGTGCCTGCAGAATGAATGCTATGTTCACAAAACCAGGCTGCAGGGTTTGTGTAACTGCAGACTCCTGGAGCTCCTGACACAAAACACAAACACTCTCCTTTCGAGCTGCTCGTGCTGGGCAGTGTCACTGGCTGAAGAAGTGTGAAGAAAATTGGTCCACCTGAGCTTCAAGAGACAGGAGTGCCCATGAGAACTCTGAGGGGAATGTTTGTCTCGGACATCACTGGCTGTGGGTTTTATACTCGGTACCCAAGCAAATCAAGGCATGAATTTTGGACAGATGAGGTAAAATCTGCCCTGGCAGATCAATTCACACAGCATGGCTGGAGAATGTGGCCAGCACCAAGGTGCCTCTTAACCCTATTCTTTACAAGTCTAACCACCACCACTTTTTATGGTGGTCTACATGACGTTTGTGCTGAGAGCACCAAATTTCCAGCTTAAGATCCCTCGTGCTCTTTAATTACCTGACTGCTCAGTGTCTGGAGCAGCTCCCTTTGGAAGGCAGCTCTGGGAAATAAGGATTGACTCTGGTCTACGAGAAGGGAGGAGACTCCGTAGCGGGGGATAAAAAATGGTAAGAAACGTAAAAGAAAAGTTCTGCCGGGACGTGCAGAGCCCTCCCTGGCCTGCAGCCCCGTGTGAGCGGGGAGCAGTTCTGGCAGGCGACACGAGGTGGCAGCGCCATCCCGCACACGGGATCCTCGGCTGCTGCGGGGAGCAGAGCATTTCCTCCCCGCTAAAAGATTTGACTTTTGTCTCAAGAATTCTTCCCTCCCACTCGCCCCTTTTCTCCTCTGTTCAGCTCTGCACAGCTCACCTTGGATGTATTTCTTGCCCTTCCAACAAGTTGCTGGCTGGGCATCTCGTGAACATGAAGCTGTATGGGGGGAATTTTATAGGAGTTGTCATGCTTTGGCTCTCTTTCTTGTCATTCCCATCCCTGTTTGGGATCTCACGCTGTATTTGGGAGTCAGAGAACCAGGGATCTGCTCTTGCTTTGCAGCTGAGTGGAAAAAGGTTTAGAACTGATGGGAGAGGCACACTGGGCTGAGCTACTTCCCATTAAGGAGCAACGGTGAATTCCTGCATCTCTGCTCTGCTTCTTGGTCCTTTCTTGCTGTTTCTGTTCTGTCTCATTTCAACATACATTTTGGGAAAGGTGCACCTGTCAGCTCAGGGCACTGCAGTGCATGGAACCATTTGGAGATAGGATAGCTTTGTTCCTGGAATGCTATGTGCTTTTCTGCTTTGTTTTTGGTTGTGTGTCCTCCTCATTTTGCTTTCTATGGCCATTTTCTTACTCACAAATCTCTTTTTTCCCCCCTTTTCAATGACTGCAGGAAAACCCAGTCTCTGTTCCCAGCATGATCACCCAGTCTGGAAAAGTTCTGAACAAACACGTGCCTGGCTGGTTGCTCTCTGCTGCACCAGACCCGAGCTCATGGGGTGCCTTTCTGGTTGCTTATTACTCTTCCCAAAAAAGAAGTAATGCCAGAGATAGAGGCTTTTACCATCAAGTGAGAAAAACCTTCCCAGGTGCCAAACAGCCTGGGCTCTGTGATGGGACCGGATGAAAACCCAGACTTCAGAGGGGAGCACTTGGGTATGAAGGCAAGAAAAAGCAGATGGAACTTTGCTATCGAGTCCTGGTAAGCTGTAAAGGTGGGCAAAAACTGGCCATGTTTTAGGGGAATCTGGTAAATACACAGAAAGGACTGAAATGGTTTGCACTGCCACTGCCACCACTTCCCTCTTCAGTGACTCAGTCTTCACAGAGGTGGAGTATTCCTCTCTTCTGCAGAAGGGATTTGCACACAAATGTGTTTTGTTCCTTTCTGGACACTGCTGGAGGAAGGTCTGAGATAGGTTACTCGATTATTAATAACAATAATGGGAAGAAAAACAAAGCTGAGCAAATTAAATGGACCAAACTCTACATACTGAAATGAAAAGCCTGGTTTCATTAGCTCAGGAAGTTTTGCTGCCTAGTGCTAATGTAGAAACTACAGTAATTATTCCCAGGCATACCTGGTAAATAATTCTATTATTTAATCAACAATTAAAGGCTAATAGCGCTCCAGGAAGGACGTGATTTCTGTCTGAGATTTAAAGGAACTCCACCAGAAACTCCACTCTTGGATCTGCAGTTCATCTCCAACTGTATTTTTTTTTTTTTTTTCCTCATGAGCAAAGTCATGTGGGGGAACAGTTGCTGTATTTAAGCCTCACAAATGGATTCCTAGTTAAGGCCACACTACTTAGAGCCTGCCTTTGGTCATTACAGTGACAACTAAGAAAGTGTAAGATGTGAAGACAAACAGATGGTCTAACAACTCCTGTCTATTAAGTACAACCAAAATGCCTGCACAAGGTAAAAATTTAATCTATTCTATAATTTGGCAGATAAATACCTAAAAATAAAAGTGCTTCAGTTAAAAAGGCACTCACAGATTCTGAATTCAAGGAAGTTCGGGATTTATATAAATGTATATATGTGTATACACAGAAATATATATGTAGGGCTTGGAACTAGATGATCTTTAAGGTCCCTTCCAACCCAAACCATTCTGTGATTCTGTGACTGTTTTGAAAGGACATGTTTGTGTTCTGGGGGATTTAGTAACAGAACACAAAAATATTGTACTAACCGTTTTGTTTTGTTTTGCTTTTCGGAGTAAAGCAGTTTTAGTAAATATTTTGGCTTCAACTGATTTGCAGAGTCACCCCTAAGTCAAGGAATAATTACATAACTCATGGGATGCATGTAGAGTAAAATTAACACCAAAAAAAAAAAAAAGAGATGAGAACTCTTTTATCAGAACTCAAAATGAGTCAGTGTTTGTTTCTGAACCCAGATTAACAATGATAGGGTGACAAAAATCAAGTGCTGTAATTCCTTCTTGCTATTTAAAAGCTACGCCTTATGTCTGCCAGACCATTGTGGCATCTCTTAAAAGTCAGCATTTCTGGAGTAAATTTCTCACCTAATGGTGCCCAGAAAAATACGGTATTTTCCTCTCCCGTTTGACAGAGATTTGCTTTTAACACCTCTGTGATCAAAGCAGCACTGACAGAACCTCAGTTGGGCTGATTTCAGGTTTACTGCAAACCTCAGGTAAAATCTCCAGTGCCCTTTAGGTTATTTAATTTGTGAGAAGACTTAACTCTAATCCTGCTCAGGGCACTTAGGTACCTCTGTGCTTTTCCTTTTGAATAATGGGGTTTATGCCCCTGAAGGACACAGACTGTGGAACCCCTGTTGCATCTGTGCCACACCTGATGATTCAGTTCATAAAGCACATCTTGTTTCTGAGGGTAGTGTGAAAGTCAGTGTTGTTTGGAAGTGTTTAATCGAGTGGTGAGGATCTACAGCTCCTCCCTTGCTGTATCAAGTGATACAGGATAAATGATGAACGTGGGAGCTGAAAGGACCTCCTGGGTCACTGAGTTCACCCCCTCCCAGTTCTGCAGATGAATGTGCACGTCTGACAAGGCTGCAGCTTTCAGCAACCTAAAAATATCAACGCAAAGCCACAGTAAACAGCCCCCAGTGTGTGCACAGAGGTTCCTGTAACACTGCTGTGCTCTGTGGTGAGTCCAGCCCTGGCATTCGGGTGGCAGCCAGCACAGACAGGCACTCACAGTGAGGTGAGGTCAGCGACACCTCCTCACCCTCATCACCCCCTCTACTGAGCATGGACAGCCACACATCGAGTGCAGCTTTTCTGGTGGACAGATTAGGAGTCCCCTAATGATGTAGGGACCCAGAGACAGCAGGCAGGGAATGGATCCACCAGCCCTGTAGCTTGTTGTTTGTCAGTCGATGGCAACAGGAGAACTGTTTGCCCCAGCCCAGCGTTGAGAAGATGAAGAAAGGCTCTGGTGCCCCCCTCGAGGACATTTTCAGTGGTGAAGATCAGGCTCTGGAAACCAGGTGACCCCCTCTGATCACTCATGACCTGTTGTATGAATCTAATTCTGCTTTCAGAGAGTCCCAGTAGCAATTTTGAGGTATATTACCTTAATAAGATCTACACCAATTTAAATGAAAAGAACCTGTTAAACCAGTATCTACAGCACACCAGTGAAATTAGAAAGTCCATGGTTGGAAATGCCTATTGTTAAAGAGAAATAACACTCAAGCCTCCATGAATATATAAGTTTAACTCCTTTATGAAGTGGGGCTAAAATACAGGCTATTCCACTCTGTTCTAAAAATCTCATGCCAGAGCATAAAAGCTGCCACAGGATCTGTGTCCCAAATGGAGAACTGCTTTACTCTTATCTGCAGTTCCTTATTTTTCTCTGTCTGTTGTTCTGTGCTTTTATTTCTGTTGGATTCCTGGCTGCTCTGTTAACTGGTGTTTGTGAATATGCAGTAAATTTGCTTTTGCCTAAGGTATAATTAAAAAAGCCCTCACACCCTACCCCAGTAGGGTTTTGGCTTAAAAATATTTTCCCTTGAAAGCTACCTTTGATCAGGTTTTTTTTTCTCACTTTCTCCCCCCCCCCCCAAATTTAAAGTGAAAGCCACAGAATCGCTTTCAGTGCTGCCATAAATTTAAATTTTTTACTGCAACTGCTGGTTTAATCTCTTTGTAAATGAGAAAGAAAGCAGTGCTGCTTTCTCTGCAAGTGCAGAAGGCTCAGTTTCAAATCCATGGGAATGGCATTGCGTAAATACTTAAAAGTCATGTCACAGTCATCTCCAAATCTTCGTCTTCACGTGAAAAGTAGTGCCTTCAGGAAGGAAGAAAAAGCTCTGATCAAAATTCCAAGAGTTATAAATAAGGACTCCTTACACAAAGGAACTTTGTGTTTGCAGTGGAGTGTCATATGATGGCAAAAGCACATGAGGGTCACCCCGAGAATTACATCATCCGGAAGGAAACACAACATGCATCTCCTACATGAAAAGCATGTCAGACAGACCCCATGTATTTGCAGAGCCCTGGCTCTTTGGTCTCCAGGGTCTCATTAAATCCAGAAGAGGTTATTTTTACCCTCATTAGATTTATCTTTTCTGGACATGCAATGATAATCCTCACTGAACTGCAAAGCCTACCATGAAGGAGAATCACTTTGTGTTGAGACAGCTATTCCTGTACAAGAATTTTAATGTGATATGACGGGCAACTTTCTTTCTTTTTGGAGAAAAAGAGTATTTATATGAACTTTGCTAACTGCTCACACTGCATTTATTGGCCCTTTTCTCCCTTGCACGTTCAATGGACACTGACCAGTGCTTCAAAGCTTAAAGAAGTTTATTGTACTGGGCACGAAGTAAAATTTGCAGCAAAGATTTAATAAAACCAACACCTTCAGGTGCCCAGCCAGGTCTAGTTCAATGCAGAAGATTGCCAACCAGTTTCTAGTCCCTTTATTAGAATCCTCAACTACTTTGAGACCAAGCCTGAGAATGGCAGAAGTGACAGAAATGTGGACAAGGTGGACTTGTTCCAGTTACAATTTCCTTCATGGGACAATGAAGGGAAACAGCTCAGGTGTCTGAGACAGTCAGTTTAGAAGAAAAGGGCTTAACAGAGGTGGATAATTATACTGCCTGCAACTCAGGGAAAGGTGGCATCCTGTGCTTGTTACTCAAAGAGTCACAAACCCTGCCATAAATGATCCCAGGTTTTGCTCCTCATGGTTTTAAAGGATTGGATGCTTCTCAGTTCAGGTGGGAAAAAAGTTCCAACATTCAGAGCAGGTGTGTCAGCAAATCCTTTCCTCCTCTAAACACTAATCTGCACTGGTTTGCTGTTTTGCTGGTAGTGTCAGCCCACCTTCTGCATAACTTTTATCCCTTCCAATCCCCAGCAGAACCCTTCTTTTCTTTGTTGCTGATCTGCTGAAGCTGCTCCTCTGACTGCACATGACTTACCTTGGTTGAAGACAGGCCTTATTCCTAGGCGTGAAGAAGCCGACACTGGCCATTTGTTACAATTTTGCTGGTCAAAAGCAACAGCAATTCAAAAAACTTGCTTGAATTGTAAACTCTACAGAATTACTTAACTGATTCTGGTCAGAGATACAAATTTAATGCTGCAGGTACCCAGACTGCAGATGTTGAGGACACCCACAATGAAAAATGTTCTAATTCTCTAGGGGAAAAAAAGCCCCAACAACCTAAAACCCAAATCAAACCAAAATGCTGGCTAGGGTGGGGACAGAACTGGAAAGGAAATAAATAGATAACTTTAAAGGACACTGGCTATTCGGTGTTCTGATGGTACATTAAACACATTTAAAGGCTTAAAATAAAGTTTGCCTCAGCTGTGCAATTAAGAGCGTGGACCTTGTTCTCATGACGGCAAAGACCCTGGGTAATTTTCAACAACGTGTAAGTTTGTTTCTGCTTGAGCCCCCGTTACACCTGATAAGGTGCAGCAGTGGTTGCTGAGCTCGGATCTGCTCTGCTGAGGGTGCCACAGAGGAGACCTGCCTCGTTGTCTTACAGACCAGGACTAATCTAAGGCAGCCATAACCATTTTGTACAGCAATAAATGTTTGAAATCATTAGTTGTGTATTAACAGGTAGGATTTCCAGAGTAACGAGAAACTCAGATTGGTTCATTACTGAAAAATCTACTTTCTTATGCTAATTGAACGAGACCCTATCCACAGAGTGACCCTGGAACAGCTACTTCTTTTATTCTGGAATAATACTCCAAGGTAATTAATTTTATGAATGCCATTATAAAATTGTTTTTCTCTATTGAAGTACTCAAATGTGTATTTCCATAGTGGTGCCTGTATCAACGTTGGATATTTCAGGGGGGAAGTGAGGAGCAATGACCAACTTCTGGGTAATAGACTAAAGCCCAACATAGATAACTTCTTGTTTTACTGTTTTGCTTTTTTTTTTTTTTTTCCTGGAGGTAAATGCCTTTGTGAAGACCATTTTACATGGCTTTTGTGCTTTTCAGAGATAGACTGTTTGATAGGTGCATTTAAGCTTAATACATTCGGGTTTTTTCCCCTCAGTATTATTTATTTATTTATATTTATATTATGTATTTCTTTATATAAATATTTATATTATCGGTTATATATATAATAGTATATTGTTTATTTATATTCCTCGTGAGGGGAAGCTGGCCATTTTACCTCTCACAAAAGCTCTCCTCGAAAGATGTGCCTTACCTGAGGAGGCAGGGCTTTACCCGGCTGCAGAAGGAGCACTGTCCCAGCGCCGTGAAGGAGAGCATCACCCTCCACCTCAGCCCTCCCTGCCCAGGCACACGGCAGAGAGTCGGGGGCCCCTGGGTTCTGACTTCTCAGGGAGAAGAAAGACCCTGTTGCTTGGGATGGTTCTGGCAAGTGGGAAAGAGGCTGGTTGCCTGAGGGGGAGCAAACAACAGGGTTTGGTCCCCGTCCCCGTCAGACAAAAATCGTGTCGGAATCGCTCTCTGCCACGCACCCGGAGGGCAGGAGGGCGGTCGGGGCAGCCCCGGGGCTCAGCCGGGCTCCCCCCGAGCCCCGCCGGCCGCACTGTGGAGCTTTTGGCTCCCCGGGCAGCGGCTGGCGTGGATCCTGCAGCCCTTCCGTTTCCCTTTCTGCCGCCCGTGACGCGATTTTGAGGCTCGCCCTCCCTCCTTCTCGCCCGGAGGGACCCCACGGTCCCGCTCCCCGCGGCACGGAGAGGCCGCGCTGCCGCCCGGGCCCGCGGTGCGGGGAGCGGAGCGGAGCCCCCGCCCCGATCGGCACAGCCCCGGCCCCGGCTCCGGCTGCTCGCAGCCCTGCCCGCGGGCCACGCCAGCGGCGGGCGCTGCTTCGTCGGGGCAGGGAGGGGTGTCCTTCCCTCCCCTCCCCTCCCCTCGGCCCCCGCCCCTCTCGAGGGGCGAGCGCGGGCGCCCCTTCCCCGCCGCCGGCAGCAGCACCTGGTCCCGCGGCCTCCCGGGCCGGGCCGGGGGCTCCTCCCGCCTCCGCCGCCTTCGGGGGCGCCGCGTCCCGCTGGCGGCGCCTCATGGCGCGATACAGCTGCAGTGGGAGGGAGAGGAAACCCACCCCCCTCGCCCGGCGGCCGCCTTTGTGAGCGCCCGGCCCAGCTCGGCGCGCAGCGGCTCGGGGAGCGCCGGAGCGCGGCGGCGGGACCAGATGGAGCCGGAGGGTAAGGGCGGCCGCGGTTCCGAGCGAGCCCCGCGTTGTCCTCTCCTTTCCCCCCCGGCCAAGTTGTGTGCTGGGCGGCGGCGGCCGCGGGGAGCCGGGCCGGGAGCGGGGCGGGGCGGGCGGGGGTCCCGGCGGGGTGCGGGGGCTCTGCGGGGCTCCAGGTGTGCGGGGCTGCTGCGGCTCCGGGGCAGCCCGCACCGACCCGGGGCTCCGCGCTCAACTTTCTTCCTTCCTTCCTTTATTTTTTTTTTTTTTAATTTTTCAAAAATTTTTTTTTCGTTCCGTGTCCCCCCCCCCCCCCGAGCGTTCTGGGACAAACGCGTGTCCAGCGGGGCCGCCCCGCCCTCCCCGGGCTCGCTCCGCTCCGCTCCCGCACCCCCCGTGGGTGACCCGCGTCCCTGCGGCCCCGACAATGCCCGGGGACCCCACGTTCCGCTGAAACACAGCACCGAGCTGTGTAAAAAAAAAAAAAAAAAAAAAAAAAATATGGTTTTAGTTATCCTGAAGCCACATAAAGCCATTTTCTGTTAAATGCTTCTTTTGGTAAGACTGGCTATTAACTGCATAGATTAAATTTATTTCCTTGCCAGTCCATATTTAGGCGCTTATGAAATGCTGAGAGGTTTGGTTTTTTCTTTTTTTTTTTTTTTTTTTTTTTTTCCCCCACTCTTCTTTTTAAATACCTTTTGGAACTGTTAGTCCTCGTAATGTAAACCATTTCTAGCTGCAAATTGGAAACCTCTGGGCCATAATGGTGTGTTGCATTTAGCTGGCTGTCTCTGTAAGCCCTGCATTCTCCTGAAAAAAAAAAAAAAAAAAAAAAAGAAAAGGAAGGGGGGAAAAAAAGGCCCTAAAAAAACCTTATGAGGTTCATGTTTAGAAAATTGGCCACATGCATCGTAGCTGTTTTTTAAACCTCAGTACCTAAGTCACATTTTCCATTCCAGATATTAAGGGTGGTTAAACTATGTTAAAGGGATATAGTCTACCTTAGTTCCCTTGCAAGCTTTAGGGAATTTTAAACACAAAGGAAAATGGCTCTGCAGTATAAAAGAATCTTGCAGTGCCTGATACGCAACAACACCAAGGAGAGGAAGAGACTATTGGCAATTGTTAATGACCAGGACTGGTTTTGTTGTCCAAGCAGATAAGTGTGCAGAATGGAAAGGGGTTACGTATGGTGAGCAATACATTGATTAAAGTATTCTTGTATTCTTTATAAAAAGTTTATTTTTCATAGAAAGCTAGTTTTCACAACACTGGGAGGATGTTTTTTAAACACATCCCCTGTGTTTATAAAATCATCCCCTAAAATAAGCAAGCTGGGTTGTTCCTGATATAGCTCGTTTGTGACCCAGTTCTTTCTGTTGTATGTCTCCTTACCTTAATAAATCTAGGGAAAAAAATGATAACAATGAGATTGGGTTTGAAGGAACTCCTCCTTTTGAAGAAGTAAGTTTTTGTGTTCAAAAAGTGGAAGTTCTCTGCCCTGTTCCTTGGTTAGTTCAAGTCTAGTCAAGCCAGGAAGGGTTATGGTGAGCTGCTGAGGTTCCCTGTCTCCCCTGGATGCAGGAGTATTCAGACTATCTGACTTCTGGCACCTCCCAGACTCCCTGGGTACCAATCTTCAGTATGTTGAGTTAGGAGGCTGGTCCTCCCACATGGGTTGGAGCCTGCAGTAGCTGAAATGCCTGTGTTAGCAGGACTCCCTCCCTGTCAGTGAAGGAGCCAGGGTTCTCAGGGTTAGTTGCTTGTGGATTGGTGCGACACATATCGTGGGATATGTATCTCACACGATCTCCATGTGTGCCTTTGTGATTTGGTTGACTGTGGTTGATGCTCTTCAGGGAGTGTTATTTCTGTTTTCAGAGTCAGGGCACCCAGAGTGTGGTGATCTAAGGAAAACCTGTAGAGCTTGCTTGCTCTTGCAGCTTTGATCAGATGTGCCTTGGTTCACATCGCTCTTGAATTGAGCTGGAATTGCTGTCATCCAGTCCCCTTTTCTTGCATTGAAATGGATGTCAAAGGCTCTTGCTGAGAGTGAAGCCAGGGCTTTCTCTTCCCCCAGGAGTGCTGCCTCTTTCCCAGTGTGCAGATGCAAGGCCTGTCAGGTATCTTCCACACAGGCAAGGAAGCCTGGGGAGTTGATTCCAAGGTTCCTTGAGGAATCCAGTGTGGTGCTGTGATGCCACAGAAACACTGACCCCCAGAATTCTTGTGGGTGTCCCCCACACTCCAGACGTTTGCTGAGGTGATGACGTGCGAGGAGGTTGGGAGTTCAGAGTGTGTTTGATCTTGGGAGTGTCTCAGAGATGCAACAGAGGATGTTGTATTCAAACCAGTAAAAGTGGTGGAATCACAGTGGTGATGATCCTCATGGCTTTTTGTGGGGGATGAACTTCCGTAGCATGATCCAGAACAAGGAAGACTGTATTAGGTCAGCAGTGGTGGAAGTGGGTTTTTGAAACCCTGGGACACTGGACTTGGGAATTAAGAATCCTAGGTGATGGGTTTTCACTCGTGCAGTGTTTGCACTGCAGTGTTTTCAAGGCAGGCTTTTGTGGCTGGGTTTTCCAGAGCATCCCAATGGTTTCACACTCCGAGCTCCCCGATCAGGTTCAATGTGTTTGGTTTTGGGAAGGCCTCGTTCTCAAACAAGCTGTGTGAGATGGAGTGCTGTGGGGCACGCATTTCCTAGTGGTTTTCAGTGAAAAGTGAACAGCTGAATTCTGTAGGAGGTTTTGGGAACAGCTTTGTCTTCCCGTGTGGCTGTAAACTCAAAGAACACTTCATGTTCCTCACTGACGCTTGTCCTTGCTGACCCAGCTCAATAATAATGCATGTATGAGGTTTTTCTCCAAATTGTACCTTTTTGTCTTTTTTAGGGATCTTGCTAAGATTATTGGGCATCAGTAACATTGGTGCAAACGGTCCTGCTTTGGTCAGTGAGTGTGACCCAGTGGTTTGTGTGAGAATTGAAAGGGGCAGGGAGTGTAAATGCAGCAGTGGTGTGATAAATGCTTTGATTCCTCTCTGAATGTACACCTGTTTCTCCTAAAGCTGTAAACTTGTGAAATGCTTTTCAGTATGATTAATTTTCTTCTTTGCGATGTTTTGTAAACTAATTTAAGTTTTTATTTTAAAATTTAAATTTTTCGTTTGCTGAAAGCTTAGTTTGAAACTGAAAGAGGTGACTGGTAAAGCCTAAGTAATAAATACTTCTAGTTCCCAGGATACAGATACTGTGTTAGAGATTTGAGCTATTAATTATGTAGATGTTAACTTGTCTGAGTGGAGTGAACAGTGGCAGATTAAAAGCAGTAATAACTACTGTGGTATCTGTTTGTGTCAGCATTATCAAATTTTAATGTGAAATTTAATGTTTCACTTGAGAGACCTCCCGTGACTTGCAATTCTTACATAATGATGGATATTGATACTGTTTTGAAAATACGTCTCTTGATCCACGTTCTGTGAACCGTGGCTGAAAGTTCCTTTTAAGTAAAAAAAAAAAAAACTTCATATATTTTTCGGGTAGGGGAACAGAGAATATGAGAGAGCCTGAGCTGAGGTGGACTAAGGCACGACTGAGAGGGAAAATAGGAGGGGAGTGTTGCTGAAGCTCTTTCCATGATGTGGCAGCTCTGCTGCCTGCCCTCCACCAGCTCTTGGGTCTCGCCTTTTCTTGTCCTCTGCCAAGCCCTTTGAACTCCCCGCTGAGCCTGAGCACAGGACCCCAAACCTTGGCTCTGGAAATCCACGTGGAATTGGGAATTGATAGATGCCTGCAGCTCAGCGCTGCGCTCTCTGCAGTGTTCGGGAGGCAGGCAGTCACAGCGTGGAGCTCTGGCTGGTTTGGAGGTTGTGAGTGGTGAAATTTGAGAAGCCTTTGTTGGTGGAACAATAGTGGAGGTACGCTGGAAAGTGCTTCCAGGGGAATTTTTTGCCCCTCCCTCTCCTCTCCGCGCTCCCGTTCTCACAACGTTTTAGTGTAACTGGATTTGCATTTTACACTTAAAATTTTATGGGTCTTTGTGTTCCATCTCGCGGTTTGTGGCTGTTCGCCGTGGCTGTGCTGTGCTGGTGCCTGGTGTCCTCTCCCTGGCGCTGCACGATGTTCATCTCCACTCCCTTGATGGTCCAGCTCTTGCTTTTTCTGGCAGTAGTCACCAAGTGCTCCTGTGAGAAATACCCAGGTCTGCAGTCCTGGCCTGGCTCCTCAGGGTTAACTTTATTTAACTTTTATTTTCAGTGCCTCTGTGGTCCCTGACCGCTGCCTCTCAAAGTGCTGTCCTCCCAGCTTGTCCTGCTGGTTGTCGCTGACTTTCATTGCTATTTTTGTCTTTCTGCGAAGTGCAGTTGAATTTATTTGAGTTTATTGGTATTACCTTCTTCCCTGTTTTCTGAGTTGCACTTTTCTTGTTATTTGCCCAGGGTATGGACCCTGGTGTGGGCCAGAAAGCCATTTAACTGCTATGGGAAGGTGAAGTGGAGAATTGAGGTGGAAGGCTGGGGAGAGGAGGTTGTTGACACAGCATAACCTCAGCCATCTCATGCAGGACTCCCTGCAGGGTCGTCAGGGGGCTCAGCAAAGTGATTTTATCAATTCCTCACTCGGAGTTGCTCCATTAACAGAGGGCCAGAATTCCTACCTTGGAGCCAGGCTGTTTGAATAACCCTTCAGATATGGGCAGGATTCTTTTGTCCCTCAGTCATTCTTCTCTCCCTCTTAGCATGATTAGTGTTGAACTCTAAAACCTGTGGCTCTTTGGCAGTCAACCATCAGCACAAAAAAGTTGCAGAAGTGCTAAAATGGTTTTTTTTCTCCTGTGCTGAAGTACTGGTACTTCCTGGTACTGCCTGAACGCTGTGATGTGTGTTGGTGGTGGGCTGGTCCCAGTGACAGCTGTGGGTCCCACTCTGGATTTGTGTTGGGCACCAGCAGCCTGGAGAAGGAGGTTTTGTGAAGGAATATGAGAAGTGTTACCAACTTTTGTGTCTTAAATGCTGGTGATTTTTGAGAGAGCTCATTGTTACCAAAAACAAGGATAGGCCTCTGCAGTGTGTTTAAATGTGTTGGAAGTGTTGACTGCAGTTGTGAAGGTGCTCCCAAGGCTGGGTCAGAAGCAGTCACCGGGCAGTGAACAGAGTCGTGTACGCTTCACGGTCTTCAAATCTGTTGTTAGTCATAGTAAAAGGCATCTTTGGGGATGACAGAATCTTTTAGGTATTAAGTGAGGGAGACAGAGCAGACCAGTGAGCATTGCTGTGAGAGGTGAGGAGCTGTGAATCATCATAGGTCCTCGTGCATTTCAGCATGGCCGTGAGTAATTACATCACTGAAATTGTATCTTAAAGTGCTGATGCATCGCCTTTTGAAAGATAGTTCTAGTTCTTTATTTCTTCAGAGGCTGATTTGATGCTGCTTCTTAGATATTCTTTTGTTTAATAAATATTCAAGGAGAGAGCATTTTTATGCAGGACTATCAAATGAATCAATTACGTGTTATATTTGTCATTTTTTCTCTCTTTGGGAATTTTGAATAATCTCTTGCTGGAGTGTACAGAGCCACTGCTCTAGGAGTAGCCACATTTACTGTTAATTTCTGCTGTGAATTGAGCTGGTTAATTAATGTGAATGGCTAAAACACAGTCCAGAGTTGATGCTGGTTAGATGTCAGCCCAACCTCGATCCTTGGGACAGAGCATGTGGGTCCAGCATATGCAGGTAGCTTACACATCTCTACATGGCATCGTGGCAACCTGGATGGAGATTTTTGGAGGATAACAGCCTCCATGTTAAAGAATCTAATTTCTACAAAGTCCAAATGACTGGGTAGTCCCTGTATTTTTTTGGAAGGCAGGGCAGGGTCTAAATATCACTTGGATGTCAGAGGTTTCTCCTGTTTATTTAAGACTTCTGAAAAGCAGGCAGGTGCCTGACTATAATGAAGGAATTTAACACTGGGCTCTAGTTTTCTTAAACTCTTGGCCTCTTTTTATTCTTTCTTTTTGAGCTTGCAGGCTCTGAGCAGAAATTCTCTCTTGGTAACTTAACCCCGAGCAAATATTTACATTCATGAGATTCTTGCTACTTCAGCAATCATTTTGGACCTTGAGGTTGGAACAGGGTAAAAGTTACTGTACCAAACATTGGGGATGGGCAAGGAGCTGGGAAAGGAAGACTGAAGAAGCCTCCAAATATGGGTTTACCATCTTTGGTAGGAATCACCTGTTCAGTGTGATTGTCACCCCACAGTCACTGCTGTATTCCAGGATGAGATTTACAGAGATACTGTGTTTCCTGCCACTGGCCCTATGCATCTTGTGATTTGAATTTCACCCACGGCTTCAAAATGCTGAATAAAAACCTTTGTGGAAAAACTGAAGTGAACAAAGTAGTAGAAGGGAAGACTGAGATTAAAAAAAGAAGGAAAAAGTGGAGAATACAATGCAAAAAGAGAACTGACAGAGGCATAGGAAGAGATTTTGAAAAAGGAAGGGGTTTTTTTAATGTCAAAATTTGTAAGAAATTTGAATCTGTAAAAGAGGAAACATGTACAAAACACTCTTGGAGATTAACCTGAGATTTCAGCAGAAGTAAGGGAAAGGTTCTGCAGGGTAACGAGCAACAGAGAGCTAAATAAATAAATAAATAAATAAATAAATAAATAAATAAATAAAGTAGAGGAAGGAGTGATCTCCCTGTAAACCAATGGGCGAAAATACCGCCAGATCTCAGCTTGCAACCTGGTTGCACCAGAGCTGTGGCTGAACCTCCAAAAAAAGGTGATGAAGGTCCCCCCCTCCAGGGCTGTAGCAATGCACATCTGCACGTTGGAACTCTTAAGGGTTGACGTTGAAGCAGCGTTTATGGTTTTCCCATTTCATTTTTTCCTCCCCTTTTTTCCCCCCCCTGTTCGTTGAATATCTGCAAAGCCCTGGCCTGGGGGTGGGTGAAGTTTGCCCAGAGGAAAATGCCAGCCATTCCAGTTTCCTGCTGGAGCCAGGTGTGCCACCTCTGTGGGTCGCTCCCCACGGGCTGCCGGAGTTATTCACGCGGAGTGAAGTTTGTCCCGTGGAGGGACAGACAGTGCTGCCTGCTGAGCTCTTCTAGATCTGCTTTATTAATTGCTATTGGAATTCTTACAGCCTGTAAAAATCCAGAGCCAAATATCAAAGTTGGGGCGAGCAGTTCCCCCCCCAGTTGTTATTATTATGCAGTTGAGAAATAAATTTCTTAAAACTTTTTTTCATCTTTAGCAAATACTTGTCTTGCCCTGCCGTTCTTAGTTTACTGATGGAGGTGCTAATGTTCACAGCTAGGGGAGTAAGATTTCTTCAAAATAGTAAAATTAAAAAAAAAAAAAGATATCCTACTTCATCCATAGGGTCTGGAGTTTTTGGAATTGGGTCTCTGATTGGAGTTACGGCTGCTTGATTTTGGTGGTTCTTGGAATGCAGAACAGATGCTTTTCTTATTTACTTGAAAGGACAGTCTGGGTTTTTTTGGTATTTCCCAGACCATGCAAGCCCCAAAAGTTATTTTAAAAACTGCTAATCCTCTTCTTAGGACAAAGAAACTGCCGAAACAAATTTTGAGGGTAGGAGAGCTGTTGTGTTACTCATCCATCTGGTCCAGGGCTCCGGCCACAAACAGTGAAAACCTTTGCAGCAAAAGTGGTTTTATTATTTCTTTTCTTCCCCTTGCACCCAACTGTTTAAAAATTGGATTGTGTCTGAAAGCAGGAGGGTTCATCAACTCACAGAACTCATGACCTCCATGGAAGTAGAAGTTTTCTTATGGCTGGTGACAGATTCAGGGTTGTTAGTATATATAATTAAAAAGAAATAAATTTCTAGTTGCTCAGAAACTGTATACAGAGCGGTGCCACTGTTTTACTTGTATGTTTGAAGTGATAAAACATGTGATAATACACCTGGGGGGAGGATGTTCCACCCCACTGCTCTGTGCCCAGGCAAAGTGTTGCATTTTGGATGTGAGCTGACTCTCCCAGAGCTGTGAGGAACTTGCAGGTGAGTTTTGCTGCTCCCTTTGCTCTCCTCCCTCCTTGCTGGAATAGGTTTCAAGCAGAACCAGTGTTGAGAATGGAGTGGGATCTCACTGAATGATTTTTGATGGCAGCAGGGCCTCTGAAGGGCGGAGCTTTGTTCTCTGTTTGATGGAGGGTCAGAAGAGGTGCAGCTTCCAGGATATTCCTGATGACATCTCTTTCCAAGATGTGTTTCTGCTGTGATGTCTGCTTGGCTGACAGTCTGTAACAAAGGTTAATGAACCCTGGGTTACTGCAGCTCCAGCTGAACTTAGCCTTGATCTCCAGATCCTTCTGGGGACCAGACTGCAAACGTGCACATTGGTGCTTTCAGCCCTCTGAAACTTTAGGCTTTAAATCCAAACCCTTGAGATTTAGATAGGTGGTGTGTGTGGGGGGTTATGATAACTCTGTAATTGTGCTGCTGTTTCCCCGATTTTTTTTAATTTAATTTAATGTAACACCCCCCGAAATTTACGTTCCTTTATCTCACGATGGAAGAAGTGACCTCTGTATTAAAACAGGCTTTTGAGCATGTAGGCTCTGGGTGTAGCCTGCAGAATTGTGTGTGTGATGCTGTGATGATAAATAACAAATTCCATCATCGCTGTCATTCCTTAGAACATCCCTGCATCCCACAGGTAGTCCCACAGGCCCCTCCTGAGGAGGCTCCTGGAACTAAAAACTGAATTTTTTTTTTTTTTTATTTCACTTTGTAGTGGAGGGAAAAAAAGATGAGGCTTCATCTAATATCCATTTGATTAATAAATATTGATCTGTTGAAATGCATTAAAGGTGTACACGTCACGTGCCTTATTTTCAAAAAAATACGGCAAAATCATAATTTGCACTGAAGGCCTTAAAGTACTTGTTTTGTGGAGTACAATTGTTCTTCCTTTTTAAAATGCTGGTTAGGGTTTTCAAAGGGAGCCCAGTGATAAAAGGGAAGCAGTTCAAATGTGGTTCTGTAACTTACGTTTTGATTTGTTTATTTAAGACTCGAAAATCAAGCGGTGGTTTAAGGTTTTCTGAAGTTGATGCAGTGACTACCATGGTGGGCCCTTGCTGAAAAGGCTTTAAAATCCAAATCCTTATTTTTCAGTCTGCTGTAGTGATGATGACTGTCATTCATTTCACTTAGAAGCAGAGAACTCTGGTTTTTAGTTTTTCAAGAACTTTCCCTGGGCTCAGCTGGCCTTTTCAAAATGCAGCATTTTCCTTTCATCTTTCTGGTATTGATTAAACTGTAGTGTCCAATTTTTATTTTTTTTCTCCTCCTTTTGAAATACATCTCACAATTGCAGGATTTGAGCTAGTTTGTTTAAACAACAACAACAAAAAAACCCACAAAAACTGGAAGTCTGCACTTTTTCTACATTGTTATTTTTACGTTTATTTAATGGCAGTCGTGATAAAGGCTGATTTATGTAGGATTTGTAGCACAGCTCAGCTGTGGATTTCTACAGCAGCTTCCAGATAGCTTCAAAGTGTTTATAGAAGTTAGATAATGGCAGCATTTGGTGCTGTTCCTTGGCTGAAATGTGCAGCATATTCTGTAAAGATCCTGACATCTCCGGTCTCTTATTTGGAGTTGATTTAGGTGGGCCAGCATTGCTGCTCTCTCATCAGGCCCACACAAGAAAATAGATATTTATTTTATTTTCCTTAGGTTTAGGTCATAAGTGTGCTCAGAGATCTGAAGCAAATGCAAAGTTTCCTACAGATCATGTCATTAGTGTTCTCTCCTCCAAATTCAAATGTTGGGTAATCCACAGATTATTTTTAAAAGTGTTTGAGGATGCAGATTGTAAAGTAATCCTAATTTGAGTTTTGGGGTGGCTAACAGTTAAGGACTGTCTTCAATATGGCAATATCATTAGGAAAAAGCTCAGACTATTATAAATTGGTTTTCTATTATTGTTTCCACTCTCTAATTACAGGCTTGATAGGAGTTTTAATCTTTAGGGACCATGAAAGACTTTGATCCATTAGAGCAGGAAATGACAGGAAAAAATATTTACTGCCCGTTACACCCCTCTGTTCCAATGGGAAAATAAAAGTAGGAACAAAGCCTTTTAATTTTTTTCCCCCTTCATTTTCTCCTTCGTTAGATGGGGATGTGTTCATGGCAGTGGGAATTGGTTGAAGAGGTCCCTTCAGTGGTTCAGCTTGTGAAGGATGCGGGTCCAGCTGGAAAGATTGGGTTTCTTTCAGTTTGGGAGATGAGGAAAAATTGCAGCATTCAAAGGTTACTGTCATTCTTGGGGTGAATATAAGATGTTTACAGGTGGTTACATGAGGAGGGCAGTGGGATAAGTGGGGAAATTTGGATTCTGCCAAAGAGAGGAGCTTTGCAGGGGTCCTGTTGTGGGGGGAACAGTCGAAACCTAGTGTGTGCTGCAGCCATTCTGGGGGTCCTGCAGGAAGCCACAAGTGGGTGACATGGGTTGTCTTGGCATCTTCTAATGGCTGATCAAGCCTGAGAGAAGAAAAGCATTCTCTGCAGTTTTCTGCAGCTGCTCACCAGTACCCCAGGGGTGTTGCAGGAAACTCCTAATTGTTAATATTGTCAGGAATGCTTCCCCTGCCCCCTTCCCCCGGTGCAAGCCTGAGTTACTACTATGCTGGCAGCCAGCAGGCTTGGCACCAACACTAAAGGCCAAACTAGAAAGATGTGTGTTTGAGGAATCTGTTAAGACGGATGTCAGGAGAAGATTCCTTTAGCTGGAAAACTGGTGCCAGGGTGGGGCTACAGCTCTTTGTACTAAATAAACTGGCATTTGACTGAGTCCTCAGAAGACCACGGGTCTCCTCCACTGGAAAAAGTGGGTGTTGGAGGAAACTCTAGAGACAGCCCTGCGAACTCTTGTAAATCTCTCAGCTTCCTTCCACGACCCTAAACACAGGGTTTGCAGTCCCTAATGGGGGATGAGGACACTGAAGTGGCTTTCCTTGGCACTGTGGGAGGACATTCCTTTGCCTTGAGCCTTAACCCCGCAGTTCATAGGGGAGGGCTCCTCTTATCATATATGCAGAGTTTTTGGAGCTTTTTATCCTTCTAATAATAGCAAGACCATATCTTTCTTCACTTTGGAGCACCAGGGGTAAATCCGTGGATATTTACCCACGGTGTACTCATGGTATACCCAGTGGTACACTGATTTTTTTTTTTTTTTTTTTTGACAACTGTTTTAACCTCTTTAGTTACTTACAGTATTTTTAGATTTCACCCAAAACAACTAGGCATGGAACTAGGAGGTTACTGGTAGGTAAGGTGCTGCTCTGTTGTTCTGGCTTTCTCTGCAGTAAAGCAGACCCCCTTCTGCACTTGGTTGCTTGGCAGTTTTTAATCAGGAGAATCAGAAACTTGTCCTATTTCAAGTGCTGACTTTCACTGTGTAATTGAAGCAACTGAACCTTTAGATGTCAGCATACAGTGCTTGCACTTTAATCTGCCTGTGAATCAGCTGCCTCTGAATTGAGCCTTGAGGTAATGCTTTTTTGGTCTTTGTCAGCTCAGTTGGACCTCTGACAGTGGTTGAGAAGAGGGCTGGCTTTGTTTCTTCTGATCTGCTGAAGCTTTTTGTATCTTCTATACCTCAGCTGGGGCAGTTGAGGACTTTATTTGGAGTCTGTGAAAAAGAGGATTAGCTGATTTGAACTAACTGGAAAACCCTGCTGGACTTGGGAGGTTCAGCTTTAAGGCTGTGACTTGGGATGCAGAGGTGAGCAGTCCCTTACACACCTTTTTCCAGTGGGTGCTGCCTGCTGAAAATCCCTGCTGAGAAGCTTGTTTTCACCTCCTCCTGGCTAGCCTGGATTTCGTGGTTGCCTTCTCTGTTGTGTCAGGTTTGAGGGGAGATTGGATTTGCCTTGTAAGGGAGGAGTATAAACAGTTCTTGGCGCATTTTGAGGAGTGGGAAGCAGTTCTAGTTGGTATTGTCCTGGTTAGAATGGTCCTGGTTAGTTTTTCATGTTTAGCAGTAGGTTTTGCTTAGCTAAAACATTTACTTGGAGGTTAAAAATACCAACGAAAGGAAAAATAGCTTATGTTGGCTTTGCCTACATCAACAACAACTGCAGCCTGTAGAAGTGGATCTGTGGAAGGAAGGGGGTGCTGAGGGCCACCATCTGCCCAGGGTGTGTGTCTGAAGGGCTTTTACATGAGGTCAGCTCTAGGAAGGCCCTGCAGACCACATTCCTGTCAGCTGCTCCTGTGAGCTTCATGCACTCCCTCAATGCCTCTCCTCATTTCATTTCCTCTGAAGAGAGACCAGGTCGTACTTCGAGACTGTGCTGAGCTGCAAACCAAAACACAGCGTGAGGTGAGCTGGGACACGGTGTCAAAGTAGCTCTCTGGTCAGAGCTGAAATGGGGATGGTGACACATCCATTGTCAGCCCAATTGTCAACCATTGTCAACCCATTGTCAAAACCTGCTCAGTGGGCTTTGACAGCCACCTGGTAGGGCTGTGCCCCAGGGCTCAAACTGAGCCTTGGCCACTCTTCTCTGTCCTTTGATCCCACACAGGAAAGACAGCAGATTGATTCTGTACCTTTAAGGGGTACTTTGCTCATCAGGTTGACTTTGGATTAATGACAGAGTTGATGGGATCTGAGTTCATAACCCAGAAGGGCTTAGTCTGACTGACAGCTTCAACAGCAAGGACCTGCAGGAGAAAGAGCCTTCCCCCAGAGCCTGAGGGGTCCTTGCAGAACCACCTCACCACTCTGAAGACTGGAGAGGAAAGACCCATCCATCAGGAGAGATGCTGGAGCTGAGCGAGGCCGTCCTGTCTCCTCCCCGTGTCTTCTCTGCTGGAGTTCCACGTGGGCACCACTGGCATAGCCAGGAGCAGTCTGAGGAGCATCAAGAAGGATTGCAGAGCCCTGGGAGCGCTGATAGGGGACTCTGAAGCACAGGCAGCTTTTTCATCATTCCTTCCAGTCAAAGGGGAAAGGTTTGAAAGGACCATTTCAATCTGGCTGTTCAACAAATGGTCATGGGACTGGTTCCCTTCCAGCCAGGGGTTCAGCTGCTTAGACCATGGGCCTTGCTTTGGAAACCTGGTCTGCTGGGGGCAGATGGGGTCCAGCTGTCAGGGAAGGGGAAGAGCATCTTTGCTCATAGTCTTGCCAAGCTGGTGAAGAGAGCTTTGAACTAAGGCAGGGCAACCTCAGTCCATCCCACTTCTCCTGGTTTGATGCCAGTGACAGCAAGAGATGCCCAGAGCCTGCAAAGGGACACAGGCCAGCAGGAGAGCACCTGAAGGACAGCACAAAGGAATTGCAGCCACTCCAGCCGGTACATTGGCTTCACTGGGGCCCAGCTGAAATTCCTCTGTGCAAATAAACACCGCATGGGGAATAAACAGGAGGAGTGAAAAGCGTGCACACACCTGCAGTCCTGTGACCTGACTGCCTGGGGCACCTCTGCTCTGGATGCAGGCTGAGACAGCTGGGGTTGTTCAGCCTAGAGAGGAGAAGGCTCTGGGGAGACCTCAGAGCCGCTTCCAGTGCCTAAAGGGGCTCCAGGAGAGCTGGAGAGGGACTTTGGACAAGGGCCTGGAGGGACAGGGCAAGGGGGAATGGCTTCCCTCTGTCAGAGGGCAAGGTTAGATAGATATTGGGAAGGAATTCTTCCCTGTGAGGGTGGGCAGGCCCTGGCACAGGGTGCCCAGAGAAGCTGTGGCTGCCCCTGGATCCCTAGGAGTGTCCAAGACCAGGTTGGACAAGGCTTGGATCAACCTGGGACAGTGGAAGGTGTCTCTGACCCCATCAGGAACATCTCACTGAAATGGGATGATCTGTGAGGTCCCTTCCAGCCCAAACCACTCTGGGACCTTGACAAACAGCCATGCTGTGGGGGCTGAGCTGCCTTCTCTGGCAGTTGGCTTTTGCTGTGGTTTCAAACAGCTAAAACTCATTTTAGTGCTATCAGTGGCCATGACCCTTCACAATAAGGGATGAAATTGCTTGAAAGACCAGGAAGATGCTGATGATTTTTCTACTTTGTAAGTTGATTAACACTCTTCTTCCTAAAAACTGGAGGTTTGTGCCCCGTGGCTTACTTATCAAGATTGCTAAATAATGTATTTCAAAATTACTGTCTTTAAAGGAATACATTTTTGGAGGGGGAGTTACTTTTAGAATTGAAGCGTTAAAATGGATAGAAATCAGTCTTTTTGTTGTGATCTTGGCAAAGTTTTCTCATTTATTTATTTAATTTTTATTTCCTCTGGAGCTTTGTTAGGAGTTTGTTGTAGTCTGTGTTCTTGGCTCGGTCTCTTACTGCTCTTTAGTGATAAGAAAGGAGATGTCTGTTCTTTAAAATCATGATGTCAGAGCTGATTAATGCTGGTTGAGAGAGGAGCCTGGGATGGGTGTTGCAAAGGCACAGAAAGAAATAGGAAGTTTGGTTTCTCGTGAAACATTTGCTCTTTTATTTAAAGCTTTGTAGATTTCTTACTATGAGAGTCTTAATGGCTGATCCTCTTCTAAACACCTCTGAAAGAGGTTTGTGCTTCTGTTGTTTGCATCTCTGAGGCCACAGGTAAATATTGTCTCTGCTTAGTTTGTTTATTTCTCCTTCCCTGGCAAAATTTGCTCTGAGAGGTTCTTCGGTGCAGTTCTGTGTCAATCCACCAGATGACACTTGATGCTTAAGGATAAAAAGATGAGTGGTCCTGCATGGGAAAAAAAAAAAAAAATCTGTATTCTGGTGTTGATTTATAAAAAAAAAAAATTCAGAACACCTTGTTTCCAAAATGTTTTCAGGTAGTACTTGTCAAATTGTATGGGAAATATTTATATGGTCTACTTGGGCTTTTTGCCTGTCCCATAAGAAAAAACTAAATGAGGGAAGACTTTTTTTCTGAAGGCTTTGAACAAAACTGTGCAACAGATTAAGTCACAGTCACCCTCACAGTTCTGATGTTAGAAGGGATACTCCCCATCCCTGGAAGTGTCCAAGGCCAGGCTGGAGGGGGGCTTGGAGCAAGCTGGGATAGTGGAAGGTGTCCCTGCCCATGGGGTTGGAACAAGATGACCTTCGAGGTCCCTTCCACGATTTTGTACTCCTGTTGAATGAGAGGTTAGTGGTGAGAGCAGAGACCCCTCAGAAGGATGTGTTCTTACCCTGTTAAATTCACCAGAAGGGGAGTGGTTTTGTGATCCACTCTTGTGGTGGAGCCCTGGTGCCTTCACAGGTTTTACCACAATATTGGCAGCAGTTGCAAATGTGTAAATGGTTTGGACACAGATTTGTCAAAGCAAAGTGTTCTTGAACACACCCCTATCTGTGATGAAAGGCAAGTGAAGGTGGTTCTGTTTTGTCTCAGTGTGGAGCTGAACACGGCACCTGATGTAATTCCCCACTTTAACATACTCAGCGTGCAAGGTGCAGGCAAGGGGGTGGTGGCAGCACCCACAGAGGTCTCTGCAGACCTGCCAAGCACCCAGTGCTGTGTCTTGCTCTTTGAAATGACCTTTTCTGATGAGCAGTAAAGTCTAAAGAAACCAGAGTGTTACGGGAAAATTTTGAAATCTCAAATTCAGTGCCAGTAGTTTTGCTTGGTTTAATAATTTTTAGTAAAAATTATTTTAAAAACCCACAGCCTGATAAACATGGTTTAGGGTGTCTATTGTAATGCAGTTTAACCTACTACTCTGTCTCTGGGCAACAAGTAATGCACCAAAAAATCTGCACAACAAGAGTAAAGAGGAGTGATATTTCCTGCCTGGGAATCATCTGCTTAGAGATGTGTGTGTGTATCTCACAGATCTATAATGATATAATGAAAGAGTTCCCCTGATAAAATCCATGATCAGTCAGTGACATTGTAGTTCATTTGTTGGCAAGTCCACCTGTGTTTCAAATCTGTCCTGACATTGGGAAAATTGTGGATGGGTCAAGATGTGTTACAAGAGAGACTGTCAGGGGACCTCCCCTTACAGGAGAGGTGGACAGTCCTAAAGGCAGCATGGAAAGCTGTTAAACATCTGGAGGAACATTAAACTTTCTGTTTGGAGGGCTGACAAATGGAAATCAATAGCTGGTACCTTTGGAGTTTAAAATCTTGAGTTTCCCTTTGTCTTTTATCTCGTGCCCAGACTAAAAACACGTCCTCACCTCTCTTTCCCTTACCCCACCTCATACCTGGGTGATACATTAAAAGAGAGGAATTCCCCATCTGATGGCACAAAAGCCAAGCTGGGATGAAATAGTTTACAGGCCATGGTATGCATTTGTTATGTTCCTTGCTGCCCTCTCTCTTCCCTTTCCATCTGTTCCTTGAATCCTTTATTTTTCCACTTTCACTCTTCCCCCCCCCCCCCTTCCGATAATGTTCATGGTCAACTTCTTTGTTCCTCTTCAGTTTTGTCTCAAAACCCCATAAAAGAATTAGACTGAAAACACAAAGCAGTAATTCTGAGACAAATGGAGCTTTTAAACTGTGTTCAGAAGAGGTTTGAAATTAAACGAGGGGAGTTTATGCATCCCTAATTAGAGGCAAAGCTCAGCGAGCATGACAAGATTTATTGACGATAAACCTCAGTCCTGTTTAAACATCTGTTGAAGCTCCACTTAATAAATGGCAGCAGATTATTGCTGCCTCAGATGCAGCTCCTGGGTGTCTGGAGGAGCTGCACTGTGGTGTTTTTGTGGGACCCAGTCCCAGCAATCCTGGGGCTCTGTCTGCTGTGTGAGGTTTGCTGAGTCCAGAAAGTCCCTCATTCTCCTTAAAATCAACTTGTTTCATTACCAAAAAAAAAAAAAAAAAAAAAAAAATTCAAAATCTTCTCAAGGTGTGCTACTGAAGGGGGCAAAAGTTGCATAAAAATGATTTTCTGTTGGATTCAAGAGGATCCAAGCGGCTCCTGAAGGCAGGCAGAAGGCTGCAGCGTTCCCAGGGCAGCAAAGCACTTCCCTGAACGTGAACTTGAAGTTACTTGTGTGGAAAATCGCGTTTTACAGGTTGAGGGAGAGCGGAGCAGGACACCAGGCACGAGGTGGGTCAGTGCAGGTCTGTTTTAGTGCTGTTGGCATTATCCTGAAGGCATGGGGTGGTTTGTTTGACTCCACAGCACACACACGTTTTCTCACTGTGGGGAAACTTGGGGATTCTGCCTTTTCTAGCTTCACTTATGCCCTGCTTTTTTGCCTCTAGTCCAACAGGTCCAAGTTTCACTTTGTTTTGTAACCAGTACTGTAGCTTTTCACCTTGTCCATACACTCACCCTCTTTTTTCGTGTTCGTTTAACAATATGGAAAGATATTTCTTAGAGAAAATGTGAGGTTTTTCTAGCCAAGACTGCATTGCCAGCTATTTGGCTAAAGGATGTCATTAGTATGGACAGAACAAACGATGATAACAAGCCCAAATCCAAACCTCTTGGCAGCAAACTAGGACAAAGAGCTCTCTGGGCTGTCCTGTGCCAAACACTCAAACCCGTGTGAGAGGCTGTGCTTTAAAAACAACACCGGGAACAGAGGTCCTGGGTGCCATAAAACAGGCAAGTTCCTGCAGGACAAATGCCTGGTAACCTCGTTGCTCAAGCCAGGATGTAGTTTCATGGCTGTTTGAAAAACAGAAGAGCAAAAGTAAATCCTTCTCCTGCGAGTTCCGAGCTTGTTGTGTGTCCAGAGCAGCTCAGGTCGGAGATGGTCGCAGAGAATTGTCATGCTCAGTGCCCTAAACAGCAGCTGGCAAAAATCAGAGTATTCAGTCTCTTGGTTCGTATTTCTTTTGTCTGGGTCCCTTCAGCAAAAACGTGCGAAGTCTCAGCTGGAAGGTGTTTGAATTCCTGTCATTGGTACGTTATTTCACGTCAGTGGAAATGTTACTTTGTGAAATGCTGCGGGATTTTTTTTGGCGTTTCTTTTTAAACACCTTTTGTATAATAAGATTATTGTTAAGCCTAATTAATTGTGATTGAACACATTCCCAGAATCCAGGATGAAGGCTGTAAAAACTGCAGCTTTGACTTGATTTTAATTTTGTAGATCTTTATACAGGCACTGATTTTTGATCAGTGCAACACAGAAATTAATAGGAGTTTGTTAATTTTTTTTTTTTTTTTAAATTTGTATCTATGCAGTTTTAACTTTTCCCTTGGTGTGGAGCAAGATGCATGGATTTGCCATGCCAGGCAAGTGTGCTGCTGCTGGTTCCTGGCAAGGAAACCAGAGCATTTTTACCTCTTAATCCTAGCAGAGAAATGAGCAATTGAGTGAATTGTAACCTTTCTCTTTACAGCAAGGGATAAATTGAAGGGAAAAACTAAAAGAAAAGACTTCTGCTTGGCTTTTCACGAAAGCATACATAGGTACAGCTAATTGCCAAAGCTTGGAATAAAGCCTTGAATGTAAGAGCTTTTTTCATAAATCAGAAGTTCTGTCACTTTTAGTCATGAAAAATAGGTGTTAATTCAGTGAAACCTTCCAATTTTTTTGGCTACATTGCTGTATTATGGGAATTGGTCCTTTCTTAGGGAATCCCATATTCACATGTAGATCCTTATAAAAATACAGTTTCTGTTCTGGATTATATTACTTTGATAAAAATCCCTGCATGAGCCTGCCTGCCTCTTTCTGTGTGCCAGTGGATACCTTTAAAGGCAATTTTTAATGGAGCTGTGAAAGTCAATCCAAGGCTCTTCTGCTTGTGGAAGAGAAGGCCTTTGAGCTGTTAAACCTTGTATGGCAGCAGTGGGATGACCCTGCCAGGAAGAGGAACACGTTCTTTGAAAGACTTGAAGTTTTTGCTTGGAAGCACCGACTTAAATCTGATTTCTTTGCAAGTACACTTACTGCTCAGTGCAGCTGAATCCAAAAGGGATAATGCTGTCTTCTTTTTACTACTTCTTGCATGAAAAGCTATTGTGGGAGTAACTTCTCTGCACGGTGTCTGTCTCTGTGTGCTCCTGCACTTTTGTTTTTTCCTGCAGAGTTGCACATTCTGATTGTGTTGGGCTGTGACTTATGCAGCCAGTGATGTTCTGCCAGTGTTCTAGCAGGGGATTCCCACAAGAATTCCCCTGCCTCTCCTGTGTGCCAGCGAGGAGTTGTGTGCACCAAGAACGGATGCCAGGAAGGACTGGCCAGGAGTCCCTGCTCCAGTTCTGTTCCCACTGTGAAACCTTGGCAACACTTTCCTTCCCCCCCTCTTCTTTCATTTTCAAGCTTTCTTTGTTTGAACTGTGAACAAAGCCTGTTTTTAGTAAGTATTTGTTCAGTGCCTATCTCTCTGGGCTCTGCTTTCCTTTGGGATCGCTGGGTGCTTTTGTAGGAATAATAAAATTAAAATTGGACACCGCTCCAACAAGCTGCTGTCAGAGTGCTCTCGCCAAGGGCAGGGGCTGCTGTTCCACATCCCAGAGCTTCCAAAAAAGCCTGTGTGAGACCCACAGAAATGTAGATGGCCAGTTAGCTACACCATACACACTCAGATATCCAGCTAATTGCAGAGGTTCCTTCACCTCACTGATGATTTCAGAACGTTCCAGAGCCGGGCACAATGTGCTGCTCCTGTGCACTGTCTGCTGTGGCAGCCGTGGTTGGAGTTTTGGGAAGAAAATTATTCACTGGCACGTTATTTGTGAGTACATTTTTATTCCTACTGAATAAAATTAACCACGAGCAATTACTGTAACAGCAGCAAACTGCCCCTTTTTAAGTTTGAAGTTATTAAAGGGAGTGAGTGTCAAGGTGTACGTGTATACATGTATGTGTATAATGTATGGATCCATGTATACATGTATTAAAAATTAAGGATTTTATATAAAACTTTAAAAGAATTGGCCTGGCTCATGCTCTTGCCAAAGCTGTGCAGTGTTATGCACCATTCAAAGCACACAACTGTGGTTCCCCTCACACAAAGGCTATCTTTGTTTTTTTGGGTGAAGTCATGGTCTATTTTAAAACTCGGTGTTTTAATAATGAAGTTCCCTGGAAACCGGAGGAAATGAGACCCTGAGGTTTTGCCCTGATAAAAACCAAGCTGGAAATCGCAGAATCAGCTGTGGATAAACGTGCATGTCATAGTTTATGGGTTCAGCTTTCCAGTTTTATTCCTCTTCTCTAAATGTTTTGGAAGACATTACAAAGCTCCCATCAGTGACCTCACACAGACACGTTCTGCTTGCTTTCAAAGCCTTTGCTGACCGTGGAGATGCAATGAGAGTGGGAGAAAAGGGCACTTCACACCTTTCATGTTTGTTTCTGGTAGATGTCACTGAACTGAACTCTGTCCCTCACTGCATGCCAGCTCTATTCTGGATTTTCTCCTGATGTGGTTCCAGAGCACTAGAGACACCCAGCCTGAGGCTGAAAGCCTCTCAGAGGTGTTTGTGCTTAAAGGATGGTCAGCACTGCCTGTCTGTTGTTGGTAATAGTGATAATAACCTGTTATTAGTACAGTGAAATTTAGACACTGGAAATGTGGTATGAAATGGCTGGATCAAAGCTCTCTAAAGACCCCTTCATCTGGCTTTATTGAGGAATATTTTATTTAGTTTTAGTAGAAAAATCACCCAGCTAAACTAGCTGAAGTTATTTGGGCGTTTAATCTTCTTTTGACACCAGTGATTTAAAGCTCTCATTTTTTACTGCAGGATCTTAGGGGAGAGATTATCAAATAAGTTGCAGAAATTTGTATGACCAGGGCAAATTTTTTTTCTGTTTAGCATGTCTAAGCTTAAAAAAGCAAAGGTGCTGAGCTCTCAAAGGAATGTATTTTGGCAGCAGAGGTGACTGACAGCAAAGTTACTTCCATTTTCTCAACAGTTACTTGGTTTTCAGAAGTTTCTCACCCCCTTTGCTGGCTTAATGCCACCAAGGAAACACTGTGTGGACTGGAATGATTGTGCTTTAAAAGTGCAATGCCCCTGCAGTGATGAGAGATGCAGGAGGAAATAACAAATTGATAAATCCTTTTTTTAACTGCCATCCTAAAGCAGCAGTAGGGTAGCACTTTTTAGGAACTTAGTGTACAGGAGGAATTTTCCTGCTGCTACCTGAGAAGGAAGTGCTGGACATTGGCAGGTATGGGGCTTAAAATGTTGAAAACTTCAGGAGAATTGTGTAAAGCCATCTTTTAAAAAACCTTCAGTTTTCCTTTTCAGGTGGCTTGGATTTAGGTTGGAATGCCTGTGGAAATTTAGGTGGAAAGCCCGTGTGGCTCACAAAAGCGCCCTGATTTTTCTCTCAGCCCGCACAGCCAGCTCTGCACGAGAGAAAATGGTCAAAATACCTAGTGCAAACCACAGATGTAACAGGTTCCTCTATAACTCTTCATTTCCAAGGGCTAGTACACCATTTCATCTTTAGTGGTGTTATTTGGGGACCAGGTAACATGGTGTGCTTGTGTAGCTCTCACACAGATTAGCAGTTGTACTTTGTTTAATTTTTTTTTTTTTGGGTTGGCTATTTAAAGTTATTACACAATTCAAAAATAAACAAGTCTCTTTTGCTTGTGCCTTTATGGCTTGGGTGATTTATTGCATCTTGTGAGGGTTTGTTTTTTTATTTATTTCTGGTGCATGCAGCTGCTGACAGTATGAAAATACAGCAGTGCAAGTGTCTGCATCAGATATCAATGTTGCAGGTAGGCAGGCTGGCTGCTTTCCTTTGTTTCATTGGCAGGTT
This sequence comes from Pyrocephalus nanus, assembly GCA_038380795.1. NCBI lineage: Eukaryota > Metazoa > Chordata > Aves > Passeriformes > Tyrannidae > Pyrocephalus > Pyrocephalus nanus. The sequence continues at coordinate 2,940,772 of CM076271.1, read as the reverse complement.
AATGTAGTTGTCACAGCATTAAAGGGTAAACAAATAACAGGTATTTCCTTGTTCCCTGTTTTCTTGGGTACATGATTTGAAGTGTTAGTTTATTGTTAACAATGGCTCTTTTTTTTTAATTATATCTGTGTTCTTCCAATAAGAGGTTATCAGTCATCTAAAAGCTACCAGCAAGCACGGGATTAACTCTTCATTTCTTTGCATGTGCACAATGCTGATAAAAGGCTTCAAGAAGATAATAGGAGGGTCACATAGTAAGAAATAGCTAGTCGCTTGTCAGTTTTTATTCCATTTATTATTTTGCAATAAAAGACTAAAGCCTGTTTTTCCCCCTCAGCTTTGCACATGTGATACCTTGCCTTGTTACTAGGAAACAAGGTACAATGTGTGTGATGTGTATGATGTGTATGTTCCTCTCCTGGAGGAGTTTTAGCCACGGAATCACCGGAATGTTGGCTGGTCAGTCTATTGCTATTTAGCTTTTAGAAAGTCTAAAACACTGATGCTTTTTTGTTTGTTCAGGGAGGCTTTGAAGAAATCTCCTGGCTGCCCTTCCCAGACATGCCTGTATATGTGTGATTTTTGTATCCATGTAAATGTATTTTTTTACTTTTGATAATCAGTATATGGTCTCCCTGAAAATTTCTTGGCTTTCTGCTCTGCCTCAGCGCTCACCTTTGTCTCTCCCTGGCAGCTGCCTTTTCAAGAATAGGATAATCCATCTGAGCTGCTCCCATGTGAGTTCTCCTGGTCCTGTTGAGCTTCCTTGCTCGTCGATGGTGTGGCTTTTAATCTGGTTTCCTGAGGAAGTGGGGTTGATGCGTTCTGCTCTCTTGTCCCTCCTTGCTCCTCAGGGGCATTTCAGAGAAAAAGTGGTAAAGAGCTCCAGAACAATTTTTTTTTTCTCTTCTTTTTCCTTTCTGTGTTTCCAAAATTCATTATCAGCTGGATAGAGTAGTCCCTGGAGAGAAGGAGACAAGTGGGCAGAAGCATCAGGATGGGCAGCTGGACAGGGGACACTGCCCTGGTCGGTGCTTGGTGGTGCTGGGAGGGGGGCACGGTGGAAAGCTGGCATGGTGGGAGGAATGGACATGATGGTGAGGGCAGCTGGAGGAGCCTGGCATAGCAAGGAGAATCCCCCTGTGTGATCTTGGGTCCCTTGTGATCAGCAAAACCCATTTTTACTGTGGTGTCATAAGATCAGACTTGTATTTTATTTGTAGTAGGGTTTTTGATTTGTGGCCCAGTAAAGAAATGTTGACATTGGCTGGGGAGGAATACAGGTAGAAGTGTATGGGTTGGGCTGTTTGCTTGCTGCTTCACAGGGAGATGGACCTTCCCTCCAGGGTTTCTCCACTCATGCACCAGGAGTGTGTTTTCCATGCGTGTAAATGTAATATTACTTCATCTTCCTGCTGTGAGATGATGTTGTAAAAACCGTGCTTTCATAATTTTTTTTTTCCCTTCTCTGAAAGAGAAGCTGCTCTTGCACAAGCTGCATATTGTCAGCTCAGATTAGGGCAGAAATTGCTGCAGTGAGAGAGAAGTCAGGAAGGGACCTGGGTTAGGATATTTCTCCCCACCAGTTCTCCCTCCCATGTGGGTGGGAGATATCAGCCACTTCTGCCGGTGCACTGGGGTTGGTTTAACAAGGCTGATGCTCCTTATCAAGCCTTCCTGAAACTTAGTCAGCCTTGCAACAGGTTCCACTTTGTCAACCAAGTTTTAATTGCAATTGAGCATTAATTGCCATCTGTGCGAATTCCATTATGTAAATAAAGTTTCTTCGGCTTCTCTTTGGAGGGATCTTACACCGTGCTTGTTTCAACCAGTGTCTGGGGGAAGTTTCATGCATTTCAACTCAGTGAAATTTGGTGAAAATGAAAGTAAGGGCTGGTGAAATTACAGTGGTAATAGCAAAGCACGTTTTCTTCTCCTGGAGTGGAGTCCCACGCAGCCTGGCTTTAGAGCATCTCCACCGAGTAGCAGCAGTTGCCATCAGAGAAGCCCCCTCCCCTTCCCACATTTATTTCCATGGTAACCCGGGAAAGGCATTCTGCAGCCTCAAAACTACTTTTGCTCTTTCATCATGCAAGCTGGCATTGTCAAGGGCTGAGTGTATTCCTACAGCTTTGAATGAATATAAAAAAAAAAAAAAAAAAGAAAGGGGAGGCGGGGGGGGGGGGGGGGGGGACACACACACCGAAAAGCCTGAATTTCGCTGGGCACTTTTGATTTGGGAGGCCCTGCAGGAGGACAGAGCGGGCAACCTTCAAGTGACCTGGTGTCCCTCCGCTGCTTAGTAAGGACAGAACAGCCTGGCTGCGTTAATGGGTGATGGGGGGAGGTTTGGGGGGCTGTGGGGATGGCGGTGGGCGGGTGAGGGGCAGATGGCGGGGCTGGCGTTGCATGCTGCGTGCTCTGCTCCAGTGCCGCCTGCTCATGGAGCCCTTCGTGCTGTTTTCAGGTATCCTTTGGAAAATGGTGTCTTGCTGCCACACAACTGCGCTTGGGCATCAGCCTTTCCCTGCTGTGCAAGGAGGGGGGTGTTTGGTGGAGGTGGTGGGCAGTGCTCGCTCGGTGTGAGCGATCTAGCGGTGGTCGAGCGCTTGCTGCTGTTCTGCACAGCTCTGTAACGAGCCGTGCTGATTTTATGCTTTTTGAAACTCATATTTATGCGGCGTTTGCGTGTGGATGTTGAGGGGATTTCGTTCCCTTTGAGCTGGCTGGGGCTGCCCGCTCTCCGTGATAAAACATGTGGGGCTGGCAGTACTTGGTGAAAGGAAACCCAGTTGCTTGCAAACCGTGTCTGCAGATGGGGAAGAATGAAATGATGTTGTAAGTAATTCTTTTTACAGTATTCTGAAGCTGGTCCAAGCGTGGTCAGAAACATTTCAAATAGCATCCTCATCTTGTATGATAAATGTATTGGACAGGTTGATAATTTGAATTTTCTGCCGATGCCTGTTTTCCTTGTCTGAGTACCTGATTTACAGTGTAGGGAAGGTATTGATTAAAATGTATCGGGGGTGCTGCCTGATCAAAGGATTTGGTTGCCGTTTGAGTGGTGTGGGACAAGCTGGCAGGATTTTTTTTTTCCTTCCTTGCATTATTTGCTTGGGGAGGGGTGAAAATGTAGCTTTTTTTCTAAATGTATCTGAAGTACATAATGACTGGGGAGTCACCATGACAACGTGGGGACCTGGATCAGGCTTTCCCTCCACGCCTTTTCTGTTCTGTTGCTTTTAAAATATTTGTTGTTGAGGCATTCTCTGAGGTGTGTTTGAGGGACTGTCTTACAGCTCCTGTTGCTGTGGGATTTTTAATGATACCCAGCTCTTAAAGTGAATGAGGTTTGTAGGATTTTCTCTGCTTAAGCTCAGTCCAGTGTATATAATTTGCTGTACAATTAAGGTGGCACCTTAAGCAGGGACATGAGCACCTCCAGAAGGAGTTAAGGGTCTGCCTTTACCACAGTTTTGGCATTGCAAATCTGAAAACTTCTGCTGAGCTCTTCCATGGTCCTGGGGCTTCCTGTGTTCTTCTGGTGTCCCCATATGGGACAGGGTAATATTTTGGGGTGACCAAGCTCAGGAATCTTGTAGATGATTATTTACTTTGGGGAGTATACCTGGAGATCTCTCTCTTAGGTGCTGTCTTCCGCCTCCTCCTGGCAGGTTTTCTAGGGTTGGAGAGCAGGTGTTTGTTTTATACTTGTAACAGCAGCCTGTGTAATGGATAGTGAATTTAGTGGAACTACAAGTAGTAGGAGATGTTCTGTGGAGGTGACATTTCAGTATCAGCAGAGGAGGGTAATTGTATACTTCTGCATTTTCATAATACTTGTTGATGGGGGAAAAATCCTCACTGTGATTTGGGTAAATGAAAGTAAAAATCATAGCAGTTGTCACTCGTGCCTATTAAACTTGGAGGGAAAGAATGGTTTCTGTGACATTTTCTGAGAATAAGTGGATTACTTGCCCTTGTGGCAGAGCTGTGAGATGTTTCAGCATTGAGGTAATTGAAAAGTAAGTCCAGTGTGACAGTGACTTTGTCTTATTACCCTATATCCTGACATGAGACCATGAAAAACTCCCTTTGCTTCTTCAGGTCCATTAACCTAATGTTTTGTTTGCTGCTACATGAATAATATAATGGCTTCTTTTAATTTGGAAAAAATGTTGAGTTCTGTCTAATTGCTGGGGCTAAATTTTCAAGTTATGTTTAACAGGAATTGCCTGGAGCTGGTCAGGATTGTCTCCTTTGAGGAACCTTGTACTTGCGTGACACGGCCCATTTCCCCTTTTCCTTAGTGTTACCTGATGTTATCATTTCAAACACAGCAAATGTGCAGAAAATCCAGTCCTTTGGGAATTCATCTCAGGTATCCTGAGAAAATATTTCATTTGAGCCAGAGGCTCAAACAGTGAGAGAAATCCATGATGAGAAGAACAAGTAGGAGCAGGAGCCTGGTGGAATTAGGTTATACACATTTTTGTGTTTACATACTTTGCTTTCAAGATTGTTAGAGTTAGGAAACATACCATAATGCTAGAGGGCAAAAACTTGAAAGTTGTGAATATAGGAGTAGTTAAAAAACAAACCTAAATTCACCCTTCCCCTCCCCCCTCAAAAAGCCCAACCACAAACAACAAAACAAAACCCCCTCCTTGTTCCCAAGGTTGGAGTCGAGCTTGGTGCTGTAAGGAAATCCAAACCTCTAATGCATGAAAATCCAATGGGGATAGGGCAGATTGACACTGGTGATGCCATTATAGCATCCTTGGTACTTAAGGGTGTCAGTGGAGGAAATGAGGCTTTTTCCTCCCCCTGCTCTCAGCAGGAGTGCTCTGAGAGCTCAGTGACAGTCACCTGAAATCAAGGCATTTGTATTTCGTTTTTTCCAATTAATTTTGTCAATTTCTAAGTGGGGAAAGGAAAGAGAAGAGAGTGGGTTTCAGTCCTAGAAAACAGGATTTAATTAATTGGTGGTATTTTATTAGGAACAAGCTTGTTTTGCTTTGTGTCAGTGGCATTAGCTTTCAGTGTAATCCTCCTGCTTGGCCCTTCCCAGTAGGTGGGGAGTGTTGGTGTACAGGCTGCCATGAAGGACTGCACCCAAGGCTAAAAAACTCCTTCCAACTTACAGGGTCCCACTCATCACCCCTTCAAAAAAAGTGAAGACTTCATCATAGTGGATAAACTCACAACAATTCAGTGTTAAAATTGAATTCTGTTTTTATAGAGCTATTGTTCTTTGCCTCACTCCCCTCTCCCCCAAAGAAGTTTCTGCCTTTGCAAGTTCCAACAGGAAACCAAAACTGAGCTTTGTCACTTAAGCCTGGGATCAGTTGAAGTTTAATTTCCCCTATAAATGCAGATGTGGGAAATAAAAAACCCTTGCCATAAAAATGGTAGAGGTCTGAAAAAAAAAAAAAAAAAAAAAGGCTTCACTGAAAAAAAGCTCAAGGTCTCGACCCCTTTGGTTATGAAAGACAAGCTGGTTTAATTTGGGTTGTATTTAGTGAATGAGTGGTAAGAATGGCGTGGTTTCAGAAGGTGGGAAGGCTAAACAATAAAGTAACAAAGCAAGAGCAGTGCAAGTAAGAACACAAACACAACTGTGTTATGAGAACCAGAATGAGTGGCAATGGGTACGACACAGAGAAGGCCAAAGGAGCTCCCGTGCTGGTCCTGCCAGGTGTTGAGTCTCCCTTCCAGAGGAGCTGCCCAGTGCTCTTGTGTTCCTCCTGAGCAGCCTGGATGGAAGAATATGGAGAGCTTCAGGACTGGGCCCTTAAAGAGTTAAATGCACAGAAGTACTAATCAGTGAATATTTAGGTCATGGAGGACTGAGACTGGAGCAAGATGGAACATTGCTGACAGCCAGGGGGTTTATGTTGGTAATGGACTGGAGAATATCTTCCATCTAGTAGTAACACCAGATTTTGACTTTGCAGGGGTACTTTCTGTTGTGATGGTGTTCTTAGTTGCATTGCTGTTGCTTTGCCAGAGGTGAGATGTGCAAAGAGTCTCTAAGTGGGCTTCCTAGAACCATTCATTGCTTGTGTCTTTCATCATGTCCTAGTGCAGCTCTAGTTGGAGGTGACTTCCTTATAATAGCAGACATTTTGAAGATTAAACGTGGGTAATGTGTTGCCTTTTCTGAGGCAATGCTTACAACATTCAATGTCTTATTTTCTGCGGGGTTCTGACCCCATAAACCACTTCTCAGCCACATGGGCAGTCCCGGTTGGAAAGCTGTGGATCAGTGTTTGTGGGGTTCTGTGTTGCAGCTGTGAGCAGTGCCCCTGAAATCCGTGGGATGACTCATGCTCAGGGCCATGTCCACAGTCAGGCTTGAAAAACTTGGATTTAGCACCCCGAGTAGGGTCTGCAAGAATCTGCTGTGTCCCAGAAGCTCGGTGTGACTGTGCTTGGCCGCAGCTGTACCTGTTTGAAACAATTCCTGTCAGGGGGACTTTCCCTCAAGCAGAGCCAGGGTAATAATGCCTGGAAAAGAAAAGGGTTAGCCCAGGATTTTAGAGCGTGTTGTGAGAAGGGCTGGGTGTCAGTGATTTGGAGAAGAATCCACTGAGCAAAGCTTACTGAAAATGCTACATCAATCAGTGGGACTTCTTTTGTTTTATGGTTAGTGTCTGTATTTACATAGGAAAAGCAGGGGGTCTGCCTCAGTAGAGAATTATCTGTATTTTGGAATAATTTGAGTCTTTTTCTTGGCAGTGCTGAGAATTGCACAAACTATGCTATTACCATCAATGTTCAAAGAAAACGAAGAGCAACTTTAGTATAGGTGTAAACCCTGCGTAGCTCCCACACCCTCTGAACTGATTAGAAAAGTAACTTAAAATGTCAAGGAAATACAGGCAATTCCATTAATTGCCATTAATATGCTAATATTGCCATTAATATGGTAGTTTCTTCTGGTTTCTCATACTCCTAAGGAAGTGGAATTACATGCTTTTTTAAACTTAAGGTAAAAACAGAGAACACTTTGCTGTGTACAACAGAACTTGCAGATCTTCCTACTTTCAGAATATTCTTTTTTTGCATGAGTTTTAGCATGGGTCAATCAAGGAAGAGGAATTGCTGGTTAGACTAAATGGTGGAATCTTTGCACTCGAGAGAGACAAATTGTTCTCAAAATTCAAACGTGGCTGTAGGCTCTTGAAGCCAAGAGCTTTGTGAGAATATCTGTAACCTTGGTTTGAAAGATTGTTCTCAATCTCTTTCTTCCATGAAAAGAAATAGTTTCTACTGTATGGATTTTCTGAGCAGCAACCTCTTGTGCCTGTTCTGAGCAGGGTATTCTGAGATTGGAGTTTGACATGAGCCAGTTTGGCAGGACCCAGCTACGGGCACTGACAACCCAGAGACACCCCTATCCTGGGCTGCATCCCCCTGGTGTGGGCAGCAGGTGAGAGGGGGACATTCTGCCCCTCTGCCCTGCTCAGCTGAGACCCCACCTTAGAGAGACTTCCCTGTGCCCAGCTCTGGGATCTCCAACAGCACAAGGATGTGGAGCTGTTGGAATGAGTCCAGAGGAGGTCACGGAGATGCTGCTAGGGCGGGATCCCTCTGCTCTGGAGCCAGGCTGGGAGAGCTGGGGGGGGTTTCCCTGGAGAAGAAAAGGATCTAGGGAGACCTCAGAGCCTCTTCCAGGGCCTAAAGGGGCTCCAGGAGAGCTGGAGAGGGGCTGGGGACAAGGGAAGAGAGAAGACTAAGAGAATATTACAAAGCAGGGGAAAATCCTGAGGTGGTTTTTTTTCCCTTCATCCTTACGTTCTTGGAAACTGAATAAAGAGCTCTCTCAAATAGTATGTGAATGTGTTTATTAAATTAATGTGAAATGGGTTTTGTTTCCAAGCCACTTAATTAAATCTAGGGGGACGTTCAAGTCTTTCAGACTGGGTGTCTGCTGCCACTTTGAAGTGTGCCCAGGGAGAAGAGCTGAACGCTGTGGGGTCAGGCAGCAGTGGGGTGGGGCAGATGAGTGGTGAGGGTAAAGGTGTCTTTTCTTTACCTTAAAGAGGTAGTGAAAAAGCAAATGGTTCAAGAAAATGAAGCTGTGTGTACTGGGAACTTTCTACAGACACATTTTCTGCTCAAAGCAGCGGTGTCCAGCATTGGCTTGCCTTTGACTCAGATACTAAATGGAGCAAGTAGAAGAAAAAGGAAGGTGGGAGAAGGTGTCAAAGGGATCCTTACCCATGGCAGGGGCTTGGAACTAGATGATCATTAAGGTCCCTTCCAACCCAGACCGTTCTGTGATGATTCTGTGATACATCACTCCGTGTCCGTGGTGTTGCTCGTGGTTTTAAAGGAATTCTTCAGAATAGCTGATTGAGAGCCTGTGTTTAAAGTGGATAAGTTTCCATCCTCATGTAATTTGTGCTGTGTTTATGGATCAAAAATCACAGCTGTGTTGTGCCAGTCGGGAGCTTTGCTGCTGAAGGCCGTGCCAGCTGCCCTCCTACCCATGTCCCTGTGATTCTGTGCTCATTGGGTGTGTTTGGAGGTCATCTGAGGAAAGCAGAGAAATAGAAAGTGAGGACCAAGAACACAAGGTTAAGATGTCACCAACTTAACCAAGGTGTTTTCAGCAGTAAGGGAGGCAGAAAGGAGACATTGCATCTACTGGTGGGTGAATAATTCCTCTGGTGGGTGTGGACAGGTCCCTTGCTACATGTAAAGTGGCTCCCAATAACACTGAAAATCATATTAGGGGGGAAATTGGAAGCATATCGACCATGTGAAGTGCAGCAGGTGTGACCATCGATCCTCTTTAATGTGAGGGAAGTTTTCCTTCAACGGAAGGAGTATCTTTAACAGGACCTTCAGTAGTTAAAATGTTTTTCCACCAGCAGGGCTAGCAAGAAGTTACTGCAGGGTTATGGCTGCAAATGGCATGGCTGAGTTAGCCCAAAACAGGTTTGTGCTGCCTGATCCACCATGTTTATGAATTAAAATTTTGGTGAGGGAAGTCAAAACATGCAAAGAATTCCAGTGTATCGTTTGCAGAGATGAGGTAACAATACCTTTGCCATAAGTTTACTTGTAATAATAATGAAAATTAGACTGACATGAGTGGACTAATGATGCCACTTGAGGATACCAGAGTTCACGTGGTTTTATTAAGCTGTGGATGACCCAGCTCCCTTCATGAGTTTTCCACTCAAGTACTTACTGTTTCTCAACGCAGCTATGCATGATGTAGGCAATTAGATCTTGCAAATGAGTACTGTTCTTTCATGCAATGATAAAATACTGCTTTCTTGTTTATCCTTCACTGTTCATCCCACTATTAATACTTTCTTTGGGGGTGTACATTACATCCCTTCCAGGCTTGGTAATTGCATTGTCTGCAGCGTCCACCCGGTGAGGGCTGTCTGCTGATGAATAGCTGCCTTCTCTGGGACTCAAACTCACTTCAATTCAGCTGTGAAAAATTGGATTTTGGATGTTAATTATCCAAACAAATCAGCAATTGGTTTAAAGCATTGTTAAGGACAAAGCAGAGAATAAATAGCTTCTGCAAAATATGGCATTGTGAATGGTACTGATCCTATCTGCTGTAATTTGCCTGTCTCCCTTTGAAAGCACTGTGCAGGAAGAGGAGCTCAGCTTTTGGAGATAATTACCCAGAGTGAATATGAGTACTAGCCTGTTTCTTCCTTGATATTAAAAGACAAAAGAAAAATTCATCATGTTGTTCTGTGAAAACAAACAAACAAAAACAAGCTAATTAAGACTCAGCCCGAGTCCTGCAGTCCTCAGGAGTTTTATGGGTCTCAGTGTCTCTGTTCATCGTTTTGTGCTGCACAAGAAGTGTTGGCAAGGTGGGAAATCAGAGATCAGACTGTGCTGAAGTAAACTGTGTGCTGGGACGAGTTTGGGAGTTGATTTTTGTCAGACTGGGGTGAGGTGTGTGTATCAAACAAGTGTATAGATAAATATGCACACACAGTATTTAAACTGCAGTAACAGCAGCAATGAACCCAGCACACAGATTTATTCTGCTGGTGAGAAACGAGGTGAATGCTCATATAAAATGGGGTTTTGGTTTTATAACTAATGAACATATCAGACGTCTTTTCCGATATAACAACTTCAGCAGTGTGTTCATCTAAGAAATGCATGTAAATGGTGGCGGGACAGGTGCAAGATCATTAAACCAATTTTACCATTACTCTTTGTGGTTTAATAGCCAAAGATTAGGGCCTGAATTATTTATGAATACCTTTCTGCCAAGCCAATCTTGTTTTGTTGTCTTGCCTAATCTGATCTGCTCCCTTATCCCTTACCTGCAAAAGTAAATCTGGTTTAGGATTAGTGAAGTGTTAATTCTTATTTGATTCTGGATGAGTGCTGCTTGTGGGAGTTTTATTTTTGCTTAATGAGACTTTGCTCTGTTCAGTTCTTTAAAAGAAATTTCCATTTTTATTGGAAAGCTGAACATTTGAAAAATCTCTCCAAGTTATTTCTACCTACCCCCCCCCCATTTAAACCTCTGAGTCAAGTGAGAAAACAGAATTAAATGCAGTTTCTGCAGTGCAAGATACAGAATCCTTTTGTGCTGTTAGACCCTGGACCTGTTCTCAGGTAGCCTGAAAATGTTAATTGACTTGGGAGTAGTGAAGAAACCAGTACTGGCCTTTGAAACATTTCTATTGAAGTTGGGGGGGGAAGTAGGAATTTTTATTTTTGTTTTCTCTCTTTTTTTTTTTTTTTTTTTTTTATTTGTCCTAAATTAAGGGATGCACTAAGCCAAAATAAGAGTTTTAACCCAGTAAGAATGCAGGAATGCAACTCTTTGCAGTCAAAATGTGGCAGAACAGCTAAGTCACTGTTCTCAGCTCAGCTCCTCAGCTGTTAAAATGCGAGCTCTCAACCTGCCCCAGTTTTGAGACAAAATGTGTCAGTTCGAGGTTTCTTCTTGTCTGTGATCACAGAGGCAGTGGTGGTAGGTCTGAGGAGGAGGAGGCAGTCATTTGCTCATCTGCAGTAACTAGGGGTGCCCAGTTAATCACAGTTCCTGGTGCTGCCAACCCTCCCTCGTGCCTGGAGTTGGCATCAGAGGGGGAAACGAGACGGGGTTTTTTTCTTGGTGTTAAATGTTTACAGTCATTTCTTCCCCTTGCTTGCTGACCCCTGGAACAGCTTGTTGCTGGTACCCATCTTATGGTGCATTGTCAGGTGGAATATGGATTCATACCCAGCGAAAATGCAGTGAAGAAAATCATCTTCAGTGTTCACCAGCTGGTGCCACCCTGGGGTGACTGCAGCTCTGAAAGGGTGCAAAGTGCCACCCATAGGCAAAATAAATTAATTTCTGCAGCCATTTTACAAGGGAAAATAAAGGTCATCAAAGAAGGTTAAACAGGAGCAGAGTATTTCATGTTGGTGGTGGGTTTTACCTACTTATGCCCCTGTGTGAGTCACAGGTTGACCTTCCCTCTCCTGGGTTCAATATCCTGTTACAACTTGCAGTTATTAACTTTTTGTACTGTCTGTTCCCAAGCATCATGTGCTTGTTCTAGAGAGTTCCCCACTTACTGGTCTCCTTCCTTCATTGAACAAGTTAAAAATTAGACATAGGGGAAAAAATTCAAGCTAGAATAAAGTTCTGGACCCCTCACTCCCTGCTGTTCCTGCCACACCCAGACCCCAGGGAGGCTCAATGCTTTCCTGGTGGATCTGTGCTTCCCTCCCGGGACAGCCCAAGCTCTTTGTGTCCAGAACAAGGGAGCCAAGGCAGGAATAAGTGTCCTGACTGTGTCCTCGGTGCTGGCTGCAGCCCCCCTGCCGAGGGGTTGGGGTGCAGTGAGTTTGGGGATGTTTGGGGAAGGTTTGGGCTCTCTCAAAAAGGTTCTGCTGCAGGTTCTGCCCCCGCGGCTTTGCTGTGTCCTCTCGGGCTGTGATTCCAGAGGGCAGGGCTGTCTGGTGTTTGATCTGTCCGTAAAATGGCATGGTGTGATCTGAGCAATAGTGGGCTTGCAGTGTGGTGCATGTCCCTGGGGGGAGCAGCAGCTCCTGCCCCACTGTGCCTTTTCCCTGGTGCCCAGATGGTGGTGTCTCTTAATGGATTTGTTTGCATCCTCTTTGAACACCAAAACTGTTTGATTTGGCAACCTTTGCCACTTCAGACACTACGAACCCTACAGTCTGCCTTTCAGGTGATTTTTGGTTGGTTGGTTTTTCTTGTTGTTGTTTAAAATTATTTTTTTTTCGAATGCCCAAACCCAGCAATTTAACATTATCCATCTATGTTTCCAACAGATCGCTGAGTGGGTTGGAATTTTATGCTGTTAAATGTAATTACAGTTTAAATTCTATGCGCACAAAAAGACAGTGTGCCCTGCAACAAGTTTATGTTGAGAAAGGCATAGAGCACAAGGTGCCCAGCTAAGGACTCGGTGCCACAGGTGGGCATGGGTGGGGACAATCGATGGCCACCGATGAGTTGGTGTCCACCGATCGCTCACAGAGTGGAACAAAGCACCAGGGCATGGTCAGACCTTACTGCCATTCACCTGTGCATGTGCTTGGGACTTTTTTGTTCATTTCTTTTCTTTTTTTGGAAGGGCTCATGGTGTCTGCTGAACGAAGCCCCAAGTGTCCCAGGGAATTTGGAGATGTACTGGTGTTACTGTTTTATTGTTTACTGGTTGATGCTAACTCAGGTCCTCACTTCACGTGTAAAGATACTGCTCTGACAGGTGTTTTGTTCATCTCCTTGTGACCTGAACCTGAGTAGCAGTTAAAGCTGACTGAAGCCAATATACCATAATAGATCTGAAAAAACTCAAGCCAAACAAAAAGTATTTATTTATCCACAACCCATGAGAGGATTGTGATGATATAACTAAAATATGCTTTCACTGCATATGGTGATTATGATGCTCTTATGAGCTCAGAATTGTAAATTTATTACAAGTCATTTATTATCTGAAATAATCTTGTGATGATATTTTCTTTTACTGTTTTTCTTCTACAGTGAAAAATCTTAGCATTTTTCTTAATTTCTGTAATGGCTTTTCTTATTAAATCCCTCCAGTCATCCTTTCTCAATAATGCAGCTTTGCCAGCAAGCATACATTGTATGCATTGAGATTTCTCCATCAACAAAAGAATAATATGGACTCATGATTCAGAATTTTCATGGAAACTAGTAATTATTGAGACAGTGGCTGTCATACATGTGCTGTTTTATGCAATATAATTTTAAGCACAAATATTCAGACGTCTCCTGTGCAAATAACATGGTTTATAATTAATTCCTCTTAGCTATACATTTATATTTGAAAGTGCTAGTTGCCAGTTGCATTTCATGTAATGATCGACCCAGTTCTCTCTTAGTTTACTTCAGAACTGAAAGCTGCCACCTAAGCAAGAGAAAATGTTTATTATTTTCACAGCATCAATCTGAATGCATATTTTGGGTTAATGGTCTGACTCTGAAAAGGTTACCTGTTTTATCTTCATCTTGAGCTTCCAGTTCCTTAAAAATTTCTTTAAAATCATTGCTGACAGAGTTCTAATGCAATTATGAAGTGTGATATGTTTTTTCTTCAGCATGAAGATTTAGCAGTGAGTCACAAGGATTGTGTTACTTGTGATTTATAACTGTTGTCCCAGATAATAACCTGAGTGCTTGCAAAACGTCCTTGTTTTCACATCTAGTGATGATTGGATTGGATAAAAATACAATTATAGATAACAGGAGAGATGAAATGGCTGCTACAGATACAATGAATTAACTGAGGTTTTGTTGGAAAACTAATACTAGTTCCTTTTTCTGCAGCTTTCCTCTGTACTCTGTGTTGCAGGCCTTTGAGCTGGGTGTTACTTTCTTTGGAGCTTGCCAGACTGAAATAAATATAAAGGATGCTTTATCCCATTCTTTGCCCTCTCTGGGATGTGAAATACTGGAGCCAGTTCAGTGCTTTTCAGCCTCTTCCACTTTATTTATCTGCCCATTGTTCTCATGGACACCTTTAACCTTTTCCAGGTTCTTTTTCTTGCTGTCACTTTGGACCTTGGAGACTGTGGATCCCAGAGTGAGGAATCATTGATCTGGGCTGGGGGAATAATGCTTTGCTCTCAGCTGCTCCATCTGCAAAGCACAGACTCTGCTTGTGTGTCCCCTCGGAGTTGGAAGGGACGTGGAGTTTGACCTCAGGAGCAGCTGTGGGATAACCTGGGGGGGTGTGTGTCTCTGGTGGAGCAGGTGCAGAGGCTGGGGCTGCAGGGATGGGGTAAAGATTGTGTTCTCTAGTCAGCTGAGAAACCACTACAGTGGCCTGTGGACCTTCGGTCATCATCACGGGCTGCTCAAAGTCTCCAAAAAGTAACCACTCACCATGGCTGGACCCTTCCACGACTTCCCTTGGCCTGGCTTTGCAGTCACTCTGTGGGATTGCTTTGTTGGGTACTTCCAATGGCACAGGACTAGGGATGCTTTTGCTGTCAGCCTCTCAGTGCTGTCCAGGCTCTCAAAGGCTTCTCCAAACTGTGACTGCTGCCCTGGCCCCTCGTGACACCCACTCATCCAGTCCGTGCAGCAGAGGGACCACAGCAACCTGTCTGCTCCTCCACAGTTCCTGCCCCTGTTCAGCCTCATCAGTCAGAAATAAACTGGTTTTTCTGCGTCCTTTGCTCCATAAAGGGGTTTCTTTACTGAGAACCTTATTTATCGAGAATTTACATTGTTCTTTTGATACATTTGTATTAAATGGGGGGGGGGGGGATTATTATAGATGTAATATGTTTGTCCGTGCTTGGAGCTGGTCAAACCAAGTTCTGAGCAGCCTGATCTGCTCTGCTTTGAACAGAGGGGTTGGACTGGGTGATCTTCCCAAGCCCCTTCCAACCTCAAAGACTCTGTGGCTTGGTCATTTTCTGTAAAAGCCTTAAACTTCAAGTAGGGAGTTACCCAGCCACACTAAGAGCTGAAATATGTTTTCTTTTAGTGATCATTGTGAAATTGCTCTGGATTTTGAAATGTGCAGCTCTGCTGTCAAAATAGTGTAAAAATACCCGCTGTGCTTTTCAATAATGAAGTTGAATTTTCTTAACTTCTGCAGTGTGGAGTGACAGCATGTTGTGGTCACACAGAAAAACCGGTCCTGCACTGCAAAGCTCACTTCTGTAACAAAGAATCTGACCTAGGTTTGCTTACTTTTATTTAGTACCTAAATACAGGCTTTTTAAAGGAGCTGAGGCTAATTATTGGTTTACTAAAAGTAATACAACAATTCAAGATTATAAGGGAAAGCCAGTTGTTGGGACACTGTTGGATATGCATTTTATTGCCATTAAACCTTAAGTGGAGGATAATTTTTACTCTCCTTGATGGCTAAATGAGATTTTACATATTGCAGTGTGTGCCATTAAGAAGATGCACAAACACATCAACTGAGCAGTGAGAGACCCTTGCATGCTGCTTTTGTCATTAGCAAAAACAATTTAATAAGCTTCTAGTAAAAGGAGAAATGGAGCTCATGAAGCATTTTTTATGACATGGTTTTGAATGAAGGATGGAACCTCGCTCATACAATCAGACTGGACTGTTTCTCACCCTTGTGTCTCTTAAATCACTGGAAGGTGGGCAATGTAATTCTTTTCCCTCTCTTTTTTTTTTTTTTTTTCCCTCTCCCTTCCCAGTTCTGAGAATTGGAGATCTGCCATCTTTTTCTTTGTTCTTGGGAGAGAATCCCAAGAGCAAATCATCCAGCTGCAGGTAACCTGAAAGGAACAAATTGAAATGGCTTTGGCTGCGATTATTTGTTTGTGCTATAAATCTCTGTGGGTTTTTACAGTAATGGATTGCTCCATTGTTGCAGTTTCTGTGTTAAAGCAGTACAGATGTGAAGTCCCAGGTGTGTTATTAGCTTGAAATATGTTCTTTGCTTTGCATAATCAGTGTAATTACAAATTAGGATTCTTTCATCATAATGGAAAACCTGTTACATGTCAAGGGAAAGGGGAAAAAAAAGCAGGCTCTGTGCATCATCAGAGGAAATTCTCTGGAATGCTGAATAAGGATTCTGCCTGCATCCCTTCATGGGGGTGATCTTAGAGGAGAGGCCGTGCTGCAGACACCTGGCATCACCGAGGACTCTGGGGTTGTCAGACACACAAAACAATCGCTTGAACTTAGGAAACCCATGGTGGGAATGCATTACAGTTGCAGCTACACACTGCACCTCATGCTCAGCAGCCTTTTGGCTGATCCCTGGATCAGCCTGTGGGAATCAGACCGTTTTGTGTGGGGTGTTCCCTCCTGGGACACCATTTACCCTGGCTGAGCATCATCATGTCGTGCAGGAGGAGCCTGGCTAAACCTGGAGACCAAAGCTAAACCAAGTTAATCAGCAGAAAAAATGAGATGAGAACCCAGTTTTTAGATGGGGAAGAGGCAGAGGGAGGGAAGGGTAAGTTGGAAGGCTGATGCTCTGCTGCAGGACCCCACAGTGGTGGCTGTGCAGGGCTCAGCCTGTGAGTCAGAGAGATGTCCCTGCTTGTGGTCACCTGGCTGGAACAAGAAATTTGAAGGTAAAATTATGATGAGAAATGCTTGGCTGTAAATAAGATTTCCCTGGACAGTGTTCTAGTCTGTGTCATGTGCTTACCTTCATTTTTTTATCTGTCCAGTACTCAATCCTGAAATCAGGAATAAATTGGGGAGAAGGGGTCATTATCTTCCATCTTCAGTTAAACATTTTGCAAAAGAGAAACCTGAAGCAGAACAAGGTCATACGAATTAATGAATTCTGGATTTCATGTTAATTGTAATGAAATACAGGAATGAAAATCCAGTTCTCCTTCCCTCTTCTAAATTAGGCACCTGCAGCAACTTAAGCTGGACTTTGACATCTGGGCCTTGACTGCTTCAGAAATTAAGTCTTGAAATCTGGTGCTTTAACAAGTTCTTTTGCATTTCAGAACACAGAAGTAGGGCAAGACTTGCATGCACTGAAGAGATGAGTCTGGCTGCTCATCCCTTCTTGCCTCCCTTTCTCTTGTGGAGGAACAGTGTGTGACAGCCCCGTGTGATGGCTGAATCTCCTGATGCGCACTGTGAGCAGCGTTCTGGCAGGGCTTTTGTCACCTGCAGTGTCAGGCTGGCTGACATCTGCCCCAGGCTCCTTCTCCTTTACTTTGTGACTCTTTCTGCCTCAATCTTTGTATGTCATTTAACCTGCTTTTCTTATGAGATGGAAGAATCTCGGGGTGGGGGTGAGGGGGGGTTTCTCTTCTGCCTTTGATCTTGGTGTCACAGAAAGTTACTGTGCTGATTATTTTAGCCTGGAGTAATTAAATAATGCCATTTGAGTGTGGGGGCGGGGAAGGTCAACTGAATGCTTCCTGCAGAAGAATGAGCTTTTCAAAGCTCATTATACTTTGTTAAATCATAGAAGTTTGTAACTGCCTTCCAGGTATGGGGGTTTGCTGTTCAGTATCCCCTAACTCTCTCTCATGAATTTCACTGGAGGCTTGAAATTGTATTGCCAGAGTTTAGGACAAGATCTTTGAGTTATGATGTCCAAATTCTGAGGTGTGACAGCAATGCTGTAAATGCTGTATTGCAAAGGTTACTGGTGGGCACCTGTGTCCAAGTCAGCTGAGAGATGAAACCTAGGGCCAGACTGATAACTCTGCAGAGGGGTACAAATACAAGCAAAATAAAAAGAACAACTTTGGTACAAGTTTGTCACAGAACAAGCATTGAGAGCTTGAGAGTTGCCACTCAGGTGGGGTGTCAGCCTCTTCTCCCAGGTAGCAGGTGACAGGACGAGAGGAAACAGCCTCACTTTGTGCCAGGGGAGGTTTAGTTTGGGTATTAGGGAAAATTTCTTCATTGAAAGGGTGGTCAAGCCCTGGCACAGGCTGCCAAGGGTGGTGGTGGAATCACCATCCCTGGAAGTGTTCAAAAAAAAATGTGTGGATGTGACACTCTG
Source organism: Pyrocephalus nanus (assembly GCA_038380795.1). NCBI lineage: Eukaryota > Metazoa > Chordata > Aves > Passeriformes > Tyrannidae > Pyrocephalus > Pyrocephalus nanus. Next base: position 2,922,788 of record CM076271.1, on the reverse strand, counting down.
GGACATGGTTTAGTGGTGAACATGAGGGGGTTGACAGTTCAGCCTGGTAATCTTAGAGGTCTTTTCCACAACCATTCTGTGGTAACTTGGAGAAGCACACAATTTAACCTTGGTGTTGGTCAGGTCATTGACTGTGTAGGCTGTCACCCTCAGATAAGTAGCACTGCAGACACAGAGCTAGAAATGATTGTATTTGCATTAAACCACGTGAGACAACGTATATGACTTCTTAAAAAAATACCCCCAAAATCCATCAATCCTCATCTACACTCCAGCAGAGTTTAAATTATAACCACTTAGAGATTCATTAACCAGGAGGTTAAGTGGAGTTTTCCAGTCTCAGGACTTGCATCCAGCCGGTGCCTGGATAACAGTGGTGAACAGCGAGGAGCTGCTTCCCCAGCGAGGAGCTGGTCCCTCCTTCTCTGCAGCAGATGCTGAGGTTGGACATGTCCCTGGTGCCAGCCTGGATGAGCTGAGTGCCTTCCTAGAGAGGTTTGGGTACAGCCCTGTCATTTGGGGCTGACTCCTGTAACCGAAGGGAGGCCGGGGCTGTGCGAGGCTGGCGTGTCCTCAGCGTCCCTCTGGATGTTCACAGAGGGCTCAAATCAGGTTAAAAACACAAGAAGAGCTTTTTATGTTTCTTTTTTTTATTTTTTTTTCACTGTTACCAATAACCTCGGGAGGCAGAGGTAAGTGCTTGCTAACTGCAGTACCACATCCTGTTTCATACAGGAAAAAGAAAATATTTTCGTTTCGGGGCTTTATTGTGCCCGTTGTTAGTCCTGGGGGAAAGTGTATTCCGTGGTGCTTTACTTTGGTTTGTTCCTCATTTGCCTTTTTAAGTGCCTTTTTACTCTGCTCTCAGTGTGGTTTTTCTGGTGGTTGATTCCAAGGCTCCAGCCCCCTTGGAATCGCCAGGGTTGGGAGCTGGTCCTTCTCCCCGTTCAGCTGCTGTGTTTTAACCCTTGCCTCGTTTATGGCAAAAATTGGTTGGCAGTCTGCTACAAAATAACAGGAAAAATAATAAATATCACTTTCCTTTTTTACTAAGGAAAGATGACCTTCCTTACAGACACTGATAGATTCTGCCTTTTTGTCCCGGAGGGGGTTTAAGTTTTCAAGTTGAGTTGCTCCTGCATTACATCTCAGCAGGTGTTATCCCTGCCACACTGGTGGGAACGTGGGGTATTTGAGTGGCCTGGTAAGGATCCTTGCTATTGTCCTTGTTGCTCTGTATTCAGAGCAGCATAAAAAGCCTAAAACCAGGTGAACACACCAGAAGTGAGTGCCTGCTTGGGCACTTTTTGTCTTTTTTTTTTCTTTTTTCCTTGCCCCAGTGTGAAGTTGTGTGTGATGACTTTCCAGCAGCAGGATTTCTGAGACATGCTGTGGTTTTGCATTTTCTTTACCTTGTTGTGGTAGAAGTATGAAGACCTTTGCAGAATTTGGTTTACACATCTGTGTTGAGTAGTGCTATAATACAGAGTTAGGTGTTGAAGCTCCTCATTTTGGTCACTCCGAAATCTTTTCCTGACTGTGAGGAAAGGGCTGGTGTTGGTCTGGTGAAAAGCTAATTCTTTAAATTAAAGTATATGAGGTTAAAAGAGTCATGAAAATTCTGTAATGGTTTCTTTAAAGCAGTTGTGGAGCAATCCCTGGCTGTGGAATCAACTGTCCCAGAGGCAGAGGAGTGTTGGACTGGCATTGCACCTGGTTTAGGTGCTGTTCTGGATGGGGCAGTAAAAACAAGGTTGTAATGACACAGACTGCACTGAAATGAGTGTGTAAAACAGCTTTTAACTAATTGTATATAAAAACCTATTCGAGGAGACCAGAATTCAGAGCCCAAAACTCCTTTCCCCAGATTATGGCTGTTGTGATTCGTCTGATGAGAAATGTAAGGTGTGTGCCAGTGCTGGTGAAGCACAGCCTTGATTTGGATCAGCTTGCAGGAATGTGGTTTAGGAGAATCTGATGAGGATAAAGGTGGGAAATATTGATGCAGGTTTATGGAAGATACTATGGCAGTGGTGCTGTACAGTGACCCTCAAGATGTTACAGAAACATCTGTTAAAGGAAGGATCCTCACCTCAGGCATTTAAAATTGGTCAGAACAGGATAAAAGTATCCCAAATCCCAGCATTGTGTTTTTCCCATAAGAACCTGAAGCAGCAGCCCCTTTGTGGCTCCTGGGAATGGAGCCTGCCCTGAAATGCAGCATTCATTCAAAATTTTACATTTGGCTTCTTCCTTTATCACTTCCCAGGATTCTCAGCAGGATTCTGATGGGAGAGCAGGAAAGGGGAAGAAGGAGCATCAAACATTTTCAAGACTTTTGATGGCAATCTTTTAACCAGCTCCATCCCATGCTGGCTGAATTGCATTTGTTGTCACTTTTGGGGCCCCTCATTTCCCAGAGGGGCTGAGCGTTTGAGTGCTGAGAACTGGGATGTTTTTTTTTGTTTCCATGACATGTCACTGCTCTCACTGACTGTTCTTGCATTAATATCAAACTGTATCTAAGCAAAAAAACTTCCTGAAGAGATGAAGGAGGCCTACAAGAGAGCTGGAGAGGGATTTTTTTTTAGAAGGGTATGTAACGACAGAGTGAGGGAGAATGGCTTCAAACCAGAAGAGGGTAGGTCTAGGTTGGATATTAGGAAGAAAGTCTTGCCTGTGAGGGTGGTGAGACCCTGGCACAGGTTGTCCAGAGAAGCTGTGGATTCCCCCTCCCTGGAAGTGTTCAAGGCAAGGTTGGACAGGGTTTGGAGCTGCTCTAGTGGAAGGTGTCCCTGCCTGTGGCAGAGGAGTTGGAGCAAGGTGGTGTTTAAGGTGCTTTCCACTCCAAACCGTGCCGGGAATCTCTGATTCCACGATCTAGCTTTCTCTTTTCTACTTCAGACAGACTCAGGCTCCTGAACCATCCACACCCTCCGTGCTGCCTCTCCGATGGTTTGGAGCTCAAAGCCAGCAGCAGTCTCCTGTGACTCCTGCCGAGGGCAGCTCCAGTGGCCACATCGATGTGCTCTGAGTCACCGACCGCAGTGGTGCTCGGAAGTGAAGTGAGCTGGGGGAGGGAGGTCAGTTCCTGTGAGCATGGCATTTAACCCACGGAACGAGAGCCAGGGCAGGAACTCTTCTGCCTGCTTTTTGGATGTCTCACAGCTTTAACGAGTGAGACAAAATGTGGAGATCTCCGGTCAAGCAGAAGTAAGTGATATGCCTCTCTTTTGGGGGGGAAGAGTTGATGTCCATACTGGATCCTTGCTTGCTTTTGGGTGTGTTTGCTTTGATTGCATTCTGTTTCTGAAGGCTCGTGGTGATAACTTTGCTGTCCCTCTTTTGGCTGAATTTGATGTTTCGGAGTGCCAGGAAAACGTGAGCTGACCGTGGGTACAGCCCTCACATCCCTGACAGGGGCTCTGCTGGGCCCTGGGCAGGGAGCAGAGGTGGCTTTGAGGAAAATGCTGGAGTTGATGAAGCAGAATAAGGGGAAGGAGGAGGGTGTACCTGGTGGCAGGGTGGGAAAGGCTTTGCTCCTTGCTGAGCAGCAGGAGAGGGTTGGGAGCTAGTCCAGTGTGGGGCAAGGCGTGAAACAGCTGAGGAACTGTGGGCTTGCTTCCTTCCAGTGGAATGCTGCAAAATCCCTTCTTCTAAAAGAAGGCTGGAGGAGAAATCTCATGGGATCAGCAAATGTAGGGTGTGCCAAACCAGGAGATTGTCATAACACTTCAGGGTCTTGCTGCTATCGCAGACCTCCAGGATATTTTATTTTATTTTATTTTATTTTATTTTTTATTTTATTTTATTTTATACAGGGATTGTTTTTGAATGCAGCTACATGGGGACTGGGTGCCAAGTGCAAGATCTGAAACAGGCTTTTGTGGTGGGAGGAAAGCCTGGGAACTGGAGTTTAGCCATTTGGGTTCAGCTGGTCTCTTCATTACCTCACTCAGCGGAGCACCCAAAATCCTCGTGTTTTATCTTAGTCTAACAGAAAATTATATCCTAGCCTTCAAGTTTGTGACAACCTCTAAGAGAAATCTTTCAAAAATACGGGCTTTCCTCTGGGTGCAAACAGTGAGGATAATGGGAGACACTTGAGAAAGTTCAGTGCCATGAGATTCCTGGTGGTTTTGAATTCTGTCAGAAAGATTGATGTTATCAGTGAAAATACAAACTGTACCTCCACCGAGGCATTTCAGAAGTTTTGTTCTGGTTTTACTTTAGTAGGAGCCTTAAATACCTATTATTTTATTGATATAATGCCAAAAATTTACCTCTGGAAAGCGTCATCCGTGTCCTTTCTTGCTTGGATTGGTTTTGAGCAGAGGAATTGTAAGCAGCGTCGTCCATGTGAGGAGAATCACAAGCCAGCCGTGAAATACTTGGGGTTCGAAGCACAAGGAGTGTGCAGAGCAAAGCTGAGCCTCACTGCAGGGTTTTATGAGTTGGGAAGGGATGCTCATGCCTGCTGTGTGAGCCTGGGAGGTGCCTCCAGACGGGTGTGACTCTGCCTTGGGCTGTCACAGGTAACCAGGGGTAAGATGTGTAGTTATTGTCAGCCAGGCTCCCTGGGAAAAACCTTTTGTGAGGTTTGGAGACAAATGACCATTTTTTTCATAGCTCTACACTTCCCAAATGCTTCTGTGGCCTTTACAGCTAATCTGGTGGTTGGGGCTTAGGAATGGTATTCCCTAATTTGGTTTTCCCACTGAAACACTCCCGAACTCACTCACTCCCCCTCCCCTGTGGTGGGCTGGAGAGAGAATTGGAGGCAAAAAGGTGAAGATCAGGGGTTGAGATAAGAACAACTTACTGAAAACAGCAATGAGGGATGAAAACAAACAGTAATAGCCACAAATTAATGACGGGAAAGGTGAATGATTCACACACGAGTGTTCAACGCACAGAAAGCGGCAAAACCCCGACCCCCCACACCCCACCCAGACTGGAGGGGACCATCCTCCTCACCCCCAGCAGTGAGATGTGAGGTACTATAGAACAACCCCAGGGTCCTGGCCATGCCTCTCCTGATTACTGCAGAAATTACCCTGTCCTGGATAGAACTGTTCTAGGAAGAGTTTGCCCCATCCAAGGCTGGACACAGAGATCAAAGAGGAGGCCGTTCTGTGTTGGGTCCTGCGGGTTTGGTGGGTGCAAGAGAGCAGGCAGTGGGGGCCCATCACCTGCTCTCACTTCTGGAAGCATCTGGCAGAACCACAGACATCTTAGGGTGGTTACCTGGGCTGTGTCTGGGTCCTTATTTATGTTGTCCCCCTCGTTTCCCATTTCTAGGAGCACCCCGGAGCGTGCTCGGCAGAGAGTGGGTTTTACTCTCAGGAAATTCCATGGGAAATAATCCAGTGAATCTTGTTTTCACAAATCATTTTATAACACTTGAAAAAATACGTAAGGAAAGTGGGTTTTTGACTTGTGTGCAAAAGGCAGCCCTTAGGGTCCACATCAGAGACAAAGAGGGAGAACCAGTTGGCTTAAATTAAATAGAAGAGAATGAAAGCCACTTCTCTGGCTTCACCCCTGCATATTTTTCTTGATTTAGGGCCAGCACTACATTTAGTTTTTAAGGCACTTGTGGCTTTCTCAGTTCTTCTTCTACTACTAATCAGCTTTATTTTCTGCTGTATTTTCTGCGTATTTTCTGCTGTGTGCCCACTGCTCTTTGGATGCTCTTGTTTAATGAGAGGCAACATAAGGCTTTACGAAGTATTTACTCTGCAAATGCCTCTGAGCACGAGTCTTGGAGCTTTCAGAGCCAAATTTTGAGCAAGATGGACGTGTTTGTTGGGTAATTACCAGTGGAGGATCTTGTGCCTTGGTTGCCTGACAGCATCATGTAGTAAAAGAGAGAAACTTGTATGTGAATTTATAAAAAAAGGATCAAAGCACTCTACTTTACAGTACCATGAGTAGCTCTTAAGAGCTTTTAGCCCAGACCTGAGAGGTGTGTGATGGTGCCACTGGCTCTTGTTTACAGTAAAAAGTTAAGGTGGCCAGACCTGCTTTCACAGCAGTGAAAATGGAACTGGATCTTAATTCCTTTTGAAGCTGTACAGAATCATACCAACAGGACAGTGCTTTTTTGTGGCAGTGGTTGAAGAAGAATGGGGAATGTTTAGGGTGACTAGTACCTTATCCTGAGTCAGCAGGGAGTAGCTGGGCTCGGCCTAGGGTGCTCAGTTGTGCACTCTTTTAATTTCTGGCTGTGCTGAGCAGCTGTTAATAAGGAAGAAGTCCTGGTCCTTCCCCTAAAAAGCCATCCCATGGTGGCCCTGCTGCTGTCACAGAGACCTGTCAGTACCCAGAGCTGAGGCATCTGCATAAACTCTTACAGTGATGATGTGTTTGCAATAATCTGTTGATCTGCTCTAATAATCTACTCTACTTTCACTGCATTCTCCTGATAAGTGAAATTATATTTGAATAGAACCTAGTACTTATAATTTCCTGTTTTCAGCTGGAAGGATGTTTTAATAGCTGTTCTCAGATCTGCTGAAAAGTAGATTTTGTGGTAGAAATGCTAATGAAGCTTCAACAGCAACAACTGGCAGCCACACACGGGGAATTCAGGGGTTGTATATTTGGGTGCCAGAGATTAGTAAGTAGGTTTGTGTCATCTGAATCTATTTTTGACAACAAAATTGCCTTTAATATTTTATGCTCTTTTTTTAAAAGGAAATCTGTATGTTGAAGTTTCTGCATTTTTGAGGGCAGCTCTCAGCTAATCTTCCCGAGCAGTCTGCACAGCTCAAATTTCAGTGGATTTACTCAAAAAGTCACATCCTGATTTAATACCATTAGTGTAAACCCAGGATAATTCAGTTGATGTGGATGGAGAGGCTTTTCATTTCGGGTTTTTGATCTTAATAGGAATCTAGCCAAGAGTTAGGTTGCATTTTTGAAGCTAAATCCATGTTCTTGAAGACATCACGGGAAGGCAAATGCTGTTTTTTCACCTTTAGGTGAATCCTTCCTCCATGATTCAGGTCACCTCGCACTCCAGCAAGTCACTGGTAAATTCAGCAAGCCCACTTCAAAACAGGGGTGTGGAAAGAATGTTTGTCATGTTTTCTTTGCCCCTTTTTTAATGCATTCATGTTCAAATTTCTAAATTTGATACGTTTTCCGCTTCTCAGTCTTGCCGGAAGCACATATATATTCATGTGTTCATATTCAGCAATTTTAAACCACAGTCCTTTTTAAACTCTCTTTTAACCTTCTCATGGCACGCTGGTAAAGCTGACATGGGGGTTTTGTGTAGCTGTAGGCTCGCCACAAGTCCAAAAAACCCCGAATCAAAAGCTGAAGTCTGCACTCCATGAAAGGCGATATCTGGGTTTGCTTCCCCAGTCCCCACAGAAGTTAAATTAAAGGCAAACAATCCCATTAATCATTTCTTTCTCTGTGTTCCCCCTGGATCATATCTTAACAGCATCTTCTAGACCAGAGGCTTTTGAAGGAATGTTAATATTTTATGTTCGGGGGAGTAATAAATAGGGGTAAAATGCAGCTTGAGTGATTAAATCTGAAGGAATGGCACTTGTACCATTCCCACTATGCGGAACACATTTCTAAGTCACCCTAATTTAGGTTTATCTTACCAAGTAAAACAATGTTCTACACTGCAGCACTGGCATTTCTGTTTGGAGAAATCCTTCTGAAATTGTTTTTATCTTTTATAGTTGCTCTTTTGTTTTGGGTGTCTGTAATGAAGAAGTAAATCATTAATTAAAGGCAGCATTACCGAAATTCCACCTGTCTTAGCAGTCAGTCAGTTTGACAGGATTATTAAGGCTGGATATATTGGATGTAATAACTTGTGAGCGAATGGCTCACCCCTTCCTCAAGAACTGGGGTGAGTGATACGCTTCTAGGAGTAGCACAAATTTTCTTCAGGACTAATAGAACAAAATAAATATTGACTTTTCCCCCCCCTTCCTCTTCCCTCAGGTTGCCCTTGTTCTCCTTTCCAAATCAAATGCCACATTGACTCCAGTCCGGTGTTGGAAGCATGTGGGGACCTGCAGCACGTCAGCCCGGCACAATGTCTCCATCAGGCTGGAAGGAAGCCCAAAACCAAAACTCCACTGGCCAAAATGCACCCTCTGCAGAAACCCCAAGGCAAGTGGCTTCGGCCTCCTAGAAATTGTACTGGCTCCTACGGCACGGGAAGTGTAATATTTTTAAATTATTGTTTTAATTCGGGTCCCAGCAGAACAGTTGTTTTATGTTCTGATGTATGGCTTGGCAGGGTTTTATGATGTTCATTTTTCCCAGTGTTAGATAACCACTTAGGGAGGCCTTCAAGGAGAAATGGATTCAGCAGTAACCAGTTCCTTAACGTGTTGTTTTATATTTCCTGCACTGTTGTTATGCGGCTGTGAAGTGCAAGTTGAATTTAGCAGTATTGTTTACATTTCATGTAAATCTTTTTGAAAAGTATTTTAGGTAATAATAGCTAATTGTTTAAAGCTGGTCTGTTTTCCATTTATTGCGTGGCCACAGGAAATGCCTGAATGAAACGAATGTATTTTAAAAAATTAGAAATAGGAGCTAAAGCAATCAGATGTGGGCTGTGGTACTTCCACAGACCTGCCAGCTCATTGTCAAATAGGTGGCAATCCCAGAGCATGGTGGAAGAGAAGCCAGGAAGAAGCATGATCCAGCTGGTCCCCAGCTGCTCTTCTGGTCTCCCCAGGCTTCTGGGAAAAAAAAAAAAAAAAAAAAAAAGAAGACTTCAGTACATTTCTTGAAAGAGGATAAATCGTTTCCATGTTTCTCCATCAGGGAAATGACACGGGGCCTGTCTTTGTGATGTCAGTTTGCCAAGTGCCCTGCTATCACACTTCCTGCTTTGTAGAATTAATTACCCTTATGTATGTAATGGGTGCTTGCCTCAAGGGAACTGGGGATGCAAATACCACAGGGGTGTTAGGAGCAAAGGAAGGTAAGCCTCAAGAAGATACTAAGTTCATAAACCAGAATCTTTTTTAAGAGACGTATCCATGTGATAGATGGGCATTGTCATGCAAAAAAAAAAAAAAAAAGATGTTTTGGTGTTGTACACACTGAGCTGCTGCACCATCACCCCCTCCCTGTTCAGATGTGTCTGTACAAAAGCAGTTCAGCCTTGAGCAACAACAAAGAAAGCACTGTGCTTTCTGCTTCTGGAAGCAGACCTTAAATGATAAATTAATACACTAGTTCATGCCTTGAACATCTCACAAGGTCTGTGTCTTTATGAAGCTTTCACCCAGAGGTCTTGGTTGTTCAGGTTTAATTAGTGGGTGTTCCATGACTGTTGTTAATGCTGACAATAAAAAGGCACAGCAGAAGTGTCTGTTCACTGAGAACTGGAATGAATTCAGCTGGTGTAGATTCCTTGCTGTTGTACTCTTGGCACTGATTTCCAGTCACTGAGGACTGTTCCTTATAGGTAAAAATTTCAGAGAAGTTGGAGGGAGCTCACTTGGCTTGGTTCAGTTCTTGCTTAAAACTTACCCAAGCAGATGAATATGATCTATTTCTGTCACTAAGACAGGAACTGCTGCTTCTTTCTGCTGCTCACACCCCCCAGGCTCTTCTCTGCTGTTACAGCCGTGAGCTCAGAATAGGAGTCTGTGGATCTGCTGTCTTGTGAGGATGGAAAAGGATGGAAATGGTTAAAGAGGTGAAATAAAACACCCAAAGGTGAAATGCTTTCTTGACCAGTTACTCTTGCTGTTACTTTTTTTGGACAGAACTCATTTTTCTGGGCTTCTTGGTGTCACTGTAAAAGTAATCCAGGGAAGGAAGTCCCAGTGAAAATTCCCATGAGACTCTTGTGGAGTATCCGACACTTAAAAACCAGGATGAAGCATTTTAGCCAAAGCTACAAATCCAAGAGACAAGTCTTGGTTATGGATGTGCCAGCCATCCTCCTGAAAGACACTTCTTTGCCTTGAATTTTAAATAATGATTTTATTATTTCTTATGATTTTATGTATTTTATCATTATGCCTTTAAAATAAAACTTCTTTTAAAAAGTATCTTCAATTAGCTTATGTGTGACAGGAGAGAACAATGCAGAAGATACTTTGCAAGGGAAAATAGTGCGTTTTTTTTTGTCTTCACTTTTATTGGCTTTCTAAATTTGAAATGGCTTTTCTCCCTTGTCATTGATCTTCTGTTGCTCTGTGGGTTTTATACACAGAAAAGAAAGGAGAATACTTACTATACAATACTTCATATACAATACTTCTATACTTCCTCTCCAGGAAAATGAAAACATCAAAATTTATTTAAAAAAAACCCAAAAGTTTTTATTGAAATTATTCTCTTGAAGTTGACATTTTTAATGTATAACATCCTTACTCTTCCTTGGTGTCCGTGTCCACAAAAAGTAGCTGTGACAGTGTGGTGCAGACAATAAATCTTTCTTTAGTTTTCTGTATTTTTTTTTTCATGCAGGATCCTTTCTTCCCAGGGCTTTCTCCCTAGAGCCACGCGGCTGCCTCATTAAGGGCTGTTTCTTGTTGATTTGTCGGGTGTGATGTGCCGGCATCACCACCTGAGGCTCCAGAAGCAGCTCTCTACCTCCACCCAAGGATGGGCTTTTGGGCCATTTATTCTTTTTTTGAGTGTATTTGCTCCCCAGGGAATAACCCTCCATAATCTCCTCTCCTCCAGCATCTGTATTTTTTTAGATCTCTTCTTGCCCAGCATCTTAACCAAAGTAAGTTAATCTGCCACTCTGTCTCACACCACTTGATTTTTTTCTTTGTTAGGTCCTCCCAGCTTTCTCAGCAAGTCAGGACAGCCCCCATGCCGGGATGGTGGGTGGGAATGTCTCCATCCAGTCCATAATAAATGTGTGTTGAGTGTTTGCTTTCCTGTAGAGAAGGTGCTTGTGAGAGAGGAACTCACGGCCAGGGGAGATGGAGTAACACAAAGGTTGAGATGCTCGTTTTGCAGTGAGGGAAGGGCCCCATATTCCCAGCTGGTTTACAGACCCAGGGCCAAGCCTGGGCTATACCTTCTCTCACTTATTTAAACCTCACCACTGACTTTTCTGATTCTGTCCTACTGCTTCTCGTTATTTCACTTGTTCCATCTGCAGCAAAGATTTTGTGTGTTGGGTTCTGCCTCCTCCAAAGAGCCGGGTTGCTGCTCAGGAGAAGGAGGAGTGAGGAAATACCATTCCAGCATGTGGCTTCAGCCTTCAGGCACCACCTGAAAATGCTTTGTAATGCTGATATCTCTTCCATGCAGCAAACTTCAAGCTTTAATTAGAATCAGAGACTCACAGAATTTTGGGTGGAAAGGGACCTTAGAGCTCATCTCATTCCCCTGCCACGAGCAGGGACACCTTCTGTTAGACAGGATTGCTCCAAGCATTGTTCAGCCTGGTCTTGAATATTTCCAGGGATCCAGGGGCAGCCACAGCTTCTCTGGGCAACCTGTGCCAGGGCCTCACCACCCTCACAGGGAAGAATTCATTCCTAGTATCCCATCTAGCCCTGCTCTCTGGCAGTGGGAAGCCATTGCCCCTTGTTCTTTCATTCCATGCCCTTAATCCTTCTCCAGCTCTCTTGGAGCCCCTTTAGGCACTGGAAGGGGCTCTCAGGTCTCCCCAGAGCCTTCTCTTCTCCAGGTGAACACCCCCAGCTCTCTCAGCCTGGCTCCAGAGCAGAGGGGCTCCAGCTCTTGGAGCATCTTCATGGCTTCCCTTGGACTTCTTGCAACAGATCAGTGTCTTCTTTGTGTTGGGGCCTCCAGAGCTGGAGGCAGCTCTGCAGGTGGGGTCTCACCAGAATGGAGCAGAGGGGGAGATTCCCCCTGCCCCTCACCTGCTGCCCATGCTGGGGGATGAGCCCAAGACACAGAGGTTTCTGAGTGCCAGCACACATGGCCAGGGCATGTCCAGCATCTTGACAACCAACACCCCAGGGCTGGTCTCGAAATGTTCTGCACCCAGTCTGTTTTTTGGGATTGCCCCAACCCAGGTGCACTTGGTCTTGGGTTGAAACTTTCCTTGGTGAGTAGTCCTTGGCAGGGTCAGTGGCTTTGCCTGCATCCTGATGTCTCCATTTCTCAACATTACTTCAGGAAGTAAAAATTCAGAATTAACAAGAGTGTTTTCCTGCTTCCTTTCGGTCCAGTGCAGAGCATGTTGTCTCAGGTGATTCAGGTGGATCCACTAACAGGAAAGGCATCAAATGTTTCCATGGGCAGCAGTGACACCCAGTGTGAAGGCTTTGATCTTAGTGTAGAACCTTTGGGTGCTGAGGACCAGGGCCAGGTGTGAAGGACCCAATGGGGTGTGTGGGGGAGACTCTGACCTGTCTGCACTGTGCACCTTCTGCAAGGAGCCCAGAGCTTGCCTCTTCTGGCTTCGTGGGCCAGATGGCTGCGTGGATACTTGTTTTTAGGTTGTTTTTTGTTTTTACAAGGAGAAACATGGCCAGACACTCACTGGTCACATGGTATGCACATGAAAACCTGGTGAGCAAAACCTAGAGCTCCACCATCCTGTGTATGTGCAGGAGGATTTTCTTTTCCCTCTTCCCTGTAATTCCTGTGTAAGGTAGGGTTTGTGGAGGTCTCTTCAGCATTAGACTGTAACATTTTTATTTGAAGATAGGAATTTTAGATATTTCTGGAGACTGATCAAATCAATCCTCTTATAGGAAGTGTCCCCTTAAAGCTCAGATTCTTCAGTTTGATTTTTTTCTTTTGTGCTGAAATAAACTCAGTAACGTGGGGAGTTTATAATCTGACCTACACTCAGAGCTCCAAAATGCTGTAACAGCCCCTCATCACTGACCTCAGAAGATTGTTTATGGACTGCTATGGCAGCTCCCCCTCTGCTGGAGCAGGGTGGACATCTGGGCTGATGTGGAGCTTGGAACAGATACAGAGCCTTCTGGAAGGTAGAGACAACAGGAATTGGCTTTTAGGTGCACGTGCCTCTGTTTAGTCTCCTAAAGCAAGTAACCCTGAAATGGCATTCAGAACAGTTGCTAACTCAAGCTCCATTACAGTGCTGATCACATGTGCCGTATGGAGCATCGAAAAGTTGGGAAATGCCTGGAAGAAATTGTTCTGCAAGATGTTATTTAATAAAACACATAGTTAGAGTTTCCTCATTTAACATGTCAACTGCGGATTGTCTGGACTGGAGGGGACACTTGGCAGTGCTGCTCCAAGCAGTGTTTTCCTGCCTTTCAGTGTCAGCTCTGCCCATGGGAGTTGCTCTCCCTGTATGAAACTATGACAGCATGGAAACCTGTCACCATGGGTTACTGCTTGAGTATGATAAACCATTTACTCTGCCATCAGTGGAAGGCCTGGTTAAATTTTTTTAAATGGTGTTACGTTTTAATGCCACTTTTTTGCAGTGTTGTGTTAAACTCTGTGCCTTGGCTTCCCTGTGAGTCCTGAGGCACAATGTGTGTGTTCTTACAACGCGTGTTTTATTTATATCGTACGCAACCCGACGTAGAATCAAAAGAGGAAGGAAATTTGTGAAGACTCTACACCACAGAAGAGAGGGGGGAGGCAGAAGGGGGGAGGAAGAAGAGCCATTACGTTCTGCCTGTGGCGTTTTTGACCAAGCCAACACAAGGCTCCGAGATCCACTGGGTTTCGGTGGTTTTGTTTTGGGTTGCCATTCCCCACCCAAGCCCCCATTTTCTTTCGCAATGCAAGAGATTCAACAAAAGTGCCCGAGTTTTGAGAAGTCATGGGAGGGGGAAGCTCGTTGGTGTGATTTGGGGTGGTGAGCAGACTTGTGAGCACGAAACGTAAGCCGTGCATCCTGTTTGGTAACGAGGAAGCGCTGCAGCTCCGCGAGCGCCTCGCTTTGTTCGCGCGGCTGGTCCGGCTGCAGAAACGCCAGGTGGAAGCCCACCAGCTTTGTTTAGCAGCTTGCTCTGGTGGAAGCAGCACTTCAGGACCTGCACCCTTTGCAGTCTGTGGAGAACGATGGAAGAATGCATTCCCCTCGGTCTGGATTTTGTTCCCAGTTTAGGGTGAAGAAGATGGAGATTTACCCTCCCGTTTTCTCCCTTCTCTTTTGTTAGTACCTCCTAAGCCTGTTCACCTCAAACCTGGGCAGGAAAGAATTCCTCCTGCGCCGTCTCGGCCTTTGCCAGCTGATCCCAAGTCGTCAAGGAGCTTAGCACCTGGAGAAGAAGAAATACCCATATCAGCAGGAGTCAACACGCTCATTGAGAAATTTGAAAGCATTAGGTAAATATGGCTTTGCAAAATCTTCTCTCCCTTTTCTGCATTTTTAACTTAGAATGTAACAGTAGGAAAGTAGAAAACAGTAGAGAAGTAGAAAACATTAACTGTAATGATCACACAGAAAGTCCTCTTGGGATGTTTTCTACTGGAAGTGCAGAACTTCACTGAGGATGGAGTGTCTTTTTAATAAAAGCTGTGATGGAGTGTCTTTTGAATAAAAGCTGTATTTCAGCGAGTTTTAGTTTGTAATGCACAGTTGTGCTTAAGGAGCTCGAGGCCTGCTGAATTTGGGAAGATTGTACCAGAGACAAGCGGCCCAGAGTCTGCTTTCAGTAAGTTGGCTTGATGTGGGGATTACATCACAGGGACTTGATTATTGTAGTATAAAATAATCGAATTTTCTGTCTGAGATACAATATACATCAGATCTTGCTTCTTGGAGGCTAAATTGCAGTGTACTGTGAAACAATGTCATGTAGAACAGTATTTCCTCTGAAAAAGTTACATGAGTGACACTAAATTGGGTAAAACATACGTATTTTGCTGTAAAACCAGCTCAGTTTACAAACACAGGAAAACTTTCTCTGAGAACCAAACATGCCTGATGGAGCAAAGTAATTTTATTTTTCTTTTTCATAAAGAGGGAGATGGAAACAGGGGCACCATACTGTGCCTTGGAGTGTGTTACCACCTGAGTGAACTTGCTGTCTTTCAAAGAGAAAAAGTAGTGCCTTTTTGAGCTTCAGTACATCCTCTCTGGCAGAAAACACCTTGCCCCAAAGGCTTGGTTCTGCTAAAGAATGAGAGTTCCTGTTTAAACAAGACCACAACCAAATACTTCTTTTAAAAGATGATTCCTCCCTCCCCAAACCCTCAAACCAGACTGTTCTTCAAGGCAACATGGAGAGCACTAAAGGCCTGGGATTCTGGTGGGGCCATTTCAGTGGAACTTGGGGCTGGGGTGGTTGTGTTTTTGTGGGATGTTGTTGGGTGATGGTTATTATTGCCACATGCACACACTTGCCCCGCTGGGATTGCCAGTGGGATGCAGGAAATACAACTCGAATTGAAGCACAGCCAGACCATCTTGAGCATTGACGTGAATGACTGCGGTGCTTTCTCTTCACCCACAGGCAACCTGTACATATTCTTCAAAGAAACCAGCTAAATTTAGCTCTCAAGATGGAGCCTGGGCTGGACTCATCCAAGCAGGCGGGCTCGTGTGACTGTGACACTGTGGCTTCCAGCGGCTCTTCCAGCACTGACAAAGCTGGAGCAGATGAGGCCGAGCCCGCCGTACCGTGCACGGACCTAACCAGCACAGACATCATGAAAATTAAAGAGCTGAGCATAGGTGAGAACAGAGGCCATGAAGACTGCACTGCTGTGGATGGGAGCAAAGAGCCCTCTGGAGAGCTCAGCAGTAAAGACTCGACTGCGGAACTGAACGGGAACAGTAAAATTCCCAACAGGGACAGTGGCATTGACAGCCCTTCTTGTAGCGTGGCGGGAGAGACGTTCCCCAGCGAAGAAGGGGCAGAGCAGAAGAAACCCAGCATGGCTGGGAACCCAGGGGAGATGGAACCTGACAAAAAGGGCACCAAACCTTCCTCTGCAGAGCAGAAGAGAGACTCCACACAGGACGAGGACAGTGACATTGATGAAGGAAGCAGCGAGGAGCAGGAGACAGCAGAAGTGCCAAAGTTGGAGTATTTGGATGTAAACAAGGTAAGGGAGTTTTGTTCCTTGCTGGTAAGTGCTCTGAAACCTGACTCTGGTGAGAGATCCCTTGCATCACTTTCATACGTGGTTTGGGTTATTTGTTTGGTTGGTTTTACATCAAAGGGTCCTGACAGTCAGCATTATTTCCTGCCTGATGCAGATCCTAGCTTGTTCCTGACCTAGATAGTACCTTTTAGAAAGGTTCCCGGTCTTTCTTAAAAAGGTTTCATATAAGAGAATCCCTCACAGCCAGAGGTAAGCTGTTAAAATTTAAATACTTTTGTAGGTCAGGACTCACACCTTGTGTTTGTTGTCTGGATTTGTGTAGGTTCAGCTTGTTAGAGCCTGTTGTTTTCAGTGGGGTTTTGTGATGTTTGGGGGGCCGATTGGATAGTCCATCTTGCAGGGCCCGGAACTTGCATCTGAGTAGAACAGGCATGATTGAAATCTCATCTTACACAGAATTTATAATATTTTTTTATACAAGCCTATGTTTTTATTGGTGTGACTGCTTCTTGAGTGTGAAGTTGTTTTGATGGTTGTTATCTCAAATGTCTCTTCAGGAAATCGTAGCTAGAAGAGATTTTCTTTGATTCCAGAATAATGTAGTCCAGGTTGCTGGGTATTTACTGCAGCTGTATAAGATTAATGACAGATTCCTTTGATTATCTTTTTATCAAGACAGTTGTTTTTAGAAATAGTGCTGATAGAATGGGTTCAGTTTCTCCAGAAAAAGAAAACAGAATCGTGCAAAATCTCTGCAAAATGTTCACTTTTTTTGTGGTGAGGTTTTTTTGTTTGTTATTTGGAGGTGTTTGGGTTTAGTTTTGGGTTTTTTTGTCCCTCAGCCATCATGACACTAAAATTAATATACTGAATTTTTAGTGTTTTAATGCTGATAAAACATAGAGTTCTGAGGTTGTAATTCTCTGGGGCAGGCCTGGTGAGTTTATGAGAGTTATCTCCAGAGGCAGACTGGGTTGTTTTGGTGTTTTGTATTGCTCTTTTTCCTGAGGTGCATTTGTGTGATGCACTGCAGGTTCTCCCTTGCATTTTAAGTTGATTTCCCCTTCCAAAAGGCAGTTTTGAGGCTGAGCAAGCTTCACCAGGTCACCTTGTTTTTGCAACCACGTGGAGGGTAGCTGAGAGAGCCACTGCCTCCTTCAGTGTAAGGATTGTGCCCTCTTCTGGGGACACAGCATGGAGCCAATTCCTGATTCGAGTGTGAAATGGATTCCCGTGGGAAGTGTCTACATAAAATCAC
Source organism: Pyrocephalus nanus (assembly GCA_038380795.1). Classification (NCBI taxonomy): domain Eukaryota; kingdom Metazoa; phylum Chordata; class Aves; order Passeriformes; family Tyrannidae; genus Pyrocephalus; species Pyrocephalus nanus. The sequence goes on along the minus strand of CM076271.1, from coordinate 2,905,549 downwards.
AGCATCATTAAGCTTGGAAGAGACTTCCAAGATCATTAAGTCCAATCATTACCCTGACATTGCCAGGCCTGCCACTGAATCCTGTCCCTAAGCACCACATCTGCATGGTTTTGGGACACTTGCAGTGATGGTGACTCCCTGGGCAGCCTGTGCCAGTGCCTGACCACCCTTTCAGTGAAGAAATCTTTTTTCTGATATCCAATCCAAACCTCCCCTGGCACAACTTGAGGCCGTTTCCCACTCTCCTCTTTGATTCTGTTGCAGATTTGGGGCACCAAGGATTCAGGGTTGGGGTGAGGGGCCGTAGCTTCCAGCGAGGAGAGCCGGTGTGACTCCAAGTTGTCTTGTTCCATGGTTATCCTCAGGCTGGAGTTTCACATCACCCTTTACAAACCCGATGATTTCCCAGAAAACCTGCCCTGCTTGAAGGAAGAGAGGGGAGTTCAGTTGGCAGGAGCTGCTGGCTTGAGAGCTGGGGAGACCTCAGCTCCTCCAGAAAGCTTTGTGTTGGGAGCCAGTGTCCTTTTTCCTGCATCCCCCCCTCCTGCTCCTGGTGCCAGGGTTTGCAGCTGCACCACAGGGGTAACCAGCACTCCCATTAAATATGAGAGTTGCTGTAGTTGGAGGGGGATGCATAAGAAGTAGAGCTGCAGAGTGATTTAATGATGGCTCAGTAACTCCTAGGGTATCAGGGTAAGTGGAGCTCATGAATAAACGTGATTTTCTCCTGCAGATACCTCTCCATCCTCCACCTGAGCTTTCACACAGCCCACGGCTCAGGAAGTAACCTTACCTGATACGTGGCTGGTATTGTTTTATTTAGTTGGTTTAGCTCTGCAGTGTGATGTGGCTTCCTCTGGGAGTCTGCACCAGTCTTACAGCTCTCACTATTAGCACAGAATTACTAGAATAATGTGTTTTAAAATCTCAGGAGGGACTTATGGGGCTTTCCAGTTATCTTTTATCAAAATGAAAATGAACAAGGGGAGCTTATTAGTTTTGATAACGTCTCTGAAAATGTCAGGAGCTCCAGGAGCTGATGCACATTAACCTTGATGATGGCAAAGAAAAGAAGTGACATGAAAGTGAGGCTGAGGGGCTGTCATGCTCCAAAGTCATATGCCCAAGGCTTCTCCTGGCTGCCTGGAAGCACTGAGTAATGCTTCTGGGAGGGGTAACAGTGCTTCATAGCTTCTTATTTAGGTATTTTTCACTAAAAGTAACACGTGCTCGTTCATAATCACCAAAAAATGCCTTTCTCCATCTGTCCTGCTTCCTGCTGTGTGAATAGTAGCAATGGAGTCCCAGGTGGGCCTCGTGCATTCACGGACACAAGCTTGCATTCTGCCTGTACGTGGCTGGAGGTTTCACTTCTGATTTCACTGTCTGGTGTGTGTTGTAACATTTGGCCTGCAGTGCTGCAAGTCGGACCTGTGGATGAGATTATCTCTGTGTACATTCTGAAAAAAATGTGTGCAGGCCAATGTTCTAGTCACAGTGCTGGTAGAGAGTTCAGATCTGTTAGCATCGCCGTCTTGTTTTTAAGTGTCTTAAGGAAAATGGGATCTCAGTGCAACAAAGACAACCAAGCATGGGATAATTTTCTGTGTTATTTTCAGCATTTTCGAGTAGGAAGGAGTCTATAAATTTTCTAGGACTTTCTGTGTTCTTTGTAGGGCTGACTGGTGGGGTTTTAAAGCATAACCATGCTTTAAACTTGAGCACTATCCCAGCAGGATTTGCTGAGAGCCCCTCACGAGAAAGATGCCGACTGAACATGGTTGTGCACACCAGCTGCAGGAAAAATGGTTGCTGTGGGATATTGCCCAAGTTTTCCCATGTTAAACTTTGTATGTGCTTCAGATTTTCCCAGTTTGCTTTTTATAACAGCCAGGCCATGGATCCCTGGCCCAGCCCTACCCCGTGGGTAAGGGCGTTCGCAGGAAGCAGTGATGCACTTGTGGCCACTGAACTGCACAATCAGGGCAGTTTGTCTGCCAATCTGTGCCTTTGAATGTGGTGTTTGAGTTACAAGTGCACCCCCAGGAGTGCATCTGACCTCCATGAGAAGCTGGCTCTGTTTGTTGTCAGGCTGGTGTTTGCTTTTACTTTTAAAAAATGTTTTGCCGGGCAGTTACAGCTGGAAATGAATTTTTGCATCTTCCGCAAAGTAGTGAAAGAGCATCATGCTGCTTCGGGCACTGGAGTGAGCTTCCTGTGGTGTGGAATCAGCACCTCCCTCCTGCCTTTAATCGTCTTTCTTGTCACCCCTGCAGCCAGCCTCTCCCATCCAGCCTCTCCAGTAGGTGTAGGGTTGTGGCCCTTGTGGCTGTGCCACAAGAGCAGCGGGCAGAGCAGAGTACAGTCCACATCTGGCTTTGCAAATTCATTTTACTTCTCCCTGAGAAACACAGGCCATGAAATAGCTTGTTGCTAGTGAATTTAATGATGGCTCAGGCTTTGTTAAAGCTGTGCTGCCACGGCACAAGATGAGGTTAGAAGAGTGGGACTGCCTCGCATTTAATTAATCTGCAGTTTCATTTAAAATGTTATGTCCACTGAAAGGCAAATATGTTGCAAGTTAGTCTGAAATATGTGCCTATCTGGCTCTAGCAGAGATAGCAACTGAAGATAGAATCACTCTGTAAAGCTGAGCTCAAGCTGAGAGTCTGTCCAGCCCTTGTTTGGTATTTAAGCAGATGTCAGCAAGTTTTTTTGAAATATAAACTGAATTGCAGATGGTGAAGGTCAGGAGGTTAAAAAGCGCCTGTGCTATGTAAAGATTTACTTCTGAGTACAAACTTACTTTGTTGGAAATAAACATTTTTCAAGTTCTGAATTCAAACAACTCAAAGGATGCTCTGGGTGGCTGCCGTGCCACCTTTCATTTGGGTGCTCCTCTGTGCCCGGCAAAACTGGCAGAGAAATTCCTTCTCAGTGGGAGATCCTCGTGGTTACTGGGTTTGACTGGCCAGCAGGGCACTTCTGTGTAAGCTGTCCTTGCTTGTAACAAGTTCAGAACTTCGCTGTGCTGTGATTTTTTTTTTCTTTTCCCCTAAATATTAATACAATAGGAACAGAGCAGGATGTTGTGTGCAGTGTTAAAATAGCTTAGAAGAGGATTTGAGTTGATGTGAAATATTTCAGTAGAGCAGCAGACGGAGCCCGTATGGACACTTCACTCGTGGCATGGTTGCCCATCTCCAGATTCACGCCTGGAAAGAGAGGAGTTGCTTCAGAAGAAGGCAGATGCTGCTTCAAATGCAGAAAAGCTGTTCACTTTCCTTCAAATAATCCTTGTATCGAGGAGCTGTGAGGGCTTCATGCCACGTGGTACCTCTTTCCCCGTAGGATAACTGTGGGTCTGCTTCGTTTGAGTTCTTGGCTTGCTTTGGGAAGCCTTTGAGATCTTTCACTTGTACTGCAGTTTGCCTAAATATGTGTTTGGGGCGGGTATTTAAATTTTTCTTGTCAGCTTTGTTTGGGAACAAAATAAGGCGATGTTGAGGAAGCTTAAAGAGAGTGTTTATTTAACATTTTCTAACAATCTGATGGTGATGTGTCTAGAATCCCTGCCCCAGAGACAGGCATTTGGGATGGAGCACTGCTGCTGGTGAGGGGCCCAGGTGCTTCCTTAGCTGGAAACAGCCCCGTGTATTTAATAGACTGCAGCTGGATTTTTTTCCCCCATGGATTTGTCTGTTCTTTTTGTGAACCTGCATGAAGGTGACCCCCAGCAACGCTGTGTTGCTCCTGAAGCAGCACCTCAGTGATTTTATTGGATGCCCTTCAGTTTTTCCTGTGGCAGCAGTGATTAATTGCACCCAGTCAGTGCTCTCTGTTCCCTGAACCATTTATACACCTCTTACCTTCATCTCACTTGCCTTTTTTTTCTTTTCTGGATCCAGCCCAGTGAAATTTCCCTACATCTGATGGTCCTCGCTGCCTGTTTTCCTTGTTTGTAGTCCTGAACACAAACCAGCCAACCCTCCATTCTGGATTGGTTTGGTCACCTGTAAGCATGGCATTTAAACCCTTAAAAAGAGTGCTGGACAGCTAAAGCCTGCATTCTAATAATTCAGGTATTTTTAAGCACTTAGAGAGCTAAGGGTCTGTGTAGCTTTTGGCTAAAGTCAGTGCTTTATAACTGTATTTAGGGTTTTTAAGTAGTCCTTTCTTATTTTATATTTTTAAATGAGCTTAATGAAAGACTTCACTGAGCGATTTGGGTTACATTGCCGAAAATTCTTTCCAGGGAATTGGCCTGTGTTTAAAGCTGCACAAAAATCTTAGAAATATGCCATGGAGAGTAATGCTGTGCTGGCCAGGGGAGAAATCTGGCCAAACAGTCTGGTTTCTAGTTTTCTTTTTAGTTAAAGGACCCGAGTCCAAAAAGGAGAACAGTTGATTTACAGTCCAGTGTCTTATTTTCCAAATAGGCTAGACTTGTTTCCAGGTTTTTAGAGGATGTTTCTGGTTCTTTTTATAAAACCATAATGAACTCAAGTGATGTCCTGACCAGCCACTGACTGCATTACCAAATGCTCCTTCAGAAAATAGCTTTAAAAATGCCTCTGGAGCAAAGTGATCCTTTGATGAGGGGCACAGAGCAGATTCTGAAATGTGTTAACCTCCCTCACTCCAGGCCCCTCTGCTGGCAGGGATTTTGGCTTCTGACAAAATGGAAAAGAGAACAGTGGATGAAACTTAAGGGGTGTAGGTGCAGATGGATTGTAACTTGTAACCTGATTGTGATTTGTGATTGGTTTTTTCAGTGTACAGAGCCCCAGAAGTTGTTCAACATCGCCAATGAGCTGCTCCACACAGAAGAAGCTTATGTTAAAAGGCTCCATCTCTTGGACCAGGTAATTCCCTTTTGAATTAACTCCCCTTTCTTTTGAGTGAGCAGCAGTGATGTCTCCTGTCGAGCCAGAGGATTGGGATGGCAGAAAGGGGAACGAGAAAGCAGCAGCAGTTTAAGATACAGACACCATCAGCAATTTGGTTCCTCCCTGGGCTTATAAGGAGAGGAAATCCCGGGGGCACTGGAGGCACTGCTGTGTTTTGTAATTGTTGCCCATCATGTTTACACGTGGGGATGAACTGGTGTGAGGAGTCCGAACTTCCTTCCCCATAAATACTGAGTTGACTCCTCACAGCTCAGGCATTTCTATAATTATCTCAAAGAAAAGAAGAAAAAGGAATGTGCAGGAATGAAGTGAAAATGAGGATGAGACACGTTGCTAACAAAGGGCTTTTTAAAAATGAGTGGGGGAAAAAAAAAAGGAAAAATAAAGTTGTCACCTGGCTAGAAATGCTGATAGAAGCTGTAACTTCAAGAGCCCCATACCCCCTACCCTCTGACTTTAGGAGCTCCAGGGAAGACTTACAGTGTTTGTTTTACATGAGCAGAGACTGTTTCTAGACTGTAGAAATCTGGGGGGTGTCTTTCCCTGTAGTTCAGTGTAGTGTAGTCTGCAGGATATAGAAACAAACAATCCTGCTGAGAAACAAAACAATCACATGGTTTATTTTGATTTATGTAAATAGCAGCAAATGCTCTTCAGGGACTGGTTGTTCTTGCACTCCCAAATAGGAGATGTCTGATCTTATCGGTTGTTTCAGTCTTTTTCGAATTGCAGCTCATATTTTCCTAATTTTAGTGATGAATCTGAGTGACAGTGGGCTTATGTTTTGTGAACCTCCTGAAAGACCCCAAGGACTGACTGCCACAAGTCAAATCCAGAGCTCTGTTCTAAGCAGTCAGTTTTGCAAAATGACAACCCAAAGTCAGCGTGTCTGGGATTGTTTTCTGTAAATAAATGTTGGTGCTGTCTTGTTTTCTTGCAGGTTTTTTGCACTAAGTTGTCTGAAGCAGGGATTTCATCTGAAGTGATAACAGGCATCTTCTCAAACATTTCTTCGATCTATTGTTTCCATGGACAGTTTCTTCTCCCTGAGCTCAAAACAAGAATTACACAAGAATGGTGGGTAACTGTCATGACAATTACTTTAAGAATACATTTTCAGGAAATTTTAGCAACCATAAAGCCTAATCTGAGTCCAAATTTTTAATTGTTTAATGCTGGTAGTTAATACATTAGTTATTAAATGCATTAGCATGGAGTCTCCCAGGCATTTTTGACTTCAGGAATAGGTCTGAGCACTCAAAATTTCCAGAACACGTTTTTTCAGTCCAAAGTATTGCCAGAGCTGTTTTCCTTACTGCATTCCCAACTCCCCTATTACTGCAGTCCTATGGAATTGCAGCATTAGGAAGGAATGACATTGCTTGTTTTGGCCTCGTAGACGAAATAAATATTTTCAAATACCACTTAAAATTTGGATACTGTAATAACTTGAAGGTTGGACTTGATGATCTTTAAGGTCTTTTCCAAGCTTAGTAATTCTGTGATTCTGTAAGTTGTAGTTCAGGCAGAAGTGCAGTGATAGGTAGAAAGTTAATGGTAAGTCAGATCTAGGAAAGTAGTGCTGACCTTTCTGGGTGCCCTACATGACCAAGACAAGACCAGAGCTTGCATCTCTCTTGACTGAGCCCAAATGTATAAGTTTCCCCACAAGATTTTGTGCTGGGCAGAAGGGACATAGAGATGTTCCTTTAACAATGCATAGTCAGTTTGAATCTCTGCCCTTCACTTAAAGAGAGTGACAGTGGGGGCAGAAACACCATCCCTTGTACATCAGGATTAATGTTTGAGGTTTCATCTGGGCTAATGTATGAATTACTTTAAACTAAACTTAGCCTGACTGTCTTGATTGCACATGTGTCTGAGTGCTTGTGCATGTGGGAGGCAGCTGTGGAAGTCTTACAGCTGTCTTTTCTCTCTGAAGACAACTTTTGATTCCCAGAGATTTTCTTTCCTTACCTGTCCCTTTCTCCCAGGAGTGTCAACCCACGGCTGGGAGATATCCTACAGAAACTTGCTCCCTTTCTGAAGATGTATGGAGAATATGTGAAGAACTTCGACAGGGCAATGGACATAGTGAACACGTGTATGCAGAGGTCCTCTCCCTTCAAAGATGTTGTTCAGAACATACAGGTATGTTGTTAATTGGCACAATGAGGCTTGGAGATGGTTGGGGTTTAGGAACGGTGTTCCCCAAGTTAGTGTCCCCCACCAAGACTCCAAAACTACTCCTCGCTTCTCCCCCTACAAGAGAAGAGAATCCCTTTCCCCCACCCTGGCAATGACAAGGTGGTATGGAATGGTATGGAATGGTATCAAATAACCTCTGGGTCCTGGCCATGCTCCCCCTCAGCTACTGGAAAAAATTAACTGTGTCCTGGCCGGAACCAGGACTGAGAGATCCTAATTTCTTTGTGTGAGTTTATTTGTTTCCCAGTGTTCAGCTACAAGACAATACCTCACTAATACTGAAAATACAGTTTTAGTGGCAGTCCTTTCTTCTCATTTGCTGTGACACAGATTTTTCACATAGGTAGCTTTTCTCTGCTCAAGATTTTAATTTAATTCTTTTGTATGGCTTTAAGGTAACAGAGGGCAGGGTTAGATTGGGTATTGGGAAGAAATTCTTCCCTGTGAGGGTGGGGAGGCCCAGGCACAGGTTGCCCAGAGTTGCTGTGGCTGCCCCATCCCTGGAAAGGGTCAAGGCCAGGTTGGAGCAACCTGGTCTAGCAGAAAGTGGTTGGACTGGATGGTCTTTAAGGTCCCTTCCAACCCAAACCATCCCGTGATTCTGTGATTTAAGAGGAGTGTCAGAAGTCACAGAAGGAAACGTCACCACTGGCCCAGCAATTCTGACTCTTTTTGATTTGTCTTCCTCATTACTAGTTTAAATTGTTCTTTAATAAGTACATTTTCATTCTGAGGCGGTTGTGTTTGAGTTTGGACATGTATCACTGACAGCATGTGCTGTTGGCCTGGGTTTCCTGAGGCTCCTGGAGAGGCTGCAGCGCAGCCTCTTTCGGGATCACAGCTCCACAGGAGGATGCTTAACAGGGATTTTCCTGTGTATTCTCATAATTATACAAAAAGCTGCTTGGGGAGAGGGGAAGGGCTCTGCTTACGCTGGTGTGTCTGTAAAACCACTCTATTCCCCTCGGGCCCTGGGCCAGCTGAAGGGGTGCAGGAGGCTCCAGCAGCTCGAGAGCATCCCTGTGCCAGCCCTGGGGAAGCAGATCCAGCCCTTTGGAAGGGGAGGGCTGGCAAGGAGTGGGTTAAGCTGAGCAGGGAGCACAGCTGCCTGCCCTAAATGGGAGGATTGTGGCTGGGCCAGCTGTCAGGAATCAAGTAATCCCCCAGCAAGCTGGGAGATGAGAGGCCCTGTGTGGAGGCTCAGGGCTGCAGCCGTGACTCAGACAGAAGCTGGGAGAAGCAGAGACTGGGGGAGGTCCCCTCCTGCCACGCTGCTGCTCCACATGGCCTCGTCTTCCCCTTCTTCTGCCTGCACTCAGCCTGCACACACAGCAGTGCAGTGTTTTGCTGCCTTCAGCCTGTGCCAAGCCATACACATGGTTTTCTGTGGGGTGAATCTGTTTGGGACTGCCTTCCCTACAGCACGGGCATCTGCCCTCCACAAAACTCACCTGTCCCTTCCCACCACCACCAGGCATTCACAGTTACTAATTATGGTAAAGCAGGGAAAACAGGAAGCAAAAGTCAGATTACTAATAAGTGGATGGCTGTGACTTACCAAGTTGATTTTTAGCTGACCTCGAAGATAAACGTACTTTCTGTTCACATCTACCTGCTGGGGCTAAAACTTGATAGGTGGTGAGTTTTATTGTGGCTTTTGGTTTGTCAACTTTCTCCTTATGCCGTCACATAAATACTTTTAAATATATAAAACATGTAATTAATAATTTTATATTACTAATATATATATTCTATATTCTATGTATGTATTTTGTATTCTCATGTGTATTAAACACAGAATAAACATTTATCTTTCCCCTAGTAAAGTCATTAGAATTCCATTGTAAGCTCTGTAAACTTTTAAAATTGCATGGCATGAACCTTTTCCTATTTGGAACAGTTTATTTTGTCAGTGCTGCCTTTTCAGAAGGGGGCACTTGCATGTGAATACAACTGGCTGGGCCTTGAGGTGACCTCCTCCTCTGCTTCCCTGTTGCTGTCCTGTGCTAAGGTTCATCCTATTGCAGAAATAAAAAGACCATGGAGAAAGTTATAGTAAGTGGGTTTGGAAATATAATCCAAGTGCTAAATGGTATGCAGTTTTGTGCCCTGAAATCTCTGATTCTTTCCATCCCACTTGTATTTTTCTGGGAAACAAGGTGCTGTAAAACTCTGAGAGAGATAAACTCACTTCAGCTCCCCTAAACAGAAATACTGCTCACCCTGCTACACTGTGACAGGGTATTTTTGAAAGTAAATGTACACCTTTGGATTCCTGGAAGGAGAGCCAGTATTTTCCTCTCAGACATCCATGCCATTATCTCCAGGCTTAGCTGTGAGAACAGAGCGAGTCAGCAGAGTGGTGTGGGCTGGAATATTTCTGAGGAAATTGCAAATACTTGAAACAAGCACCTTCCTCTGAGAAATGCACGCCGAAATTAATGTGGTTGTGGAGAGGCTGTTTACACTAGAACAGGCCACGTTAGTGAGCTGATGTAAAAATAATGCTGTGGAGAGGAGCTGTGTGTGTGTATGTGGTTAACTGTGCTGATGAGGAGTCAGATTACATCGCTAGCAGGAACTTCCTGTGTGCTCTAAAGCAACTTACTGCTTTGTTCTGAGATTCTCATCTCTCCTTCTCTTTTAAATAGAAACATCCCCTGGCTTTTGTTTGGTTGGTTTTTTTGTTTGTTTTTCGTAGGGATCCTGTGAAAACAGGTACACTGCAACACCCAGTGCCATTGCAGGCAGAGCACTTTGGTGCCTTATGGGGTGATATTTAGTGTAATCTGCCTCACCCACCACCCCATCACTTCTTGGTCAAGTGAAAAATAGAATTTGAGGATTTTGAGAAGTAGAATTGGAGGCAGCTCCTCCTTTCAGAGGTGTGAGCAGCGTGTCTGCTACTCTTACAGTGAGCTCTAGCGAGCAGTATATCCCCAGGGGCATTCTGATTTTGGGTAGTTTGGGGGGAACAACACTACACAGGGCCATGGGGGTGACAAGAGCTTTCCTGGGCCTGTGAGGAAACACACAGAATCTGCTGGCACACACCTTAAGTTCTGGGGTCAGTTTTGGGCCCCCCTCAGGACAAGAAAGACCTTGAGGGGCTGGAGTGTGTCCAGAGAAGAGAACAGAGCTGGGGAAGGGTCTGGAGCACAAGTCTGATGAGGAGCAGCTGGGGGAACTCAGCCTGGAGAAAAAGGAGGCTCAGGGGGGACCTTCTCACTGTCCAACTCCCAGGGAACAAGGAACAGGGCAAGAGGAAACAGCCTGAGGCTGTAGCAGGGGAGGTTTAGGTTGGATATTGGGAGAATTTCTTCACTGAAAGCATTGTCCAGCCCTGGCACAGCTGCCCAGGGCAGTGGTGCAGTCACCATCCCTGGAGGGATTTGAAAGATATGTAGATGTGGCACTTTAGGACTTGGGTTTAGTGGTGGCCTCTGCAGTTCTAGGTTTATGTTTGGGCTCGATCATCTCGATGGTGTTTTCCAACCTAATGAGTCTGTCATTCCATGATGGTCGAGGAGTTCCTGTGTATTCCTCTGGTATATGTAAATGGACATTATTTTTCCTTGCTGTTTAACACCAAAGGCAGGAACAAAACAAAACCCTCCTGTGCTTGTTTTCTCTCTGTTACAGAAACAGGAGGTGTGTGGAAACCTGACTTTACAGCATCACATGCTTGAACCAGTGCAAAGGATTCCTCGTTACGAGCTTCTCCTGAAGGACTATTTAAAGAAACTTCCAGAAGAATCTCCAGACAGGAAAGATGCTGAAAGTACATATAAACTCCTCTTTGTCTAATGAGCACAATGAAATCTTGGGCAGTTTTTTCTTCATGTGTTTAGATACTTACCCTAAGCACTGTGGAAGAAATGGAGATTTGAATTACTCAAATTATTGCCAAACAAAGGAGTTTTGAATGCTTTTGGAGTAGAGAAGCAAAGGGTTGGGGTGCCAGCTCTAGGAACAAAAGCAGCAAATAGGCAGTGACTGTATATTGAAGTTTGTCCTGGTAGAACATTTTTGTTTAATCCGTTGTGTGGCCAAGGACAAAGAGAGAAGGACATCCTTGCAATAGCCAGAGGAAGAAACTAAGGATGGTTTTAAATGTGTATTGTATTTAAAGGTGTATTTGTTGCCAGGAAAGCCAGTTAGACTCTGTTAACACAGAGAAATGGGAGAAATGGACTTCCCTTGGTTTTGAGGAATTTTTGATCTCAGCCAAAACAGGGTCCACGTCACTGTGAGCAGGAAACCCTGTTCTAGGGAAACAGTCTTAAAAACATGCTTGTAAAGAGCTAAGTGAGCCTTAACTTTTAGAAGGTGATTCCTAGAAGGTGGGGTTTGCTGCACTTCAGCTCATCTGGACTTTTAGGAAAGGAGGGTGAAACCTTAAACGCACACAGGTCGGCTGAACGTGCAGAAGTGATCGTGTCTGTAACAGCAGTTTTGAAGAAAAAATAATAATCAGGGAGGTGAAAAAAAAAACCAAACCAAAACAAAAACATGGTGCTATTAACAGATGTAATGTGGAGAATGAATAACTGCTGGTGCCTTTCTTGCAGAGTCACTGGAGCTGATCTCGACGGCAGCAAACCATTCCAACGCAGCCATCCGCAAGATGGTGAGTGGCAATTCCAGAATTGAATTGGGATTGTGGCTGAACTGACAGTCTCTCATTGCAGCAGGCCCAGTACATTAAGTTGGGGAGGTGTTTTAAATACTGCCAGTCGGGCTCTTTGAGTTCTCTTTATTGTAAATGCAGTCACTGTGTGGTGTTGGGCTTAAATGTCACTTCCCTCGTTCTTAAGGACCTAATGGGTTGGAAAAGGAGGTCTTCATAAAAGTCATTTTTTGCTTTTCCTTGAGAAGCATTGAAAGCATTCCAACTAGGTCCATTCACAAGGTGTCCTTGCGGGGTTTTCACGCTGGTTTTGTAGTCCTGCAGGTCTTCAGCAGACTGATGATTGCTTTGATTTGATTTTGGCTCATCTTAAATGCGCTGAGTGTGCATTTAGCATGTGTCAGTAGCTTGGGAAAGCTGCACTTCGGAAGCTGGGCAGTCAGACCACAGATATTTTGAGCATTAGCACATGTTTTACCTGTAGAAGAGCTCTAGTGCATTACCACTGAAGTAAATGGACTTTATAGTTGCAAGTGTTATCCCTTTGGTGCACCCAGGTGTCTTTTGTATTTAATAGATCTGAGGTGCTGTGTGTCCAGCTTCATACCCACTGGCCATTTGTGGGTGCAAGGTTTATGTCCCCTTCCCTCTCAGACTTTTACTTCCTCCCCAGCCGGGGGGGGGACCCCACCAGGCCACGTTTCCTGTGGCTGCTCTGGGGCAGAAACCAGCTGATGTCTGTGTATTTTCAGAGTGTCTGAAAACACAGTGAGGAAACCATCTGTTTCTGTTTGAGTCTGGTGTGTTCTCTTGATAAGGATGTATTTTTTGGTGGAAGTTTTTCTGGTTGGAGGCCTCTAAAAGCTCTCTTCCTGGGGGCTGTGTGCAGTATCTCTGCAGACAGCAGGAATAGGAAGGTACCAGCTGGTGGCTTTCTGTGTTGGATGTTTTTTTTGTTAGTACACAAAAACCTGTTGGAAAAGGCTGCTGTAATAATTTTGCTGCATGAGGTCCAAGCCAAACCAAAAAAAAAAGAGAGTTCTGTAGCAAAATCTCCAAAACTTAGGGGAGGTTTGAATTAAGTATTGGCTGCTTCCAGTAGAAGGAATAAATCATGCTTCCAAATCTGATTGATCCTAGGAGTGCAAATGTTCCTCAGGTTTCGGGTCTATTCTTGGTGTTCTAGTTTCCCCTTTAAAAAAAAAAAAAAAAAAAAACAGTTTGAGAAGTTCACTATTGCTTGTTTGGTTGTTTGTAAATTAGCAGGATCTCTTGCTCATCTTCCCCTTTGGTGGAAAAATCTGCCTTTTGATGCTTAAGTGATTTGCCTACTTGTTATTAGTCCACATCCCCCACCTTCCATTTTGTTTGCAGTATGTTTATTTTAATGGTTTGAATTTATGTTTCTTTTTTTGGTGGCTTTTTTTTTTTTTTGATTTAGAGATGTGTTTGGGCATATATTTGGGTATATATAGAGACCAAGACCATCAGTCTTGGTTCTCGCTTCCTGACCATTTGCTGACAGTGCCATTTGGACCACATCTGTCCAGCTTGAGATTGAAAGCTAAACTTTTCCAAAGGCTGTAATTTGGGAGCAGGAGTTACACACCTTTCTTATTTTGACTTGTTACAGCTTCTGTACTGCTTAATGAATTGGGTGGAGGTGTTACCTTCATGCATTTGTAGAGGGACTTTTAATATTTGTGTGACTTAATGTAAAGTAGAAACAGTGTTTTGCTGGAAAGGAAATATAATCCCTTCATAAAAAATTTTGACCAAGATATGGGGATTCCTGTGGGACATGAAAACTAAATTTTAAGAATTTTGGCCTATTTCAAAGGTACTTTTGACCACGGAGGCTCCTGTGTAGGACTGCAGCACTCCCCAGACAGCTGAGGTTTTAGGCTTAGCTTAGAGCTGCAGAATGTGACCGTGCTTCCTGATGGAGATCTCCCTCCAACTGTATCGGCAGCAAACACAAGAGGTGACACTTCTCAGCAGCTGAGAAATGATCACCCTGTGGCAGAAATCTTAGTCTGAGACGTAGGGTGGAAGCTGGGTTAATAAATTAAAACCTGGAAGTTGTTTGGGAATGTATTGGCCTCCAGCTTGGCCATTGATTTCACTGGACCCAGCGTCGTTGCTTGTGAAGATAATGGTTCCAAAGGGGTAATGTGTGCACTTGAGGATCTTGGACATCTATTCCAGCCTTTATGATTCTGTGATACATCTTTACTGTTGAATAGTAATGAGTAAAAATATATTCATCTCAGAATGTCATTAAAATGGTACAATCCTGGGTGACTAATCCAGAGTGGAGAAGAGAACTGAAGGGTGTGCAGCAGGTATTCACGAAAATGCAAAGCTGTAGCAGAAGCAAAAGACTTCTTTTCTTTCCAACTTATTTACACTTACCACAGAAATGACTCAATGGGCAATTGACCCAGTGGAATAAATTTTTAAATTTAAATTGCTGGGGTTTTGTACTTGCAGGAAAAGATGCACAAGCTTTTGGAAGTCTATGAGCGCCTGGGGGGTGAAGAGGATATTGTTAACCCAGCCAATGAGCTCATTAAAGAAGGACACATTCAGAAGCTTTCAGCAAAGAATGGCACAGCACAGGATAGGTATTTATTCCTGGTGAGTGTTTTAGTTGTTCTTTTGTTTTCAGAGTTGTGCTCAGGTTGGATGGGCCTTGGAGCAGCCTGGAAGGTGTCCCTGCCCATAAGAGGGGGTTGGCATAAGTGAGCTTTAAGGTCCCTTGCAACCCAAACCACTCTATGATTCTGTGGTACATTCCCATCTTTCGAAGCTCAAATACAAAAAGCATTCACCAGCTGAGCTCAGCTACTCCTCCTGAGCAGCAGTTTTCCCTTGCAGCTGTTGCTCGAGGATTTCCTTCCTCCTTCCATGCTGTGATTTTACTGATGCCTTATGGGGTCCAAAGGGGTCTTTTCCATCTTCCACAGTTTTTGTGGAGTGCCAGAGGAGGCTGTTTCCAGCCACACCACATTGCTGCAGGAGGTGGCCAGCTCTTGCTGGCACTGAGAGGAGAGCCCTTGTGCTCTCAAGGGAGGCAAATGCAGAGGGAGGGACAGAAGGGGGAGGCAACTGGCTGACACATTTCTGTCTGCCCTTTGCTCTCAGTAATGATCCCTGAGCCCAGCTTTCACCTTGAACCTCTTGGAGATCTCCAAGATGGTGTCTAGCATCAAACCCCCTAAGTTAAACTCTCCCCTTGTTGCAGTTCAACAGCATGGTGTTGTACTGTGTGCCAAAACTGAGGCTAATTGGCCAGAAGTTCAGTGTCCGAGAGAAGATGGACATCGCAGGACTGCAGGTTTGCATCTCCTCTTTTCCCCCTGTTTGTTTTAATGCTTCTCCACTTGATAGCCTCAGATCCCTGCTGAATCCAAAAACATAACACTGTGTGCATATAAAAATGTAGTAAAATTCTAAAAGCCAGCTTTGGATCGCTTCCGATCAATCCAGTTTTTCCACTACAAGAAAGACCTTAAGGTGGCAGAGTGTGTCCAGAGAAGGGCAGTGAAGTTGGGGAAGGGTCTGGAGCACAAGTCTGATTCAGGCTGGAGTAAAGGAGGCTGAGGGGGGACCTTCTCTACAACTCCCTGAAAGGTGGGTGTAGCCAGGTGAGGATTGGTCTCTTCTCCCAGGTGATGGGATTAGAGGAAATGGCCTCAGGTTGCACAAGGGAAGGTTCGGATTGGATTTTAGGGAAAATTTCTTCACTGAAAAGGCTGTCCAGCCCTGGCACAGGCTGCCTGGGTCAGTGGTGGAACCACCATTTGTCAGTCATTAGAAAGGATGCAAAGACAAGGTGGATGAGTAGGAAGCTGTCTTGTTCTTTTTACAGGTCCAAGAAATTGCCAAGCAGAACGTGGCTCATACGTTTTCCATAACAGGAAAAAAGAGATCACTGGAACTACAAGCCAGGTAGAGTGCTTGTTCAGTCTTTGGAGTTTTTTAAATATATATGGAGAAATTGGTGATCTAGGGGCTGTGCAAGTGTGACAGAGTTTTAAACCATGAGGGGAGCAGCAGAGATGGGTAACTTAGATATGCAAGAGAATGTTGGTCCTAAGCCAAAGTGTGTTGCAGTGCTGTGTTGATTGCCTTTGTTGAATGCTTACAGTGTTTATAGTAGTGCTTGTAAGTTCTGCTGTATCAGTAATTAAAATATTTTTGATGTTTTCTAATAACTGCAGTCAATAATTTTTCATAATGTTTATAAAATAGTGGATAGCAAAGCTAAAATCTTGATGGATATAAAGCTGTGAATTGAATTCACTGAAAATATTGGAAGTCGAATGAGGATGTTTCCTCTGTTTTTCTTTTGTTTTAACAGGACAGAAGAGGAGAAGAGGGAGTGGATTCAGGTTAGTACAAAACACTGATGATAAAGGGAGGCAATCACCATGCAGACAGCATTTAAAATTCCCTTTCTGGGGTTTCTGGATGAATGTGGCTGTGCAAGGAAGCTGGGTGGGCCAGTCTGGTGGAGCTGCTCCTGGAGAGATGCCGAGCCCAGCTCCAAATGGGCTCCCCTTTCCTATAGTCCTCAAGCTCAGTGAGAGAGGAGACTGAGGCATCAGACCTTGTATATTCTTGCAGTTTGACCTGTACAGACCCTGTCTGATGGCAGTTGTAGTTTTTAACCTAAGCAGTAGTGAGTTAACACCAACACCCAAGGTTTTTAATTTTCCCTTTCATTTATACAAGTATAAGTTTTTTCTTTAAATTATAATCCTGCCCATCTTCCTATGAAAGTTGGTGTTTTTTGGGTTTTTTTCTGTGATGCTTCTCACCTCTGCTGGAATTTTTGTCTCAGGTCATTCAAGCCACGATTGAAAAGCACAAACAGAACAGTGAGACCTTCAGAGCTTTCAACAGCTCTTTCTCACAAGAAGAGGAGCATCTTCCTGATTCCTCAGTAAGTACCAGTGCTTCGTTCTCCTTTGCCAGAGCAGTTTTACTCACAGTTAAAACCTGCACAGCTACACTTACTCAGCCCTGCAGGTGTGGAATAAATTGTTGGTATTTCAAATATTTTAAAGACTAAAAATTGATGCCCTGTAAAAGGATCTTAAAATTCTTTCTTGTAGATAATAAATATATTTCAGAAAAAAATACTCTTCAGCTAAATATGCCAAATAGCCTTGAAAGTTGATACTGTTTCTCTACAGCCCTAATGTATCACTCTATGCTGTGTTTGCTGGGAGTTTTGTTTTGGAAGTATTCACATGAAGACAGTAACAGTATCTCTCCATTCAACTAGAAAGTGATGGTGATAACCTTAGCCACAGGCATTTGCTACAAGCTCAAGAGGAGAGGGCCTGGGAGAGCAAAAGAATTAAAAATTTCATGCAGTGCTGCCTGGGACTTGATGATTTCAGACATGGTAGATCTTGGAGCAGAGAGAGAGAAGGTCCATCTGCAGAGATTGACCTTTGGGAGCTTTTAATCTTCCCCCTCCCCTGCCCTCCTAAACTCTCTGGGTTCTTTCTGTTTTGGTACCTAACCATCTCTCATGTCTTTTTGACATCTCTCCTTTCCCAGGACTGATTCAGTGACTCAGTAATCTGGATTTTATCTGATTTCCCAGGAGCCTCAGGAGAGATGCTGGATATGCCTTTTCATCCCAGCATTATCAGACTGACAGTGGAGATCTTCCCAAACCTCCACAGGGTCTAGAATCCCATTGCTGATAGCAGCCAGCAAGGAGCCATTTTCAGAATCTGGCATGGCTTACTGCTCCTGAACTATTCATCAGCTAAAAACACTTAGAGAAAAAAAAGTAGAAAATAATCAGTTCTTGCCTGTTAACCTTTCTCAGTTAACTCATGGCTGCCTTCAGAGCCAGGATGCTCTAATGAAAAAAACATCTTTTGCTAACTAATACACATGCTTTTTTATGTAATTAAAACACAGCATCTGTTCAACTTCATCATTATTATCTTGCTTTGTAAATTCCGTTTGATTTTGCTTCTGTGATCGTGGTGTAGCCACGTGTTTGTGCTCTGCTCTTCACAGAAGTCAAGCAGAGCAGGGGTCTGGCTTACCCCTGGCTATGATATTGATGCAGCCTGCACCATAATTTCCTTAATGCCAGAATGCTAACCTGCATTTTTAGGAGATTAGCTGCTCTAGATAATCAGCTTTGAAAACTGATGTCACGGCTAAATGTGGCAGTAATTGCTGTCCTTTACGAGGAGCTGGAGGTATTTCTGTGAGGAAAACTGGACAAATACTGAGAGCATTCTTAGGTGCTATACACTGTGGTAGGCAGCATCCACCATGCATATCTCATCATCTAGGGAATATTGGGCAGCTACTTTAGAGGGAAAAAAATGACAATAATCTTCTTTTTTGCTCTCATGAGTCAGGAAATAGATGTGCGCTCGTGGATTCCAGACTGGATCTGTAACAGCTACTAGAAATTGGCCTCTGGTTCTAATAAGCCAGAGTCAAATTGCTTTTCTTCCATCCTCTTAGTTAAAGCATGGTTTTTAGATGGTGAACCATCATTATTTCCCTTCATAGTTTCTGTCTCTCCCCATATTTATGGGTAGTTTTGACAGACATCCAAATAACTGTGTTCATACCAGATCTTACACATTGTGAGTGGCAATGGTGACATAACAAGGAGAAGCCCTTCTGAAATATTTTCCAGGTAGGACTAGAGGGTATTGGATTTTTAGCCCATTATTCCAAATAAACATTAAATGGATATGGGGGTCTGAACTGGCAATTGGAAAAGTTTATTCTTTTCCCTAAACTCGATGGGGTTTTTTTCAATCTCTTCTTCAGATCCCTTCAGTATCCAGGATCAATAGCTCTTCAGTTTGGCTGCTTACTCACAGTGCAGGTCAGGTTGTTTCTAATAGCAGAGATTAAACCTTTTTGCTCTCAAATGGAATGAAGCCAGAGTGCCAGAATGCACTTGCCTTTTGGATAACCTCAGAATAAGAAATGTTGTCTCTGACTGGCAAAGGAAGAATGATCTGTGGGAGTAACAGGAGAATTTATCATAAAGAGTCTCATAGTTTGAGAACCCCCTGTAAACTAGCAAACCCCCTGTAAATTAGTGGCAGAGGAGATGGTTTTCCTTTCCTTTTAGGATGTAGGCTGTGATTTTGGTACTAAATGTAAACGAGCTTGTTATTTGCCATCTGTATCTACTGAATACATGTAGATATATGAATATTATCTGTGAATTCTATGTGAATATATATATGTAGAGGTGCCATTTTGCATTTATTAAGAGACTGAGATGTATTGCCATGAGGAAGAAGTTAGCTGAGTAGTGTTTGAATGGAGTACATTTTGTTCCTGTCAGAATGCAGTGCCTGCACAGAGCCCTTGCTGGTTTGGCTGGCAGGCTCTGATGGTGTCCTTCAAACCCTGGCATCTCCTCTCTGTGGCACGTTGGGGGGCAGGCCAAGGTTGCACTCAAAGGCAGGTGGCATTTGGGTGCCATCTGTAAAGTCCTCCCTGTCAGAGCCAAGCCCGTGTTTGCGGGTGGCTGAGCATGTGTGCAACATGTGCACCCAGCCTGCTGGAAGGGGTCCCTGCCCGTGGCTGGGGGTTGGAACAAGATGCTCTTTGAGGTCCCCTCCAGCCCAAACCCCACCCTGTGTTTCTGTGATGTGATTCTATGAATTAAAGTGCATTTACAAGAGAAAGGAGGGGGGATGCTGAAAGCAAACTTTTGGGTTTGTTTCCTCTTTTTTTCCGAAATTCTTTTACCCATTTTTTCTTTGTTTTGTTTTCTTTTTTGGTGTTTAATATATTTTAGGAAGAATGTCCGTGTTGAAACTGTTCTGTGTCGTTCTGTTTCCCTCAGATAGCCAGCACCAGCTCGGTGGAATCAATGCCAGGAGCAGATGGTGGTGGTGCATTTGGAGGGGTGAGTAATTTGAAGCTAATGCTGGAGGCAGAGCAGGGGTGGGGAGGTGGATTATGTTTCTTTTGTAGGTGGGGGGGGGAAATCATGCTTCAGTATATTAGTTTATACCCTGCTGCCTGTGGCTGCAGCTGTGCTGTCCTTAACTTCTTGGCTAAGTCACACAGCTGCTTTTGCAGCATCAGGGAATTTTGAATCCTGCTCAGATTGTTGCTGCTCAGATTGTGTCCATCCTGGTTCGGAGAGACCTTGGTTCTCACAATTTGTAGCACTGGCTTTTGGGATGGGAGGTTGTTTTTTGGTGGGTTTATTACGAGGGGCTTTCGGGGGGTTGTTAGGAGGTTTTTTGTTTTTGTTTTAAGTTTTGTTTTGTTGGAGGGTTTTTGTTTGATTTTGAGTGTGTGTGTTCAAACTGTGACAGGGAGTGCTTGGAGGGAGGAGGGCAAAAAGAGACCAGGAAACCCATCTGGTTACTACTGTTGAACTGTGTGACTCAGGATTTCATCTCCAGGACCAAATTTTGATTAACAATTCTTCCATAGCGTGCTTTTCATGTTTCTGCTAGTGCAGAGGAGGAGATGATGGTACCTTCATACATCTCTGCACTGTAAGTTATTGGTTGCCACAAAAGCCAAAAAAGACTTTCAAAGGTATTTTTCGTTTTGCTCAGTACAGTCTGGGACTGCTGCTGAGTCAAACCCGAGGCTTTGAGTCCTTAATAAGGTCTGTATTTTAGCGTTCTTACCTCTGCCTTCTAGAATAAAAGATTTTCAGGAAATGCTTCAGGGTCAGCTGAGTTTACTGAAAAAGCCTCAACAAGAACAGACAACAACAATTAAAAAAAACCTTATCTGCTGAGACAGGCTACAGGGTGTTGGTATTTAGCATGACCTTTTTAATAACAAAGAAGCCACTCAGCAGCTACTCCAGACTTCTGGCCAAGCTTGGAACCTTCTGCTAGAGTGTACAGAGTGTCAATGCAAAGCTGTTAAACAAGCCAGCAACTCGACCTATATAAAAAACAGGTTATTAAAAATAAGTGTTTGTGATCAGTGTGCTCCTTGCTGGTTACTTTTTGTTCCCACTTTACATTTTCCCCGAGCAATTTTTTCTTTATTTGTAGTAATTTTGCAATTAGTGCCCCTGTGCCTTGAGTTGTGGATGCTGTAGTGAGCAAGCTACTTAAAAAAAAAAAAAAGATGTTTGAATGTATTAAAAAAAAACCCAAAATGAAACACCAAAACAAACAAACAAACAAAAAAGACAAAAACCAACCAACCAAACAAAACACGTAAAACTTTCTGGTGGTCTTAAGTTTCGTCGGGAAATGTAAATTTTATCTTTAATTAAGCTAAAAAGTTATATCTGTTTACTTGATTATGAATAGTTGTATCAATGATTTGCCTAGCGTTATCTTGTCACATTAAGTAATTACCTTAGGTCATGTATTTAAAATAAAAATTAATTCCTGAGATATAAATAAAAATGGAGCTGGTAAAAAAAGACAAAGCTAAAACCACCAAAATTACATCGTATTGATGCTGCAAATTGATGATATCAGCATGAGCAATGGATAAAGACGTTAGTTCCAGCTTCGGAAAATAGGGATTTTTAGTGCTTCAGTGACAGCTCAGTGGGAGCACAAGGAAGTCCACCGTGTGCCCGGCAGCTTCACACACAAACCACTTGGTGGTAGTGGCGGCCAGGAAAACTGGGAGCCGCTTCCCGTGCTTCCCAGAGCCTGCCCAAGAGGCTGCCGGCGTTTCCTGCAGCGTTCTCGTTTGCATAACCAGGCAGTGAAATCTCACTGCGGGAAGGATGAGCTGCCCGCGTTACAGCATCGTGGTCCCTCTTTGCCGAGTTACTTTGCTGCTCAGCAGCTTGAAAGAGTTTAAACTTGAGTCCCCGTGCAGGAGGAGGGTAGGAGCCCCTGGCAAACTGCCTTGCACTTAACCTTGCATGGGTGATGTTGGCACATAGAGAAACACACTGAAAAAATTACCGTGTAGGAGATTTACCATATCACTGGAAATGATTTCTTTGTTCAGCATTTCCAGAGGCACCTGCTGATGGTTCTGCCTCGTTGTGGCTGGCCCTAAATATGTGACTCATAAATGGCAAACGGGCCTGTAGGAGCATAATGAGAGAGAAAATGATTGAAATCCTTTTGCTGATTGTGTGTCTGCCCGTGTAAGAGTCTCATCAGACTGTGCTTAATGTTGCATGTGCAGCACTGAGGCTGAATTTCTACCTGCTGGCACAGACAGAATGAAATACCTGGCATGAGTTGCCCAGAGAAGCTGTGGCTGCCCTGGATCCCTGGAAGTGTCCAAGGCCAGGTTGGACGGGGCTTGGAGCAACCTGGGCTGGTGGAAGGTGTCCCTGCCCATGGCAGGGGGTAGAATGGGATGGTCTTTAAGGAACCCAAACCACTGTGGGATTGCCTGATTCCGTGACTGTATAGCAAATAATAAATAATGGAACAGCAGTCTCCCAGGTGCACTGGTTTTCTTGCTGTTCCTTCCAGCTTTTTGGTGATTCTTCCCTGATTTTCAGAAGCAAATGGAGGCTCCTGTGGTTCACTAATGAGAAGATGTCTGCTTTCACCTTGCAGTCATGTGAGCTGTACCTGTTGTTGGGATATATACTATTTTACCACCAAAATTATAAAGTTGGAGGAAACTGTCGAGATTTAGAGAGTTAAATGCGGGTGTACAGTAAAAGCAAAGTGGTCAAAAGAGCCTGGTCTGAAAGATCCTGGCTCTGAACAGGTTTTATGTGAGGTTTTTTTCCCTGTCAGACTCGTCAGCTTCAGAACAGAGCTGGGCATACTGTGAAAGATGAGAAACAGGACAATTATTTAAGTGCATTATTATCAAGATACTTCAGCTGCAGCTCGGGCAGCTCTGTCTTAGCGTCCCTTTTAACAAACATCAGCAGTACATAAAGCAGCTTGTGTAATAAAGGACACAATTGCAAAGTGACTGTTAAATTTATCTGTGATGAACAATGTGAATTGCATGCAGGTCCTTGTTTGCAACAAAAACCTCTCTGTTCAGATGATGTGTTAGGAGTGTGTGGTCAGGTCAGCTGAGCCATCACTGGGTGGGAGGAGGGCAGTGCCTGTGCAGCAAGGCATGGAAAGCAAAGTGCTTTTTAATTCTTTCTCCGTGTCAGCAGTTAAATATCATATCATTGAAAAAGTCTTTCTTTTCTCTGTTTGCTCACTGGAGTTTGCCAAGCCATAAAGACTTCTTCATTTTTTTATTATCTTTTCTACAGCTGCAATAGCAATGTTTCAAACTCTTGTGTTCTCACTGTATTCTCACAATGTTGAGAAATATTATGAAATATTGCTGCCATTTATCAAACACCTAAAGATCTCTTTATACAGGGCATTTTTGGATTAATGAAGTGTTAAGTGTTTGCTGTATGCTACAGTACAAGTTAAAATATAATGGTGTAAAACAGAAGCTCATGCAGAATTGTCCTAACAAATCTTGCCGAATATAATGTATTTTCTGCTTTCTTTCTTTCTTTGTCAAATATATGGGTCAGGTATTTCTGGAAGTGGACACTGTCCAGACTGTTCCACACTGAGGGGGATGTCAAACAGAAGACCCATTAGAGGAAATATTCAGCTTGAGTCTTACCTGTGTAATAGAGCATGCATGTGGGAGATGATGGATATTCCTGTAGAAGGAGAAGCCAGACTAACCAGTTTCCACATGAAGCAGCCCATTCAATTCGTGGTAGAGCAACTCCAGCATTTTTCTTATGTAGGCACGTGTAGGTATCAATTGAAAGCCAGAAACTGGTTTTGTTTAGCATTTGTTGAGATTATCTTCCAGTCAGAGCTCACAGGGCTAAACGGTGCCCTCATTTATGCTCTTGCCACCAGTGTAATTGTGGTTAATACAAGAATTAGAAGTCCTGTTATGCTGCGTGCAAATTGGAACTCTTAAGACAAGAAGAAATAAGGCTGACCGGTGAGGAAATGCTCTGATCTGACAATTTAAGGACAATCCCTCCCTCCCCAGTGGAAGAATAATCAGGTTTCTAAAGCATTAAATAGCATTAACATCAAAATCAGAGTGAGAAATGGCTGACTTCGGCCAATAGGTGGGATACAAATAAAGAAGTTACTCTGGAAAGCGTCTGGAATCTCCCTAATTATCTGCCTTTCTCAGAGGGGTCTGATAGAGCCTGAAAGGAAAGGCTTGCTAATGACTCATCCTAGGCATTGTTCCGTGGGTGTGATTCAGTGTCCTACTGGTTACAGCCGGTTCTTCGCAAGGAAAGTGAAATACTGCTCTCTGCTCCAAGGCTGGAGCACTTGGATTTGCGGGCGTCCTGTTTTGCTGAGCAATTAACACGTGTTTAGGGGGTTAGAGTGATTTTCCTGAATGAACAATCTGTGACTGCCTTCACCGAGCTGAGTCGCCGAACATCCTATGTGCTCGTACACCAGTTTGAAACGTTGGTTATTGCAGCCAGAGAAAAGATAGTAAGAATGAAAACGATTCAATCCAATTAGAGGTAATTAGTTGTGGTTTTGTTGTGTAATGGCATTATTATAAGGCAGGGTGGTTCGAGGGGCTCTGCTGAAATACAACGTGCTTTCCTCTGTAAGCAGGGAATGCAGGGCAGACTTATAAAATCGATTTTTTTTTTCCTTTACTTGGCCTGAAAATGTCTATTAGTGACTTCTGTAGGTTAGTCCTGACGACTGAGGTGAGACCTTGGGGTGAATGGCAGGGTTTTCGTGGTGCTGGTGACACCTGCCTGGTGATCCCTGGGCAGCCGCTGCTAATTGAGATGCATTTGCTGTTGTCTTGCTGCTAATTGAGATGCTGCTGTCTGTCCTCCCACCCCCGCGGGCCACATCTTTGTGCTAAAGAAAAGCATCGAAGAAGGGGAAGTTTGTTGAGCCAATTGTTCTCTCTTAGTGTGCAGGCACGGCTCAAAGGGAAGGAGGGTTGTCAAGGAGCCCAGAATCTGTCCTACAGCGGACCTGATCTTCAGCTGATTCATTTTCAGAAAACATGTAAAATACCTCTAACCCTTTTGTTTAAGAGGAAATGTTTCTTTTCCCAGCAGTAGTTTGTTAAATGATTGTGTCGAGCAAGCAAAGATGAAGAGAGTCATCAAACCTCTCTCTTGAAAGAGCTGTGCTAATGGAATGGGGTGCAGCCAGTCCTTTGGGTCTCTGTGTGGATGCTGAGGGTGCCCCAGTCTTGCCCATAGGGAGCACTACTGCTTGCACATAGCCAGCCTGACCAGGGAGGATAAATATATTTATTTTAAAAAAAGAAAACAAAACAGGGAGTCTACTCGAAGCTCTTCTGTGTGAAGTTGTATTTTTGTGATCTGCACATTGGTGTGGTAATCACGGAATGGTTTGGGCTGGAAGTGACCCTAAATATCATCTTGTTCCAACCTCCTGCCATGAGCAGGGACACTTTCCACCAGGTTGCTCGGAGCCCTGTCCAGCCTGGCCTTGGACAAACCTCCAGGAATGGGAAGTCCAGTTTATGCTGGGTGCATCAGTGCTCTTCAGTTTATTAGAAAACAGTGCAATTGAGTTTAATTATACAGAGTGACTTCAGGTACCAGTTTAGATGCTCAGATTTAGAGGCTTAACTCGCCTGGCCACCTAGACCAGCAGATAGTGTGCATGTCATCTGCCTGGAGGAGTTGATAGCAGGTCCCCAGTGTGGGTGTCCCTGCCTTCCTGAGGAGCTTTATGCTTTGTTGTGGGCTGAGAGGGAGCCTGAGGAAACTCCTGAATTAAGCATTTGGAGTTTGGGGGGTGCAAAATCCACTGCCAACACCATTCACTTCTTCACTCCAGCCATTTTTCCCCAAACCTTCACATTTGCTCCCCACCAAGGGAGGGGGGTTTACAGCTCACTCATAAAGTCAGCATGTGCCTTAACCAAGGAAAAGGTGAGTGCTGGGAGGGAAGCTCTTCTTGGGATGCCCACGTTGGCCATTCCTCGTCCTCACTAACAGACAGGGAGAGGAGATCTCTGTGGCAGTAAAAGCACAAGTGGGCAGAGAGGGGCTGAGACCCCCCCATGGCTGAACCAGCCATCCAGTTGAGACAAGCAGCAAAACTATTCAAATCCTTTCCTAAAATGGTGTAAATCCCAAAGAGGATCTCTGTCAGTAAGAAGTCTGCAAATAATTCTGCAATTCCTTATTACTGTATTTTGAATCACGTGCTTGTGCTTTTAATTTCAGAGCGATTCCTGTAGAAAATCTTCCAAATCCAAGCGGGACAAGGAGAAACAGGCCTGCAAGAGCTGCAGTGAGAGCTTCAACTCCATCACGAAGAGGCGGCACCACTGTAAGCAGTGTGGGGCAGTAAGTATCCCAGGGAGCTCAGCTCCTGAGTTTCTGCTGCAGAAATCACTGCAGACAATTTTTTTTTTAATTATTTTTTTCAGTGCAGGAACTAAAAGACATTCTGGTTCATGGCAAGTGGTTGACAGAACAGGTTTTCCCCACTTGTTTTACTCCCTGGGAACTGAGAGGAAGAAGAGCTAAGCTGGTGCAAAGTCCCAGGCTGTGCTGGTTGAAAGGCAAATCCAGTGCATCTGTGGGGAAAAGAAAAGGTGGTGGGGATGTGCCTGTATCTGGAGAGGGGGGTTGTCCCCTATATTTTGTTTGCAGAAGCAGTGGCCCTGGGACAGCCTCACTTCACACAGTGACAACTCTTCCAGGATGAACAGCTGACCGTGTGATATTAAAGGTGGATGGGTTGTTCTTTCCCTAAAGAAAGGTTGTGTGAAAGTGGTTTCCTCCTGCTTGAAAAACCAAAATAATCCATCCTAGAGAGGCAACACCAGGTTAGTGAAGGCCCTCAGCCACCTTCCCTAGTGCCATTTACTGAGAGCTGAGCTCTCAGGTGTTCCCCTGTAAATCACAGCTGTGGCCAAGATGAGATGGATTTCTGCAATATGACTTGAAACCTGCATTCTATGCCTTGAGTTCCACGCTTCTGTGTTCCTAATGTAACTAATACAGACTAATGTTATTTAAATAACATTAGTCATTTGAAGTGGAGATGAAATTCAGCTGGATAGAGACCTAAATGTATAGTTAAGATGTTTAAAGGAACCTCAGTCTGGGCAGTGGAAGTACAATTGCTGTGGAGGAGGCATTTTTGCCCTGGAGTTGGGATTTTCAACCTTCTGGGTTTGTTTTGATTGATAATTGCTTAAATAATGAAACACATTTCTGGACTGTGATTTAAAATGTCCCATTGCAAAGATGAGTGTTACTAAAGAAATGAAATAATGGCTTTCCCCCAGGGGCAGAGAGATAACAAGAATTACATCATTAATAATTTATTGTTAAACAGTTGTTTGTTGTGCAATGCCTTGTGGTGTGGCAATAGCATTCATATTAAAGAAGTTAATTTGTCATAAGGAAAGACTATCACATTGCTAAAAATGCTGCCTTGCTTTTGTTTGGATAACTTGATGCTTCCTGGATTAAGGCAGTTCTCTTCACAAACAGTTGCTATCGTGCAGTGAAGCAAAGCACATATACATCTGCCTGAGGGTTTGTGGTGTTATTGTACACAAATTCAGAATGGGTGTCCAGTTGGGCTGAGCAGTTTCTCTCCCTGGAGTGGGTGTGCTGGAGACAGATTTTTAGCTTGAAAAAGGGTCCTGGAGCTGCAGATCCAGCCCTCTTCCCAAGCACTGCTTGGCAGCTGAGGCAGACAAATAGTTCTCAGTGGATCACATATTGGACTCTGTTCTTAAAATAGTGAGTGCTTTTTGGGTTCCTCAGTTCCTCTAGCCTGACCTCCCTGATTGATGAGGAACCTTCACTCTGAAAATCAGTCCTTCCTAGATGGACTTTTAAAAGTCATTTTAAAAAGCACTAATTGCTTTGTCAGCCCTCTTTTTGACTCATAAAGACTTCTAAGACAAGAAAAGCAAACTTGCACGACGTTAATCACACAGTGCTTCCCGAAGGGCACGTTTCCTTTGTTTTGGTCTGTTGATGCAGGTCACGGGATCACAAACACGTTAATCATTAACGCAGGTAAAGTGAAACCACCGTCTTTCTCATACAGGTGATCTGTGCGAAATGCTCCGAGTTCAAGCCCCTTGCAGATAACAGCCGTCACAACCGAGTGTGTAAGGAGTGTTTCCTGCAGCTGCCAGCGAGCCCCTGCAGCCCTGGGGTGGAAGCAGTTGGAGAACAGAAGAAAAGACTGGCTGCAGAGGTACAGTCTTTGGTTAAGAAACTTTGTGAGGCTCTCTCTGTTTTGGTTTTTTTTTTTTTAATTTATTTATTAAAAACAAATCAAATTAGTTATCTTTTCTCCCCCACCGTGCTGTTTGTAGATAGGTGAGTGTTTGTTGTAGGGTGCTGATCACACAAGGGAAGCACACAGGTTTGGCAGTTAAGCTCCAGCTCCTAAAGTTACAAAAAAAGAGGGAAGAACCTCTGGCTACTTTTTATTATGGTGCATTTCCAGTCTTGAGCTGTGCACAATATCTATTCACAAAATAAGATTTGGGGGGTTTTCACTTTTAATTCCACAGAGTGGATACTTCTGCCCTCCTTATTTCACATCCTGTCAAACTACTGTTGGAACCATTTTTTCCTAGTTGATTGTGCAGAAGAGTGACATCCTTCTGGAAGACCATGAGGATTCACCAGAATATTCTCAACCCTGCTGTAATGCAGGCTCTTCCCTCCAAAATGTGACTTCCACAAGCTGTCCTGTGTGACCTACCTGCTTCACCATTGCCACAGGAGTCAACCAGGCTTGACACCTTGAGAGCAGCACATCCTACCCTTATTTTTCACAAGAACAAGAAGCCTGTTGGCAAACTGAACCTTCTTTTTTAACTAATGCTTTTTTTAGAGCGTGGGCAGAGCTGGGAGTACCATTATGTGTCATGCTTTTTGTGACCCACCTTGGAGAGGAGGGATTTATTTACTTCACCTGTGAAACACAGCCAGAAGCCACTGGATGTGTGAAAGAGGATCATCTCAGTTAGGAGGGGACCCCCAGGGACATCAGGTTCTTGAAAGAGCCGCTGACACACTGAGAACTTCATTGCCAGTTATCCTTCCCCCACAGTCTGACCTCCACCATCCCACTCTGAGTACCTCATGGAAAAGCTGCCAGGTCTGCAGACCACAGAGAAAGTTCTGGAGTCAGAAGTTTTTTGATACCCTTCAGATATGGTGCCCCTGCTCATGGCAGTCGATTTTGGAATGAGATGGTCCCTTCCAGCCCAAAGCACCCTGTGATTCTGTGGTGTGCACTGCAGCTGTGCCTGCAGATGGTGAGCTCCTCGTGGGCATCAGTAGGGGCTCTGGTATCCCATGGCAGACTTTGCAGCACTGTTTCAGCAGAGCTGTTTGTGAAAACCTGCACCTACCCAGGGGAGAGAGAGCACAGTTAATCTGCAAAGCCGAAGGCAAACCAGTGAAATGTGACCTATGGCTTTGCTGCAGAAAGCAGATTAGAGCAGAAAGCTGTAAAAACCCAAGGAAAAGTGTCATTTCTCCCTCCTGTGCTCAGGATTCTGGTTTTTTGTTAAGTCTTCAAAGGATCAGGCAAAATGCAGGAAAGCTGGTGTATAGAAAGGAAAGATCAGAGTGGGGCTTTTTCTTTCCCTCCTGTTTACATGAAACTTTGTTAACTAGCTTAGTAGCAGCTGAGGATATTGCCACTAAATGTTATTAGCAGCTGTCAGAAATCTCCAGGAGACTTCTGTGCAAACCCCAATGTGACCAGGAACATTGTTTTTCTTTGCCTTCTATCAGAGCACAAAAATTTCTTCCAATCTCTTTTTGCCCTCTGATTTGGCTCCCATCTCTCTGCATCCGTGCACAGGAGGATCTGTTAATACACCCTTTGCATTCATTTGAAATAATCTCCCAGCCTACTTTGCTTAGCAAGAAGTGAGCTGCATCATCTTAATTGCCATTCTCAATTTACTGTGTGGAGGGGGAATTTAACTTCGTGTCTGCTGAGAGTGGTGGTTCAGCCTCTGCCTGTGTTACATGGAATTGTTCTATTTATTGATGGTACATAACAATGATTTTTATTCAGTTATGGGTTGTCCAGCATTTGCCCTCCAGTGTTCTTTGACTCTGCACAACTTAAATGTTTTATACTTAATTCTAAATATTTTGCCCACTTAGACATCAGTGGAAACAGCATTTTTTTTTTTTTTATTTTCCTCCATCCAGAAGCAAAGCATCCTTGCAGCTGAAAACAGCCTCTTCAGCAGCTACCTCCAGTTCCTTGAAAAGGGGAAGACTTGGTACAAAATGTGGGTGACCATTCCCAAGACTGAACCTCTTGTTTTATATCTGCAAGGAAGCAGCCAGGTAAGGTGGCCTCCATGAGGGTTGACACACAGGAGGAAAAAAAGAAGAGTATAAGTTTAAATATATCAAGCTGAGAAATGGGTCAGAGG
Source organism: Pyrocephalus nanus (assembly GCA_038380795.1). Classification (NCBI taxonomy): domain Eukaryota; kingdom Metazoa; phylum Chordata; class Aves; order Passeriformes; family Tyrannidae; genus Pyrocephalus; species Pyrocephalus nanus. The sequence goes on along the minus strand of CM076271.1, from coordinate 2,875,411 downwards.
ATTTGGCTTGGTTTCAACAACAAAACTGAAGTTGGTGTTCTTAATATAGCACAAAGCCTCAGAGATTTCAGATTACCTTGTTACCTGTACTTATCTCTGATACTGTTGTGAGCAAGTGTTTGAGCTCATCACTTTTCTTTTCAGATTTTTAAGGGAAAAAAAGGGGAAAACGGGGATAATTAGGTTATGGTTTGGCTTTTTTAGGGGTTTCAGATAGGTATATTCAAAAGTTATTAATATATATGTATTCTGTCATTAAGGAAACCACTTTCCTGTTAAAAGTATAGAGCTGTGAAGCAGGCTGAATGTTGCAATTGCTGGTACAAGGCTTTTTTTTTTTTTTTAAACCTAGTTCTGGGTTAAGAGGGTGGAGGAATTCGTGAAAATGTCGTTGTCCTTCAGCCTGAAAAATGGTAAAGCTCCTTGTCATGGCATCGTGGGATTTTATCTTCACTTGAAATAGTTACATGAATAAGAATTGTTTGTTTCTAAATGTGCTGTTGGAGCTAACTAGCATTTGTGTGTGATGAAAATCAAGTGATACAAACATCAATATCTGAGATGGAATATCCAAAATAGAAATCTCAGTCATGCTGCCTTAGCGCTGAAGATAAAGAATGACAATGCTGAAATGAGATTCCCCTTATCCAGTTTTGGATCTGGCACTGGACACTTTTCATACACAGCTTTGTTTATCTCCTGGGTGGGATGGAAGAAGGAGTGGGTCTGAATTCAGCCTCCCATGGTCCTGCTGTAGCTGTAGTGATAAGAAGGTTTGCTTTTTATTGGCATCAGTTTGTGGCTGGGAACAGTCTGGGAGCCCAGTTTTCCCCCTGATTTTATAAAGCCTTTCAGAGTAAAGCTCCCCCTGTAGCTGGTGTTCAACAAGCACTACATGTTGTCCTTAAAACTGTGTTCATTTTGCTGCCTGTCAGCAAGAACACCTCTGGCTTCAAACAGGTGTGTGCAATGGTTTAAACACAGCGCTCAAAGAGGCTGAAAGCTCGAATTTGGAGCTTCAGACACTTTGAATTTGGCTTCATCTTTGATTCCAACCCCACACTGGGTGAGGCTCCCATTCATCCCTGGGGCTGCCTGGCTTCTCTCCGAGTCAACAGGAAATGCGTGGCTGAAATTACACCTTGAAAAAGCAAACAGCTTCACACAAGGCACTAAAACAAGGCAACAAAGCCAATCTTCGGGGCTCTCTGCAGTCAGGGTCTGGGGAAAGGAATAAAGCTCTAAAAAGGAGAGAAAATGGCTTTGCTGTGCAGCTTTTCAGCTGATGAAGGAGCTGTGCCTTGGCCAAGGGCCAGTGCAAGCCCTGGTTCCACACAAACCAAGCCTGACTGTATCACATTTGGGCAAGGAGGGTGGGAATAGAGGGAGAGAGGTCTAAATTCTTTGGCCTTCCTCACCCATGTCATTTAAGAGATGTGTCAACCAAGAGATGACCAGAGTGAGAAGTTGAGAGGAAGCAACACCTCTTAACCCAGAAATGTAGAATTTCTCCTACTGCGCAACTGGTTGTTGCAGGACAGCACAAATAATAACCCATGGACATGAATCACCTGCCTTCAGTGCACGCAGAATGATGCTCAGTTCTGCAGGCCACACCTGACAGTTGTGCAGAGCCAAGGGTGGGAGCTGGAGGAGCTTCTCTGCTTCAGTTGCTGCCTACTTTGTCCATGTCTTGCCAAATTTGATCTGGAGTCTCTGTTGATATTATTAGTAAGATCTTATTTTTTAGGGGAAAAGGTTGCCTTTGACACCAGTTGTCAATTTTATGACAGTTAAATTCAGTGGTCATTGTCCTCAGCTATTTCAGGTGTGAGATGAATCTCCCAGTAAAGTGGCAAGAAAGCAACAGGACAAGGTTGATCTGTCATAACAATCCAGAACCGGGATTTGCTGTCAGGAATCACCAGTTGTAGGCTGAGACTACGAACAACAAAAATGAATCCCATCTTCAATCCCATTTGTATACTTCAATTTGCATCCAACCACAGGAAAAAAAAAATTAGGCAGTGAATCCTATTCCTTGATATTAACCCAACATTCTTGTCAGTTCTGGTTTTTATAGGCTCCTGAGGAAAGTCCCAGAGCTTCTTTTCTGGTGTCTGAGTGTCTGAAATCCATTGGGAACCACTCATGTGCTTGAATTATTATTTTCCCAGGCATAGCTGTGTTCTGTACAGCCACCTTGGTGGATCTCACAGACCTCTTTAGACCTGGCAAAGAAGAATTTCAGTGCCTAAAAGAGCTGTCTTTTGGGAATAGTATTGACAGCAGTAGTATTGAAGGTCTTGAAACACAGAGTAAAGCACGACCACAGGAGTTTGAAGGTTAGGGGATTATTGTTAAGAAGAGCAGAAAGAGTAGCTGCCTCTTGGGAAGAAGGAGCAAACCAAGCTGCATCTGGAGCTTTGGACACAGTGAAAGTCCTGACAGCTTCTTCCTCTGTACCCCTGGCCCTCACACCAAAGAGGGAATGCCAGTGCAGATGGAAACACAACTCACAGGCTTTAAAATAGCAAGAAAACCACTCTTTGCTTTAGATCCTTTTTTCAGGAGAATTAATTAATCCCCTGATTGTTCTTAAAGTCTTGCATAAAGCTTTGTGCATGAGGATAAATTCCCAGCTTGTTTGGGTTTGGGAATCATACCAAGTGATGTCCTCAAACAGAGACAGAATTTGTGCTCCTGTCTGTTATGTTTATCTCAGTGGAATTTATAAGAGTTTGCTTATAAACAAGGGCCGCTTCAAGCATAAGGAGCAGTGGATTTAGAAAAATAAGTGTCCTTCCAAGGGCTCCACCTGGAGCTCCTGCCCCTGTTGGCCTTGTTGGCCTGGGTGTTGTAATTGCCGTAATACAGCAACAAATTCATGCTGCTGTGATGACCTGGATAATAACCCTTTTGTGTCATGCTGCAGAGTCAGGATGGGTGCACAGTGCTTGTGATTGCTGACAGTATTACATAGCCACTAGATTTTTATCTATCACTCACCATCTGAGGAACATGATTGCAATCAGCCCTAAAGCAAAGCCCTTCTCAGCACTGGGTATTTTGATTTGATGAAATATCAATATCGTGCAGCCCTATTATGTTAAATACAGAAATACTAAGGGAAAAAACCAACCAAACAAACAAACCAGTGCAACCAACCAAATCTGGTAGGCTCTTGAAACTGGAGTACAAATTTTTGTCTCTCTGTAAGGCCTGTAAATCCTACTTCCATGCTCAGGGTAGGGCTGGAGTTCCTCACGGATGCAGAAGAGCCTCTGGATTTGCAGGGCTCCAGGTCGGAGGGAAGGGCTCAGTGTCAGAGGGCAGCCAGAGGTGCTGCTGGTCCCTCAGTGAGGTCGGGACTGGGGGTGGGGTTTGCCTCGAGGCCAAGTGCTTCACCTTTACCTGTCAGCAGTGCAGCTTTTCAGAGATAATGTAAATCCCTTCCTTTTGAATCAGGCAGGTACAGACAAAGTGCCAAAGGCAGCATATTAAGAAAAGGGAGGATGCAAGAACCCAAAGGCAGGCTGGTTAATTTGCCTGTGTCTGCACACGCTGGGTAGGTGCAACACGTACAACTCAAACATCAGTTTGCTCTCCTGGTGTACTGCTACAAACGACATCATTCCTCATTGCCATGGGCAGCCTCCAGTTCTCCATGTGACGAGTCTGAATGTCTATTTTTCCAAGCCAAGGCCAGCGAAACAGGCATGGTTGAGCTTGCATGTGCTCTTGTGCATCTGTGTGCATCGGTCCCGTGTGTGCTTGCTTGAGCAGTGCCACATGTGCAGGGCTGGAGCTGCTCTGCACATGCCAGTTCTTCTTCTGCACGGGCAAGATCTCTCTGTTTATGGGGATGTGGCTGTGGTGTCAGGGTGTAGGAACTGTGCTGCATTTGAGACAACTGTTTACACTCAAATGGGAACTGAATTCTTTAGTGTTTGGCCTGAAGCTGCCTTAAATCTCATTGAATAGTGCTTGGTCTTCAAGCAGTTGGGCTCTGGCATTTTTGCATGTAGCAGATGAATAAATCAGGAAGCCTGTATTGATTTAACAAACTGTGGAGACACGTTTTTGGCTGTGTATTTCTTGCTCCTTTAGTATGTGTTTGAATTGATGTGAGCTGTTTTGAAACTAGAATTGCTTTAGTCGAGGTGTTAAAAAAGTAGAGAATTTTTTTTGGCCATTGTTCTCAGAGCTTTGGTCCTCTTCCAGATTTACCAAGTCATCTGCATTCGGTGTGGGCTGGCAGAAGAATGATTTTGCCACTTCTCTGGGGGAAGTTGGTTAGCTTTGGTAGGGGCTGCTACACCAGGAGCTGCTGCAGGACGTGACAGCTTTGTACAGATGCCTTTGTGGTTCAGACTTCAGTTTGGGGACTCATCTTTGGAAAAAGCTTTGCTGGGAGCAGGTGAAGAGAGTTGCTTGGCCATGGCACACCCTGCCTTGCTAAAATGTGTCTTTCCCAAGAGCTTAGAAGAGGATTCGGTTGATGCTCAGGATATGACTGTTTGAGAGCTGTATTGCTGCTTAGATCTGTGAGTCAGTCTGGCCCTTAAAGGATGCTCAGGAATCTGAGCATTGACTTCCTTGACAGTTCTGAGAGGCATCATAAATAACCCAAGACCTTCTGTGAAGATTCACTGTTAGACTGAAAATCCAAAAGTCTCTTTCATTTCAAAGTCTTTTCCCTGTTGGTTGTCTTGGTGTCTCTCAGGGTCCAGCTCTGCTTATTTGTTTCCTTTTAACCAATCCTCAAAAATGTCCCATGAAGTTCAGAAGGGAACTCAGACACTTCTCAGCTGGATCCCCCTGCCTGTACCTAATGCAAAGGAATTTCTGCAAAAGACACGTGTATAAATTATATGAAATTATATGAAAATCCCTGGCCACGTTTTAGTTTCCTGTGAAAGGAACTGTGTGCAATAAGAAGAACAAAGCACCACTAAGTCGTTGCTTTTGGTTGGTGAAGGTCGAGCAGCCGATGTTGCCTCTCCCCCGCTTCCCGCGCCGCAGTGCTGAGCGAGGAGCCAAATGCACGTGTTCCTGGGACTGCATCCATGTGCTTCCTGCAGTGTGTGCCCTGTGCCCCCTTCCTCCCCTTCCAGTGGCATTCCTTCCCGAGTTCTGACATTTCTTCTCTCTCCCCTAGGACGGGCGGAGCCCGCGTCCCGTCCCCCTGCCCGGCTACGAGGTCAGTTTGCCAGGTTCTGGTGAGAAGTTTGAAGTGAAGCACGTCTTTAAGCTTTGCCAGTCCCACCAGACTCTCTATTTCAGCGCAGAAGATGAGGAGCTGCAGGTGAAATGGATGGAAATTCTCACCAAAGCCGCCAAAGGGGAGACTGAGGATACGGCTGAAGGGCTCAGCAACCCATAGAGCAAGTTCCATTTAGTTTCTTTCCTACATGCTATAAACGGTCACTTGAATTTGGTATTCATGGCACTTTGGAATCTGTATGGCTTTATATTTTCATGTGTCTGCATAGGAAATTCAGTGGTTTCTCGCCTTTTATTGTACATTTTTCACGTCCAGTAGTTACCTGCCATATATTATGTTAAAGGAAAAAAGTAGCTGTAGTTGTTGGTGGTGTCGATGCTGGTTTTAAAACAAAAGACAAGGGGCAAAGCATTAATTTTAACGAAGGTAAAATGGAAAACCATCGGTCTTTTGTTTTTCCTAAATGTATATTTTCCAGTCCTTTTTATTGCTGTTGAGTGCAGGATGTGTATAGTCCGTGATTAGTTCTATAAATGCTGCCTTTTAAGTTAAATGTTGTAAAGGCTTGTGCTGGCCACTGACATTCCATTCTCTGCCTCTCCCTCCTGGTAAAAAGGCCCTTGTGAAGTGTGAGCAATGTACTGAGTATTTTTCCCTTTGCTACAACTATGTCTCTGCTATTTTGAGATGACCTGTTCACAAGAACAAATACTATAGAAGGGACTTCTTAAAGTGCCTGCAAAAAATGGTGCAGAATAGAACATTAAGAAGCCTCAACGGTTTTAAGCATTTCTATTATTGATTGTTTTCGTTTGGAACCAATACCTTCCTTTCTTCTATTGGAACCCGTTTTGATGTAAGTGAACAAACATTTTATACTGCCAACTGGGTTAATGATCAATAAACAAGAACATTTTTAGTACACACCGTACAAAAAGGTGACTTTTTTTGTTGTATTGGTTAATTTAAGTGGGCTAGGTTTTATTTATATAATTTGTAAATAATGTTACATAAGTATTTTAAGAATTTTTAAAAGACCTCAGCTGATTAACAGGATTTAGTGCATAGTATGAGATATTTGTATGAATTGAATTTGTAATTTAATTTTCCTGTTCACCTGTGTTTGTCTTATTTTCAAACTTAAATGCTTATCTATTTAAATAAAAATTCCTGCAGTTAACTCCTGAGCCAGATTTCCAAGGCACAGCAAGGTTTAGGTCAACATTTAATATAGGTTTAAAAAAAAAAAAAAAAAAAAAATCTAAAACAAGCAAACAAACAAAAAAAAGGCATGTCTGTTCCTAGTGGTAGTAAGCATGTAGTATCGATCAAAATGAAATAAAATATGTCACAGTGCTGTATTTTTAAATGGCTTGGTTTAACTTTTGTTTTCTCTTCAGCCTTCTACATTTTCTGGTATTGGGAGCGAGGAAGAGCTGCTCCAAACAGCCAGAGCTGGTTAGGATTGGTCAGAGTTAGTGATCTGCATGAGTGAGTATTTTTCAGACCTACAGAAAGGGACCTATCCTTGTTTGGGGTTTGGTTTATTTTTTTATGTTGGATGTAATACATCATGAATCTGAAGTCCATGATGATAAAAACTTAGAATCCATGTATTTGGTTTATCTGCTGGGAAAATTCCATCAGAGTTGCGTTTTCCCCCTCCTCCCTTCCCACCCCTTCCCATCAGCCAACACGGAAAAGAGTTCTTGAAGAGCAGTTTGTAGCATGAGGAGGAATTCTTTTCACTGTGTGTTATTTCTTCTCCCCAGCTTCCTTGAAAATACAATAGTGTAGAGTGCTTGCCTTGAAAATTTACTCATTTAATAACATTTCTTTTTTGGAGGTGGGGATTTTCTTCTTTGTTTGTTTGTTTGCTTGGGGGATTTGTTTGTTTTGGTTTATCTTCTTTTAAAGTTTTTCCTTTTTTATTCTTCTTGCTTAGTTCTTTTTCTTTATTACCAAGAGAGAAATGGGAAGGGAGAATGGTAAAGCAGAAGAAAATTGACACATCTTGATCCATCCTCCAGTTTCTGTTTTTATTAACCAAGGAAAAAAAAACACTTTGGCACACTCTTTCCCCCCCCCCCCGATTTTTCTCCATTTTATTACCTTTTTTTATAACCAGGTGTGTCAAAACACACATCTTAAAAACAATTAAAAAATAATTATGGAGAATTATCTGTAGTGTAGCTGCACATAGTGGCACCGGGGACATTTGTGTCAGGGTTCTCATGCAGCAGCTTTGTTCCTGGGGTGTCTGTCCACTCTCAGGGGACACAACAAGGAACCTGCCTGGGGAATATCTGCTCTATCACTAAGCCCTGAATCATCAGGAGCTTTTGTGGTTTAAAGCCAGCGGGGTAAACCCTGTGTGCAAAACAAATACAAGCCCATCTTTTAATAATAGAGGGAATAATCACTTCAGACTCCCTTGAATCCCTGTTAATTGGTCTATCAAACATCAGTAGGTGTTCCCTCTCGAGCAGTGCTCTTCCCTAGGGTTTGATTACTGTCAGTCAGGGTGCAGGTTACAGGAAGCAGTGGTCAGTCTCATTTTTATGGTGGAACTGGAATTTTTAGTTAAATGACCCCACTGAGAGAAGAGTTGTAACTGAGAAACTCATGAAGTTGGTAGGTGGGGTGAGGGAGATGGTGAGCATTCCTTAATAACTTGAGTAGCTCAGAGGAGGGTGATGAAAATGTCAGGATTTTCTTTTAGTGGTTGAGGAAAGGAGGAGGAGATCTCCTGATTCTTGTAGAGGACACTGTAGATTTCTAGAATTTAGGCTGTTATTCGAAAAGAACTTATGTTGAATGATGCAGCTCAAAGCATTATTCTGAAAGAACCATATTATATTGGTTTTGAAGCAGTTCTGAAATAATGGAGTATCTTACTTGGTTATTCAAAAGAAGAGAATCAAGTCATCAGTTTAGCAGGCATTTATCGAGGCACAAAGTGAGCTCTGGAACATGAATATTACCTTTTGTTCATATGAAAGGCAGCAGCACTTCTTTCATGTTCTTTGGGATGAGGTAACAAATGGTTAGGGGGGGTTCTTGCCTATTTTACACCTTAGCAGAGTTTCCCAGAAGCAGCTGCCCAGCCATACTGAAACTGCAGAGGAAGGACGGTGGTTCAGCCTCTCCGACGGCCGCGTTACGTCCCTCATGGCCTTTCAGCAGCACCACGGAGCATTTCCCTGCTAAATATAAATGACTGTGTCCCCTGAAAACAAGCACCTTCCCTTTTTACATACCTACCATTTCCCTTTTTCTGCTCTCCAGCCCATGTGGGCTTTCAGTGGGCTTGGACTCTGCTCTGGGTGCTGCAGGAATCTTGGTGGAGGTTGGTGGAGGGATTTCATGCTGCTGTAGAATGAAACCTTGCTAAGACAAGCTTTTCAGAGAGCCATTTGCTGGCTGTGATTGCAGATCCTGTGTGATCTGAAGAATTCTGTTGGGTGTCTCTGAAAACAGTTTTGGGGAGCTGTAAGCCGCTTTGGGGATGACTTGCTCAGATGCAGCAAAACAAACAGTGCTGCATTTGAGCATCAACAGTGTGCAGGAGTGTGACTGAGACAAAGTGGTTCTAAATTCAGACAACAAGTCCTCCAACCTGGAATAGTCTATGTTAACTTCACCAATGCATGGAAAGGAACTTGGGAAAAATCTGGTTTGGGAGCAGCATGTGCATGGAGTGTGCACTGATCGATGGGAGTCGTGTGCAGCTTGATAAGGAAAAACAGATGGAAATCCCAACAACTCATAGAGACTCTGTGCTCCTGTGTGTGGACTGCACGTACCTTTTGTTAGAAAACCCAGACTCCCAAGTCCCCAAATGTGTCACGTGGACCTGTTATGTCTGCAAATGTTGAGTAACTTCCCTGTGTTTCAGGAACATGCTCTGCAGATGTGGGAGTTTCTTAGTTCCCCAGCTGGATCAGAGAGGTTACATCTGGCCTGTAACAGTGTCTCTAAGTCTGAAAAGGAGTGGGCAGTTATCCCACCATCTCAGAATGGACAGGAATCTGTCAGTACTTCTGCCCTGTGCTACAGGAGTTAGCCATTTGCCCTATAGGTGTTGTGCCACAGTGGGCTGTGACTTGCAAGAAGAGGTTAAACTGGAAAATACGACGTTGTCCCAGTTCCAGTGCTGAAGGAGATGCTTTCAGATTCCAAGCTGAAGATGGCAATGTTTGGTGTGAAACTGGTGACAGCTGACTTCTGAGTTGGGTAAGAATAACTAAACACCATGTCTTGGCCCTGTGAATGCATTATTGATTTCACTCTCCACGTAGGGCAGCACATTTTTGTTTTGATAAAAGGCCCAGTATTGACTCTGATTATACTGAAGCTGTAAAGGGATCTCTGGAAGTTTTAAATTTTCAACACTTTGAAGTTGCCTGTGGTGTTAAGTTGCAGTAGTCTGGGTGCTTTGGGCAAATCTGGAAGCATTGGGACATTTCCACAGGCAGCCATGGGTAGGAATTTGTCTTGGGAACTCCAGTGCCACAGTCCTGTTCAAAGGATGGGCAGTCCATTTGATTTTTTGACAAGGAAAATTGTGTTTTGGAATTTTGTATTTTAGAATTCTTTTTTTTTTTTCCATGACAATAAATGCTGTTGAAACCACACCATGGATAAAGGGAGTAACACAGCAATAGAATTAAAATAGGGAGACCTTTCAGCTGGAAACAAGGTGAAAGGGAGATACACTGAGTGTGTGTACAGCTCTTAGAGTAAGGTAGAACTCCAGGGGTGGTGGTTCAGCAGGTGGGGAGAGGGAGCCACAACAGACTAGTTTTGGTAGCAAAATTGGATGTTACAGAAGAGAGAAAACCTGATCCCTGCTCCTTAGGCTGTGCCAGAGACACCCATTACTAAAATAATGATTGTGCACGTTCAGTTCCCCTGGGCAGAGCTAGACCTGTTTGCAGAACTTGAGTGGCCAGAGAAGAGGGAATGGACCACGTGCTCCCCAGTTCATGTGAGGAACTCCCTTCTGATAATCAAGCTCCAAGTGCCTCTGTTAAACCAGTGCCAAGAAGCATCAAATTCTTGGAGCTGGGTGGCAAAAGGTCTCCTTGAAGTCGTGTTCAGTGACAGGGTGAGATTGGATTGATTTAATCAGGCACTGCAGGCTTGTCTGCCTGAGTTTGTCAGTCCTGTGTGACACGGGGCTGTGTCCACGTGCTGCTGTGTGTCGGGAGGAAGGGGACTTGCAATTCTACTTGTGTTGATTAAAGCAAAGCTTGAAGGTAAGTGGATGGCAAAGGGAGCTGGGGCACACCTGAGATCATCTCCCAAAATCTGCACAAAATGAGGCAGTGGAGAGTAACTTCCCTCGGATGTGTGGATCTGGATCTTCCTTGGAGCAGCTCATCCTGTGCACTGAGTGCATCTCACAGTACCTGCAGAGAGGGAGATAAAATTAAACCTCTACAGACAGGGGACATTCTGAACATGGCCCAGCTCTGAAGTCTTTCATTTGGCAGTGCAGTGTTTCTCCAGTAATTTCAGGACGGGGGGGACAGGGTTGAATGGTTTCTGCTTAGAAAAATACTGTCTTGCTCCCATTTTCCTTATCAAAGGAGTTGTAACAGCAAAGATTTCTGCTATAAGCCAATAAATGGAATCATTATAGGATTTACCAAATAAATTGCTGGTAGGGATTTGAGACAGGGGAGCACTGCCAGTGGTTTTGCTGAATTAGTGGTCGTGTACTTGTGTGTGACTGGAACTGAGGAGTGAGTGGGCCTGGTAACACCCAGCCTTTGGAGGAGTTCCCAAATTCATGCTGGTTCATGACTTTTTAAATAAACCAGAAGGGAAGAGCCCTCATGGAGCCCTTGTGTCCATAATTAGGGCTCCAGGCAGTCAGATGAGGGAATGTGCTACAGCTGGGGAAGAGGGGTGACCAGAGTTCCCAGATTCATGTTTTAGTATAGCATCAGGGAGTGTATTGCCAGGTAAGAAACCACAATGGGACTCTGTTGTTCCCCACAGCCTGGTGATCATTCACAAGGATCATCAGATCCTGCTGCTGGCCAGTCCAGAGGAGGCCATGGAGATGCTGCCAGGGCTGGAGCCCTCTGCTCTGGAGCCAGGCTGGGACAGCTGGGGGGGTTCACCTGGAGAAGAGAAGGCTCCAGGGAGACCTGAGAGCCCCTTGCAGGGCCTAAAGGGGCTCCAGGAGAGCTGGAGAGGGACTGGGGACAAGGGATGGAGGGACGGGACACAGGGAATGGCTTCCCACTGCCAGAGGGCAGGGTTAGATGGGATATTGGGAAGGAATTCTTCCCTATGTGTGTGTTGAGGCCCTAGCACAGGTTTCCTAGAGAATCTGTGGCTACCCCATTCCTGGAAGTGTCCAAGGTCAGTTTGGATGGGGCTTGGAGCAGTCTGGCAGGGGGTTGGCATGAGGTGGTGGTTAAGGTCCCTCCAAACCCAAGCCATACTGGGACTCGTGATTCTAATTAAAACTAGAAGTTTGCTTGATCTTTAAAGCAGCAAGTCCCAGGGGATGTGAAAGAAAGGTCAATAAATTATACACAGAGAGAGAAATGGCAAGGGAAGAACTGAATAAAGTTAGAGGGGAGGAAAAGGAGATCCTGAGGACAGATGCTCACTGGTGCAAATAAAAGAGTGTGTCTTCCCTGAGAAGTTTTCCCCCTTTGCTTCAGCCACTGCAAAGAGACACTTCAGCCTGATCCAGTGGCCCCAACCAAGTTGTAAAGCCCAGAGAGATCTCATAAGAAGGTGTTCTACTGGCTGTTACAGATGGTCTTCAAAGTCATCTTTGAAGATGTGGTGATTCTGTGCTGGAATGAGCTGCATGGATTTCCTTAGCATTGATTCAGCACGGTGTCAGTCACTCACTGAGCAGCTGCTGTAAATAAGGCACCTCTGCCTCGGGGAAGGAAGGATCTCTCAGCCTCAGGTAAGGAACCCCCAACCTGCCGGCTCCAGGGGGGTGTCACCACCACACTGCCAGGCTGCTGGGCAGGGAGAGCTCAGGGAAGGCTCCCTCAGGCTGGACGTGTTTGTGGGATAAAGTGGTTGGCTCGAAGTCAAATTGCATGTGGTGGGATGGATGTGCGTGAGACTCCTCATACCCACAGATGCCTTTGGTCCTTGACAAACCACCCACTAGTGATGTGTTAAATGCACAACACTCTGCCCCTCTGTGGGTTTCCTGGAGGAGTTCATGGCCTGGCTGCAGCTGAGGCCTTTCCCTCCTTCAGAGCCTGCACCAAACCATTGCTGCATCCACCACACTGACCTTTAAAAACCTTTCTAAATATAAAGAGAGGACAAAAGGGGGATATGGCAACTTGCTGAGCCAAGAGCTGGAGCCCTCTCAGAAGGGAAAGATTTTCTGCGCAGGGACTGATAAAACTGTGGTGCTACCCTAGGCAGAGCCTTGTTCTTTTAACAATCAGCCAATCACAGCAAGCTGAACAAATATAAAAAATGTAAATTTGCTGATGAGACAAATCTGGAAACAAAGATGATGACAGGGGTCTCTAAAACATGCCACATTCTTGCTACACTGCCAAGTGGGGAAGAAAAATAGCATTCTGGCAACAGAATAGTGGAGAAGATGAAATAAACATCTTCAGGATAAGCAGGAGTGCACAGAAACAGAAGAATGCTTCCATCGTCTTTGGGCCACACACTTTCCATTGCTTTTATTGTCCCTCTGCTTTGACTTAGTTCTTTTTCCCATCACTGCAAACAGGTTACTCCTCAAATCTCCTTCTTTCCCTGAGCTGCACATGTCCTGTTCCTGCTGCCCCAGGTGTGTCCCATAGGTCTTCCAAAGGTCCCTCCCACTGGGTACTGCTCCTCACACTCACTGATTTAGATGATGAAGTGCTGTGTGGTGCTGGTTTAGTGTCTTTCATTAAGTACTTTTAAAAGCCCTTCTTCATTAAACACACTTGGTGGTTGCTAATGAGGTCTCAAATTAACATCTTGGTAACAAATACCTGATGCTGCTCCTTGCCTTGTGCAAGTGCATAACTGTGTTGTAAAATGGGAATTCTTCCTGCTGGAAAAAATAGATTTTGTCTCTTAACCTGGGTTACTTCATGTCTGATGATGCCACTTAGTCGTCTTCTATTTACTCCTCCTCTCCCAGCAACACAAAGTAGGAATGGGCCACAGTCAGCTGAGCTTTCGTGGATCACAGTGTCTTGAAGTTTTACTTTCCAGCAGGGAACTGTTGACCACCGTGCAGCCACGGCCGTGTCAAAGCCAGGTAAGAGTTCAGGTAAAACCTGTGCCCATCCTGCTCCATCTGAGCACAGCTCTTTGTGGGTGCTGGCTGAAATCAGGGCAGATTGGTTTGGAGTTTCTTTTTTGGGGCTCTTCCCTTACTCCCCTAAGTAGGTTGTGCAGGTGGGAACCTTCTTCCACTGCCATGGGCAGTAGCTGTAACTTCATCTGCTGTGACCATGCCCAGAGAGGAGGTTGCCCCATCCCTGGAAGTGTCCAAGGCCAGGTTGGAGGGGGCTTGGAGCAACCTGGGATAGTGGAGGGTGTCCCTGCCCATGGCAGGGGATTGGAACTGGGTGATCTTTAAGGGGCCTTCAAACCCAACCCTTTCCATGATTCTATGATTCTTTCCTCCTAAGGTCTAAGTCTCCAGGGACACAAATTCAATGCCAGTTCCCTTCCCACCTCTTTTGTGTCTACACCCATGAAACAACTGCTTGGAATTTAATAAGATCTGGTCAATGAGCTGGCCCTGGGAGGGCTGAGCTGCTCACAGTGCCTGGCTGAAGGAAGAGCCTCACCAGTGTGTTTGAGTGCCTGTGGCCCAAAGTGAGATGTGCTCAGGAAGCTGGCAGCTTCTGGCTGGTGCTAACTGGTATTCCCCATCTTGGCACTGTCAGACTCACTCCCAAAACTGCAATAACTCTGAAAAATGTCTACTGGATGCCTGTTAAGTCCTTTATTATTCAGCAGTGCCGTACTTGAAAGTGAGTAGTTGCTGGATATTTGCGCTTGTGTTTTGACAGTGGATTTATTTTTTTCAAATTTATGGATTTATCCCACTTTGATCTAGTGAGAACCGACAGCGTGTTGTTTGGATATTAATCACAGCCCTCCCACCATGACAGGCTGTTTAAGCTCAATCTCTTTTATTTTTATGTTTCTATCACCGATGTCTATAAAAATCTATCCTGGGCATGCCAGTTCTGCATAGGAGAGCTGAAATAACTGGCTGCAGTCCAGCTGGGTACTAAAGGCTGAAGGATTGTGAATGAAGAGAAAATAAGAAGCCCTGGCTGCACTGGGGGTGCTGTGGGAGACCGTGGGATGTGCTGGGGTGAGGGTGTGCACCTCACTGCTGCACCCCATCAGTGGCACTGTCCCAACACCATTTACACACACCTACTCACCTTTTAGGTGAGTATATTTCTTCCCCCTGCCCCAAATATATGAATTTTGAAATGGAATATGTGTGAAAATTGAATAAATTAAAAAGAATTTAAAAGGAAATTATCACGAGCGCTGCTGACAGAGATCTGGCCAGATGGGGAGGTGAGCTCCTGTCCTTGGCCTTGTCCCTCAGCCACCACCTCCATCCTCCTCACCAGTTGCTTGTGGAGCAACTCTGTGCCCTCAGGGGGGGTTCCAATGCTCAGCTTCGCCGTCCTGCTCTAGGGAAAGGAAAGTCATCCCAAAAGTGCATAAGGCATGAAAAAGTGTAAGATTTCCAGCCTGTTACTCATTTATGAGCCATAAAGTTGTTCCAGGTGCTGGTATTGTCGTCTTCTGCACCAGAATGTTGCTGCCTTAGAGCTCACCAATAATGATATCTCAGTACAGGAATTGCCAGTAACCTAAATGGTGATTTCTAGTAACTGTCAACAATCAGGTTTAATTACCACCATTAGCACTTTCTGTAACTGCAGGCTTCCTAGAGAGTTCTGCATGAGCTTCAGATAAATGGAAAAGATAAAGCAAGAAAAGGAGCTGGCAGTGGAAGGAAAATATCGATAATTAAAAAGTGTGGAGCTTTGTTTTACGCCCACTCGCTAAGAGTTTCCTGTAAACGCGGTACCTAATGAAACACCAAGTTAGAACGTGCTTTAGGGTTAATTTATTTTAGGTGGTAGGAATAAAATGGAATGGATAAATATCTTTTCGTGATCAGCGGTTCATGCTCTGGTTCAGCCTCACCAGTTCTGAAGCAGTTTTGCATTTACACAAAGAACTTGTCCACAGTGCGACCTTGAATTCGGACCTTGAATTCGGCACTTCGGTGTCTCCGTTTAAGTTTGTGCTCAAGGGGGTTTTTTTTGGTTTGGGTGATTAGCTCACAGCCACAGTAGAGCTCTGTGAAGAGGCTCTGCGAAGGCTGCTCCAGTCACAATCAGTCTGCATCCTTCTGGAGAGCGCTGCAAATGGTGTGTTTAACAGCGTTTTTAATAGGTCCGATTGCCTGTTCCTCACAAATGCATCGATACAATGCTGCTCTCGGTTAGTGCAGAATGCAGGAGTCATGCAATCTGCCCACACTGATAACGGACCAGACTAGGAGAGGAAACTGCTATTTGGAGCCCTGTGGTTCAGCTTAAACGAATGGCTTTGTTTGCTGAAGTGGGGGAAATGGAGGTATTTCCCTTACTTGTAATTTAACAGCTTGAAACCACATCCTGGCTGCTTCGAAATCCAGTGATAAAATTCCTGTCGACCTGTCTCTAGAGCTATTTTTCCTGTGTCAAATACGACTTTTTGATTGCATGTTTGCAGTTCCCCAGCCCAGCAAAGTGGGTGCTTAATTGTATGGATAAATGTTCTCAGTCAATAGAATTCCCAGCCTATGGTCAGAGCCAGGTGGAGGAGTGAAGTGTGGCTTAAATAAATCCAGAAAACTCCAAATAGCTCTTGCTCTTTCCAAAGTTCTGATGTGGTAAGCCTGGAGCCCTTTTTTTTTTCCCTTATTTTTTTCTTTTAAAAAGACACAGAAGCACCTCACTTTCCTCATTGACATGGTCTAGTGGGTCTTCCCCTACTTTGGAGTTGCTCAGTAAGGAAGTAAGTCCTTTTTTACTCTGGGGAATATGAGTTTATTTTAGTGAACAAGCCCAAGGGGGAGCATATCACCAGGAGGGGGAAAAAATGCTGATGGGTAAAGGAATAACATAATTCATTGTTTCTGATGCTTCAGTGCAACTCTGGACTTAAACCTCTGTGACATGACCAGTGAGAACTCACCTCCCTGTCTTTCTGTGAGTATGTGGGTTTCATGGATTTTAAGTTTTATTTCTAATTCCCTGCAGCACTAACATGGAAGTTTTGTCACCTCCTTGCCAGCACTCACAGCAGACATTTGCTGGCCTGGTTGGTTCCAATAACTGGCTACCCAGGGCACTGGTGGAGTCACCACTTCTAGGGGTTTACAGGCATGTGGCACCTGGGGACGTGGTTTGGTGGTGGGCTTGGCAGTGTTAGATTTACTGCTGGACTCTAAATCTTTTTTCAATCTAATCAATTCTATGATTCTGTAATGTTAATGGTTTTTTTGGAAGCTGGGTCAGTGTCCTTGTTTTGGCTGGCACAGAGTTAATTTTTCTAGCAGCTAGTGCAGTGCTCTGTTTTGAGTTTAGCATAAGGATGATGCTGATGCCACAGTGATGTTTTAGTTGATGCTAAATCATACTCCCCCTAAGTCAGGAAGCTTTTACCTCCCCTGGTAAAGTGTGTTTGCCTCTGTGGGTTTGTCTCAGTTTTACCCCTCCAGGTCGCTCCCCCATCCTGCTGGGGGCTGAGCAAGAGGCCACCTGGGGCTGAGTTGCTGGTTGGGGTTAAACCACAGCAGTCACCCAGAACTATTGAAACACAGGGGAATAAACTCTGCCCCTCAGGGCTGTCCAGGACAGCTTTGTGGCAGCATCCCTCCCTTGCCTTGCTGAGCAGGGTTGTTCCAGTGGGGAGGTGCAGAACCTGCCGTGAATTGCCCACCAAAGGCTGCCCCTGCTTTTGGCTTGAACCCCACGGACCTTCAGGCAGTTCTGGAGGGGTTTGTGAGGTTCCTCTCACCTCCTCAGGTGGTGAGTCACAGAGCTCCACCCCACCATCTCTGCCTGCCCTTTCTGGTACAGCCAAACAGAAGGGATGGGCTTCCTCGTCCAGCAGATGTGGCAAACCGGACTAGGTGATCAAAGTTATTAACTCCTCACCCATCTCAGACCTTCAGCAGTGGAGCAGATGTTGTAGTGGAGAGCACAGTGAAAGCTGAGTTCTTTTTTGTGTAATTTTTCCTTCCTTGGCAGTGCAGCTGTGCTCTGAAAAATGAATGTGGCAGGGGGAGAAATTGCCCCCTCTTCCTCAGTAGGTCTGCTCCCCATGTGGGAACCCAGAATTCAGGCTTTAGCAACTCAAATGTGATTTATTGCATTTAATCCTCACTCCCTCTCCTCAGCAGAGCCAGTGCTGTAGGAGGGGCTGTGGCAGAGCTCTGGGGAGCCCGGTGCTCCCCACCTGGGTAGCATGCTCTCTCTTTCTTTATGTTGAGTTTTTCTTCAACACCACTCCAGAAGGAAGAAGATCTTTCCCTGTCCTCTAATCAAGCGAAGAGCAGTTCCTGCTAACAGCATCTGCTATATTTACACATGCAAGCAAACTCGGTTTCATCTTTTTGTACCACGTGCCAGTGTGGAAGAGTGGAAAGGGATTACAGCAGGACAGATATGGCAGGAATGATGTTCCTGTGGTTTTCTTCACATAAACCAATTTCTAGACTAGAGACCTCTCACCTGTGAGTTTTATTCGTGTTTTTAATGGCTTTTATTTTTATAGCTGGCTCTAAGCAGACATCTTAGGGGTAAACTTGAACTGGAGCAAGGCATTCATACTTAAAATAATTACTGAATATTCAGAACCTTGTGGCAAACTGTTAGACAAGAGGTTTGGTTTCCCTCCTCATGTTATCATCATCACCACTGTTAATAATGCCTCTTTTTATCTCTAAGCCATGCTACTGAACTCAGTCTGTATCACCAAATATATCTCACATCAGTATGAGTCAGGCTAGGAAGCACTGCCTTTTTCATCAGGCTTTCCTACAATCTACTGCATTGTTAGGTGCTTTTTAGGGGGTAAGGGTAGTTGGTATTTTTCAGAAAAGTAATCCAAAGAAAGCAGAGTTTCACTGGTTTTCACAGGACCAAGATAAATGTCTGTGCTGATACAGAAACCCCATTTGGCTTATAATAATTACAAGCTAGAAGAAACACCTTTTTTTTTTTTTTTTTGATATGCAGATTTTTCACTTGTTCCAAGTATTCAGAGCATTTTGGAGAGATAAGTGCTAGATTATGAGTTAACTTTGTTTCAGGCAGATTCTCTGGAAACAAATCATTCTGGTAACAGCAGAAAGGCTTCAGGCAGGTCTAAGCAGGAGAGTTGACATGGAGTATGTTTGAGGCTAAAGAATGCCAATGTGTCTACCCATTTCCAGCCTGCTTGGTGGCTTGTGACACCTCCTCTAGTCTTTCCTTGCTCTTCCTCCTTTTGCCTCTGTGTGTTTGAACATGGACCCTCTGCTTTGCCTCTGTGTCTGGGCTGCCCCATCAGCCTGGGACTCTGGTTGGAGTCTTTTGGTGCCATTGTGTATGAATTCAAATCTCTCCACAAATGCAAGCCAGGTCAATAACCTTTTATGTCTTCTTTTGGTTTTTTTAGTATCTGTCATAAAACTTGCAAGCTTTAGACTTTCCTTTGTCCTAAAATCTGTTTTTCTGAGCTCAGCTTGCTTCTGTGCAGAGGGCTAGCACAGGGATTAAGCATCCCATTAGTCCTACTTATACCTTCGTATTAGTGCATAAATAAGATTTAAGCCACTAATAGCCCCTTTCTAGCTCTGCATAGACCTGAATTTTATATGCTGGCCATGATAAGACCAGATAAAAAAAAAATACCGTTGTGATAGCAGTGGTGAATTTTAACCAGGGGACTGAATTTCAGTGAAGTGGGGATTAAAAGTGCAGTAGCTATAGCTGGGATGTCCTGACATCAGCACGTTTCAGAAATGGTACCAAAACCAGGCAACAAGCCAAGAACCTTCTCTGTGCATGAGGGATGTGGCCTGTGGAGCTGCACCAACAAACCATCTGCACTTTGCTGGCTGCAGCCGTGAAGTAAAACACAGCAGGTCTCTGTGACACCAAGGCACCAGACCCTGGGAACTTTTGTCCTACAACTCAGCTGATTTTTTTTTCACTGTATAATTTTATCTTTTTTTAATATCCACAGTGTCGTGTGTCAAAGAATTCTGTAGCTAAACTCCACCTTGGCTAGAAATTTTCTTCCTTTTTTTTCTTTTTTTTTTTTTCTTTCAGGCTGTTGTGCTGGCAGCTTCTGTGTCCAGCAGTGAGCAGCTCTCCTGTCACCTTCTTTGGGACCCTGAGGCTGTACAGAGCTCTCCTGGAGGTGTCTGTGACTGAGGAGTCCAGACTTATTCCTGGTCCCCTGCTGGGTAGCTCTGACCACATTTGCTTCCCCTCCTCGGAGCTCCTTTCTTTGACCACACAGGGCGTGTGAGGTGGGTCAAGGGCAGGGGCTGGGGCAGGGAATTTCTATTTTCATGTTTCTGTCCCAGACTGCTCGTGTCTGGGGCAGAGAATATTTGAGTGTTTCCCCTCTTCATCATCTTGTGCCATTTTGACTGTCCTGAACAGCAGTGATGTGTCAGCACGTTGCTTGTTGGGCAATATTTCCCTTGTTCAGTCCCTTAAACCAGCTGGAAGGAGAAATATTAACCAGTAGCAGTTCAGGCTGTTCTGAAGTCGATGCTAGACGTGTATTTGCATATCCTTCAGGCACTGCCCTTTGCTAAGTGAGCATATTGACAATGTTGCAGAGCATCTGTGCAATTAGATCTGAATGCACCACTTAGAGACTGTGTCAGATCCATTACGTGACATGAAAAGGGCGAAAGGTTAAAATAAAAATGGCTTAATAAAATGAATCATTGCAGCAATCCATTTAAAGCTGCACAGGGAAATGCAGAACTGTGAAAAGCACTGAGCATCCACCATGAAAAAAAAAATAAAAAATCTCTACTTGTTAGAATGGACAGTGGGCAGCTCCTCAGCTGGTACAAATAAATGGATTTAGTCCAACTCTGTTAAATTAGCTGAGGATCTGATCATATAGCTTTGGTTGATCTCTAAGCATGAGATCGTATTCTGCTTCTGTGCTGCTACCAAGACTGAAGCTACTGAAGACTTTGAAGAAAGATGTAGTTAAAAAAAAAAAATGGTGCTTTGGTTGCCAGGGCATTGGGCACTGGGAAAGGCTTGGAGAGAGCTGCCTTGCTGTGTCCAGAATAGACTATTCACAGCATGTGCAGGGCAGGAAGGTGGCACAAGGTGTTGCCAAGAGGAGAAGTCTTTTAGTTCAAGTTGGCACCTGAGCCAGGAAAAGTCATCACTTCCCTTCAGTTAAGTTTGAGAACTCCCAGAATGAGAAACTGAGGCATCTTCAGGGTCTGTCACCAATTTCAAATAAAAGTGGGATGGGGGTATGGTTGCCCACAGGAGGATGAAATTCAATGGCTGTCAGAGGCCTTGGAAGTGAGTTTTGGGGACCAAACTGAGCTGAAGTCCAGCTGAGCTTAAAAGACAGCCACAATGTACTTGTAGGGCTGAGAGAATTTCATCATTGCATCAACAAAAAAACCCAGCCTTGGTATCAAACTGCTCTTCATCTTCTCAGAGAGAGAGGTGGTTTTAAACTGGGAACAGCAATTGTAATGAAAATGTGTTTTGTGGCCCTTGGGGTTTCCATCAGGAGGAGGTGGAGGGGTCACCTCAGTCGTGTCTTGCTCTCTCAGCAGGGAGCAGGGCACAGGAGCTGGATGTGGGGCAGGAGCAGGGGGTGACTTCCAGCAGCTGCAGCTGCCCCTTGGGATGCCCACTGCCCCAGCAGGTTTCCATTGCTCTTGGCTTGCAAAGAGCTCTGTAGTTAATTTTCTTCCTTTTCTGTGATTTCCCCCCCCAATTTCTGTTAGCCCAGAGACAACCTGACACTGCAGTTTTATTGCAGTGGAGATCAATTCTGTGTCAAATATGCGGCATGTTAGCACTTCTTCCCTGATTTCTGAAGTAAGCACCAGGCTTAGGATAATAATGAATTCCTATAAGTCTGTAATGGAGCCATCACTCAGGAACAGCACACTAATGCTTTGCTGTATTCCTCAGAGACTGCTCCCTGCTGCTGTTTTGAAGGGATAAAAGCCAATCCAATATGCATCTCGTGCAAGAAGTGTCTAAAGCAGCCTCTGGTATCACATGGGCTCAATCCTCTTCTGAGTTACGCAGGTGGAAATCCCTGGGACTTGTTTGACCCGTGGGCTCGGCGTGTGTGCCAACTTCATCCCACAAACCCTGCCCCAGCACTGTGGTTTGGGACAGGCCTGGCCAGAGATGGGTCAGGTCCCACCAAGGGGTGTTTCTCTGAAATCAGGGTGACTTATTTGTTAGGAAGAAATCCTTCCCTGTGAGGGTGGGCAGGCCCTGGCACAGGTTGCCCAGAGAAGCTGTGGCTGCCCCATCCCTGCAAGTGTCCAAGGCCAGGTTGGACAGGGCTTGGAGCAACCTGGGCTGGTGGAAGGTGTCCCTGCCCATGGCAGGGGGTGGAATGAGATGGTTTTAAGGTCCCTTCCAACCCAAACCAGTCTGTGATTTTATGAAGCTGCTCACGTGCCACCTATGGCTCCCCGAAACAGAATAAAATATGTAAAAAAGTAGAATGAAAAAAAAAAAATCTGCTTTCTGTGTCCTAACATTGGAACTAAAATTTAGTTAAGAATTTCTAAGGGAATTACGACAAATTTTCACCTGGAGGAGAAGCTTCAGCCAGACATTGCAGCTGGAAAATTTTAGGTAGGTAAAACCAGAATAGCAGCATGTGCCAGGGACAGCGGTCTTTGCCTGTCAGAGCAGTGGCTCAGGTGGGAAATGCCATGGCTTGGGTGGCTCTTCCAAACTGAGATGCTCTGAAGCTTTTTCCAGAAGTATGAACAAGACATGGTGACCCTCAGAGCCTTTCACTGACCCAGGCCAAGAGGGGATTTAATGGGAGCGAAGTGGAAATGTCAGTGTGTGGAGGCAGTATGCCATAAATGTAGCTCTTTTTTTTCCTTTATGGACAATTTGTCCATTTATTATTTTTAGAAAGTCTGGATACAAAATTTTGAGAATATTGGTCCAAGAGACCAGAGAGACAATCTATTCCAAAAATATACAAACAATAGTAAAGAAATGACATTTGCTGTCAGCTGGTGTCAGGGTGGATTATAAAGTGATGGACCATGGCTCTTGAGATGACAAGGTGACAGCTTTCCATTATAAAAGCTCTCTGCACCTGAATTTTTGTTGGAGACTGAGGTGACTTGAGGTTTTGTCCATTTGCTTTAGGAATTACTTTCTCTTTTAAAACATGCCTGTGTGACTGTGAAGAGCTGCACTTGTGGAGAATTACCCTCCCCTTATTCGAGGCAACAGGAAAAATTATTTTCACTTTTTGTAGCAAACATGCATGAAAGCAGACGTTAATGCTTTATAAAGTGGTACTCAAACCCAGAGGAATTGGAATCCGGGAAAGTAAACAACAAATAATGAGGTTTAGCAAGGTGCAGGTGATCTGTGTCACAGAGCTGCAGGAACACAGCATCAGGCAATCTGTGGATATCCCAGTCAGGGTGTGTGATCCCAGCCCAGCTAGGGCAGGGCAGGGGCAATATTCCCAATAAAATCCCGAGCAAGGGATGATCCTTGTTTTAGCAGTAAAACTGGAACACCTGGGTGACCATTTGTGTATGATTTAAAACTGTCGAGCTCCAGCTCTTCAGCACCAACACCATGGTTGCAGTGTCATTGGTATGGAGTGGTTTAACCAGGGAAACATGGAATTGTGGTTTGGCAGGTTTGTAAGGCTGGAGGGAAGTGTTATCACCACTGCTTGTGCAGGCATGGACAAGGCCAGACTTCCCTTAGCTGATTTCCTTTAGGGAAGCATTCCCTCCCTCCTGTGTCACAGAGCTGACACCCCACATTTTCCAGGTTGTTACCTCCAACTTAACAACTGAACTGGGTTTCCCTGCACAAGCTACTCCATTTTCTTCCACTTTTATGCCATTAGAAAACTCTAACCATGGTGCTTTTGTATTTTGTCATCAGTAAAAACATGAAATGGTTCTGAGCCCACTCCAGCTGGGATGCTCCAGGGAAAAGTGATGTGCCACTGATGGAACTGCCCAGTTCCAGGGGATGCTCTGGGAATAGTGACAGTGCCACTAATGATCCCCCAGTTGAGCTGCCTTTGAGAGCTGTCAGTCTGCCAGTTTTTAATCCATGTTAATCCTCCTGAAAGCAGGATTGGGATTCAGGAGTACGGCTTGCCCCAAGAGAGGGGTCACATGGGAATTCAGCGTGCTGTAACTCCTGAATGCTGACTCTATTCCTTTCAGAAAAAGACTATCTTGGTTTTCCAAGTGTCCCTGTGGCACACTCCAAGGAGACTCCTCCATAAAATATGCTCTTTCTGGGGTGGCTGGGATACACTGGGGCCAAGTGATGATAAACCTGGAGGGGATGGAGGAAGCTGACCAGGAGAAGGGTGTTTGGATAAACTTTTGCTTTTGCCTTTGTTTCTGTTTAACTAGCAAAGCACTGTATTAACTCTACAGGGTTACTTTTCCAGGACAATCAAGCTCATAAAAAATTAACCAGAAGTGCATTTGCCCTTGTTTCACAGATGGAGGGGTGCAAAGCTCAAATATTCTATCCCAGATTTGTGGAGGTATTTACATATGTAGCTCCTGTGTGATAAATGGTAGATATTTAAATAGGAATAAGGCATCCAAATGCCTTTGTAGGGCTAAGCCAAAATTCTCACCCTCAACTAGAGCAGGAAGGCTTTGGAATGATAAAAAGCCAGACCTGCCTGTCCCCATATTCAGAGCTGTTATCCCCATCCTTTCATCTGTGCTATGAGTGCTTCAGGGTCAGGCTGTTAAAGGAATGAGACACTGACTTACAACAACAGCCCAAAGAACTTGAAACTAAAAACTTAAAAAAAAAAAGGGGGGGGGGGAATCTATAATCAACAAACCTTTCTGAAATTCAGACATGAACCCTAGAACTGCATCCTGCAGCAAATATCTGGACCGCACACCAACCCTTGAGTGCTTCTGTGGAACCCACTGGATGCATCTCAAACACTGTCCTGAAAGATTTCTGCCTTAGTGAAATATTTAATACATTTTATTGATGTTGTCCACTGCCCACTCATTTGCCCACATTAACTGAAATGGTTGTTTCACTGTGCACTGGGAGTATTGTATTATTGGGAAAAAAATGCATGTGTGTGTGTATATATATATATATATTTATACATATACACACATTATGTGTCTAGTGCCCTGTGTCTTTGTGCCTACACATTATATAGAATATATACACATATATACATACATATATATACAACATGTGTATATTATGGTTATAGATATAGATATATAAATAAATGTAAATATACTGACAAACACACAGACCACCAGATAGAGCTGATGCACTTGAAGTGCTTTTGCAAGATTATCAAGTTCCCGAGCAGGGTGCTCTAATGCCTGATATAAATCAACCCCATGCCCAGCAGAAGCAGCCATCCAGAAAAAAAAAAGGAAGCTAAATTGTCATTGTCTGCTGGGAGAGAAGGGAACCTGAAAGGTTTCTTATCTGAGCTCCCTGATGTCCTCCAACCACAAGGAGGCAGGGGATTTGTAAAATGCAAAATGGGTTAAAAATGCATCAGGAGGTGGTTTTGCTCTTTTCTTAGTTCCAGGGTCCCAAGAGGATGTGTTCCATGATGCAAATATATCAGGGAAACATCCGTGGGTGTGATGGAGGGTCCCACTGTGTTACACTGCTGTGTGGGAAGGAGGTGCCTGTGCCTGGGAGGGTTTGTGTTCTACATAGACAAGATAGCAAATGAGAAGCCAAATGGGGACGAAAGGAGTCACATTAGTCTTTGTCTCTGCCACTTCCCTGATATTATCACAGTATTTGTACCAGCCATGGTGTGGCAGCAGGGCCAGGGCAGTGACTGTCCCTGTGCTGGGCACTGGTGGGGTCACACCTCAAATCATGGGGGCAGTTTTGGGGCCCTTCATGACAATAAAGATCTTGAGGGGCTGGAGAGTGTCCAGAGAAGGGAACGGAGCTGGGGAAGGGTCTGGAGCACAAGTCTGATGAGGAGCAGCTGAGGGAGCTGGGGGGGCTCAGCCTGGAGAAAAGGAGGCTCAGGAGGGACCTTCTCATTCTCTGCAATTCCCTGACAGGAGGGTAGAGCCAGGTGGAGGGTCGGGCTCTGCTCCCAGGGAACAAGGGACAGGATAAGAGAAAACAGCCTCAAGCTGTGCCAGGGGAGGTTTAGGTTGGATTTCAGGGAAAATTTCTTTGCTGAAAGGGTTGTGCACAACAGGCTGCCCAGGGCAGGGGTGGAATCAGCATCCCTGGAAGTATTCTAGAAGTGTGTGGATGTGACACTAGAGAACATGCTTTAGTGGTGGCCATGGTGGTGCTGGGTTGATGGTTGGACTTGATGATCTTAGAGATCTTTTCCAACATTAATGATTCTATGACTGATTTAAGGACTGGGGCTCTACCAAGTGATCCTGCTTTCTGTGGCTCTGAGGGCAACTCGCTGCTCTGGGTTAGAGAGGGGCTTCTGCCTGAAGCAGAGGGGTCTTCTGCTACACCAGGTAAAATGTAAATCACATTCGTGCACAGTGTGTTATGTAAACAATGGGGTTTTTTTTTTAAGAAAATAATTTATTGTTTTTTATTATTGTTAAAAGAACCTCCCACCCAAGTGAAACTCTGTTAGAGGTGCAGTGCAGGCTGACTGATCTCCTTGCTCTGGTTTTGCCTTTATCCCTCATGTTTGGCTCAGGCTGTGCCCGTGTGTGTGCTCTGTTAGAGCAGATAAGATAAAACCTCACCCCAGCACTCCTCTAATGTTCAATCTATTAATGGAAAAGTGAACTGTGTAATTCCTGTGATTACCATCTGGAAGCCAGGGATGGTGCCCAGTTTCCAGGCTCTGTCACAAGGACTTTGAAGCCTTCTGCCATGGAGGGGGGGACTCAGGGGGGCACCTGCCACCTGAGTGTCCCCGGTGTGAGGCCCTTGGGAAGGTGCCCTGAGTTCCAGGTCTGCATGGGGGATGCAGGAAAGCCAGAGCCATCCCTAAGGAGAACAGAGTGGGTGGATAGAGGAGAGGATGGCAGTGCTGTTCAGGATGATCTCAGTGCTGTTTAACTACAGCACTGAGAAGGAGCTGTTTGGTGTGCGAAAAGGGGGTGAAATTGCACCCCCCTTCCCCAGCCCCTCTGGGCAGAGCAGCTGTAGCTTGGTTTGGTTCCTGCAGAGCCCTGTCCCCCAGCTGCTCCCCACTGCCTCAGGAGATGATTCCTACAGTTCTCCCAAGGCAAACACAAGGCCAAGTCCCATGCCTTGCTTCAACTCTGCAGTTTGCTCCTTCAGCTTCTTGTGCCGTGTATTTTTTGTAATTCTCATCCTCGCCCTGCCTGCCAATCGTGTTTTACCTCAGCCATTTGGAAATGGACTCCTTAATCTTCCACACTGTTAAGAGAATGATGGTAACTTCATTTCCCACTTCACAGCAAGCAAGAGGTGAATGATCACTGCACTAAAATATGACGCTTGCTAAACTGGGACCAGATCAAACCCCTGCCAGCAAGCAGTTCTCCACTTGAGCTGATAGCACTGGGGAGACCGGGGTTTTCTCAGCTACTTTGTTCCTTTCTGACAAAGTTGCTGATATCTAAAATTATCTCTGCTAAAATGCTCAGATTATAAACCACAGACTATGACTGCTATTCACAAGGTGACCCAGTATTCAAGAACAACCAGTGCTTTGCTGGGCATAAAACAAGCCTGTATCTGCCAGTGGACTCTGCAGAGCTCCTGAAGAAAAGTGACATGAAATTCAAATAATTGGATCCGCTGTAATTCAGGGCTGCATTTTCAGGCAGAGCTGGGGTGCATGAGTGTGGAACCCCAGGAAAGGGTAGGACTGCTTACCCCAGCTGTGAGCACTCTGGCTGTGGGAGGGACTGGTTAAACGTTGCTTGGGTTCAGTAGCTGTGGTACATGATATTTAAGGTTTGGATTTGTTGCATTTCTCCTGGCTTCTGCATGTTCTTGCAGTTTTAGTTTTCTGTAGCACTTCACCCAGCTTTGGATGAAGGTCATTCAAGGGAGCAAGGCCACTGGAGGATGAATGAGATGGGGAGGAAATTAGAAGAGGCAACCAAGGGAATGGGACTTGCCTAGAGGGGACTTGATATCCAGCTTCTGGCACAAGTGAAGGAAAGCCAGGCTCTTTACTGAGATGCACAGCAGAAGAATAACTGAGAGTGAATATAAACTGAGGCAAAGGACCAGAAATAAAGAAAAATGTTTTTTCATTTAGAGGGTAATTAATCAGAAGAACAGGAGCCCACAGCACACCAAAGACATCACTGGCCTTGGAGGTCTTCAGCTCCTGTTTGGGTAATGCACTGAGGTCTGAAATCAGGTCTGATATGAAAGCAGGAGTTTGGAGATTTCTCAAGGCTCCTTGCAAGTTCAGAGAATTGATGGATCTGCAATAGCATCTGTTTGAGCTTGGCTGTGTTCAGCATCACTCAAGTTTCTCTAGGACTGGGGTCAGAGTAAGAGCAGAAAGGTCAGCAGAGTATTGCTGGATCTCCCAGGGCTTAGACTGTTAGGGACAGGATGGTTTTGATGTTAATATTACGTGTCTGCCAAAATAAGACAACATCTTAGGCCACGTTGTTTTAAAAATCTTGTGTGGGAGATTGCCTGAGGGTCACAGATCAGAACCTTGTCTTTGTTTTACTAATGGGTGACTGAAATGGCAGGATGGAAATGCCATTACCCACTGCTCAAGCAGATATATATATGTCAGTCCAGTGAGTCACCTCAGCAGAATTTATGTGAAGCTCTCAATGGGAGTGAAGAAGCTGGCAAAGTTTGCCTGCAGCAGTTTGGACAGAAGACCTAATCCTGACCTTCCAGCTGTTTTGTGAGGAGGATTGGCTTATCCCTGCAGAGCCACACTGCCAGCACCAGGCAGTGTGATGTACAGAAAGCAGCTATCATTTGGGATTTAATCTTTTACTGCCTATCATGTCCACGGGTGAGAGTCTCTTTCCCACAAACTCAGGGGAACAGACTCTTTTGAGAGTCATCTTAAAAGAACAAACCTACCAGAAAATAAGTTCCCCTTCCTGTTGATTTAAATGAGGAATGAGAAGCAGAAGGTCCTGTGTGTAGCCAGAGCTCACATCTCTCCTCCAGCACACTGTGTTGTGCACGTCATTCACATTACCACAATGAATGTTTGATTCTGAAATATCAGATCCAGAGGAGAGTCTGTGACCATGAGAGCTGGAGGTGACCATAGTCAACAGAGAAACTTCCAGTTATGGTACCTAAATACTGCTGGAAAACCCTTAGATACAGCAGGGAATGTTTCCTGTGTATGTGTGGAATACAGGGCTGAGGGATATTGCCCTGAGGGAATTCTCTGCAAAACCTTAATAGAGGATTAGTGTATGGAGTCTCCTTTAAATTCCATTTCTTTCAATTTTTCAAGTAAATACAGCAAACAAGTGCTGTGGAGCTGCGTTGGTGTGTGCAGAGGGCCTGCAGTGCTCATCCCTCCTGTCAGCAAGAACATTTATTCTAAATATCCTGTTTCATTCCTGCATCTTCCAGATGTGCTCTCCTGCCACTCCCAAGCTCTGGAGAAACTCTGCCAGATACAAAAGGCTCCCACAGAACTTTACCCTTTGTTTTATTGTAGTGGATTAGTTAAAACTCAGAGAGCCCTTCTGGGGGAGATACTCATTTTATGTTTGACTTGCTTTTAAAAGAAAATAGGAAATAGCCTCTTAACTTCTTGTTTCTTCCAGCTGCAGAACAGCATCGTGCAGAACACTCGTGCCAGTCTAAGGGGGAATTTGCTTTTGTGCTGTTTCAAAACCCAGCAGGCACACTCTGCCACCACACTTACACACTTAATCCAGATGTGAGGTTTGTTTGTCTGTGATGATGCTGTGTGAGTATGCATTTGCATCCAGGTGTGTGCATCTGTCTCCAGGGAAAATTAATACTCATCCCTCTATCATCATTTGAGTATTTCAAGCACGTAGGAGCGAAACTAATAAAAAGCTGAAATGATAAAACTAATCTGCCTGCCTGCTCAGATTTGGGGTGTAGATCGAGCCTCCCTGTCTAGAGAGACTTTGCTGATAGACTCTGATTTTGCTGTTGTGGAAGCAGCTTGTCTAGAGCAGGCTGAGGCTCTGGTGCAGCGAGCTCTGTTTCTGCCTGTAAGGGGAACGCTAAGGTTTGCAATTTGGGCTCTTTGCTGCACTAAATTTGATATTGATATTTGCTGAACTAAGTATTGAATACAGAGGTTAAAACTACTGCCAAAACTCCTGGGGACAGCAGTATTGTCAGGGCCACAGACAGGCTGGTGGCAGCTTGGTTCTGTCAAATTGCTTGCACAGTCAATCTCCTCCTCTCTCAGTGCTCACGTGTCCGTGGGCAGTGGTGAAGATTTATCATCTTGGAGGTTCAGTGCTTCACCTGCCAATGAAACATCAATATTGCCAGAGTTTATTTACACTGATGGATGGCTTGTGTAATCATCTCAGACATTAAGATCCTCAGGTGGCTGCGGTGGGTAATGAATGCACATGTGCAGTGTAAGAAAATTGATATATTCTGGCGTTTTCTTGGGAATACTGTCTGTCCCTTCTATACCTTGTTCTAGCTGTGATCAGCTCTAAAGGCAGACCTCTCTGACTGATTTGCACTGGTCAGGGCCCTGTTTTCCTCATCTCTGTGTGGGTGTTGTGCTCCCCAGTGTGGCCAGCTCTGATCTGCCAGCGTTGAGGAGCCAAGGGCTTTGTGGTGACTCTGCACAAACCACGATGGGTCAGGGCTATGCAGGTGGAAGTACAAGGCTGAAGTTTCTCTCTGAAAGTTTCCTTCAGATGGCAGAGGTCTTTCAGATAAAGCAGTGACAACAAAAAAGAAGTACTTGCCCCAGGGACAAATGCACAATGGTTTCTTCCATCACTTTTTCAATATAAGGAGGAAAGAGGCTCTGGAAATCCTCTGTGGACCTTCTCATTTGGCAAAATGATCCCTTCCCTGAATTTTTTGTCCCATCATATGTACCCTTTCTGTTTCTTTAAGTTATGTTTTGCTTTCATTACTCTGCAGATTACCATCTTCTCTTTTCCCAAATTGGAAGGCTAATTTAAAAGAATGAGGCATCATTAAACTCCATCGGGTCTAGAATTCTGGTCAGCTAATTTTGGATTTGTAGGAAATTATGTTTTCAACTTCAACTTTCCTAGTTCAGTGACAGCAATGAGTCAAATACGTCTCACAGTTCTTTTCAGATTATGAGTGTTGCCCTTCATGCAGTTCTTTTAAAGATAAGCTGGTTTAGGATAGAGGGATCTCATCCTGTGATCATAACCCAGCCCAAGATGCAGGCACCGTGCCAGCCAGCACTTCTTTCCCTTCCAATTTCCTTGGGGCCAGCGAGGAGATCACACCTGGGAGCACTAAGGACCACCTATTCTGCTGGCTAAGGAATGCATGGGGATTTTTCCTGTGCCCAGCAGCTAGAAGAGAATTTCCCTTCCAGCTGTGTTGGTTGTGTACTGGTCCATTGTGGTACTCGTGCTGATGGTGTTATGATGGGACACAACTCCTACA
Source organism: Pyrocephalus nanus (assembly GCA_038380795.1). NCBI lineage: Eukaryota > Metazoa > Chordata > Aves > Passeriformes > Tyrannidae > Pyrocephalus > Pyrocephalus nanus. Next base: position 2,844,328 of record CM076271.1, on the reverse strand, counting down.
CAGATCAGAGCTCGTGGGGGAAATTTTCAGCAGAGCACGACCCGTGGCACAACTCAACTGAGTAAACAGATGCAGAAATAAGAGAGGGGGATTTGGAGTCTCAAAGCTTTGTGATCCTGGCATTAGCAATTTTAGACAGTGTGTTTTGGATGTGAGTTCTCATTTTCTGCTTATTTTGGGATCGGGTTTCTGAATTCCAGCAAGCTTGATTATTTATAATTTTTGCTTGCTAGGTTCCTGATTGAGGAGAATCGTGATTTGTGGTTCACCTCTGTGAACCCAGGTGGTTAATTTGCAGAGAAGCCTGAACCATATGCAGCGTTTCCACATGCTCTGTGGCTGAAATGGCTCAGCCTGTAGGTGACAAGCACTTGGTGACAAGGAGCTGTGGCTGTGATGGGAATTGTGCCGTCCCCTTTGCTGAGTGCAGGATCTCAGCACAGGAAACTTCAGCCTTGCTGTTGGTGTGTCTGCAGAATGAAAGAAAGATGGATGTGCTGCTTCGGCTGTGCATGGCTTTTGGATGGGAAGTTTGTCATTTTGACTGGCTGGCCTGAAATGTGTCCAGTTCATGTTGTTTCTGGGACATCCTCACCACTCACAGAGTGGCAAGAGCAGCGTTATTTCCTAACTGTTTTAGAGCCCTGAGAGATGCCCAGCAGGAACTGGTCATTCCTTCTGGCTACCTGGTTTAACAGGGTGGCCTTGCTGCCTCAGTGGGGAAAAAAATTTCAGCAAATGAGTTTTCATTTTATTATTTGATTTTCTTAGCTTAATTTTTCTGTACTTGTTTCTTACTTTTAATGTTCCTTACTTAATGTATTTCTGTTCCCTCTTTTTCTCTCCCGTGTGCTGCTGTCCTTCCAGTGTTTAGGTTGGAAGCATCTGAGATCCTGTGGGTGTCTGGCAGTCAGGAAGAACAGAGAGTGGGTAAAAGTGAGTGTTCTGACACTGCTTTCCTTGGAACTCAAGAGCAATCTTCTGGAGGCTGTGGACAAGTTTTTACAGAGACCTTTTTTGCCTTTTTAAGCTCTAATATTCAATTCATGCCTGAAATGTCACTTGCAGATCCAGATTGCTCTGGTATTAGCACATGCCCAGTTGATTTTTGGGGTAGCTGGGGTTGGTTGGTAGTGCTGCTAACATGAATAAGTGGAGTTTTCCCCCAACAAACAGGTTAGATCTCTTGGCACTGCCTCCCCACATTTATTTGGGAGTGGAGCTGTTGGAGGGCTGGAGCCAAAGCCCAGCAATCCTCAGTAAACTCAAGTAAGCCGTGATATCGCTTGCAGAGTGAAATCTTTTCTGTAAACTGCACACCTGGCTGAGCTGGCTCTGAAAGGCTGCTGTTCTTCTTGTCTGTTTTATTAGAGGAAATTATTTCTTGCTGGATTCAGGTGGACTTGAGAGCATCTCACTTAACAGCCCTTGTTAATAATGCAATATACAGGTAATCCTGACAACACCACACATCAGGTTTTCGCTCCAGGCCAAATGTTTAGGCTATAGTTCTTCTGTGCATGCTGTTCCAGGGCAAGCTGTAATAAATGGTTATTACAGAAAACTGCCTGCATAAAGCTGCTGCATAAAGTTCTGCTGTATTTTATACAGAGCAATAAACACAACAAAATAGATCCACTCTACTTCCTCGAGCCATCAGCAAATGTAGGGCTTGCACTTTCACAAGTTGCTGATGTCTTTCTTCATAACTCCTGTCAGGAATATAATTTTCTTCATCACTGTACCCATTAAAAATGAGCACCTGAGGTTTCACAGAGGCTCGAGGTACAAAGACTGAGGGGATGGAATGAAGTGAAAGGTACTAATTAGGGAGGGAAGTCAGTGGGGGTTGGAGTGCTGCCAGCTCACACAATATGTTTTGGATGACTGTGACTCCAGGGGTTAGTTTGTGGTGGGAAAATAAAATGAATATAAATATTCTAATAATTACTTTCCTTGTCTGTGGAATCAGATTGACAGGTCCTGTGGGGGGAAATGACTCCTTTAACGAGCCTTTCTGAAGGTGATGACTGGTGTGCTTGTTCTGACTGGTATAAATCTGAACTTGGGAGAGTACATTGTGTCTGTCCTGGATACTTTTTATTTTCGAGACGGAAAACAGGACACAGAAGTTGTGCATTTATTTTCAGTCTAAACAAAATAAGTACATTCAGGAACACATTCCATGCCTTTGCTCAGAATCCATCTTAGTGGAACACATCATGCATGGGGAAGATGTGCAGGCTCCAACTCAACAGCAGTTGGAACCCAAGAAAAAAAAAAGGGAAGGGAAGGGGAAGGTCTAATTATTGGGACCAAGTCTCAGTCTGAGCAGTACCCCAGTATCTGAATGTCCCATATTTTGGGGTGTTCATATAAAGGACACCTAATGTGAATCTAGCTCTGTTCCAAATCCTATCGGAATCCAAATAGCTTTCTTCTTTGAAATGTTCATCTTCCAGGGGATGGGTGGGAGGGAATCCCCACAGTGGGATCAAGAGGCACAAAAGGTAAAGATCACAGGTTGAGATAAGAACAATTTACTGGAAATGGCAATGAGATAAGAAAACAAGCAGTAACAGCAACAATATCAATTACACAAAAGTGTAGACAGAGAGTGATTAGAAATTAACCCTGTCCTGGCTAGGACCAGGATATCAGCAAACCTGAGGCAGCTTTGCAGCATGCTGTCACACATTTGTAGAAGGGCCCAGGGCTGTCAAACCCACGGTGTGATGCAGCTTGCATGTTTATAATATAGGGATTTGCATGTTTTTGCCATTCATTTTGTTTTCTTATTCCTATAATCAGCACAAACTATTTACACAGGGAAAACAGAATTATCATTATTTGCTTTCTATTACAATGCTAAGAAATGAAGCTGGAGAAGAAAGTGTGACATATGCCAGATTACCACAGGCACCAAATCCCAAACCAAACATGAATTTGCAAACCCATGTCTGCTTAACTGGAACTGTGCTGATTAGCCCTGAACAATGCTGGAGGAGATAGCCTGAGTGTTCACAGCAACATTTTCATCTTGGATCGAAGACACAAATGGTTGTTCTCAGAATGTTTGTTTTTCCAAGCTACTGGCAAAACGGTATGTGTATTGATGCCACTTGGCCTGTCACACTGTATTTGTTCATTCCTGCTACAGAGGGAACAAAAACCGTTCCCTCTTCAAATTAGCTTAATGTTTTCGGGCTCTGATGGCATAAATGGCGTAAATGTAGCTGTGCTTTTCCAAACTGTGGCACTGCACTGCACCTAATAGTAGTACAAGAAAGTCGTTCCTGAGCTGTGGCCCCAAGCTGAGCCCACCACCTGCCCAACACCTCCTAGACAAAAGGAAAACACACTGGGGTTTGCAGCGGGTCACTCGTTATCAGCCACGAGCACCGCAAGAGCTCTGTGCCACTGACACCCCGAGGGGTAGCCAAAATGGAGCTGGGCACGGGCAGACAGCATGCCCTTGGCAGGAATGACTCTCCAGGTCCCTGTGGGCTGAGTTCCCAGGACCAGGTTGGTTTGCCCCACACTGAGGAGTTCCCAGGACCAGGTTGGTTTGCCCCACACTGAGGAGTTCCCAGCACCGCTCCTCCCTGCTGAGAGAAGCAATCCTTTATTCCCACCTCTCTCGTAGAATCACAGCATGGTTTGGGTTGGAAGTGACCTTAAAGACTATCCTGTTCCAATCCCTGCCATGGGCACCTTCCACTAGCCCAGGTTGCTCCAAGCCCCGTCCAACCTGGCCTTGGACACTTCCAGGGATGGGGCAGCAACAGCTTCTCTGGGCAACCTGTGCCAGGGCCTGCCCACCCTCACAAGGAAGGATTTCTTCCTACTATCCAATCTAAATCTACCCTCCTTCAGCTTAAGGCCATTCCTCCTTGTCCTGTCCTTGTAGGCTCTTGTCCAAAGTCCCTCTCCAGCTCTCTTGGAGTCCCTTTAGGCACTGGAAGAGGGCTCTAAAGTCCCCTGGAAGCCTCCTCTCCTCCAGGCTGAACAAGCCTGGCTCTCTTAGCCTGTTTTATTTCTGCAAGGTCCTTTTCTTATGTTATGCCATAGCTGTTCAAGGTCATTCAAGAAGAGATTCTCCTGAAATCCCTTACATGAAAACCCATGTAGAAAATATCAACTAGATTTCCCCTACCTTCTGGTCTGCTGAACCCTCTAAACATATCCCAAAGATTTTTGAGATATAACTTACTTCCCTTCATAAAACCTGTGTTGACTTTTCCATATATTAAATGTAATAATGTGTTCACTGATCTGATGCTAAAACATTTTCCATCATCCAGGCTGGTACAGGCTGATTTCAGGCTTACCAGCATGAGGTTTTCGGTGTCTAATCTGAAAGGAATGCTCCAAAAAAACTGGTGTCTCATTTCTTCTATTTCAGACCTTGTGTAATCAAGTAGATTCAGCACCAGAGGTTATGTACCACTGTTTAAAATTAATTTGGTTGTTTCATCTCGAGTCTCTTTTGCACTCTTGCTGAATGCCTCCTGCTCTAGTCCTCTGTCTGCATGTTCCACAGCATCCTCTACCACCACTGGGACCATCCTGTGCATCCCCTCAGAGAGAAACTCTGGCTTAAATTACCCTTTCTGCCACGACCTTGCCTTCTTTAAATGTTTCTTTCAGACCCTGACCAAGTACCCTGCCAGTTCTCTGACAGGCAGGCTTCCTGCCTGGGGGTCATCCAGAGGCAAATTTATGATCCCTTTTGCAAATAGTTCTTCCACTTTTTTGCCTTCTTGTCTCTTTCATGTTTCACCTGCCAGATCTTCTACTTCCTAAATCTTTCTACTTTACTAGATGATCTTTAAGGACCCTTCCAACCCAAGCCTTTCTATGATTCTATGATTCTTTCCTCATTTGGGCACATCTTCAGATTTCCAGAAGGATAGCTACTTGCTCTAACAACCTTTTCTCTCTGCTGCTTGATTTCCCAGCTTTTTCTTTCTAACCCTTCTCAAGTCCTTGCTGACCGGCTCTGACAACCCAACAGATCATTTCCCAGTCACTTCTAAGGGTCAGGGGTTTTTTTAAGGAATTGCTGAGCTTTTAGCTATCCCACCTACGCATGTGTGAGCTGATTAAAAAGAAACTGAGGCTGAGAGCTATTGTCCTTTTCAAGAGGCACAGAATAAGCAGCAGGGTCTGCCCGAGGCTCTGAGCAGAGCAGGCAAATGGAGCATCACTGCCTGGGGCTGGTGCTCAGCTGGAGCCTGGCAGCTCCTGTGGCTCAGGGATGAAGGGGGTAGCAGCAGGCCTGGCTGGGAGAAGAGAAAGGGGATCAGCTTGGTGCTGCTGGAGGGCTGGAAAGCTGGGCTGGGAGTCTGGGAGTCAGGGAGGGTGTCCCTGCCTGCAGCCAGGGAAGCCCTGCAGTCACCCGGGCTGCTCCACTGGGGGCTGTTGCTTCAGCAGTCCTTGTGCCCTTGGCATGCCTGGAGCCAGCCCTAATAACTGGGATTAAGGAAAGGCAGTGCCTTAGGGCAGCTTAGTGAAATCCAAGAGTTGAACAATCCCTAAGCAAAGGCAGCAAGTGTCTGGTTGGGGCTGCATGGGCTTCTTCTGATGCTGAAGGTGAAACCAGGGGCCTTAAAGATTAGGAGCAGCTCCATGCTGCAGCCCAGTGAAACGTTTTTAAGATGCTCTCCCTGTTCTCTTCCTTCCCCTCTCATCTTTTTTCTTTGTGTTTTGTTTTCACTATACCAATGAGATACTTTATTTCCATGGGAGGGGTGGCTTTAAAGGCAAAATCATGTCACTGCCGTTGATGATGGCAGAGGACAGCATCTGACTTGGACAAAACCCCATTTTATGACAGCTGGGTTATAAGTAGGGGCTGTAGGCTTTGAGACAATGGAACTGGCCATCTTCACTAAAATCATCAGCAGGACTTCCACTGATGGCAAGCACTGAATCCCCACAGCTTCCCCATGAAATCACTCAGATACAGCCAGGGAGGTGAGTGACCTTCTGGAGGGTCACAGACAGAGCCAGGGCTGCCTGTGGTGCTCCAGGACGTGCAGAGAAAACTTCTGCTGCTGGGTTACACTTTCCATTAGAAAGCAAAACTGAATGCTGCCATGAGGTGAGGGGGATCCAGATGCTGCTGGTGAACTTGCTTCTGTGAGCACCTGTAAGGGAAGATTAAACTTGTAACTCAGTTGTGTTCAACTTGAATTGTATAACAGCAGCTGCAGGGGTAGTGGCTTACAGAAAAAAAAATGACTTCTCTATCTTTGGTATTCCTCTGGCTTCACAGACATGAAGGACTTGACTGCGGGAGCCTTGTTGGCTTTAATTAGATTGATGAGTGTGTGGCATTACTGGAAATACAAACCTAGGCAGCTGCATTTTCAAAAATGCTGGGGTTTTGCTATAATGTGACCAAGCTTTACTTCTAAAATGTGCTTTAGTTGTAGAGATGGAAATAGCAGTCCTTTGTGTCTACAATATTTCCATGGGCTCCCTGCCAGGTGAACTCCCAGGGAAGAGTGCTATGGCCAGGAGCACAGTGAGCTGTGTCACCATTGCCCATGGGCACGATCCCGCTCCATGTGGTGTTGCCTGAGATTTTTCTGTCTATTTGGGTTTGGTGCATCTTGGAATTCCATCTCTCCAATCTGCTCCCGCGAACTCATTTTTCCTTCTAATTCCATGTGAAAAAAAAAAAAATAATGAGAGGGTAAAACCAGTGGAGAGTGTGTTAATGGCAGCAGTGCTGGGTGTGGGCCCCAGACCACATGCTCAGCACCAACACAGAGCTCCTTCAGCAGAGCAGGTTGTTCCTCCTCTTGCTTTTCCTGAACGCATGGGGCAGAGCACTGGAGGCCTTTCCTGGATCCACTGTCAGTGTCAGCAAATCAAGGATCTCACTGCACACTGCTGAGCCCCAGCCTCACTGCAGTAACGCTGCCAGGGCAGCAAGTGACAGGGGGTGACACGGCCAGGATGTGGCAAGCACAAAATGACACATGCAGTGCATGCAAAGCGCTCAGGTTTCACTGAGCAGCCTGTGTTGCCCAGCTCCGGGTAGGAAGACGATGGATCTGGGAACTACCCAGTGGGTTTCGCTGCAGATCCCAGTGAAAATGAACACAACTTTGCAGACCGTGAGCTGGGTGCACGCGAGAGATCCAGCGCCGGGAACGTAACAGCAGGGAGAGCAGCAGACAGCGTGTTTGCGAGAAGATCAGGTCCATGAAAGCAGACCGGGGGACCTGAGGCTCCGCGGGCTGCGAGCACCAAGCCCGGGGACTGAGGGCAGGCAGGACAGGGGGGCAGACAGGACAGGCAGCAGGGAGGGCGGGCAGCAGGCAGCAGGCAGGGCAGGGCAGGCAGCAGGCAGGGCAGGCAGCAGGCAGGGCAGGCAGCAGGCAGGGCAGGGCAGGCAGCAGGCAGGGCAGGCAGCAGGCAGGGCAGGGCAGGCAGCAGGCAGGGCGAGCAGCAGCCCCTGCCCGGTGCCGCAGGCGGTGCCGCATCCCCGCCAGGCCGCTCGGGGAGAGCGGTGCGGACCGGGCCGAGCCCCGGGGGTGCCAGGGCCGGCGCTGCCCGGTGCTCCGGCCCCTCCTCCCCGGCCCTGCCCTCCTCCCCGCCCCGCGGGGGCCGCGGGGAGGGCGCCCGGCGGGGCTGACGGGGCCGCGGCTCCCTCGGGACGGGCCCCCCCCGCTGCCCCGGCCCGGCCCCGGCGGAGGGCGGGCGGAGGCGGTGCGGGTGCACCTGCCGGGCGGGCCGGGCCGGGCCGGGCTGGGCTGGGCTGGGCTCTGCTGGGCTGGGCTCTGCTGGGCTCGGCGGGGCCATGCCGGCAGCCACAGCGCCCGCGCTGGACACGCAGCGGACCCCCGCGCTGGGGCGGGACGGCCCCCGCGGACACGCAGGTACGACCGAGCGCGGTCCCGCAGCGCTCCCCGCACAAGTTCCCTCTCGCGCCGCAGCGGAGGGGAAGGGGGATGCCGGCGGGGGTTAGCGCCGGAGCCCGGGCAGGGTGCGGGATCCCCGCGGCGCAGGGATGCGGGGCGGCCGGAGCAGGATGCGGTGCCCCCGGACAGAGGTGCGTGTACCCGAGAAGGGGTGCGGGAGAGCACAGCGGGGCTGCGGTACTCCCCGCTCAGACCCGGACCTCCTCTCGTCCCACTCTCTGCCGGTTCCGGGCCGGTCCCCGCAGCCGCGGAGCGCCGGGGGGAGGTCTCGCCCTCCCCTTGGAGCTCTCGGGGGCGAAGAGGCTCGAGTGGGTGTCCCGGAGCCGCCCTGGGCACGGGGGGTCCCAGCGGGTCCCGGAGACCCCGGGACGGCTTTGCCAGGGCTGCGCTCGGGGGCTGAGCGGGCCGGGCATCCCCGGGGACGGGGGTCGGAGCGGGGCTGCGCAGCAGCCCGAGCCCCGGGGGGGGATTGCTCTCAGAGAGGGAGCGCTGGGGTTCAGCGATGGGAGTTTGGGGTTCTTTCGCTGGGCTGGCCGCGGGCACTGGGTCCGTGTGCGTGGGTACGGAGGGAAACGTCCCAGGGATGGGAGCTGCTGGACCTCGGAGACATCGTCCCTTGGGCACATTCCCTGGGTAGGAAATGAAGGTATCCGCATTTTAATGGGATATGATAATGCACTGAGGAGTGGAATGAGGAACAGATCGAAGCGTTTTGCTTCCTTTTCTTTCTCTTCCTTTGAGTTTTGACTGCACAGACCATAACATCCTTTCAGAACCTCTTTGGCTCGAGGGGGTCCAATAATTTGGGGATAATGGGAGATGACGGAGGGTCTGGCCCTAAACTGGTGGGACATGCCCACTGCACGGGCCATGGCCTTGGTGGATGTGTGTGCCCGGAGTGAGCAGAGCCGTGGCCTGCACCCGCTGGCCCGGGCAGTGGGAGCTGCTTGGTCCCAGCCACAGCTGGCTCTGGAGCTTGGGAGCCGGGTGGGATGGAGGAATGATGGAGCTTGGTGCAGCTGCGGGGAGCTCCTGGTCTCTGGGGTTTCTTCCTCCATCGTGCAGATCACAGGGCTTTTCCCTGGCTTCAGTGCAAGCAGGGCTGGTGGCACTCCTGAAATCCAGGGTCCTCCTTCTCGTGTGCAGCCTGTCCCCTCATTTCCCCGCGCTTGAATCTGCTCGTGAGGTTCTAACAGACTTTATGGCCTGATTTTGTTGTGCCCATAGAAATGAGCAAACATATTTGGGCTACCAGTGTAGCGATGCTTTAAATTGCATCCTCTGAATGTGCTTAACTGTGCATTTAATTTGAGTTTAATAGAGCAGTTCATTTGAAAATGTGAAACAAGTTCTGGGAAACCTACTTGGAGAATTAACTCAAACCCAAGCGTAGACCCTGATTGACTTTTTTTCTTTTCTTCTCGTTTTTTTTTTTTTTTTTTTTTTTTAAAGCATGTATATTTAGATGCTTTTATTTGTTGTGTCAAAGTCTTGTGGGGATGGGTTTGCCCACACTAAGATGATTTTGGAAGCGGCATGCGCTGTGTTACACTCGGCCTTCTTTACAGGTTAATCTGTGGCAAAGCTGCCACAAGTGTGGGATCAAAAAAAAATATTGGGCGTTCGATAAGAAATCCACCCTCAGTTAATCCCTCAGGTATCTATAGACTCTTGTTCAGGATGCTTCATTTAAATGCAACTGTGTTACTCATGCATCAGTGTTTGCTGCCGACTGTATTTATACAGTGTCTTTCATTGCATCGTGTAATTATTGGTGATCCGTTTTCATGCCAAGTGCCCCCTTCCACTATTACAGGCCGTGAGCAATAGGATGATAATAAAGATTTGCACTCAACACAACCCTCAGGTGTTCCTTTCGAGAGGATGAGGAAAAAAAAAAACAAAACAAACACTACGGCAAGATTTCCATTTGAATTAATGTGTGAATGAGAGAGAGATTAAAGAAGTTCCTTGGCACACCCTTGATGCACTTAGAGGGTCTTTCAGCTTCCTGAGACACAGCTGTGAGATTCAAACACCCTCTGCTTTTTCTGTCTCGCCTTGTTTTGAAGAACGGGTCTCCCTCTGACGGGAGCAGGGAGAACGATCCCACCCAGTGTTTGGGGAGGGTTATCAGGGCGCTTCCCGGAGGAGCTGTAGGGAGCCTGGCTTACCCTGGGGTAAATGTCTGGAAGCTGAGAAGGAGTGTTCTGCGGTTCAGCCTCTCACATTTTGAAGCGATACAGGCGCTGTTATGTGTTCCTGCCGTGCCGTGGTGGTTTTGCTGTCACAGCAGCGTCCCGGCGTTATTGCCTTGCTGCAGTTGTGTCCTGTGGACACTCATCGACCAGAGCTTGCCAGGCTCGTTAAAATTCTCCGGAAAAGCCTCTGGCATTCTGAACCGCTTGTGCCAGTGGTGCCCTGAGTGCTCTCCTGCCCTATGGGAATCGCTGCCTTGCCACTGGGGATACTGGTGCCTCCGGAGCTGCTCAGATTATACTGGGGGCTTTTTGGGTGAAATAGGAAGAAGGAGTAACGAAGGTGTATCATTATTTTTAGTCTCCGTGTTGCTGAAGCTGGAGGCTCTGGCCCTCTGGTTTTCCAGGGTGGTACCTTGTTTTTGGTGGGATTCCTCCCTCATTCCTTAATGCCATCCTGGAGCTCTTTCAGACCAGGCAGCACATACTTCTGTAAACACAGAGAGGCATCTACAAACACAGCCACAGACAAAGGGAAAAGAGAGGCGGGGCATGGCAGAAACACTCATTTTGACAGGTTATAAATGAGTAGGTCTCTCTGCTGGGCTCTTGTCTGTAGTTGTGGTTCTTTCTCGCCCTTCTGCTTCCCAAACCAGGGAGGGGGAGAGGTTTCACAAGGTGGGACATGCTGCAGGACGTTGTGAATGCTCCCTCCAGGGAAGTTGTGGAGGGAATTACCTAGCAGACACCACTGAAGGGAAGAGACAGGGTCTCTGGATTAGGACAGACACAAACTGCAGTTTGCTGGAGGATGGAAGAGGGATCATCACCACGTGTTGGCTCAGATGTCCCCTGGGTGGCTGTTGGTGGCTGTGGTGGGGTGCAGGTATCAGGATGGGTGCATCTGTGGTGTGACTTGAGGTGTCTGTTCTTTTCATATAACAACTTTATTTTTCTGAGTTTCCTCACCAGCGTGGGAACTGAAATCGTGTCGCTAAGAACTTACAATTGCTCTTCCAGGAAGGCAAAAGCAAAATTGTTCTTCAAAGCCAGGAGCACTGCTGCTCTGCAGAAAGCCTGCACGGGGGCTTCTCACCTTGTCCCTCCCATCCTGACGTTCCACTCGGTTTTTAGGCTCGGCAAGAAAACGTTGATCCCGATTTTCCATTTCCACGGGGCAGAATGTGACCCAACTTGGAAATGTGCGGGCTTGTAATTTCCTCAGGGTTGTTCCTCCTTTCTTGTTCTCCCACGAGATCACAGGCAAACCTTGTGTTAAGTAAAGTAAAAGAAGTGACAGTTGCACAATGACTGCTAATTGGTTTTATCTCCTGCACATGCAAGATGTTAATCTGGGTGGTTAGGCATTTGCACCAGGCGTTGATACTGAGGGTAGGAAGGGGAAGGATTTTTGTGCTTGTCATTGAGACTCCAGAACAGTACAAAACAGAGAAGGAAAAGAGTTATTGGGTTTTCTGAGTCCTCCACAGCGCAAGATTGTTCCCTGTGGCGTTCTCCAACGCTTCGTCCTAGCTACTCTGAAATTACCTGGGCTAGAGAGACAGACTATGATTAGGCTTCTGAATTTCAGCTAGGGAATGAGGTGAGCTGAATGCTTTAGACCCAAAACACTGATATTCAAAGAAATCACAAGTCAGTTCTCAAAACACAGAAACAGAACACCCCAATGCCAGCGGTTAATTTTCCCCACAAAGTTAGCTGTGACCACAGATGTGGTCCATTCTCAAGGGCCAAACTGCTGCTGGTTTTGCTGTTCCCACCACGGCAGTGCTGGGAGATCCTTGGATCTTTGCCGTGAGAAAGCGGAGCCTCCCCATGCACCTCTGCAACTGCACAGCAAAGGGGTTTGTAACTGTGCTGGAATTAGCACGATTTAGCTTATTAATCACGATTGCCACTGGCTTTTTACGTGCACTGCAGAGTCTTGCCTTCAATATTGTGGTGGGGACAAGCCAACGTGTAGGACAATTGCTAGTTTTCACTTAGGCATTTTATTGACACGCTGTCTTTGAAATACAGCCGTAGATGAGCCAGCGTGTTATTCTGGGGAACAGTTTTGACTAGCTCAGTGGATCAGGATTGGCAGAGAGATGATTTTGCAGTCTGCATGGAAGTCTGTCTCTCTCGCATTTCAGTTGTCAGATGTCAGAGGGAAATGCAGAAGTTGCAGAATGAGCAACCGCTCCCCAAAATAAATCAATTTCTGTATCTGCTGAGGGTCTCGGGGATGGGGTTGGGGCCATGCCTGGGTTATGTAGGAGCCTTTGCCAGCGGATCAGAGCCCCCCGTGGCTCAGCAGCATCTTTAGGGGTCTGTAGCTGCTCAGGGAGGCAGTGCTGGCAGCTGCCTCAGCCCCGGTTGGAGCAGCAGCTGCCGGGAAGGACGGGTTAACTGCTCGCCTTTCCTCCAGCAGACCTGGGAGCCACCACTCCATTATCATTTCTGGGACGAAATAAAGCCAGATGCAATGCTGCTCGTGTGTACCAGACTCCTAAGCAGGGGAGCTTTGATTTGGAATGGTTTTGAGCAGAGGTGAAAATGGGGACAGAAGTCAAGTAGGGTGAAGGGAAGAGATGATGTACAAAATTCCCTGAGTGCGTGCGTGGGCTGGGAACAGTGTGTGGGAGGGTGATCTGGGCCGTGGTGGCTCAGGGAGGTACAAAGGGCACATTTTGGTTTTTGATTCCTCCTGTTCAGAAGAGCAAAAAATTTATGCCTTCACGTAAAAGAGCAGAATTACACCCAGGAGGGTTTCTGCCCAGAGCTGCAGTTATTTCCAAGACCTTTGGTAGCTGATTGGGTCATAAGAGGCATCTGGACTGGGCACACAGGTTCTGCTTTGCTGTAAAGAGTGGTGCCCCATGAACCCAGGGGCAGTTTTTACATGGGCAAGAGAGCTCTGGTGTTTGGCCCATTGCTATTAATACATGCAGAAATTTAGATTAGGACTAAGTTTTTCATTCATTTTAATCTGGCTGCCCAAAAGCTGCCAGTGCTTTAGCTGAATTTTCAGGGGCAGGTCTGAGTTCCCTAGCTGTGTGCAGTGCAGAGGAAGGGGAGGGCATGGGGCTGCTGTCCTCTGCTCTGCTCTCTCGAGCTACTTGTCATTCTGCATATAACTCACCTCAAATCATTGACTTTTTTAATGGGAAAAAGTAAACACAATGGGCTGGTTCCCTGTCCTTATACTGGCATTCCTGTCAATCTTCATGCCATCTTTCACCAATTACTGTGGCCTGGGGTGGCCGAAAGCAGCTGTGCTTATTGACCCACGCTGTTAATCATTGCTGGTCCTGGCAGGAGGCTGCGTGGCTTTCACCCCGTGCCCTTTGCAGGTTGCTTTGGTGTCTGTGGCCAGGCAGTGGCTGCACCCCTGTCTGGGTGAAGCCCAGGAATGGCAGAGCCATCGTGACAGAGCCCTGTCAGGAGAAAGACCAACCAGGAGAGGAGAAAAATGAGAAGTGACAAAACCGCAGAGGAGGGTTTTAAATCTGGCTGTTGGTTTCTCAGCCCGTGAATGATTTCTGTCACCATAATGGAAGGCGTGCTATTGCTAACTTTTTCAGGCTGGTGTCTGAAAAAAATCAATTATTCGCAGAAATCCTTGCTGACAGTTTGTGGATGCCAGGTCACAGCTTTGTAGTGTGCATTTCACAGCTCAGCACAGCGAACCAAGGGCAGGAGCAGCTTGAGGTTGCTGTTGGGAAGGAAGAAGGACTTGGACAAGCCAAAGTGGGCCAGCCAGAGGGAGTGAATGCAGGCAAGGTCTGTAGCATTCAGGCTGCTTTTGCTTAACAGGGTGATTGGAAATTGTCCTATGTTTTGGGGCCTTTTGGCAAAAAATTGAGTGTATCACCATCAAAAAGAATGCAGTTCTGGCCCACCTAAAACTTCACGTTTGGGGTGGATTTTTTAACTCCCAAAGTATTTTTTGTCCAGCTCTGGGACCTTTCCCTCTTGAGAATTTTTTCAGCAAGGCAGGCCAGGTCAGTGCAATGTCCCCCAACCAACGGGGCTTTCTGCCCCCCACAGAGGTTGTGCCCAGCGTGGCGAACGTCACGCAGGAGCGAGAGGCCACCGGCTGCATCTCTGGGGCACATCTGCTCTTATCGGCCCCAGGCACAACCCAGGCCCAACAGCTGCTGCAGGCAGATAACCCCAGGGCCAGGCAGGGCAAATACACAGCCAGGCTGAGCTCTGTGGCCTGCAGTGCCCAGGGTAGTTGGAGAAGAGTGCTGGGGCGGAGGAGAGTGGAGCAGTGTTGGGGTGCAGGTTGTGGATGCACAGGGATGCTGCCCTCCCCATGGCTACTGCAGCCTCTGCCCTGCCCATTGTCTGGTGGGCCATCCTTCATCCTTCCTCTATCCCTGGCTCCTAACAGAAGGCACTTTCCCTGTGGAAATAGGTGTGGGGGGTTTCTTTTGACATCTCTGGTGGCTGGCTTTCCAACAAAGCGCTGGATTTCAGCCCTGCCAGTTGAAAATGAAATAGAACCCTGAAAACCATGTTAAAAGCAGGAGATGTCTGATGTTGCCAGCACATCATGTTCAGACTCAGGTTTTCATCAGGTGTGTTCAGACAGTAATTTTCTGTCCTTTACCCCTCGTGTCCTTACCAGCCACAGTTTCTCTGGGCAACCTGTGCCAGGGCCTCCCCACCCTCACAGCAAATTGCTGGGGGGACTGTATTGAGTTGGCTGCTGAAATCTGTATTTCCCAAAGTCACTGGCTTTCTTTAGCACATTTGTTTAACTTTTATTAATCTTTGCAGTGCTTGTTTTCTTGCAGTTATTGTGATAATGAAAAATCATCACAATTTGAGCACTGGTCCAGGATCATGCTTATCTTGACTGTGGAAAAGGGAAAATTATGGTCATCGTACTTTCCATTAGAAGATATAGATTAGAAGGTGTGGATCATGGAGCCCGTGGGTTGCTTTGCTCCATCTGCAGTTGGCTGCTCAAGGTTTAACAAATGAGAGGTTATTCATGAGCACTGGGCAAAAATAATGGGGAAAGTTGAGACTATAAACTCCAGACTTCACCAGCCCAGTGAAGGACACTTCCACCAGCAGCAACCCACCTCTCAAAAGCTGGCTAAGGACAGAGGAACTTGGGGGCAGAGAGAAGGTGCAGGGATGCTCCTCCTCTTTGTTATTCCCCAGAGAGAAGGAAAATCACATAGAAACATTCCTGACCAGCAGATTTGAAATTCAGAGTGGAGCTGATGGATTCATTTGCCTTTGTTGCTTCTCGTGTCCCCGATTCTGCTTGGCTTTCCCTGAAGATGGGGTGGCAGATCCTGGGGTAACACTTTCATCTTGCTTGGGCTGTGAACCTCTCGGAGGCTGCGGGTGTGGAGATGCATGGGGGAGGCTGAGGACCATCTGTAGGAGAAGGTGGTATTGTGTAACCAGTTACTTCTGCTCTTCTTGTGAATACCAATGCTCATTATGCAAGAAGCAGTTCTAGCAGGCTTTGGAGGCAAGAGGAGCCAGGGCTGATCCCTGGCTGCCTGCTGGGACTTGACTTTGGGAGCCTTGGCTTTTGGTGGCATCCTGCTGAGATCACCTGTGGGGCATTTGATACACTGAAGTGCAGGTGGAAAGCTCATTTCAAGTTATTCCTCTTAACTGTATTCTCTTTAGGATCTTGGTTTTAGAAACCAAGCCACAAACTCTGCTTCATGCAAATATGTAATTTATTTATCATCTGCCTTAGAATGCCAAAGAGGAGAAGCATCAGCACTAATAGCTCCATTCACTAAACTATCACAAAAGAACTGTTGGCATTACTTCCATGGGCCGTTTTTAATGGGGAACAGCTTGAATTAAGCATCACTCCGGAGTGCTCCATAGTGGAGAGAGAGATAAAGAGATAGGTAGATAGATAGATTGATTTAGATAAAAAATTACCTTGTTTTTCATTTAGTTCTTATTTTTCATTCAGTGGGTGCCACAAGAAGAGAAATACTTGGTGTTGCCCTCATTTCTAGATCCAGAAGTAAAATCTACAGATGAGAATAACCTGACTTTGATGTAAATTGGCAAGATAAATCAATCATGGTGAGGGTAGAATGGTGACTGGAACAAATCCTGTCCTAACAGAGTAACATAAAACACACTGGTAAGAATCACTTTACACCAACCCTACCCATTATTTATGTTTGAAATCGGAGTGAGTGGCACATGTTGCCATCAATCCCTAATCTAGCACTTGGGTGATAGGTAGCTTGGATTTTACAGGAATTAATGTGGCTTTCAGCCCCTACTATTCCAGATGGAGTTGGGAAGTGTTTAGTGCTGGCTCCTACATCTTGGTCCATCAGTATTGGCAATGAGACAAACTGAATTTGTCTGCTTTGGGCGTGGATGTAAGATTTTTGTAGCAGTGTTTCTTTGGGAGATGGAAGTCAAGGATTTGCTGCTATCTGATGATTGTTGCTACCTTAGCAGGCATGGAAAGGTCTCAAAGGAGACTTTTCCATCCTTCATCTATCAAAGCCCAGGTTAGATGGGATATTGGGAAGAAATCCTTCCCTGTGAGGGTGGGCAGGCCCTGGCACAGGTTGCCCAGAGAAGCTGTGGCTGCTCCATCCCTGCAAGTGTCCAAGGCCAGGTTGGACAGGGCTTGGAGCAACCTGGGCTAGTAGAAGGTGTCCCTGCCCATGGCAGGGGGTGGAATGAGATGGTCTTTAGGAGTCCCTTCCAACCCAAACCAGTCTGTGATTCTGTGAAAGCAGTGCTGCCCAACATGGGCAGATGAGACTCAGTCTGACGTGGGAGTCTCAGCACTCCTTCATGCTGCAGAACCTTGGCATGTTGTTAATTGCATGTGCTGAAAAATCAGTTTTACCTACAAAACAGACCACAGAATAAAATGAGGGCAGTGGGTAGGAGTGAGCCTGAGGTGTCTGCTGTAACAGAGGTGTGAGCAGAGAGCTTATTTAAGCATGGATGTGTAAACATAGAAAGAAACTCATTTCAAATATCTTCTTGCTCTCCTTCCCTCTTTCTCTCTTAATTGCATGGAAATTACTTATTATTGGGAGAATAGGCTTTTTTGAAAAAGCATTTTCAAAATGGCCTGTGAGAATGATCAGAAATTGTGTTCCCTCTTCCACAATTTAAAAGTTGATTCTATCAATAGAAACCTGGAATGTTTTATCAGGAGGATTTTCATTTGGAAATGCTTACATCGGGCAGGAACCACCCCTGGACCTCCAAAACCTTCCCTGGGGAGTAACTTCGTAGGGCTGTCCCTGTGTGCTGGAAGGCAGGCAGGTCTGTAAGAGCTTTCCAACATCTCCACAGCAGCTTTCCAGTGGCTGCAGCACAGCTGGGGACCTTGTTCAATCTTTGCAGCTTCAACAGCCTCGATCTCCCCTGCCCTTTTACTTCTGGCCTGGTGTCACGTTTAACACTAATTTCTCAAAAAGCTATGCCAGCATCTGGATTTTCTTGTGGGAGGATCAGCTCCTGGGTAGCCTTCTGTTGCTTTAAAAGCCCCTCCCTGGCAGGACTTGTGGCCAGCTCTGCAAGGGAGCAAAGGCACGGCCAGGGCCAGCCGGTTTCACTCTACACAAGATGCTTTTGCTACATCTGCTTTTTTTCACCTCTCACTTCTAGCTGCTGTTCTTTTGCTTTGTGACACAGCAGGCTCTTCCTAGAGCTCTTCTGCGAGGCTGCTGTGGGTGCTCAACCTCGTGGCTGTGATGTCAGGGCCGCTGATTTCCGAGGTGCGTTTCTGTAGGAAAAGGGACTCGCAGAAATAATGTCAGCCTGTTTATTTTCTGCAGGGCTGATAGAACCTAATGCCTCTTAACCAGGCATCTGGTCATTCCAGCATTGTTTTAGTGACATTAGGTAGCCAGCAATAAGCAATGCAAAGGGGTGAGCTATGTGAGGAGAAGGCATGGATCGCTCCCCTCCTGCACAGACAGCGAGTGGCAGCCTTGCTGACGTCCTTCCAGGTAATTACTCCCGTAGTTTAGATAATTCTGGTAGATCTTTATGCAGTGTATTTGATTTTTAGTCTCTGTTTCACGTGGAAGGAGCACAGGAAATGTTTACTGGGCAGGCATGCCTGGGTTGCTCTCTCATTTCTTTTTTTTCTTATCAGCAGAACATAACCATAAACCCAGAGCTTGCCGACAGCAAAACCATATGGTTCCTCTTTTTGACAAATTGATTTTGCAATACAGATAATCCTGGCTGTGCATGAGAAGAGATATTTTGGATTATTTTGTTTTTGAATTCTCGCGTTGCTCTCTGTTTTTCACCGCCTGGAAATTATGTGTGGTGGCTGTTTCTGAACCTGGAGGTTGGGGTGAATTAAGAATTCATGGAGGACACAGTGCTTTGAGAACAGTTATTCGTCGTATGCAATAATCTGTTTTGCTGTGGCCAGTGCTGTTCCATGCTGGCAAACAGCAGCATCAGACCCAGGGGCTTTCTGAACCCTGGATATCCTCTCGGTGCGAGGCCGAGCCGAGAAATGTGTGTGTGTATGTGTGTGTGTGTAAATCAGCTCCTGCTTTGCAAGAAGCTGCAGAAGTTGTTGCAGGACCTTGAATCCTAGAACCACAGAATCACAGCATGGTTTGGGTTGGGAGGGACCTTAAAGCTCATCCAGTTCCACCTCCTTGCCATGGGCAGGGACACCTTCCACTAGCCCAGGTTGCTCCAACCTGACCTTGGACACTCCCAGGGATGGGGCAGCCACAGCTTCTCTGGGCAACCTGTGCCAGGGCCTCCCCACCCTCACAATCAACAATTCCTTCCCAATATCCCATCTCACCCTGCCCTCTGATAGTGTGAAGCCATTCCCCCTTGTCCTGTCCCTCCATCCCTTGTCCCAAGTCCCTCTCCATCTCTCTTGGAGCCCCTTTAGGCCCTGGGAGGGGTTCTAAGTTCTCCCAGGAGCCTTCTCTTCTGAAGGCTGAAAAACCCCAGCTCTCCCAGCCTGTCAGAGGGGCTCCAGCCCTCTAATTAGAGGGTTTATTCAGTGTTACAGTTTTTAATTTTTACATTTCTAGGTGATAACAGTTACTGCAAAACAAGACCTGAACATGACATTTTCTAAACATTTATACAAGAAATGCAAATCAAAATGTAAATCTGGTCAGCACAAATGTTGTTGTTTTGCTTCAGGCAGCAGTGCAGCCTCAGACACCTGTCTCAGCTGAAATACAAAATATAAATATATTAATAAAAACAATAATAATATTCTTGATTGTGATAGATTTAGTCAGATAAACGTGCCTGAAGAGTATTCCAAGGAGAAGACTATGTGGAACATCTGCTTGCATAATTATGAGGATGAAAGCTTACTTAAACATGATTTTATGGAGATGGAAGGGTAAAATTAACCCAGCAGAAAAGTGAGTGCAGTGGTTGAGCACAAAAACATTACAGATAGTTAATAGTGAAGGATGCCAGAGCTAACAGGAAGGGTTTTCCAAATGAATTTTCAGGAGGCAATTGCTGATGAGAATTGGGGCAAATTTGATCCAGAGATGCTAAATCTCAACTTGGATGAAATTCACAAAATCATCCTGGCAAAACTCCATCTGGGCATTTCAGTAAAGGCATTTGTAAAGAACAAAAAGCAGCAGCACATTTAATGCTTTGACTTTAGTGGGAAGAAATGGTGCTGAGAAGCTCTTGGAAGAAGAAATGGTGTTTCTCCTCTGCTCAAATGCAGGTAACATGAAATTGTTGTTGAACTTTCAGCTCAGGTATAGAAGCTTTTGGGCCTGTATCTCTCTGTTAAGCTATTGTTAAGATGCCCCTCTGGGGTTCTGGCCCCAGTTACACTCATGTGGGAATGATCCTCTGGGAATTATTCACGATCTTGTTGCAGCCCAGGCCAGAGCAAGGAAACACCCAGAGTTTCATGGGACATTGGTGGTTAGAAATCTTTGTGGTGCTCATGTGGAGAAAAATATTTGAAAGCCGGTGGCTGAGAGTGATGCTGACAAGGTCAGTGGCACCCAGAGGTTTTAACCACTTGGCATAAACAATCATGGGCAGGGAAGGGTCAAAGCACCTCAACCAGCCACAGCTGCACTTGTTACTCAGGATGGTCAGTGCTGGTTTAAATGAAATATGTCTTGAAAAAAAAAAAAAAGGATCCAGGGACAAGTGATCTGTTCTTCGGACAGCAGAGGGTGAGTAACGAGCCCAGGTAAACTGGCAAGTCTGCTGAATGCCTCTCCTGAGGCTGCTGTGGTGGCCCAGTGGGTGTGCTTAGAGTCAAATTCGGCTCTGAATTCCTTTCTGCATCTCATGAGCTCTAAGAATGTGATCTCTAAAAATAGCCTTGATATTGTAAAATGCAAAAAAACCCAAACAAAAACCAAACGAAACCCAAAACAAACAAAACAAAACACCTCTATCTATATGTAAACTCTTCATTTTCCAGTTTAGGACAGAGTATTTTTGTGATAAGTCACTGAGTGATTAAAATAAAAAGCCCAAACTCTTAACGCTCATCTGGAGTGAGAAGGGAAGTTGTCCCAATGCATCCCGTGTGATCAAGGAATGGGATGTGGGCGGGAAGGACAAGAGGTGACGAGAAACCACCCCCTAGAAAATGTTTGCTCCCATTGAGGCAAACTGCTGCTGAAGGAAGTGGCAAAACAAACAGAAATAATCTGCGTGGAATGAGAGAGGGATGGTTTAAAAAGCCAGTGCTTGGTACGTATTTACTCAGTAGATTAGCGCAGTAATTGTCTGCGTGGCTTTTATTTGGTCTTTTGCTGAGATTCCTTTGGGTTTGCTTGCCAGGGGCAGGGGTTTTAAGAGCATGAATTGGAAAGGGTGAGGTGGGCAGCCTGCCTGCCTGGTGTCATCCCGGGAGCTTCACGAGGGTTCATGACACGGGGGAGTTTCAGTATTAAAAATAAAATAGACTTGCTAACAACATGTGGTTCTGTCAAGATGTTCTCGAGGAGGCTATCATTTGGGAAGTGTATTTTCCCCCATTTAATATTTTTGTGTGTGTCACAGTGCTTGCAAGCCTGGCCTGGCAACTGCAATTAAATCTCCTCAAATCCTTTGGAAATCCAGTGAAAAACAGGGAGCTCGTGCTCTGATCCATAGGCAGTGCTGGTATTTAGTAAACGTTAAAAAACCCACAAAGATTATATAAAACAGTTTCCAGATTCTCTCAGTGCACGTGTGCAGAAGCAGAAAATATATTTACTGTTGTTACCTTTGAAGTTACCTGGATATTTTGTGTTGTCTTAATGGCACAACGTTAGTGTTTAAAATGGGTGTGAACAAGGAATGCTGTGACAGCAAAACTCAGTGCATAAAGTTAGTGGCTGACATTAGGTGGCCAAGGGGAGAACAGCTCCATTGCTCAAAGGGCAGCTGTATGAACAACAAAGAAACAGAAAGAGAAAAGCTGAATGAATAAAAAATGTGCTTAAATTTAGTGATCTACTTTAAAGCAGAGTTTCTCACTTGAAAAGGGAGATAAGTTGTATGTGTATGTTTCTCTCTGTGGTTTCCACCCCCCTGACCCCTTTCAACCAAGCCAAACAGAGGTGCAGTGCTCCTAAAGATAGGAATTTTCTGTAGGATCATGTAGTATGTGATCCATCCATTAGATCTTGGAAATTCGCGTGGGGGAAGGTGTGTAATGAATGCTCCCAGCAGGAAAGATGCCAGCCTGAGTGCTGAATTCAACAGAGTCCAACAAGTTTGGGATCTGTAGGAGACCACACCACTCAGAAATTACTCTTTCTTAGCATTTCAGTGTTCAGTGTGTACCAATGTGGGCAGGTAATGTCACCACAGGAGTTGCTTTGCGCTGAGCATCAGGGCAGAGGAGCTGTTGAATGGCACCCATGAGGGCTGGCTATGGGCTGGTGCTTGGTAGAGCAGCCCACCCTGAGGCCTGGTATTTGTTCTGGCCTTTATCTGGGACTGATTGACAGCCTGGCATCAATAAACCCTCCGTGGACCTTCACTCTTGGCCGTGTGTTTGCTCTGCAGGGCAGTGCCGGCGCCTCCTCCCGCCCCACCTTGGCACACTCCAGGTCGTCCACGGCAATGGCACGGACGTGGGGACTGTGGTCATGTTCCAGTGCTCCTCTGAGCACCAGCTGGAGGGACCAGGCATCGTCACCTGCGTTTGGAAAGGGAACAGCACCCAGTGGACAGCGGGAGTGCCCTCCTGCAAGCGTAAGGTTCTTCCCAAACCACTCCCTGTTTTGCCCTGCCTGTCTCCTGCAGCATTAGAATGCATCCTAAATATCTGTGCAAGGAAAAAGACAAATTCCATTTTCTTCAGGGTTGCCCCACTGACGGTAATCGCACTCCATATGTGCTCTGACATCAGTCATTACCGTGGCACAGATTGGATTCATCCCTGATCTCACATCGTTGCCCCTGGAATGACTGTGGCTCCGGCTAAAAGCTGTACCCTTCCTTAGAGAATGGATGGGCATGACCAACTAATGTGCAAAGCATATGTGCAAACCTCTAATCTCCTGGCAGCCTTTTCTCGACCAGGTTTTTGCTGTAAAATAAGCACAGTGATATTTTTTGCACAGTTCTGGGTTGTTGCCTTTGGGCAGACACATGGGAAAGTTACCATATTGACAAATCATGTTTGAATGGCAACATTAACTACCTTTCAGGCTGTGTTCCTGCTTATTTGTTACTGTTACTAGTTTGGCTTGAAGTAGACCCAAGCAAAACTTGGAACCTCTGAGCTTTGAGCACCTCAGTTTGTGTCTCAGACATTGTGTCATTTTGAATCCCCGGGGGATAGATTGCACTCAGTGCTCTCTCACACACAGTAATTCTGACCTCTTGTTTGAGAGATCACATAAAAGAAAAATGAGAGAAATCCTTCCCTCAGAGGCTGCAGAATGCAGTGTTTTGTGTGGAGCTCAACTGAACCTTTTGTGGTGTTGGTCATTGTGACACTGGGAGAACTAGAGGAATTCTGAAGCAAGACCTGCTTACTGCTCAAGTGAGTTGGCAGAGATCTGAGTTAGCTGTACCACACCACATTCCCACTCCTTTTGTCTGGATAACTCACTTCCAGCATCCGATCCCTGTGAACACTCAGCCCTGCAGGTCACTTCCATCCCACATCCCTCCCCAAACAGAGAAACACCTGTTGTTTGCTGCCTGCCAGATAGGATGTGATTTACATGGAACTGGCCTTGCTCTAAAGGGCTTCTTTAAATCCATTTACCCCATCAGCATTTGTTCTTGAAGCTCCAGTTCTTGCTAATAAGTCTGCAGCTCGTCTGCATTTGATCTGCCAACAGAGTTGTGCCTTTTAGCTACTGCAGCACTAAAGGCACTGAGTTTAATTAATTGCAGTGGGGAAATGCTTGTGAACAATTCATTAGTAACTTATAAGCAGGAGATTTTTGAATAATCCCGCTTGAAGCTTGCACAGCTCTAAGCTGAAGCTAAGATACTCTGGTGCCCTGACACATACTAAAGTGAAAGTCCTCACTGAGCAGAAGAGTGAAGGAGGTAGGTTTCAGCATGGTTTAATGAAAATGTGGATGATAAATTTTGTGGACTGATCTTAGAAACGTGCTTCTGTGTTTGCTTTGCTGCAGCCATATCCAAATACGAGACTTTTGGCTTTAAGGTTGCAGTGGTTGCCTCCATTGTGAGCTGTGCTGTCATTCTGCTGATGTCCATGGCTTTCTTGACTTGCTGTCTGATCAAGTGTGTGAAGAAAAGTGAGAGGAGGAGGACTCAAAGGTATGTCAAGAGATTTTTAAAAACGGTGTAAGAATGTTCATCATACAGACCCCATCGCTGTGACAGCAGAGAGCATCAAAGGATTTGCTGACTGCAGCACTGCAATGATGTTAATTACTTAAAATCCTTAATTTGTAGGTCAGGCTTTAGGCATAGAAAGACTTGGAATTCCAGAGTATTTAAGCACCTGATGTCTGTTAATATCAGATAACCTCAGTGGGCCTGGGCAGGTCTGGATTTACCCAGGATTATGCAGAAGCTGAACACACAAGTCTTATTTTCTGGCCCAGACTTTCTCTCCTCGAGTTATCGAAGACTGGCAGTGCTTCCCCTTCTTCTCTCTTTCTTTTTTTTTTTTTTTTTTCCTTTGCTTTCCTTGAACACTGCTGGGAAAATGAATCTCCCTGTGTCACAGCCATCCAACCCCTCCCCATCTGCTGAGCATCCTCAGAGCTGTCCCAGCAGGGTGCTGGAAGGAGGGGGGATTTTGTCTTCTGGCACAGAGTGACAGTGGGCAGGATTATAAACAGGAGTGGGAAGAAGTCAAATCTTCAATCCAGTCCATTGTAAAAACTCAGTGTGGATGGTGGCAGCAGGAGCACATCAGGCTGGAGGCTGGAGCTGAGCCACTGTTGCTCTCAAGAGCATGCACTCAGTCACTGATGCAGAGGATTTTGCATGGTCTCTGTTTCCCTCTCACTTTTCCTGCTTGTTATTCCCACCAGTCCCTCTGATGGAGTGGAGGGAGAGTGAGAAAGAAACTAGTGAAGGTCTCTGCTCCAAGGTGTGCTTTATCTGCAGCTGGGTGGGAACCAGCTGAGGAGAGGGGAAATTCTGTCATTTGATATCTGAGTGTTGTAGCCAAAATACAGATTTTCTGTTTCCTTGGAAAGGAGTTTGTAACTCAGAAAACGAAAGTCCTTGGTGTCATTCATAATATTGGGGTTTTGCTGAAAGCACGAAGTAAGTTTTGAAATGAAAGGGTTGATTGACACTTTGGGAATCACCACTTTTCTTTTTGATAAAACTATTCATATCAAGGGCTTTTTTCCTTCATTTATTTTAAATGAAGTTTTGTCAAAATTAGCCATTCACGTGACCGTGATGACTTGATATTTTTCTCTTACAAGAGAAAAGCCCTTCACACTGGATTTTATGACCTGATTCTGTCATCAGGCTGTAAAATGATTCCCTTTGCTGGGAGCTTCTCAGTTCCCTGCTGCCCTCTGTGCTCCCATCCCAGTCTCCTGAAGGAGCTGCTCCATCACGTCAGCAACTGAGCCCTGCTCCAGGGGGGAACCTGAGGGCACTGCAGGCATTGTGTGGCTTATCCCCTCTGTCAGAAAGAATTGAAGTGATGTACAAACTGTCCATGCCATGGGAGAAAGAGTAACATAGCCCTGTGTGAAACCTGCTGGACCCTGCAGGAGTGCCGGGTGCAGTGGCTGCATCTCTGCTGGTGATGGAGGTGGAAAAGTGGATTGACTTCTGGATGGACAAAGCACTAATCTGACTAAAAGCTGCAGGCTTCATAACTTAATACAAAGTGAGAACTCCTGGGGGTGGAAATAGTGAAATAAGTGTTTCTTAGACCATCTCTGAAAGACAAAGTACCTTGGAGTAGGGAGGATATCCTCACTTTGCCTTGAGCTCTGAAATCTGCCTGTATGCTTTTTTTTTTTGGCTCTTTTAATTGGCAGAGATCACCTCTGCCTACAAACCTGTCTTGCAAGGTGTCTAATGATCTTTGAAGTGTCATCTTGTGTTTTATAGAATCACAGAATCGTTAAGGTTGGGAAAATCCCATAAGATCATCAAGTGCAACTGTCAACACAGCACCACCACCATGTCCACAACTAAACCACGTCCTCATGTCCACATCCACATGTTTTTTGGAGACAAAAAGGACAAAGGCTGCTGAAAGTCCTCCCTCTGTTCAGCCTCCTCACAGATCTTGTCCCACTGAGTGAGCAATGCTGCCGTTTTCTTTGGAAGGAGCAGGATTGCCACCCAAGAGGACAGAAACGGCACCAAAATCAGTGTCGTCAGCTCTCACAATTTAATCTTGCCCCATCAGCTAGTGAAAATGTCTGTGAATCTTAAGACTTCTTTTAAAAACAGGAAAAGAAATTGTGATTTCCTTCTTTTCTTGCCCCAGAGTTGTAGAGACCAGCATGAAAAACGCCCTGAGCATTTCCAAAAGGGAATCATGAAGGCGAGGGAATATGCCCTGTGCTTAACAAAGGCAACATTTCCTGTCTCCTCCATTTTTAAGTCAATTCATCTTTTCAACCTGCCTGGTGATTTTGGAACCCTTAGGAATGGCAGTGCTGCAAAAATTCACAGAAAATCCTTTTCTTCCCCTGAATTAGTTTCTTCCATAAAATGGAGATGGTCCATAGTCTTTTCACACACAACAAGATGTGGCCTGACCTGTGTCACTGATGAAGGTCCATGAGAACATTGGCACATCGCACCTTATGGGACTTCTCTTATTACCTGCAGTCTCAAAAACCACTGTATCAAATTGACTCAATTACTGGGGTTTTATTCCTTTGAGCAGTTCACAGGTGCTCATAAGAAAATTGCCCTTTTTTTGTTTGTTTGTTTGTTTGCTGGGTTTTGAGGAGTGCTGGACAACACTTGAAATAGCACTATTTTGCAGCATAATATTTATGCCATTTAAGAACTCCCCACCTTAAGGTATTATTTAAGTCCCTGGGCTTACATATGAAGTTCACCACATGTTTAAGTGGTGTCTTCAGGGCTATGGTCGGGTAAGAGCTCAGCTGTACAGCCCTATATCACCATACTGTATTCACAGGGATATGCAGCTGTGGTACCAGCTGAGAACTGAAGAGCTAGAGCACATGCAAGCTGCCTACTTCGGTTTTAAGGGAAGAAACAATAACAACAACAACAAGAAACTCAGGAATAAGTCTGTGCTTGCCGACGTGGCTCACGGGGCGTACGACAACCAAGGCTTCTACAGGTAAGGCTGGTAAAATGGGGGGGCCTTTGAACGAGTTTGTGGAGCAAATTTTACAAAGAGGATTCTTTGGAAACGCCTTTTTAAAGGAGGCCCCTGAAAGGACTTGGTGCCAGAGGGTGGTCAGGGCTTGTCCTTGAACTTGCCCGTGGTGTGGGGGGAAAGGGCGAGACAGCAGAGGATTGAGGGTGACCTCCCCTCTCACAGCCACCTCCTTCCCCAGCAGGGCCTGGCTGAGCCTGGTCTGCAAGGGGAGGCTGCAGCAGATTAGCTGGAGAGAGGTTTTTAATTGGCTTTGTTCAATGGATGCTAAACTGCAGCAGGGAAGTCCCTGCTCTGTGGTGGTCAGCGGGATCAAAGTGCTCCTTTCCCAAGGGTTTCCTCTGGGTTCTGCTTTCTCATGGTGTAGGATAATATATGGCACAGTCCTTGTTTGCTTTTAATTCACTGCTCAACTGTACAGCCTTTCTGTGCAGCAGTATCAGTGATTTCTAGTGCTTACCTGCAGAGAACGATCTCATGCAGATTACAAACCTGCTTCTGTGTCACAGTGCAGCTGGAAATGGTGTTCAAATGGGGTACTGCACAAAAGTCTGATGGCTGCTTAATGGATTTCTGGCTTTGGGTGATTTCAGAAAGATGTATAAAGCTAATTAAGTGCTGCTTATAGCCTAAACAGCTTTCAGGAGACTCAAGATGCAATTTTTAATTTTGGGTAACTTCAATCTGCTGTGATGTTAATGTTTCGTGTGAGTGTTATCTGCTTTTAAAATAGCATGGATAAACTTCCAAAGGGCTGTAAGCAGAGGTGAGAGCTGTCATGGAGCCTTGAGCTCCTTCTGGGTCCTCACCTTCATGGAGCAGAGGCTTGTGTGGACTGAATTCTGCACATCTCTTCTCATCTGAGGGTAGCAGGGAATATGCCATTGATCTGGATGAGCAGCTTCCCCGGGCTAGAAATCAACGAGTTTATTATTTCTTTAGAAAACTGGAGGGTGTATAAACTTCAGTGGGGGATGGCAGAGGAAGGAGGAGGAAAGCCTGGGAGCTCTGTTTTTCCTGGGTAGAGCAATGCACATGCTGGGTGAAATCCCAGTGCTCACACCCGGCTCTCAGCGCAGGAGGTCAACGAGTGATCAAGGTCTGCTTTATCTCCAGCATGCAGAGGTGGTGGGATCCTGGCTAATCACCAGCCAGAGCTAAAACCAGCCAGGAGAGGAGGTGAATCAGGCTGTGCACCCCCAGCCACAAGTCTGGCTGGTTTGCACGTGGGGAGCGGGCGCTGCTTCTAATCAGAGATGGAAATGGCATTGGAAGTGATTCTGAGTAGTGCTGTCCCAGAACTGCTCTTGGAACAGATGTGACCCTTCCTTATTGTTACCTTGTTCCCTTTCTCCACTCAAATAAGAGCTGTTTAATCAACTTTAGTTCAGACTTGACATGAGGAAGCATTTGGGTACTGAGAGGGTGGTCAGACTTCTTGGAGAGGTGGCTGGTGCCCCAGACTGTCACTGTTCAAGGGACGTGTGTACAATGCCCTTAATAACGTGCTTTAATTTTTGGTTATCCCCAAAGGAGATAACAGCATTTGGACTGGATGATCCTTGTGGGTCCCTTCCAACTGAAATATTTTAGTCTAGTCCAGTCTAGTCTAGCCTAGTCTGCTCTACTCTATCCTACCCTACTCTGTTCCTTCCCTACCCTGTTCTTGTGTTAATGTTTCAGGCACTGGGAGGAATTGGGAAACACATCACTTGACCTCTGAGCAAATCAGCAACCCAGCTTGGTTTTCCTAGTCAGGAACAGCCCTGGGCAGCACAGGAGGTAAATTGTTCCCTCCTGCCTGCTTGAGGGCTGCAGTGTGTGCTGCTCCCTGGGATCCAGCCATGGGAAGTGGCTCTGCAACCCACTTGGAAGGGGAGGCTGAGATGAGGGGTTCCCATGTCTGAGAAAGGAGTGGGTGGAGGCCTGACAGGTTCAGTCATTTTTACGACAGCGTCGCCTTTTCTTAGAGAAAACTGCTCTGCTGCTTCTTGTAGCATATGAAGTATCTGGAAGAGTAAAAACTCCTCCACCCTTGAAGAAAGACCCTCTTGAGCATATCTCAGCTTATTTTTGACTAGAAAGGAATGTAGGTCATGCTGCTTTTCAGACTTCATTGAGATAGATTTAGAGGTTAACATTTTGACTCACCACTTTAAAGATTAAAATACTTTAAAGAAGAGATAAAATAAAAAGCCAGTTCTTTCAGGCAGGTAAGATATTTGTTATGGTTTACAGAGAAATTTAGGATTAAGGAACATTAGTTAAGGCAATGCCTTAGTATGCTGATGAGATAATTCTGGCTGCTATGAGGTGACATGATGTGGATGCAGAACGCTGATGTACAGAAGTTATAAATAATGGAGAAGCCCATCTGTTTGACAGCAGAGGCACCAGTGTGCTGTCCTGGACCTGTCTGCCACAAAACAAGATCTTTTTTTCCCCCTCATGTTGGAAGCATAAAACAAACATGATGAATATGTAGTTTTGCTGGGGAACATTGAATTTTAGTGGCAACTACACTAATTATAATGAGCCCCATTCTGGCTTCTTGGCTGCTTGAACAAGTTGCTTTAAAGTGCTGAGAAATATGTGTACAAATACCTGGGGTCATTAACTACAGACTGCAGTCACTGCTGATGCCTCCTCTTTCATTTGGATCTAAGGAAATCACAGTGAGGATGAACATACCAATTTTTTAGCAGACAGTCTTACATGCAGGAGCTGTAAGTATTTACAGCATATTTGCTCTTTTATAATATTTAAAGAGCTAAATAATGTTGAGCAGGGAAAGACAAGTTACAGATCTGCTGGGAGGGAGGTGTTTCCCCAGCATTGCTTCTCGGAAGTTCAGAGCAACCAGCAGAGATAGCAGGTTGGTCTGTGGTGCAGAGGTTTGAGCCAGATTAGCTGAAAAAAGGGTCTGTGTCTATGGCAGGGAGATTAGCTGCAGCTCAGGGCCACGTAGTTAGAGGAGAACAATGTCCATGAACCTCCAGAGCAGCCTCCAGGAGGATTGCTGGGCAGGAGGGCTTGTCAGTGTGTTGGGAAAAGCCCTCACAGCCTGCAGGATGTACCATATATGTGGGATATATGTTGGTTGTGAGTCAGGTAATTTCTGGTGAAGAGTAATACCTGATACCCTGCAGTAATTCTTCTCTGGAATAATTGCTTGGGGCACCCACCACCTGAGATGAACAGTCCACTTCCATCCCAGCAAGCAGCCACGTGGGAGAGCTTGGATCAGGCAGCAGCCTGAGCAGGCAAGTTGTCCTCTGCCTCGTGACAGGCACAGGGTAAAATATCAGTGAAGAGAAACTTTAAGGCAGCTGCCCTTCCTCTGTGCCAGCTGCTGGTAATGTTTGAGAGATGGTGGTGAAGGTCACTGAGACATGATATTAAAGAAAGGGGTGCCAAAAAGAAGAGTGGGGTCACCTTAACGCCGCCGGTGGCTGTGCTCTCCCACTGCTGCGGTTTGGCTGGAGCTGCTCCCCAGGTGAATGTGTTCCAGGGCTTCTCAACCCTTTCTGTGAAGAGTTTTTTCCTAATATCCAGCCTAAGCCTCCCCAAAATTTACAGTTCCTAAAAACTGCCTTCTGGTTTTCTGCGAGCAGGCAAAGCTTCGCAGCAATCCAGTGCAACAGCCTCAGCAGAGCTGCTGCTCTGAGAAAGCAGCTTTGAAGTCCAAGGTGAGGGAAATGCAAAGAAGCAATTGGGCTGATAAACACTGTGAAGAATTAGCCTGTCCTGCTGGAATGTACCTCAATTAAATTTCAAGCATCCATGCAGGGAGGGGTCTGTCTTGGGCTTGTTTCTGTGGTTTGTAGCATTTCTACTTGTTCTTAAAGTACAAGCCATCAGTCCCCTAAAATACACAAGGAAATGCAAGTGTTCTGTAACAGAAAGGGGAGCCTGAATCCAATTGGAACCACTGGAAGGTAAAAGATGCACAATCCAGTGTAACATTGTGAGAGCAAACAGCAAACCCTTCTGGCATGAAGGGACATTTAAAAACCAGGCACTCCACTGTTGGAACCTATTTATGTATGAGCATGTGTAGAAGATAGCTCTCCCAGGAGAAACACAGGTAGCCAGTGGAAAAAATGTTGAGGGAGCTCATTTCAGTGTGCATCAACTTCCTAATGATGGTAAGAAATGGCCACACCTTGGCTCTGTTGCTTTGCTCTTCCAGCATAACAGTGCTGTAACCTGTCCTGGAATAGATACTCCCTTGACTCAGAGATGTGCTGTTTTTTTGTAAGGGAGAGGTGATGATCCAGCATTTTGCACACTTGGGGAGAACTGAATCTATCTGTAGATTAACTCCTCTTCATCCCCTGTCAGCTAAGAAAAACACCAGAAAGAAATTAGTCCAGCTCAAAAATACATCTAAAAAGTATCACAGAAATTTAGTGTGTTTTGGGGTTTTTGTTTGTTTGTTTGTTTGTTTTTTGGTTTTGTTTTGTCTTTTTTGTTTGTTTGGTTGGTTGGTTGGTTGGGGTTTTTTTTTGGGGGGGGTGGAAGCATTTTGAAGAAGTTGTGCCTTCCAAATTTGGACTGGTTAGAGGTGAATTATTTTACACAGCTCTAGGCTAAGTTATAAAACATTCTCTATGAAGTGGTTGATCTGACTGCAGGAGCGAGTCAAATGGAAAAGCCCATGTCTCAGTAGGTTTAAAGTCCTCCTTTCAGCTATCCACACAGCTGGAGCATATTACCAAGAAGAAAAAAAATCTCCTCTGCAGAGAAGAAGGCTAGTGTGTTCTGACACAGAAGATATTTTTAGTAGCTGAAATGTTTGTACCAGAGCCCTTTCTTACTACAAGATGCTTTACCAGTGTACCTGGCAAAAAACAAATAAGGACAATCCAACAACAGAGAATTCCAAGTGAAAAGGTTTTGCAGAAAAACCCCAAGGCCAGCATGCTCTTAGGAGCTCGTGGCTTTGACCTCTGCAGTAAAAATTAAATAAGTTTTTTTTCTCTTTGACTTAGTGGCTGTAATAGTGGAAATTTTTCACTATTTTGTGTAAGGACTTGTGAGGAAGGCACAAATCAGAAATGCATGTTGCTCTATAAAATGCTGATGTCTACCCAGGCTTGCTGAGCTCAGCTGTGAGCCAAGGGACCTTGCAGAAGTGTGAACAGGATCAGATGGGACACCTGGCTACATTCCTGCCTTACCTTCTCTCCCCTTGAGGACACTTTCCCAGCTCCTTGCCCTCTGAACACCTAAATAAAGGATCTGATGCCCTTCCATTAGCAGGGTAGTGTGGTGTGGATTTACCTCAGTGAAAGGGGACAACACCTGGAGAAATGCCCATGTTGTGAGACAAGCTGCTGCAAAGCTCGATGGAAAATGTCAGCAGAACAAGCAAAATGCATCAGGACACCTGGAATGACTGCAGGACCCCTCATCACTGCAGGGTTTAATACTGCACCACATAAAGCATCCAGTGAAGGGGCTGCAAAGGGCAAATGACTCCTTTGATACAACTGTACAGAATTAATACAGTTCCCTGCAGATGTTTAATTGAGTGGCACCAAGGACTGGTGAGGAGGAGACCCAGCATGGGAGAGGGGCAGATTTCCTTTCCCTGCTTTTCCCTGTGACTTGTCCAACCTTGAGCTTCTCTATTGATGAAGTTGTTCTTTTTTTTCTCGTTTTTTCCTGTGTTCTGTGTTCCCCCCTGCCACCTCTCAGAGACTAAAATCTTTCCTGTACCTTTTGACACGCAGGTTTCAAAGAAAGCTGAGACAGGGGAAGTGAGCTGTGGTTTCCCCTTGGGGCCCTGTCAGAAGGGGTAGGATAGCTGGTTTCTAAATTACTCCCATTTCTGAATTTCAGTCTTAATTGTCATCTCAAGAGCATGAAGGGGGTGTGTAGAGCAACATGTGCTTTCAATAGAGCTGCTGTTATTGTTTTCATAATACTTTCATGATCACCCCAGGGTCTTGTACAAAGCCACCAGACATACAGGAACAAAAAAAAAAAAAAAAAAAAATCCCTTCCCATCCTGCAGTATAAAATCTGTTTTCAGAGGCAGTGCCAGCACCAGGCACTCTTTGGCAGCCCCGCTGCTCTGTGTTCTCACATGTCTCGGGTGTCCCGTTAACAGCGTTCTCCCTCCAGCAAGAAACAGCTCTCAAGTCACACAAAACAAAATTCTTGTGAATCCTCTAAACCCCATTGATAAATGCTGTGATGGCCATTCTTCTCCCCAGATGGGAATGCCGAATTTATCTGTCAGATAAAGGCTGCCCTTCTCAACTGTACCGTGCACCCAGCCTGGCTGTGCAGCACCCAGCATCCTGGGGTGGATTGCAGTGCCACATAAAGGTACAGGGAGGGCTTCTAATCCTCTTACCAGGATGTTTTGGAGTAGCCCAGCCGGGAACTGGAGGTAAGGGAAGTTGAAGTGCTTGAAGAAACAGTCACACTTATTCAGGACAAAGTACAGAGCTGCCAAGGATGAGAGAGCAAACTGCAGGCTGTGTCTGGCTGAAGGCATGCACACAGAGCAGAGCCCACTGCCTGCACAGTTATCTGTCCCTTGGGGACACTGCAGCCCCTTTAATAGCTCTTCTTGTCATCTGCTGAGGTGGAACCCCAGTTTGGTGAGCTGGCTTCACTGTCCCTCTGATGGGGAGGGTTCAATGCATTGAGGGCAAGGGAGGGGTGCCCCCTGTTTCCTCATCCTATGCTTATAGAATCACAGAATCATAGAATGGTTTGGGTGGGAAGGGACCTTAATAACCAGCTAGTTCCAATCCCTGCCATAGGCAGGGACACCTTCCACTAGACCAGGTTGCTCCAAGCCCTGTCCAACCCTGAACACTCCCAGGGATGGGGCAGCCACAGCTTCTCTGGGCAACCTGTGCTGGTGGAAGCCAATGGAAGTTTAGTAGTTCCTGAAATGGGAGGAAGGGATTGCTAAGCCACAAATACAGCTGTCCTCCAAGTGCAGTTTTAGCCAGTTTGCCTTCCTGAGTTGGTGGTGGACCATGGGTTAATTGCAGTGTTTCACAACATGAAGCTTTAGAGGGGACAATGTCAGAGGGGGATGAATTCTGTATTTATTGCACCATAACCAGAATACCTAGATTTGAGTTATAATCCTGGCAGGACAATTTGCAAAGGTGTGCTTTTTTTTTTTTTTTTTTTTTTTTTCACCATTGATCACCACCTCAAGAAGATGGAACTGAGTTCCTCATACTGTAAAAAAATAACGAAATGCAGAGCAGCAAGTATCTCAGAAGATTTCTTTTGGCAGTGAGGTGTGCAGCATTGCTCCATGTAGCTTCTGTTCCCTGATGGCAGCTCACAGGGCTGCTCAGGCTGGTGTTCTGGTGCCCAACACAAAGATACTTTAGGGCTTGTTGAGGCCCCAAGATTAAAAGGCACAGTTAAAACAGTGAGGTCAATACAACATAGGTGAAGTTACTAAGATGGTATTTTGAGAAATACGTGAGTTTGTTGTTGTCTGAATTATAGGTGGGTGACATCTGCTCCTCTGAGGACCACCTTGATGAGTCTGTGCAGACTACAGGTGCTGATCCAGTGTCCTCTCACATCCAGTACAGCAGTGTTCTAAGATGCCTGTACACTATCTGACTGTAGCTCATGCCCCAAGTGGTTTTGCAACACAGCTTTCCAGGGAAGAGCAAGATTTAGTCTCCTTTACAGGAGAGATGTATCTGCAGCAGACCTACTCTGTACCAGGACAACAAGACTTCAGTTGTTTGGGTTTATGTTCTGTTATTCCCCTGCAGTTCCTCTGGTTTTGCACGTTTTGTGTGTGAGCATTTCTGCTGGTTTCTGCAGCTGATAACTGCAGAATGCAACTTCTATTTCCTGACCAGCTTTTCATGTCTGAAAGGGCAAGACCATGGGTGTGGGTGTGCAGGCTGCTGCCTGCAGGGGCCACACCGGGGGTTCAGAGGAAGCTGGAGGAGTTGGCTCAGCTGCAGTGAATGTGGGGCAGGAACCCTCAGCCTTCCCCCTGCCTGTACGAGCTGCTGATGTTTTACAGAAGCCCCCCCATCAGGCTGCAGTAATTACCTGCATCTGCTGCACAGACCGTGTGTGTAAAGGCCACTGCATCTGTCAGCAAAGTTCAGGAACAAGCTGATCCCATCCCCACCATGGTCCTGAACGAAGGGGGTGTGGTTTACTGAGCATCTTTTCAGCAACTCTGCCATCTCCATCTGCCACTGCTGCTGCTCTGCACCATCCGCTGCCTGCGGTGTTGGTGTCTGGGGCTGTGGCCCATGCTGGCTTCCCCCACAACTGGGCAAACCCTTCCTTCCTGGTGGGGATTGGGATGGATCAGTGACTGCCAGTGCTGCAAACACAGCCTGAGGTCCCTTCAGTACCAGGGCAGGCAGCCAAGGGCTACCACGAGCCCTAATGCAACCCCTGGCAGCTCTGCAAATAACACCTCAGATCCCACTGAGCACAGCTGGCTCCTGTGCTCCCAGCAGTGCTCCACTAACCAAGCAAGGATGTTCCTTCTGCACCAGGCCCAGCATTCAAGCCCTCTCAGTCACATTCTGCCAAGAGCACGGGGCTACACTGAAGCTGGGGACTCGTTTGATGGCAAACAAACAAAAAACATCTGCCCCAACGACAAAAAAGGCCAACCTCTCAAGTCTTTTCAAGGTCTGCATCAGCTTTTACAAAGACATGATTGTTTTCCCCACTGCTGCCAAGTGGTTTTGATGCTAGGAGAAGCAATTTGTTACGGTACAGTACAAGTCGTTTGTGAAACACCTGATTAGGAAGTTCTGTTTCCTCGCCAGAATTAATGGAACAGAAATATAACTTTTTCCTCTGTTGCTTGCAGGTTCCAGGAGGAGTGGACTCGGGATGTGGTGGCTCCTGGGTGCTGTAAAGGCAATGATCAGGTGCTGAAGCAGAGCAGAGGTGCCCCTGGGCCACGGGCTGTGCCCGGACACAACACCACGGCGCAGACGGTGAATTCCATCCACGTCGTTGAAGTCCACGGTCACAAGGACAGCTACAACAAACCAAGCTGCCAGATCCCTGGGTAGCTGCTGTCTGAAACACAACTGCTCCTCTGGACCAAAACGAAATTTGGATGGAAATACGTGCCTTAAAGACGACATGAGAGAGTTCGTTATTCCTATGAGTTTGAAAGTTTTCTATGTTCCAAGATGGTTATTTGGCAGAAGCGCTCCGAGGTCTGAGACAAATAAAAACATGAATGTTGGGGCTGGCAGTCTGTAGCTGAGTTCTCTGCAGTTTGCTGTGCAGTGGGACCATGGCAGAAGCACAGTGGCCTCCTGTACAGCTGGAGAGGTGGTGCCAGGTTTGTATATTTGCCTCTTTACAAAGTCGCTGATGATAATCACGCACCCTTCAGATTCCAGCCTTCTCTGCACCCTTGGGTTTTGAAAACATTCCAGAATGGAAAGCCCCTCATATTTTTACACAGTAGCGTGATAGAACCGCAATAAAATGTTGTTTTTAATGGAAGGCCCCGTTGTTTTGTGTCAGGGAGGTCTTTTTCTTTAATTCATCTGCTCTGCTTTGAGAGACCGTGTGAGACTGGCCCACCTCCAGGGCTGCCAGCCTGTGGGAGAGGGGATGGCACAAGGAGAGGTGTCCTGCCCTGCTGTGTCCCACCTTGCTCTGCGAGGGACCACAGCCCTGACCCCCTGGAGCTGCTGCAGGTGTCACAGTGTGGGAGCTGTGCAGCCTCCCTGCAGATCAGGGGGTCACTGCAGATCACTCAAAATAAAGGGCTGAGGGAGCTGTTGGAAACCTGCCTCTTTTCCTGTTACTAATCTATTCCTAGTGTGAGGAAAAAAAAGGTGGTGTGCTTTCTTGTTTTGTCCATTCTGAATAGTTAAGTAACTGGTATGGCTCTTATTCTGCTGTCTATATGCACATAGATGTACATCCTGTAGTTATAGTATAGTTATTTTTGTTCAAGTTGAAGCCTTATTTATTCTGTCATCACTGTCTAATGGGTATTGTCACATCCCTCTCATGATAGAAATAGGACCTTATAGCAAGCTCCAGTAATTGTCTCATGGCATATCCCCTTGTTACGAATCAGGTGTCCTCTTAAGACCTTCAGTTTTGAAGCTTCAGTTTTGAAATTCAAATTACTGGAGCTTTGCTGGCAGGCCTAGGAATGCCCTCTCCTATCCTGGCCACACTCTGCAGAGATCAAAAACACGTGCTGGAAATCAAGGAACATGGAAGTTGCAGCAAAAGACCCTTTTTCCTGCTGCTAATGAGCTCAGTTCTTCTGTGCAGTGCACCATGATGTACCCTGCAACACACTTCTTGGGATGAGCTGGAAAAAAAGGAGCATGGATGTACTTCTCATCGCTCTCTTCTCATTCTCTGCTCTGGAGCCAGGCTGGGACAGCTGGGAGGGTTCAGCTGGAGAAGAGAAGGCTCCAGGGAGACCTGAGAGCCCCTTCCGGTGCCTAAAGGGGCTCCAAGAGAGATGGAGAGGGACTGGGGGCAAGGGATGGAGGGACAGGACAAGGGGGAATGGCTTCCCACTGCCAGAGGGCAGGGTGAGATGGGAGATTGGGAAGAAATTCTTCCCTGTGAGGGTGGTGAGGCCCTGGCACAGGTTGCTCAGAGAAGCTGTGGGGTGTCCAGTACTGACTCTGCAGATACAGGAGAAATTGGTGGAAGTTTACCTGGGAAAATACCAGAAACATCTTAAAAAATGGGTGATTTTTGTCTGATTCTCTGCTGGAGAAGTGTACAACCACCAGGAATCTGGACATCTGTACCAGCAACAGCTTCATTTCTGAAGGTGGTGTGAAGTGGGGGGCAGTTGCTTCTGACTGTAGCAGGGGAAAACTTGTTAAAAACCAAAAGGGACATTTGGGTGGATGTGAAAATATATGACATCACATTTTTAAGAAAAGGAGAGCAGCAGAAAAAGGAAAATGGGCTTCAAAAAGACAAATAGTGACATTCCCAAATATAAAGTACAAAGGTCTTATGGAGAAACAAGCTGTCACTAGCAGGGACTGCTTAAAGGCACAGCAGACTTGGAAAAGACCTCAGAGTCCAACCTGTGACAAACATCATGATGTCAACTAGACCAGAGCACTTGAGTGCCATGTCCAGTCTTCCCTTTAAAACCTCCAGGGACAGTGACTCCACCAGCTCCCTGGGCAGCCCATTCCAATATCTAATCCCCCTTTCTGTGAAGAATTATTTCTTCCTAATGTCCAACTTAAACCTCTCCTAGTGCAGCTTAAGATCATCTCCCCTTACCTTGTCGCTGGTTCCCTGGGAGCCCAACCTCCACCTGGCTCCACTCTCCAGTCAGGGAGCTGTGGAGGAGCCTCCTTTTCTCCTCCAGCTCCCTCAGCTTCTCCTCATCAGACCTGTGCTCCAGACCCTTCCCCAGCTCCGTTCCCTCCTCTGGACACGCTCCAGCCCCTCAGTGTCCTTCCTGAAATGAGAGGCCCAGAACTGGACACAGGACTCAAGATGTGAGTACTGATACAGCTTCAGAAAACTGTGAAGGGACAAGGGAAGTATTAGAAAATGGGAAAGGGCAAATCTAACTTTAACATGGGAAAAAAAAAGAACCTCAAGAAGTACCAGAATGAAGGCGCTTCTCTGATCCCCAGATAGTGTAGGACAAATGATTTTAAACAATCCCTTTGCAAAGAAGGCACATCTCAACCTAGGATTTAAACAGAGTTTTATGCATGGGAGGGAGTTGTTCTGTCCTACTGGCAATACCATGCCTGAGGTACATGTGTGAAGGATGGCTCAGATATCCTTGATCCTGCCACTCTGCATCTCCTTTGAATTTCCTTTCTCTTCCCCTTCTCTGTGATTATGTTAACTGGATTTCATAATTTAGCTCCCCGGTGTTTTAATTTTTTCATGTGGCTTTAGAATGCAGTAATAGGGCTGCAGGTGAAATAAATTCCCTTGTTGGGATGTCTGGGTCAGCACACCAGGTGAGCAGGGAGCCTGTTCTACACACGAGGCCAAGCTGAGATGTTGGATGGGAGAAAGAACACCCTTGAGATGACATGGGGAGCACCAGAGAAGGCAGGTCAGTTCACTGTGCCTTGTCTCAGAGCACTGGCTTACTGTCATTTATTTGGGCACAAGAAGCAGCAGAGTTACACCAAGATAAGGAAGCAACACCCAAACTGTTTGTACACGATTTGTGGCTCGGCTCCCTGTGGGACTGTGCTTAGTTCTGATGGCTGCACCCCCTGGAGTCAGCCTTATTGCTCATGCAAACATGATTTATTGTCAGAAGGGAAATAAGTGCTGTGCAGGAAGGAGATGAAAGCAGCTGAGAATATAAAATAGACTTTTAGAACCTCGTATTTATTACATTAACCCTTAAATGTTTCCCAGCCAGTGGTTCCAATTGGATTCAGGCTCCCCTTTCTGCTACAAAGCACTTGCATTTCCTTGTGTATTTTAGGGGACTGATGGCTTGCACTTAAAGAACAAGTAGAAATGCTACAAACCACAGAAACAAGCCCAAGACAGACCCCTCCCTGCATGGATGCTTGAAATTTAATTGAGGTACATTCCAGCAGGACAGGCTAATTCTTCACAGTGTTTATCAGCCCAATTGCTTCTTTGCATTTCCCTCACCTTGGACTTCAAAGCTGCTTTCTCAGAGCAGCAGCTCTGCTGAGGCTGTTGCACTGGATTGCTGCGAAGCTTTGCCTGCTCGCAGAAAACCAGAAGGCAGTTTTTAGGAACTGTAAATTTTGGGGAGGCTTAGGCTGGATATTAGGAAAAAACTCTTCACAGAAAGGGTTGAGAAGCCCTGAAGCAGGCTGTTTGAACGCACCATCCCTGGGAGTGTTCAAAAAAATGTGTGGATGTGGCACTTGAGGACATGGTTTAGTGGTGAACGTGGTGGTGGTGCTGGGATAATGGTTGGACAGTGACCTTACCTGCCCTTTGCAACCTTAATGATTATATGATTCTACAATCTTATGTGGAATACCAAACAGGGAATGGTTTCTAAGGCAGCTGTCATGCTCTAGAGGGTATCTGATCCTACTTTCTT
Organism: Pyrocephalus nanus; assembly: GCA_038380795.1. Taxonomy (NCBI): domain Eukaryota; kingdom Metazoa; phylum Chordata; class Aves; order Passeriformes; family Tyrannidae; genus Pyrocephalus; species Pyrocephalus nanus. Next base: position 2,804,341 of record CM076271.1, on the reverse strand, counting down.
GAGAATTCATTCTTTGCCACACTGGAAACCTGGAGTGCCTCAGCCTGTGAAGTACCCAGTGCTCTGCACAGGAACCCCCTGCAGCAGTAAATCCCTTGAGATCTGTGGGATATCAGAGCTCAGTGTTGCCAGGACCTGTGAGTTTTGTCACAAGTCTCATGATATTTCCCATTTTCTTAATCCACAAATGGTAGATTTGGATGATTATGTGGAAAACTCAGCTTCTATTTAAAAATCAGCATCTCATGCTTGTATTTGAATGGAGAAGTCTCAGTCATGAAGTGTCAACAGAAAAAAACACCTCTCTAAAGTTTCTTTGATGGTAATGACATGGTTTAGGGGAAGCCTAACTCATGATTCACAAATATTTGAAGCTGTCAAATGTATGTATGGCCTATCTTCTGCGGTTGAAAGAAAGAGAAATACTACATTTTGATCTGGATAGAACAGTGAAGCTTGGAAGGAACACCAGACTATCTACCACAGAGTTAAGATTGTTTTCATGGAGCCTTCCACATGGATTTTTGGCCATGCAGGCTTTCTCCTGGACCCCTGCCCCTTGAGCAATAACCTGGAAGTCTCTAAAGATGCTGTTTCCTCAGCACACTCTGCTGCTGTCAGCCCAACTTTGGGTTATGGGGTAGTACTGGTAAAAGTTTCTGAGAAGCCCAAGACCCAGAAAAGAAGAGAACTGTGAACATGACAAACAACCTGCAGGATGTGGCCAATACCACTGGTCTGAAACAATAGGACACAGGAAAGCAGGAACTCAGCTGAACAAGATCTAAGTGACTGATGGTTTGGGGTGGAGAAGATGCAGACATGAGCAGGTGATCCTTTCTACTTATTTTTAAGGACTATTTTAAAGAGAGAGGTGACTGACAGAGCCAGTGTTGAAAGGCTCTTGTATAATTACTCCACAAGCAACAGCCATTTCTGTTGTCACTGCAGCCCCAGCATATCAGCTGGTGGGAGCACTGGGTAGTTCCAAAGCCCACAGAGATGTTCCAAAAGCCAGACTGCATTCCTGGTAGCCAGTGCTCCTGCAAAGATGGAAAGATGCTCTGCAACAGCAGCAAGCAAAGCAGGGTAAGTTCACCTGGTGCAAAGCACCCTCTCCATCCTCCCTGGCCCGTGGGGTTCAGCTGAGGCTGGGAGCTGGCACAGGGATGACTCTACGTGTGAGGACATGTAGACAAAATGTCTTTGTTCCCTTCCCAGAGCTCTGTGGCAGGTCAGTTTGCCAAATCTGTCAACTGTTTATTTATACACCTATTTTAAGGGGAGGATGCTCAAACAGATTTATTTACTTCCTGCCTTCAAAGAATTCAATTGTTTGGGGATTTTTAAATAATTAGTTGAGTAATTATTTTTCTCCTACGTAAAAATTGATTTGCACTTCACAAGGGATCAGATAAGGAGCCAAGTGTGGTATTGAACATGTTTGTGAAGCTGATTCTTCATTATCCTGTGGACAACCCATCAGCCAACACAGTAACTTCTACAATATTTATCAGGATTTATGATCAGTATAGACAGGCTTATTCTATATGCTGATTTTTCCCTTCTGACAGGAACAAGAGGTACTCAATTTTTCCATTATCTGCATCATCTTGTTTTATCAATGCTGTTAAAATATCCAAGGATAGGGTGTCATACAGCAGAATTGGCTGGGGGGGTGGGTGTAATTCTCCAGGTAAATATGCAGGAAGTTAAAACTGAGCAGGGATTTCCAGACCTGTGGGTGCTCCAGACTGTCAGAGAACCACAGAATCTCCTGAGTTAGTTGGAAGGGACCCACAAGGGTCCTCAAGGCCAAATCCTGGCCCTGCACAGACACCCCAACAATCCCACTCTGTCTCTGAGAGCATTTTCCAAACACTTCTTGAGCTTTGTCAGCCTTGGGACCGTGACCGCTGCCCTGGGGAGCTTGTTCAGTGCCCGACCACCCTCTGGGGGAAGATGATTTCATCCAAGTCAGTTCTATTCCCATTTAACAGTTTGGCTTAACTGGCTGGAAATAAAGTGCTGGGAACTTGCAGCACATCTTCTGCCTTTGTTTGGAGTCAGAGAATTCTTGTGGGTTGGTTTTTTTTTTTTTTCATCTCCTTCTAACCAACAAAAGAATAAAAGAATTCTACCAATAATAATACTACGACTACATAAATAAGACTGGAAAAAATAATCCATTCTATATGCAAAGCAACGTTAGAAATTAGGAGCACGTATTTAAAAAACAAAAACAAACAAGCAAGCAAACAAAACCCCAAACTTTGAGAAAACAAACAGTGTTTTCAGAGCTGAAATCGTCGGCGGATTGCCGCTGGCTCGCAGGAGCAGCGGAGCCCGCGGCTCCCGGGGGAGCTGTGCCGGCTGTCCGAGCCCTGCTCGCTTCCTCCCCGTTTACTTTCGCTTCTCCGAGTTCCCCGTGACCTCCGCTTATCCGGGCGAGGAGGGAGGATTGCCCCGCGTGGGACGCGTGCCGGGCACGGCACAACCCCTGCAACCCATGGACGATGCTCTACAGAAGATGTGAGTGCGTTGTTTGTGACGGGGAATTTATTTGGGCCAAACAAGGGTCTGAAAAGTCCGAATCTGCCGGAGCAGAAGTGCGGAGCCAGAGGGGCAGTGGCTCGGACGGGAGTGGCCAGCCCGACGCTGCCTTCCCAGTTTGTTTTTTTTTTTTTTTTGCTTCTTAGAGCTTGTTTTTAATAAATTATTGACTAAAGTTTGCTGAAGGGAGCTTAGTGTGTAATCTGAGCTTTTAAGAAATATTTTATTGTATTTTCTTAAACACAAAGAAAGACTTTGTTACAGGAACTGCCTGCCCCTATCTGGATTTAATTTGTTGCTAAAGAGATTCAGTCCTCTTGGGCTGTGGGAAAATAACAAACTGTATTGTGATTCAACAGTTAACAGATAAAACAAAACACTACATAGCGATGCTGCCAGGACAAGGGTGATATTTAGTAAGTCAAGTAATTCACTCAAATAAACAAATCAGTCCGCTTAGAGAGGGGAAACAGCACTGGCTTTTGAGATTAGCTAACCAGGAAATGGATCTGCTGGGAAATAAAACATTGCTGGGCAGCTCACTTCGCTTGGCCACTAAACTGGGAGGCAGAACTCTGAAGTGGATCAGAGTTTTGGAAAGGCATTTGGGCTCTGTCAGGAGGTGGGGGCTTCTCATGGAGCAGTTTGAAACCCCCACGTTTTTGCTGTGCTGCAGGAGCGTGAGGATGGGGCTGTTTGTGCCCAGCTCACGGCTGTGACCGGCCCGAGCTGTGGCTTCCATCCCCGCTGTGCTGCCCGAATGTCCCGGAGCGCACCGTGGGAGGGGTTGGGTGCCCAGCCCCAGCCAAGTCCGTGCCTCCCAGGCACGGTGTCCATGGCTGCTGCCTCTGCCGCGGCCCTGTGGCTGCCCGAGGATGCCTTTCCAAGGCGAACCTCGTGGCGATCCTGCTGCAGAGGTCCTGCGTGCCACAGGCATGAGGAGGAGATAAGTTTAACCTCTGTTTCTTGTATCATTATCTGAGTCCGTAGGACAAAAATATCTCCGGGCAGTGAGTGTGGCACTGTGCATCACAGCACTCCTGGGGGATTGGTTTTCACTCCCGTTTCACTCACTGTGCCCTGAAAAACATTTTAGATTTATATTAGAGATTTCAGTCTATGCCACGTTAAGATGACCAGGTTTTTGGTTTAGTGGTTTAGATTCTGGTAGTTTGAAAAATTCTAAAAGCTTATAAATTAAGAATTTCTAAAATTTCTAACAGTTTCCAGGGAAACTTTTTAGCAGAGCACAAAATGCAGTGAATTCACAAAGTTATAAAATGGTCATAAAAACAAATCCTCAGCATACCATTCTGCCACTGCTTCTTAGTACTAGGCAACACCTCTGGCTGTAATATTTTCATATATATATGAAATAGGATAATAGAATCACAGAATGGTTTGGTTTGGAAGGGACCATAAAGATCATTTTGTGCCATGAGCAGGAATAACTTCCTGTTAACATCAGGTAGCTCAGGGCCCCAACCAAAATAGTCTTAAAAATATATGATGAGTTATAAAGTGACAATTTGCTTTCCTGTTTCTTTACTAAATACATTGCCAAAATCACTCCTATACAGGCATGAGCAAGGTCTCCATGTGCAATAATAATAGTAATTTAAACATCTATTTCCATGCTGTTAGAAAAATCTGGATTCCTTAGAGTAAATGGAATAAACTCAGGATGTTTATCGATCTTCTCAAGGACACGCACCGTGAATGTCACAGCATTTGGCAACACTAAAAATACTTCGGTGAGGTGTTTGCCCCATGTTCTTACACTTCCTGGGGATGAAGCTGCTTTCGTGGTAGAGATCAGCATGTCAAAGGGTAAATGTGGGGCTGCAGGTATTTCGTTTCTTAATGGACGTGCCTCAAATTGTGATGTGGCACAGGGTGGGACGCTACTTTCTTGGGAGAGCTGTGCCACACCAGGAACTGCTCCCAGGTTAGAGTATCAGAGAGGGAATTATGCAGAAGAAAGCGTCAGGATGGTGTGGGTAACTCTGCCAGCCGAAATGCTGGCCCAGGACCTGCCCGGGGATGGCCCAAGCCTTGTCTCTGCGGCTATGCTGGGTCTGACACTCACCCCCTGACACCACGGAGTGGCAGCATTTGCAAACTGCAAGCAAGTGCTCTTTTTCTTTTTTTCTTTTTCTTTTTTTCTTTTTCTTTTTCTTTTTCTTTTTTTTTTTTTTCTTTTACTAACTGCCAGGCTAGCTGCAGCTGTCTCTCGTGAGAGGGTGTACGGCACGTCCTGTGCAGGGCCAGGAGCTGGACTCGATGGTCCTTGTGGGCCCCTTCCAATGCGGGACAAGCTATGAGTCCTGACCCAAGCTCAAAGTCAAGTCCTCACTAAATCGTTCTGGTGACTCGTGCCCACCCCGTAGAGCTTCAGACACCCTGGCCTGTCTGTCAGGACGTGCTCACTGACCTCCAGCTTCAGTGCCACGTGCTCCCAAGACACCACACCACTCTGAGCATGGAGCTATATGATTTATTATCCGTTTAACCAGTCCTGGTGGATTGTCACAACTTTTCCACACGCTTGGGTTACGATGGGTTCAGACTGAACGAGTGGAAATTTAGGTTAGATATAATTTAGGAAGAAGTTTTTCCCTGTGAAGATGGTGAGGCCCTGGCACAGGCTGGCCAGAGAAGCTGTGGCTGCCCCATCCCTGGAAGTGTCCAAGGCCAGGCTGGACAGGGCTTGGAGCAACCTGGGCTGGTGGAAGGTGTCCCTGCCCATGGCAGGGGGTGGAACGAGATAAGTTTTAAGGTTCCTTCCCACCCAAACCATTCTATGATTCCATGACTAAATGGCACAGAGGCAAACGAGGGCAAACCTCTCAGGGTCATATGAACAAGTATCATGCATGCAATGGGTGTTTCCTGGTTTAGCATATAAATTGCTGCTTGAGGATTTGATATGTAGGCAAATTTTAAATAAGAAGTGTCTGTGCAAGGGCAGCTGTCTGGTTGAAGTATTTTATCTTCCAATCTGGAGGTACCTTTGCCTACTGTGATTGTAATCCCTCCGGAGGATTTCTGTCTCTCTTAAACATTTTCTTCATGGTTTTAACACAGTCATAATTAGAAATAACCCTGTGTCTTTGCTGTAATAGAAAAGCACCTTTTCTATGCAATAAAAAAAATGCCAGATTTTGCGGTCAAACCCCTCCTGCAATAAAAAAAATATCGTATCCCTTTCTTCACAATGTTCAAAACTGAGGTTCACTTTCAACCCTCTGCAGCTTTTATCCCTAGCAAGGCATATTGTCCCCCATACCTTGCTGGGTAATTAAATGGTGAAATTTAGTGCAAACAGGATTTTTTAAAATCCACAGATTTGCTTGTAGTTCTTCCCTCGTGAAGTTAATATATCCCAATTAATTAGATGCTTCACTGCAACCTTCTCTATGAGACGAGTTGCCCCCGCCCTTGGGCTTGAGTAACTACGGGGCAGAATGTGCAGCTGCCCTAAAACTGCCGCGGCACAGGGAAAACATGAACTGTACGTGGATATTGTGGAGATGCAGACGTGGTATTTCGGACAGTGAAACCAGCAGTGGGAAAGGAAACCGCGGCATTACTAATGGTGCATTAATTGTTCGGGCCGAATGTGCCTTACCCGCTGCAGCTGCACCGCAACTGCTGCGGCACACAAGGAAAAAACGCGTATATCGCGAAGGTGCGGACTTTGGACAGCGGAGAGTGGGAAAAGAAAATCGCGGCGTTCCTAATGGTGCCACCGTGAATCGTCTCAAGCCCCGGCGGCCGTGCGGGTGTGCGGTCAGGGTTCCATGGCCCCTCACAGGGTGCGGGGGTGCCCGCTGCGGGCTCGGGGGGTGCCGGCCGGGGAGGTGCCGGCCCGGGGACCCCTCTGGGCCCGGCCCCGCAGCCCATCCCGGCTCCCCGTTCCGCCTCCCGGAGGCGCCGCCCCGGCCCCGCCGCCCCGCCCCGGCCCGGCCCGGCCCGGCACAGCCCGCAGGCCGCCCAGGGCCGAAGGCCGCAGCCCGCGGGCCGGGCGGGGCCGGGGCCGCCATGGCCGGTGAGTGCGGGCCGGGACGGGAGGGACGGGCGGGACGGAGCCCCCGGGACCGCGGGGCGGGGGATTCGGGGCCTCCCCGCGGGGTTTGGCTGCGCGGCCGCGGGTCGGGGCCGTGGGTCGCTGGGGCTGGGGCGGTGACAGCGCGGGCAGGGCAGGGCAGGGCAGGGCAGGGTGCGGGGCTCCAGCCCGGCGTGCCCGGGCGCTGCCGGGTCCCGCTCCGGGCACCCCCATCCTCCGTCCGGCCGCTGCGCTGGCTCGGGGGCCCTGCTGCTTCGGAGCTCGGGAGGCCCGCGGGCTGTGTGTAACCTGGTGTCACAATGGGGGGTTACGGGCCTTTCAGTGTTCTCCTCGCTGTTGTTACTTCTTCTCTTCTGTTTTTAAAAGATGCTTCGGGTAGCAATGAGTTGCTGAAGTCTGCAGCTTCCTGGCTGTAGCCAGGTGGGGGTCGGGCTCTTCTCGCAAGCAACAAGTGACAGGATGAGAGGAAACGGCCTCAGGTTGCACCACGGCAGGTTTAGGCTGGATATTGGGAAAATTTCTTCACGGAAAGGATTGTTGAGGCCTGGCACAGGCTGCCCAGGGCAGTGGTGGAATCACCATCCCTGGAAGCGTTAAAAAAACGTTTGGACATAGCACTCAAGGACGTGGTTTGGTGATGACCGTGGTGGGGCTGGGTTGATGGTTGGACTCAATAGTCAAGCTTATTTTCCATCCTAAATGATTCTGTGACTCGCTGTCAGAGTAACAGAAATGATTCTGTGTCATGCTGTCAGAGACTCTTGACTTCTGGTGACTTGCCAGTAGCAAGTGGCAGTGAGTGACTGTGGCTGAGGAGGGTGGCATCTTGTCTTTCACCTCCATATCGCCCTTCCAGCCCAGAAGAGCAGAGCAGTTGCTCTTCCTCGGGGCTGCATTCAGTAGCCAGTGCCATCTGATCATCTCAGACCATTTCTCTGCATCCAGAGATTCCTTCTGAAATCCTCAGCATCCCTTTCTTGGGCTCTTGAAAGGGAAGAGCCAGAGCTAAATTAGCGTTAAGCTAACAGTTTGCTGAGAGAGACTTTTTCATCTCTTTCCTAAAATGCTTCAGCAAGGAGTTTGTAGGGACACATACAGATGGTTTGATCATCAGATCCAAACTTTCAAGGTGTTGGTTGCCAGCTTCCCTGTCTAAAGTTTATGAAAATCATCCAGGAGTTTTACAGGAAGTGGCAGCTCGTGCTTGCACTGCACAGCAGACGCCAGTGAGGTTTCTGGAATGGATGTTTGCAAGTTCTGTGTGTTGTTATGGAGAATGTCAGAGAGTTGTGTTGGGTTTTGTGTCTCATGTTTTTAAATTTATTTGCCTGAAGTCTGTTTGGTAAACTGAAGGAGGCCTTTAAGGGGAAAGCAAACCAAAGATGAAACCATACTAAAGATACAGTGGTGTCAGAGGCAGTCTCAAGAGTCCTTATGTAGATGTTGGTGGAGTTGCTAATTGGGGGTGCGTACCTGCCAGATGAGGCAGTTGGCAGCATTTACACTCCCAGGCCTGCATGAGAGGAGTTACCTGTTCCAGCGTGGCAAGGAGGGGCTGATGTCAGCCTCTGAATTTGAATGCAGCTGGATTTATTATTTTTCTGTGATAAATACAAGTGGCAATGCAGACCCAGCCTAAAGTGGCAGATCCATCGGGCCTTGTGGCTTTATCCAGAAGGGCAGTGGAAGTAGATGGTGGAGCAGCATGTGCTCCTGCAAGAGACAAAGTCCCATTTGATCTTCCTGGTACAGAAAGCAGCGTGGGGTCTTTCATGGTAAGAGTAGTTAGGCAGAAACAAAGTTACAAAGGGTTTTTTGACAACCAAGATAACCTTAAAGTCCTGGTTTGTGCAGTGCCAATGGGTAGTGACAACTTTCAGGGACGAGACACCTCTGCACAGGCTGAGCAGGAGTGCAAAGGCTCGTCCAACATCCTGGCTGCTGCCCGTGTCTAGATTAGGAATTGTGTCTGACAAACTCCCTGTGAACACTGCTGTTAAATCGGGAAGAACTTCAGCAAGTGTGTCCCTGTCACCCCTGCCATTTTTCCTGCCAGTGCTGTAGCAGACAGCCTGGCATGTTGTGGTCACATCTGATCGGGGTTTTTATGAGCTCTGTTAATTCCAGGAGCAGAATATGTTTCAGCAGCCTTACAATGCCAGCAGTTTGTGTAGTGGCTGGGTCGTTCTGAAGCTATTGACAGAAACCCAATTGCCCATTTGGAAGGAAGGATCAAGAGATGCCATTTTTTGAAGGGTTTCACTGGGGGTGACTTGTACTTGCAGGTGGAAAATGGTCATTGTGCTGCTTTGTTACTGTCACGTGTTGCTTGTGCGTTTATCATCACTAAATCAGTGATGGTATTTTATAATCTATTTGGTAAATTATAAATTATAAATTTAATATATGTTATAATTATTTTAACATCTATTTTATCCTCTGTTTGAGGAGTTGCTGGCTGCTTTCCTCTGGTATCTCTTAATTTTATGTGTCCTTCTTTTCCTTCCACGTGTGTGGTCAGGTGCAGGATGTGTGTGCTGGTGTGAGTGCCTGTGCACCCACAGAGGCTGCTTGGACTTAGGTTAACAGAAAAAAAGTGGTTGTGTTTGGTGTGTCATGGGCTTTTAGTGATTATAAATCAATAACATGTTTTCTTCCCAACTACCAAAGACAGTTCCTGAGTTTCCTGTTTGCCTCTTTGACAAGTTTACATTTCCTGTGAGTAAGGTAAATACCAACTTTTTTAAAGCAGGTCAGGTTCGGTGTCGTGGTATCCAATCTGAGCTGTATTTGCTCTTCAGCAGGGCTGACTCAGTGCCAGCCCTGCACAGCACTCCCACACTTGAACAAACCTGCTCTTGACTCCAAAGACTGTGGGACAGGATCAAGCCCAGTTAGATTAATGTTCTGGCAGAGGGAGAGGTGAAACTGTAGGGTGTTCCACTTCAAATTTGAAGTTATATTCAATCCTTGTGCAGTCTGGGGACATTAAAATGCCTGGCAGTGGCACACCTGTGCACTAAACTGTGGTAAACTCACCTGGTCTCCCAGTTTTGCTGCCCTGAAATTTCTAGGCAAGTACTGACTAACAGCATTACTGTCCCTTTAATGCTGGGGTGAGTCCTGCTTAAAAACATAGCATAAAGATTTTTAATTGTCCTTGCAATAGCTGTTGTCTCTTTGAGGCAGGGAGATAAAAGCTGGATATGCAAAACATCCCAAACAACCCCTCCCTAAATTCTTAAGACCTGACCTCACATCAGTAGCTTTGCTGCAGTTCTGAAGTCACCTGGTTTGGGGTTCCTGTTACTTAAAAAAATGTTCATAATGAAGGTGTGTTCTATTCAAAAGCTGCTGCTTGTGAGCAGTGATCACAGAACCTCCCTGGGCCATGACTGGCAGTGCAGGGGATCGGTGACAAAGCTGCCAGAGCTCCTGGGGCAAACTGGGCCCAGGAGCCCTCAAATGCACACGTGTGCTGTGCAGATACCCTTATCATCCCACAGCAGGGTGCCATATTCCAGCTGCTAGGATTGGTGGGGCTTTTTTTGTTTGTTTTCTTTAAATTTAGTAGCTGGGGCTACAATTCTGCACTGGTGGGAAGTTTCCCTTCTCTGGTCTGAGGGCAGTTCCTTGCGTGGTTTGGGGAGAGATTTTTCAGAATTAGAGAAAAGACAAAAGATTTTAGAAGAGAGAGGGGAGATACTGGAAGGATGAGATACATTTGCTCTGCTTTCATTGAGCTGGTGTTGAGCTTGGTAAGCGCTCTTCAGGAAATGTTAAGCCTTGCACCTCATCCTTAAATACTGAACTCACACACTTTGGAGGAGGTGCAGGTGCAGGCAGGGAAAATGTCTGTAGGAGGTGTTTCACGGGGGCTTCTTAAACACAGAGCATCCCATAGGATGGGTGAAGCATCTTGCAGGTGCCTAAGCCAGGCATTAAACATGTCCTTGGCAGGCACAGCTTAGCAGTAGCCAGAGAGGCCAAAAGCATGGTCCCAATCTCTGCCCCCTGTGTTGTGGCTCAGATGGTTAAGAAAGTGTAGCTGCCCCTGAAATCTTGGAGAGGCCTCTGCCCTGTAATTTGGAGTTTTAGGTGGCAGAAAAAGACCTTGGTAAGATTCATAAACTGTCGTGTGAGGTGATGGTTTACTGAGTGTGTGTAGATAGAAACTGCCAGGAGGACAGGGAGTGCTTGGGACTGCTCAGAAAGTGCTCTTGGCTTAGGTGGGATCTTCAGCTGGTTCCAGTTCCCTTCACTGTCTGGGCACTGTAATGATGGGGCAGCAACGGAGAGGAGGTGGCACTGTGAGCCTGCTTTTATTTCACTTTGTATACTCATTCTTTCGGACGTTTAGCTCTTGCTGTGGTTGGTTGGTTGTCACAGCAATGTTTGAAGTTTATTGCTGGGCTGTAAGACCCTGGTTTAATGCATGTTCTGTCCAGGTGCAGAGTTTTTGGGGACACTGAGAATCACTACAAATCCTGTCGCTGAGGCGGAGGAGGGGGAGGATGCTTTGGGCAGCTTCATTACCCAAAAAATATTTGCATGAACAGACATAACTTTATGGCCTCCTGGTCCTTGCCTCAGCCCTTTGTGCATGCCAGTGTGTTGATTTGAGGACAAATTTGATCTCAGCCCTGAATCCAGAAGAACCTGGAACTTCTCGCAGCAAGAGGGAAGTATTTCAGCACAGCAAATATTTCACAAATTTTGTGTCAGTGCACTACAGCTGCCTTGGAGCAAGCTGTGGAAAAGTGAGGCATCAGAAAGATGTGGAAATAAAATGGTGTTTGCATAAAAAGTAAGAATGTAGCTGGAATCCTGGTGAGCTCGTAGGATCACAGCTCTCTGTGCCACATCAGTAGTGGGGTGTTCTGGTTCGAACAGGAGTGGCACTGGCACTGCAGAAGTAAGGGATGGTCACACGGGGAGGTTTTCCTGAACCCCTTCCTGTAAATGCTGTCAGTGCTACACAGATACACAAAAAGGACAGCATGGTACCCAAATCAGCCACACTACAGGAAGGGCAAAGGCTGTGTGTAGGTGCAAAGTTTGATGGCTCTTTTCTTTCACTCCTTTGTTTATCTTCTCTAAATTGCAGGGCACAAGGGGCTGATGGTTTTGTATTTTCTGGTAGCCTGAATACCATAAAACCTATGCATTTGGTTTAAATGGAGAAAGGGCTGGGGGTGTGGGGGGTGTTCCGTGTTTGTTTTCTGTGCTGCTCAGTTGTAAAGCGTTGTACCGGCATTTTAATACTCATTTCAGACACGGTCATGGATGTTCTCTTTCTAAATCTGATAAGGGCACAGTAACCTGTGGAACCAGTCTGTGCTTGTATCTTAATCTAGGGATTACAGACCAAGCAGCTATAGGGAAAGCTATGCTCCTGCAAAATCCGTTGCTGACAAATTGGGTATGATGCCTAAACCCACAGTGAGTCTGGATTTGTGTATTTGCAGAGGTTTGGGTTAGTAGAAAAAGATGTGTTTTATTTGTGTGTGTGTGTTTGAGTGTACTTCCCTGTAAAAATGTAGTGCTTTTTGAATGCCCTTTCTCCCCTTTCTGTGTGAAATCCTTTCCTAAAAACCTTGATGGCTCCTTGGCAGGGATGCCATTATAAAGCACATCAGTTTTAAGTGTCATAATCTGCCTTCCTACATGATGGAAAATTTATCTTCAGTGATTTATTAACTTTGGGGCTGTATTTGATTAAATATCCATAAGTGCTTGACTTCTAAATGATTTAGAACCTTCTCCCTTTGGAAAGAGAGAGGCAACAGGACTGACCAGCCAGGAGTCTGGATGTGTCATGTCAAGTGGATGGGTCTTTGGAAGCAGGTGGCTGTGTTGTGTTTCCCTAACAGATAGTTCAGCTTTCTAAAATTAGATGGTGGTGGTAATTTTATTTTAAGCTATTTAATCACTGGTAGGAAAATGAAATTTACAGAATTTAAAAAGGGCCTGTTAATTAACTGCTGTGGTTTGTTCTGTGTGTTGTTTTTTCTCTAGATCAGTCATATTCTCATCGGCTGCAGCACGACATGTATTTCCTTACAAGCACCAGCCGGCTGAATGAGCAAGTGGTCGATAAAATTATTCTTCAGCTTAACAGAGTCTATCCCCAAATTCTTACCAATGAAGAAGCAGAAAAGGTAATTGGATGAGTTCTGCTGTGTCTCTGACTGTTGTGTTGTTTCTTGCGGGTCACTGGCCCAGCTCTTCCCCACAGGCAGCCAGTCCTCCTCACCTCCTGGTTGCTGACCAGTGGTATCTGGGATCTCATGTGAGAGGAGCAGTCACAGGGCTGGCACATTCCCTGTGCCAAGTGGTTATGAGAGAGGACACTCTCCCAGCAGCAGCTGAGTGCCAGGGTGCCTGCCATGCCCAGGAGCACGCACCCTCCCAGGCAGGAGTTCCCCATCCTGTGACCAAGTGCCCCACGTGCCTCCTCCTCACATGGGGCAGCCTGGGGGTGTCACATCAGGTGATCTGTGCTGCATCCAGCCCTGTCCATAAAATCATCTCTTTCAGTTTAATCACTTTTAGTAACTAACTAAGTATTGGTAGAGAAGGAGGGGGTGTTAGTCCCACCGGTAAGTGCAGGAGCCATGGGAAGTGGATGGAGTTAGTAGCATCTTGCAGTGGCACTGCCAGGTGTGAAGGAAGGCCGCCCTCCCTGGCATGAACCTTTCAAAAATGGGAGCTGTTTTTAGAAAGAAAGAGCTTCTAAGTTTGTGTGGAGACAAAGTTAAAGAGCTTCCCCTGATCCTGCTTGTAACAGTTTGTACTTGCCCTCTGCTGGCTTCCTGTCTGCACAAGGCTCAGGGTTTTGGCATATCAGTATTTTAACCTCGGGAAAAACGGGTCTAATTCTGCCATAATCAAACCCTGTGGGTACAATTAGTGTTTTGTGGTGTAGAGTGGAGCTAGATCATCAGCTGAGCCTGTCTTGCCACTCAGTTATGAAAACCAGTGTGACATGTGCAAGACAAGATCATCTCATTCCCTCAAGAGCTTCAAGAGGAATACATAAAGAAACTGTGAAATGTGATTTGTGAGTTCTGCACTTAGACAGCAGTGAGCTGCTTTTGCTTGGGTCCAGGAAAGTTTGTGTCAACTTTGTTGAGTGTTTAGGAAGCTTGTCTCCTAATACTCATCACAATCAGCACTACAGAAAAGAGGTAGTTTCCCCTGCAGCTGCTTGCCATGTCCCCTGAGGAATGGGAATTTGTGCCTGTTGAACTGGGCACTCAGCAGTTAATTGTGCTGGAATCAAAGACAAACAATGAAATGTGTAATCTTGGGATGATGAGCACTCCAATACTGGGACTAGGATAAGGAGTATAAAGTGCCATTTTGGGGATCATTACTAAAGGCAAACTTGAAAACATCAAGCTTTATTATAAGATTTTATGATTTTGCTATCAACAGCCGTCAGAATGGAATTGTGGAATAGCGAGTACCATGTTAACTCAGATCCAGGGAAGACATCAAATGCAGAGTGGCTTTCCCTTGATCAGGACAGAAAAAAGCATGAGGGGAAGCAGAGGCAATATCCTCCCCATCAGGCAGTGCTGACCATATGGAGCTCAGTGCATGTATGTCCTTTTTAGCTTCTGCTTATTTTTTTTTGGCCTTTGAAATATCAAAGAAGCTCCAAATCTGTGCTCCCTGGCATACCGGAAAGTGATGTAAAATTGATCTCCAACTGTTGTAATCTGTCTTCTGATGAGTGCTTTTCTCTTACAGTTCAGGAATCCAAGGGCATCACTCCATACCAGACTCTCAGATCTGTTAAAACACCTTCAAAAGAAAGGAGACAGACACTGTCAGGAGTTTTACAGGGCTCTGCAGATCAATGCTGAACAGCTGTTTAATGACCTGCCAAGTAGGAAAATCTTGAGTAAGTTGATTTGTAAGTTGATTGAGTTGTGAATTTCCTCATCAGTGATTTTCCTCATTTCAGATGAGGTTTAGGTTATTTAGACAACCTAAACAGGTTATAAATAATATAAATAAACAGGTTTTTTAAATAAACTTTCCATTCCTTCTGACTGGAGTTTTCCAAAAGCCGAAAAGGGATTTGACTTCTTGTTATTTGTTGATTAGAGCGGGCAAAACTCTTTGATTGTTTTGAAATACGAAATATGTCTTTAAAACCAGTTTAAGTGCAAAATGTCAGCAGTATAACTCCTATGAATTACAGCTTCTCTTTCATACTTCATTGCTTCATAATGGCTTGTTTATTTCCTTTGTGCTTATTCTGACTTGCAGCACAGGAGAAACATCCCAAACCTCCAATTTGTTAAGCTCAAATGTCTGCTGGCCCAGGAGCTTGGCTTTCCCCCAGTCCATAAATCTCCTCCTTGTGTCTTGTTTAACACAAAGCACACACATTCATAGGCCCTTGCACTGATGGACTGGGACATTAAAATCACTTAGGACTTGTTTTGTGCAGCTGACTGATGTCCATAAAGCTGCCCCCCAAATACTCTTGTAATGTGCTTTGTAAGGGCTGAGGCTCAAACAGATTTGATTCTGTACTGCAGAGGAGTTCACTTCTTCAAGGAAAATTTCCAGCCTGCCTTGCCAGCCTGGGATAAAGCTGTCTACTGTGTGTTGGTCTTTCTTTTTTTTTTTTTTTTTCCCCCTACCTAAGAAATGCAGAAAAGAATACTCTTGCAAGTGGATGGGAAATCGGTTCAGGCATTCTGGCACACTGAAATGACTTGAGGAGCTTGAGGGAAAACTCCCCCACTTATGTTAAGGAAGCTGCAAAAGGACTGCAATTTAAGAAATCCTCATAAAGTGTCCCAGCAGTAATGCTTCACTGGTCAGTTGATTTCTTCTTGTAAGAACCTCCACAGTGAGGTGCCAGGGCAAATTACAGGCGTGAGACAAACTCCAGCGGGATTCAAACCATCACTGCAGAAGTCTGTAGGTTGACCTCTTTTACTTCTGCGGTGAAAATGTCATGTAAAAATGTAATTAGCTTAATTTCACCTTTCATTTTGAAGGAAGGGATTTGTATCTGCCCAGCCCAAGCACTGTGAGGCTGCAGAGTTATCCCACATCCATACCTGAACCCTTTTGAACTGGGGACTTCAGGGCCCATCCCTGCCTCAGGGTCTCAGCTGAGCACCAATCCCACAACTGTTTGAGCCTTGCAGCAGCTTCAAGGCAGTGTTATCATCTGATATTCACCTTGTAGCAGTCATGCCCTTTGGGGAACAGGCTCTTAAATCAGATAGTTTTGGATCTGTGATTTTCACTTGGGTAGAGCTCAAGAGCAACAGGTTTTTCTGCCAGGCGGCCTAGAAGTCAGCAGACAGTCAGCCTGTGTAAATTAAGAGCAGTTTAAAAAGCCTCAGTGTAGTCACTAAGAATAAAATTTCAAGACTGTTTTGATGTTTAAGAGTTCAAGCCTGTTAATGTTCAACAACACCTTCAGCAAGCCATTTCTCATAATGTATCTTTCCAGGGAGACTCAGATAGGGTCTGTGGGGTGTTTTCACTTTTAGCCACAGCAGGAACGTGCCCATCCTTGCACTTGATTTGCGTGGTGACTCAGAGCTTTCCTCAGGTGGTCCTGTGAGCAGGTAGGGTTAGAGCTTCTCATGTGCAGACTGTGTGCACACAAGTCCCTGTGCTAGAAGTGCTTCATGTTAAACATCCAGCTGCTTGTGGTGCCCCAAAATTGTTTTGCTGCTGCATTATGCAAAGGGACTTCAGTAACCATCAAAGGTCATTAAATTCTCTGTATCTTGGTACACTCTCTTATGTTAACCATCAGAAGGATGAGAATAATTTAAATATCTGGGTTAAAACACTGCTATGTGCTGAGATTCTGCAGTTTCCCTCTGTTGACCTGAGGAGGAAATACTGAGATGATTGTGTTAATATGCTTGCTGCTTCTTATGAGTTCTGTAATTAAAACAAGTGTCTGTAGTCTGGATTGAATGGTCAAGAAATGGTCTAGTGGAAGGAGTCCCTGCCCATGCCAGGGGGGTGGAACTGGATGGTCCTTAAGGTCCCTTCCAACCCAAACCTTTCCACAGTTCCATAATACTCTTAAGGAAGTACTTGCTAAATTTCTTAAATTTAGCACAGAGCATTTACCAAATTGCCACTAGAATTTGTAAATGTGGAGAAAAAGGAGAATCTCTAACATAGGGAATTTGTTCTAAGTGCAGATTGAGCTGAAACAAACAGCATTACAAACACCTGGAGAAAGTATTGATAAGAATATGGATGAACCATGGCCAGGATGGAGTTCTGTAATAGCTTACATGCAGCTGTACATATGACAAATGTTTTCTACGGAGGAAATCCTTTCAAATATATATTTTTTGTTTCTAAAACAGCTTTAAAATTTGTGCTAGAACAAAATTTCTTTGCCTGAAGTGTAAATTGCCAGCACTATGCCTGGTAATGTCTGAGCATTCCCACTAGAGGGGAGGTAAGGCACGCGGTTGGAGCAGCCTCAGAGCTGTTGAAGGCCAACAGGAGCTTCCAGGTGACTCAGAAAATGTTTTTATTTCCCTCAGTGCTGACATAGACTAGAAGGATAAAGGCTCAGACCAGCCCCAGGCAACAAAATCCTGAGAGAAGTGCAGAGGTGTGGCTGTGCTCTCCTGTTCAGGCTGAGGATTTCCAGCTGGAGCTCCCAGGGAGGATGTCAGCCCCTCAAAGGGGAAGGCTGAGGGAGGCTGCCAGTGGTACCGAGTGCTCCGTGGGGGCTTTGCAGCAATCCTTCCTGCTCCAGGGACTCTCAGGCCTCACAGCAGGGATTCCTGTCCTGCTCCAGTGCCATGTGCTGTCCCCACCCCGAGGGGCACATCCTGAGCAGAGGAGGTGGCTGTTCCCCTGACAGCAGCTCCTGTTGCTGCCTGGGTGTACAGGGCAGTTTTCCACGGCACCTCAGCGAGCCCCAGATGTCATGTGGGAGAAGGAGATCAGTTGAAACCACAGTCAGTCTCAAATGATTTCCTCTTGGCAGCCACGTTTGGAGCCCTCACTTTTTCTCCTTCCCTTTTTTTAAGCCTTTTAACCCTTCTGCAGTTGGATGTGGTGATCGTAGAGGTCTTCTGCAACCTTTATGGTTCTGTGATTTTTATGACCACAAAGAGATTTGGCTGAAAATATTGTAATGCAGGTTGGTGATGTGTTGAGGAAAGTCACTCCTCTGCCATGCCTGATGACTGCTGTGTGCACACCCCTTCTGCAGTGTTGTCTCCATGTCTGTGTGGCAAAGGCAGCTCTGAAAGGGTCTTTCTGCCCAGAGTGGAAACTACTGCACACTTTGTCTTAAGGCCAACCTCCTTTTCTACTTCAATTTGGAGAAAGATAGAGGCAAAAAATTATTTGTGCCAAATGTTAGCACATAGAACCTACAGATTTTCCAAGAAGCTGAGCATGTCTTTAGCCAAGACCTGAATTTAGGTAAATGATCAGCTCCAAGAGGCCTTTTCCAAGTCCTTTGTCCATTAAATACATCAATACCCAGAGAGATTTGCTCAAGAACAAAGCATGGTGATACATCAAATTATAAAGGGGTTTTCAGATTAGTGTGTCTATTAACAAATAGTTTGTATTTATTACCATGAAAATTGCCGGCATTATGGAAGGATTAGCTCCTGCTTTCCTCACTTGGGAAACAAGGGTAATGTTATTTATATGCTCAGTGCTTAAGCAGATCAGAGGTGATGCTGCAGCTGTTTGTGGTTGCATTCAGGTGACTTTGTGCCTGTCTTTTGGTCAGCATATCCCCAGCTTTTCTGACTCCAGTGATGATCTGTCTTCGGAGGGGTTAAAACTCTATGTCAATATTGGGGGTTTTTTTGAAATGTGTTGTTTTGCACCATTTCGCCTGTGCTGATTATGTTTGTGTGTTTGTTTGTTTGCTTGAGCTGAGTACTAACTTCTCATGTGTTGCTTTTGTTTCTAGAAACCCCAGATCCCACAGAGATAGACACTGACAAGGAGCAATATATGCTAAATGACAGGGGTAAATAAACCATACAGTGTCACCGGATGGAATGGCTTTGCAGATTATGATGCAATTTATTTTATCATGTAATTTGCATTTCATGTAACAACTAGTTTGGTTTATGATGTCTTTACTGTCACAAGTTAAGTAGAATTAATGGAGTAAAATGTACTGAGCTGCTGTTTAGGAAACCAGTGCCAGGAAATTGAAGAGACTGTGGAGTTGAATCAATATTTACAATGGTATTTTTACTTATACT
This sequence comes from Pyrocephalus nanus, assembly GCA_038380795.1. Taxonomy (NCBI): domain Eukaryota; kingdom Metazoa; phylum Chordata; class Aves; order Passeriformes; family Tyrannidae; genus Pyrocephalus; species Pyrocephalus nanus. Next base: position 2,785,462 of record CM076271.1, on the reverse strand, counting down.
GTTACAGCTAAACTCTTCATTTCCTGTGATTTCTTCAGTGCTTGAACAGTAAGGGCTATTCAGATGCTGCTATCACTTTGCATAAGGCCATCAGTTTGGGGTTTTTTTATGACTTTCAATTTTTTTCATCTTTTTGAGCTCTCAATTTAAGTACAAAATCATTTGAAAGCAAAGGCAGAAAGGAAGGATGTACTTAAATGTATTTTCTTTGGGAAAACATGTTAATTATTTTCACCTTCCTCTGTTCAGTGCCAGATTACAGAGACAAATGTTTTATTCACTGTAGGATATTTTGGAAAGGAAGAGCTGAAAAAAAGATGAAAAATTTTCTGAATTTATAGTGAACTGCTTTATAATTTAAGTTTTATTAATATTTTATTTAGAGTTTTGGATACAATTATGAGATATTAAAGACACCTTCTGTAGATTATACCTTTTTGCCAGTTTTCTGAGAGAAAACTGAAACAAGGGGCAGAAACACAGTTTAACTCAGTGTATACTTTGCCTGTGGTGGTGTTGCTCTGAATATGGAACCAAATTGCTGTTCACATTTTTCACACTGCTGTTGCTGTCTGCAGCATAACAGTCCAGGAGGAGCAGAGAAACTGCTCGGAAATAAGAAAAATTAGTAATATTTTATTTTATTTTTACTTTTTAAATTTTTTTCTTTTTCCCCCCTGAGCTGTCCTCAAACTGGAGAGTGTCTGGCCTCTAGCCACCCTCACTGGGAGGTTACATCCCAAGGAGCAACTGAATCCTTGCTCCTTTGCTGTTTCTCCAGTGTCAGCTCCAGGAATTTGATAGTCTGCAGTACCCTTGTCCTTAAACTGACAGGTGTAATTTAATTGTAGCTCTGTTCCTAGTGAAGTTTTAAATACAAATAGAATATTGGGCGATAAAGAAGCAGATATAAATCTTTATGAGGTTTTGTCAGTGGCTGAGTATGAATGAGAAAGGTTTTATTGAACATCAGTACCGACCATCAGCATTAAATGTGTAATTCCAGGCAGGCAGTTTCCAGGGGGAGATTGGCTTTTAGGTGCACATGTGGCTCTTCATCTCAGCCCCCAGGAGAGTTGTCAACAGGAACAAGAGTATCTGCTCTTGTCATGAGAGTGGAGTTTGTGGAACATCTGTGGGGAATAGGAAAGGCCCCGAAGGATGTAGCTCTGAGGGGCTGTGTGGTGAGGGCCCTGCAGCCTGGTTAATTGTTCTTGTGGTGTTCAAAGGGGGGGTTTGCATAAAGTTTGAGAGTGAAGAAACATCTAAGGAAGCTCTCCCTTAAATTCCCCAGGCTGTAGCTGGATGAGCAGAGGGGAACGGGGGATGGCAATAAATATTAATTGCAGTCCATTATGCCTCACAGAACGTTAGCCACAGAACATACAGACTTGTGAATGTGTTAGCTTCATTTGAATATGCTTAATTATGCATATTAATAGCAACTGATGATTTATGAACCAAGCTAAACTTCTGCCGCCCTTAATGTGTTTCCTTTTGCCTTTTCTCCAGGCCCAGTGTTTTTCCTGGCCTGTTTCAGCGTGGCTGCAGGACTTGCCCTGTTTTGGTATTGCTGTAACTCAGGTGAGCTGCTCTGGGGGGGATTTCTCTTGGAAAGGGAAAGGAAACACGTTGGAAGGCTCTGCCTTCCCTGAGCACAGGACAGAGAAGGCTCCTGATCTGACATGGCTTAACGAGGAGGGTCAAGGTGTCATCATTCATCAGTGAGCTCAGGGTACAAACTGCACTGCAGACGTGCTGGGGTATAAATAATGGATAGTTTGCCTGAGAGGATGCCACAAACATGGGCTCTTTTTAAAGGCAGTGGTCACACGAGCTCCTGTTGCTATAGCAGTGGGTCATGATTGCCAGCAGTCATGAGATAGACCCAAGGCCTCTGGTTCCCACAGCCCCTGGGAGCCGGTGGAAGCTTGGCCAGTGCCAGGGCTGGACTGTGCTGGCTCGACTGGCTGAGCCTGAGCAGCTACAGCCATTGCCCCTGCTGCTGGCTCTGGGTGTTGGCTCTACCTGTCACTTTTGTGCCAGTGCCTTCTGCTCCTCCTGCCCCAGACACAGCAGTTACAGTTACGTTGTTCTCTGCTGCTTTCCCTCACACAGTTGTAGGTTCGAGTAGCACCAGTCGATGGACTTCTCAGGTGCTGTGGAAGTCTGGGCTCTGTGCTTCATTTCCAGATCAGAATCCCTCAGCTGGACTGTCCATGGTGTCGCAGTTTGAGGCTGAGGGAACCCTTAGACCCTCGAGCCCGACCCTGTGTGTTTCCTTGGATGCCATCCCTTCCCCTGATCCCAGTTCATCCATAGCATTATAAGTGTGCATCTTACTCTCAGTTTGAACTGGCTTCAGATCCAGCCTAACATTTCTGTTCAGCCTTTCTCTACCAGACTGCAGAGCCCCTTGTTTCTGTGCCAGCTGACTTTGCATATTTGCTCCCCGTGGAGTTCCTTGTGCCTCAAGTCATCTCTATGTCCGTAGTGCATAATTTTAGCAAAAATCATCTCAACCAGTGTTTTGTTGCAGGGCTGCTTTTTCCAGTTTGTGAGGCTCTTTCCTGACTCTCTGTAGTATCTCAGTGCCCCGTGTGTAACAGGGCCACCAGCCCTGGATGTGGTGGTCCAGCCTTGCACCATCCAGTGCCACGCTCAGGTGTAAAGCTGCCCCTTCCCTAACTCACCAATCCCCTCTTCCCATCTGAACCTGCAGCAGTGAATCCCAACAGGTTCATTGTTCTCCTCTCTTGGCAGTTGATTTCTACAACATGGAAGGAAATGTTTCCTCCAGAGTTATTGTTAATTGATTTTTACTTTTTGCAGGTGCTGCTTCCCCGCTAAGAATGAATCTTAACTGTGTTCACTTTCTCTTTTTCCTCCCATCTTCATTCTGTTTTAGATACAAAAGTTGTAGGAAGAGCCAGGAGAATCTTGGGCTTTTCTCCTATTATCATAGGAAGACATGTTAGAAACATTTGTATGCTGTATATGGAAGACATATCAAGAGATTAAGGAAGAGCTGCCTCCTCGCTTGTCTGTACAGTAGCCTGCCAAGGGAAGCCAACGGTGCATAAATATTAATCTCCTGTACTCCTGTACCAAAGATTTTATTAACTAGCTTCATCAATAATTGCCTTGCCTCCAGATGTATTCAGAATTTCAGCTATAAATGTCCTTCCCTCTGGGAACAGACCATTTATTTTTGTAAATGCTTATTTTAAAATATTTATCGTTTGGATAAAAAGAGGTATTTTTTAATACAAGCTTTAAAAGGGTCTCCTAAGTGAGGGTCTGAAGCCATGTTTGCAAATGTTTTTTTGTACTGGAATGAAGGATCACAACTGTTTGAAGAATGCTAGCCTGCCTTTTGTGGTAATTAATTTAAGAGAAGTACTTCAAACAAACACATGCACTCAAAGCCTTACTAAGAAATGGATCTCCATTTTGGAACTGTTCTGTCTGGATCCTTTGTACTCCCTGCCCCGAGCTCAGGTGTGAAAAGTTTATGGGTGCCAGTTCCCTTTGTGTCTGCCTTGTGCTCAGAATGTCTTGGGATTCCCTGCTGGTGCCTCATCCCAGCCTGTTCCTGGTGACACCCTGCTGGCCCTGGTTTGGATGCCCTGGACTGGTTCCCAGCCCACAGAGGGTCCCAGGGACTGGAATGTCTGGCCTGACGCACTTCAGACTACCAAGAAGATGTTTAAAGTTTATTCAGCTCTGCCTTTCCCAGTGAAGGGCTTTGCACTCTGTGTGTCTCAGAAACGGAACTAATCCGAGATACTTTGCAGTGATTTAAGTGCCACGACACGGGGCTTTTTTATGGCCAGAAATACTTGGAGAGCCTGGGGTTGTTCATATGTCACGTGGTGATGTTATGTTTTTCTCTCCTGTGATTTGAAACCTGAGAATCTTGCAGAAGCCATGGTAAGATAAAATTGCTGAGGGAGAGGCAGGGAGTTGGGCTGCAAGTGAAGCAGCTTGGGGTTTCTCAGCTTGCTCCCGCCCCAGTCAGTGCCAAGGGCTGTGGAGAGTTCCTCAGTTACTGCTCAAGAGCAACAGGAGCCTGGGGAGACCACGGTCCTGTACCTTGTGAGAAAGACACTTCTGTGGCTCTTCATTCAGTCAGGAAATTTCCAGATCAAATCCAATGTCATCAGAATGAACAGCTACAGCACAAGGTGCGAAATTTTCCGTCATTTGGAGTGGGGTTTTTTTAAAGCAGACTGAAAATTGTCTTTCAGCTTTAAACCTTAATCATGCTATTAAAATGTCATCATCAGGGATTTTTATGTGGGTAGATAGTGATAGGACAAGGGGAAATGGTTTTAAACAGTCAGAGGGCAGGGTTAGATGGGATATTGGGAAGAAATTCTTGGCAGTGAGGGTGGGGAGGCCCTGGCACAGGTTGCCCAGAGGAGCTGTGGCAGCCTGGGCTAGTGGAAGGTGACAACAATAATAACACCCAGGAGAAGGTTTTTTGACTCCTTTCCTGCCCCCACCCCACCAGCTCATGTGTCTCTTGATCCCATCTCAAGGGGAGCTCTTATTAGGGAGGGAACATCATATTTCCTACAGATTTGGGCAGTCAGGGGGCTCTGCTGCCCCTGTTACACAGTGGCTGGGGCTGTGCTGCCTCCCAGCTTGGGGAGGGCTTTAATCATAGCCTCTTGTTTTCTCCCTGCCTTGCCTTGTATTTAAGGTGAAAACAGGTTCTATTTTTCTCCAGCGAAGCAGATCTAGTTTATAACATTTAAAATTATCCCTCTCTCCACTGGTGCTCCTCTAGCAGCCCCTTCTTGAGGGACTAGAAAAACTACCTCTGAATGCTGAAGGGGTTTTAAATCTCTGCTCTGAAGCCAAATTTGAAACCTCATTAGAGGAACAGTATACTGTTGAACACACAAAAATCATTATTCCAAATAAGACAGACACCTCATTTTGAAGCAGAAGCAGAGGCCTTACTGCTGCCAGGCAGATTCTTTTTTTTTTTTTTTAGCTTACCCCCCATGGAATAGCAGGTTACAAATTGTTGTGAGCTGCTGTTGAGACCTGCAGAAGTTACCAGTGCCTTTCTGAATCTGAAGATGAGACCCTTCTTGGGTCAGTCTAACCCTGTGCAGCAGGACATGGTCCTCCTAGTGCCTTAAACAGTGCCTTCTTGGCATGGAAACCACATGGAATCAGGGAGTCATAGATTGGGTTCAGCTGGAAGGGACCTTAAGGACCATCTTGTTCCAACCCCGTGGGCAGGGACACCTTCCACCAGCCCAGGTTGCTCCAAACCCTGTCCAGCCTGGCCTTGGACACTTCCAGGGATGGGGCAGCCACAGCTTCTCTGGCCAGCCTGTGCCAGGGCCTGCCCACCCTCACAGGGAAGGATTTCTTCCCAGTACGGTAGAGGGAAGTTTACTAAAGCCTAGAACTGTATTTCCTCCCTTCCTGAGGTTGCTTGAGATGAGGATGCCTCTCAGGGGGAAGAAAAATGTGATCCAGGATGAGCTGTGCCAAGGTGGTTTAGAGCTGGGAGGAGAGAGGAAAGATTAGTCTTGGTTCATCCCAGTGTTAAAGGACCTGACAACAAAGAATAGAAAACAATCTGTTCCTTTATGAGTGCCAGTTACTAATTCCAAAAGGGAAGGTGAGGCTGCCTGTAAGACTGGCATGTGCATAGGGTGGGAGGCATTCTTGGAAGATTTTTCTTTCAGAAGCTTCTCTGCAAGCCCATGCAGACAGTGATAGTTCCATCTTCAACTCCTGGAGGAAGCACATGTGTACCTGCGTGGGAGTCAGGTCCTTTTTGGCAACCAGTGTTATGGACTTGGGAATAAATCAAGCAGGGTCTTGGATGAGGCTGCCTAGCTGCAGAATTCCTGTTTCCCTGACAAGTCTAGAATATTATCTTGGCCTTTGCTGCTGAAACTGTGCTGGTATTTATTTATAACTGTGCTTCACTCTTGAGTGCAGGGAGGTTGTCCTGGCTGGGTTGTAGGTGGGGACATGTGCAGAGGGTGGGGGCATCCTTGTGAGTGCTGCATCCTCCTTGTGCTGCAGGCAGGAATTTCACAGGAGCTAAGGAAAAGCAGGTTTGATTCCAGCATACCTTCTCTCACCTTGTGCAGCTCCCTGAAGAAGTTCTTGCTTATCCCTGCAGCATTGTGCCCTTTAGTGGCATTCCAGGCTAAGGAGCCAGGTGGCTGCTGGACAGGGATGCTCTCCTGGAGGGCTGGATGTGGCTGTCAGGAAGGAAATGAGGGTGAGATGTGCAGGTCACGGAGCCCTTGGCTCCTGCCAGCTCAGATCCTGCTCTACAGCAGCTGCTCCCACCAGGAACTGTCCCCCTTTGCTGCTGGGAGACTTGGGCACAAATCCCAAGGGGAGGGAATGGGGGATGAGCTCCAGGTTCTTCAGCCCCAGGACCTCCTGATACCTGGCAAAGAGATCATCTCCTTCCCTGTTTTAATTCGTGTGAATGGGCATTTTGATTTAAGGTAAAGCTGAACCGCCTCTGATTGTCCTGGTGGTGATGTTAGGGCTGTCTCTATCCCAGGACAAGAGCTATCCCATGGGATAACCCCCAGGCTGAGGTGCAGGCGCTGGCCTGAGCCATGGAAATGGTTAAGGCAGAGCGCTGGGGCCATGTGTGCAGAGAGCTGGGAAGCGAAGTGACAGATCCTACAATGAATTTGCACAATTCCATTTAAAGCCAGACTGCTATTTAGAGGAGTTGGTGAAGGATGGTGTGCCTGCGATCCGGAGTGGGAAGGAAGTGATGATTCATTCTGGATGTGCTGGGCTCTGCCAGGGCTGCTGGCTGGAGTTCACAAAGCTCCTGAGGCAAACCTACTCCTCTTGTTTCTTTCATTTGTCGTTATTGTCCTCATACTGTAATAAAGTGAAAACATGTTCTGTGTGTGCAGATGTTATTCCATGTTTTATTCCATGTTATTCCATGTTTTATGCCATGCCTCTGCTGTGCCCCAGCACTGCTACCAAGGAGCAGTTTGCTGCTCTTCCCGGGTCCTGTGCTTTGTAACAATGTGTCTGAACGTACATCTCCCTGAATCCTGTAGAAATTCATGGATTTCTTTTTTTTTTCAATGGGGTAAAGCTGGCAATTGAATTGAAATAAAATCTGTACTGAGAAAAGGATGCTGCTGTTTTTCTTGTAGTCAAGGTGATGTGCTTCCTTCCAGAGGGGCCCCTCAGGTTGTTGCCCTCCTGTCAGCCCCTCTTGGGCTCTTGCCCTCTCATGGTTAAAATTTTTCTGGGTATTTGTGGCAAGATTTTTAATGTTTTCATCTGCTTTCAAGATTCTTTGCAGTTTTTCTGCTTAAGTGATCTGGAGTTAAACAGGATTCTTCGGGTTAAGCCCTGACTTGGTGTCATTTTGGGAGTCCCGTGAGTCACTGCCCACGAAGGCTGGTGTGGAGACCCACTGTGCTTGGTGCAAAGGGGCTTGGTTTTAAGGGGTTGGTTTTAAGGGCTGCTTTGACCACCCAAAAAGGGACTGCAGGTAAGAAAGAGATTTGCAGACAGATTTGTTACTGGCCTGTTCTTTCGGATAAATTTTGAAGGGGGATCTGCTGGCCCGGGTGCCTCTGTGGGCTGTCTTAAGGATCCCACCAAAGGTACTTGTTGCTGGAGTAGGAGAATCACAGGATCATGGGATTGTTAAGGTTGGAAAAGACATCCAGGGTTTGGATGTGATCAAAAACCAGCTTGATGATGCTACAAAGCTGTAGGATTTGGTGCAGGGGGTAATTTCGTTCATATATTCAACTCACCCACTTCACTGGGATGTTCCTAATGCCGAATGCAAAGAAAGCAGAGGCAGGAGATGAGACAGACGTGCAGCAACACTGCTCTGGTTAATTCAGTGCCACTGCTTTGGCATAAAAGAGCATTTTGGGTGAATCCTGAGCTGCCCTTTCTATTTTGGAGGCTCCACTATACACTGTGGTCAGAAGGAAAAGCTTTCTGCTGTGGTGCTGTTGATAAATCTTTAATAACATTGTGTCTAGTAAAGCAAAACCCTTTCAGTCTCGGTCTGTGCTTCATGAACTGGTGACAGGGGAAGTCAGGTGCCAGCAGCTGGAGTGTCACAGCTCCTGGAGCCTGAGTAAATCACTGGCAAGACACGTCCTCCCAGCACCACTTACATCAAATCCTCTCTTTTCAGTAGCAAAATATGTCATCACATTCGGGTGGTTTGGTTTTTTCCCTTCTAAGCCCTGGTTTTACCTCCTGTGAATGTCTCAGTGCCCATCCCTTTGGAACAGCTGGGTCTCCAGAGCTGCTCCTGCTGAAAACTCTGCAGCAGCACAAAGGGGGAGATCTGGGGGCATTTTTTCCTCCATGGGCTCCAAGCTACTTGATTTGAAAAGCTCCTAGCAGAGGTTGAAAGAAGGAAGTTCCCAGTGCTCCCCGTTTAGTGCAATTCACACATCCAGCTTTGTTAGGTCACGTTCCCAGGATCTGAATCTCCACGAGGGATGGAGAGGCCTGGGGGGATACAGTCATTTCTTTCCCAAGTGATGCTCTCCCTGGCATGCCTGGTGAATCATGTTTTCTGACACAGAAAAAAAAAAATAAATCCTATTTCAGGGTAGAGACACATAGCTGTCTCCCTCCATAGCTTCCACAAATCCCAAACAAATCTGAAACATAAGGCCTTCCCAACAGTTTAAATTTCATCCCTGATGCCAGAAATCTGGGGTAACGTTGGGTGGTGATGAGACTGATTCATTGCTGAATGTTTTTGGCACTGGTGAAAAACGCCTGGCAATGTTTCAGGAGCCCTGGTGTGGTGCTTCATACCATGGCACAAGATTTACCACCCACCTCCCAACTAATCAAAACTTCTACCCTTACAAAGGGGGTTGGGGCGGCCTCTGGGCTGGGAGATTGGAAAAAAAGGTAGAAAACATCATGAAGGATCATGGGAAAAACATCATGGAAGAAAAAGGAACCTGAGTTTTTACCGTCTCCATTGGGCAAAGCCCAATTTGTCTGATGAGGAGTCGCTGGGTATTCTCTGCTCCCAGCTGGGAGCTGTGGCTCTGGGAGCTCCCTCTCCTTGGGAAAGCAGCCAGGTTAGTAAACAGCTCCCGTTATGGGAACCCAAGGTGGGGAAATGAACCACGAAAACAGATCTTCAGCCAACTGTGGAGGAAGAGGAAAGTGAGTTCAAGACAACCCCTAGCACCCAATAGCAGGGCAGCTAATTTTTTGTCACCATCCTCATCTTCCTCAAGTGCCTTTTCTCATTTATTTTTATTTATTTCTTGCTCTAGTAATGTTTTTGGCTCTGGTTCAGTCTTGTTGATCACCTGTGAATATTTAAAGGCTGTGGCAAGACCCCCACAAGACACCAGGGGGGATGGAGTCCTCCCTCTAAGGAGATGAGAGTTGGCAGCTCCTCTCCTGCTCCTTATGTGTTTCAGCTATAAGGCAAGAGACCTCTCCCTTTCCCATCAGAAAAAGGCATCTGCTCCTCAGCTGTCTTGCTTTCCAAGATGAAGGGGGTGGGAATTTGGGACACAGCAAACTCTCTTCCCTCCTGCATGCTTCCAAGAGGGCAGTGAGCTCAAGCTGAGGACTCATCCTGAGTCAGAGATTCCCAGCTTTCCAAGACTTGGTGCCCCTTGGTGTTGAATATGAAAGCTGCCAGAACCAACCTGAAGTGCTGAATGTTGTTCCACAGAGAACATTTCCCATTGCTGTGGGAGGTTTTTTCCAAGATTTTTTTCCCCAAAGGTTTTTTCCTCTGTTCCTCGAGGGAAAATCTGCATCTGAACATACTGGGTGGGGTGGCCTTCACAATGGGGGAACTTCACTTTGAGGTCATTAAATTTGTGTATATTTAAGTGACCCTAAGAGCTGTGCTGCTTTCCACTGGGAAAATAAAATAGAGAATTTACAAATAGCCACCATCTGGTGCTATCTGGGGCACCAGTTGTTTCCAGGCTGTTCTGAGGGAAATGCTGTATTTCCACCATCCCTTTGCAGCATCATTTCCTGGGTATGGGTTGAATAGGGGTAAAACCAAATGGGTTGTAAAATGCATAAATGGGTACCAAACATAGCTTTTTCCTGAATCAGATAAAACTTACAGTGGCAACCCCTCTGGTAAGTTAGAAAATCATCTGAGCTTAATGTTTGGATTCTGTCACTCATTTTTGTGAGAACTCTTTTGTAAATACTTGAATGACCAAGATTATCATGTTGGTGTTTCTTCTAGCAATAAAAGAGCACCCAAGCTTTTAGGGTGACATGTAGTGACAAGCCCCTGCCCTGGACCAAGGGGATGAGTGCAGTGCCCTGGTAGCTTTGGTACAGGGCAGGGACCCCCAGTCAAGCAGCACCTACCCCAAAGTGGGGCTGGCAGGGCCCAGTGTGACTTGCAGGAGCACACAGAATTACAGAATCATTAAGGCTAGAAAAGATCTTCAAGATCAAGTCCCATCTTTGACCCATCACCACATTTTCAACTAAAGCACAGCACTAAGTGTCATTTCCAGTCATTTCTTCCAGGGATGGAATACTCCACCACATCCCTGGATTGCTCTTTCCAATGCCTGACCGCCCTTTCCATGAAGAAATTCCTCCTGATGTCCAACCCAGACCCTCCCCTGGCACAATTTGAGGCCATTTCCCCTCATCCTGTCCCTTGTTCCCTGGGAGCAGAGCCCAACCCCCAGCACCCCTCTCCTGTCAGGGAGTTGGAGAGTGAGAAGGTTCCCCCTGAGCCTCCTTTTCTCCAGGCTGAGCCCCCCCAACTCCCTCAGCCATTCCTGCAGCTCCAGCCCCTTCCCCAGCTCCGTTCCCCTCTCTGGACACTCTCCAGCCCCTCGATGTCCTTCCTGTAGTGAGGGTCCCAAAACTGCCCCCAGGATTTGAGGTGTGACCCCACCAGTGCCCAGCACAGGGGACAGTCACTGCCCTGGCCCTGCTGCCACCCTAATGCTGGCACAGCCCAGGTGCCCTTGGCCTTCCTGCCCACCTGGGCACACCCATGCTCACCTTCAGCCGCTGTCACCAGCACTCCCAGGGCCTTTTCCAGCTTTCCAGCTGCTCTTCCCCGCACCTGGAGCTGCAGGGGGCTGTTGTGACCCCAGTGCAGGACGCTGTACCCTTATACAGTTGGCCTCAGCCCATGGATCCAGCCTTGGCAGAGCCCTCCTGCCCTCCAGCAGATCGGCACTCCCACCCAACTTAGTGCTCATTAGAGGAAATCAAAACACCTGAATGGCAGTTGAGCTGAAAACAGTAACCAGGATGGTGCTTCCTCCTTCAGCCCATTTTATGTCAGGCTCAGCAGCAAAACAATCTCCAGCAGTGACCTGGTTCAGAGGACAAACACTTCAAAAGTCACTTCCAGTAAATACACTTGTTGTCACCTGCTTCAGTAAGTTCAGCTACGCTGAAAATCTCAGCCCAGGCAGTTGTGGGTGCTGAAGGGACTAATGAGCAGGACCATGTGCAGTGCTCAGCCTGCCCAGCAGCTTATGAAACAGGAGAGAACGGCTGACCTGGCACGAACCGCTCCCCACACAGCCTGGAAAATTCATCTCGCTTCATTATTGATGACCTCTTTTTAAGGGAAGTATTTGCCTCCAACCAAGACCTCTGGAGAAGCACAGCAACCCAAACCCGTGGATTTGTTTGCCTCCCCTCAGAGGTTCTCGCCGGGATTTTAAAAAGCAGCACCTGACTTAAAAGAATAACGATCCCGTGATTAAATTATTTATATCTGAAACCAACTTGCAGATGCTTTTGTTTGCTAAAAAATACATGAGCTCTGAAGGCTTCAGAGACTTGAAATACAGATTGCGTGCCTGAGGGTGTTTTGCAAATCTTAATCACAATAAAAGACAACGGGAATAACCCAGCAGCCTTTTTTATTTAAAAAGGACATCCAGTGGCAAGTTGAATGCTGCTGGTGCCCACCCAGCCTCAGAGGCTGATGGGTGGCTCTCAGATCAGGTTTTTGCATGTTTAGAACCAAAAGAAGAGACCAGGCTCTCTCTGTTGTGACGCTTCAGCCCCACTTGCAGGAGGTGAGGAAGCAGAAGGATTCCTGGCGGGTTTTTGTTGTGGTTCTGAGCCTGGCTCTGGCAGACTCCAAGTGAACAGGCAACCACCCCCTCACTGCACAGCTCCAAATCCAGCTCTTGGCATCCCAAAATGTGTTCAAGCTTCAAGTATTTTTTTTTTTCTTTCATTCTGACAATTCCCAAACCTCTGTCTTGCCAAGCCTACTGGAATCTGCAGCTGAGAAGCTGCAGTTGAGAACTGCCTGGTGAGTGTTCCCTGCCCTGCTGCTCTGGATCCTGTTCACTCCACAGGCTGCCAGGTGATGGGATACACGAGCCTTGGTAGTTTATGTTGGACAACAGCGCAGCAGGGAAGATGCTCTAAGAACAACTATTACATTTTTCAGGAGAAACCCACTGAAACCTTCTTTGGCTGAGTGACCCAAATAATTATGGTCCAATAAAGAGGAGAATAAAATGGAATGGCTTCCCACTGCCAGAGGGCAGGGAGAGATGGGCTATTCTTCCCTGTGAGGGTGGTGAGGCCCCTGGATCCCTGGAAGTGTCCAAGGCCAGGCTGGACGGGGCTTGGACCAACCTGGGCTAGTGGAAGGTGTCCCTGCCCGTGGCAGGGGGTGAATGAGATGAGCTTTAGGGTCCCTTCCAACCCAAACCAGCCTGTCCATGACAGGACAGGGCTGTGGCAGTAAAAAGCACAATCAAAAGTGGGCCCAATCCCCCTGAGTATGAAGCCAGCAAACATCAGCAGAGCCTGGGTGTCTGTCTGCACCTGCCCTTGGGGTGGTGGACAACTCAATAAATGAGAGATTAACTAAGTGCCAGAAAGACTTTTCTTCCTGTTTTTCTGTCTTGGTTAAAAAAAAGGATGCAAATCTGGCAATGAAAAATATCTAATAATCATACTTAAGAGTGACCTCTGGACAGGTTATGTATTTAGGACAGCACAAAGCAACATGACACCCAGCTCAGGTACAAAGTTTCTTGTACAGAGGCAGCTGCCCCCAGAGAGCCTCTCCAGCCAAATCAGATGTGCAGACAGGCAAAATATTCCAGGGAGGAGAATGCTGAAAGTAGAAAAGGTGATACAGTCAAGAATCTTATCAACATTACTGCCCAGTGTTCAGCCACAGATAAATTTCATCCTGGAAGGGCTCTGCCTACAGTCACCTGTTTCCTTCAAAAGAAAGGTTTTCAGACTTTCAGCCCTGCTCTGTGGGCAGTGAATTCACTGCACTGCAGCATCAACAGTGTGACAGCACAGGGAGGGATAAACAGTTTGTAAAAAAATTAATACAGGAAATCAACCTGAGTGCCTCATTCAGAACTTGTTCTGAGCTACATTTAAATTGGTGCAGCACACACAACGAAACCACTGACTGCCAGAGGCAGGTTAAATACATGTTACAATGGAAATGAAGCAACAAAAGACAAATTAAAAAGTCAAAAATAATTCCATTACTCATCACACAAGTTTCTGATTGGTTTTCTGTTAGCAATTCTTACAGAACATGTACATGAAGATCTGGTACATCAGTGAGCCTTGAGACATAACCAAAGAGAAATGTGAGCAATAAAAACTGAGCAATAAATGAAATGAACACATAGAAGTCAAACTTCTATTCCTATGTGCAAGGGAGCATTTGAAAATTAACGGTAAGGAAATGCATTAGTACAAATCTGCATCTACACATAAGCACAACCGAGAAAACTCAGATTTTTCTGACTGCAGATGAAATAAAATGACTGAAATGTTTTTGTTGTAACCTACACCATTACTAGCAATAGTGTGTTTAGAAAAAGTGTCAGTCCCTGAGCCAGCAGGTAAGAACCTAGAGGATATTTCTCTCTATATATATATACTTTAAAATAAAAATTTAAAAATTACTTATGCTTTCAGCCATAAATTCATAAAAGTAACAAAATTGCAGCAATCAATGACGGGAAGAGGGGAAATTCAGCCATGGAGAGACAAACTTCTTTCATTTTGCCACTTGAATTGCTGACAGGCACTCGGGACCAGTTCACAGGTGAAGTTCACCCTCGATCCTCCAGTTTTCCAGTTGGGCCTAGAAAAGGTGCTGCTTTTAACAGGGTTGCCAGAAATCTGATATAGGAAAGAAGTTTTTTACAATGAGGGTGGTGAGGCCCTGGCACAGGTTGCCCAGAGAAGCTGTGGCTGCCCCTGGATCCCTGGAAATGTCCAAGGCCAGGTTGGACGGGGCTTGGAGCAACCTGGGCTGGTGGGAGGTGTCCCTGAGCTGGAACAACATAATCTTGAAGGTCCCATCCACTCTGAACCATTCTGTGATTCTGTGAAATACATATAATGCACAGAACACAGGAAACAGCAGCTCATAACAAGAAACTATTAACAATTAGGTTATTTGTGTGTCTGTGCACGAAGGACAGGAAATTTTAAGTGTGCCCAGAGATGAAGAAACCAATGAGTACATGCGACCAAAACTGGACAAAAAGAGAGCTGATTGTTTCTGTTTGTCTCATCTTTCCTTCAGCTAGAGTAGAATAAAAAAGGAAAACAAGGCACAGCTACCTTTGCACTCTGCAAAGGAAGAGCATTGCTGGGCTTGGTGCCAAGCTGTGAAATAAAGGACAACGTGACCACGCCAGAATCCAAGGCCTGACGTTTCTTACCACGGTGGAAATGACAAACTGCCACAAAAACAAAGGCACATAAAAAAGAAAAGTCCTGTGAAGTGCTACCAGATGATATTTCCTTGCTTGATGAGCTTATGTCACTTCTCTGAAAAAGAGGGAGCTCCTACAGGAACTGAAATGCCAATATTCCAGAAAAGCACCGTCCTTGGGGCAAAAATCAACCTTTTCCTAGATTCCAGACAGTTTAAATATTAACACATGGGGAAATTTTAGGTGCACAAAGGTACTGGTTGCTGGAAACTTGGGAAAGCTGCTCAGTGTGTCCAGCTCCTTTCAGATAATTTTGTCTTCCCCGCTGTGTCCAGGTGTAACTGGCTCAAGTGCAAATGGCATCTGGAATGAATGCTCCAGGTCTCTGAAATGCAAAGACATTAGGATGTTAGTGATACAGGAATTATAACAAATTACACATTTACTTCAAAGGGGGAATCGAGTTTCTGTGGGAAAAGGGTCCATAATAGTAAAAGGTGAGGCCAGAAAATGGTGACCACCCACTTCTCTCTGGGTTTTGAGGAGACTGTGGCACCAGACTGAAAACTACTCGTTTTTTTCAAGTACAGTTCAGATGACCAGGTGTTTTTAGCAAGGGCAATGTGTACTTCACAATCCCAGTCATGATCAAGCCACAAAACCCTTTGGGTTGACAGTTTATGGAGGGCAGAAGGAATAGCAGAGGAGAAGCTCCAACACAAATGCTGTCCAGGGCACCTCCTTGCCAGCAGGTGCCAGCTAAGCAGCCAGGCATGGCACAAAAACACTGCTATTTCCTTATGCCTGTTTCAGATTCTTGTCTCTGCCTCTGTTCCTGGCTATTCTGTGTGTTTTGCCCTGTGAAGGCAGCTAAAATTCCAATAATTCTTCATTCAGCTCTCTTGCCTTGGCCAGGGCAATTTTGGGGTTAGTGCTTCAGTACTGCTTTAGCATGTACTACTGAGATCAGCATTCTCCCCATGATTCTGGTAACAGCTCAGATAATCTGTGCGCTTTTTGCTGCTAAAATTAAGTATTTATTAGTTTATTTGTAGTGGCTATGGTCAGAAAACAGAGTGAAACGATCTTGTTTCACTGCCAAAATTTCACAGGTTTTGGTCAGAGCAGAAAATTCCACCTACACCCTGAAATAAATTTAGTTTTTCATTTTCCTAGTAATTTGTTGCACTGTTTTCACCTCCATGCTGTTTAGACTGATGACAAATTTTGGTCTGACACCCATTCTTGCTACAGATTTCTGTTGTGCCATTCACCTACAGATTGGGGGTTTAAATGCCTT
This sequence comes from Pyrocephalus nanus, assembly GCA_038380795.1. NCBI lineage: Eukaryota > Metazoa > Chordata > Aves > Passeriformes > Tyrannidae > Pyrocephalus > Pyrocephalus nanus. The sequence continues at coordinate 2,769,451 of CM076271.1, read as the reverse complement.
GTATCTTCCTTTTTCATGGAGAAAGGGTTTCCTTTCTCTGTCAGAGCAGCCAACATACCATGGCCTGCCAGGAAAGTCAGGTAATTCCTTCTTCATCAGGTCTCTGATCCTGTTTGAGATTTGGGAGCCCAAGAGCCAGAGCAATGCTGGCACACAGAGACTCAGCAGTGCTATTTTAAAGGCAGATGTTGACCACAGTGCTTCTTGAGCTACAGGCCTACAATTTAGGTTTGTCTCTTCCCAAATTGCTCTTCAGAGCTATGGAATACACCCATTTTGATCCCCACAATTCCTGTACTTATCCCTCTGTGTTAGGAAAGAACCAAGTTGACAATGAAGGCAGAGGAACAATGCTGTTCTAAATGGCCACGTGGAAAGCAATAGGGCTCATTTTTGGGGGGCTGGGACTCCCACAAAGCAGAGCCCCATCCTTGGGAGGGCAGAACAGCCACAGAATGTGCACAGGAACTGAGGGTTCCAGGATGTGCAGTGTTACCTGGAAACAGATTAAGTCTTCAGTGCTCAGGACAGACTGGATGCAAACCTTCCTTAAAGAAAGGAGAGGCATTTGGAAAAAGCAAAACGACATTTTTTCCCCCATTGTCCTTGTCAGCAGTGAGGAAAAGGAGTGGCTGAGGCAGGGCAATCCTTACTCTTCCTACACGTGGCACATGCAAGGGGCCCCTGGCAGGGTGAGATGCCATCAACTTCTCAACTCCACATTTACAAACACACCCTCGTAACTCACCAGTTCCCAGCTGCTTCTGCACGAATCTGAAGTGAGCTCAGTTCCCTGCAGGGACTAGAACTGTATAAATAAGGTCCAAAGCCATGCCCCAGTGTGCCCTGCACTCCTGGATGCCAGGCCCTGCTACCCTATGGTGCAGGGAGACCACACTCACCTGGTACTTATTGTTTTGGTGCTGACTCAGCCATTGGTTTCTGCACTCCAAAGGCAGTGATAAAAATGTTCACAACTACTATAATGAATACTAGTCCAGTTGCAAGGTTGTTGAGGAAATCCAGCTTTCCATGTTTTGCAGGGTTGTTAAGGTCATATTTTACTTCAAAGAGAGAGGAGAGAGGAAAAAAAAATGTTTAGTGAGATGAATATTTCAAAATCCAGAATAAAAGTCTTCATACTGGTGCAGTTCAAGGATTTCTCCTACACTGAGCTATTTGCATCAGTCACATTTAAAAGGGAAGTCAGATATTCTGCAGTGTCAGTAAAAGTGCTAAGGGGAAGGTCTGCAACCACAAGGAGCCTATTAACTTCCAGTAATTAGCATCTAATCTCTGTGGAGGCACATGGGAAGTAATGGATGCACTAACATTACTAGGAACCTTCTGAGCTCTTGATCTTTTGAAGCCTAGCTTTGTTGCAGACTTTAAGCATTTAAAAATTATACCGGTCTTGAATACATGAAGTTTTGAAGCCCTGACAGGATGAAGTTAAATTTCCTGCCATTAAAATGCTACAAATCTCTTTACCACTGCTGGTTTTTTTCTTTTTTTCTGTTCTGGTGCCCTTCCCCAGCTTGTACTCCCCTGCTTTTGCCCTGGCTCTGTTTTTAGAAAGCAAGGGCTCTCTATCTGTAAAACAGAGGGAGATGGCAGAGCAGTGTAGCTGCAGCCCTTCCTACAGGGACCATCAGCTGTGTAAACATTTTCCTTTGTTTCCTGCAGTTGCTCTTTGCTTGAACTTCTAAGGGGAGTGAGGGAGGATCACACAGGGGAGATAGCATTAATTTAGTGTAAGTTTTGATTCCAGGCCTTGTGAAAACAGACAAATTAGTTACACTGGGCTGATAATAGGCTTGCTAAAGCGCAGTGAGAAGTCTGGGGTGCTTGCCTGATGTCTTAGAACCATTAAGGCTGGAAAAGACCTCCAAGATCATCAAGTCCAAACTTTGCCCAAACAGCACCGTGGCCACTAAAACACCGCATGAACACCCAAGATTTTCCAGTGTCTCTGTTCCCTCACAGTAAGGGCTCTGCAGCTCAGACCCTCAGCTGCATTTCTTTGATGCTGGTGGCATGAAGAGGAATCCTGGAGCAAGTTTTGAGAATGGTTTTTGCATAGGGCACTTCATACCTGACAAGTTTTTGCAGCAACACAAATAAAACTTAAGAGCTCCTTCTGACAGGCACATGCACAGATGTGCAGCTTACCTGACTCTACTGCAAATAACTTTGTTACTTGTGTGTGACACAACGACCCTGCCAACACTGCAGAGCTGAACCACAGCCTCCCTTGCCTGTGGAAGCAGCTGAGTGGTGGCAAACACACTCGTGATGCTGAAGCACTAAAAGCCAGGTAGGTTCACCTGGTGCCCCTAATTTGGAAGTCTAATGCTTGTTCTGGTTTCAAGGAATTCTGGGCATCTGTTCAAGTCCTGTTTGCTAAAGCAAGGTACTCAAACATGACAGGCCAGGCAAAGCAATGAGGAACAGTGTGGGGGAACTGTCTGAGAAGTTCCTGCACACCTGTGTAGGCATGAAAAAAAAGGCATTTCAGATGGTTGGTTTAAAAAGGAAAGGTAATAATGGCCTAACCTATCATGCAAGTTAAAAGAAATCATGCTGAGAGGCAAGCTGACGCTTTAAGAGCTGTCCCTTTGTCCAAAGGAGGGTCAGAGAAGACAAGTAATGCTTGTCAGTTTAGGAAGAGCTCTAAATCTTGAAGTAGAATTGCAGTAATCCTGTCTTCGTAATTACAGTGCTTAAGATGAGGGTGTTGGTGAAAATGTTCTTAAGAACAGCTATTCTTTAAGTATTTTATTATAGTGGGATTAGATTACTATGATTTCGTGCCACTGAAACTATTTCAAGACATTCTTTGCTTTTCTTCCAAAAAGTTAAAATCACCAAATCACTTTCAAGGACAAGTCTGCTGAACATTTCTCACATTGCTTTAGTAAAAGGCTCTTTTGAAGGAGGAAAAGCTTTTAATCCCCAGTAGAAACTGTGAGAACTGGTGGCTCCCAGGATAAAACCCTGTCTCAAAGGAAAGAAACTGGATGGTGGCACAGACTTTTGTTCAGAGATTGCAGAGGCAGAACTTCGTGGCTGGGCAGAAAGGCAAACTGTTCCTGCAGGCCAAAACTCCCAAATATACACTAGGAAAAGCAAGTTCTCCCTCTGATGCCTGTACCTTCATGTCCTATTTCCTCTCTTCCTGTCTTCTTCCTATCCTTTGACCTCAGCAGGACAGCAAAGTTCCAGGAGTGTGTCACCATAAGCCGAGGGCTTTGTCACTCTCGATGTGACAAAGATAAAATTGACAGCATTTAAGCCATTTTGGCAACATCTTGCAGGAACAAGCGTTAAAAAGCAATAGCTCAGCATATACTGAGAAGTTATTGCCCAACAATAAGAGAGGGAACTTGTTTAAAGCTGGAAACAACTACCAGGGAGATGCCTTCAACTGAGGAACAGGAATGTATTTTGCTAGTTTTTCCATTACTCTCTTCCCACCTCGGCCAGTATCAACAGGTTGTTTTTTTCCAGCACCTTTCTGGAATCTCCTCTGAGCCAAGACCTGAGTTTTGCTCTTGCACCAACCCTCCCAAATGCAGAGACAGCTGAATTCTGTCTCTTTTGTAAGAAAGCAAAAAAGCTACATCAGCTACTTATCAATACTACAAGACATGTATCTTGGATCCCCAGGAACTTTCTCCTTGAACAGAACCTTGTTTTTCCAGCTGTGACTAAAAAAAGCAGAACACTGAAGGGCTGACAGGGATGCCAAAGGCAGCACCCATAACTTAGTAAATGCCATGTAGGATCTCTGGCTGTTCATTTACGTTGGGCTTAAGGTCAGTCATATTGTACTCATTAAGGTAAAGGGCAAGACTTGAAAAAGGTTATGAGAAGAAATGATCACATAACACCAGCAGAAGGGATCCACAGCTGTCTCCTTCCAGTGGAGATGTCACTTATTTCAGTGGGCTTCAACATTCCCTCTGATTTCCACAGGAATCTTTGCCTGACTCTCCAAAGGGACAGTCTGGGGCTTTGGGTGCTGTTTGTTCACATTGCAGGTTTTCAGCAACTCCACAAAGTGCCACTGGATTCTTTTTTCATTTGGCCCCACAAGATCATAGGGGAAATCACCACAGTAGGTTAAGACAGCAAAGAGAGGTACTGAAGGCTTGTTCAAGGTCAGAACAGAAAACTTAGTTTTCCAGAATAGTGCTGTCTCTCCACTCCCGGTGCAGTTTCAGTTGGGTTTTTTTTGGGGTAATTCATGATCACTCAGGAATGACGTTGTTTTAGAAATAAGTCTGTTTCTACAGCTCCTTAGATCAATATTCTGCCTGACAGAATAAGGCAGAGGGTACAGGACGTAAGTGTGCTACGAATTTGGCAATACTAACTTAAAACCACCTAATTTTTAGTGATAAATACTGGGTCTTGTGCCTCACAGTGTTGCACCTGTTAATGTTGAACGTCTGGGATCTCTAGGTGGGGAATGACAGATGCAGCTCGGTTCCAGAAACAGCCAAGCTGAAGACAATGTGCCACACCAACACAAAGATGGACATTTCAACTTTCACTTCTGTTTCAGAGTTCCATATTCACAGCAAATTTTTTTTTATGTGACTGATATGGAAGAAACATATTTCAGTCATAAGATTAAGTAACAGGTCTTGCTGGAAAAAATATTATGAAACTGTGCAGGCTGCATGATCCTATTTGACCTGCTGATGTTTCTTTTATGATATTTCATCATTTTCCTTCCTCTTCAGGCTTTCTGCTGAGAAAAATATTCATACTCCGGGCAAATGAGTATGAGAACTTTGATTCCACATAGAGCTGCCCTGCCTGCCTTTGTTGCAGTATTTCTATGGTTTCAAGAGAAAAATCAATGTTTTTTCATATTTAAGAAAATTTCTTCACTTGAAAGAGTTGTCAAGCATCTGAACAGGCTGCCCAGGGAAGTGGTTGAGTCACCATCCCTGGAGATAACTACAAGATGTGTAGCTGTGGTGCTCATGGTTTAGTGGTGAACGTGGCAGCGCAGAGTTAACTCCTGCACTCAGTGTTCTCAGGGGCCTTTTCCAACCTAAATGACTCCATGATTCTAACTTTAATCAGTTCTGAGGTAAAGACTTTCAAGCACAATAGTTTTTTTGAAGTAAATGGTGTGTCTGTGCACCATCTCATGGGCTGTACCCTGCAAGGAAAACACGCCAATGGTTCTCACTGTTGCCACCTACCAAGGAATATCAGGAGCACTCCCACCATGACTTGCAGTGTGAGGGACAGACTGATGAGAACGATGAGGGGGATGTAGAAGTTAAAAGAAGGTCCTTGCTCCATCACAGCTTTCAGCTGGGACGCGTTGGCCATGAGCAGGGCAATGTCCAACATGCTCTCGGCCGCGCTCTTCTTGTTGGCGTAGTGGTTGATGTTGAGGGGCCCGTTCCTCTGAAAGAACTGCAACCTTCTGTGCTGAAATGGGGAGAGAGGAATGGTTATTCACACCCCTCTTAACTGGTGGTGGGTGAGAGGTCCCTTGGCCCACCCACTAATTTCTGTGACCATGGGGACAGCTTTTCCACTGTTACCACTGTCAGCCCAGCTGAGAGGAGAGCAGAAAACAGGGCCTGCCTGTAGTGCCCTTTGCCAGGTACACATTGTCCAGCTTGCCCACAGGATCAGTCTAAACAGTGGGAAAAGGAAAGATGGGAAAAGCTGAAAAGTCTGCACTGAGAAAAAGCTGGGAGGGAAAAAACGATCACGTAACACGATCCAGCAAACAACAGACTGTTGGGATTAATTTGCTCCTGAAAGCACACTTAAACACACGGATTTATTAAATTCACCTTCTCTCATCACACATCTAAAGAGTTCCTTCATTACTCACGGGTCTTATTCTGAGGATGGATGTGGAAGTTGGCCACTGTGTGAGCTTTGCTTGCCCTCTTTTCCCTGCTGCTCCTTCCTCCTCCGTGCCGACATCCACACACAGATGTTTTTCCACTTTACTATCATATGATCTCTGGTTGCCAAGAACTGCCCAGCTACAGGGAAATCTTTTTTTTTTCCATTTTCACATCAGATGTTTTTGGGTTTTTTGTGGCTTTTGTTTTTTGTTTTTTGTTTTTTTTTTTTAAATTCCTCAGCAAGCAAACAGGAAAATAAAAACCAACTGCAGGGCAAACCCGGGGCTGGTTAACCCAGCGGGATAAATAAATGTTTTCTGATGATGACTCATGGGACTCTGAAATCTGACAGCTTGTCTCCCAGAGGTACCTATTTCTCCATGGATTAGATGCAGCTTAGGGTAACTAGGTTAGACTTAACTGCCTGACTCCATGGGGAAGGAAGAGGAGCTGATCCTCGATCCTGCAGTCTCTGAATAGGGCAGGAACTTCATTCTCTCTGCTCTTACTTCGAGACTTTATTTTCAAAAATAATAGACAAATATATGAAGAGTAATTAATTCTAGCTGACTTCTTCAAACCTGCCTCTTTAGAGACCTTTTTACTGGCCAAATGTGTTCCCACTGGCAAGAAAATCCTGTGAGGGAAGTCTGGCTTTGAAGGTTAATTCAAATGTAGAAGACGCCCTCTAATTACTCTTCTCAGCAGCACTAAAAACGATCACATTTCCAACTCCAAAGCCAGGCTTGCCACAGTCCAGACCTAAAAGCCTCCTTTTAAATAGGGCAAATATTGATGCACACATTGCCAGTTTTTTCCAGGGCATTTAAACACCAAACTTGACCTATTTTCGCCAGACATGCTGTAATTCACCACAAGCCTGAATATTTGACTGAGTGTAACTTGACATGAGGCAGCAGCAAATGTTTCTTTCTGCAAAGAGAAGCAGCCATGTAATCACAGCTCCAGGCAGAGGCTTCTTCACCGAGACCAAGCTCCCGGGAAGAAAATGGCTCTGAGACAGATACCAACTTCAGTCAGGAAGAACTCGATAATCATTTGGTTTTGTCTAAATCCCACAATCCAAACCCACAATTTGGCTAGGGAATCTGTCCCACATTTGCCACTCTTTTCTCTCCTCAAGAAGAGCCTACTATTTTCACCCCCCTGCCCCATTATACCACTACAGCATTTGGATGCTTCAGAAAAAGACCATAATTCCTGCATGCTATCAACCAGAAGCACTAAACCATGTGCAGATGTTCGAGTTTCCTTTAGGGAAAGAAAGCAGCATTGAATATATGCTGGCAGGACTCAACAGAAAAATCCAGACTAACATTTCCCACTGCTCATTGTGCAGGAAAAAGCCAAACACACACATTTAGCTCTCCTGATGCAGCAGTGCAAGAGGTGATGGGGAATTATGTGTGTAACATCAGAATTCAAGTCCTGGGCAGGGATTATAAGAAACACTACAGAAGTAATTTCTATTTTGTCACAAGTTCATAATAGAGCAGAATTTTCCTGTGTCTAGGAACTAATTAACTCCTTCTTGCCAAAATTACTGACTTTGAAATCTCTGTTGGGTCTGCAAGGCTGCAGTGTCTCAAAGAGGCACAAACTACCAGGGTAGCTGTGAGTCAGCTCTTCATCCCCATGGAAGGGGACTGCAGTGAAAACATGACGACTGGTTTCTTTGGTTTCACCCCGTGTAGGAATGTGAACATGTTAGGCATGGCTTTTTTTTATCTGTACAAGGGAGTAAATAGTCTGGGTGACATCTCCCTTTCAGTCACATCTGTGACTCCGTGATGTAAAGCAGTTCTTACATAAACAACAGAACACAGTATTTTCTTTTCCCTGAGGGAATGTACTGCTGCACTTCCAGGACCTTGCTGTTTGCTAATTTTCCGTATGGTGGAACACCAGCAGGCTCTGGTGTTTGAACTGCAAAGGTCTGAGCCACTTCTGGCCTCCAAGAAATGGAGACTTTTCAAGGTAGGGAGCTGCTAAGGCAAACTAAGAAAAAATCTTCTAATTCCTGGAATGACAACTCAGCTATTAACTGTGTTTAGATTCTAAAAACTGGCATTTTACTCAGTTAAGAGGCTTTCAGCTACCATTCCTGAAAGCTGACCAGTTCAACATCAGAACCAGGCATACGCAGCAGTGAAATGTCAGAGCTTTTTCTCAGCCTGTCATCTTGCCTTCACCAAGAAAAAAGGACCAGTAATCATGCAAGCCCCAGAAACAGTCCCTGACCGAGGACTGGGACCTCCTGACTCATGCTGGAAAACCGTAAAACAAAACAAAAGAAAAGCAAAGAAGCTTTGCCTTCTGGGAGCAAGCTGAAGGTCACCGCCAAAGGTACTGAAAGTGATGCAGCCAGCACTACAGAAGCAGTTTTTAAAGATCAGGCTGCGTGTTCCACAGCAATACAGAGACAGGCAATGACAGAAGAGCTGCCTTAACCTCAGGATAATGACAGCTGTGCACAACAGAAATCACAGGGGAACTCTGTGATGTGGCTTTATGGTTTCAGGGAGATTCCAAGCACGCAGCAGCACGTGCAGCCCTCAGCACCAAACAGCACCTCCTGTGCCACGATCACCTGGCAGGGAAATGCCTGCAGGTTTTCCAGGATGCAGGTAAAGAGAGGCTTTTCCTGCAGGTGTCACTTGGCAGAAGAGCAGGGTGTGCTCCAGGTGACCTGCCTCAGCCTCAGTGCAATCACAGCACCTCATTACACACCTTCAGTGTTCAAATTACCCGGCGCAGGCAAGCTGAGCCCTTCAGTTGGTGCCTCCAAAGGAACCGGAGGGAAAACAGAGCCAGAGTGCAGATGAGCCACGTGCAGCTGGCACTGCCTTCCCTGCACTCACAGCCTGCCCTCAGGTCCCCCGTGCCACCGAGCTTCAGCCTCTGAGCACAGCCACCCCACACGGCTCCACAAAGGAGAGCAGTGAGTCCCTTCAAAATACAGAAAGGGTTTAACTGTGACATTTAAAAAAAAAAAAAAATAAATAAAAGTGGCTCTGAGGCAAATGTCTTCAGGTGCTGAGCTTCATGGATCAGGGCTAGGACCCACCTGGTGACTCAACAGGAAGGAAATGGTGCTGAAAATGGAAACATCTGAAAACAAATAATAAAGTATCTTTGCTAAATACAGTAACTTGTTATAGTAAGGATTACAGCATTAAATCCTTACTTGTGACAAAATTTATGCGGTTGTTTGTTCAGCAGTCTTTCTAAAACGCTGGTGACTGTTGAAGGGGTCAAACCGATGTGCTGAAAATCTGACCAAAAAAAAAGGAAAGCTCCAAAGTAATTTGTTTTCCTTGTCCAACTTCCCAAAATGTGCCTGTTGATCTGTGCAGAGAAGACAAGGTGGGGTTTTGGATCTGCCAGTCTTCTGTAATCCACAGAGAAAAAACCCCAAAACAAACACTGGAGAAAATGACACTTATTTTGTATTTGTATTTAGAACTCATGTTTGTTTCTGTCTCTCTGCCCTATGAATACAGAAGGAAAGAAAGCATTTGGATTTTGCCTGCAAGGTTTTAGGATTCATTCCTTCTCTTCTGGTGTATTCCTAAGTACTTCAGTCAGCTTCTCCCACTATATAGGAGATCCCTTAAAGAGACTGTTTTAAGATAATCTAAAAAAACCCCAAAAAAACAACAACCCCAGAACAAAACCTAAAGCCTCACAAAAACTGTAAAAGGCAAATACTGGACTGGTTCCTGTTTTCTTCTTAAATCCCACCAGCAAAGCAGGATTTTGCAGTTAGCAAGGTGAGGAATGAATACTCAGAACCAAAACCTGCAAAGTGTAAGCCAGAAGTAAAGCCTGGGTTGCTTTAATTTTAATTTGCAATTTGTAATTGCAGCTACTTAAGATCAGCTGGGGCTGCAGGACCCAGAGCTCAACACGTATTGTATGTCAGGGCCAGAGTCTCATGTCTGGGTTCTGAAGACACACAAATACTTTTTTAAATATTGCTTCAGTATTAGCATTCAGCTCTTCCATGGTATTCTAACTTTCAACCATTATGCAGTAGAACATCTTTATTAAATAGAGGAGAGACAAAGTTTTGCATGGGACAATTGGAGAAATATTGCTGCTTATTAATTTTACATTCCAAGCAAAGTTTCCAATAACTTTGCTTCTGATTAATAACACCTCGCTGAAGCTGTCAGAAAGTTCTCTGCCTTCAGTTACATTTAGTCTTGAATGCAGTTTATATTTACTCTGGAACAGTCTTCATTGTCTTTGGCTCGCTCTAACCCTTCATACAGTTTTCTTTCTCTTTTGGGTTAGAGATCACTGCAATTTTATGGGCAAACACCCTCCACTGAAATTGAGGCTGGGCCAGCATGACCTCTGGGTTTGTAATGCCATGGAGCAAGCTTCCTGAAAACCCTATGTTAAGGGCCAAATCTGAATTTTAAAACAATGGAAACTTGCTATGTAATTGTGAGATGTGCAGTGATGTGTTTTGCAATAGCCTTTCCAGTCAGAACCATTAAAAAGATGCTCAGCTTTTTGTTTGCTTGTTTAAAAAGCAATTTGCTAGGGTTTTGAAGCGTTCATCTTTAAGAGAAATAGCACACGGCAAACTTTTCCAGATCTTTGAGGTGAAATTTCACATTCAGAAAGAATTCCAGTTGAATCAAAAAAAGAGAAGGATCAGACATAAAAGGAATAAATAACGCAGGACTAAAACAGCACAATTTCAGAACTTTTAATTTTTCCTAAGATCAACCCTAAAGTTACAAAACTGCACTAGTAACTTTATAGTAATATTTAATAATCCTCCTAGATGTGGAATTTTTGTCCACATCTCCATCACCTACACACTGAAACTGCAAAGGGCCATATGTGGCCAGGCTGAAGTCAGACTTCCCCTCCATCTCAGAGATCTTGCTGATCCAAGAAAAACAGGGAAGATATTCTACAAAAAAAAAAAAAAAAAAAATTCTCCCAACAAAAATAATTTGAGCCATATCAGTCAAGTAACGGATGATTAGGTCCTTTGTACACCTCCTCAGAAGATATGTCGTGTTTTTTTCCCCTCAGTAAAACATTAGATCACTTGTTCAGCTTAGCACTGACTCAGAGAGAAAAAAACCCTACCTCTGGCTCTGGACTGAATCATCAGTTCCATTTTCCTATGCAAATTCCACTTTGAGGAAAGGGGGGAGATGTCAATCCAAGTTTAACACTAACTAGTTCATGAGACTTCTCCAACCACATCTTGGGATGGTGTGGGTGGAGGCAAATAAAAAAGGGGGAAAGTCAGCCTGTGTTCACATTTCACAGACATCATGATTTTCTAACAGCTGCAAAATCCTGTGGTTCAGAAAAAATCACATTTTACACAATCAGAAAATGCAAATATCACTACAGGAAGGGAAAAAAAAAAAAAAAAGCAGCAATCATGCTGACTCCTGAAAGCTAAAGAAGTTAATATTGAAAAAGAGAAAAGTCTGCTGATGGCAGAACACTGTTTTCCTAAAGCTGTGCTGGTTCCAGGATCCAGTTAGAATATTTCTCATTAATATAATTAAATGACTTAAATATAACCAGCACACCTCATGACTAACTTTGTGAAATGAAGGAGTAACTTAAACTTTTTCCCACAGCTGTTTTAATAGAAGCTTTAATAGAAGCTATTTTGTGTGGCTAAAACACTATTTGTTTAATCTGGCCACTTAAAAAAACAGACTAACAAAAACTTATCACCAACAGCATCAATATTTGGAGTATATCAAACACTCCAAATTCAGTTTGATGTGAGTAATGCTCTAGAACATGCCATTTCAGCCTATAGGCAGTAAAATAATTTCAAGTTCCTACAGGCTGGTTACTTGCAGTATGATGCCAACAAACTGCCATGTCCCAAATTACTTCTGAATTACTATGCAGACTTTTTCAGGAATGACATGATTAAAGCTGTTCATTTCTACTATCCAATTCTTGTTCACCTCTTGCATAGCTCTTCTTTAACTCCCACGTCAAGAATGTCCTGTTATCATCTTGGAAACACTAAACTAAATTTTAAAAAACACAGTGGATTGGAGTGTTTCAGTATGGACTGTGGACAAGGAAAGCAACTGCAGGAAGATGAAAAAACAGTTACAATCTGTATTTGTATGAACAGATCCTTTGCAGAGGAGGCAGACATTTCTGCCAGCTGTAATTACACCCATTAGTCAGTGAGGTGTGCCAGGCCAGCAGAAAGCAAGGAATTTCTTGCTTCTAAAAGCTTGACAGCTGCTAAAAAATTTATCCAAATTAACAATGGAGTTAAAATCAACCACATCAAACCACTGTGTGACCACTCCCTCAGAACTATAGAGGGCTCAACTGGTCTTTTTATTTTATAATTTGAGTGCTTTAATTGCTTTGAAGGTTAGACAACTACACCTGCATTTCATGTCAGCTCTTCTGCAGGAGGAGGGAGTGGTTTGTGGTGAAGATGTACAGGAGAGTCTGTTTTGAGGAGAGGACAAGTGCTGGGGTGGGCAGGGAGCAATCCAGGGTGTCCTGTGTTGTGGTGTTTGTGACCATTCCTAAAAGAAAACACACATTTTGACTCCCAGGTTTAGGCACCTGCAGATGGGCTCTCCAGGTTTACTCAGCTGCTGAGCCGGGGTGTTCTTTTGTTGGTGTGAATTGTGAACTTTGGCAGATTTTTTTAAGGTATCTCCTATTCATAGGTTGGTTTTTGAGAAATCTGTCCCCATCTGTTTTACCTTGCATGTACTTTGTGTGTGAGAAAATGAAAAAAGGTCCTCTAAAGTTCTCTGAAGTGCCACTGTATACATTTAAAACAATGTAATACCATGTCTCACTGCTTATTCTTTATATGGCACTCACAGAGAATCTCAGTTTTGATGGGAAAGACATAACAGAATGATGGTTGCTTGAAACCCAAGATGAAGTAACACGGGAAAGTTTCAGAAAAATTCCTGGAGCAGACCACACTGAAAAAAATAAAACCCCCATCACGAGTACTTGTGATGTAATCGCAACACTGTGTCACAAAAATGAAAGGACTGCTGAGAAGTTAGAGGCTTAGGGGAAATCACTCCAGGCCAGCAGTTTGACCTGTAGATCCCAGCCCTGACTCACTCTAGGTAGGATTTCCAGGATTTATTAAAACCAGATTATTATATTTCTTGGTATGATATTCATGACTCCAAGGGGTTGTCAGGGAGGGAGGAAAGAAGGGAGGAAAGACAAATTTGCTACACAATGAGCCCAGTCTGTGTGTAACCACAGAGTTTTACCAGTGACACAGAAGGTGGTTTAGTACAACGGTCTCTATGTGGCAGAGCCTTAGGCTGGAATAAGAACTGCCTGTAGAGTTTAGTCCTTTCCAAAACAAGATAAAAGATGCTCTTTTACCAGTCTGGTTTTCCAGATAAGTAGCATGCTCAGCAAACATCCTTCACACATAAACAGAATACGGGATGAATGCTTTCCAGCGAGGATCTCCGGTCATGTTTGACTACATGAAGCACTAAAGAGTCGGGTATTTCACTTCTTGTTTTTACTTGAATTACTGCACGGGATATTAAATTAAATAAACACAGGCCCAGCCCCCTCAACAACTCCTACTTTTGTAACTGCTTATCGCCGAGTGGATATCCCCGAGTAACTTTCACCATCCTCTCCCACGGGGGACAAACTCCTCCAGGTGCGGCGAGCTCCAGGTGGATTCCAGGATGTCCAGAGAGGACACCTGGGACCTTGCGGGGGACAGACAGCCGGGAGGGTGGGGGGACAGACACTGTGAGCCTGGGGGGACAGACACTGTGAGCCTGGGGGGACAGACACTGTGAGCCTGGGGGGACAGCCACCCGCGACCTCGGGCTGGCAGGTGCCGGAGCAGGGGCTGTGCCTGCCAGGGCCGGCCGGGACGTTCCGCTCAGCCCTCCCTGGGCAGGCGGGCCCCGAGCAGCGGCCTCCCTACACGGACAAGCGCCGAACCCCGGCTGAACGTGGGAAAACACCGTAACAAGCGAGAAGCATGGACGGATCGGCGGGGCTCCCGTCCCGCCCGGCCCCGCGGGGCTCCCGGCCCCGCTCCCGGCCCCGCTCCCGGCCCCGCTCCCGGCCCCGCTCCCAGCCCCATTCCCGGCCCTCACCCTCTCGGCAGCCGCCGGCTCCGCGCCCTCCGCCTGCCCGTTCAGCTCGTGGGTCTCGCTGCCCGAGTCCATCGCGGCCCCGCGGGTCCCTCCTGTCCGCGATGGAGAAAGTTTCCCGGGAGGCGGCGGCTCCCGGAGCCCGACTGGCCTGCCCGCACCCCGCCCGGGGAGGATCCCGCTGCAGGAGCCGCCTCCTCTCCCTCAGCCCTTCCCCTCCCCTTCCTCTCCTCTCCTTCCCTCGCCGCCGGGCGAGAGCCGAAGGGCCCCGCGGGGGAAGGTTCTGCATCCCCGGGCCCCGCGGGGGAAGGTTCTGCATCCCCGGGCCCCGCACGCTCACCGGGGGTGAAGGTTTTACATCCCCGGGCCCCACACGCCCACCGGGGGTGAAGGTTTTACATCCCCGGGCCCCGCACGCTCACCGGGGGTGAAGGTTTTACATCCCCGGGCCCCGCACGCTCACCGGGGATGAAGGTTTTCCATCCCCGGGCCCCGCACGCTCACCGGGGACGGATCCCAACCAGGCCGGGGTGGATCCCCACTTTCCAGTGTTTGCTCCTGTGTGTTGTTATGGTCTGTTGGTGATCGGTAATGGATGCATTTCAAAGTGGCTCATTTCAGTGATCCCTGTCCTGATGAATTGGAAAGCCGGGGTTTGATTTTAAGAGAGCTTCCGTCGGGGTTTTTAGGGTTTCGGTTTCGTTATTTTATTTTTTCCCTCTCGTTATCCTGTATATTTTTTTTTTCTCCCTAGGCTTATTTTCCCACCTGTGCTGCGGCAAAAGGTGCATATAAAAACAATTAACATGCAGGTTTGATGGTGATGGGACATCAGAGGAGCACTTGCATGCATAGAAACAAAGGCAGTGAGATCAGGAATGTCAGCACGAAGCATGAAACAGCTCAAAATAATTTATATTACAGTTTAAAATGTTACTGTTATGCACAAACCCTCCACCACTTAATCTTTACAGTGTTCAGAGTAGAAAATAAATGTAAAAAAAATCGGGTTAAGTGTCCACAGATTACTTCTTTTAAAGCCTGAACTGCTCATTTGCCCTGAAAAGGTTCCTGAGTAGCTGTTCAACAAGTCACTTCTATGTGTGGTGTCCAAAGTGTATTCCTTCAAAATCCGCTGTTAGGAATCACTTTTCTCACCCTCTAAAGAGAACTAAAGGATATTGTATTTATAGACTGCAAACAAACACATAGGATATAAACAAACACATAGAATATAAATAAACATGCAGAATGTAAATATAAATATAATTTGAATTTTTTTAAGGTGATATTGAAAAAATGAAAATTCAGACAGGCTTGAGGACTGTGACACATCAAATAAATATCTCTCCTTACACCATATCCCTGCAGCTTTTCCCTTGCAGCAGCAGAACTCACCTCTCTGACACCCAGTAACTACTGAGCAGGTAGGAGACTGGAACTGTGGCAACCACCTTAAAATTTTATGTGTCTCTGTTTAGTCCTTTGGAGTTTCTCCAGTGGGGTTTAATGCAGATTTATATTCACCTCGACATTAAAGTGCACTGACTTCTCATAGCTGATTTCTGTTTAGGAGTTCACAGTGGTTTTTTTGTTAAAGTAGACTTAACTGGTGACTAAATCCATTTTTGGATTTGCAGAAGCGTATGGACAACCAGATGTGGCAAAGTACAAATTCAGCACATGCTGGGCTTCTGTTTTTCACGCTGAAGGTCGCTGAAGGTTTCATTTCACTGCTCTCACCACTGGGCTGAACTGATCATTAATGTTGGTCACACAAAGCCCCTTGACACAGGGTACACTCACAACTTACTGCCTCCACAAATGGCACAGCAAACATTTATTTAATTAGACTCTACAGGAAATCCTCATCTGTCTTGATTCCTTGGCTTCCTCTTCAGTGCAGTGAGCTAGGAAACACTAATTTAGAGAGAAATAAAGGTTGTTATTATCAACCATAGAAAATAGAAGAAACCATGTACTATGAGAGCAAAGATATATGTGCATATGTATAAACAAAATATTGACAGTTCTCACCAAGCCCAAAGCTTGAAAAAGCTCATTGCTTCCCTTAATTTTGGGGTTTGTGGTAGCTGAGCTTCAGTGATGCACCCAGCGAGGCCAGCCGTTATCAGTCATTAAATATGCTTGGACCATAATTATTGCTGCTGTATTTGGATCCCAAGACAACCTGCTCAGAGCCCTCTCTGGTTGCAATCATCAAGGCACATTTTCAGAGATGTATTTTGTATTTTTCTGACCCCTTTTGCATATGCTGTCCTTCCTTGCAAATGCGTTTTGAGGAACTTGCTCTGCAGTTGTAAAGGTTTGATGTGCTCCGGTGAAATTATTTTGCCTTAGTCTTACGTGGCACTTGGGGATAGTGCTGAGTTATTCCTCTTCTGTGTTAACTTACTTTGTGCTGCACAGTCACGTGCCAAAAGGACCTGAGAAAGTAGGACCTGATGATAATCCTATGG
This sequence comes from Pyrocephalus nanus, assembly GCA_038380795.1. Classification (NCBI taxonomy): domain Eukaryota; kingdom Metazoa; phylum Chordata; class Aves; order Passeriformes; family Tyrannidae; genus Pyrocephalus; species Pyrocephalus nanus. The sequence goes on along the minus strand of CM076271.1, from coordinate 2,752,927 downwards.
GATTTCAGTGGAACTTGGAAACAGCTTAGTCCGAGCTTGTGGCCTGTGAGCCAGGACTCACACATGGTCTGAAAGTCAGTTCTCTGCTGCAACTTTATATTGTTGCATTTGTCAGTCCAGTATCCATTTCTTTAACAAGGAAATTTCCTGTTGTCCAGCCTTTGAGTTGGTTTTGTTGGATGAATCTGAAAAACAAAATAAATCTTTTGTTTATTGTGGGAAAGGCCCTGCTCTCCCTGCAGGAAAACAGCCCCAGACTCAAACTGTGAGAGAGAGATACGGCCTGGTGATGTTACCACCCTGCAGCCAAGGAGTGAAGCAACAAGACAACATTATGTGGTCATTCTTGTCTGCATGTGAATTATATATAAAAAGAGAACTCTGCAAGAATTGTCACAGGAGTCTGAGTCAGGGGTAGATACTGGAGGCTTCAGAGAGGGTCCCTGGGACCACTGTCAGAACAGCCCTTAAAATCTGGGTGGGAATATTAGGTCAACCCCCCCCCCCCACCACTGCTCTGCATCTTTGCATCTTCAGCTGTGAAAGGAATTCCCTGTCTCTAACAGACTCTCAGGCTGCTAATCATTATTAACTCTCTTGTGGGGTTTTTTCCTCAAAATCGCTGTGATGATTTTAGGACAGGTACCAAATGATCCTAAAACAGTCCTGAAATCTAACTAGAAAGGGCAGCACGTTGCATTCACAAAAATTTCAAGAGTTTTTTTTTGTTTGACTTGGATTTGGGGAGGGATTTGCCTTTTATTTTACTAGGAATTAATTTTCTCTGCCTGAATACTGCTTATGTGGCCGAAGAGACAACCTGAAGAAACCCAAAATGAGAAAGTACATGGTACTCCCTAGCATTTGTGGTCACTGTGAAAACAAGCAGTGATGCAAACTGGTACTTCTCAACTAGAGCAAAAGTTCAAGCAAACAAACTGGCATTTGGTGTAATTTCCCTGTAGGAAAAATGGATCAGTCATTCAATGGTGCAGGAGGGAGGGAACTAAGGAGCAGGGTGCTGGTGATGAAAAATGAGGCTACTTGAGGTATTTAACATGGACATAGAGGTTCAAATTCCCAAACTGGTATTTTGCATCAGGTACAACTGCATCACCTTTTATAATCACCTCCTATCTCCCTCAGCACATCCTACTTTTTTTTTTTTCCTTTTTTTCTGGCATCTTAATTTACATGTATGAAAATTTAGTTCCTTGCCCTGGTATCTACTCTCAAAAAAAACTCCCCCAAGTACCTTTTAATCTTACTATAAGATATGTGTAGTTTGATTTTTTTTCTTTGTTCTGGAAGAGGTGAAAGTGCATCATATCTTTGAAACTACTCAGAGCAGAAGCACATCCTTTTGTGTTTTCTTCCTTTTTTCAGGTTCCTCTTATTCCCGCAAGCCTGGCATTATACCCTGCAGAAAATCATGGTGTTTGACAAATAATGTTCAAGGTAAATACTTAATCTAGGCAGTCTTTTTCCAAATGCCTGACTGATTTTAATGAAAATAACATTAATAAAATTAACTAGCTGTTAGTATCTGTTATCTTCTTAGTTCATGACTTCTTAGGTGTGAGCTTCAGGAAAGAAACTGGCTTTTGTCTTTATATTCTCACCTGAGCTATGCATATAGTTGTTTTCTTGTGATGTCTGTCATAATTTCCTGTCTGATGCTTGCTCTTTGTGCTTACAGGAACTGCTTGGGATTTGAGAGGAGATACAAAAAAAGGCTATCAGTGATGCTCTCTATGAATGGAGGGATGCAGAGGGGAGATATTCACCTAAGGACAAGAGACCAATCCCACTTTCCCTTCTGAAAGAAAAACTGGGTGAGTAAAAAAATGAAAGCATCAATTTGGAGGAAAAGCAGAGGAGAAGGGCCTGACAAACACAGCCTGGCAGCAGAACTGCAGAATTCCCCACAGCTTCCATTCATTGCTCCCAAATCAGTCTTGGCTTCACGTGCTTCTGTCTTTTTGTTCCCAGCAAGGCTACCTGTTTAAAATAGCTTGATAATTGGTGTGAAAATGGTGCTTTTCTCTGTAATGAATGGTGGCCAGTGTGGAATTACTTCCCTGGGCTGGACGTGCCCAGCCATGTAACCCACACCGCAAACTTATCTCCTGCAGTTCATTTTGTGTCCAGGAGTCGTGATACATAATTTAGATCTGACCTGTTGCATACCCTGGATCTTTAGTAAATCTGTATTTAAGTGACACTGTTAATTCCACAGAACCATAATATTTATGTTAACAAAATTACTGACTCCCCACAAACTGCAGCTTAGTCTGGAGCAGTTATAGAGAAGGTAAGGCTGCAAGTCTGGTCTGATTGTGGCTATCAAGTACCCACTGCAAAAAAAAAAAGTTTAAACTGGCTATCTGGACAAGGCTATGTGTTGGAAAGAAATAGGAAGAAAGACTTGAAACTCTTTTGGGTTATGGCTACAGCAGTCACTGATATTTGAGAGGGTTGTGGAAGGAGGAGCTGGTTGGGCACGCACACTGAGCGATGCTTAGATAAGCTGAAACTCGTCAAAGGCAACTTTTGGGTGGAGAATTAGTTGTAGCAGTACATCTGTATTAACCTGGGAAGAAGGAGGCTTAGAGGAGACCTTCTTGCTCCCTACAACCACCTGAAAGGAGGTTGTAGTGGAGGTGGGTGTCAGTCTCTTTTCCCGGGTCACAAGTGACAGGATGAGAAATGGCCTCAAGTTGCACCAGGAGAGGTTTAGGTTGAATATTAGGGGAAATTTCTTCACTGTAAGGGCTGTTCAGCCCTGGCACAGGCTGCCCAGGGCAGTGGTGGAGTCACCATCCCTGGAAGTGTTCAAGAAGACCTCTAGATTTGGCACTAGGGGACGTGGTATATTGGTGAACATGGTGGTAGTGCTGGGTTAATGATTGGATTTGGTGATCTTAAAGGTCTTTTCCAACCTCTTCTATGATTTAAGGATCTACTTCAGGCACACAATCAGAGAAGCAGACCATTAGGATATTTTTAGGCACTGTAACAAGAGTCTGGGGAAGAGGGGGGTTACATTTGTGAGTGTATAATATCGGTGTGACGAGCAGTTTTCTGTATTGCAGGCAGAGAACTAATTCTCTGCTACTTCAGAACCCATTTTGGGAATGATTACCCCTGCATAACACAGGGTAAGGAGGGTTTTTGGATCCACTATGAAATAGCCTACTTGCATTGCTGGAATCGCTCCAGAATAACTTAAACTGTAGGGCTGCCTGGCAGCCCCAGGAATGAAGATACACGGGTGGTTATGACACTGTCAAAGTTCTGAAATGACCTGAATGTTTTGATTTACTGTGAGCTTTCATGAAAGGCAAGTGATGAAGACAGGGGACGGTGCCCATCCCTCCTAAGTAGGTTCTGGAAGGATGTTTTGGAATATTTTCCAGACATTCTGGAAAGACATAGTGGAAGGTTCCCTGTCCATGGCCCCTTGTAACACAAAACATTCCATGTTTCTGTGATTTTGCCTGCTCACATGGAACTGGTTGTAGCCTTAATGCACGAAGCACACAGGGAAATCTCCAGCCTCTGTTATTGGGGAGATCAGATTCAGCAATCCCATTTGTCCAGTTTGGATTTAAAATCTGTGAAACTGGTGATTAAATAAGTTCTTTTGCTTAAGATGTGCTGCCTTGCTTGGCACATGCACGCTTGGAACAGACTTCTTGAGAAAAAGAAGGTTTCAAGCAGTGCTGGACTCACGCCAGAAGGAAATGAGTAAGCTCCTACCTAGAAATAAGCAGAAACATCTACACAAATGGTTTAGCATTAAAGTAGGGACATCTGGAGTTTGTGAAAATGATCTGACCCAGGATACACAATTTAGCAGCACTCTTCTGGATTAATGTTTCATGCATTTAGAAGTGTAAGGCAGTTCATTTTCTCAGCAAAGAGCAAGCACGACCCGTTACAGAAAGGACTCCTCTGTGCTCACTTCCCCTGGGCTCGCTGCCCTTCACACCCTCACACACTGCTGTGCAGTGCCCTGTGTTCACAGCACACAGCAAATGAGCTGTGCACTCACATCAGTCTCTTAGCTGCTCTGTTCTGCCTCGTGCAAACAGATGTTCCCAGAGTCTGGAGTGCCTGGTGTTGTTTGGTGAGCAGCCGGCGTGCCTGTGGTGCAGATGATGTCAGCGAGGCTGTGCCCAGCGGGGTTATTTTGGGCAGAAGAGGGACCCAGTGGCCTTGGGCTCCTGTGGAAGGGAGGTGGCCAGGAGTGCTCATGGGCATCTCATCTGAATGTGGAGCCCAAATTTGCAGCATGGCCACAACATCCCCTGGAAACCAGAGAATTCTGCCTGGGATTGGCACGGCTTGGCACCTGCTGCCTGACTACAAACCATGTGCACAGGGACAGAGGTGTGGTCCCCCAGCCTGGCCCTTATACAAGTTATTGGCATTTTTTTAGATGATGATGACTGCCAGAGAGGTTGTCAGGTGGTTCTGATAGTCTTTAATTCTGGAGCACACTTCCTGAGGAGATCTGGCACTCTTGGTTTAAGTTTGCTATTAACACCATCCTGGAATGCCTCCATCCTGCTTCAGTGTGCGCTTCCACTGCTGCACCTGCCTTTCCTGCAGGGGCTCAGGATTCACGCTTCAGGAAGTGTTACCACGCAGGAAATCTCAGAAACTAGGTACAGCCTTTTACTTAAACCAGGAAATAAAGACTTTGGATAGAAGAGACTCAACAGGAGGAAATAAAGCTCCTCTTTTTATCCCCCGTCTCAGAGACTTCATAACTTTTACATTTTTCTGGCTGAAATTGCGCAGCCAAGTCTATTTCTATATATTAATTTCTCCTTTAACCAGTCCTAGTAGAATCACAGCACCTTTTTTTAACTACAACATATATTTTTGTGTGTATTTACAGACTTGTACAATTAGAGGACACGTGATTTTTATGCAAAAGCTGAGCAAATTGCAGAGCTGAAATGAGGTGGCATATAAAGTTGCAAATTGGCATCATGAGGCTGGTCTAAAAGTTCTGCTCAATCATTGTCTTTTATAAAGCTGTGAAGTGTGCTAGCTGGTAAAGTGCCTTGCTAAGAAAATCAGATTTGCATATGTCTGGAGCTGCTTAAGTTAACTGTGTTGGAAAATATACAAATAACACAGAGGTTTAAGAGGTGGTGGTGTGTTTTTAGAAGGTGTACTGGTAATTCACTTCAGAGATGCTAAATCTACATCTAGGTCATGAATATGAGATTAGGAATCTGTTGCCTTTAAATTTCCAAACTGTGTTGTCATCGTTTTATTCTGGCCAGCAGAACTATCATTAAGTTCTTTTTATAGATTTTATTATATCAAATAGATGGAGAATTATTTAAATATCTCTCTGTGCAAGCTCTGGGCTTTAATGTTTATTTTTTGAAAGGTTAATTTTAACCTTTTTTCATCAAATATATGGTCAGTGATAGGTCAAAGAGGATACATTATCAGTAATAAATTCCAGAACAAGGAATTCAAAGAAAAATTGAGCCTAATGCACTTTTTAGATGCGTGCAGAGGTGGAGCAGTCCTCCAGGAGATGGAGTGGCAGGAGGTTATCTCTAAGCCAGAGTAAAAAATGCACCTGTTTAAAATGCCAGATCTCAGTACAGGTGTGAATCTGAACTGCACCTCCCTACACAGCTTGTCAACAACCAGATAAATAAGAGAAGAATCAGGCCCTAGAGCTACTACTGGCAAAGGGTGATTCAATGAAAGGACTGATCCAGTTAAATGAAAAGGCCTTTGTATATGGAATTACTCCCAAATGTAATTCATAGAACAATGCATGCTATTCAAGTGTAGGGTTTTTAAAAAGAAAAAAAAAAAAAAAGGAAAAAGAAAAAGAGAAAAGACAAAAAGGAAGTAAATGAGCTGTTCAAAGGGTTCTTTTGTATCCCAGGCTCATGCTTTTCGGAGCACTTCCCAGCTCACAAGATGTACGGGGAGAGGAGAGAGGGAGGGAGGGAGGAAGAAGAACAGAAAATTTGCCCCAGAGGTGGAGCAGCAGCTCCACAGGTGGTGGCAGTGGGGAGGTCCCCGAGGCCCCGAGCACCTGCCCTGCCCTGGGCCACAAGGAGGGGATGAAGAAAGCAAAGTCGACCTCGTTGCCAAGGTGCAGCCTATCCCCATTTGCTATGCCCTTTCTTAATTTTGCAGTGCCTTAAAAAAGAAAAAGAAAAAAAAAAAAAAAAAAAAAAAAGGTGATCCTTGCCAGCTATCCCAGTTTTGCAGCATCAGTCAGAGGTTGAGAGCTCTTGTGGAGCAGCAGGATTGTGTCCGTGCAGGGCTGCACCAGCTGCAGGGCCGGACCTCATTTTGAAATCCTCCAAAGCTGGTAGTTTGTTTGTCATCATAATGTTCCAATATATAACTTTACAAGTATCAATTTACATCCCTTTCGTGTTTTCTCCTTGCCAGGTTCAGGGGCAGAACTTTTTTGAAAGCCAGAAATTCAACAGTATAATTTTTCATTTGGTTTTCTGTTTGGTTTGTTGTTTGTTTTTTAGTTTTTTTTTAAGGAAACCACATGAAATCTTTGGGTCCAGATCACTTAGAATGATATCTACTTCAAATCCCATTGTGATCAACCAGCTGGGTACCAAACACAGATTGCTGTTTATTACTGATACACACTTTTACAATAGCAAGAGGAAATTCCATCTCAGGCTGAAACTTCACGACCAGAAATCACTATTGTGATTGTTTGGCTTGAATTGTGTGCAGCACCACTCACAGTTTGCCCAGGAGCTTGTGGTTGAACCAGAGCATGTATTTCAGAAGGACAGTTGGCTTTGTTGAACTCCTTGGCATTGCTTTTAAAGCTGACACTGGAGGAATTCGCCAGCTTTGGGATGTAATAAATAATCAGCCTATAGACTAGACCGGACTGAAACCATTAAATATGATACATAAGGAAATTTTTTAAGCAATTTAGACCTGGAAGTGCTGAGTGGCCCCAGCAGAACTTGTAGACATGGTAATTCTGCCTGTTATCTGCATTCCCCTCTGCAGCTGCACTGAGGGCTGTCTGTAAAAATACAGATTTCCTGGTGTTTTACTGGGAGACTATCAGAAATGCATTCTAAATGTCTCTTTCTTTTGGTTTCCATCTTCAAAAACACGTGATTTTTCTTGAGAAACCTGTTGCCTAATGAAAGCAGCGCCATCTGGCTTTGCCTTTCTCCTGTTCACCAAATATTTGGTGCAATGTGTTAAAAAAATTCCTATACAACCAGTTTATTAGCACTGTGTTGCCATGTTTTCACTTCACTAGCTGCTTATTCTTGCAAGTATTTCCCGTTGCTGGCTTTCCTTTTATTTGCTTGAGTGACTCTTGTGTCCTCATTAAATCTTGCTGGTTGCACTATTTGTGAGTAATCTCCTTTGACTTAGAATTTAATAATCATGGACATAGGGCATAAAATAGGACATAAAATAAATACAAAAGCTATCAAGAATGTCGTAATGTCAGTTATATAGGCCACGGATTTAAAAACATCTTTGCATTTACAGAGTATTTGTTGATATTCATTCCTGCCTGTTTTCGTTGAAGCTTTGTAGGATCTTACATGGAATGTAAGTTTAGGGTAACTGCCCTATTGAGATGCATATTTTAGTTTTTAAACTTTGCTGTGGCAGGTCCTGCTGTTGCCAAACTCTCTCTAATGCTGCCATTACTCATGGGAAGGAGCTGAACATCGGTCCAGTGTTACAGAAATACTGAGGTGTGGAGGAAATTACCCAGAGATAACGGGGGTTTAGATCCACAAATGCGATTTTTAAAACCCCTGTCTAGCTGGAGATTAAAATCAATAGCTGTGCTTCTACCTAAAGAACTGCTCACACTGAGCAGACTCCTGATGCTGAAGCTGCCTGAAAGCTGAACACCATTAATTCACTCCCCGGGGGTCTGAGGGTGGAGCTGCTCGCCCTCCACCCCAGGGAGTGGCCAGTTTGCATTGAGGACCGAGGTCCCTCTGGTCCGCAAGGGGAAGATGCCACTTAACTTTAAAACATAACCCTTAGAGGAGGCAAGTTGGTAGTTGCAGATAGAAAATCGGGGTTATGCGCAGCAGTGGGAGGTCCAAGGTCTCAGCCCAGCACGGAGGTGGTCAATGGGTGCTTTGGGGAGCACAGGGAAAGCCAATCCAAAATTACTTTTTTTTTTTTTTTTTTGCTGATCCAGCAAATTTTTCCAGCTTGGTGACATGACCTCAGTGTGAGAGGTGATGAGCACAGTGATCAAAGCCCTGGTTACGGTGTCTGGGGCACGGGGCTGAACTGCTCCTGTTGGATGCTCAGGAATTAGCTGAGTACTCTGGCAGCTGGACTGCTGCAATTTCTTAAGGGAAACACAGTTGCTTCTTCGTTTTAGAGTAAAGAATTTCACCTGTCTCTGGGCGGGGAGGAGGTAAAAAAGTCATTCTAGGCTGTGGAACTTCGATGAAAGTGAGCAACTCAGACTGTCTGAGGATAGAAGGAGAAAAAGTTCCTGCCTCAGAATGTTGGCAAGCCAGGCGTGCTGATGAGAGTGAGCCCCAAAGGAGATCTAGAATGCTGGCTACGTCAAATCCCGTTGTGACAGACCAAGCAGGTGCCACCACAGAATGCCCTGCTTTGTTCTGGGGTCGGCTGCTGCAGGATGAAAGCACTGCTGAATGCAAGTGCTGGATCTGGCTCCTAAGGGAGCTTCCAGTGACTAAACACAGGCCACATCCTTGCTTGGAGCAGGATCCAGGTGTCCCCATCTGCACAGCTGTGCTCTTCCTCACTGCCAGCCTCCAAGGTCCCAGGGAGGACTGGATGCAGGCAGAATTTAATCCTTTGGAGCTGTCTCTGCTGCAGGACTGGATGTGGATCACTCTGCAGGCTGCCAGGAGGGCGAACTGCGAGGCCCTAAATCAGTGTGATGGGTTGTAAAAGGGTTATGATTCAAGGGGAAGTCATTAGTCCCTTCTGAGGATTTCCTTCTTGAGCACCACCAAACCATTTTTCTGACTTCCTAAGTAGGGAGGAGGACTGAGATACAAATTTATCTTTCTCCCTGCCATTGCTTTTCTGCAGGATTACAATACAAACCAGAGATAATCAATGACTGAGAGACAGGAAACATCCTAATGCTGGGGCCAGGGCAGCTGTGGTTTCGGGGGTGTTGTGTGCTGCATCTCTAGGCATTTGGGTTTTATTTCAGAAGAGAAACTCTAATGGTGGTGTTCAAGAATAATGGATGCTTATACCACCACGCTGGGCAGTCTCAGAGCCTTCATAATTGCATTGCTACTATAGACTCACAATACAGAACAGCAATTCTGAAAAGGTTAAAAAAAAAAAAGTTTGACCAAGACAGAAATTGCCACCTTCACATTTTTAAGGAAGGAAAACACAAAATCTCAGCCTTGTCTAGAAATGTTGCATTTTTCATATTAGTGGCCTAAAAAGGTGAACGAGGAGGATGAGAAAGTCTATCTGTGGATTTCTTAGCCATTTCATGCCAACACCTCGGATGGGCTGTGGACAGCCAGGACAATCAGCTACCTGTGTGCAGAGGCCATTGGGTACCCTGGTATTTCTGTCCTCTGAGGAGCCTGGGTCTGCATGGAAACAAGAAAGCTGTTCTCAGTGCTTCCAGCTCAACTTAGGAGCCAAAAAATCAACAGTATGGTGAAACATGTCTTCAGAAATTACTCAAAGGACACAAAAGGCTTCTTAATAAAGGTAAATTAGGCCTGTAGATGGTACATTTGAGAACTTTGGGTTAGTCTTTCAAAGTGTGATTCTAGCATATAGTTGTAGCCTTTTGAACAGGCTTTCCTGTTACACAACTGAATTCAAAAAAGGAGAGTAAGATTAAAAAAGTATTCTATCTCTCCATGTAAATGCTCAGGTTTAGCTTTTCTGGGTCTCACTGTTTCAGTGTATACAGAGTCTGTAGCTGTGAGTTTCTCTTCTTGGCTGGTAGTCTTTTGTAGGAATAACACACACCAGCAGGAGTGAGAAGCAGAAAAAAAATACACTGCCTGTGTCAAACATCCCCTTGACCTTCAGAGCCTGAGAAGGGAAAAAACTTATTTGAAGTCTGCATTGCTGTGGGGTTTTGTTGGGGTGGTTTTGGTTGGGATTTTTTTGTTTGTTTGTTTGTTTTGGTTTTTTGTTTTGTGTTTTTTGTTTGCTTGGGTTTTTTGGTTTTTTTTTTTTTTAGGTGATGGTACTACAGTAGAGCATCCATCTCACTTTCTCCATCTCCCTCTTTTTCACTCACTATTTTGCCTGCTCCATCCTCCCTTGGTGTCTTCCCTCTTCCCAATGTTTTAACGCCCTGTTGATCCCCTGGAGCGTATCCAACAGTTCCTATACATGTGCAGAGAGAACAATTCCTTTTTGGAGGCTCTGTGCAAGTGTTTCTGTCATTGCTCTTTGAGCACACGTGCTAGCTTACCATGCAGGGCAGAATTCCTTATTCCTTACAAAAAACCCTTGCTGTTTCAAGATCAGGGAGGTGCAGGTTGAGGTGGAAGCAGCAGGTCTATGCTTGCATGTACATGGACTGTGCTGCAGTCCTGAGTGAAGACTTGGCTGTGTTTGGCCCATCTGCCTTTGCACAGTAAGGATTTTATCACTTTGTGGCAAGCAGCAGAACCTTTATCATAGCACCCCCAGTGATGACTTTTCTTGTATCACCATCCTTTTGGAAAGATCCCTTGTATTAAAATAGGGTATGACAACGCTTGCTGCTGCCAGCACATGTGTCACATTCCCTCTGCAGCTGGCAAACACAGTCATTTTAGTATTCAAATGGAAAATGGGAGTGAATAAGCCCAACCTGAAGCAGTATTACAGCTCTCTGCATTCCCCCCTGTTTATTCCTGTGTATCCTGAGATAGGAATGCACCATGGAAGGCACAGCTACAGCGGGATGGTGGGCAGCAGTGAACACGCCCATCTTTGATTCTGAAACACTGATTGTAGTTGATGTCTGGATCTGTGCTGAGGTGGCTGCATCCCCCTCTGGATAGGCACCAGAATGCATTGCAGGATGATAATTCTGCTAACTCTGCTGCTTGTCTAACAGAATGTGACCAGGATGGTCACACCAGGATGGTGCTTCAATATGGAAGGTTCTAAGTGTCCTCCTAAGGGTGACAAGGGCAACTGGGAGACAGGGAGTCTCTGTGTAGAATGTAAATGCAGTTAAGTGAACACCTACACAGCCAAACACCTTTGGGTGTGCTCTCCTCTGCCAGTGCTTTCCTTCCTTCTTTGCTGGGGGAGACTCCACAGGTTCCAACCCCAGCTGCAGAGGTGACCTTTGGTTTCAGGGAAGGTCTTTTCCTGCTGAGGTGTGGGCTGCAGGAGTAAAGATCTCCTCCCTGCAGAGCTTTTCTAACCTCACCACTGACAGACAAGGTCAGAGACAACTGGTCAAGGGGTTTCTGTGCTCTGACTGGAACTGTAGGAGGGATTAGTGCAGGTGCATCGTGGATTGCTGGGAGCCCTCCTGCAGGGAACGACTACCACCCTCAGGAATTCTAATCTGTCACATAAAATTGAAAAGCCTTTGATCCAGACAAAGGTTAGGTGTGTTACTCATCACTCTACATCTAAGGTTTGAAATAAGCTTGGTAAAACCTCGGTGCTCCTGTGAGCACTTTTGAGCTCTGGGTAAATGAAAAACCTAGGTCCAGGGAACAACACACTGCAAGGCTTTGGAAGAGATGGGGAAATAACTCTTGGGCAGATTCAGGTTGTCAATTAAAATTTAATCATGGCCTTTGGCAATATGAGAGCAAAGGTTAGGTCTGCAGCCTTTGTGCAGTCCTATAAATAAATTAAAGCCATTAGGTGCATTGGTCATCATTTTACAGGACAGCTCTTGCCAGTCAACACAACCACATCGTGTGTGAGACTGTGGAATTGTGAGTACAACTGTGCAGTGACAGAAAAGGTAAAATTGGCTTTCATTGCAAGTTTAATATAGCAAATATGTGTAGTGAGTGAATATTGACAAGAGAGAGGGTTGATTATAATCTGAAGTAGAAGATTACTGACCTCCAGTGTTTATTGCTCTGCACAAAGATGGGGATGGTGGAGGTGAGAGAGTCAGCACAGGGTTCTCTCAGGGCCCTGACGAGAAAGGCCTGACGACAAATGGCTTAATAAGATAACTGCTCTAATAAGATATAAGAATAACAAGAGGAGCATGAATAGCAAGTAAATCTTACCTCCCTTTAGGTGCTGGGTACCCTGCATTCATGCATCACTGGACAGAGCCTGGATTGACTTTCCCCAGAGCACCGTGCTGGGCAGAACTGATGCTGTGTGCAGAGAGAAGAGATTGACCCTTTTGGTCAATCCAGCTAAGAGCTGATTTACCTGTTCCTAAGGGATGGTCTCATGAGAACGTTTTGCTGGGCTTTCAGACAGTGGAAGGCAGGTGAGTGGCACAGTGGCAGCCCTGAGTGGGAGCTGCCCACGTGCTGCTCCCCTGTTACACCACACTGGCTGGGATTGTGCTGCAGTTCTGGGGTGTGTGACACGGAGCCAGGAGCCACGAGGGGTGTGGAGCCCACCCTGGGCCTGCCTGCCTTCAACTGTCCTGGGCAGTGCCAGCTCCCAAACATGCCCATCTCTGTGAGGATCAGCATTCCACCCTTGATCCACATGCAGTTTACCTTTCTCAAAGGTGTTGTCGGTTCAGGTGACATAAATAAGACACAGACTTCTCCAGCCAGTGCTGTGAGGTCCAGCAGAGCAGAGGTGGTGGCACAGAATCGAGACCCCTCAAACACCATGTCCTCTGCAAGGCTCCCAGCACAGCCACAGTGTCCCAGCCCCAGCTCAGAACACAGCCCACCACCTTCTGTTCAGCATCAGAACTCTGAAGCCTGCCCACCTTACCCA